>JAUMIR010000001.1:226866186-228116186 GCA_030847615.1 Gambelia wislizenii | reverse complement strand
CCAGTTTGAAATGAGTCTAGATAATCAGTGCATGCACATAATTCAGTGCATGTATGAGATTGTACACACAGTAAAATTTGGCAGTAAAACCAAAGGTTATAGATTTTAGAAATATTTTCCATGGTAACTTCTCTTTCTTTAGGTGTAGTATTTCCTTAGTTCTCTTACCCAGGTGCACTTTCACACCACACAATTGTAGCACTGTGATTCCACTTTAACTAACATGGCCTCATCCTACGGAATCCCAGGATTTGCAGTTTAGGGAGAGGCATTTAGAATTCTCTGCCAAAGATCTCCTCTGGTGCCTTTGATCAAACTACAAGCCCCAGGATTCCACAGGATGCAGCCTTGGCAGTTAAAGTAGAATGATAGAGATTTAGGACATTATCAGACACATCAAATACAGCATAATAACAATGCCACATAAACGCAAAAGGGTGCGTGTACCACACAACATCACCCTTTCACATTTATGTACTGGCCAAAACCTGTTGTATTTTATTGATGGCTCAAGCCATCAATAGATCCCCTGTTGCGATTTGGTGCCAACATCACCAGCGTATGAAACCTTGCACCATAGTACTCACATGAATGCAGCCTCAATGCATCCAGAACATCTCTGGGTGAGACTGCAAGATCCAGGTAGGTGACGCACTTTTTATGACCCTTTCCATTTTACTTGAGACTTTTAAAATTTGTTTAGGTGCTTTTTAAAGCTTTTTGTGTGTTTATTTTGTTTTGTTTTTTGAATTTCCCATGTGAGTGTCTTCTTGCAAGATTGGGTGAGATCTTAAACCCAGAAGTGAACAGAGCTCTGTTCATTCCCTGTTAGTGCCTGGGAAGCCTTTTGCCGGAATAAAAAACAGCAAAGTTATGCCAGCAAAAGAACAGGGTTGGGGGGGGGGGGTCTGATAAAGTCCATAATTGTGTAGTGTGAAAGGGCACCAGTAAACAATGGAGTAGATTTGTTTTGACATTGCAAAAATTGCAATATTCCTGGTTACCATATCAGTTACAATAGGCTCAGGACACTATATTGCAGCTCTTGGTAATTACACCAATACTGTCCTCCTTTCATTGCTGGCTCTTTTGAGGCAACCCTGCAAACCGATAGAGAAAAGAATGATTTGATTCCCAGCATACTATTGAATGTGCATGAGTCCTACCACTACATGTTTACTAGTAGCTGTGACCAGTACAAATAATTATATTTGTGGCTGCCACCTTTTTTTCTTTCAGGGGTTTTTCCACACTATTGAAAAAACCTCAAGCGCAGGCCTAGGCATGCCATCCCCCCCCCCCCACTCCTCAGTGCCACTTCCGCATTCTGAAGGTAGAGCCCTGTCATTAGTCACCCTCTCTGAGGCCAGTAGTGGCCAGCCCCACCATCACAAGGCTGACTGCCCATTCTGACCTCAGAGAGAGCAATTGCGACCAGGGCTCTGCTTTCCTGATGCACAACCCCTGCTTTCCTGGTGCACAGCCTCTACTTTCCTGGTGCCTAACTCTCTGAGGTTAGGCAGCCAGCATCACAATGGCTGCGCTGGCCACTCATTTTGATCTCAGAGATCACAACTGTGTGCCAGGAAAGCAGAACCCTGGCAAGCAGCCAGCCATGCAACTGATTGTGCTCTGGGAAGACAGAGCCCTGTCACTCTTCCAGCTCACACCAGTGGCACTGGTGCTACAGTGGCAGCAGGCCCACAGCTTCACTGGAGGGTAAAAATCCAAATGAATTATTGTGTGAACAATAATTGTGTGAACAATGGTGAAAGGTCTGGAAACCATGCCTTATGAGGAAAGACTTAGGGAGCTGGGTATGTTTAGCCTGCAAAAAAGATGGTTAAGGGGCGATATGATAGCCCTATTTAAGTATTTAAAGAGGTGTCGCATTGAGGATGGAGCAAGCTTGTTTTCTGCTGCTCCAGAGATTAGAACACAGAGTAATGGATGCAAGCTCCAGGAACAGAGATTCCACCTCAACATTAGGAGGAACTTTCTGACAGTGGAACACACTCCCTCGGAGCGTGGTGGGGTCTTCTTCCTTGGAGGTCTTTAAACAGAGGCTGGATGGCCATCTGTCGGGTATGCTTTGATCGTGATTTCCTGCATGGCAGGGGGTTGGATTGGATGGCCCTCGTGGTCTCTTCCAACTCTATAATTCTATGATTCTATGATTCTAGGCCTGCTGATGAGCTATGCAGATTCAGGCTTTGGCCAGGTAAGATGTGGCACTTAAATCTGGGCCAAAGTAGTCTGAATTTCATCTAGATTTTTACTCCCAATGTAGATGAGTCCCAGGACTCTTGTAACTTAGCAAGTTTTGGACAGATAATTATGTATCAAGTGAAGCAATACCTAACATGGGATGCAATGATGGAGCTGCTACAGCTATCTCCTCACAAGCAGGAGCTCCATGGAAACCGTGCCTGGCACGCCATCACTTCTGCTGAGGCCAGAAATGGGTACCTGGACATATGATCAACAAGGTATTAGCTGCTCCCTGCTCTCCCCCCCCTCCTTGTTGATCACAAGGGTGCCCCTTTCTGCCTTCATCAGAGGTGACAGTGTGTCAGGCAGGCTTTCCACTGAGCTCTTGATCATGAGGAGGCTGCCGCTCCAATGAGATCCATCCCTTTCCCTGTGCTCCCACAGTTGCCGCCTTGATGGCCAAGCAGCCATGGAAAGCCATTCCGGCATGATGGCTTCTGCTGAGAGCAGAAATGGAACCCCTGTACCATCAATGAGGAGGTGGTAGAGAGACCCCCCTCCATGATCACATATCCAGGTGCCCATTTCTGGTCTCAACACAGGCGATGTTGCCAGCCAGGCTCTTGCAGGGAGCTGCTTGGCTGGTGAGGTGGAGGCAGCAGCACTGGGGACAAGGGAATGGGCCAGCAGGACTGATGCAGTGTTTGTCCAGCTGGACTGAGCAGACAACTCTGTGCCACCACACCAGATCAGGCCCTGTGCATGCGGCCGCCATCATGGTCAGCTGGTGTGGACATGGCCTTAGTTGGACTTACCAGGTAAGGAATTCTTCCATCCTCTTGTTTGTTATCCCTTACAACTGTCCTTAGGATGGGGGTCTCAGTAGCTGGAAGGCCCTGGGTGATCTTCAACATCTTTTTCCAGTGGAACTTAGTCTTTTTATAGTCACTACCTTCTTCAGGAATTGGCCACGATCTTTTGCTCCCTGAGGAAAAATATTTTCCACACCACCATCAACATCCCACCCACAGGACCTGACCAAACTAGCCTCTGAGTTTGACTTTGTCACTGTGGAAGGAATAACATCCTCCATTCCACCAGAGGGCAGAGAGATGGGTTAGTGAGTACTGAGCAGGCTGCATGGAACACATGGTTTTGTTTGCCAAGAGAGTGAAACAGTCAGAGGCTTGCTATTGCTTCTGTTCACACCACACATCATCTACTGGGTGAGGTAAGTACCTCTGTTACCTCATGAAACTGGCCCTGCCAATGCTTGGACTCCATGAGAACCAGCAAGGACAAGAGGATACTTCTCAGCCACACCTCCTCCTGTTACAGATGCATTGGGTTGCATGAAATAAAGCAAAGGTGGACTAAGTGCCACCACCTCAGAAATCACTGGACTATAACTGCTGGACTATTCCTTACCATTGGGTGTGCTTGCTAGGGCTGCTGAAAGTTGAAGCCCTAAAGTAGAAGGTGGGCACTGGGCCTTGAGTAGCAAGAGCTACTAGTAAAATTATTAACAGGCAATTAGGTAGATATTACTATACAGATCAATACTTGTCTGATCAGCTTTGGCAAGTATCCTTCTTGGGTAACACCCCTCTCCACCACACCGCCTTTAAAGGACCATTTAACGTCCATGAAATGCTGGGACTATACTGAGTGACATCATCATCATCATCATCATCTTTAGTTCTGGCCTGCTTTTTTCCCAATTTGGGATTCAAAGCGGCGTGCAATAAAAAAACATGGTCAAATTCAGCAAAATACAAAAGTTAAAACAGAATTAAACAACAAAAAAATTAAAACAACTATAATTTTTATAAAACACACATAAATGCACATATACACACACACACATATACCCCAGCACAACCATTAGCAAAGCTCTTTTGTGGGATGTGTGAATTTTAAGCATTTTAAAGTAGGCCTGTACTCACCCTTTAAAAAGAGGTGGCTAAGAGGTTTTCTTATTTCTTTTTTCTTTTTCATTAAAAAAATTAAAAGCTTTGCCACAGCTTCAGGTGCCATCTTGGCTGTCCTCAGCAGCCCTTCATCATTTCTCCTATAATTAATTTGGTGTACAGTGCCTTGTGGTTAATAAGGAATATAATCTCCCCCCTGCCAGCCTGCCCTGGAGTGCCCTGGGAATAATGCCACATCATATATAATGTTGTGCTCTTGTTGGGATAGTCTTTCTTAGTTTGAGAATAACAGTAGTGCAGATGAGCTACTGAGGGCAGTCAAGCTGTACTTTAAAAAGAAAGAGAACAAACCCTTAACCACCTCATCTTTGAAGGAAAGCAAGCCACATCCCCTCAACAACAACAACCCACCATCAATTTAATACAGTTGTGGAGAGAGGGAATGTTGTTGCCCCACCCACCAGAATGCACCCAGAATGTTTCAGCACAGCCCTACTTGCAGGCATGCTCATGGATACAAAGTTTCCTGGTGGGCAGCTATGAGTATATCCACTGGTTAGATCTCAAACCTGGAATAATAGAACATTGGAATCATAGAGGTGGAAGGGATCTCAAGGGCCATCAAGACCAACCCTGACCAGGCAAGGAACACATAGCTAAAGCAGAGACACCAGAAAGTGATGAGAAGGTGTGTGGGCATAAAATATGCAGGATGCTTAGTTGCTGCTTAGGTTCTGCTTTTCTTTTGTTTTTTCTGGAACTGTGAGATCCAGGACAGGACAAGGCAAACATTCCCATTTAGCCATGCAAAGGAAAAAGCTATTCTAAACTATGGGCCAAACTCTAGGTTGTGTTAAATAATAGAATCACAGAGTCGGAAGGTACTGTAAGGGTCATCTAGTCTGAGGACTCTATCAGACCAGTCAAATATGGCATCACAAGGACATCTAATGATCACACAAGGGTGTGCATACCAGATGACATCGCCGTTTTGTTATCATATATTTTTTTAAAAGTACATTTTTATTAACAGCCCAAGCTGTCAATTGATCACCCATGGTGATTTTCTGCCGGCATTGCTGACATTTGAATCCATGTGCAATTGTACTTATGTGAATTCAGCATCAATGTGCAAACACTTCCAGGTGAGATTGGGATAGCCAGGTAGGGTATGCTCTTTTTCATCAAAAAATGCATCCAAAAACTACTTTTCATTGACGAGACCTCCCTGTCAATGAAAAGTGATGCCTTACTAACAGTAGCAGCACAGAATGTGCTGAATATGAGCAGAATGTGACGAAGATGAGGATGTCTGAAACCAGGTCCTGTTCATGGGATAGTAACGTAGTCCTCATGTGCTGCTCGAGTGATTTTTGGAAGCATCTGATAATCTCCTAATGAATTGCTCCTTCTCACTAACTCATTCTAGTATAACAATAATCTATCAAATGTAAAATGTAAATCATCCAATGTAAAATCCTTTCATCTTTATACTAGGACAGTTTTTCTATCTCTTTTCCATCTGTGTCTCCCAACTTCCTATTAAAAGAAAGTTAAATTCTACTTAATCCTTCATCTATAAAACAAATCTCTATGTTATTATAATTTAAGAGACAAAAATATTTCCCCCTTAATTTCCTTGACTATTTCCAAAACACCTCTCTCTCTTGGTAATATCCCTTCTAATTATATAACCCTCCAACACACATATAAATCAACCCTGATATCATCATAAACATTTTCTCAAATTTCATATGTCCAAAAGCCTTATTTTATACCAACTTCTTTTATGCTAAATAAACATCAAACATCAAGCTGCTAAATAATATCTTAAATCTGATAAACCCCATCCTCATTACTTTATCGAGTCATACTTTAATTTAACCTTAGGTTTTTTGTCAAACCTTTCCAATTGTACAGAGTGGACATCAATAATTAAACTCTATAAAACCTGGAAAGCAAGCATCTTTTCATAAAAACAAATATCCTGATTATCAATCAAAAACTCCCCCCAAATGTCACTGTCCCCTCCAGTGACTTTGGTGTATATTTCAGCACTCTTCCTTCCAGCTTCTCCACTGTCTTCCCTGAAAATCATCCAAATGTTCTTCTCCTTTCCAATGTTTCCAAAACCTCTGATGCCCTTCTCCCTGTTTCCTCCATGATCACTTCAAATTATACAAAATCACCTTGGTCTGGCTGCAAATATCTCATAACTTTCCCCTTCATATTCTAATGTCTCTCCTCAATCTTTATCCTTCATCCAACAGTCTCTTACTCCATCTGATTCTCTAACACCCAGTATGTCACCCATTGCTTATCTGTAATTCTTGAAGCTGTTTTTCTTCAATTTAAATTCCTCCCATATCTCTTGCCAAATCACTGGGTTGCATATGTTTTCTGGGGACTGAATCATTGCCATTCTTCTATTGAATACAAGCTTGGCATATATAGACCCCTAGATCCGTATCACATGTACTGTTGTCAAACCAGGTGATACTCATCCTATATTAGTGTGTTTCATTTTTTTCTAAGGCCCCGTCTACATGACAAAAAAATAATAAATCCGTACGGTGATCGAAAGATCGATGATCTGTACAAATGACCATTCGAATACAAACACATCATTCAGAAGGGGGGCTGGGAATTCCCCCATAAAGTCTGGCAGTTTGGCATTCGGAAAAATTTCCAGATCTCAGGAATTAATCCATGTGGCTTCCGAATGATTGGTTATTTGTACACTGCTGTTCACACAGATATGAACAGGGGTGCAATCTGATTGGCTGGCTGGGTAGAGGGGGTGGGGCTAGGAAAGAAGGAAAGGAGCTGCATCCACCATGTTGGATTCCCGGCTTGGCGAGGGTCCAGTAAGTCCGTGCTATGGTTTTTCGTGTTTATATTTAATTATTAAGATGTAATCATGGGTGTCTGGATCACAGGCACCTTTGTAAATTAAAAAAAAGTGGCAGGAGACCTAAAACCGCAGCTTGGATCACTCGCTCTGGCCATCTGGGCAAGGGGGGTCATACAGAGTTTAGGGGGATAAAAAAATGTGTAGGCAGATTGTACATGTTCAAATGGCTGCCTTTTCTAATTTTTTTACCCCCAAACGGATTTTTTCCCCCCGCCGCATAGACAGGACCTAAATAGAGTACATCACATCTATCCCTGTTGAAATTCATTTGTTTCAGCCCAGCTCTCCAATCTGTTGAGGTCATTTTGAATTCTGATCCTGGCTTTCATGGGTACTAATCGCCCTCTTAATTAGGTGTCCTCTATAGATTTTATAAATATGCTTCTCTTCCGTCCTCCAGGTCATTTATAAAGATGTTGAACAACACTAGCTCCAGAACCCTGAGGCACTTCTTTACTTACTTCTCTCCAGCATGAAGAGGAACCATTGGTGAGGTTTTTGGGGGCTCGCTTTGTCAACCAATGATAAATCCACCTAACAGCAGCATTTTACCAGTTTGTCTATAAGAATATCACAGGGGACCTTGTCAGAAGCCTTACTTCAAATATTTGAAACCTGGGTTGTACCACTGGATTATACACATGTATTCAGGCTATTCTGTCTGGTTCACATCAGTTCATTCTTTGGCCTGTGGTAAAAAGATTTCATTCATGACCATGTTGCCCATGCTGGGGGGGGGGGCTCTGGGAACTATAGTTCAAAAAAGTAAATTTTACAAGCTTTGCACTTGATTGTGGCTTTGTGTTAAATGAAGCTTTCCGCTCTTATGTCTCTAGCTCTTTCACAGTGTCCCTTTTCCTTTTTAAACCAAGTGGTTGCTACACCACCATAATGGCAGCAGGGGTCTGTTTTATGTAGACGCCCTCAAGGGAAAAAGCTGCATGCAAACTGACAGCAGTTTTCTTTTTTTTTTTTTTCCATTGTTTATTTATTAGGTTTATCAATTTACATAACATAACATAAATCACACGACATATCTGTTACAGGAATAACCAAAGTTGCTATAAAAAATTGTTATCTGGTAAATCAATTATTAAATCCATTATTATTCCAAATATAGAAGACTAGTCACAAGCAAACCGATACCTTTGTTTAACCTTTTTATTCCTCCTTATCTTCCTACATTTTACTAATTTGAAGGTTTTATATATTCATATTCCAACTTTCCTTCTCTACATAATTGTTATTTATTTATCTATTATATTTGCAACGTCTTCACCTGACTTTTTTTCCCAACTTTTCGTTTGCCCTTCCTAATTGAGCTTTTATTACTTAGTCTTTTGTTTGCTGGATCTCAGCTTATTTGAGGTTTCCCATATTTCATCTCTTATGAAAGTATTCTATGATTTTCGCCCAATCTTCATTCACTTTATCTGAGTTCCTTCTATTAATAATACGTGTTAACATGTCACTATTTTTCATATCTAATAACTTATCTAACCATTCTCCTATTGTCGGAGCATCTTTCAGTTTCCACTTAGCCGCTATTTTTAGCCTAGCTGCGACAATTATATATAGCAACACCCTCCAATACTTCTTTTCAAGTTGTGGTTCCAAAACTGATGTTATATTTAGCAAGTATAACTTAGGGTCCAGACTGAAAGTAAAGCCCAGCATTTTTTGCGTTGTTCTATGCACTTTCTCCCAAAATTTCCTTATAATTGTGCACCCCCACCACATATGGTGTAGAGAGCCAATTTCTTTATTGCATCTCCAGCACCTCTTATCCTCCAATTTGTATATCTTACTCATCCTTGCAGGTGTGAGATACCATCTGCTAGCTATCTTAAAATAATTTTCTTTTAGATCTTGATTTGCTGTAAAACTGTTTGTTTTTAGTCTAGCAGTTTCCCATTCTTCCAAACTGATTGGCTCCCCAATATCTCTAGCCCATCTGACCATTGTGTCTTTTACCATCTCTTTTTCTAGTTCTCTTTCCAGGAGGACCTTATACCATTTAGAAATTTTCCCTTCATCTTTTTCCCAGAAGATTTTATCCAATTTATTCCATTCTTTCTCCAGCCCATAGATCGTTTTGTCCATTTTGAATCTTTCCTTTATTTGTAAATACCTAAACCACTGTATCTTAAACCCTTGATCTTGTAATTCCTCTTTCTTTTTCAAAGTATAGTTATCTCCGTTTCCCCAATTTATCAGTTCTTTATATCTAATCCATTCATCTTCCCTGGTCCATCTACTTTGTACCGCTTCTATTGGCGATAACCAGCTAGGTATACCCTTGTAGAATTTTTGTTTTATATTCTGCCATATCTTTAACAGTGGTCCCCTGAAAGTATGGTTCTCAAATTCTTTATCTATTTTCGCCTTGTCATACCATAAATATGCATGAACACCAAATCTGACATTGTTACATTCTAAATTTATGAGTCTACTATTACCCAGTTTCACCCAATCACTTAACCATTTTAGTCCGCACGCTATATAATATAGCTTGAAGTCAGGGAGGGCAAGGCCACCTCTTTCTTTGCTGTCTATTAAAGTTGTCCATTTTATTCTGGGCTTTCGCCCGTTCCAAATAAAGTCCTTTAAATCCGTAGCCCATTCTTTAAATACTTTTTCATTAGTTATTATAATAAGATTTTGGAATAGGAATATTAGACGTGGTAATATGCTCATTTTAACTGTGGCAATTTTTCCTAACAGAGATAGGTTCAGTTTTCCCCATCTTTTTAAATCGTCTTTCACTTGCTTCCATATTCTTTTATAATTAATCTCAAATAGCTCTCGATTTCTTTTACTAATCCAAATTCCCAAATATTTTGCTTTGTTCTCAATTCTGCATCCTGATATAGATTCTAGTTGTTTTATTTCAGTCTTGCTTAAATTTGCTGGTATTATCACTGTTTTTTCTTTGTTGATTTTAAAGCCCGCTAGCTTCCCATAGTTCTTTATAGTTTCTATTAATTTCTCCATATTACTTATAGGCTCTTCAAGTATTAGCAGCAAATCATCGGCATAAGCAAGTGTTTTATATTCTAGTCCTCTGAGCTTTAGGCCCGGTATTGTCCTATCTATCCTGATTTGATTAATAAGAATTTCTATTGACATTATAAATAATAAAGGTGACAAAGGACAGCCTTGCCGTGTGCCTTTTTGAATAGTTATCTCCTGCGATCTCTCCCCATTCACTAATATATATGCTTTCTGATTTTGATATATTCTTTCAATGTATTTATAGAATCCACTTCCCACGCCGATCAGCTCCAGCACTTTCATCATAAATGGCCATCTGAGATTGTCAAAAGCCTTCTCGGCATCCGCAAATATCAAGGCTGCTTTTTTCTCGTTGTTTTTTTCATAATATTCCATTATATTAAGCGCCATTCTAATATTATTTGTTAGTGTTCTGCCTGGGAGAAAGCCATTCTGATCAGGCTGTATGAATTCCGTTAGTACTGTCTTAAATCTGTTAGCTAAAATGGTTGCAGTTTTCATTGAGGATTTATGTGTGGAGACCTGCTGTGGGATTGGGGTGGGGATATCCCATTAAAATCCATGTACGATGCTGTTCACATGTTCTTCTGGATTGCAAATCCATGAGAAGTTCCTGGTATACACTAGAGTGATCTTTGCTTTCAGAAGCAAAGGTATTATCTGATTGGAATTGGATTAATTAATTGAGATGTCCTATACATTACTCTATATGATGAACTTTTATGATCATTTTGCAAGCACATTTCCAAATATGAAAAGGGATAAAAAAAAAAAAGCTGTCTTAAACCATTGTTAAACTTCCTTAACATTGTCTCACAGGCATTCTCCAGATTTTAAGAGCTTATTTTGTATTGCCCTTGCAAATCTCTCTCTCTCTCTCTCTCTGGCTTTTCTTCGCAAACGAAGATTCAGGAAGGATTCATCCCACGTTTTCTGCAAGCGCACTGATGACTAAAAAGGCCAATCCGAGATAGACAAGTCTGGTTGCAGAAAGCACAGCAGAAGGTTTCCTCGGGTGATGTTACCAGGTTGTGATTCTTTCTGCGTTGCCGTTTCTCTCCAAGACTTGTTCGGCGTGAATTCTCAAATAAGGCTGCAGCATTGTGGATAGTGTGTCTCCATGCCTCCCGATGTGAGGCCAGGGTGGACCAAATAACATTTCTTTAAAAAGAAATGGAAGACAAAATCCCATGTAGTAGCTTAATAATAATAATATAATAAAAAAAATTTTCTATCCCGCCCCTCTGCAACGCAATCGGGGCGGCTTACAATATAAAAACTCCATAGTCCCAGTACCCTAGCCCACCCCCCCTTAAAATAATATTAAACTATAAAAGATTAAAAACATACAGTAAATTAAAAATATATAAATTAGAAAAAGATTAAAACATACAATAGTTTTTTTGTTTGTTTGTTTGTTTTTTAAATCTGATTACAGCTCAGGGAGGACAGCCGAGTCTTGGGCCGGGATAGTTATTCAGGAAAGGCCTGCCGGAAAAGATCCGTCTTGACAGCTTTTTTAAAGCTGTCTAAGGTGTTAATAAGACGGATCTCGTCCGGCAGGCCATTCCATAATCTGGGAGCAGCAGCGGAGAAGGCCCTCTGGGACGTCACCGACAGCCTTGTTTTCATAGGCTGTAACAGATTCCTCCCAGAGGACCGAAGTGCGCGGGGAGGGTTGTACGGAAGGAGGCGGTCCCGGAGATAAGTTGGACCCAAGCCATGTAGGGCTTTAAAGGTTATAACCAACACCTTGTACTGTGCCCGGAAACGAATAGGCAGCCAGTGGAGAGCTTTTAGCACAGGTGTTATATGCTCTCTTCTGGAAACACCAGAAATCAACCTGGCTGCCATGTTCTGAACTAGTTGAAGTTTCCGAGTTAAGCACAAGGGTAGCCCCATGTAGAGCGCATTACAGAAATCCAGACGGGAGGTTACCAGTGCATGTACCACAGTTTCGAGGTCCCTAGTTTCCAGGAAAGGGCACAGCTGGCGTATCAGCCGAAGTTGATAACAGGCACTCCTGACTGTCGCATTTACCTGATTAGACATCTGGAGCGTCGGGTCCAGGAGCACCCCCAGACTGCGAACACAGTCTTTGGAGGAGAGTGTAGTTCCATCCAGGACTGGTAGTTGTATTCCCAGACCTGGTTTCGGGCCTGTAACTGTTAATACCTCCATTTTGTCTGGATTCAGTCTCAATTTGTTTTTCCTCATCTAGTCCATTACTGCTTTAAGACAATCATTGAGAGGAGAGATGCCATCTGAAGTCGAAGCTGATGACCGAGACATGGAGAAGTATATCTGGGTGTCATCAGCATACTGATGACAACACACTCCATGCCTCTGAATGATCTCTCCCAGCGGCTTCATATAGATGTTAAATAGCATCGGGGACAGGATGGCACCCTGAGGAATGCCACAGTTAAGCTCTATTCTGGTAGAGCAGCTGTCCCCGAGCCTCACCCTCTGGGATCTGCCCAAGAGGAAGGAACGGAACCACTGCAAAGCAGTGCCTCCAATTCCTAACCCCCTCAGGCGATCCAGGAGGATGGAATGATCTATTGTGTCAAAGGCCGCTGATAGGTCCAAGAGCACCAACAGGGTCACTTTGGAGAGAAAATCTCCCACTTTTTACTTTTTGTCCATCTCTATATTTGAGTATATTGTATTTTTTTTAAATTAGCATATGAGGGAATGGCACATACTTCCTTAACTACTGTACTTAGTACCCATGTGTAGAGAAAAAATATATGGTAACCTAAAGAATATAATTCTGGATAGACGGACAAGAGAATTGAGAGAAGTCAGATATGGCCACAGTGGTACATGCCTTGGATACATGTTGTTTGGATTACTGTAGCATGCTCTATGTGGGGCTGCCTTTGAAAAGTGCTTCAGTGGGTCCAAAGAGCTGCAGACAGGTTGTTAACTGGGGCTTGCTACAGGGAGCACACAACTCCCTTGTTGGAACAGCTCCAATGGCTGCCAGTCCATTTCTGGGCAAAACTCAAAGTGCTGGTTTTGACCTATCAAACCCTATACAGCTTGGGTCCAGGTTACTTGAAGGACTGTATCTCCCTTTATGAGCCCATTAGAGCTCTAAGATCATCTGGAGAGGCTCTTCTCTCTGTCCCTCCACCTTCTCAGGTTTCTTTGCTGGGAACAAAGGAGAGAGTCTTCTTGGTGGCTGCTCCCAGACTTTGGAAATCCCTCCCGGTCCTTGCTCTCCTTTTGTCGGCAGGTCAAAACATTTTTGTACCATTAGGCTTTTACTAACCAACCAGGTTTGGGCTTTCAGTGCTGTGTAGTGCTGTTTTTAAGGTTTGTATGTAGTCTTTTAATGCATTTTAATACTTTTAATGTTTTAATTTCATAAATTGTTTAATTGTTTTTAAATCTTATATTTATCCTTCTATTCTGGTTTTTATATTGTTTTTAATTTGTGTTATTTTTAATATGTTCTTAGCCACCTTGAGTCCCATTATTGGGGGAAAGGTGGGATATAAATAAATAAAATTATTATTGTTGTTGTTATTGTCATTATCATCATTATTATTGAGTATTTATACCTCGCTCTTCAGCCAGAAAGGCTGTCAGAACAGCTTACAGATTTATAATTTGACAGTTCCCTGCTTATAATCTAAATAAGACAAGACACAGAAGGAAAAGGGAATGGCAGTGGAGAAGAAGATTAAGTCCAGCAGATACTGCCTCTTCTCTCTCGCTCCCTGAGGCCAAGACAGTGGCAGTTGGAGCGGAGGGAGGGCTTTTCATCTGCTTCTGGGCCCAGGCCTGATGGAGCTGGGCCTGTCTTTCCCTCTGAGGCCAAACCAAACCTCCAAGCTTTCCAAGCCTTCCTCTGGCTTGAGGCAAACACCAGCATTGCATTTTGGAATGTCCACAGGATTATAAAAGCTTTAGGAATATGCTTGTAATATGGGCCTGATTAAATCATGGATAATGTGGTACATCAGAGAGTGCCTTTCCATGAGAACAAGAGCCATTTCCACTCCATGTCCTGCGCCTCAACCCTTCCTCTCTGCTACAAAGCCTGCATTTTTCAGAGTGGATTAGCAAGTCTAGACTTCCTATAAAATGTCAATGAAGGTATGGATCTTTGGTACATATTTCTCTAGAGAGCAACACTCTTTTGTAATGCTGCTCTCTTAGCCCAATCAATGTAACTACAACAGCCTCTTATGCTTTCCCCATCAGAAAATACAATCCACTCATCCCCATTGCAAGGGAAGGAAAGACAAAAGACTCCATGAAAAAGTTAGAGAGGCTGAAAGTAAAAGTATATTTAATTCAAATTACTAACCACTACAGTGCCATAAAAATTATTGTCATGAAAAAGATCACACCTCTGGGGCATAAAAATAAGTAGAGGAGGGAGCCTTAGCTGAGTGTTAAAACACCCATGGGATGTGATTATCTCCCAGTAAAAAAACATCCCTGGACTTGCTACTATTATGATTCTCCCCCCACCACCCCTGCACTTCACATACACACATATTTTCAACAACATACAGGGGAGGGGGGAGGGAGGGATGTATATAAATTATTTAGGTGAACCAATTCAATTCCCTGAAAAAATGGCAAGTTGGCATTAAAATGCTTCAACTGTGAGATTTGCAGATATATTCATAACCAGACTTTAAGGGTGTTGAGCAGTCTATCAGAATAAGCTCTTCACCCTCAGCTGTTTTATGATGGTATTACAGATGTATTGCAGGGGAGAATGGCAAAGAAGGCAAGTTTTCAGAGAAATGGGCTTGTTTGGGTTCCATATGGTTGCTGGAGGGAAAAACTCTTCATAAAATGACTCTTGCTGCTCAGTAAGACATCCTGATTTCTCATTATTATTCTGCTTTCCTTTCCCTCAACCCCACTGTTCCAAACAGCTCTATCTCTTCACTTCCAAGTTGCTGCCTAACTAGTTTAATAAATGGTAAAAAGATGACACAGAGGAAGATTGAATAGAAAGCAATTTTTGGATCACACTGATTTTTTGACATCATTGTTCTGTAGCAAAGTATAACTGAAGGAAAAAACAGCTGTTATTCCTGAAGATCAGGCCACTGCATATTTGGGATGCAATCTTGCACTAGTCAGGCTTGTTTAGTTCCATTTGATTCAGTGGGACGTCATTTAAACAGTCTAACTGTATGCCAGATTAGAGCCTTTAGTGACAACAACATTGTGGTGGTGTGGTGATTAATAAGAACAACAATGCTCGAGAATATTACAAGATAATGGATGGTTCTGTGTGTGTGTCTCTCTCTCTCTCTACCACTGGTTCAGACCATGAAATCTAGACAACTGAAACTTGGTCTGCACAATAAAGATACTCTAGCTTGATGCACCTCAGGATTATTTTGTTTATTAATTTTAGTGGATAATACTGTAATCACTTTGCAGCCTTCAGGTTCATCTTGTTTGACTAGGTGGCAGATTTTCCTACCATAACCAGGAAAAATGAAGCTATAGCTTAGAGGGCCTCTAGGTAGATCTGTGGTAATGCTTTTGTTAGGCCAATTCCAAAATACTGGAATTGCCACATATCTCCTGGAGGACATGCGGATTGTTGCCATGACTCTGAATCAGCCTGGAAAGATTACCAACCTTTAATCAAAAGGCCAGCTCCCTCAGGAAGAAGCAGTTCAGCCACTCTCATTTGTGAGACTAGAGGAACCATTTATTAGATAAGGACAACTCCTTTGTAGGGTTCAGGTATAACGATTTCATCAAGTTTACAGTATATGTGGAAGAATCAGCAGTTCCCCATAGCAGGCAGTCTATACATTGTTTCACTTTATGTGCACTTGGTTAACAATCAACAATACTCTCATTAAGGAGGTTACAGTAGCTTACAGTAGTACACAGTAACTGCAAATGTTGCTTAAAACGATTGTGGAAGCCCTGGGAAACTCAGCCAGCTTCTAATTTTCTGGAGCTCAGCAGAATCTAAGTAGGGCAGACTATGGACTTTATGAAACTTGGCAAAAATCATGGGATTACGACATCATGGTAGCACAAACAAGCAGAGTTATCACATGACATTGTCGTCTTCATGTGGTTACCCCATGCCCCAGCTGTGAATAAGGCATTCCTTCTCATTGATGGGACAAGCCATCAATAGATCATCAATATAGCTTTTTTCGCAGCATTGAGGGTGTGTGAAAGCACATCCCATTGTAATTGGGAAATTATAATGTGAATCGGAGGTCCTCAGCAAGAAAACATCTGGATGGAGACATGAAAATGAAGCACAAGACTTTCTTTTTATGAACTGTTCCTTTTAGATGGCACATTTTTAGGTTTGTTTCAGTGCTTGTATGTTCATTTACTTTGTTAACTAAGGGATTGGGGGAGTTTTAAGTGCACTCACGTCTTCTTGCAAGAACAGCTGAAATCTTGCCCATGCCAAATCATGAAGTAAACTCCCATTCTTAAAGTGCTAGTGGTAGTTGTGTGATAATTCTGTGGTGTTTCTTTTGCATGATTATGTGATTATGGAGTTTTTATATTGTAAGCCACCCCGATTGCATTGCAGAGGGGTGGGATAGAAATTATTATTATTATTATTATTATTATTATTATTATTACAGCTATGTGTGACAATCTTCATTCACAGAATTGTCATTCACGGAATTATAGCATTTTTATATGCTAGTCTGATGAAGTCCATTATGATAGAATGGACATCTTTTCTTCTAAGATGGAGGGATTTTGGTTCAAGAGAAACTGTCTATGGCACTGAACTTCCAATCAGCCTGGGGAAAGGTATTATTAGAATCTCAGGTATTATTAGAATCCAGCCTGGTTCTGGACTCTGGACACTGATTTCCCCTAACATTTTCACACATAGATCCCCATCAAAGAGACAGAGAGAAAGAGAACAGCTCCTGCTAGCTGGCCTGAAACAACAGTGGATGAGAGTAAAGAAAGTTATACAGGGGACAGAAGAGAAACAGCAGCGGGAAGGATTGCCCATTTAAAGTAGAGGCCATAGAGTTCCTAACATTTATTGTTAACTGCCATCAAGCTGACTTCAACTTATGGCAGCCCTGCGAATGAGAGACCTCCATGTCACTCTGTCATCAACAGCCATGCTCAGGTCTTGCAGACTCAGGGCTGTGTCTTCCTTGATTGAGTCTATCCATCTGGAAGGCAGTCTTCCTTTTTTCCTACTTTCTTCTACCTTACCAACCATTATTGTCTTTTCTAAAGAGACATGTCATCTCATCATATGGCCAAAGTATGACAGTTTCAGTTCATCTTAGCTTCTAGGGATAGTTCAGGCTTGATTTGCTCTAGGACCCATTTATTTGTCTTTTTAGCAGTCTACAGTATACATAGAACTCTTCTCCACATTTAAAATGAGTTGATTATCTTCCTACCGGTTTTCTTCGCTGTCCAGCTTTCATACCTATATGACGTCTGTCTATTAAATAACAAGATTGATACAATAACCCATCTTTATTTATATGTATTACAATTCTAATGCTTGACCCCTTCAATATACTCCCAATTTACACTCACACACTGATGCAGTCTTGTTTTCCACTGGCCAAAGACATGGAGCAGATCAGTTTCTGTCAACTGTTTTATCACATCTGCCGTTTTCTTCTTTACTGCATCAATTGACTCAAAACATGTTCCTTTAAGTACCAATTTCACTTTAGGGAAAAGAAAAAAGTCTCATGGTTCCAAAGCTGGCAAATATTGAGGATGTTCAAGTGTAATAATGTATTTATCAGCCTAAAACTGCTTCATAGAAAGTGCTGTGTGAGCAGGCTCATTGGCTTGATGAAGAATGAAACCATTTTTCCATAGTTCTGGCTTTTTTTTTCTGACTCTTTATCTCAGCTTTGTCAAAATTCCCTTATAATGATGCCAGTTCACTGTTCTGCCTTCTGAAACCCATTCTGCCAAAATTATACCCTTGATGTCACAAAAACAATGAGCATGGCTTTGAATGTGGACTTGCTTTGACGTGCTTTTTTTCATTCTTGGTGATGATGGTGTTTTCCAGTGCATTGACTGTCATTTTGTCTCAGGATCATACTGGAAGATCCAAGTTTCATCACAGGGGATCATTTTTTGAAAAAGGTTTGGGTCTGCCTCAAGTTGCTGCAAAATGTCAGTGCAAATTTCCTTGCGGCACTCTTTTTGCTTTGGTTTGAGAACCCTAGGGACCATCTTGGCACAAACTTTTCTCATGTTGAGATCCTTATGCAAAATTTTCCACGCAGTGTCTTTGTCAACGTTCACACCTTCAGCTATCATCCAAACACTGAGTCAGTGGTCTCCTCAAACAATCTGGCTGATTTTTCCCACAATTTCTGTGGTTCTTGAAGTGGAAGGTCATCCAGGTTGTTCATCATCTCCCACATTCTCACGTCCTTCTCTGAATCTTTTGTGCCACTCAAACACATGTGCACAAGACATGCAGTCTTCCCTGTAGACCTCAGTAAGCACTTGACAAGATTCCATTGGTGTTTTGTTCAATTTTACCAAAAAATTCAAATTGACACATTGCTCAATTTTTAAACTTAGCATTTTTCCAGCACACAACAGACAACACAGCTGCTTTAAATGATGACTGGCAATTAACTGAACACCCTAGAATGCTGATCCAGTTTCATGCCATTTCAGACATGTTCAAGGTCACCACTCAAGCATTCATAATCAGTTCTTCCTGATTTGCCTGAAAGATAGAAACACAGTCTCATTATTTCATAGACAGACCTCATACATAGAAATTTGAAATATGATGGCATGGACAATCCTGACTTTATTATTCAATGACATATCTTTACACTTCAGGATCTTGTCTAGTACCTTCATAACTAGCCTTCCACATCCTAGCTAACACACATTGGAAACTGCTTAATGCAGTGTAGATGTGTAAATTGCTATTGCTTAAAAACAATTGGTAAGCCGCTCTGATAGCCTTGGGGCTGAAGAGCGGAGTGTAAATAACTAAAAATAAAAAATAATAAAATAATAGTCTTCTTCTGATTTCTTAACTACAGTCTCCATTCTGACTAATGACTGAGCCAAGGTATGGACAATCTTGGACCATTTCAAATAATCTGTGGTTATTATTTTTATTTTCTTAATGTTCAACTGTAAACCTGCCTTTTCACTTTCTTCTTGACTTATTTCAGTAATCCAGCATAAAATCTTTCAATTTCTTCTTTTTCTGCCTCTGTAGTTGGAGCATAAACCTGGATTATGGTTATATTGATGGGTTTTCCCTGAAGTCTTATTTATATTATTTGGTCAGACTTTACATTACATATTTCAATTGCTTTTGTTACATCTCTCCTCACTATTAATGTAATTCTTCTTAGATTTAGTAATTGTTCCAAGACTTTGTTATTTCCTGCTAGTAGTATGGTGGCATCTGCATATCTTCAATTGTTGATATTCCTTACTCCAGTATTCATACCTCCTTCCTCTAAGTAATCCTGCTGTACATATGATATGTTTAGCATACAAGTTAAACAGATAGGGTGATAAAATACAGCCTTGCTTGACTCCCTTGCCAATGGGAAACTATTCTGTTTCTTTGTATTGTGTTCTGATAGTAGCTTCATGTTCTGAGTACAGGTTATGCATCAGGACAAACAAATGTTGAGGCACACCCATTTCTTTAAGAGTGGTCCATAGCTTTACATGATCTACACAATTAAAGGCTTTGCTATAATCTTTAAGTGCAGACTAGTTTTCTTCTGTAATTCTTTGGTGCACTACATTATCCAACATATGTTTGCAATATGGTCCCTAGTGCTTCATCATTTTCTCAACCCAGCTTGGTCATCTGGCATTTCTCATTCCATATATAATACAAGTATTTGTTGTTGGATTTTGAGCATCACTTTGTTTGCATGGGGCCCATGGTTGCTGCAATCCCTGGTGACCCCTTTCTTGGGAAATTGAATGTATATTGAGTGTTTCCAATCTGTGGGCCATTCTTTTGGTTTCCATATTTGTTGACAGATTTTAGTTAGAACTAGAGTAGATTCTGTCTCTGTATCTTGAAGCAACTTTTCATTTCCTGAGTAAAACATTGTGTAATTCTCTGACTCAGGTTGTCCCATTCCTCTCCACTTTAGCTCACTCATCAAGTATTGCAATGTTTATATGTTCCCCTTCTTGTGTTACAATGTCTAGCTTCCCCTGATTCATGCTTCTCACATTTCATGTTCCTATAATATGTGTTTTGTAGCTTTTTACTTTCCTTTCACCTCTGAGCAGGTCAACAGCTGAACATCCTTTTGGCTTGAGTCCAGTTGTGTTATTAGCCACAGCACTACTCATAGTTGTCCTCTGCTCTACCCCAGTAACTCAGTGAATGCTATCTGACCAGGGAGTTTCAATTTCTGGCACTATCTCATGTTTCATTTTGGACTTTCTCATCACAGGGTGATGAGGATTGTTTCATCATGATAAAAAAACATTCAAAAGAGGTTTGCCATGCCTCCTTCTGTGCAGTACTAAGATGTGTTAGCTATGGTCCCAGTGTCATTGTCTCTAAGAGATCCTCCACCAGTGCCCCCCCCAACACAAACACTACTGCAGCTGCCCGTTAGCTGTTTGGCAGTTTTTTTCTGGCTCCTCAGAAAAAGCCTGTCTGTCATGAGAGCACTGCTACCATCAGCATAGCCTCTTCCCTCACCACTACAGAAAGGTAGTACCATGGTGAGTTAGCATTAGTGAAGCTCAAAACTTTAACTAGAAAAAAGATAATATAAGAAGAAACAGATAAGTCAGGTCAATAATATGTGATTGCCAATAACTGCATAATAACCAAGAAAACATTTAAAAGTTATGGTAGCCTGCAGTTCCTTGCCACAAAATAATCACTACTGAACTGTCCAAGTGATAAGTTCATGATAAAAATCCTCATTAATGACCTAACCATATCATCTAACCTTGTCTTATTTGGTCAGGTATCTGGCTGTTTGTAAAGAACTGGGAATGCTATACTTTTTTTTCTCTCTGATGTACTTTAAATTTTTTAATCTTTCTGTCTTAATATGACAGTTGATTTAATTGTACTGTAATACTATAACTTGTTATGGTTTTATTGGTATCTAGTTTGAGTCTCCAGGCCCACCCACCCAAGTATTCATATCCTTTAAATAATAAATTCATATTGATTCAGTGTAATAGCTTCATGCAGTGCTGCACAAGTCAATGAAAAGATAGAAAAGAAATTTGAAAAATAAGTAAGCAACATATTTGCTACCTCAGCACGTGGGGCCCACCCTTGTGTCCCAGTCTCAAGAAGGAAAAGGGATATAAATAAAATAAATAAAAATGGTTGCAAAATTTTAAAGTGTTACAACAGAATGATGAACCAATGGAAAAGTAGCTCTTGTAACCCTATTCTAATGTTTAGAGTGTTCAGGGCTGGTTTAAGGGCCCTGAAGCACCTGCAGCCATGGGGGGGGCATCATTGTGGGGGGACATCATAACCCTCCTCCTGCAAAAACATTATTAGTAGGAAAGCTTCTGACCCTCACCGCATTGGGCACCAACCGGTCGCAGAAGGGAGAGGCTGCTGTGGGGGGGGCAGCTGCTGTGGGAGGAGAAGAGCAGGGCAGGGAGGCATCTTCGACCCCCCCCCCGGGCTGGTTTAAGGGCCCCACAGCACCTGCAGCCATGGGGGGGCAACAAAACTTTGCAGGGGGGGCCAAAATTCCTTAAACCAGCCCTGAGAGTGTTACCTGGTGTTTTCAGTGTCCTAACATAGGTAATAAATATCCATACATATGGTGAGCTGGGAAGGCAGAGCCAGCACTGGCAGTGTGGAAGAGCAGGGAGAAAATGATGGTGCCTGTCAGGCAGTACTTGTCCTGACTCCCCACCCCCTGAATCAAGTGTGGATCCTTTGTCCACACTACAGTTTTCTCTGGAGTTTCTAGCAAACTCTGGTGAAAACTACAAGTTTTTCAGAACCGGATTTTAAGTGCTATACCCAAGTCTGGTGCAATTAGGGCTATATGTTGTGTGGCACTATTGTACCAGATTTGGGGATAATGCCACACATCATGTGACATTATTGGGCTAAATTGGGACGCCACATGTGATGTGGCATTATTGGGCTAAATCTGCGGGGGGGGGGCAGGTGTACGTGTCAGATTTTATCATCTGAGGACAGAACTGAGGATGTAGTATCTGAGTGGGTTTATATGTTTTTTGCACCTGTGGAATTAGAACTAAATTCACTTAAGGCAGAGACACACAGGCATCCTACAGTGGCTCAAAGCACTGTCAACACATTTTGAGTGTGCTTCTTAATGTACAGCAAATCAGAACGTGCTATGGTACACTTTTAAGAGACTGCATGAAGCAGGAGGAGTTACAGATGCAAGTAGTTTTCTTTCCCAGAGGGGAGGGGGTGGGCAACAATCATGCAAAAAATATACCTGTAAACCCTTGCAGGTAAGGTGCTTGCTGTTGCCACCACCAATGCCGCCTCCCCACAGCTCCTCTTCTCTCAGGTACATGGCTTTGGGGACGTCATTCCTTGGGAGAAAGTGGCAGCAACTGATCAGCTGCCCATGTTCCTATAGCACAGCAGCTTTTACACATATATTAAGAAGCAATGTCCATGCCAATTAATTGCACTTCGGGCTCTTGTCCTCTTAAAACGGTTCTGAGTCCTGATAGGCTAGCCTAGTAGTGGCAGAAAGGGGGTGGGGATTTTGCTGCAAAGAAAATCTCTGTTAATTCCTCTCCTAGTTCAGTATGTCCAGCTGCTTCTTCATATCCCAAGCAAGTCAATAATGGGGATGAAACTGGTTAAACCAAATTACAAGTAGCTTCCAGTCTAGTCAATTTATCTTGGCAGAAAACCTAATATCATCCTGAATACTGGGATGTAGCTGTAAGCATTATTGGAGATTGCAGTGTTTCCCCCTCCCCCTCCCCGCTTTTTAAAGGAAGATGCCATTCCAGAAATAATTTTTTGTAGCAGAGGCACTTTACTGAATTCCAACTGATAGCAACACCTAGTTGTAATAAAAATTCTATCTATGAGATATTATAAATGGGCATAGCTTCAGCTACCTTTTTTAAAAGTAAATTTTTATCACCAGAGAATATCTATGTTCTTTGATATATTTACCCTAGAGCTGAAATGCAAGCTCCTTTACATATTTGCAAATCAAATACAATTATTTGTTTCCTTTGACAGATATTCAAACTCCAATTAACATTTTTTTAGAACTTCCACTTGGGTTAATTCATTTCTGCAACCTCACCTAAAATCAAAAGAGATGTCTCATTTGTACAGTTATGGGTCTTGAGAAGGATAGGCCACCAATACCTTCTATGTCTAAGCTTGGAATCACAAAATCCAAACAAGAAGCAAATGGACTTATACTAGATATGAAACTGCAAGTCTCTGAATGCAGATTAACAGTTACCAGTTTTCTATACCTACCTAAAAACAACAATAACATACAAATCCTAGTAAATAAATTTTGCCTGTGGCCAAATATAAATGCATGAACAAACTGTTATGCTATGCAAATGAACATGCTTAATCACAGAGACACCAAACTTGGCATGTTATCTAATGAGACTGAAACAAAGGAGATTATCAGACACTTTAAAAAAAAAAACCTAAGGAGCTCGAATGACGTTGTACGATATCAGGACCCGCAGGCAGTACAGTGACATCGTTCTCACGAGCTGTTTGGGTTTTTTTTCCCCAAGTGTCTGATAATCTTCAAAGATTAATAATGTTTTCAACATGATCTGTTAAATGTTTTATTTAACAGAACAAATACCTCAGATGTTCATAATTTTTTTATTTTATTTTTTTACTCTAGCGTGTACACTTATGAACCAATTTTGGTTAAACTTAACCCAAACAGTTTTGTGCAATTTTGAGCCCAATTGGCAAATGTTTGTTATTTATGGGAAATTTTGCATGAAAATTGATGTGCAACAAATTTTAAGGATTGCAGGTGCTACCAAGCAAATTTCTATGATTCTATTATGCTGTTTCATTCAGTTTGTAAGTTAAATCATAAACGTAAACCTGGGCAACACCATATATACTTTCTAGAATCCTGTAAGAGGATTTCTGGACAGTTCTGCTTCAGACCCGGAAATCTAAGAATGCATGAATAAATGTTGTCCCATATTTTAAAGAGTCCCTGAATTTTATTTTATTTTTTTAAAAGGAGGATGTCAGCAAGATTATAGTGTACTTACGTTCTTTTCTTTCTTTCTTTCTTTCTTTTTGTGCTAGGACATTCAACAGTTGAACATCCCTCCCTTCACCATTTGTCCAAACAGCTAATGATGAACCAAGAATGTTCATTAGGAACTGTTTGACAACTCTGGTTATGTGTTGTCCGCACTCATATTCATTAGAGTGAAATGCCAGGGAGATTGTTTTCCTTCTCTTTGGACTGGGAGATTGTAAAGGCACTGCAACATCTCACTGGAGAAGCCAGCATCTGCCCTGTTGCCCATGGTGTCCACGCTGTGATCATCCAATCTGCTACCCTGTCACAGTGACACATAAAGGCTTAGATGACAGCAAGGCAAATGAGGACTAAAATATGAAAGCCTTAAGGCTTCTGACTATTAGGAATCATTCCTCTTTTAGGGAGGAGAGACCCTTCTTGACATCCAGCCTTTCCAAGTTAATGGGGTATGTAAGAGCACACTCTTACGTGCCTAGGAATCACCTACAGCAAATATAAAGTTGCTATGTGAAAATGATTTTTCTGCTCCTCTGAATACAATGTGCTTTTACAGTAACCTCTTGAGGAAGGCAAGAAACCTCTGTTGCTTTTCCAGGTATTTCACAAATAGAATGGACTATTTTATCTCTGGCCCCTCTTGAAGGAAAAGAGACATTTGAGTTACACTCTTTTCCCTTCAGGGAGAATCCCTGAAATAACTTTCTGAAAAGACTAAACTTACAGAATGATAACTTGTAGAGGATGGCTAGTAGGTTTCTTTCATAAACAAATTGCCCTTTAAAGGATGAGACATATTCTCTTGTGAACTGCACAAGTTCAAGGATCCAACTGAAAGGATCATCCACACTGGTCAGAGTGAAACTGGAGAAAGGCAATTTGCATTTTGCTAAATAACTGCTTTTGCTCCACTTTTGTGACAGTTTATATTGTTTACTTTAAAAATTACATTTAAAACCATTACAATATCTCGTGCCCTTGCACTGTCCCAATTTGGTAGGGACAGTTCTGATTGATCCTCTGACATTCCATTTTCTCAGCTCCTTTTAAAATGTCTCTGTTTCTCATTCTTCCTCCAACTTTACTTCTTTGTCCTAGCATACTTCCATTGGTGCAAACTGAGTTCAAACTGCAAAAGTTGTTTGCATTAACTCAGGTACGCAAGGGGGAGAGGAGGGGAAAGGATGGAATCTTGCTCTTCTCAGCAGGCCCAGGTAAAAACAAACTTCTTCAGTCTCTCTTAGCTTGTCTGTTCTTCCTCATAATGACTTCTGCCATCTTGACCACACTCCAGTGTTACTTGGCAACATCTGTGAAATGTTGGTGGGTATAGTATTAGTTTGTCCTTATATTGCTCAAACTATTGAGGCATAACACTGCTCTCTATTGCTAGAAAAATCCTTGCAAGCATACTCCTGAACAGATTAGTTCCTGCTATTGCAGAAGAACTTCTCCCTGAAAACCAATGTGGCTTCAGAGCCAATAGGACTACTACAGATATGGTATTTGCCCTTAGACAACTGCAAGAGAAATGTAGAGAGCAGAACAGGGGTCTGTATGTAACATTTGTCGACCTCACCAAAGCCTTCGACCCTGTGAGCAGAAAAGGTCTGTAGCAGATCCTGGAAAGACTAGGATGTCCCCCCAAATTCCTTAAAATGATTATCTTGCTACATGGGGGTCAGCACGGCCTAGTGAGATATGGCGATGCTCTTTCAGAGCCCTTTCTAATAACCAATGGAGTGAAGCAAGCTTGTGTTCTTGCTCCAGCTTTATTTACAATCTTCTTCAGCATGATGCTCCAAAGGGCTACGGCAGAGCTTGAAGAAGAAGACAGCATCTATATATGTTACCGTATTGATGGTAGCTTGTTTAACTTAAGCCGTCTGAGGGCTCGCACTAAGACACTAAACTATCTAGTCCGTGAGCTGCTATTTGCTGATGATGCTGCCCTTGTTGCCCACACAGAAGCAGCTCTGCAGCGCCTAACATCCTGCTTCGCAACAACTGCAGAGCTGCTTGGGCTGGAAATCAACCTGAAGAAAACAGAAGTTCTTTACCAGCCTGCACCACAGGACAAACACCATCATCCCCACATTGCCACTGGCAAATCTGTGCTTAAGTCCATTCAGCAGTTCACCTACCTGGGAAGCATCATCTCCTCAGATGCCAAGATTGACAAAGAGATCGATCACAAATTAGCAAAGGCATATAGCACATTTGGAAGACTTTACAAAAGAGTCTGGAGTAATAAACACCTGAGGCAAAGCACAAAAATCAATGCGTATAGAGCCATTGTACTGTCTATTCTCCTTTACGGGTCTGAAACATGGGTCACCTATCGCCACCACTTACGACTCCTCGAGCACTTTCATCAGCGCTGTATACGCACAATCCTAAATATACACTGGACTATGTGACAAATATTGCTGTCCTTGAGCAAGCAGGGATCACCAGCAAAGAGGACATGATATTGAGAACACAGCTGCGCCGGGCAGGGCATGTTTCTAGGATGTAAGGCCATCACTTCCCAAATAAAGTCCTCTATGGTGAACTCGCCATGGGTCAGCGTAAGAGAGGTGCTCCAAAAAAGTGATACAAGGACTCCCTGAAACAACATCTCAGGCTTGGCCAAATTGATCACCAACAATGATCCACCCTGGCCTCACATCGGGAGGCGTGGAGACACACTATCCACAATGCTGCAGCCTTATTTGAGAACTCACACCAAACAAGTCTTGAAGAGAAACGGCAACTCAGAAAGAATCACAACCTGGAAACATCACCCAAGGAGGCCTTCTGCTGTGCTTTCTGCAACCGGACTTGTTTATCTCAGATTGGCCTTTTTAGTCATCAGCGCGCTTGCAGAAAGCGCGGGATGAGTCCTTCCAGAATCTTCATTTGCGAAGAAAAGCCAGAGAGAGAGTAAAAACTTTATCAAATGCACTAAATACGGCATCATAAAGGGCATATTAGATGTCGCCCTTTCATGTTTATGCCTGACCAAAATCCATATATTGATGGCTGAAATAGTCAATTGATCCCCCATGGCGCTTTAGTGTCGGCATTGCCAGCATGTGAACCCTTGCACCATTTAACTCACATGAATGCAGCTTGAATGGCTGGTCCAGTGCAAACACTTCTGGGTGAGATTGCAACAGTCACATAAGTGACGCACTTTTTATGAGCCTCCCCAGGTGACTTGTACATTTTTAAGTGTGTGTGTGTGTGCTTTGTGTAACTTTTCCTGTGTTTATTTGATTGTGTGGTTTTTTAATTTCTTGCATGATGAAGTCTCACAAGATTTCAAAGGAGGAAGTGAACAGGGCTTCGTTCACTTCGTCTTCATTGCCAAGGAGGCCTTCTTCCAGGAGAGAAGGTAATCGTAGTCGGGAGTGTTCTTTTGCTGGCATAAAAATGGATTTTTTATGCCAGCAAAAGAAGGCTTAAAGGAGCTCATCTGATAAAGTCCTAAGTGTTTGAAAATGAAACTGCATGCATATGTAACTTTCATCGCAGATTTTTAAAAGGATAAAGTGCAATTGAGTTGATACTGTATACAAAGTTAGCATGTACAACTCCACATCTTTGTGTATACTTGAAACTGTATACATCAGTTCAAAATGGTACTTATTGAATCATGTAAGCAGCAGAAAAGACTTGTACTGCACAATCCGACTCCCTGACATAACATGCATTATGGCCAGTGACAATATGCCACTGTAGCCTCCCACTTCACCAACACATGTTCCTTGGTCACTGCAGAAAGAGGTATCCAATACCTCCTTGCACAAAAAACCACCCCATGTGCAACCCATCCCATGCACAATCCGAGCTGGTGGCATTGGGGTGCACCCCATGGACAACCAATAGTGTATAGTTCTTTTTGTGTACAGGACAGCAATGGAAGCCTGGCAGAGATTTATGCCCCATCAGTGTTCATACAGGATCTTGGCCTTTATAGGTAACCTCCCATGATGTCCTCATTGTCCATGAACATCTGTAAGAGAGAGCCATACATACATACTGCTGTACACAGAAAGGCCCCATACAGACATTTGCACCAAATAAATTATATGTCAAAAACAAATTCAATTGTACAGAAAATCATGTGAGAGATCAGAGGGGACCAGTGGGCTACATTTAGGTAAAGATAAATGGAGAAAGGAATAAAAAAAACACTGGTAGAAGTTTACTACAAGACATCAAAGCAACCCAAGGTGGTGGATTATGTTTTTCAGACACAAACCTCCAAGATGCAAGATTGTGAACTTCAATTATCCTATTATCTGATGGGAGACTAACTCTGCTAAGCATAGGATCTCCCAAAAAATTACTGATGTGCCTTCCAGATAATTTCCTCTTTCAAAAGGATCCTTACCAATAGGGACAAGTTGGTCACTGGAATCAAAACAGCCAGTACTTTAGGGGGAAATGACCATGTAATGCTAGAATTCAGTTCAGGTCAAGTCAGTTCACGGAAATGAATTGAACTGCTAGAATTCATGATTGTGGGACAGGCCAAAGAAAAGTATAGTCAAATATGAACCTTGGATTTCAGGAAATATGATTTTGTCAAACTCAAGGAAATACTGGGTATAACCCCATGGCTTGAGATACTGAAGGAAAAAGATACCTAGCATAGGTGGGATTTCATAAAGAGGGAACTGCTAAAAGCACAATCATAAACAATTCCATGAAACAAGAAAAATGGGAAACATCGAAAGAAGCCAATGTGGCTGCACAACAAATCTGAGAAGGAAATAAAAATTTAAAAGTGCATGTATAAAGAATGGAAGGAAGGCTGAATCACCCAGGAAGAATATAGCTGTATAGCCCAAGCTTACATGAATAGTATAAGGGAAGCTAAGGCTCAAAATGAACTGAGACTGGCTAGGGAAACAGGAATTGACAAGAAGAGTTTTTTAAATGTGTTCAAAGCAAGAGAATGACCAAGAAAATGGTTGGGCCACTGCTCAGTAAGGATGGTAAAGTGCTAACAGATCACAATGAAAAGGCAGAACTAATCAATACCTGTTTTGCTTCAGTTCCCCCGATGTCCAGAAAGAGGAATGTGTGCTTCCATGCATCAGGAGATCTTGGATTGCAAATCAAAATTGATGAAGAGTTAGTTAGTCAGGAATCATCTGGTTAACCGTATATAGATGCCATCGGCCTCTTCGAGCTCTGCCGTAGCCCTTTGGAGAGAACACAGCTGCACTGGGCAGGGCATGTTTCTAGGATGGAGGACCATCGCCTCCCAAAAATAGGATTCTATGGTGAACTCGCCACGGGTCAGCGTAAGAGGGGCACTCCAAAAAAGCGATACAAGGACTCCCTGAAACAACATCTCAGGCTTGGCCAAATTGATCACCAACAATGGTCTGCCCTGGCCTCACATCAGAAGGCATGGAGATGCACTATCCACAATGCTGCAGCCTTATTTGAGAACTCACGCCGAAGAAGTCTAGAAGAGAAATGACAACGCAGAAAGAATCACAACCCGGAAACATCACCCAAGGAGACCTTCTGCTGTCTTTCTGCAACCGGACTTGTCTATCTCGGATTGGCCTTTTTAGTCATCAGTGCACTTGCAGAAAACACAGGATGAATCCTTCCTGAATCTTCGTTTGCGAAGAAAAGCCAGAGAGAGAGAGAGAGAGAGAGAGAGAGACCTGGTTAACCAAAATGAGTTCAAATCTGCAGGACCAGGTGAACTGCATCCCACAGTATTGAAGGAACTTGCTGACATATTCATAGAACTGCTTGCCATATTTTTTGAGAAATCTTGAAGAAGGGTGAGGTGCCAGAGGAATGGAGATGAACAAACATTGACTCTCTATTCAAAAAGGCAAAAAAAGAAGATCCAGGAAACTGCAGGCCAGTCAGCCTGACCTCAATACCAGGAAAAATATCAGAACAGATTATACAGGAGTCTGTCTGCAAGTATCTTTATGACAATGCAGTGATGAGTAAGAGGCAAAATGGGTTTGTCAAGAACAAATCCTGATAAAACTAATCTTACATCTTGTTTTTTTATCAGATAACTAATTTAGTAGATGGTCGGAATGCTATGGATATCACTTACCCAGATTTCACCAAACCATTTGATAAGATTCCCCCTCCCCATAATATTTTGATTAAATATGGAATAGACAGAAACTCCATCAGATGGATACATAATTGGTTGGAAAACTATACTTAAAGAGTTGTCATCAATGGCCGCACTTCAAACAGGAAGAAGGTCTCACGTGGAGTGCCTCAGGTTTTTGTCCTAGTGTTAGCATCCCCTACTACCCCCTCCCTATTATATCTCATAATTAGAAATATTGGACATGTTGAAGTAGACCAGGGTGAGCCAAAGTGAGGTCAAATGGAGGTCACAAGGACCTGGGAAGGAGTCTTACAAATATTTTAGCAATCACACCCAAGCTAGGACTGAGTAAGCCCCTTAGTAAACAAAACCATTAAGGAGATATGCGCTAATTCCTTCTTGGGGCCCTCAATGCTGAGTCACACATCCTAAACAATTGAGTGACCTGCACAGCCCAAATCCCCAGGAAATATCCCTCAGAACCTCCTCCTGTTCTACAATGAGAGGTTGTTATAAACCCATCAATTCCTATCTCCCAGCCATTAACAGCAATCAGCTAAGTTTTGGTTTCCTTTATTTACACAGTGGGAAACCCATCTAAGCTTTGTTCTAAACCAAAGTCCCCCCTTCAGGATAGGAAGCAGGGTATAACTATTAGCCCCAAACAATAGCAATGTGTGGCACTGTGGACAAGACCCAGTCACTTTCCTTGTTGACATACCCCCAGATTGGAACTTCCAGTGCCACCCTCAGCCTTCAGTCTGAGCACTTTGCTACTCTTCAAGACTGGTAACTATCACGCTATTTCCTAAATCTATTCCTCCAACCAACCTTTCTGCCTTAACTTTTCAAAAGGCTTGTGTGGTTCTTGTGAGCGTGTGTTGTGTGTGTGAATTCTTTTTGTGTTATTTCCAATAAAAGCATCTTATTTCACCTTAACCTGGAGTTCTCTGCAATTAGTACTGGTATACATAGGTAAAAAGATCCCAATGTTACTTGCCTCTTGCAGCATTCAATTTTAGCTAATAATAATTCTCTCAGATATTAATATAGTTTTGGCATCAAAAGTGGGGCTGTAAAGCACCACCACCTCTTCAGGTAACACTAGGGCCAGTACTCTTCAACATTTTTATCTAATCACATTAATGACCTGGTAGAAGGAATCCTTATCAAGTTTGCAGATGATGCAAAACTGGGAGGAGTGGCTAACATATTTTGTTCTCTCAGTTTTTTTGGAATTTTGGATTAATGTTTTTATCTTTATTGTATTTGATTACCTGTACTGATTATTTTGTTTTGTTCTGAATTTTCTGTATATTTTTTCCTTTTCTTATTGTATTTTAGCATTGTATTTTAGTATTTTACATTATTGGAACAGTGGTTATTGTTTTATTCTGTAACCTTTTGTAAAGCACCATGTACATCGATGGCCCTATATAAATAAATGATGATGGTGATGATGATGAGAAGAAGAGGAGGAGGAGGAGGAAGAGAGGAATGGAATTCAAAAGAACCTAGCTAAACTAGAAAACTGGGCAGAAATAAATAAAATGAAATTCAATTGAGACAAATGCACAATTCTATGTTTAGGTCACAAAAATCAAATGTACAGGTATAGGATGGGGGATACATGGCTCAGCAGTACTACATGTGAAAAGAACATTGGGATTATTGTTGATCATAAGCTGAATATGAGCCAGCAGTGTGATGGTGCAGAAAAGGTGGTGAATGCTATTTTAGCCTGCATTAGTAGAAACATAGCTTCCACATTGGAGGGAGGTAATAGTCCCACTACATTCTGCAATGGTCAGGCTTCACCTGGAATACTGCATTCGGTTCTGGGTGCCTCATTTCAAGAAGAATATAGACAAATTGCAGCAGGTCCATAGAAAGACAACAAGGATAAGAGTTATGAGAAAAGGTAAAGAACCTGGGCTTGTTCAGCTTGGTGAAGAGAAGATTGAGGAGTGACCTGAATGAACTCTTTAAATACCTCAAGGGTTGCAACAGAGAGTATAGGCTTGTTGTCTGCTACCCCAGAGGTAGGACCAGGCCTAATAGTTTTAAGTTATAGGAGGGTACATTTCAATTGGACATTGGAATGAATTTCTTGATAGTAAGAGTAGTTCAGCGATGGAAGCAATCGCCTAGAGAGGTGGTGGGGTCTTCCTCTCTGGATGTCTTTAAAAAGAGGCTGGTCAACTACTTGCTGGGGATGCTTTAGCTGGAACTCCTGCATTGAACAGGGGACTGGACTCGATGGCCTATGGGGCTCTTTCCAATTCTATGATTCTATGAATTGTATATGGTCTGTCTAGTGTGCACACTGCTGCAGGTAACACTATGTGCTTCAGCCCCATATGGTGTGTTATTTTGACTGCTTAAATGGGATACAGAAGATTGGTTCTATGTTTCTGTCACAGCATTCCTTTCTGAGTGCTCAAAAACACAGAGCCAGTCTTCCTTGGAATAGCAAGGGGGAGGGGGAGAGAGGGGGAGAGGGGGAGAATTAGGCTCCTTCATGCCATGTGACTGTAGTCATCCCAGAACTGAAGTGAAGGGACCTATTGCACCAGGGGGTTCCCAAAGGAGCACAGTTGCGAGAATGGAGAGGTGTGATGGTAAATGTTTTACAACCGGTATGTTCCCGTTTCCTTTATTAACATGATTGCCGCAAAACACGAGGCTGGTGTGATAATGTCCCACATGTCTCTTCTTCCTCTGGTAATTGTCAGAAGTCACTTTATCCATAGAACTGTTGGAGATCATCTCCACACTCACTGAGGAACGAGGCTGTTGTCCCTATTCCTGTGCCTCATAGTTGCTGAATAAGAGGAAAGCTTGAAGTCATTTTTGTAGCTCCAAATTTGGAGCATGGTTCTGTTTCAATATGCCACATTCTTCAAAGTGTCTGCCTCCTATGTTTGTGAGTTGTCTTCCTCCCTAGAGGCATTCCCTCTTGTCTTGCACTTCCAGGAGGGTTTGGTTTGTTCTTGCAAAAAAAGGCTGTCCTCCATGATAGATTGAAATGTAGATACAAAGTTCTCATCTAGCAGGGCAACCTGCATGGATGTGCTACAGGTATAGCCCCACTCCACAACCTCTGGCAAGAAAACAAACATGGCTCACATGTTGCAGGTCCCTGCAACAGCTGCCTCACCATCCATGTCCAGTCATCCTATGTATACAGGAATACAGCACTTTAGGCCTCTCCTTTAAACTGCCCGACAAAATGTGCACAGAAACACATGTTTTCCTCTTCCTGTTTGCCAAGCTCCAGAGACAGCAGTTGTGTAGATCTAACAGTTTATCTGCCCAGCAGTTGGAGCTTCAGTGAATCCCACCTTTCTCTTTTCCAGTTGAAAATTAGCCAATGTAAACTTACTGTACAATTGTAGTTTTGTTTTTTGTTTTTTTATGCAGCAGCACCCTATTACTGCCAATGTTGCTGTGCATGGTTTTTAATATTGTTTTAATGATGAGTGGAAACTTGTCCTTTGCCAATCAAGAATATATTGGGCAGTGAGCAAGTTCACATATCTGGGTAATTAAGCTGATACAATACAATCCATGTGTCTTTAGATAGGAGATTTTCACACAGACAATTTGTTTACAGGGTAGCTGAAAGATTTTCTTTCAGACGATGTTCACCCTGTTCTGTGCACAAAGTGTCACTGTTCTGTTTTCTCCCCATGATATAGTATTCACAGGAGAAGTTGTTATTAAACACCTGGTTCCATTTCTGTAATAGATCCCAGATGTGCGAACAGGAGCCCCATCCCTGTTCTGGAATGACAGGGACAGGGGAGGAACTCTGTGGCAAGTACTTCCTGCCACCAACGGGACATCAAGGTAAGTGCCACCCTTTCCCCCCCTCCCCGGGTTCCTTGTTGTTGTTTTGTGTTTTGTTTTGGTTTTTTTGCTTTCACTTTCTTGATTTGACAGCTGGGTGTTTTTTTTTAATTTTCCTCCCACTCATTCTCTCACGAGAACGAGCAGGATTTCAGCCAGCCGGTTGTAATGACAGCCTTATGATGGCTGCATTTACGGCTGGCCGGCAAGGAGTCAGGGAGCCCGTTCCTGCAGCAGAATGGAGGTAAGCGTACGAACATTTACCTCCATTCCATTGCAGGAATGGGAGAGGAGCTTGCAGGAGAGAAACGGGGCTTTTGGCCCCGGTGTGAAAATCTCCATAGATAGAGTTTATGCACTTTGAAGCATGGTGGTATAGTTGTTTATGTGCTGGACTAGAGTCTAGGGAACCAATGTTTGAATTCCTGCTTAGCAATGGAAACCCACTGAGTGGCCCTGGGCAGGCCACTTTCTTTCAGCCTTAGAGGGCGGCAATGTCAACCTGCACAGCAGAATCATCAGCAATCCTTTTCTAATGTTCACTAACTTTTTGGACAAGGGCAAATCTCCTCTCAGATACACCGTTCTTACACACAGTCATCTACTTTCTTTCAGATATTTCTACCTATCCATACTAATACATTCAGAAATTCCCTTGAAGATCACTGTTAGTGCAAATTCAACCAATGATGTGCATCTAAGTTTTCAGTTGATCTGCTTTGATTTCTGTTAGTTAAGGTTGTATTTTCTCAGAAATTATATTACCAAATGAAGTACAGAAGGTTATTAGATCCACTGGAAATGCAGAACAGTCTCAGCTTACTGAAGTAATATGAAGCTTGCATCATTATAACTATTCAGGACATAATCCTGAATAGTTCTTTATTCAAAATTACATCCCACTGTGATCAATGGGATTTATTCTTTAGTAAATGTGTTTAGAATTACAACCCTAAAGCCAATTTAAGCATGATGCTGCACAGCACAACTTTATATATAATTGCACAAAAGTAAGCCCCACTGTGTTAATGGTGTTTACTTCTAGGTAAATATGGGTAAGATGTGACTTCTATACATCTGTGCTTCCCATACATATTTACATACAAGTTCCAGCAAGACTAGTTTCTGAGTACATTTTGTGGAGGTACTGTATTGTGGATGATTTGTATCTTAAGCTTGTACTGGACTGTAGCATTGGTCTTCCATCATCTCAAATGTGATTTTTATATTATGTATTGATAATCATTGTGGGTGGGTGTTTAAAGAATAAAAAGGTGTGTTTTGCCATTTGCCTTACAGGCAGCTGAACCGTTCCCTTGGTGAATGGTTCAGGTCTTTGTTCCTGGAGGGCTCCCCTTTTGTACACCTGCTCTTGACAGATTGAGACCCAAACTGTATGGCTTAGTCACATACCAGCCAGCAGGAAGGCAGTCTCAGCCTTTTTAATGTATTTTATTAAGGCCTTCCCGCTATCTCAGTGTTTGGAATTCAGTCCTACCTATAAATCAACATCAGAGACTACAACCCAGTGTGTTCAAGAGCTTTGTTTAAACATCAAACAAAGAACACAGACATGCACGATGATAGAAATACAGCTAATCACTTGCAAATACATCTTTCCTGTCAGTGGGAGCTTAACCTTTTTGTTTAATGTTGCAGGAGAAAAGTGCACTTATTTCTATGCTATCTAACTCTTACAACTGTAGCTGAGTTTACTATGAAAGATGATCATATTTGTTTTTATTTCAACATGAGTCTGGAAGTATGCAACACAGAAGTGTGCTGTTAAAGCGTAGGCCCTTATTACTTTAAGGTGTGGGGGAAATAAAAAAGATTACCAAACAACACACCTAGACAAGCTACAGAGCTTTAACTAGCAAATGTATTAAGGAGGTGGGAGAGATATGTGGGTTGCAGCTTATTTGTTGACCAGCAATGAATACAACATGATTGCATGTGGCAACATTGATTGGATCAATTTAGCTTCATTCCCTGCTCCTGGATTTATCCATTCATAAGGGACCCTGCTAGGATTTAGTCAGGGTGTGCAGAAAATCCTACAATCTATAGCCCACTCCTTTTAATTTGAATGCTACAGATTATGGATGAAAGTTTGGTCACCTGCAGGATTTACTACTTCAAAGCAGATGAAAATAAAAAGACATGCATAGGGGATAGGGAGGAAAAATACAAACAAAGAACTTCTCTGAACAAGGAATAGGTGGAGGAAGGGGAGGCTAAAGCTGTACAATACAATCGATGAAAGAATTCTTTCAGCCTTGTTTCTTATACTAGTGGCATTCCAGTGATTTTGAGGGTATTGTGAATGATTTAAACAATAGTAAAGGAGACAATAACTGCACTTGTTCATATGGTCTTTTTGCAATAAGGACACCTTTCATGAAGAAGCTCCATGTACAAACTCTGCGCAAATGAATGTGAACTGTGTGATGGTGATCATAGAATCATAGAGAGTTGGAAGGGGCCCAATGGGTCATCAGATCCAACCTCCTGCTCACATACAGCATCTTCAGCTAGAGCAAAGCTTCTTAAACTGTGGGTCACAACCCCATATGGGGTTGCATAACTGAATATGGGGGTCACGAAAAAAACTGGCAACAGTAAAAGGTTTCTGAACACCATTTTATATACTTATATACCCGGGGTTGTGTAAAAATTTCTCAAGCAAAAAGCAGTTGTGAGTGGGGAAAATTTAAGAAACCCTGAGTGGAAAAAGTTTAAGAAACCCAGCAGGTAGCTGTCTAGCTTCTTTTTGACAAAGTCTAGAGAAAGAGACCCCACCATCTCTCTAGGAAATTGGTTCCATTGTCAAACCGCTCTCACTGTGAAGAAGCTCCTTCTAATGTTCACTCAAAATCTACCCTTCTGTAACTTAAATCATCATCATCATCATCATTTCATTTTTATCCTGCCTTTCTTCCAGCACTGGGGAGATTATCAAATGCAGCAAAAAGCACCTTATCAGAATGCCAGGACATTTCTGTCCCTTGAACAGGACCCGGTTTCACACGACGTCGTCCTCATCACATTCTGCTCCTGTGTTGCAGCAGTTAGTAAGGTGGTGCATTTCATTGACAGGGAACTCCTTGTCAATGAAAAGTGCTGCCTTACTAACTGCTGCAACACAGGAGCAGACCGTGACAAGGACGAGGATGTCTGAAACAAGGACGAGGATGTCACAGGACAGAGACGTCATCCTGGCATTCTCGTAAGGTACTTTTTGGACAAATCTGGTAATCTCCTGGGACTCAAGGTGGCTAACAACGTCTTTAAAACAATGCAAGTTGAAAACAATACAAAAGCAAAAATAGCAGTATAAAAATCAAATTTTAAAAGGAATTTATCAATTTATAAGTTGAAAACATTAAAAATATTAAAATGCATTGTAAAAACTCTGTAAAGACCCTTTAAAATCTTTTAAAATGCACCACACAGCCTTAGAAGCCTAACCCTTGTCAGTTTGTAAAAACCTGGTGGCACAAAAATGTTTTAACCTGTCACTGAAAGGAGAGCAAGGATGGGGCCATCCTGGCCTCTCTGGGGAGGGAGTTCCAAAGTCTGGAAGTAGCCACTGAGAAGTCCCCCTCCCTTATCCCCACCAAATGAGCCTGAAAAGGTGGTAGAATAGAGAAAAGTGCTTCTCCCAATGATCTTAAAGCTCTACTGGGAGATACAGTCCTTCAAATATCCTGGACCATATAGGTCTTTATAGGTCAAAACCAGCACTTTTAATTGTACCCAGAAATGGACTAGCAACAAGGGAGTTGTGTGCTCCCTGCAGCTTGCCCCAGTTAACAACCTGGCCGCAGCACTTTGGCCAACTAAAGTTTCTGAGCCCTGCACAGATCACATTACAGTAATCCAAATGGGATATAATCAAAGCATGTACCGCTGGGGCCAGATCTAGCTTCTCCAGGAACAGGCACAGTTGGTTCTCTAGCTTTAACTGCAAAAGCACGCCTGGTCACCGCTGAAACCTGGGCCTCTAGGCTCAGAGCTCAATAGTCCCAAACTACAAACCTGCATTTTCAGGGGGAGTGTAACCCTATTTAACATAGGCTGAATCCCTATTCACAGATCTGTCTTACAACTGAACAGGAACACCTCTGTGTTGTCAAGATTAAGCTTCAATTTTTTTGGCCCTCATCCAGTCCGTTACAGCTGCCAGGCACCAGTTTAGCACAGGAACAGCTTCCTTGGAACTAGGTGGAAAGGAGTAATGGTGACACCTTACCCCAGAACTCTGGAAACCTCTCCCAGTGGTTTCATGTAGATGTTAAACAGCATAGGGGATAAGACTGAACCCTGAGGGACTCCATAGGCCAGTAGCCAAAGGGGTTGAACAGCTATCCCTCAGCACCACCCTCTGAGAGCATCCCTCCAGGAAAGAGTGGAGCCACTGCCCCATCCCAGAGAGGTGGCCAAGGAGGATACCATGGTCAATGGTATAGAAAGTCAGTGAGAGGTCCAGCAGAACCAACAGGGATGCACTCCCCCTCTCAAGTACCCTGCCTAGGTCACCTACCAAGGAAACCAAAGCTGTCCCTGTCCCGTAATCAGGCCTGAAACCAGACCAAAATGATCTAGATAATTCACCTTATCCAGGAACCCCTGGAGCTGAGAAGCCACCACATACTCTAGTACCTTGCCCCAAAATGGAAGACTGGAGACTGGTCTATAGTACAGTAGGATCCAGGGAAGGTTTTTTTCAGATGAGATCTTACTATAGCCTCCTTCAGGCATGTTGGGACCCTGCCTTGTTTTAAGGAAGCATTAATCCCTTACCCACTCAGTTAGGCCTCTGCCAGCCTGTTTAATAAGCCAGGAAGGGCAAGGGTCTAATACGTGTGGTAGCTCTCACCTCTCCAAGGATCCTGTCCACATCCTCAGGCTGCATAAATTGAAAAGTATCCATCAACACTGGACAAGCAGGTGCCAAGATCACATCCACTGGAACTGTATAATCTCTGGCATCTAAGTTAGAGTGAATCCAAGTCATTAGACTTAGTTCTACCCTCTGATTCAACACAGAACAAGTCTTCACCCTCCTCTTTGTGGCAGCACTTGAGGTATTTAAAGCTTGTGATCATTTGACCCCTTTGTCTTTTCTTCACCAAGCTAAACAGGCCCAACTCCTTCAACCTCTCCTCATATGTTTTTAATCTCCATACCTCTTCTCATCCCCATTGCCCTTCTCTGAACTTGTTCCCACTTGTCTATATCCTTCTTAAAATGAGGTACCCAGAACTGAATGCAGGACTCCAGATAAGGCCTGACCAGTACAAAATATAGTGGGCTTATTACTTCACTCACTTAGAAACTATGGCTCTACTAATGCAGGCTATTAGCCTTCATCTCCTTTGCTGCATCATCACACTACCGGTTCATATTCAACTTAGGATAAACAGTAACTCCAAGGTCCTTTTCACAAGTACTACTGTTGAGCCATGTATTCCCCCACCCTATATGTGTGCATTTGATTTTTTTGTGGCCCAAATATAGAATTTTGCATTTCTCTCTGCTGAATTTTATTTTATTAATTTCAGCACCTTTTCAAATTCTGTTCCTATCTTCCAAAATATTAACTATCCCTCCCAATTTTGGATGATCCACAAATTTGATAAGAATTCCCTCTACCTCATCAACTAAATCATTGATTTTTTTAAAAAATTGAAGAGTGTTGGCCCATGGGGCTCCACTTGAGACTTCCTTCCAATTTTAAGCAGAGCCACTGATGACAACTATTTGCACATGGTTTTCCAACCAATTACGGATCCATCTAATCGTGTTTCCATCAATTCCATATTTAGTCAATTTGCTAATTAAAATATCATGGGGAACCTTATCAAATGCTTTGCTGAAATTCAGATAAATGACATCCACATTTTCCCATCATCTACTAAACTAATGACCTGATCCAAAAAAGATACAACTTTATTTTGGCAGGATTTGTTCTTGACAAAGCCACACTGGTTCCTACTGATCATTGCATTGTCATCAAGATACTTGCAGACAGACTCCTGTGTACTCTGTTCTAATATTTTTCCTGGTATTGAGGTCAGGCTGACTGGCCTGTTGTTTCCTGGATCTTCTTTTTTGCCTTTTTTGAAGAGAGGGTCAATGTTTGTTCGTCTCCATTCCTCTGACACCTCACCCATTCCTCTGACACCTCACCCATCTCATCTGAAAAAACCATAGTACAAGATTTCTCAAAAATTATGGCAAGCAGTTCTGTGAATATGTGAGTAAATTCCTTCAATACTTTGGGATGCAGTTCACCTGGTCCTGCGGATTTGAACTCACTTTGGTTAACCAGGTGATTCCTGACTAACTCCTCATCAATCTTGATTTGCAACCCAGACTCCTTCCCAAGGTCTCCTGATTCATGGAAGCACACAGTCCTCTTTTGGAGCAGGGAGGTGGATGGAGGGAACTGAGGCAAAATATTTATTGACTAGTTCTGCCTTTTCATTGTGATCTGTTAGCATTTTACCATCTTTGCTGAGCACCAGGCCTACCTTGGTCATTCCCTTCCTTCAAACATATTTGTAAAACCCCTTTTTGTTGTTCCTTGCTTGTCTAGCCAGTCTTAGCTTATTTTGAGCTTTAGTTTTCTTTACACTATTCCTATGAGCTTGGACTACACAGCTCTGTTCTTCCTTGGTGATTAGTCCTTCCTTCTATTTTTTATATAGTGGGCCCTCCCAATCTGTGGGCTCCCAACCCACAGTTTCAACTGCCCATGAATCGTTGCATCCCAGTCCTAAAATGTCAGTGACTTGCATGGAGATGCACTGACATGAACGGGTGCATGTTGCTGCCATTTAATATGAGGCGTGACCATCCACATATTTTGCCATCTGCAGGGTTCCCTGAACTGAACCTCTATGAATCTGAAGGCGCCACTATACATGCTCTGTTTTCTTTTCACTCCTCAAGTTTACTGTGGAGCTACATTGGCTTTTTCAGATGTTTACCATTTTTCTTCTTCCATGAAATTGTGATGGTGCTTTTAGCAGTTCCTTTTTCATGAAATCTCACCCATGCTGGATAAGCATCTCTTCAGCATCTCTAGCCATGGGAATCTGCCCAGTTGTCTTCTTGGCAGTTGTCTGATATTGTCTTCATTTTTAAACAAATATTGGCCAGTGGTTTGGTAAAGGATAGAACCACAAATTTAATCTGAGCTTCTATGTACAAAATGCATCTAAGGACTTTATCAGGCAAGCCCCTTTAAACCTTCTTTTGCTGGCATAAAAAAATTCATTTTTATGCTAGCAAAAGGACACCCACCACCACACTTACCTTCTCTCCTGGCAGAAGGCTTCCCTGGCAATGAAGAGGAAGTGAAGAAAGCCCCATTCACTTCCTCCTTTGAAACCCCACGAAACTTCATTGTGCGGGAAATTCAAACATAAAACAAAGAATAAAACATTAAAAGTGACACAAAACACAAAAACACACTTTAAAACTTCCAGGTAAACCAGGGAAGGTTTAAAAAAAGTGTGTCGCCTACCTGGATGTCATGATCTCACCCAGAAGTATTCTGGCCAGTCTGGCCACTGATGGAGTAAGTACAAAGGGGAAAAACATGAGGTTTCATACACTGGCTATGCTGGCAAATAACATCACAGTCAATCTATTGATGGCTTGTCCCATCAATAAAATAGATCAGCTTATTAGCAGGACATAAATGCAAAAGGGCGACATCATGTGATATGCGTGCCCTTTCGCATTTATGTGGTGTCATTGTGACACCATTTTCTGTGTGTCTGATAAAGTCTTAAAGCAGAGATATAAAAAAGTAGCAACTGAAAAGAAATCTCCTGTTTAAGAATTGTTTTTGTCTAAAGATTTGCCCTGCTTGGTGGAATAGAACTTCGAACCTTTACATATTTCCACAACAAAAGATAGTACAAAATTTGTAAAGTTGCTATTGGAAAAATGAAGCATTTCACATTTTAAAAAAATTAGACAGTTCCTTTAATTCACAAGTAGAAAGATTAACCACAGACATTTTGTATTAATTAATATAATATTAATCAATTTAGACTGAAATCCTAAACACACTTGCCTAGCAATAAGCTCCAGTAGGATTGTAATGTTAAGCAGTTTATTTGTAATTGCAAGACACTGGAGTGAAAGGAATGTTTTGCAGTATCTAATGTCCTGAAGTATTATCATACTTCTGTAATGTCATATTATTTAAATAATATAGTGGGACCTTAATACTCTTCAGACCATTATTGGCGAAATTAGAAAAACTGTGGATAGCTTCTGATACTCTGAAATATTTTGTCTAAAATATATAGAATACAAGTTTCTTGGTGAAAGTAGCATTATAAGCATTAAAAAAATTGAGAAAGGATTAGATTCTCAGTTGAAAATGGAAGAATATGTGTAGGATTGGTATGAGCTATTAGTCCCCTTCAGGTGTTACCTACCATGCTTTTTTGAAGTCTGGTCTGCTCTTGCAAAAAAAAAGTTGTCTGCCGTGATAAGTTTTATTTTTATTTATAAGCATGAATATACTTACCAAGTAATAGAAAGAATGAAGCTGGGGGTGGGCAGGGAGAAGAAGAGGGAGCTGATAGCTCAACCCTTTCCACCCTCCCTTATTTTTGTTAAGAGTGAGCTGCAGAAATGAGGAGCTCACGGTGCGCAAAGAAGCAAATGCACAGATTTTAAAATAAAACTGGGGTAACTGAAGCATACCTAACTTGGGTGCTGCTTTGATTAATAAGCTGTGACATGAAAACTGGGACTGTTTGGAAGCATGTGGCATATTGAGTGTCATATACTAGCTGAACAATATGTGCCTCTGCATCCAGTGTACCATCTACATATTTCTCCCTTAGGGGCAATTGACCAAATGTGAACAAGGAAGATTCTGCCATTCTAATTTCATTTTTCAGCTAAAAGGTTTAAGGTTGCACTACAGGGTTATATTTGGGCAACTTTTATATTAGTTCATATTTGTGGGAGAAAATATTGTTATCACAGGCAGTAACACTATGTAGATATTGGCTGTACACAAGAAATAGCAAGGCTCCAGTACCTGCCAACATGATTCAGAAACTGATATGCATTATCAGAAGAGCATGTGGCCAGAGCTTGGAATTAACTCATTAGGTTATTAATTAGGTTATTAATTTTTCTAGTGATTTCTTCTAACTTTAATGCTGAAGTTTTAAAAATATTTACTTTATTCAGCCATTAGAATTTGTTAAAATTCATTAGAGAAGATATCTCTCCCTCTTTTGCATTTAGGAAAAAAGGAAGACCTGCTGCCTCATAGAAAGAAATGTTAGAAACTGAGGAAATAAGTCACATGCCTGTGTTATAGGACAAACCAATCTGTGATTTCTTTGGGAACAAGTCTGGGAAGAATGAGAGAAAGATAGGACACTTTCTTAAGCCCATGTCGGAGAACTGGATTTGTGAAGCAGACGAACAGTTAAAAGAAGGGGAAAAAAGAAGAATAGAAAAGAGGAAAAAAGTGAATCTTGGAATTGATTGGAAGGGGAGTGATTTATTTGCTTGGCCCTCAAACAGCCAGGGCTATATCAGAATGTCAGGCCTTTTAGGCCTGAAAGGCAATCCCCTTCCTCATAGGCTTGTACAGAAGGAAAATGTTTGGAATCTTTTGAAGGGGCGGAGGTGCATTATGTGATTCTAGAATCATAGAATCATACAGTTAGAAGAGACCACACGGGCCATCTATTCCAACCCCCTTCCCTGCAGGAATACACAATCAAAGCACCTAACAGATGGCCATCCAATCTCTGTTTTAAAACCTACAAAGAAGGAAAGTCCACTATGCTCCGAGGCAGCATATTCCACTGTTGAGCAGCTCTTGCCATCACGAAGTTCTTCTTAGTGTTTAGGTTTAAACCAAATCATTCCCAGTGGCACCATCTGTTCACCTCTACTATTCATCTCTCTCTAACTGGGCCATCTTCTTCAACTGGAAGGAGAAATGAAATGACAACCTGTGCATGAAGATCCTTCAGCTTCCTACCCAGAGCCTCATAGTCCCTTATGATATCCTGAAGGATATGTCTTGCACTATTGTTGGTTCCCACATGGAGCAAAAGGAGGGGGCAATGGTTAGTGGGCTTTACAAGTCTTGGCAACCTCTCTGTTACATCACAGATTTTTGCCCCAGCAAGACAGAACACCTCTTGAGACATCATGTAAGGCCAGCAAAGAACGGCTTCTGTTCCCCTCATCAAGGAGTCCACTGCCACCACGACCTGCCTCCTCTGAGGATTGGCTGGGAACATTCAATGTGCTGAATCTTCCAAGGTCACTGACACATTCTCTGAGGACTTTCACTGTTACTCTTGTTGCTGTTCCTCATCATCACTGATAAGGGAGACATCTTTGAATTGATTCTGTAGTTCCAAACTCACAGAATGATCCCTGGTCCTTCTACTTTTATGTGTTACATTCCTCAAACTGCACTGAAACAGAATCCTTGAAAACTCCCCTGCTAAACACCCATGCAAAATGCCTGTTGGTCCTGCCTGTTAGCCAAGCTCCAGCAATGGGCTGCAGCTATATATAGAGAGAGTGGCTGCTAGCTCCTCACCCAACTAAGGACATTTTCAGATGGGGCCTTTTGCCCCATTGTTCCCTCGCTATCCCCAGTCCCATTCCTGCCACTGAATTAAGGAAAATCTTTCAGACACTTACCTTGATCCCACGGCAGGAACGTCCTTCCCCTCCCCTTGCTGACCAGGAGTAAATGCAGCTGTCGTAAGGCTGCATTTATTACCCAAAAATGAAATCCCACTCATTCTCACGAGAGAACAATCACGCAGGAAATTTAAATATAAAAACTAAACAAAACATCAAAATAAAAAACCAAGCCCCAAAACAAATTAAGAAAAAAACAAGTAAGCTGGGGAGGGGAGGAAGGGTGCCACTTACCTCCTTGTCACAATCTTCACCAGAAGTGTTCTGAATGGACCCCCCCCCATGGCTGGCATCGCGGGACAGGAACGGAGCTCCTTTCCCCACACATGTGATTCCATGACAGACACAGAATGGGTGTTCTATTCATGACAGAACACCTTTCTATTCATATTCATCATGAATACTATATTCCGGGAGCAGAACGGGAGCAGCACAGGATGGGTCAACATCATTTGAAATGGAGACCGTTTTTCAGCCCTATTCCATGCCTGGCACAGAATATAGAGCCCATCTGAAAATCTCCTAGGTCTCTAACTCACTCTGTTTAATAACTTCTCCTCCACCACTGATTATATTCTGGACTGGTTTCTATAGTATTTTATAGTATAACCTACAATTAAGGTATAATATTATTTGAGGTGACCTGCAAAGAACCTCTTTTTCAATTCTTTAGTGTGTTACTCACACAGTGCTAGGCTCTTGGTAATTAAGCAAAAAGTTTCCTTCAAACCCATCCATCGTGTCTTTCCTTTGGCTTCTCACTTTCTTTGTCTCCACACCCTCCCCATTCCACCTTTTGCCCAGCCCCTCTGCCTCTTTCTTCTCCTTACACACCTTCCACAATTGAAGAGTTGTGCAGGGAATAGGCTTTTTAGATACCTGGTCATTAAAACTGCAGATAGCAGGACTATACTTGGGCTCCCTGCCTTTTGCATACAAAATATACCACACTTCTTGATTGGGAGTGAGGAAGCAGAAAAAATGCAGTTATTGTTTTGCAGAAAAATGTTCTGCATATGGTCTGAGACTCTCGGAAATTTGAGATTAAAAATTCTCCATTCATGATACACTGACCAGCCTTTGTAGCTATCCACCTATTGCTTAGAGATGGAAATAAATTCAATATTCAAAGAATGGTCAAAAACACATCTATTGAGTATCAGGAAAGTTGGTGAGAAGAATCTTGGACTACTGAGAATATTCACACTTCAGGACTCATTCTGTGCATAATCCATGTGTGTGTGTGCACGCAAGAAGCAGTGTTTCATAGTGTAGGAAACAGCATTTTCTACACATAAAATAATAATTTTATTTTCTGTGCAGAAAATGCAGTTTCTTATTCTGTGCAAATTTCAAATGTTTTTGTACAAAAAACATCTGAACTGAAGAGTTTGTAAGATGAGACTGCAACCTCTGAGGCAGCCTTCCCCAACCTGACACTTCTCAGATATGCTGGAATGCCACCATTCTTGGGCAACTGTCATATTATGGCCATTGTAGTCCATGTGGGAGGAAAAATCCAGGTTGGAGGAATGTAACTTTAAAAGGATGAAAAGAGACCTATTAAAGGAAGCAATAATTAAATGTGCTTCCCTAAAGTCAAAAGTGACAACCTCCATGCCATTCTCTGTAAATCTGACGGTCTGTTCCCAAACTAACATTTTGATTAATGATTAAATTACCAATAACTTGAATTACTTCAATTATTGATGTTTCTGTTAGTAAATTAATTTTCCACTGGCTAACATTTAAGCTTGTCAAATTAATTTTCAAGACTAATATTCCAAGCTCTGTCTGGATGTAGTGGTGCGGAGGGCTGCATGTTTCCACCAGAGTTACTCATGTAGCATACAAAATGCTGGCATATCAAGAAGGTGAGCCAGAATTGTTCTACATGACATACTAGCTTTACATAATCAGAATATTCATGTGGTTTAAACTATCATATAGTCCACACCTGTATTCTGAAGGGGTACAAAGTTTGACATTTTATTTTGATCATAGGTCAGTTTCTTATAAAATGAACAATTTTTAAAAAAACAACTAAAATACAGTTGAATAAATTAGTAATAGTTTTATACTCAAAATTTAGTACAAAAACCATAACAAAATATTAAAATACTGTTTTTAATCAGTGATCTACAACAGGTGTTGGCAGCTGCATAAACACTAGCCATATGAGCTGTAGTTGAGGATTTTGATCTAACAAAAGATGTAATAATTAAAATTCATTGGATCCACAAGGAGCCCTGGTGTCACAGTGGTTAAATGCCGGTACTGCAGCCACAACATTGTGAGTTCCATCCTGCAGGGGCTCCGAGACTGACTCAGCCTTCCATCCTTCCATAGGTTGGTAAAATGAGTACCCAGCTTGTTGGGGGCAATTAGCAAACACTTTGTAAACTGCTCAGAGAGTGCCTTGCACTATCTCTGGCTTTTCTTCGCAAACGAAGATTCAGGAAGGACTCATCCCGCACTTTCTCATTCTATAAAGTGGTGTAGAAGTGTAAATGCTATTGCTAAACAATTTGTAAGCCGCTCTGAGAGCCTTTGTGCCAAATAAATAAATAAATAAATAAATGTGTTTGTAAAATTAGAGTAACAAAAGTTAGTCAGGCATCTTGATTGTGTATTCCCACAAGGCAGGGTGTTGGACTAGATGGCTCTCGTGGTTTCTTCCAACTCTATGATTCTAGAATTCTATGATCTTGATAAATGAAGAACTGTAATACAACTTCTCTGTTTCCACTCACCGCCGCCCCCTCCCCCACAAGGATAGCACAGTAGCTGAAGAGCTTTATCACATTGCCTGGTACAAAGGAAATGCTACATGTGGTTCACAAGCCTAGTGTGGCCCATAAGACTACCACATAGCAGGACATCCTTAGTAGTAGCACCCTTCTTATGGAGCTCCCTTCTTTCTATCTGTCGGGGATGCTTTGATTGTGTATTCCTGCATGGCAGGAGGTTGGACTGGATGGCCCTCGTGGTCTCTTCCAACTCTGCAGTTCTATGATTCTATGATTCTAAGATCTGGTAGTCTCCACACTTGTGCCATTCAGGTAAAAGGTAAAAACACATACAAACTTTAAAAACACATACAATCCATAGAAGCTTGGGGAAAATAAGAAAGTGTTTAATTTATCTTTGACTGTTGATGGCTCCATCTCTCATAGATTTTGGAAAAACAGGTAAACAGCTTCCTTCCAATAAATTGCTTACTGGGTTGTTAAAATTCGTTTTTGTTTATTGGTAGGTAGTCTTTTGACAGTTTGTGTTCTAAATCCTGTTACTAGCCCCAATTAGATAATAATTGTTGAAACATTTGGATTTACCTAAATGCTGACTCACTGTTCAAAAACTGAATCTACGGCTGTACTGTAACTGGCACTAACCAACAGGATTTCAGCCTCTACGTTAATATTTTTGTTTTACTCTGTACAGTACTTGAAATTCTTTCCACAGAAAAGTTACTTATAAAGAAGCGCTCATCATCTGGTAAATTCCTCCCAGACTGCACTTCAGACCTGTGGAAAAAGTAAGATATGAATATCTATCAGTTTAGTTTATCTTGTGCTTCTCAGAATCCCTCCTGTCCAAGCTCTGTGTTGGGTTCTAAGATTTTTATTTTATTTTACTTCCTGAATGAAAATTTGGACAAGTTTAGTTACACACTTTTCTTAATGTATGTTTTTCTGCCACTGACTACAGTGTTTTTTGTTTGCTTACTTCAACATATGGATTTTTATTTATGCACATTTTTCAAATGTACACCTAGTTTTGTGTGTATTTTTCTTTGCCAAAACACAACACAAGCCTCATAAATGTATAGCCTTTTAAGACAAGATGGGCATTATCCCAGCACTCAGGAAGTGTGAAATGGATATTTCTAAAGGGAAACATAAAGCCAATTAATTTCTTTCTAATCTGAATTGTAATGTTCACCTATTTCAAGTTTCGCTGGAAATACAGAGACAACAGAAGAATGTCTATTTCCTTTAAAAAAAAACTTTATTTAGAATTTTTGTCATGTTCATAGTCCACTGCTTCTTCTGTACAATCCTCACCTTTATAAAGTGGTTCAGGGAACACATTGGACTTTATCAGACCACCCCATGTTAATTTTCTTTTGCCGACATAAATTGTGGTGTTTTAATGCCAGCAAAAGAACACCCCCTACCAGACTTACTTTTGCAAGTGTAAAAGAGGCTTCCCTGGCAATAACGGAGCACAAACAGGGCTTTGTTTACTCCTGGGTTCCAAATCTTGCTAATTCTTGTGAGAAGACACTACCGTGGGAAATTTAAAAATTAAAGCAAAATGTCCACAAACACACACACACAAAGTACAGAAAAGCACAAAAACAATCTTTAAAAATTCCCAAGTACATAAAAAGAATGTCCCGCACCTGGCTGTCACAATCTCACCCGGAACACTACAGAACAGGATCAAAATTCAGAATGACCTGGATAGACTGGAGAGCTGGGCCAAAGCTAACAAAATGAAATTCAATATGGAGAAATGTAAAGTACTGCACTTAGGGCAGAAAAATGAAATGCATAGATATAGGATGGGAGAGACCTGGCTGAACGAGACTACGTGCGAAAGGGATCTAGGCATCTTAGTAGACCACAAGCTGAACATGAGTCAACAATGTGATGCGGCAGCTAAAAAGGCCAATGCGATTTTGGGCTGTATCAATAGAAGTATAGTGTCTAGATCAAGGGAAGTAATAGTGCCGCTCTATTCTGCCTTGGTCAGACCTCACCTAGAATACTGTGTCCAGTTCTGGGCACCACAATTCAAAAAGGATATTGACAAATTGGAGCATGTCCAGAGAAGGGCAACTAAAATGGTGAAAGGTCTGGAAACGATGCCTTATGAGGAGAGACTTAGGGAGCTGGGTATGTTTAGCCTGGAAAAAAGACGGTTAAGAGGCGATATGATAGCCCTGTTTAAATATTTGAAGGGGTGTCACGCTGAGGATGGAGCAGACTTGTTTTCTGCTGCTCCAGAGACTGGAACACGGAGCAATGGATGCAAGCTCCAGGAACAGAGATTCCACCTCAACATTAGGAGGAACCTTTTGACAGTAAGAGCTGTTCGGCAGTGGAACACACTCCCTCGGAGCGTGGTGGGGTCTCCTTCCTTGGAGGTCTTTAAACAGAGGCTGGATTGCCATCTGTCGGGGATGCTTTGATCAAGATTTCCTGCGTGGCAGGAGGTTGGACTGGATGGCCTTCGTGGTCTCTTCCAACTCTGCAATTATATGATTCTATGATTCTGTAAGTGTTTGCCCATTGACCCAACATTCACGTGCATACAACGGTGCAAGTATTCAAATGCTGGCAATGCCGGCAACAAAGCACCACAGGACAGCTTTTTAGGAAGATATGATTGCGAAAGGATGACATCACCTGGTATGCGTGCCCTTTCATGATCATTAGGCGTCCTTATGACACCATATTTGCCTGGTCTGATAAAGTTCATAGTGAACATGGTGATGTCACCATGTTTACAGCCAATTTTGATTATGTGCTAACTGACAGCAAACAAAGCTCACTTAGGCCTTGTCTAGATGGGCTATTTACCCCATCCTGAAGCCCGGCAGTCCTAACAATGCAAGGCTTTTGTTCCATTTTGCCCCCGGGCAGTCCTCATGGCACACAGGGGTTAAAGACAGAACTAAGACAGGGGGAAGATGGTGTACAGCCCATTATACCATTTTATTATAACACACACAAAGACCTGCTTCAACCAGGAAAAATGGATCAGGCCCCGTGTGACTGCAGAAGCCCATATCAGGCCACTGGCCTGTCATTGCAGTTGCCACCTGCATTGCTCTCTCCACAGCCAGGAAGAAAGCCCAGAACTTGTGATCAAGGTTGGTCACATACAGAGGGCCTTGATCACATACTGCAGGCCTCCTGCCTGGTGTCAGAGAGAGGGATACAGGTGGCAGCACAGGCAGCTACAGACATGGGCCAGTGTGCCCATGTGGACTACATCCTGTTCCATGCAGGTAACAGGGGAGCAACAGGCCTGATCCAGGGCCAGAATATGATGGTAGGAAGCTGGTGTATTCTGGCCAGTGTAGACAAGGCCTTAGTGTGAGGACAGAAGGGACCTGAGAACTGTTTTCAGGGGTGGGGTGGCTCAACATTGACAAGAAGGTTGTCATTAATTTTGCCTACTTGCATGTTTGTTTTTTACAAAACAGTGAGAACACAGATACATTAACTGACTACCGTAAAAGCAATTGCAAAATAACAAAATGAAATATAAATCTTAGTAAATAAAAAAATAAACATAATTAAATATATCAAGCTAATTTGGAAAATAAGTAAAACCCTATTAAGTGAATGCATAGTCTCCTAATATACCCATTCACTATACTACATTAAGAATAAAAACTATTGAGACAATGGTAGAAATCAGGATTGCCGATAAAATACTATGAAAAGAAAGTTCAAAATATGTATATATACCATGCCTGAGGTATAGAGAATCTCCTGATGCAAAACCTGGAACTAGGTTGTATACCTAACCAGGATGTGGCCACGTTTGCTGATGACGTAAAATTATAGGGGTGGTGAGAACAAAATGACATTGTAAAGAGTTCCAGAGGAGTTCCAGAAGGATTCCTCTAAACTGGGGGAATGGGCTCTAAGATGGTAAACAAAATTCAGTGAAAACAAACATAAAGTGATGATATTGTAGCAAATAAATAAATAAATAAATAACCAACTTTGCAAATAAAGCAATGGGCCATGAGTTGTGAGCAAATGACCAAGAGATCTGGGAGGTATGGTTGATACTGCTATGAATCTATCAATCCAGTGTGTTTTTTTTAAAAAAGTCAAAATGCAAGGTGGTATAATTAGAAAAGGAATCAGAAATAAAACTGTCAATAAAATAAAACTGCTCTTATACATCCATGGTCTGACTGCATTTGGAATTCTACGTACAGTTCTGGTCACTGAGGTTAAAAAGGAAGTTGTAAAGATGGAAAAGATACAGAAAAGAGCAACCAAAATGACTGAAAGACTGGAGTGGCCCATCTGTGAGAACAGAAAGCACTGTTTCCTTAGGGAAAAGGCAAATAAGGCGAGACATGATAGAAATGTATAAAATTATGCTTTCCTATAATCCTAAAACGCAAAGGCATCCACTTAAACTGAATGACAAGAGATTTAGCACAAATAAAAGTACACAAAACTTGGTTAAATGTGTAATGCACTATCATAAGATGTGATGACTTGGTTGGCTTGATTGGATAAATTCATGGAAGATGGCTCCTGGTCAGGATGGCTATACATTGGACTAGATGATCCTTGGCATCCTTTACAACTCTTATGATCCTATGACCCAGATATTAACCATTGATGCCCCACGAGCCCTAAATTATTGAGAGAAACTAGATCAAGAGCATATGCAGAGTGTAATAAGAATTACAGTAAAAACATACTTTGTGGACTCTGCTCACTCAAGGATAACTCTGAGTTAAAATACTATAGTAGATTTTTTCCCTCTTCTTAATTCTCTCTAGCACACGAAGTAAAAAAAATGGCTGCTGCAGCAAGCTCCCCTCCCCGTTCTCCTACTCAAGAAGTTAATCCCAATAAAACACCTGAAGAGTGTAGATATTTCCTAAGGTCTACCTGCTGCTGTGATTTGGAATCTCCAATCAGGCCATCACAACAGCTCAAGGCACAAGTCAGGGGGAGAGCAAATTACTTCTCCCATCCATTATCATTCACTTAGCCTTGAGTGTGATGACTCTTCCAAGGATGATGTGTGCCCAGAGTTCAGTGTAGCTTACTCCCAAGTAAATATGCACAGGATAGACAGCATGCAGTCTTTGCTATTTCTGTGAGGGCTCAACTACAATAGCTGTTTTATTTTATTTTTTTAATTTCATTTTTGGTAGATGAAATGTCCCTTAATGGTCAGTTCTTGAGAGGGCTTAACCATATAGACATCTTACTGCTACAGTTTTGCCTGATCATTACAGGAGAGGGTCTCAAGCCATTCTGCCCCCCACCCACCCACCCACAGTTTATGTGGCCCATAGAGAACAGTCCTAGACTGGAAAGAATGATTCCACTGATGATAATTGAACACGGAGCAATGGATGCAAGCTCCAGGAACAGAGATTCCACCTCAACATTAGGAGGAACTTTTTGACCGTAAGAGCTGTTCGGCAGTGGAACACACTCCCTCAGAGCATGGTGGGGTCTCCTTCCTTGGAGGTCTTTAAACAGAGGCTGGATTGCCATCTGTCGGGGATGCTTTGATCAAGATTTCCTGCATGGTAGGGGGTTGGACTGGATGGCCCTCGTGGTCTCTTCCAACTCTACAATTCTATGATTCTATGAAGCCTGAGTTAGTAAATTTTGGGTTACAATCATAGAGTTGGAAGAGACCTCAAGTGCCATCCAGTCCAACCCCCTGCCATGCAGGAATACAATCAAATCATTCCCGACAGATGGCTATCCAGCCTCTGTTTAAAAACCTCCAAAGAAGGAGACTCCACCACACTCCCAGGCAGTGTATTCCACTTCCAGACAGCTCTTACTGTCAGGAAGTTCTTCCTAATGTTTAGGTGGAATCTCTTTTCCTGTAGTTTGTACCCATTGCTCTGTGTACTAGTCTCTGGAGCAGCAGAAAACAAGCTTGCTCCATCCTCAATATGACATCCCTTCAAATATTTAAACATGGCTATCATGTCACCTCTCAACCTTCTCCCTCCAGAATAAACAGGCCCAGCTCCCTAAGCCACTCCTCATAGGGCATGGCCTCGAGACCTTTAACCATTTTGGTCACCCTCTTCGGGACACATTCCAGCTTGTCCATATCCTTCTTGAATTGTTGTGCCCAGAACTGGACACAGTATTCCAGGTGAGGTCTGACCAAAGCAGAATAGAGTGGCACTATTACTTCCCTTCATCTAGACAATAATCTAGACTCCTATTAATGCAGCCTATAATTCCATTGGCTTTTTTAGCTGCTGCATCACGCTGTTGACTTATGTTCAGCTTGTGGTCCACTAAGACTCCTAGATCCATTTTGCATGTACCGCCATCAAACCAGGTGTCACCCATCCTATATCTGTGCATTTCATTTTTACTGACCAAGTGTAGTATCCTACATTTGTCCCTGTTGAAATTCATTTTGTTAGTATTGGCCCAGCTTTCTAATCTGTTCAGGTCATTTTGGATTCTGATCCTGTCCTCTGGAGTATTAGCTTCCCCTCCTAATTTGGTGTCATCTGCAAACTTTATAAGCATGCCCTCTATTCCCTCGTCCAAGTCATTGATAAAGATGTTGAATAACACTGGGCCCAGGACAGAACCTGTGGCACCCCACTAGTCACTTCTCTCCAGGATGAAGAGGAGCCATTGGTGACTACCCTTTGGGTTTGGTCAGTCAACCAATTACAAATCCACCTAACAGTTGTGTTGTCTAGCCCACAGGTTACTAACTTTTTTGCAAGAATATCATGGGAGACCTTGTCAAAAGCCTTACTGAAATCAAGATACACTACATCCACAGCATTCCCTTCATCTATCAAGTTGGTAACTATCAAAAAAAGAGGTAAGATTAGTCTGTCATGACTTGTTTTTGAGAAATCCATGTTGACTTTTAGTAAACACAGCATTCATTTCTAATGCTTACAGATTGTCTGTTTAATGATCTGCTCTAGAATTTTTCCTAGTATTGATGTCAGACTGACTGGGTGGTAATTATTTGGGTCTTCTTCCCCCCTCTGCTTTTTTTTTAAAGATGGGGACAACATTTTCCCTCTTCCAGTCTGCTGGGACCTCTTCTGTTCTCTAGGATTTCTCAAAGATTATTGACAGTGGTTCTGAGATTACTTCTGCCTTTGGATGAATTTAATCTGATCTGGAGACTTGAATTCATTTATACTGGCCAGGTATTCCTGAACTACCTCTTTACCAATTCGGTGCTGTATTTTCCCTACTGCATCACCTGCTCCATCTTCCCCAGCTTGAGCACTGTTCCCTCTTTAGGAGAAGACTGAAGCAAAGACGGTGTTAAGAAGTTCTGCCTTTTCTCTGTCCCCTGTTAGCCTTTCGCCATCTTCTCCATGCAGCAACCCTACCATTTCCTTGTTCTTCCTTTTGCTACAGCATAATGAAAAAAAGCCCTTTTTTATTGTTTTTAACCTCTCTAGCAAGCCTGAGCTCCATCTGTGCTTTAGCCTTTCTGACTTCCCCTCCACATGAGCTGGCTATTTGTTTGAATTCTTTGGTGATTTCTCCCTTTTTCCATTTCTTATACATGTCCTTTTTACGTTTTAGCTCAATGGAGAGTTCATTCGACATCCATCCTGGTTTCTTTAGACACTTGCCATGTTTCTTCCTCATTGGAACTGTTTGAAGTTGCACCTTCAATATCACACTTTTAAGAAATTCCCATTCCTCATGAACTCCCTTCTCTTTTAGTATTCCTAACCATGGATCACCCCTAGTAATTCCCTAAGTTTTCTGAAATCAGCTTTCTTAAAGTCTAGAAGGCATGTCTGACTATGCTTGGCTTTCCCCTTTCCTCTGTATCACAAACTCCAGGCACTTAGGGGGCACTCCCCCCTATGGATCCCACCACTTCCACTCCAGTAACCAGGTCATCCCCATTGGTTAGGATCAGATCTAAAATAGCTGATCTCCTTGTTGCCTCTTCTACCTTCTGGACAATGAACTTATCTGCAAGGCAAGTGAGAAATTTGTTGGACCTTATATTCTTGGCAGAGTTGGAGTTCCAACAAATAGCAGGATAGTTGAAATCCCCCATTACTACTACATATCTCCTTTCTGAATGTGTGGTCATCTGTTCCAGAAAGGCCACTTGTACCACTTCAAACAGTAGGTGGAGTCATATAAGACCATTATCCTTCTTAGGAAAGTTTTTTCCCCAGAGAAAAGTTAGAAAACTACAAAACTAGACATCAAGAAAAAGAATTATATCCTGATTTGTCCTGGAGAAGTTATTTCTAAGTATAAGTATTTATGCATGTGTGTTTTAATGGAGAACAGTCAGTCATATAAATGGTATAGCCCAGAAAGAGATTATCATCCCACTGAGATATAGGCCTAGGTTAATTCCAGATGACTAAACAATAAAGCAGAACAGCCCACACAAATGAATGGCATAACATGTTTAAGACGATTACATCTATGCACACAGGTTCTAGATCTAAGATAGTGTCCCTGCTCCCTCTGCTGGCTACCATATTTTTGCCTGATTCATAGGAATGGTGACTTTCCAGAGAATATTGTGGATTTCATTTTACCTGCTTTAAGACTACAAGATCACTTTCAGTCTGTCCCTGTGTTCTTTCTCCTTCTTTCCTTTTTGTGGTCTTATTGTCTCTCTCTGTGTGTGTGGGGGGGGGTGTTTATTCTATAGTTTGTTTTTACTGTCTCTTCATTCACCAATTTATATATCTTATTCACAACAGGATGAAATTTTGAAATAAATAATGACCTCTTCTGTACACACACACATCCCATCCATGAGAACCTTCCTAATATTAAAATCCATTAATGCCCAATCAGGCTTTTTCCAAAATTTCAGGACTGACTCAGCGATTTGGAAGGATACAAAAAGACAAGAAGTAAATCTGCAAAAATCTACACATTCCTCTCACACACATTGCCATATAAGAAAAACACCAGAGTATGAGGCCAGGAAAATAAAGAATACAGTTGTGTGGCAGAGAGCTCTAGCTCCAAACTAGGGAATCCAGTTACCGGTATTTTCCCATCACAACAATTTCTGGATGATATATATCAGCTGCTGTCCTCTGTTTTTATTAGATTTAAGAGCAGCAATAATAGGGATATGCCTGTACATATTGCTGTCTGTTCAGGACTGTCTATGAACATCAACATCAGTTCCCAACCAGATAAGTGGAGTTCCTACCAAATCTATCTGCATGGCCCCCACATCCTGAGGCTCCCAGGCCAGGACCTTTGGCTGGGCCCCTACCTACTGCTAAGGTGAAGGGCAGCAATATGCTCTATAGGATTTAGGATAAAAATTAAAATAACTCAGTTAAATGATGACACCAAAGTAATATTTATATTTATATTTTAAAAACTAAATTAATTTACATAATAAAAACTTACAATAATATTATGCTGGGGGGGCTTCCTAATTCCAGGCACCCAGCCCCCTGTCAGCTACCCTCTTGTGGGGTCCATGCCTATCTGCACAATCTGAATCAAGGTCTGTGAGAAGTGTCTTCTTGGGTGCCTGATACAAGGCATCCCTTTCTGCTAAAGTGGAGTTGGCCAACAATTTATAATAAGAGACCATTATTAAGAAACCAGTATTGATTTCCTCCTTGTGGTCAACAGAAAAACAAAATAAACCTCACTTTTTCCAAGGTGAAGTTCAATTTCAAGATGAAGCAAGTGCCCTCTAAAGTGCTTGAAAACAAATTGGGGCCCTTTTCAAAATACTTAAGTAGGATCTGAACCAAATCTTGTCTTTAGTACACACTGCCAACTTTTACTATATTGTTTAAAATTTGAAGGAGACTGTCAAACATATACTACTGCATGAATGGAATTCCTTAACCAAATCACTGTCATGCAAAAGAGATCACCTGACAATTTAGGACTTAGTGCCCCAAAATGCTGTAATCCAGCGACAGAGGAAAGCAGAAACATACTGGCATTATTACACTCATTATCACACGTTGCTGTAACCGCATGATAACAACCACCATGGAATTATCGCAGGACTACCACTAGGAATTTAGAAACAGGATTCTAATCCTATGGTTTAGCATGGGCAAGATTTTGGTGGTTCTCATAAGAAGATGCGAGCGCAGTTTAAAACTCCAAAAACCTCTGATTTTAAACAGTAAATGAACACACAAACACTTTAACAAATCTAAAAATGTGCAAACAAAATGGGAGTGTTCATTAAAAGAATGTGGGTAGTTTTCATGTTCTCACTGGAAACAGAGAGGGGGGGAAGAGGACCACCCATTCACACTGTAATCTCATGATTACAGCAGGATGTGGTTTCGCATGCTCTTCAATACCGCAAAAAAAGCAATATTGAGAGCTATTAACAGCTTGTCCCATCAATAAAAAGCAACGCGTTATTCATTGCTGGAGCACAGATTGACCACACAAAGATGACAACATCGTGCAATAGTGGTACCCGTTCATGCTATCTTGACATCGTAATCGTGTGATTATTGCCCTGTCTGATAACATCCTTGGAGAAGGGACTGGTGCAATACCTCACCTGATGTATATAGGGAAGTCATAAGGTAAACAAAGGTTTTCTGTGCTCAGCGAATCCCCAGACTGAGCTACTACAGGTGTGTGTGTGTGTGTGTGTGTGTGTGTGTGTTTATATAGGGCTGTCTCTGACGACAGTTGAGAAATTGCAGTTAGTTCAAAATGTATAGGCTAGTAACTAGGGTAAGGCATTTGGGATCATGGTTTGCCTTAATTCAGGGTGTCCCATGAGCCCTGGAAGATTTCTGAGCTTACCGTAATTTAAAGTGCTGGTGCTTTTCTTCTTCTCTGGCCTTTTGAGAAGAGGCAGGTGGCAAGCTAAATGGGGGTGGCTTTCTTCTACTTCCTGCTACCATCTTCCTCTTTCCTCCAATAGGAAACACATGATCTTTAAAAGTGGATTAGCAGGCACTGAGGTGGAGGAGGCACTCTGTTGATCAGGTCAGATCAGTGGGCCTCTCCTTCCCAACCAGAAGCACGTAACACATGCTGTCCAGTGCAGTGACTCAGGCAATGTCCCCCGCCCCTACGCAGGAGTCATGGGGTCTGAAGGGAGGCAGTGCCTTTACTGCTTTGGCTTGGCACCTTCCATAATCTGTCACCCACTTCCCCCAAGGACTTAATTCCCCAATGAGAGTTTCCTCTTGAGGAATGGGTAACAAGTTAACAAGTTGTGGAGGAATCTGGAGGTGTGAGGAGAATTGAGGAAGGAGGTCTTCTTGCACAATTTACTCTGTCTGCCTTCTGTCTCCTTACAAGGGTTTAAGCAGCGATGTCCTTGTGGTCATGTCTCAGCTTTTTCCAACAGTGGGCTACCAGGAAGCAAAAAGAACATGAACAGAGCAAGGAAACATTGCCTTTTGGACTACAATATCCACAATCCCCTAACTAGCATTTTCTAAGTTCTGGGAATGAACATTGCAGACCTGCCCCCCTTCCCCAGTTTGACCCCTGACTCTGAAATGGCATGTTCATTTAGCTATGAATTGTGGTGAATCGGCCTGTTGTTTATGTCTATACATTTCCTGCATGGCAGGGGGTTGGACTGGATGGCCCTCGTGGTCTCTTCCAACTCTGCAATTCTATGATTCTATGATTTCCGATGTATTGCAATGTATTCATTTTGTATTAGAAAAATCTTTGGCATTTGTAGAGACATGTGTTCTTTTGAATTCTATCTCTGCAACTTAGAGTTAAACTGATGGTCAACATAGTTGGATCCTGTATGCATTTACTATTGCTAAAAGTCATATATGTCATCGTTTGAAAGATAAACAGTCACCATATGTCATTCAATGGCCAAAACATCTTACTGTTTTTGCTACACAGGAACATGTATTTTATAGATGTCAGCTCCAAGAAAATGTCATTTTGGAAGTGTAATCAGATTACATTAATGTATTTGTTTGGCCTACTATATACATTCCCTTCTTTACTTAAAAAAAAAAACTCTTCCTTCTTTCCCACTGCTTTCCCACCCTTTCTTTGTATTTATAGTCAAAAAATCATTTTAAAAAACTCTAACCATAAAAAAACTAGCTTATCTATATTTTATGGGTCCTGGCCAAGAGATATATCAGCACCACTTTTCTCCTCATGGCTAACCTCCACTGTAAAAATTACTTCAGTTTCATAACCTGGGGCTTATCTACATGGGCTAGGATATGCCAGCTGCCTGTGGATCAGGCCCATTCCTGCCCTATTCCCTCCACATAATGGAATAAAGTCCAGCCACCGCCGCAGCCTCCCTGGCTCTCCCACAAACTAGGACACCAGCCCACAACATGTGACCAAACCCCCTGCATGTGACCAGCTTTGGCCACATGCTGTGGGACTTCTTTCTGATGCAGGAGAGTGAGGGCAGACCGGCAGCTGCAGCAATGGGCCAGACTGCCAGAACAGGCTCCTGTGGTCATGCAGGGCCTGATCCATTTTTTGCTGGTAGGAACAAATTAAAGCAGGGGTTTTTTACCCCACCTTACCCCCACCTTAGCCCTTTCTTTGCCTTGGGGGTCATGAGAGCTGAAAGGGGCATAAACCCTGCATCATCTGCAAGGCTTTAAAATGGGATATATTGCCCATGTAGATAAGCCCTGAGTCTAAAGTTTGGATCTTCCAGCATGAGTTATCACTTGGGAGTGATGAAAGTGAAACAAATATCTTGCAGGATGTCTTGTATTGCCAATTTACTTTTGTAATAAGAGAGTAGTAGTGAGAAAGCAATGCTTATGAAAGTCATATCTGAAAGACATAAAGGAAGCCAGTGTCTGAAAAAGAAGGAATTAACTCTGTATCAAACCTTTAACAAGGTTGTGTTGTATGTACTATCAACGCCCCTTTCCAATAGGCTTATGCTGTGAGTCATCTCCATAATGGGAAATATATGGACAAATCGAGTACACCAAAGCTTAGAAAAGTTGCTCTTTGAATTATAACTCCTGGAATTCTCAGTTCTGAATGAAAAAACCTAATGCTGGGGTATTGATGCAATTTAAATGTCACTACCTTATATCTTCCATGATAAACCAGAAAGCAGAAACTTTAGCCAACAACAGCAACAAAAATATATTTAAAAACAACACAATGTGAATGTGGAAAATAGTTGGATAATTTGGAAATTATTTTTGGCTTTTTAAAAATAAGTGGAGATTAAAAATTCAAGGCCTGACCCTCTTGCCACATAACCATGAAAAGTGTAGAAGACCTCAGGAAGACAAGGAACTCAGAGCAAAATTGGTGGAGCTTAGGAAAGAAGACTCTTACCTGCTGCAATAGAAGGGCCTCTACTCACACCGAAGAACACAAGAATATTCCATCCTGTAGTTAATTTTTATAAAGGAAGACTCAGTTGATATGCATGAGACAGAATGTGTGTGAGAGAGAATGTGAAACAATAGACAGATTGTGGGGGCGGAGGGAGGCATAAAAGTAGGCTCACGATTTATCCAGAAGTCTGAAAGAGAAAGAGCACTGGATGCGCAGTGTGTGTGGTGTGAGACCTGGAGCAAATAGAGGAAGTTGCTTCTGAACATAAGAAGAATATGTCCTACTCCAACTTTAGCAATCCCAAACCTTGAGTATCTGAGATAAAAGTTCAAGACTATAATGCCTCAAGGACTCCCTTTGTCTTCTCCAGTTTTGTGCGCTTTGCTTCTTTAAACGAACAAACAGAAACTTTCATTAGAATTTCTCCAGAGAAGTGGAGAATGTGAAGAAACAGCTTCCCCTAGGAGACTATAGTTTCCCTTAGGAGACACTGTCCTAATCTAATCTAATCTAATCTAATCTAATCTAATCATTATATTATATTATATTATATTATATTATATTATATTATATTATATTATATTGGCTATGTGATCATGAATGATTGTTATTATGTTATATGTTATAATTATAGAGACAATATGATTCATGTTCACACAGCGTCTTCTGTGATTGATTCACACATCTGGGGCCCTTTCACATCTCACAATTATAGCGCTATGACTCCATTTTAACTGCCATGGCTGCATCTGTGGGTTTCTGGAGTTTGCAATTTTGTTGGAAGCACAAGAGAATTATCTGGCTGAAGTTGTCGGGGATGCTTTGATTGTGATTTCCTGCGTGGCAGGGGGTTGGACTGGATGGCCCTCGTGGTCTCTTCCAACTCTGCAATTCTATGATTCTATGATTCTATGATTCTATGCCTATCCCAGGATGCCACAGGAGGCAGCCATAGCAGTTACAGAGGAATCATAGCTCTATAATTGGAAGAGGCCAGTGATCTCACCCAGGAAGAAGAAGGGAAGCCCTTGCAATGACCCAGTACTTCTAGCATAGGCAGCCTTCTCTTTTCCAGAGGCTTCTAGGGCAGGGACTGAGGTGCGACTGATCATCTCAACAGTCCACATAACATAAACCATCCAGCTTTAAAAGTACTGTAATTCATCTGAGTCATACTTACACAATCATACCTACAGTTCTTGATTCTTAAGGGTGGCGTTTGAGAGAACTGACTCCAAATATACAAAAACTCCAAACTCTCTTTAGCCATGACATAAAAGGAAGGGAAAGTGTGATACACAAGAAAGCAGGCAGCCACAGGCAAAGTGATCATACAAATTGGTTCATATTTAGAGTATATTAAATTTGAACTGCAGGTTGCAATAGTTTTGTTGTGGGATTCCTCCCCCACTCCCCGCAGCCCAGCTGCCATTGTATATGAGGTTTCATTTGCAGAAGTCACTGTTGGCTTCTTCTTATGAGTATTGTCATTAGTCTTTTAAAATGAAGAATGTAGCCAAAGCAAATCATCAGCCAGCAGCCTTTCCCATTAGCTATAATAAACAAGAGCTAATCTGTAGCAACACTGAAGGACATATCTAGTTTTCAGGTTGTCACATTCATTTTTAAAAAATAAAAATAAACCCCATTCTGGAAAGAGGGCAGGGGGAGTGGAATGATAAAATAATGCATCTCCTCCTAGTGGTTAGTAGTAGCACAAGGGAAATGGCAGACTCACTGAACAGTACTGCTGTGACAGAATGTCATTTCAATTGGCTTATTAACCATATGAAAAAATATATCACAACAGTGAGAAAACCTCTCAGTTATCTATATCTTATCCCTTAGGCTATTGTCATGAGCCAGTGGCATACTAAGAAGAGAGTGCTAATTCAGTTGTCAGCTGCCTTGCCTATTAAACAGACGGCACAAAAACACCAGCAACAAAACTGAAGCAAGTAATAAGGGTAAAGGAAAGGTCTATCTATCCTTGTCCACTTGTATTTTTGATTTAAACAAATACAACAATTTTTTTCTTGTCATGTATAATTGCACCCATGCCAGCAGGTTGTTGTATAATGAAGCACTTATGGTGCTCAGAAGACATTTTTTTCAGTGGTGTGATATTAGATTTAGGCTTTGTGACTTATAGTGCAGTGTAGAGGGAAGGAAAAATAAAATAAATCCACTGAGATGAAAACATGTTGTGGATCTGGAAAGGGGATGGCAGCATACAGAGATATATAAGCCAGGGATTGAGAACATGTGGCCCTCCAGCTGTTGTTGAACCTCAGCTCCCATCAGCCTTAATATACATAGTCAAAAGTAAGGGAATGTGGGAGTTACCATCCAAAGCCATCTGTAGGACTGCATGTTACCTATCCCTGACCTTAGTATTCAAATAAGACATTGAAAGCTATATTGAATTATCACCATCGGTTATGGGCCTGATTAAGCCTTTAGTTCAATGCCAAATGAAGCTTGAAGATCAACATTTTAAAATCATGGAACTGGCACAGTTAATAAGACAGCTTCTTCCTCCAACCCTTATGAACCTTCACATATTTTACAAGTGTGGCATGCCTATCCATAATTCTCCTGGGGTCTGCTTTTTTATTTAAATGTTTGTGGGGTGAGTGGGAGTCAATGCTGAAGTATTATCAAGGGCACAGCTGTCTAATCTTTTTCTTCCCCCTGTTTAAAATGAAAATGATACATGGGAGATATTTTGAAAAGGTGTGTTACTTTTAGTCATTGTCGTAATCATCGTCACCATGACTATTGTAGTCAACAGACCATTAAAACAACATGTTACATACATTTTAAAACAGCACCGACAGGCACTCAGATTGACAGTATAAATACAGTGAAATCAAATCAGTAGTTATAAAAATACAGTATTAAATAAAATAATACTACATAGCAAGGATGGTCTGGTTAAAAGGTTAAAATAGTCAGGTTTAAGAATTTGCCACTTCCAGAGTGAACAATTTGTCAGCAATTTGTTTGGATTTACCATGTCCCCACCGTCACTACAAGGGTGGAAGGCTTTGCCTAGGCTGGTTAACTATAAATATAACCAAAATATAGAAAGTCTTTCTCCTTGGCAAAGTTTTTTGTCCTTCTCTCTACCCTATTAATTGGCAGATTTGATAAAACACCACTGCACAAGAGACACTGCCCCTGTGGTAACCATGAAACTGAGTACGTATCCCACATACTTTTCCACTGTAGTTTTTATCAGCTGGCCAGGGAAGATATATCATAACCCATTATGCAATGTCTCCCTGGGCATTCCCCCGAGTCTCTTGTGGTTACATTTAGTCAAAGGAGCAGTTTGAAATTAGTGTGTGAGTAATGCTATCCATAAGAGTCTGTCTATCACAAGGGAATAGGAAAGAACTGCTGAAAATAAAGGATGAAAGAAAAAGAATAAAAGAGAGGAGAAAGAATAAATCTGTGGAAACTAGATAAACTAAAAACTGGGTAACATAGCAAGATTTTATTTAGACAATATTAGAAGCCAAATAAATATTTGAGATGAAGTGCAATTATCTTTCTCATGTGGTCAGGATAACTTAAGATAGTACCAGATGATCTCAAATAACACAGGAGATTATCAGACAACCCAAATATCCCACGACAGAGACGCCAGGAGATCGCAAAAGGGCTTCCCTTTCAGACATTGTTGTCATGGAGTCATCATGCTCCTGTGCCCCTTCCATTCTACCCATGCTGCTTTTAATTCACGGGCCAAGCCGTGAATTGATCCATCATTCCATTTCTGTAACAGAATGACGGGTGAGTGAAAAGGTGCCCAGTTATGCCAGCCACAGTGGGAGGTCCATGCCAAACACTCCCAGGTGCAATCGGGACAAGGAGGTAAGTGACACCCTTTTTTTGTACCCTTCCCAGGTTACTTGTATTTTTTAACTGTGTTTTTGTGTGTGGTGTAACTTTTTTTTTTTAACTTTATTTTGCTTTTTATTTTTGAATTTCCCACACGCTCGTTCTCTCGCGAGAACAGCCAGGAACTCAAACCAGGAAGTGAATGGGGCTCTGTTCAAGCTCCATTCACTCCTGAGCTGCCGAGGGGAGGGGGCAGACACAGGATAAAGTAAGTCAGAGAAATCGGGTTATTGTGCCTGGATGGGGATGGGAGGGGGGTGGAAGATAATATGGCGAGACGGGCATGTTTTTATTGTCCCAGTCTGATTATCTTCACAGACAGGTTCATTAACGAATGCTATAATTCAGTACCCATAATTTTACACTTCAGTTGCAAACCTCTATAAGGGATATATGAGGAACACATTCACAGTTTAAGAGTAAACTTACTAAATTCACACTTACTCAGCCTAAACAAAAACCAAAATCCATACCTTCATCAAGTATGCAATGCAGTTCAGGAAATAATGCAAACAAAAAATCCCTGCATATGAAAAAACACAGAGAAAATATGCACATATTTGAAAATATGTATATGCATGATTTGAAAATGTGCACAAAACCATATGAGTCAATAAAAAAAATTATTTGCAAAAATGTGCTCATGCGAGAAAGTATAGACAAAGTATGTGTCTGAATACTGCATAAAAACATGTATTTTGAAAACTGTGCATATAAAGGCATTCAGATTTTAAGGCAGACTAAAAAAAAACTATTACAATCCAATGTGAAGATAGGATAGGAGGGACATAGCAGTGGAAAAATGAGAGCCTGAGCAAAATTACGCTTGACAGATTTCTCCCATCACTATTGTAACCACAAATTCCACATTCCAGACTTAGGACTTTATCAGACCAGGCAAAAGCGGCATCATAAGGATGCCTAATGATCGGGAAAGAGTGTGCACACCAGACAATGTCACCCTTTCACAATCATGTATTGTGAAAAACCCGATCCTTTTTATTGATGGCCCAAGCCATCAATTGATCTCCCGTGGTGATTTGTTGCTGGCATTGCTGGCATTTTAATCCTCGTGCCATTGTACTCACATGAATACAGCATCAATGGGCAAACACTTCCAGGTGTGATTTCAACAACCAGGTAGGGGACGCTCTTTTTATGAAACAACCCCCCCCATGTACTTAGGACTTTTAAAGTGTGTTTCAGTGCTTTGCTGTACTTTTTCTGTCTTTATTTGTTTTTATTTTTGAATCTCCCATGCCAGTGTTTTCTCATGAGAATCGGTGAGATTTCAACCCTGGAAGTAAACAGAGCTCAGTTTGTGCTTCGTTACTGCCTGGGAAGCCTCACTGAATGCTGCTCAAGGTAAGTCTGGTTGAGGGGGTTCTTTTGCCGGCATAAAAACGACACAATTTATGGGGCAAAAGAACATTAAGAGGGTGGTGGTCTGATAAAGTTCCTAAACATACTTAAAGTAATCCAACAGAAATCAATTTAGCCTTTGATTTCAATGGATCTATTATAACAGCCTATTGGTTGTTTGCCTGATCACATGTAGGGCTAAGTCGGTAGTAGGGACACGGGTGCGCAATACTTGCACATCTCAATACTTGCAATCTCCATTCATCTGGCAGGTACTTGGGCCATGTATGCACAGGAATATTCTGGCCCCAGAGCTGCCCCTGATTTCCCCCCCCCAATTACCTTGCGTTCCGTGGTGGGAATAGGCAGATGTGGCAGGCACCTCCTCCACCATGGATGCTGTCGTGTGCCATGCTCTCTGAGGCCAGAAAGGAAGCACACAGCCTTGACCAGATGCTGGGGGCCTTGTTGTGACCTCAGAGACCATGATGTCTCTGGCTGAGGAGGTGCGTGCGGATACAGCAGAATGTGCACATGCAGACCGCAGCCTCTTCCCACCACAGAACACTTCATTTTTCTCTGCAGGAGCCGGGTTTTCTCAGGTATTTTTAAAGCCATTTCAAGGGAATTTTGCTCCAGTTTCTAGTCAGAACTGCCCAGATGTCTTCTGCACAGTTTGGAATAGAATCAAGGTCAAAACTCTGCATTGTCTGCACAGCTGGGCACAGGAATGGGGGGAGGCTGCTTCATTTGGCCCATGTGGATAAAGCCCTAGAGTTCTGGAGAACAACAGTAAAGGTCTGAGCAGGTATCTGTAATAATGTTCAGTCAAAAATGTTACAGAGCATGTGTGACTAGAGATCTTGATAAAGCCATAGGAGTTTTATAACTACGTTCAGGGTTAAGGAGATTATCAGACACATCAAAAACAGCATTATAACGACACCATGAGATCACAAAAGGGCTGCCTTATCAGACAACATCATGCCCCAGTTTTCTACAAGTGTTCTGCTGCTGTTACAAGTGAGTTCTTTTTTATTGACTGGGAAAAGTTGAAAATTGATCTCCCGTAGGTTTGTGTTCCAGTTTTTTGTGTGTACGACAATGTGCCCCATTCTGCTGGTGTAATTCCAGCATCAATGGGCGGTCCCGCCAGAACACTTCCAGGTGCGAACAGGAAAATGAGGTACTCTATGCTCTTTTTATGAAAGTCCCTGTCTTGCTTGCAAGTTTCTAAACATGTATCTGTGTTTTCTGAATGTTTTCTTTTATAATTTTGGTGTTTTGGAGCTTTTTAGCGCACTCATGTCTTCTTTCAAGATGCACCAAAATCTTGTTCATGTAGAAATGCAGAAGTAAGTGGCAGAAGCGCTCATATTGCCGGATTCTTGGGGCGATTTTGTATCATTATCATGGCAGCATGTGGAAACTTGTGTCATTATGCCAGACCATAAACACTGTAAAATATAGTGCCATAATAACGTTTTTAGGCACTCGTCTGATAATCTCCTAAATTGAGGGCCTTTGCAGATGATGTGGTGATTTTTCTACAGAGCATTAGAGAGCGTTGATAATTTGATGGAAATCTTGAAAGAAGGCAGTGAACTTTCTGGATTTAAGATTAATAAAGATAAAACAGTTATGGAAGAATACGAGAAAAGAGGACAAAAGTTCCTTGATAGGAAAAACTAGCTTTAGTATTGAGAAAAAATTCAAATATTTGGGTGCAACTGTTTCCAATAATAACTCCAAATTATTTCAGAATCATAGAATCATAGAACTGTAGAGTTGGAAGAGACCACAAGGGCCATCCAGTCCAACCCCCTGCCACGCAGGAATCACGATCCAAGCATCCCTGACAGATGGCCATCCAGCCTCTGTTTAAAGACCTCCAAGGAAGGAGACACCACCAAGCTCCGGGGGAGTGTGTTCCACTGCCAAACAGCTCTTACTGTCAGAAAGTTCCTCCTAATGTTGGGGTGGAATCTCTGTTCCTGGAGCTTGCATCCATTGCTCTGTGTTCTAGTCTCTGGAGCAGCAAAATAATTATGTTAAAGTGTGAGATGATATTAAGCAAGATTTACAAAGATGGAATAAACTGAGATTGTCATTGTTGGGCAGAATACTAGTTATAAAAATGAATGCTTTACTGAAAATGTTGTTTCTGTTTCAGATTATTAGGTTTAAAGTTTTACAAGATGCAAAAGAGTGAGGAGGCTTGTGACTGCTAAATCTGAAGTTGTATTTCTCTGCATGTTCCTTAATGTAGTTGAAGGCTTTGATTTAAATTTTGGTTTGCATCACTTTTTATGGTATAATATATCTAAGGTTAATGCTCATTTTCAGCAAATCATAGAGGTTGAAGAGACCACAAGGGCCATCCAGTCCAACCCCCTGCCATGCAGGAATACACAATCAAATGGCAGATGGCCATCCAGTCCCTGTTTAAACATCTCCAAAGAAGGAGACCCCACCACAGTCCGATGTAACTTATTCCACTGTCACAGAGCTCTTAAACTCAGGAAGTTCTTCCTAATGTTTAGGTGGAATTCTTTTCCTGTAGTTTGAATCCATTGCTCTGGGTCCTAGACTCTGGAGTAGTAGAAAACAAGCCCATTCCATCCTCAACATGACATCCCTTCAAATAGGGCTTGAGTCATGGATCTTTTCACAGGTGTAATCATCTTGATATATAATGCCATTCCTCCTCCTTTTTGGTCTATTTCTCTGAAACAGATTGTACCCCTCTATTACTAAATTCTGCTCTATGATGACACTGATAGCTAAAATGTAAAAGATATTATTGAAAATGGAGGATGAAGAAGTGAAAGATTGTATTGTCAAATTGACGCAAAATATAAGCCTTAACATATTGATGAATCAATTGGGGAACATGTGGAATAAAGGGTTAAAATTTATTTTAAGTTATGATCTAAGTGAACATTTTTATATGATAATGTATTATTGGCATATAACTCATGAAAGAATTTCTGGAAAGTATAAAGGCTCCTTGTATATTTGTTGGAAATGCAAGAAGAACTGACTGTTTTATCAAATGTGGTGTACTTGGGTCACCTATCGCCACCACCTACGACTCCTCAAGCGCTTTCATCAGCGCTGTCTACACACAATCCTAAATATACACTGGACTGACTATGTGACGAATGTTGCTGTCCTTGAGCAAGCAGGGATCACCAGCATTGAGGCCATGATATTGAGAACACAGCTGCGCTGGGCAGGGCACGTTTATAGGATGGAGGACCATCGCCTCCCAAAAATACTACTCTACGGTGAACTCGCCACGGGTCAGCGTAAGAGGGGCGCTCCAAAAAAGCGATACAAAGACTCCCTGAAACAACATCTCAGGCTCGGCCAAATTGATCACCAACAGTGGTCCGCCCTGGCCTCACATCGGGAGGCATGGAGACGCACTATCCACAATGCTGCAGCCTTATTTGAGAACTCACGCCGAACAAGTCTTGAAGAGAAACGACAACGCAGAAAGAATCACAACCCAAAAACATCACCCAAGGAGACCTTCTGCTGTGCTTTTTGCAACCAGACTTGTTTATCTCAGATTGGCCTTTTTAGTCATCAGCGCGCTTGCAGAAAGCACGGGATGTGTCCTTCCTGAATCTTCGTTTGCGAAGTAAAGCCAGAGAGAGAGACTTGTGGTATTGCAGAAGAATATGGGACTCAGGTACATCTTATAATGGAGGATGTTTTAACATTTAAATTTCAATCAAAACCTTGACTCTTTTTGCTCAGACTATTAGAAGACCAATATGAGAAAGAATATGGAAAAATGATGTGTTACAGTATATGATAACAGCAGCAACATTGCTTTACACACAGAAGGGAAGAAGCAATGATTCTAACACAGGAAAATTGGTTATTGAAAATGTATGATTTTGCTGTGATGGATAACTTGATTAATTTAATTAAGAAAAAAGATAGATTTGTTTTTAAAAGATTGGAAATAGGGGCAATGCAGTAGGCTTTAGATTTGAAGTATGATAGTTTTTAATTGTAAAAATATTATAAGTTTGTATTATAACAATATAATTTAGGAGCAGTAGTTAATATAAATTTTTCATTAAGAATGACAGGCAGTAGAATTATATGAAAAATGTAACCATAAACTGGCAAGTTGGAAGCTACTAATTTCCCCTGTTTTGTTTTAGGTAGTTCGTAATTTAGTTTGGGAAGGGGGCAATTCCAGGGCTCTTCTCCTGCTACAATAGCATTGTTTCTAGAAGTGCTATTCAGCCAGGATTGCTCTCTGCCCTTGCACACCTTGGGAACCATTCCAGGATTACAGCATTCATTTGTGCTAAAAGCTTATCGCACACAGCATTTGGGACTGCCCACCCACTACCTCCTCCAAGACATTATACCCCTTCCTTTTCCTAGTTTGGCACCCATACATACACACACACACACACACACACAGAGAGAGAGAGAGAGAGAGAGAGAGAGATGTCCCCCCCAAAAAAATATTAATGAAAACAGTTTTAGACTTTAAAAGGGCTTTTTTCCCTTGTGGTGGTGGTGTGGCTTCTTGATCAGGATAGATCAGCCTTCTCAGACTAAACTAATTGCTGATAGATTAAAGCCAGCTGCTACTGATCTATCTGTCTGATCTACCCCAATGCTGGCTTTCATCTGCCAGCGATTAATTTAGTCAGAGTGAAGTTGAAGGCTTTCACGGCTGGCATCCATAGATTTTCCTTGGTTTTATTCCAGGCTCTGAGGCCGTGTTCTGGAAGAGTTTCTTTCTGACGTTTCGCCTGCATCTGTGGCTAGCATCTTCAGAGAATGGTTGGGTAGCAGTGTGTGTGGAGTTTATATATTGTAAACCCCTATAGGGGAGTATATGTAAATTTGTGTAATTGAATGGTTAGTTTCTGGATATAGAAATGCAAGGCTCGTTAGTGTCTGTTTGGCTAATGGCTGGTTGATGGGCCATTATCTGCTGTGAATCCTCCTGTCCCTGGGTGGAATTCCTTTGTAAGTGTTGAGTTTTGATTCTATTGTATTTCAAAACTGGGAGCCAGATTTTGTTTACTTTTAAGGTTTCTTCTTCATATTTAAGTTGTTGAGGTGTTTGTGGATTTCAATAGCTTCTCCATGCATTCTGACATGATAGTTGTTGGCCTGGTCAAGAATTTCTGTGTTTTTAAATAGCTTTTTTTTTTTTTTTTGGTCCAGGTTGGTTTATCACATGTTCTGCTACTGCTGAATTTTTTGGCTGGCCCAGTCTGCAGTGTCTCTCATGTACCTTGATTCGTGTTTGCACACTGCATTTAGTGGTCCCTATGTGAACTTGTCCACAGCTGCATGGTATACGGTAAACTCCTGCAGCTGTGAGAGGGTCTCTTTTGTCCTTTGCTGAGCGTAGCACAGAATGCACAGAGAAGCTATTGAAATCCACAAACACCAGGACAACTTCAACAGGAAAGAAGAAACCTTTAAAGTAAACAAAATCTGGCTCCCAGTTTTGAAGAACGATAGAATCAAAACTCAACACTTACAAAGGAATTCCACCCAGGGACAGGGGGAGTTCCAGCAGATAATGGTCCATCAATCAACCATTAGCCAAACAGACACTAATGAGCCTTGCATTTCTATACCCAGAAACTAACCATTCAATTACACAAATTTACATATAATCCCCAACAGGGGTTCACAGCATATAAACTCCACACACACTCCTACCCAACCATTCTCTGAAGATGCCACAGATGCAGGTGAAACGTCAGAAAGAAATTATTCCAGAACACAGCCTAGAAAAAAAACAAGGAAAATTTAGTCAGAACCTAGAAGAAAGCAAGAATTCCTGGGCTAATGAATAAATGTTTTTTAAAACTGTAAGACTCTTTTCCTCTTACATTTCCAGGTGTGTGTGGGGGGGAGACTCCAGAACAGGGCTGGAAAAGGTGGGGTGGCAGTCAGCAAAGTTTTGTCTTCTCTGGCAAGCCCCAGTTGAGGGTCGTGGGGGCAGTCATTTGGCAATGGATATTTTTCTATAGAGAAAGTTTCTCAGTTACTTTGCCAATTGAAAGGAAATCAAATTGAAATGTTCATCCCTTCTCCCTCTCCCCTGATCACTGGAGGTAACTGACATTTCCCCATCCAAAGCACAGCCACTGAGTGCCCAAAATCAGCAAAAAAATACAATTGAACTTTCATCATAGCACAACAGGAAATCATAGCACAACAGAAGTGAGGAAAGAGGTGATCCACAGATTTTTGTGTGTGTTAATAAAAAGAAATGCTTTCCAAACAGTCTTTCATGGGAGAACAACAGAAGAGGGATAAGCCCCAACCAAAGGCACTATTGTCCTGATGTAATTGCGATTTATCTGCCTCCTGTGATAAAGCCCTCATTCTGATGTAATTAAACAGGCCTCTTCAGACCTTTGTGCTTAATCCATAGAGGTCTAAGATGCTGCTGTCTGTATAGCATGTTTGGGGGTGAGTCATACCTGCCTGTCTACTTCCCCACTATTAATTTAGTCCTATAAACAAGTCAGGGAATGCCTCAGTTCAGGCTTAGGTATGGTATGAGAAAACTAGTGAAAGATGTAGAAAATGATTTACTAATGCAACATCAAACACAACCATTGTTTTTGCCACCAGCTCCACTGAAAGTTTGAGGGAAGATTCAAAAACACCCCCTCCAAAAATATAAAAATGAAAGAAATGTATTTTTATTTAATAAGGATTCATTTGTTGTTCTTAGAGAGAAGATATGTAAAGATATCATCTATAGCTTTAAACACAGAAGAGAATGACCTGTGTGTACCCTTTCACATATTCTGAAAACGCACCTCCATTATGTATAGGTCCTAAGTACCCCAAAGACACCAAAATCTGTCTGATCTTGGAAGCTAAGCAATATCAGCCCTGGTTAATACTTGGATGGGAAACCACCAATGAATACCAGGTGCTGTAAGCTATATTTCAGAGGGGAAAAAATCTGGCAAAACCGCCTCTTAATATTCCTTGCCCAAAGAAAACCCAATGAAGTTCATGGTGTCGCCATAACTCAACAGCCAATGTGAAGGCAAATAAATACAAGCACACACCTGGGGCCTTACTGCACTCCAAAGAAAAGTGGCAAAGCAACAGGAACATTCTGTCTTTCCTGCTGCCTTACTGCATGACATCAGTGTTCTTTCGTTCTGGTCCTGTGGAGGACCCAGGTAAAATCGCATCTTTTTCCTAACCAGAAAAATCTGTTTCCAAAAAGACGCGGTTTTACCTTGGTCCCCCACAGGACTAGAACAAAAGAATGCTGATGCCATGCAGTAAGGCAGCATGAAAGATGGAACATTCCTGCTGCTTTGCTGTTTTTCTTCAGAGTGCAGTAAGCCTGCCAGACTGCAGCTCCAAATGCAGCAGCTGCAACTCCATTGGCTTGAATGGCGAGCTCAGTCAATGCTAGTGGATTTAGTATCATACCCCTGGTCTAATACATAAAAGGGAAAGTAATTGAGGAGAATTCAAATAAATTATGCTTGGACCTGTCAATGAGCTCTTTTTTAAAAAGCTGTTGATGATGTTCTTCATAATAGGAGAAAATCCTGATGATCCAAATCCAGAGTGGGGAGTCAGAGTTTGTCCATCAAAGAAGATTATGCCTTGTTTCAGAACATTACAGAGCACTAAAATCTAAAGTCATTGCTTTCTTTTGATTGAACAACTGCTTTAAATCAGTTCAGCGTGTAATGCTTGCAGAATTTATGATTCTGAAAAGGACAGACAGCAAGCTAAATGTTTTAATGAAAGCTGGGGGAACCATGGGCTATGGAGCTGGCTGTTTGAAATAATGTGCTTCACTTTTTGAAAAAGATTTGTTAAAGTTACTTTGTTTTCTTCAGTTAAATAACTTGGCTGTGTCGAGCTGCTTATAACTACATGCTGCTTAGCTAAACACAACCTCACTAGCCATGTGCCAAGGCACATTTGTCTTGGAGAAGAAAGACTAAATTTGGACAAAATCTTGGGCAGATTTCTTAGAGATTTGCCAGTTTTTACTATTACAACTGTGCTAAGGAAACTCAGCAGCAAAATATTACACCAACTGCTCAAAATTTTTACTGAATTTTCAGAAGACATGCTAACAGCTCACCTATGGGGAATCAAAGTATCTTTGTGACCTGTGACATTGCTCAGAAAATTCTCAGAATATTACACAAAAATGAATGTGGAATATTCAACATGTGGTAGAGTTCAACAGTGGCCTACAAATCCTGTAAGTGTGCTGTCCTTGTAGTGTCAGATCTCATACTATTTGTTTATTTGTTTATAATATTTTTATTGTGCTCTATATCAACATTTCTCAGGGAATCATAAAATAAAATTAGCTTAAACAACTTTAAGCACTTTAAAAAGGAAAACAGTAAAAGATAATTTATAGTTACAAAATATATTAAACAATAGATGGAATTCAGTTTTACAGTTACAGTTACAGATGCATAACCTCAAGTTACAAGTCTGCAACTGATCCCTATTAACAAACACAAACTATTTACAATTGTAGCTCTATTGCCACAATTATGAATGCCCTCCCAAACCTACTTTACCACATACTTGCCAGATTGAGAGAACGAGGACCATTCAGCAGAGCAGCAGGACACAGAAGGATGGCATTTCCAAGGCTGCAACAATCAGAAGCAGGACCCCTGTCACCAATCCTTGTCATAGCCTTGCTGGCTGGTGGAAGGGTGTGTATGGAAACAACATCCTCCTTGCATGCTGTGTTGTAGTTAGCAACCTTTGCATGCCTATACTTGCTGGTATTAGACAGCGTGTCACTCTAGGCACAGCATGTTTATGGTAACTTCTTGTTTGTTTGTTCACACCCACTCTCTTCCTGCATCATGTAGCCTTTCCTTCATTTTCTGGGGCCTCATCAGCTCTCACACTTCCCTGTCTCTCCCTGCCTGTCCTCCATGAAGCATGTGTGATAAAGAGCTCTCTCTGGGTGAGATGCTCCAACTTTCCTGATACCATGGAGTACTCTTTCTTTTCTTTTCTTTCCCTCCTCAAGAAAATGAACCTGTGTTGCTTATGCACAACTATTTTGTGAGTAAAACTACTTTTATTTACCTTATAGAATCATAGAATCATAGAATTGTAGAGTTGGAAGAGACCATGAGGGCCATCCAGTCCAACCCCCTGCCACGCAGGAAATCTTGATCAAAGCATCCCCGACAGATGGCAATCCAGCCTCTGTTTAAAGACCTCCAAGGTCTTTTTTTTTATGAAAAAGATTTCTTGATTCTATGATTCTGATTCTTTCTCTGCTAGATATTGTGGGGGAGGGGGTAGAATGGGCTGGTGAGCTGTTCAAACCTCTGCCTAGCACATCAGATGCTCTGCTTCAGATATCCACTACAATCTGCAACTTCAGTGCCATAAGGCCCATATAACTATACTTGAATTTATCAGGAGGGATGAATCATACAGTTGGAAGGGACCCCATATGCCACTGCATCCACACCCACCCACACACTCACTCCAGGAAATACAGCTAGAGTATCGCCAGCAGGCAGCTGTCCAAACTCTTTTTAAAGATTTATTTATTTTATTAGATTTGTATCCTGCCTTTCTTCCAAGATGGGATTCAAGGGGGCTTACAATAATTTACAATAATTTAAAAAAGACAACTAAAACATCACAAGTTACAAAAGTTAAAAAAACAATTAAATTAAATTACCATTATTAAAATATAGTTAAAATGCATGAATTAAAAAACATAAAAGTGATAAAAATACAATATTAAAAGTAGCACGCCAGGTAAAATTCACATTTCAAACACCTGCCTAAATAAAAATGTCAATTACTGATGAAAAGAGAACAGGGAGGGGGCCAACCAGATGTCCCATGGAAGGGAGTTTCACAGTCTGGGAGCAGCCACAGAGAAGGCTCTCTCCCAAGTCCTCACCAACTGCACCTATGAAGGTTGTAAGCGTGAAAGAAAGCCCTCCCCTGACAATCTCAACACTCAGGAGATATGGTCTTTCAGATAGTCTGGACCCAAGCCATTTAGGCCTTTAAAAGTCAAAACCAGCACTTTGAATTCTGCCCGGAAACAGACTGGCAGCCAATGCCGCTTTTTCAATGGGAGGGGGTTGTTGTCACATTATCCATGTAGCCACCCCTAGTCAACAGCCTGGCCACAGCATTTTGGACGTAGAGAAGGAAACCTGCCACCTCTCATTTGGCAATTGGTTCCATTGCTGAACCATTCTTACTGTCAAAAAGTTCCTTCTAATGTTCAGTTGAAATCTACACTACTGTAACTTAAAACCATTTTACCTGGTTCTATCCCCTGGGGCAGTATACCTGTCTATGACAGTCCTTTAGATATTTAAATAGTGTAGTCATGACAGTCTTCTCTTCACCAGGATGAACATGTCAAGAACATGCCCAACATCCTTAAAGTTTCCTCATATATTTTGTCCTCCATACCTCTTATCATTCTTATTGTCCTTCTCTGAACCTGATGTAGCTAGTTATATCGTTCCTAAAAGGGGGTGGCCAAAATGAACTCAGTACTCCAGATGAGGCCTGACTAGTGCATGCTCAACTTAGAATCAACAATAATCCCAAGGTACTTTTCACATTAACTGCTGATAAGCCAAATATCCCCCATCCTGTAAGTGTGAATTTGATTTTTGTGGCCTAAAAGTGGAATTTTTGTGGCCTAAAAGTGGAATTTTACATTTGTCTCTGTTGAATTGCATTCTATAAGTTTCAGCCCAGTTTTCTAGGCTATCTGGGTCCTTTTGAATTCTGTCCCTATCTTCCAATATGTTAGCTATCCCTCCCAGTTTTGTGTCATCTGCAAACTTGATAAGGATTCCCTCTAACCCCTCATCTAAGTCACTGATAAAAATATCAAAGAGTGTCAGCCATTGATGATTATTCTTCAATACAGTTTTATAACCAATTATGAATCCATCTGACAGTGTTCATAGAATCATAGAATCATAGAATCATAGAATTGCAGAGTTGGAAGAGACCACGAGGGCCATCCAGTCCAACCCCCTGCCACGCAGGAAATCACAATCAAAGCATCCCCGACAGATGGCCATCCAGCCTCTGTTTAAAGACCTCCAAGGAAGGAGACCCCACCACGCTCCGAGGGAGTGTGTTCCACTGCCGAACAGCTCTGACTGTCAAAAAGTTCCTCCTCATGTTGAGGTGGAATCTCTGTTCCTGGAGCTTGCACCCATTGCTCCGTGTTCCAGTCTCTGGAGCAGCAGAAAACAAGCCTGCTCCATCCTCAGCGTGACATCCCTTCAAATACTTAAACAGGGCTATCATATCGCCTCTAAACCGTCTTTTTTCCAGGCTAAACATACCCAGCTCCCTAAGTCTCTCCTCATAAGGCATTGTTTCCAGACCTTTCACCATTTTAGTTGCCCTTCTCTGGACACGCTCCAATTTGTCAATATCCTTTCTGAATTGTGGTGCCCAGAACTGGACACAGTATTCTAAGTGAGGTCTGACCAAGGCAGAATAGAGTGGCACTATTACTTCCCTTGATCTAGACACTATACTTCTATTGATACAGCCCAAAATTGCATTGGCCTTTTTAGCTGCCGCATCACACTGTTGGCTCATGTTCAACTTGTGGTCTACTAGGACTCCTAGATCCCTTTCGCACATAGTCTCATTCAGCCAGGTCTCTCCCATCCTATATTTATGCATTTCATTTTTCCGCCCTAAATGCAGTACTTTACATTTCTCCGTATTGAATTTCATTTTGTTAGCTTTGGCCCAGCTCTCCAGTCTATCCAGGTCATTCTGAATTTTGATCCTGTCCTCTAGGATCTTATCAGTTCTTATCTATTCTCCATTTAATCAGTTTACTAATCAAAATATAATGGGGGACTTCAGTCAAATGTTTTGTGGAAATCCTGGTAAACAATATCTATGGTATCCCCACTATCTACTAAACTATTGACCCAATCAAAAACGATATAAGATTAGTTTGGTGGGATTTATTCTTGACAAACTTTGGTTGGATCTGATTAATCACTCCATTGTTATCTAGATACATGCAAATAGACTCCTTTATAATCCATTCTAATATTTTTCCTGGTATTGAGGTCAGGTTGATCTATCAGTAGTTCCCTGGATCTTCATTTTTGTCCATTTTGAAGAGTGAGGCAATGTTTGCCCTTCTCCAGTCCTTTGGCATCTCACCTGTTTTCCAAGATTTCTCAAACAATGATGGCAATTGGTTCAATGTCTGCATCAGCAAGTTCCTTCAGCATTCAGGGATGCAGTTCATCTGGCCTTGCAGATTTGAACTATTCAGGTTAACTGGGTGATTCCTGACTATCTCCTCATCAATTTTGATTTTCAATCCAGATCCCTTGCCAACATCCCTACTGATGCATGAAAATACTCAGTTCACTTTATGGGAGAAAACTGAAGCAAAATAGGTACAGTGGGCCCTTGGTATCCATGGGGATTGGTTCCAGGACCCCCTGAGAATACCAAAAAACATGCATGGTCAAGTCCCCATTAAAAATGGTATAGGGCAGCAACAGAGGAGGAGCAAGCCACCTCTGCTACTGCTCAACACAATTTTTAAGTGAACATGTTCACAATCTCTCTGAAAGTCTCACAAACAAATGCATTCACTCTGTGAGGTTTGCAAAAAGACTGCAAACCTGTTCACTTAAATCTGGAAAAATTCTTGGAATTCTTTCCCAGGCCAGTGCAAGTAAAGGGGTGGGAAGTTGCAGGTGGAATCTTGGAGTGCTACTGATTATCTTTGAGAATTCTTGGAAAACAGAATCAATTCCAACAGAATGGAGGCACATCAATCTTTTTCTCATTTTGAAAAGGGAAGAAAAAGACCACCAAAGAAGCTACTGACCAGTCAGCTTGATGTCAATAGCAAGAAAGGGGTGGCGGTCGCTTTATCTGAGGGGAGTGGGGCGAGGCAAGGTGGTGGGGGAAGCTCTGAGGGGGGCGAAGCTGCGAAGCGAGGGCCAGACCCCGAGGGCGGAGAGCTGGGTGGAGAGCGGCGCGGGCACCAGGCCAGGCAGCTGCTTCTTCCTCCTCTTGCAACAGGTTCGCCGGGGCGCAAGGCAGGCCTGCGCCACCTCCCCCGGCCACTGGCCTAGTCATCCTCCGTGGGTCCTCACGAAGGGAAACCTGCACAAGCCGCCTCAATGTGGTTCGGGGCCAAGATGATGCCGATGTTTCTTACAGTGTATCTCAGTAACAATGAGCAACACTGCACAGAGGTGCCAGTCACCCCAGAAACTACGTGCAGAGATGTAGTGGATTTATGTAAAGAGTCTGGTGAGACTGAATGTCACCTAGCAGAAGTGTGGTGTGGCTCAGAGCGTCCTTTAGCTGATAATGAGTGCATGTTAGATCTTCTGCAGAGCTACGGAGCTCAAAGCAGTGAGGTTCGGTTCTTTCTACGTCATGAAAGATCCCCTAATCAGGAAACTGGAAGTGGAAATAAATTTAAATTTAAAAAAATAGCAAGAAAGATTCTAGAACAGATCATTAAACAGTCAGTCTGTGCTCACTTGGAAAAAAATGTTGTGATTAAAAAGAACCAGCATTGATTTCTTAAAAACAAATTATGCCAAACTGACCTTATCTTAGTTGATCAGTTGAGTGCTATGGATACAATCTATCCTGATTTCAGTAAGGCTTTTAACAAGGTCTCTCATGATATTTTTTCAGGCAAGCTGGTGAACTGTGGGCTAGACAGTGCTACTACTTGTAACTGGTTGACAGAACAACCCAAACAGTGTTCACACATGCTTGTTTTTCATCCTAGAGAGAAATGCCTAGTGGGGTGCCACAAGGTTCTTTCGTAGACATGTGTTATTCAACATTCAGCACTTTGATGGTGGAATAGAAGCCATAGGCTTATCAAATTTGCAGATAACACCAAATCGGGGGTGTGGAGAAGCAACAAATACCCCGGAGGACAGGATCAGAATTCAAAGTGACTTCGACAGATTGGAGAGCTGAGCCATAACTAACAAAATGAATTTCATCACGGATAAATGTAGGGTATCAAACTGAAGCAGGAAAAAGGAAATGCACAAATATAGGATGTGTGATACCTGACTTGAAAACTAGATTTGTCTAGAAGACTAGGAGATCTAGGAGTCTGAGTAGACCACAAGCTAAACATGAGTCAATAGTGTGATGCAGTGGACAAAAAAAGCTAATGCACTTCTAGGCTGCATTAACAGGAATATGGTGACCAAATTGAGGGAAGTAGTATTCTACTGTGGTCAGACTACACCTGGAATACCATATCCAATTCTGGGCACATTTCAGGAAGGGTTTTAACAAACTACTACATATCCAGAGGAGGGCAACCAAAATGATCAACAGCCAGCAACCAAACCTTATGAGAGAAGACTTAAGGAGCTGGGTTAGCATGGAGAAGAGAAGACTGAGAGGTAGCCATCTTTCAATATCTGAAGGAATGTTGTGGAGAAGTTGACTAACCAAACCCAAAGGGTAGTCACCAATGGCTCCTCTTCATCCTGGGCCCAGTGCTATTCAACATCTTTATCAATGACTTGGATGAAGGAACAGAGGGTATGTTTATCAAGTTTGCAGATGACAGCAAATTAGGAGGGGTAGCTAATACCCCAGAGGACAGGTACAGAATCCAAAATGGATTAGAAAGCTGGCCAATACTAACAAAGTGAATTCCAACAGGCAGAAATGTAGGATATTACACTTGGACAGTAAAAATGAAATGCACAGATATAGGATGGGTGACACTTGGCTTGATGGCAGTACATGCAAAAGGAGTCTTAGTGAACCACAAGCTGTACATGAGTCAGCAGTGTTATGTGGCAGCTAAAAAAAACCCAATGTGATTCTAGGCTGCATTAATAGGAGTATAGTGTCTATCTAGATTAAGGGAAGTAATAGTGCCACTCTATTCTGCTTTGGTCAGACCTCACCTGGAATACTGTGTCCCGTTCTGGGCACCACAATTCAGGAAGGATATTGAGAAGCTGGAACATGTCCAGAGGAGGGCAACCAGGATGGTGGGTGGTCTGGAAGCCATGCCCTATGAGGAGTGGCTTAGGGAACTGGGCATGTTTAGTATGGAGAAGAGAAGGTTGAGAGGTGACATGATAGCGATGTTTAAATATTTGAAGGGATGTCATATTGAGGATGGAGCAAGCTTGTTTTCTGCTGCTTTAGAGACTAGGACATGGAGCAATGGGTTCAAACTACAGGAAAAGAGATTCCACCTAAACATTAGGAAAAACTTCCTGACAGTAAGAGCTGTCTTGGAATGTGGTGGAGTCTCCTTCTTTAGAAGCTTTTAAATAGAGGCTGGATGGCCATCTGTCGGGAATGCTTTGATTGTGTATTCCTGCATGGCAGGGGGTTGGACTGGATTGCCCTTGTGGTCTCTTCCAACTCTATGATTCTAAGATGGAGCAAACTTGTTTTCTGCTGCTCCAAATACTAGAACACAAACCAATGGATTTAAATTACAAGAAAAAAAGATTCTGCCTAAACATTAGGAAGAAAGTATTTACTGTAAGAGCAGTTCAACCATGGAATCGGCTGCCTTGGAGGGTGGTGGACTCTCCATCTTTGGAAGTAATAGAGGTTGGATGGGCATCTCCCAGGTATGCTTTAGTTTTGTATTCCTGCATGGCAGGGGGTGGGACTGGGTGGCCCTTGCAGTCCCTTCCAACTGTGATGCTATGGTTCTATGACAGAGAGGAGGTCTGGGCCTGATGTCCCTTATTAACACCTTCTTTGTTGTCATGCCAAAGCAGCCAGCAGTGTTATCTACCAAACTGTCTCAGTGGCGACCACTGAGTAGTCCCATAGGGACTGGTGGCAGATCCATCTTCAGGAAAGATTGCTTCTCTCCACAGTACATATCTCATATCTGGGTCATGTTTCAGATTATTCATCCATGGGCCTGAATGCTGTTGCTAGTGCCAACTAGGGTTAGACCCATTGAATCAATGGAACTTGCACAGGTAATTCAATGTGTCTATTGTAATTAGGTCATAAACATTTCCATTTACACTAGATATAGATTTTTTTTAAAAAAACCTCCTGTCTTCCTAGGAGGAAAATAATTAAAGAGAACTGGAGCTTCAATTGGATGTTGGTGACAATTCAACCCAAACCTCCAGATGATCTTATGCAGTGGTTTTATGGGTACAAAGCTTCAGCCAGTGCAAAATGTGATGGTCATACTGCTGTGAAGTGCTGTGCTTTAAAAACCATTTATCACTGTCTTGCACAAAGGCTGGCTTCCAAATTGCTTCCAAATTCAATTTAAGGTGCTGGTTTTCCCTGCAAAGTCCCAAATGGCTTGGAGCGAGAATGTTTGAAAGACTGCCTCCTCACCTACAAGTCTGTCTGGAATTTGAGGTCCTCAGTGGAGACCCTGTTCTGTGTCTCATTTTGCACATCGACATCCATCTCCCACCCTCTTGAAACTCAAGTCGTCTAAAAAGAGGGAACAGGTACCATAGTTCCTATGTATCCTAGGAGGCTTTTATATTTTGGAGAATTGTACAGATTGTTGAAGCAGGTTCAGAAGAAATAGTAAAGACGTTTTTTACAGCTCTAAGTAAAGAAATTGAAAGCTACACCCCTTTCCCTCTAGACTTTAAAAATGCACAGCCTGCAGACTGAAAAAGTATGGAACCAAGTGAATTCTGTCTTACATTATTGATAAAGCATGTTCTCAGGGGCAGCAGTCTTGCAAAGGAGCTAGAGAAATGATGAGAGATGGAATACAAAGAGCAAATGATACCAATTTTTGGTGAAGGTGTACTCTCCATTGCAAAGGTGAAGCAGCTTTATGGGTATTATCTCAGACTAGAGAAAGCATTCAAATTCCCCACCTCCACCATCCATCCATGAACTCATCACTTGGTGCAAGCATAATCTATGGCAAAGGTATTTGCAGAATTTCTGCATTTTATCCTCTGTCTGGATGAAGTTGAGCTGGCATTCAGCCATTCCCTGCTGCTCTTCGGAAATCATCTGAAAGCAAAGCTATGATTGTGGAGCATACACTTCTCATAGAAAGTAATGTAGGGAAATGACAATATAAAAGAATAGCAAGGTTATTGAACGAGGGAAGGGAAGCGGAAGTAAAGCCCAAGAGTAGCACCTTACCTTATCACAGAACATCAGCGTGCTTCAGCTGTTCTCCCGTTCCAGACCCATGGGAGATGGCAGTAAACACCAACCTTTTTTCTAACTGGAAAAATCTGTTAGAAAAAAGATTCCCATTTACCACCGTCTCCCACGGGACCAGAATAGGAGAACAGCTGAAGCATGCAGACATAGTGCAATAAGGCAAGGCGGGACACACTACTTTCAGGCTTTACATCTGCTTCCCTTCCGTTGTGTGTCGAAAGAGCAGGACAAATCAGCCAAGCCAAGGAAAAGATGTGTTAGTCTGTTTCAGTATAAAAAGGAGGGGGGGAGGAGAATTTAGTGACACATCTTTAGGATGTAGCCTCAACTTGCTTTGACACCCACTGATCCAACTGGAAAAGTGAAGGGGACCTGCTCAGATCATGCCCTTGAATTTATTTTTGTTCCTTCTACACATCTCTCCTACACACCTCCTCTTTCAGTATTTTCATGCCAAACATTCTGCTTCCCATTATCAAGTGTACCCATTGCTTAGGTGCATTCTTCTGCCAGCTTCCCCTAGGATCTAGGGCCTTCCAAGCCATGAAGTTACATGTCAGCTACTATTCAGTTCTCCACATCAAACCAGAAAATAGTTATCAGGCATGGTTTCAGCTATTATTCCACTATTTTATTAAAGTAAACTAATACATCACAAAAGAATAAACAAGAAGTACTAAATGGTAAAATGTAAACACAATATAGTTGGTAAAACGTTCTCTATAAGCTACATCAAAGCTGAATACTCTGGTGAACTCCCTGCCAGCTAAAAGTTATACAGAATGTCTAAGTGCTGTGGCCAGTAAATTTGCTGGAATTAAACCAGTGGCTTTTAAATAACAAGTAGGGGGCCTGGCAGTGAATTCACTCTTATTTTAGTCTGAACTTTAAAGGAACTATCCACAGAGCTGAACCCCATACCCAAAATAGAACTCAACACTAGAAAACAGACACCAGAAATAGAACTCAACACCAGAAAACAGACATTCATTTCATCAGCAAACAGGCTTTGATGTTCTGTATGGTGAGCAATGGTCAGTATTCTCTACAACTTCATTCATCCTGTGAGAGTTTTCGCCAACACCTCAAAGGCGAATATGAAGGGTTCCATCAAAGCTTTAAGGGAGCAGCCTCAAGATACTGTTGAAGGGCCTTTAGATATTTTCATTTCCATTATGAGGCACCTGACAAATAAACCTGCTTAAAACCAATTTTGAGCTGGGCTTCTTAGAAGAGCATATGTTGAATAATTTGAGAATATGCTAGTTTGACACAATGTAATCGTATGTGGCAATAATGCCTATCTGTGTTCTCATATTAGGTTTGTTCCTTCTGTTGCTGTTATGCATGGATCTCAGTTGATGATGTTACTAATTCTGTTCAGTGCCATATCTGTTTACATTCCAGTCTTAGTCACTGGAGATTATCAGATGTCCTAAATATCCCACTACAGGGACACCAGGAGTTCGCAAAAGGGCTTCCCTTTCAAACGTCATCATCCCTGTGTTGTTATGCTCCCGTGCCCCTTCCGTTCCATGGATGATCCTTTTTATTCACGGGTTAAGATGTGAATTGACCCATCATTCCATTTCTTAAATGGAACGATGGGTGAGCAAAAAGGTGCCCCACTATGCTAGTGCAATGCCAGCATCACTGGGAGGTCTGTGCCGAACACTTCCGGTTGATATCGGGACATCAAGGTAAGTGACACACTTTTTTGTACCCTTTCCAAGTTACTTGGGGGTTTTTAAGTGTGTTTAGCTGCTTTGTTTTACTTTTGTGTTTCTGTGTGTTTCCTTTTACCTTTGAATTTCCCATGTGATCGTCCTCTCATGAGAATGGCCAGGATTTCCTTTCCAGGAAGTGAATGCAGCTCCATGAGAGCTTCATTCACTCCTGGGCTGTTGGAGGGGAGGGGACGCAGTTTCTCTCGCATGAAAAAGGTAGGTCAGAAAAAATGTTAAAATGCTACAGGGACAGGAGTGGGGCAGGAGAGGAGATAGTGAGACAGGAACACTATATTTTTTTAACTTTTAAACATGTTTATAAATGATTTAGATGATGGAATATCAGATTTGCAGATGACACCAAATAAGGGAGTAGCAAATAACCCCAGAGGACAGGATCAGAATTCAAAACGACCTTAACAGATTAGAGCTGGGCCAAAGCTAACAAAATGAATTTGAACAGGGGTGTGAAGTACAGTACTACATCTCGGCAAGAAAAATGAAATGCACAAGTATAGGATGGATGACACCTTCTTGAAAGCAGTAGATGTGAAAATGAAAGCAAAAAAAACCAATGCAATTTTGGGCTGCATCAGTAGGAGCATTGTGTCCAGATCAAAGGAAGTAGTAGTGCCACTGTATTCTGCTTTAGTTAGACCTCACCTAGAGTACCATGTCCAGTTCTGACAAGCTGGAATATGTCCAGAGAAGAGTGGCCAAGATGATCAAAGGTCTGAAATCCAAGCTTTGCGAGGAACAACTGCATAAGGTGAGCATGTTTAGTTTGGAGAAGACTGAGAGTTGCCATGAGAGCTATCTTTAAATACCAGACAGGATGTCATGTAGAGAATGGAGTGAGCTTGCTTTCTGCTGCTCCAGAGACTAGAACATGAACCAATGGATTCAAATTACACAAAAAGAGATTCAGCCTAACCATTTAGGAAGAATTTCTTTACTGTAAGACGTGTTTTGATAGTGGAATAGACTGCCTCAGAGGGTGGTGGACTCTCCATCTTTACAGGCCTATAAATAGAGGTTGGATGAGCATCTTTCAGGAGTGCTTTAACAATATATTCCTGCATGGTATGGAATTGGACTAGATGGCCCTTGTAGTCTCTTCCATCTCTAAGATTCTGTGAGTCTATAGTTCTATGATAAAGTTCATATCAGGCCCAGAAGGTGCTACCTCTCACCTTCATAGCCTTTTCCCTATGGTGCATTACAGTGTTTTTCCCTCCACCCCATGTTATGTAACATCTTCTGAAATCACCAGAAGAGAGTCATTCAGATCTTTAGAAGAAGGTGTCACTGATATGCTGATGACACTCAGTTCTGTTATTCCATGTCACCTAATACTAAAGAAGCAGCCAATATCCTTGAATGTTTCTCAGATTTCATAACAGTTTTTATGAAGATGAACAAGCTCAAGCAAAATTTAGACAAGACCAAGGTTGCTGCGTAAGGCTTGGGAATGGGATTCAGACAATCCTCACCACTACCATTACTCTGAGGAAGGTTATCTGAACCTGAAATAAAAATATTAGTGTACATCAGCATGGTGTATTGCTTTGAGTGTTGGACTAGGACACTGGGATACCAGGGTTTGAATCCCTGCTCGGAAGTCTATTGGGGATCTTGGGCAAGTCACCCTCTCTCAGCCTCAGAGGAAGGCAATGGCCAACCACCTCTGAACAAATTCTGCCAAGAAAACTCCATAATAGGTGTGTCTTAGAGTCATCATAAGTCAGAAATGACTTGAAGGCACACAACAACAATAAATATTGGGCAAGAAAAGGTGTGGAAAAGGCCTCACCTTGTCAATTCTGATGAAAATCACAGAATGATAAAATGTATTAAGATATTTTATATTGAAGCTTGAATGCTGCTGGTTAGTCCCACCTAGAGTAGACCCATCAGATCAATTATTGAATGGTGAGTCAGCACATAGGCAAATCCAGTTGATACAATGGTTCTACTCTAGCTGGGACTAACAATATGCTTTAGGTCTGAGTCAGACCATTAGTCTATCTATCCAAGTGCTTTCAGCTCCAGGTAGAAATGGCCATTTAGGATCTCAGCAATTCTCATTCAAGATCTCATTCAAGCCTTGGCAGCTTCAGTTAAAGGACTTCAGCTAGCCCAAGACATGTTGCTGCCTGAGTCAGAATAGTAAATATCAATCTCTCCCACCAAACAAAGAGACCCAAACTGAAAACTCCAGCATCTATTTGTATGCACACCAAGTGTCAGATATCAAGGTTTCACATTTTTGAAGCCATGATGGAAAGACACACAGTCTTTTATTATAATCATTTTTAGCTACTTAAACTCTATACCTGGTATCACAGATGTCATTTTAATTAAAAACATGAATAAATTTTCTCTTACTGTTGCTCTGTGCACTTTGCCAGGCTAATGTATTCTATGAAATAACATCAGCTATATCATTTCCCAGTCTTTTAAGTTTCTCCTCTTCTGCTTCCAATTTTACTTGCCACATTATTATCTCTGCATTGCTCTGCTGTCAACATCTCTCACACTGCTCTCTAGTTATCACATGGCTCAAAATCAGATCAAGACCAGACAATTTCCTGCCAGGGAGAAGAAGGAAGCAACTTTTAAAACTTTTTTTAAAAACTGTTGGGAGAGGCTGCTTGTTGCTGAGGGGCTTGAACTTCTGAACTTCCCCTTTTACCCTCAAGACCCAGAGGCGCAAGCCTAACGGCGCGCGAATTTCAGTAACCAAACAAAAATACAGCAGACCTAAAAGTACAGCTTAGCATTATCAGCGTTAACTAAGAGTTCTTAGATTACCTAAAAGCTCTCATCATGGACACTGAGGGGACTGCAGCAGTCACTTGCAACACTTGTGCGATGTTTCTATTCTTGTCTACAGACGTGGAGAACTTCACATGCACCAAATGCAAGCTGGTTGCCCTCTTGGAGGAGAAAGTACAGCAGCTGGAGACACGGGTAGCTACACTTCAACAGATTCGGGAGCAAGAGGTTTTCCTGGACAGAACAGAACGAACACTCTTGGATGGGGACCGCACAGAGGAAGTGGCTGTGGAGGAGAGGGTCACTTCACGGACACAGGAAGTAGACAGCTGGAGGAATGTCACACACAGAACAAGAAAATCCAGGGATTCTTCCAGCAGCTTGCAGCTACAGAATCGATTTGAAGCCCTTTCCCTTATCAAGGACAATGAGGAAGAACAGCATGGACAGACTTCAGGGGTAGAGCAGGGGACCTTGAGAGGACCACCGCAAGGAACAGCAGCTGCGAAGCCTCAGCGGAGGCGTGTGGTGGTGGTGGGGGACTCCTTGCTGAGGGGTACAGAAGCAGTGGTATGTGGGCCTGACAAGATGACTCGGGAGGTGTGTTGTCTCCCTGGGGCAAAGATCTGTGATGTGACCGAGAGGCTGACAAGACTCCTCAAGCCTACGGATCATTACCCCTTCCTTTTGGTCCATGTGGGAACCAATGATACTGCAAGGCACAGCTTTCCCAAGATCAGAAGAGATTATGAGGCCCTGGGGAGGAAGCTGAAAGAAATGAACGCACAGGTGGTCATCTCGTCTCTTCTGCCAGTTGAAGGGCATGGTCCAAGAAGGGAGAGGAAAATAGCCGACGTAAACAACTGGCTCCGTAGATGGTGTCGCCGAGAACAAATTGGATTCTTGGATCATGGACTGCGCTTCCATGCAGGGGGACTTCTGGCAAGAGATGGGGTGCATCTTACAACAGTTGGAAGAAACATTTTTGCCAACACTCTCAAGAATTTGATCAGGAGGGCTTTAAACTGAGTCAAATGGGGGAGGGAGACAGTATTCTGGAAGGCAAAAGGGCTGGAGAAAATAGTCAAACTGTCATAGAGGGAACAAGGCAAACAGCGCAAGGACCCAACAGTGGGAGGCAAAAAAACTTGCACAGGGAGCAAGTAAAGGGAACACATGGTCTCAGATGTCTCTACACTAATGCACAGAGCATGGGAAATAAGCAAGATGAACTAGAACTCCTTGCACTACAAAACAAATATGATATAATAGGCGTTACTGAAACCTGGTGGGACGAGTCTCATGATTGGAATGTAGGAATAGAGGGGTATAACCTTTATAGGAGAAACAGGCCAAACAGGAAAGGAGGAGGAATAGCATTATATGTCAGGGATATTTACACCAGTGAAGTGATCCATGACATCAATACTGGAAGCCAGGTGGAGAGCATCTGGATAAAAATTAAAGGGGAGGGAAACAACAGGGATGTTATTGTGGGACTCTACTACAGACCCCCAAATCAGACGGAGGAATTGGATGTTGCCTTTCTAGAACAGATGAACATACATGCAGAAAGGAGAGATGTAGTAGTGATGGGTGACTTCAACTATCCTGATATTTGCTGGCAATCTAACTCAGCCAAAACTACAAGGTCTAGCAAATTCCTTACATGCCTGGAAGACAATTTCATGGTCCAAAAGGTGGAAGAGGCAACAAGGGGGTCAGCTATTTTAGATCTGATCCTAACCAACAGAGACGACCTGGTTAATGGGGTGCAAGTGGTGGGATCCTTAGGTGAGAGTGATCATGTTCTCCTGGAGTTTGTTATACAATGGAAAGGAGAAGCCAGGCATAGTCAGACACGCATTCTTGACTTTAGGAGAGCTGATTTCAATAAACTCAGGGAAATACTGGGGATGATCCCATGGTCAAGAATACTAAAAGAGAAGGGACCTCAAGACAGTTTTGACTTTCTCAAAAGGGAGATACTGAAGGCACAATTTCAAACAGTACCATTGAGGAAGAAAAATGGGAGGTGTCTCAAGAAACCAGGATGGATGACTAAAGAACTTTCAATGGAGCTAAGTTTTAAACGGAACATGTATAGGAAATGGAAAAGGGAGGAAATCACCAAAGAAGAATTCAAACAGATAGCGAACACGTGTAGGAGTAAAGTCAGAAAAGCTAAAGTGCAGAATGAGCTCAGGCTTGCTAGGGAGGTTAAGAACAATAAAAAGGGTTTTTTTGGGTATGTCCGCAGCAAAAGGAGGAAGCAGGAAATGATAGGGCCACTACGTGGAGAAGATGGCAAAATGCTAACAGGGGACAGAGAAAAGGCAGAATTACTCAACACCTTCTTTGCCTCAGTGTTTTCAGAAAAGGAAAAGGAGGACCAACCTGAGGAAAATGGAACAGAGGACACAATAGGGGAAATCCAGCTGAAAATAAGTAAAGAGGTGGTACAGGAATACCTTCTTAATCTAAATGAATTTAAATCTCCAGGACCAGATGAACTACATCCAAGAGTATTAAAAGAGCTGGCAAATATAATCTCAGAGCCATTGGCAATAATATTTGAGAACTCCTGGAGAACAGGAGAAGTCCCAGCAGACTGGAGGAGGGCAAACGTTGTTCCCATCTTCAAAAAGGGGAAAAAAGAGGATCCCAACAACTATCGTCCAGTTAGTCTGACATCAATACCAGGGAAGATTCTAGAACAGATCATTAAACAGAGAGTCTGTGAACATTTAGAAGGCAATGCCATAATCACAAAAAGTCAGCATGGGTTTCAGAGAAACAAGTCATGCCAGACTAATCTGATCTCTTTTTTTGATAAAGTTACCAGCTTGGTAGATGAAGGGAATGCTGTGGACATCGCATACCTTGATTTCAGTAAGGCCTTTGACAAGGTTCCCCATGACATTCTTGCAAACAAGCTTGTAGAATGTGGGCTAGACAAGTTAACTGTTCAATGGATTTGTAATTGGTTGACCGGCCGAACCCAAAGGGTGCTCAGCAGTGGCTCCTCTTCGTCTTGGAAAGATGTGACCAGTGGGGTGCCACAGGGTTCTGTCCTGGGCCCAGTGCTATTCAACATCTTTATCAATGACTTAGATGAGGGAATTAGGGGCATACTTATCAAATTTGCAGATGACACCAAATTGGGAGGAGTAGCTAATACCCTAGAGGACAGGATCAAAATTCAGAATGACCTGGATAGACTGGAGAGCTGGGCCAAAGCTAACAAAATGAAATTCAATACGGAGAAATGTAAAGTACTGCATTTAGGGCGGAAAAATGAAATGCATAAATATAGGATGGGAGAGACCTGGCTGAATGAGACTATGTGCGAAAGGGATCTAGGAGTCCTAGTAGACCACAAGTTGAACATGAGCCAACAGTGTGATGCGGCAGCTAAAAAGGCCAATGCAATTTTGGGCTGTATCAATAGAAGTATAGTGTCTAGATCAAGGGAAGTAATAGTGCCACTCTATTCTGCCTTGGTCAGACCTCACTTAGAATACTGTGTCCAGTTCTGGGCACCACAATTCAGAAAGGATATTGACAAATTGGAGCGTGTCCAGAGAAGGGCAACTAAAATGGTGAAAGGTCTGGAAACAATGCCTTATGAGGAGAGACTTAGGGAGCTGGGTATGTTTAGCCTGGAAAAAAGACGGTTTAGAGGCGATATGATAGCCCTGTTTAAGTATTTGAAGGGATGTCACGCTGAGGATGGAGCAGGCTTGTTTTCTGCTGCTCCAGAGACTGGAACACGGAGCAATGGGTGCAAGCTCCAGGAACAGAGATTCCACCTCAACATGAGGAGGAACTTTTTGACAGTCAGAGCTGTTCGGCAGTGGAACACACTCCCTCGGAGCGTGGTGGGGTCTCCTTCCTTGGAGGTCTTTAAACAGAGGCTGGATGGCCATCTGTCGGGGATGCTTTGATTGTGATTTCCTGCGTGGCAGGGGGTTGGACTGGATGGCCCTCGTGGTCTCTTCCAACTCTGCAATTCTATGATTCTATGAATTCAGTGATCTATATTTCATCCGATACCTCTGAATCAGAGCATTCTGTTTTGAGGAAACAGGAGGAACCTAGGGCTTTCTATGTACTTTCCTATATGAAACTTGCCTTTTTTGAAAAAGAAGCAGCTCATCTTCAAACTGTATATTTATTACCTGTCAAAGCCATAATAGGCTAAATGCATGTGTTTCAAAGAAGGAAATGAAATGGCAAATTTATCTGACAGAAGGTTCTTCACAAAAAACTTGGCCACTATGTACAAGAAAATCATTCACTTGCCAACTGACTATTTTGGCAATATGAGTATCACACATATTAGACTGGACTGATTAGACTGGACATAAACACACCGTTTCCCACACTAATATATATTAAAATAGACAAATATTTACTTGCTTGAAAGATCTAGGTTGATTGAACATAGGAAATGGCTTTACACCAAGTCGGACCATTGGTATCTTTCACTCATTGTTGTCTACACAAGAGATGGGAATCCTGTGGTCCACAGATTACCTATGGCACTGGGGCCATTTTGATGACTCCTGGAGCCCTCCTGGATTCCCCAAGCCCTTCCCCCATCTAAAAATTCAACTAAAATAGGTATTTCTGCTCCTGGTAGGAGCTGTGATTCTGCTGTAAAACGAGCTCAGGACCCATGCACCTTGGTAAGTCAACAAAGTGGGTATTACCAAATCAAAAGTGAACAGTCAGCCACCTCCAGTTTTGTTTCAGGAGCTGATATAATCCACTGAGTCCTGGAGGCCAAAAAGCTGTTGAGGTTTTGGAACTTGTCCACAACTGATGCACCCTGACTGGCATTAGAAACTCATTAGTGTTCCAGACAGGGATGTTTCCCAGTGAAATGCCAGGAGTTGAACCTGGGATCTGTTTCTATTCAAAGCAGGTGTTCTCCCATTGAGCTACAGATATTTCTATTGAATGCTTCAACAGAATCCATGATTCAACATCATGGCTATATTCAATTTATTTTTCAAAGATGGCTGTGGCTGCTGCTGTTTTTATTATTGTTATATTTATTTATATTTAGCTTTTGCCCTAGTCTGGGACTCAAGGTGGCTTCAAGGTCTTCAAGCAGGGCAGGTGCCAGTTTAACCTCTCTAGAAAGGGAGTTCCAAAGTCTGGGAGCAGCCATTGAGAAGGCCCTCTCCCATGTTCCCACCAGATGTACCTGTGGCCATGACAGAACAGAGAGAAGAGCCTCCCCAGAATATCTCAAAGCATAGGTAAATTCATATGGGAGAATATGGGCCTTCAGATAATCTAGAACCCAGCCATATAGTGCTTTGTAGGATATAATCAGCACCTTGAATTGTGCCCAGAAATAGACTAGTAGCCAGTGGTGTTCTTACAACAATGGAATTGTGTGCATCCTGTAGCCATCCCTGGTGTTTGGATCAGCTGAAGTTTCCAAATACAAACAAAGGTAGAGCTGATGCATGTTACAGTAATCCAAACAGGATGCAACTACGACACGTGTCCCTATTTCTAGGAACAGGTGCAGTTGGCACACAAGCCTTAATTGTGCAAATGCACTCCTGGCCACTGCTGAAACCCAAGTTTCCAGGCTAAGAGTTCAATCTACAAGTATATCCCAGTTGCAAAGTTGCATCTTCAACAAAGTAAGACCTCCAGCACAGGCTGAATCCCTATTCCCTGATATGCCTTTCAGCTGTAAGGCATCTTGCCTGGATTAAATTTCAGATTGTTCACCCTCATCAAATTCTGATGAGAGGCACCAGTTTAGAACCAAGACAGCTTCCTTGGATTGAGATGGAAAAGAGGAATAGGACTGAACGTCAGCCTCATACAATGGCACGGAGCCCAAAACTCCAGAAAACCTCTCAGTAATTTCATGTATATCTTAAAGATCATGGGGAACAAAACTGAACCTGGAGAGACCCCACAAGCCAAAAGCCAAAGGATCAATCAGAAATCCCACAGCACCATCTTGTGGGTTCACCTCTCCAAGAAGGATTGGAGCCACTGTAAAACAATGCCTCCAAGTTCATCCCAGTGATCCGACAGCAGGATGTCATGGTTGATGGTATCAAATGCCACCAAGAGGTCCAACAGAATAAACAGAGACACACTCTCCCATCCAGTTCCTAGTGTACGTTGTCTACCAAGGTGACCAAAGCTGTCTCTGTCCCATAACCAGACACAAGGCCAGACTGAAGAGGATCTAGATAATCTATCTCACCACAAAGCCCTGGAGCTGGAAGCAACCAGTGTACTCCAGCACCTTGTCAAAAAATGGGATGTTGGAGATTGGCTGGTAGTTGTCCAATATGGTGGGATCCAGAGAGGGCTTTTTCAATCTCACCTCTCCAAGAATCCTGTACACATCCTCAGGCTATATAAATTGAAAGCTAGCTATTGTCACTGGGCAAGCAGATGCCAAAATTGCACCTACTGGATCTGAATTAATTATAGCATCCAACTCAGAGTGAATCTGTGTGATGTTATCTGCAAAGTGTCAGGCAAGTTGTTCACAACAAGCCATCAAGTGGTGAGGATTCTCCTTTTCTGAGCCAGTGGTTAAAGGTAACCCCAGCAAAACACAGCCCTAAGATTCTAACAGTTACTGTCTGGATATGTGATGAAGCAAGTATTTACAAGTCCCATTTGATATTCCAGTTTTAATGAAAACACACTCTATGTAGAAAGGAGCCATACATGCCAACTTGTGAACTGCCTTAGATTTACAGACCTAATCTCAATATGAAGTTATGCACTGATAAAGTATAATCATGGGTTTGCTAGAGTAACTTATAGAATCACAGAATCATAGAATAGAGTTGGAAGAGACCACGAGGGCCATGCAGTCCAACCCCCTGCCACGCAAGAAATCTTGATCAAAGCTTCCCCGACAGATGGCAATCCAGCCTCTGTTTAAAGACCCCCAAGGAAGGAGACCCCATCACGCTCCGAGGGAGTGCGTTCCACTGCTGAACAGCTCTTACTGTCAAAAAGTTCCTCCTAATGTTGAGGTGGAATCTCTGTTCCTGGAGCTTGCATCCATTGCTCCGTGTTCCAGTCTCTGGAGCAGCAGAAAACAAGCCTGCTCCATCCTCAGCGTGACATCCCCTTCAAATACTTAAACAGGGCTATCATATCGCCTCTTAACCATCTTTTTTCCAGGCTAAACATACCCAGCTCCCTAAGTCTCTCCTCATAAGGCATGGTTTCCAGGCCTTTCACCATTTTAGTTGCCCTTCTCTGGACATGCTCCAATTTGTCAATATCCTTTTTGAATTGTGGTGCCCAGAACTGGACACAGTATTCTAGGTGAAGTCTGACCAAGGCAGAATAGAGCGCAATATTACTTCCCTTGATCTAGACACTATACTTCTATTGATACAGCCCAAAATCGCATTGGCCTTTTTAGCTGCCGCATCACACTGTTGACTCATGTTCAACTTGTGGTCTACTAGGACTCCTAGATCTCTTTTGCACGTAGTCTCGTTCAGCCAGGTCTCTCCCATCCTATATCTATGCATTTCATTTTTCTGCCCTAAATGAAATGAATGAAATGAATCGCCCTTGGGAGATTATCAGACAGGAACACACAAACGTTCCTGTCCCACTACAAAAAAACAAAAAACAAAAAAACCCACAGAAACACACTTTACACAGTAGAAGTAACTTGGGGGGGTTCACAAAAAGAGCGTAGCCTACCTGGTTTTTATGATCTCGCCCAGAGGTGTTCTGGCAGGACCACCCATTTATGCTGGACTCACAGGGTGCAATGGTGCAAGGTTTCAGACGCTGGCAAGGCTGGCACCAAAACAGAATAGGGACTCTATTGACATCTCGGCCCATTTATGAAAAGAAATGCCATAGTGATGCCAACGGAACGCAAAAGGAGGGCTTCGTCTGATATTGGCAGCCTTTTGTTTTCCTTTGGCATCATTATTGCACCACATTTGCTGCATCTGATAATCTCCAAGGAGTAGTGTTCTAGTTTTTGTCTCATTTGGTCATAGTAAGACTATATAATTTGCTTTTTAAGGGATTTGGTACTGGGATATCTCTTGAGCAGTCTGGCTTCTATTAATAGACACATTCTCATTGCACGAATATTTCTTTACCTGTGTTAGTGGATCTATCAGAGTCATTTTATGCAACCATAAATAGCTACATTGTAATGGGAGGAGAACAGGAAGGGCAACATTATCAGACGTTGCAACCTTCTGCCTTCCTGGGGGTGTAGCACTGCCGCAGACAAGGCTTCCCTTTCTTATTGACAGGGGCAAGCTGTGAATAAAAAGGGATGCCTTATTCATGGCCACATTGCACTCCCAGGATGCTGGAGGACATTGTCGTCTGATAATCTTCCTGTTCTGGTTCTCATTGTGATCTTCTGAAGCAGTATTTGCTGCATCTGATAATGTCTAAAGTCCAATGAAAAGGCAGACTAGAAGTGTGAAGAGTAAAAGCTAAGGGTAACATGAAATCCATTTAAGCCACTGGAAACTGCTACTCACTTATGTGAGGATCCTCTTGAATTTAGTGGTTTTTACTTTCCAGTAGACTTATATAAGTTTGCCCTGGTAAGAACTCTGGAACAAAGGATGAGTTTAAAAGGGTATACTATGGATTTACTGAGAAAGAGAAAAGCAAAGCCAAACAAAGCCAGTCAAATAGAAGGTCATTGTTGGGAGGTGACCAAAGCACAACCTTGTACAACTATTTGAATATAAAGTAATTAAAAAAAAAAAAGAACTATACAGAGAAATGAGTTTCAGTTGACTATCAACAGGAGGTGTGAGGGCAGAGCATGCTGGCTTTATGGCCTTTATGTGCAATTTCTGACTTCCTTTTGATAGCCATTTCTTTGTTTTCATTTTCCTTGGAAGAGCTAGATCATTTAAATTCACTTTAATGTTTCTTTAACATCTCCATCTTTGAGTATAAAGCAGTAGGAGTGCAGAAGGGGGGAAACTATCAAGATGCAGGGGGACAGTGGTTTATTTTTTAAAATGCAGGGACCCAAAGCTGTTTCCTTTGTTCATAAAATACACCAAGTAAACCCACCAAATACAGCATTGGAGGATGTTTCAAGTAAGAAAAGGTAATAAATTAAGGTAGGTGCCTTTTCAGAGATGAGTGATCAGCATTTATAACAGTTCTCTTTACACTTGCATTTAATAATGTTATGCTTTTACAAATAATAATGCTTTACCCTTTACTTAAAGTTTGTTTCAGTAATTAAGCTTGTTTCCCAGCATTTATCTTAACACCTAAATCAGTAGAACAAACTTTAAGAAACTTTGGAATGAGCACCTTACACTCGTATAATGAACCATGTACATACGTACAATAGATGACCCTATCTCGTTGTTGTTGTCACTAATAAAAACAACAATGACAACAATAATCACAATATCATCACCACTTTACCATCACCGCTACTATAACATCAATAACAACAATAATGGCTGTTCTTATGCACTTTCGTGATTAGAAAACCACCAAATATGACGCTGCAGCATCCCAGCAGTTACACAACAGTATCGGCAGGGGAGAGCATCATCCTAAATGGACCCCCTGCCACACAGCAGCCTCGCAACGGGGACGAGGCTGCTTCCGCTACTAAAGCCCGTCCGAAAAAGTCCTCAGTGTCCAAATGATAGCTGAAGCCATGAGCATTGATAAAGAAACAGTGTGGAAAATTTTGCATGAGGATCTCAACATGAGAATAGTTTGTGCCAAGATGGTCCCTAGGGTTCTCACGCCAGAGCAAAAAGAGTGCCGCAAGAAAATTTGCACTGGCATTCTGCAGCAACTTGAGGCAGACTCAAACCTTTTTTAAAAAAATCATTGCTTGTGATGAAACCTGGATCTCCCAGTATGATTCTAACAAACATTGGAAAGCACTTAATGCAGTGGAGATGGGTAAAGTGCTATTGCTCAACAATTGGTAAGCCACTCTGAGAGCCTTTGTGGCTGAAGAGCCGGGTGTAAATACCGAAAGAAAGAAAGAAAGAAAGAAAGAAAGAAAGAAGACTGCATTGGTGTGTGAATGTGAATAGGAAGTATACTGAAGGGGACAAGCATTAGAATTGTAATACACATAAATAAAGATGAGTTAGTGTATCAGTCTTGTTATTTAATAGACAGACTATGTATTTGGTATGCTTGAGACTGAATAAATATTTTGATATTGTCACAAATGTGAGAATCACTGTGTATCATGGATTTTGTAGAATTGTGGCAAGGGCCCACAGACTCACAAGGAAGCCCATTTGAGGCCTGCAGGGGTGGCTTGATGAGGTGGGGGTGCCATCTTCCTTACTTGGTCCCCAGCCAGCTTCCCAGGAGTCTGTACCATGTTCTTGTGGTCCTTGGGGAAGCAGGACAATTAGAAGATTGGTAGCCAGCTGCAGGTGTGTAGGACTTCCCCTGACAGGAAGACAGAAGCTGTAGGCTTACTCCAGTCCACCAGGGAAGTATTTATTCAGTCCACCAATTCTCCACCTCCATAATTATCATCAATCATTGTCGTCGTCAAACTTGAGGTTTAAAAACAAAATCAGGTGTGGGAGAAAGTGAAAATGACAGATTTGCCCACCCAGGAATAAGTCTTTGAGTGATTCAGTCTTAAAAGTCTGGATTTGAATTGATGTGTATTTTTATTTATTGTGTTTCAATAACGGGAACTCACCCAATCATGTTATACCATGAGAGCTCAGATTTGACCATGCTAAAATAGCAGCAATTATATCCACCCTCTCAAAAATTTACCTCCCAGTTTTCTTCAAATTAACCACTAAGACATAATGGTGACTTCTTCAATATCTAGGCAGTGTAGAAACTCTTATTTCAGATTTAAAATAGCATAGAGAATTTGAGAGCAATGAAGAAATGGTACATGCAAGGTTTATTTAAATTGTAACAACATTGCCACCTAGTGTTCTTTCATTGTTTCATATGTTGTATACCACACTAATTTTACCTATATAGCACCTAAAGGTTGTTTCCAGATGCAGCAGTACAGAAAAAGCCAATGATCTCTTTCTAAGCAAAGGAGCTCTTTGCTTCACAAAGAGACAGAGACATGCTGATTGCCAGAGAATTTTCACTGCTGCAAAAGGTTTTAAATTTTACTGTCTTTTGTCTCAGCTCCAAATGGCCAGAAAGTAGGAGTGGCATGTAGGCCTGTTGATTCCAACACCATCACTTTTTCCTTATTTTTAAACTTTTTTCTTTTTTTTCTTTTTTTTGCCTAATGAAGAAGCTAGTAGAGCTTTGAAAGCTTACATCATGTGTTTTGCATTTGGTTTGCTAATAAAGGTATCGCATTTTTGTGGATGTTGAATTTTGGTTTACCACACAGAGTGTGTGCTACTACTGGAGTTGACAGCTGTATGGTATAAAGCACAAATTAAATGGGAAGAAATAGAAGAGCAAAGATATAGGACTTTTTCAGATGATACACAGTGATTTTCACATTTGTCAGAATATCAAAATATTTATTCAGTCTCAAAGTATCGCAGCCACTCCAGAAGCGCCACTTCATTGAAGCCATCCAGGAAGGCCTTGGTTTGCTCCTCCATGCCCTGCATAAACCGCCAGTCTGTCAGCAACATGATGTACTCATCCTTGTTCTCCTCGGTGACCTGGATGCTCTCCCCACCCTACTTCAGCTCGTGGGTAGTCACTTTCCCCAGGATGTCCATGTCCTGAATGAAAAGAATGTAAAGAAAAGTTATATGATACGATGGAAGTGGATAGACTGTCTTCATGGATGTCTCAAAGAAACAAGAAGTTGGGAAAACACTGGACACCTTGAAGAAAGGTAGATTAAGATGATTTAGATAAAACTAACCTAATCTTAAAAAGTCAAATAAGACATATCTACACTTACATTTCTCTCTGGCTTTTCTTCGCAAATGAAGATTCAGGAAGGACTCATCCTGCGCTTTCTGCAAGCGTGCTGATGACTGAAAAGGCCAATCCGAGATAAATAAGTCCGGTTGCAGAAAGCACAGAAGGTCTCCTTGGGTGATGTTTCCAGATTGTGATTCTTTCTGCATTGCCGTTTCTCTTCAAGACTTGTTCAGTGTGAGTTCTCAAATAAGGCTGCAGCATTGTGGATAGTGCGTCTCCATGCCTCCCGATGTGAGGCCAGGGCAGACCATTGTTGGTGATCAATTTGGCCAAGCCTGAGATGTTGTTTCAGGGAGTCCTTATATTGCTTTTTTGGAGCACCCCTCTTACGCTGGCCCATGGCGAGTTCACTGTAGAGTACTATTTTGGGAAGGCAATGGTCCTCCATCCGAGAAACGTGTCCTGCCCAGCGCAGCTGTGTTCTCAATATCATGGCCTCAATGCTGGTGATCCCTGCTTGCTCAAGGACAGCAACATTCGTCACATAGTCAGTCCAGTGTGTATTTAGGATTGTACGTATACAGCACTGATGAAAGCGTTCGAGGAGTCGTAGGTGGTGGCGATAGGTGACCCATGTTTTAGACCCGTAAAGGAGAATAGACAGTACAATGGCTCTATACACACTGATTTTTGTGCTTCGCCTCAGGTGTTTGTTACCCCAGACTCTTTTGTAAAGTCTTCCAAATGTGCTATATGCCTTTGCTAATCTGTGATCAATCTCTTTGTCAATCTTGGCATCTGAGGAGATGATGCTTCCCAGGTAGGTGAACTGCTGAACGGACTTAGGACTTTTTCGGATGAGCTTTTATACCGCTAGCAGCCTCGTCCCCGTTGCGAGGCTGCAGCGCTGCAGGGCGTCCCTTTCGGATGACGCCCTGCCCTGCCGATCCTCTTCCGAGACTGTTGCGTAACCTCTGTGACGCTGCTGCGTTATATTCGGCGGTTTTCTAATCACGAAAGTTGATCGTGATTAGAAAACCGCCGAATATAACGCAGCAGCGTCACAGAGGTTACGCAACAGTCTCGGAAGAGGATCGGCAGGGCAGGGCGTCATCCGAAAGGGACGCCCTGCAGCGCTGCAGCCTCGCAACGGGGACGAGGCTGCTAGCGGTATAAAAGCTCATCCGAAAAAGTCCTTAAGCACAGATTTGCCGATGGCAATATGAGGATGATGGTGTTCGTCCTGTGGTGCAGGCTGGTAGAGAACTTCCATTTACTACACAATGTAATAGTGAAAATACTTTCACTAAAAGACAGAAGTATCATTAGGAACATGGCATTTTTTTTCAGAAGTTAGAACTAAATACAGTATATCATTCTTACTAGAAGAGTACATAATGTCCTATGAGGAGCAGCTTAGGGAGCTGAGCATGTTTAGTCTAGAGAAGAGAAGGTTGAGAGGTGACATGATTGTCATGTTTAAATATTTGAAGGGATGTCATACTGAGGATGGAGCAAGCTTGCTTTCTGCTGCTCCAGAGACTAGAACATGGAGCAATGGGTTCAAACTACAGGGAAAGAGATTCCACCTAAACATTAGGAAGAACTTCCTGACAGTAAGAGCTGTTTGAAAGTGGAATGCACTGCTTTGGAGTGTGGTGGAGTCTTCTTCTTTGGAGGTTTTTAAACAGAGGCTGGATGGCCATCTGTTGGGAATGATTTGCATGGCAGGGGGTTGGACTGGATGACCCTTGTGGTCTCTTCCAATTCTATGATTCTGTGATTCTATGATAAGAGGAAGCGCAGAATGTATTGTATGGTTAGGTATAATATGTGTTTTGTTTCTTTCTGGTTTTGTTCTTTATGTGTCTTGAGGTGTATTATATGTATTAGATATTGTTTTGTTTTGCAGTTTGCTTTATTTGTTTGTATTGATTGGAAGTTGTTTTTTTTTTAATACATGGAACATGTGTAATGAAAAATAAAGTTATATAAAAAAAAGCTCTAAAGAAGGAGACTCCACCACACTCTGAGGCAGCATATTCCCTGAAATGTGATATAGTGTGCAAACAGTGCAACCCCAGTTTATGGACTTTTTCAGATGGGGGGGGGGAACCCTGAGGAGGTTGGGAGAAGAGCAGGGCTGTTTCTCTTACAGAGCCCTGTTTCAGACAGCCCCGTCCTCTTCCCAACCTTGCCCCATGCTGCTGGCGCCTCTTTTTATTGATGGGGGAAAGTCCATAAACTGGCGTTGCTCTGTGTCCTAGTCTCTGGACCAGCAGAAAACAAGCTTGCTCCATCCTCAGTATGACATCCCTTCAAATATTTAAACATGGCTATCTTGTCACCTCTCAACCTTCTCTTCTCTAGACTAAACATGCCCAGCTCCCTAAACTGTTCCTCATAGGACATTATGTACTCTTCTAGTCAGAATGATATACTGTATTTAGTTCTAGCTTCTGAAAAAAAATGCCCATGTTCCTAATGATACTTCTATCTTTTAGTGAAAGTATTTTCACTATTACATTGTGTAGTAAATGTAAGTGTAGATATGTCTTATTTGACTTTTTAAGATTAGGTTAGTTTTATCGAAATCATCTTAATCTACCTCTCTTCAAGGTGCCCAGTGTTTTCCCACCTTCTTGTTTCTTTGAGACACCGATAAAGACAGTCTATCTGCTTCCATCATATCATATGATTTTTGCAGCAAATCTTCTATTTCAGGTGCATCTTCCTTTTTCCAGTTCTTCACAAGGAGAACTCTAGCAGACATTATCAAGTATAGAATCACTCTTCCATATTTTATTTCATTGTGTTTATTCATGAAGTTTGTCATATTCAATAAGCAAGTTTCTGGGTTAAGGGGAAATTCCACAGAACCACAGAACCACAGAACCACAGAGTTGTAGAGTTGGAAGAGACCACTTAAAGATTTCCATAATTATTCTAAGGATTTTATTCCAAAACCTTTTTTATTTTTGGGCAGTTCCACCACATGCGTAAAAGGAACTTATTTACTTTTGGCATTTCCAACATTTGTTGTTTTTTGTTTTGTATATTTTATCTAGCTTCACTGGTGTCATATACCACCTGTGCATCATCTTCAGGAAGTTTTCTTTCAGTCTTAACAGCAAGGAAAACTTTTTCCCAGGTTCTTTCCCAATTCTGCAGATCCATCAGGTGGCCAACATGAATAATCCACTTTATCATTATTTTGTTAATAGGCTCCTATTCTAATTCTTTTTTGAGTAGCATTTTGTAGAAATTTGCAATTCACTTTTGGCCATTTCCACAAATAGTCTCATCCATCACATTTATTTTTTTTGTTTCAAAGTCTTACTATTTTAAATCCATCTTAAATCTTTCTGATAGCTGTTTGTATAAGAACCAATTTAATTTCTGACCTTCAGCTTCAAATTATTCCTCTTGTTTTATGGACCACCTATTTTGTTCTTTTCTTTTTAAGATATCTTTATATGCTAACCACTTTCCACTAGTTTGCCATCTACTGAAAAATGCTTCTTGCTGGGAAATGCAAGTTGCTATCTTCCCATAATAGATTTTCTTCTGTTTCATCCAAATTTTCAGCAGTGCCTTCCTCTTGAAATGGTTATTGAAGTCTTGATTTTCTCTCACTTTCCCATACCCACACATAAGCATGCCAGCCAAACCTTAAACCCCAGCCTTCAAATTTTAGTAATTTTTCCTTTATTTTAGGTCCTGTCTATATGGTCAAAAGAATACGAACGCAATGTGAAAGATCAGCAATATGTTCAAATGCACAAACATGTGTCATATATGTCCTATGGGCCCTGGTAGCACAGTAAGCTAATGCGGCCAAAACTGCAGCCAAAAAAAGCTCATGTTAGATCTTGAGTCCATAGGTTTGATCCCAGGGCACCCCCCAGGTCGACTCAGCCTTCTGTAGGTCAGTAAAATGAGGACCAGCATATTAAGAGCTGGGGCAATGTGCTGTGGAAACTAGTAATACAGTTTCTAAAAAAGCAACATGTTGTTTATCATTGTACAGTGCATTCTGAAAAAAATGTCACTCCTGCAGTGCCAGAAGCACCATCTACTGGCAGTTATATTGTCTGCACTGTACAGCTGTTTGTAATTGTCTGCAATGTTTGTAACTGTCTGCAATGTTTGTCTGTATTGATTTCTGACTTGTATAAAATTGTATAACCTGGTTGGATTGTATTGTAATGTATAACTTTCTTGAATTATACTGAATTGTATGTGATGTATTGTGATGTTGTACCCTGTCCCGATCCTGAGGGAAGTGGTGGGTAATAAATAACTCAGAATTATTATTTGGAAGTGGGGCAGTTAAATCCACTGCAAAGTCCATGTGCGTTGCGTGTGTGTATGCTTCGTACGGATTTTCTGAAAAGCTCCGTACGACTTCCAAATGTGCAACTGTTTGAACACTCACGTTCACACAGATATGAACAGGCAGTGCAATTTGATTGGCTGGATGATCACAGGGAGAAGGGCTAGCAAAGAGGGAAAGTGGTTACGGCCGCCATCTTGGATTTTCATCTAAGCGAGGGTCCAGTAAGTCAAACAAACAGCGATCTCATGCTCTTTTAATTTATTTATTTGTAAATATGAAATGTTGCTTGTGTGCACCCTGGTAAACTTTTTTTAACTTTAACTTTAACTTTTTTTAAAAAAAATGGTGGCAGTAAATCACGGATCCACAGCTGCTGAGCAGGGCGTGCAGCCACGAATCTGCAATTGCTGGCAGGGAGGAGGAGAGAGCACCAAACAGAAGAGCAGTGTGGCTCGTGCCGAGGCAACGGTTGCGGCTTGTTGCTTAGGACGGACCAGAGGCATCAGAGGAGCAGAGACCTGGGAGCTTACCTGTGACACCCGGGAGGCTGAGTACCCGGTCGCGGTGACTGGGGGCATCTACCCCCCCTTCGGGTTGCCCCACAGGGGCGGGGTATCTCGGTCCACTGACCGTGAGCAGGAGGTGGTTTACGGTGGTCACAGATGGGGGTTGTTGGTGCTGCTGCGGCGCACGTTTATTTTACCGCTCGGCACATGACTCTCCCTCCTTTCCAACGGACTACCCTTTAGCCCACATGATAATCCGTGTCCCGGTTTAGCAGGGCGGGGGGAGTTCGGGGGCCTTTCGGGCTGAGCACGCTCACGCTACTGCTCCGCATGTGGCATTATTGGGCCTGTGGGGGCGGGGTGCGTGGGTGGACAGACGTACTTTACCTGGCCCCCAATTTGAGGCCTAACACTGCCATCGGCCTCTATTGGCGGCCTAATGCCACGCAGTAGGGACGTGGCAGTGGTAGGGTCCTGTTGGCCCGGTGATCTAGTAGAGGCCACCTGGACTCTAGTTGTGGCCTAACACCACCATAGGCTTTGATTTGGGGCCTACCAACATGTGGGCCTCGATTTGGGGCCTACCACCACGTGGCGTGGAGGTGGCAGTGGTTTGGCCCTGCACGCCTGGTAATCTGGGGGAGCAGCAACTGATAGAGGCCTAGACAGAGCTACCGTACAGGCCTCAGGCTTCGGCCTAGATTGGGCCTGGTAGTCCTGGTTGGCCTGGTGAGCAGGGGGTGCAGGGGCAGATCTATAATAATAATAATAATAATAACAACAACAACAACATAATACAGCGAATATTGGTGAAGCGTTGGCTGGCTAACGGGTTAGCCCCCCCTTTTTTTCCTAGAACAGGGTTGGGGGGACATTCCACATAGAGGATTGGGTTGGATTACCCCTCCATGTGGACAATTGATTAATTGAGCAATAATAATAATAATAATAATAATAATAATAAACTAAGGAGTAGGTTTTCACGAAGCTGGGACAGGGGGCCTCCCCACAGGAGAGGAGTGTGTGGGATTGCCCCCCCCCATACCTAGCTGGTATATAATAATAATAATAACATTACATCAACTTATAAGTTGAACAATTGATTAGTAGTGGGCAACTCCTGGTAGCTATGGCTCCTTAGAAAGTTAAGAGTGGTGGCAAGGGCAAAGGGCCTGCCCCAAAGCGGCCCACTGCTCCACTTCCCTCCCCCTCATCCAGCGATGAGGAAAAGGAGGTGCCTTGGAAGGCAATCCTGGATAGAATTCAACATTTGGAGAAGATTCAGGGAGTTGGGGAGAAGGTCCCATTGCGCCCACCTAAATGCCTGAATGTTAAAGGCAAAATGTCTGACCAAATTCTTGCACGCTTAGATCTGTTGGAGAAGAACATCCAGGGTAGCGATGCGTCAGAATCCAAAGCCCATGAGTGTGATGATAACCCACCTCATCGACAGGATACCGAACCAGAACCCAGGAACAGAGCTGTTCCAACCGGTGAGTTACCAGCTGATTCACACTCTCACACTCAGGGGCCTTTTTGGCCATGGCCGAGTTGGCCTCCTGCCAGCTCTAGCGGGACTCCACAAGAGGTAGGAACACAATTTACACATTCAGGGTGGCCCGCATCAATGCAGACCTTGGGTTGACCTGGACCTCATAATAATAATAATAATAATAATAATAATAATAATAATAAATGTATTTATATCCCGCCCCTCTGCGAGCAATCGGGGCGGCTTACAACAATAATAATATCCTTTTATTGGGCCAACTAAAATGCACAAAATACATCATGAAAGCTTTCAAAGCTTCACTGGCTTCTTCATCAGGCAAAAATGTTTAAAAACCATACAGGAAAAGAAAAGTGACAATGTGAGAGTCACATGCCCTACATTCTGTCTCAGATGTTAGTTCTGCTATCGGTTAAGATGATTTGGAGGGTTATCAATGCAGGCAGAGGCCACTCTGTGGTCATGTGGGGACCAGGGACAAAGGACAGTAAAACACAGGCAATAAAATTTCAAATCCATTAGGAAAAGCAAAGTAAATTCCATTGAGATCCAGGCAAACTCTGTCCCAAGCAAGGCTAACTGCCCCCTACTTAGGCAGAGAACACTGAATGTCTCAAGCAATTACATTTGTAAAAATGTTTAGGTGCTGTATAGGTAAAATTTGCCAACTGTAGTCCAAATGACTACAGTTTGCTGTACCTTTGCTGGGGGTATAAACTTCAAAAAGTCCCAATCCATTAACTCCCTCTAGCATCTGAGACAGAATGCTGGCAGTGCTTCATGGTGCTCTGGGTTTAGAGCTATTGCAATAAACCAAACAGTTTCTATTCTATTCCCTGGTCCTTATGGCAGTTTCCAAACTGAACAATCACTAAAGAGCCCTCAAAACAGCCAGAAACTTGAGTTTTAAACAGAACAGCATTAGCTATCATTTACAAGTGCAAAAAGCCTCCCTAAACAGGAAGGTGTTGATTAGTTTCCCTAAAGGTCTGTATGAGTTAGCTTAGCAGAGTTCTCTGGATATGACATACCACCACAAGGACACCAAAGGGAAGAAAGCATGGTCTTCACTGTTGCCTATCTTGCCTCAGATGGGTATGGCACCCAGAGCAGGGCAACTCCATCAAATCTCCATGCTATCAACTCGTGGATGGAGAACAACAACAATAATGAGGCAATTTAAAACAACTGAAAAAGCATTAAAGCCTTCATTGGACAATAAAAACATATTTGTGTGAGTTTATTGACAACTAATCAAAACAGGTTAATTTATTATTGCTCACTAAAAAAGAGTAGAAGAGATGGGATCTCCCTCAAGACCATTAAAGATACTGAATCTGAGCACCTTGAGTTTGGCAAACTCCTGCTAAAAACTCCCAGGACTTTGCCTCTGTGTCCAATAGAAAATTGCTTTTGGCACTTTCTGACCCTCCCTCCTCTGAACTTTCATGATATGTGGCATCCCAACAGCTAGAGAAACATTCCAGGCCATTAAGGATTATGAAACTCATTTCATTAAACCACTCTTCTCCCAACAGTTGCAAGGTAGGCAAATCGGTAATTATGGGCCCACTTGTAACACAACCAAACAGATAACACAATTGTGTGGTTAGAATTTCTATACTTCATTAAGTATAGGCTCAGATATAGGGGAAGGTACCGTGTGAGCACTTCAAATTCTTCACTTGTCAGCATTCAGACTGAACTAAAATTCTCTTGACTTGTTTAAAACCAGCCATTTACCAGCCCTGCTAGCTATTTCTTCTTTCAAAATATGTACTATAGACTATGGAATTTCCAACATCAGTAAAGTATTAGTTTCTTATCTTCCACAGGTTTTGTGGGTGAACACTTAGACAAATACTTGTACAAGAGCTGTTCTGTCAGTAAAATGCTACTGTGTTATCAAAAATATCCATATTTCAAGAGAACATGCATAGAGATACAACTGCCTCGATGAATAACAGTAATTTTACAGTAAGATGTTCTGTACTCCCAGCTACATCTGAAAATGTAAAATGCTTAGTAAAACAGTGAATCTTCCATTTGGGTGTTGTTGATCTTGAACTGAAGGGGAGTGTACTGCAGGATCCCAGTTGTCATTCTTTGTTTGACAGATTTTGGAATAGGAGATAACAAGATGTCCAAAATCACCCAAGACAGAACTTCCTTCTATAGTAAAAACAAACAACAGGACTGGCAGGCAACACGAGCATTGAAAAAGACTGCTATTTATAAATTTGACTCACTGCTTATAGCTGTAATGAGAACTAAGGGAGAAAACAGAGGATCCCAACATTACATTTCTCTTGCCCCCCAGAAGCAGATCAGAATAAGAAACAGTGCAAATGGGGGAGGGGATGCTTTCAAAGATTCTTTCACTCATATATTACAGAATTCTTCAATATATTTTATGTCTACTTTAAAACTTGAACATTTTCTACTTTGCCCTACTAACATTAGTCATTTAATTTTCCCCATTTAAATGTTTTTTGTCTCTGGAAAGTTGAAAACAACTTACAATATAGGGCTCATATACAACAGCCAGGATATGCTCCTTGCCAACATATTCTGGCAGCAGAGGTGGCCCGTTCTCCTCCTGTTGCCTGAAAAAAATGGACCAGAGTCCACACAGGAATGCCAAGCTGTTGCTGCAACCACCACTATTTTCCCTGTTCTGCCAAGTCCAGACAGCTAACTGCACCATGTGACAAGCCCCAAGCATGTGACCAGCCTTAGTCACATGCTGCAGGCCTGTTGACTGGACCCGGCAGAACAAGGACAACTGGCAGCAACAGCGCTGGACTGCCAGGACAGGCTCCCATGGACACGCAGGGCTTGATCCATCCCATCCCCACAGGAACACAATTTTTAAAATGCAGTAAAGAGCCTTATCCCAGCTTGCCCCCACTCCAGCCCCGTATCTGCCCTAGTGCTGAAGACTGCCCAAGAACAGAATGGGGCAAAAGCCCTGTGTCATCTGGACCGCAGGGCTCTGGAATGGGGCAAGCTGGGGTGTTTGGCCCATGTAGATAAGCCCCTAGTCTAAACATGTTGATTAATTAACATAGTTTTAAAGAATTGTTAGCTGATCATCATTGCATTGCAGTGCCACCTGAAGCATGCTTCCTCAGAAGCAAACCATATTTACTCAGTGCATTCAACAGGACTTACTTGTTAGTAAGTGAAATTCTGTTTTGTCAATTCAGAAGTACAATGATCTCAGTGGGTTTAGTACCAAGTGACATATATTCATAGAAATACTGCCTAGAAGATCCAGAGATTCAAAGCATGCTCCCATTGTTGAATGTAGGTCTAAACAAATGGTTTTTTTACAGCATAACTAGAAAGAAAAGAGGAACTGCTGGTGCTCTGTGGTTTTCTTCCCCAGTTTTCTCAGGAACATGCAGCATGAAATGACACAAGAAAACCATTTTATTGTCACCTGATGGAATAAACCTGAAGGAAAGGACTTCCATAAGACTGTAGCTATAATTATTCTATTATCACTGGAAGAGGCAATCCCACTGAAGTTTTGTGAGATACAACTGGTTCTGCATCCTCCCAACTAAAGGCATATGACACAGCTGTAACATCTCACTGTTAATATACTGACAACCTGGAATCTTCATAAAACTTGGAATGTAACTATGGACAATGCATTCAAACCTCCTCCCCCACCACTCAGACATTTCTGTAAAAAGAATTCCTCAGCAGCTCTCCATCCTCTACTAGCAGCTAGATGTTTTTCTGAAGATCCAAATCCAGTAGCTGACAAGTGACTTCTCAAGTTTGTTGATACCTGTGCTTTTTGGACAACTATGTCCTATTGAGTAGGCAGCTGATGGATACACACCAGAACAGAAAGTGAAATGGTGTGGTATTTTGTTGCTTGACATTGCTGACAACACAAACACACACCTGATAAATAGCCATATTTCAAGAGACACAAGAACACAATAAGTAACAATAGCCTTCAGGGGGTACAGGGAACACTCTCCAATTCCTTCCCTACTGCCCAAGCATCCTTATATGTAATAAAGATGTGACTTAAATGTAAGGACTTTATCAGATGCAGTCGTTAAAGCGTTATTTTACCAGCACACACAAAAATCCATTTTTGTGCTGGCAAAAGAATGCCCCCCCCACACTCACCTACTTTCCTGGCAAAGGCTCCTTGGTGAATGAAGAGGAAGTAAACGGAGACCCACTCACTTCCTCATTTGAAATCTCACACAATTTCATCATGCGGGAAATTCAAAATTAAAAACAGAAATAAAAGCATTTAAAGTTTACACAAGCACCTATATATACTTTTAAAAACCCAAAGTAACCCAGGGAGTGTCAAAAAAAAAGTTTATCACTTATCTAGATGTCCCAATCTGACCTGGAAGTATTTGCACCTGTCCAGCCACAGACAGAGTGAGTACGAGATATAGGAGATTTTCACACACGGGAAATAACCCCCAGGGAGATCGGGAGAGAAACGGGGCTGTTCTGGTTGCAGTGCTCCATTTTGCACGCCACCTTCCTTCTCCCGATCTCCCATCATCCTCCCTCCGTCCTGCTTCCATTTCCCTCCCACAACATTCAGCTATTTTTTACTAACGAAGAACTTTCATTAGTAAAAAAATAGCAGAAGGGAAATGGAAGCAGGATGGAGGAAGGACAACGGGAGATCGGGAGAAGGAAGGGGGTGTGCAAAACAGAGCGCTGCAACTGGAACAGCCCTGTTTCTCTCCTGATCTCCCCGGGGGTTATTTCCCCTTGTGAAAATCTCCTTTAAGGGACAGAGGTATCACATGCCAGCAATGCCGGCAAAAAAGCAGCAGGAGGATCTGTTGACAGCCTAGGGCGTCAATTAAAAATGACAGGAATTTGGCTTTTCACAACCATGAAAGGGCGACGTTATCTGATCCGTGTGCCCTTTTACAGTTATGTGGCATCGTGATGACCCCGTATTTTCCATCTCTGATAAAGTCCTAAGTCAGACTAGCCTTTGGCATCCTCAATCATACAAGCAGTGGACTATACTATAGAAAACAGAAAGTAAAACTTTCAGTATTTATGTATTTATTTAAAATGATAAAAGACAGCAGTTACAGTATATACACTAAGGGGTATATACCATTATACCATTATATACACTAAGGTTTACACGATTTAAAAATGCCTAGATCAATAAACAGGTTTTAGCCTAGCACTGAAAGGGTTGCAAGCAGCTTCAGATACAGTGTTCCAAACCCTGCTACCACCCCTATGGTTGAGATATTCACAAAAGAAAAGGAAATTGGAGAAGGACTACTGCTGAAGATCTTGGCAAGAGCTGGCTGGTATGAGAAGAAGTGCTTCCTTGAGTTATTGTTGTCCTCCAAAACCATCAAACGTAAGTACAAACAACTTGAATGGGCCTAGACATGAACAGGTGGCCCGTACAATTGGTGTAATATGAGTAAACCTGGCAGCCCTATTCTGTACCAGCTAAAGCTTCTCAGTTCTCTCCAACTTTTGAATAGATACTCAGAGTAGATGTTGGCAGCGGAAGGGGCACATCATAGCCCTCCACTGAAGCTGACATTACTCTTTAAAATACAAAACAAAAAATCTACATAATATAAGTAGCTGTCATATCCTATAAAGTTCAAATAGAGTGGTTAGTAACAGCATGGGAATCAGAGAGAACCCACTGATGGCCACCGCCTTTGTCTTCTGGAATTCTGGGCAGGACACACAGTAGCATCATTTTTACTGTTTATATACACTGGGCCTTTATAATATAGGAAATATCCCATCATGTTTCCTAAAGTGAGATGACCAAAGGCTGGTAGGTCATGGGCCAACATCATGATTTCTGTCAGCATCTTTGAACCCAATCTCCCAATGGCTATTGACTGCCTATCAAATTGGTGAGCCTTTGGGTTAGAACCCCAGTTCTTGCTTCACACATGCACCCTGCCAACCTCCTCTGATGTGAAAGCCTCCATTAAGCTTATGACCATTTCTAAGAGCTGGCTTATTATCATTTACCCAGTTTCGTGTCATCAGTAGGGTGGTATGGAAACAAATTGCTGCAATGTAACAAGTTTAATCCACAGCATTGACAATAATTCCTAATTTCACCCAGCTTAATTCCTAATTAAGTGAATTGTCCAGCCCACTGCTCACAGGCAGAGTCCTGGCCATATGTCATCTCTCTAAATTGTCTCTGAAAGTTATCTTATGATAACTGTAAGATATTCAGAAAGAGGGACTTTATTTTGCTGTACTTGCTTGTCTCCTCATCTGCCAATGTATCTCCTCCTGAGATAGGCCAAGGAAGCAAGAAATGAAGTTCAGGGCCCACTGATCTTGGTGCAACTCTGACATTGTACCAGTTCTCTCACATTTCTTCATAAAAATGTTCAGGTCATCTTTTTGTATGTGCATTGGGAATGGTCCTGGATCATAGCTACATGGTTCCTTCTAGTTTGCCCCTTAACCTTGGAGCCGTGGTGGCTCAGTGGCTAAATGCCAGTACTGCAAGTCACCACGTTGCTAGTTTGATTCCAGAGGGCTCTAAGGTTCACTCAGCCTTCCATCCTTTCGTAGGTCGGTAAATTGAGTACCCGGCTTGTGGGGAAAATTAGCTAACACACATTGGAAACTGCTTAATGCAGCGTAGATGTGTAAATTGCTATTGCTTAAAACAATTTGTAAGCTGCTCTGATAGCCTTGTGGCTGAAGAGCGGGGTATAAATAAATAAATAAAATAACAGTCCAGCCACCCATTTTTACATGTATGTACATGTAGCCACTAGTTGCTGCAGTATGTGCTGCTGCAGCTATTCAGTAAGCCAGGGGGTAAAATTCCCCAGGGGGTAGAGAAGCCAAAGCTTCCACTATTAGAAGGACATGAACTGCATTTTGGTTGGCACTCCTTGTGGTATCAGAAAATTAATGTTCAAAGACAATTCAAATAATCATATAATTCGAAGACCTTTGTATAAAATTTGGGCAAAATACAAAGAATATTTATTTACTAAACTTCCGATATCAGTTTCCCCAGTAGAAGCTTTATCAATAAATAGTCTTAGGAGAGACACAGAATGGCTCACTTATAAAGATTTGATTCAGGTAATAAATGACAGCATGCAACTGAAGGAGAGTAAGCAACTACATCAGGAGGGTAAAGCTGTACAATGGTTTCCTTATCACCAGTTGAAAGAAAGATTCCAAAAAGATATGGCAGAAGGAGGTATAGAATCATCATAGTCTAAATTCGAGCTAATACTGAATAAGGGGAATCAACATCTACTATCCAGATTATACCAACTGTTATTAGGGTACGAAATGGAAAAAGGACTAATCAAAGAATATATGATTAAATGGGCAGTAGACATTAGTTGTAATATCAGATTGGAAGACTGGGAAAAGGCATGGAGTAGAATTGCTAGGTTTACAAGATCATATAGTTTACAAGAGAACACCTTGAAGGTAATATTTAGATGGTACCTTTCCCCAGTAAGACTTGCAAAAATCTCAGGTAATACATCTGATAGATGCTGGAAGTGTCAAGAGAGAAGAGGTACTTTATTTCATCAATGGTCGGAATGCAAAAAAGCCAGGAAATTTTGGCATGGGATTAGATCTAGAATTCAGAAATAAAAACTGAAATGCTTCCGGAATTATTCTTGTTGGATATTTATGACAATAAAACAATTACCAATGAAAAGACAGGAAGATTACTGTGGCATATGGTAACAATGCCTAGATTGGTCTATGCTAGACATTGGAGGAAAGAAATGATTCCATCAGAGGAAGAATGGTTAGAAAAACTAACAGAAGTGGCGGAGATGGAAAAACTTACTTACCTACTAGAAAATAAACTAAATGGTATATTTCTAGGTGTAGGGCCTCCCTTTTTGGACTATATGAAAACAAAATGAATAAAGTTCAAGAATAAAGAAAGGTAAAGAGAAGATAAAATAGTTATCAGAGATTTACAAGAGGAAGGAGCAAGCATGTAAATGGTAAGGTAGGGTAGAAGAGATAGAAATTAAAAGTTTAGATGACAAGTTTCTGCGATAAAGGATTTTTTTTAATTTTCAAATTTAATAAAAGGATGTCAGAATATTTTTTCAAGAGAGAAGGCCAAGGGCTCTTATCTCCAGTATTTAAACAGTAAGATTATAGTTTTCAATATATATTATTTCTGATCAAAACTCTAATCAAACCTACGACCCGAGGACCTCGTTGCTACCGTCCATGCTTGCAAGGCCACAGCAGATGAACCTTTGGTTTAAAGGGTTAGGCCAGTTCTGTGCACATTGTGCTCCACCAGAAAAATCCATTGCACAGGCTTGAAGGATAAATCCAATTCTGAAAAAGCCCTGTAGTGATAGGCGAGGGACGAAATGGCAAGTGTAAAGATGCACTGGAAGCCGCAGACCCAACCCTGTATGCAGGCGGCTCAGGACTTTGGTCACTTGAGGCTGACCTGGGAGATGACAGTCTTGTTCGGCAGCGTCCTGAATGACCAAGTAGCCTTTTTTAAGGAGAGCACTGCTTGCCCCATATGGAGAGGGGCCTAGAAAAAGGTGGCCTAACAAAAGCTCATCCCCATCTACCTGGTTGGCTAGCCGCGGCCAATGGGCATCTTCTGATGTGGTCAAACAAAGGCAAAGAAACAAAGGCACAGACCAGCCTCCAAAGGTGTAAATAAACTGACTCTTGCATGCTGGAACATCAGAACCATGCAAGACTCTGCAGATAGTGCACGGCCTGAGCGGTGCTCTGCTCTAATAGCCCATGAACTATCACGACTTCTGCCCTGGCTTCACATCGGGAGGCATGGAGACGCACTATCCACAATGCTGCAGCTTTATTTGAGAACTCACGCCGAACAAGTCTTGAAGAGAAACGACAACGCAGAAAGAATCACAACCCGGAAACATCACCCAAGGAGACCCTCTGCTGTGCTTTCTGCAACCAGACTTGTTTATCTCGGATTGGCCTTTTCAGTCATCAGCGCGCTTGCAGAAAGTGTGGGATGAGTCCTTCCTGAATCTTCGTTTGCAAAGAAAAGCCAGAGGATTTCTGATCAAGGGGAACTAAGTAATTATGAGGATCCAAACTAAAGTTCGACAGAGGGGGAAGCCAATAAGTTGTTTATTGTATATTGCTTTATTAAGTAAAATGAAGTAAGATGGAAGTTAAGGATCGCATTGGAAATAATTTGAATAGAACTAAAACAAATTATTAAGAATGTTAAAGAATGATATAAAATATAAATGTAATGCAAATAGGTAAAGGGTTTTGTGTAAATAATGTGATATGTGTTATGTAGTACATGTGATATTGAGTGTTTTTGATGTAATTCAATGTATGCTTGTCTATTGTTTATTGTTTTGAAAATAAAGGTATAATTTAAAAAAATCTGCAGGGGTTCAATGCCTCCCCATGGCTGCCCCCATTTTCCACCACTGTTGGTCACTACCCTCTGCCTCCACCCTCAAAAAATATGATACACAGTATTGGCTTCTGTATATACTGTAATAGTTATTCCCAAAACAGACGTGTCCCCAAAGGCATGAGGAACCCTCATTTCTTTATAAGTGTAACTTGTCAATATCCTTCCATTAGGGCAATGGCCCTCTCATCTTCAACTGCAGGGATTCTCCCAATACTGGACTTCTTGGATTAGAACCTTCAAATCCAAGCTAGTGCCTCAGCCTGCCCCCTCTAGCAGAATGTAGATAGACATTGCTCCAGCTGATTGGTAAGGGTTGGTGTTTGGTACCCTGAGGATACAGTATCAGGTTGATGCATGATGCAAGCAGGCATCAGAGTAATTCCTGACAGAGGATTGAGAGGGGCGATATCAGGCCCTTGAGGCAGGTAAGCTGAGGTAGGAACTGGTCATGATCAGATATGTGTACACAAGATCTGACCCTGGCTGTAGGTATGTTTTGGAATGCTGAAATGGCCAGCCCACACTGGAGTTCTCAACTTGCCTACTCCATTTGGTGGCTGTCTTTCCTAAGCCCACTTGATTGGACTAGATATCAGCTAGGGCCAACTATCTGCTTGCCTCAGTTCAGCAGTTGTTGCAAGCCATGAGGGATAGAATGCCATCCTCTGAAGAAAGGATCTAGTTTGCAAAAGGGGTTGGGTTTTGTTTGTTTGTTTACCTCTAGGTATTTTTGCTGCCTTCTTTCTCCTGTCCTGTTATAGACTGCAATCCATGTGCTCTTACCTAGCCTCTTCAACTCACTGATGGCATTTTCTGGTTGCCATCATGTTTACATCAGATCTGGGCATTACAGCAGGCATCTGCTCTATCCAGGTTTCTTCAGTAGCCACAGGGCAGAGATCTGTGTGAACCAGCATCCTTCCCAAGTAGAGTTGATTTCAATGTGGGTGGAGGAGAAATCCAGCTGGAACAAGTTACCAGAGCATGGTCCACTATGTCCAGACTGTGAGTATGTGGTTTCATACTCAGAATACTGGAGTGCCATACTGTGAGTTTCTGTACTGCATGATTACACTTTTATTGATGCAGTTACAGGGAACAGGCCATGTATCACTATTCAGTTCATTTAGGCTGTCATAATAACATTATGAAATTCCAAAGTGTGCAAGATGGAGAGGGAATAAATCATTGTAACATTGTTAGCCTGTAGAATTTCACTCATAATGAGACATTTTTCTCTGTTGAGTCTCTTAGACTTGATTATTATAGCTCCCATTCTGCAGGACTCCCTTGAGCTTTAATTATGGGAGTTAAGCCTGCTCAAAATGCCAACTTTAACAGTCCCATAGACAGCAATCATATTGCTATCCTCATGAATGTCCTTCCCTGGTTCAGTTTTCCAGGCAATAAAGTTAATTTCAACTTGACTTTTCAGGTCTGCACTGGCCTCTTAACTTTTTCTCCCCTACCCCCTGCACACACACACACACACCAATTGCCTTTTTAAAAATTGTTTTCAAGACTAGTGGGTCCACTTGATATAGGAGAATCTTTAGTTTTATTTCCTAGTGTTTGAATTTACTAAGAAGGAAAGCATCACATATTACTAAAAACTTATATCCACATCTGCAGGAGTTTTATATCAGTTTAAATGTTGGCTTCCTCCACAGCATCCTGGTCTTGCTATCTGGTGCAGATATTGAGAATGCTCTTTTAAATAACTACCTCACACAAAAATACTAGGGTTTCCTTCGGCAAAGTAATTATGCTCATTTGGATGTGTACAATAGAATAATAGAATCAGAGTTGGAAGTGATCCGAGGGGGCATGTAGTCCAACCCCTGCTAAAGCAAGCAGCTGACTCTCATTGGGAGGTTCAGTTGGCCCTCTTTCTTCAGGAAGGAAAATACTTTTTAAAAATTTAAAAATTTAAGCAGGCCTTTGGCTCTTAACCCATATGGCATAAAGGTGTTTTAATGTGGTGTGCTGTGCATTTATCTATTTTATTATGCTCTAAATGTGTAGTTTGTTTTAATTTGTTGTAAGCCATGCAGAGAGAGACACAGGATATAAATTAAACTAAACTAGACTACATTAAATTAAATTAAAGAAAGGACCCCTGTGAGGTGACCATGTAATTCTGCATAAAAACATTGAACCAAGAAGAGTGCGTGGCCTTCCAAACAGTCTTTTGCAAACAATCCTAGAATTGGAAGGGATTGCAAAGGCCATTGTTCTAATCCCCTGTCATGCAGGAATATGCCGCTAAAATACTCCTAAAAGATGCCCATCCAACCTTTGTTTAAAGACTTTGAAAGATGGTGAGTCTGCCACCCTCTGAGGCAACCTATTTCACTGCCAAACACTTCTTACTGTAAATACATTCTTCTTAATGTTTAGATTGTAAGCTTGAGGGCAGGGAACTGTTTTGTTCGTCTTTTTCTTATAAAGCACCATGCACATTGATGGTGCTGTAGAAATAAAAGATGATGATGATGATGATGATGATTGGAATCTCTTTTCTTGTAATTGAATCCATTGGTTTATGAGGGGGAATGCCCCCAAAAAATCATGTTCCCAACTGTGCCGGAAGATTGCTAGGAAAACAGAAAGGGCGACCGTACAAGACGCCCGCGTTCTTCAGACATTCCGAGGGCATAGCGCTGCTGCGGATGAGGCTTCACTTTTCTATTGATGGGGACAAGCCACTAATAAAAGGGATGCTTTACTCGGCTGCACAATCCCCCTGAAATGCTGGAGGATGTCATCATCTGAAAACAAGCTCTCAGTATCTTCTAGATGACATCCCTTCAGATATTCAAGAGTGACTATCATATAACCTCGCAATCTTCTCTTCTCCAAGCTGAACATGCTGCTCCCTAAGCTGTTCTTCATACGGCTTGGTTATCAGACCCTTTACCATCTTGGCCACACACCTCTAGACATGTCCCAGCTTGTTGATATGGTGCCCAGAACTGGCCACACTATTCCAGGTGAGGTCTGACCAGCGGAATAGAGTGAGACAACTGATCTCTTGATTTGGACACTATCATTCTGTAGATTTAGCCTATAACTACATTGTATTTTTTGGCTGCTGCATCACACTGTTGACTCATTTTTCACTTGTGGTCTACTAAGATCCTGAGATCCTTTTCATGTATACTGCTTTCAAGGTGCCACCACCCTTATATTTGTACATCTCATTGTTCTGCTCACATTTGGGATCCCTTTTGAAATTAAGTTTTGACCAGTTTTTACCAGCTACCCAATCTGTTCAGGTTAACTTGATTATGGTTTCTAAGGTATTAGCTACACCTCCCAGTTCAGTGTCATCTCCAAAAATTTGATAAGCCATCAAATCCAAGTCATTTATGTTGAACAAAACTGGACCCAGAATAGAACCCTTCAGCATCCCACTTGTCACTTCTCTCTGAGATGATAAGGAAACATCCTAAATATTCACGTCTTTTTAAAATACTCCCCTTGCTTTTAAAATATGTTTTGTTTATGTGGGAAATCAGAACTTCTAAATGTGCCTAATATATGTGTAACTGCTATATCTATACAGAGCCAGTTAGAGTTTAATCAATTGTTTTAAACTTTATTTCACTTATAAAAATAACCTTACTGGATTTTTGAAGTATAATTACAAAGACAGGGACGTAGAAAGAGGAGGGCGAAAACAAAAAAGGAGGGAGTGAATACATATGTAGGCTAGGCATATAAATACAGCAGGAATACAGTTTCCACTGATTCAGTTATCCGCAGTTGGATTCCAGGAGTCTGAACTTGTGAGCCTGCTCTGGCTGGTTCCCTCCCATCCTTCTCACCTTACCCTGTGGCACTGGGCCTGCTCTTTGAAGGTGCAGAAGGTGAAGAGCGAGGCCAGGTAGGCACAGAGCCCTGACGCCTTGCAGCCACCCCCAACAATGCCAGCCCAGGAATCCGAGTGGGCTGAGCCCAGGTGCCGGAGGAGGGATTCCCACAGCCAGTCAGGCCAACCCTCACATGACTCCACAGCAGAGGAGGAAGAGGCCTGGGAGGCAGTGGCCTAGGTGGGCCAGGTTCCAGCAGCAGTAGTGGTGGTGGTGGTGGAGGAGGCCTGGGAGGCAGCAGCTTAGGCAGGCCAGGTTCCGGCAGCGGCGGCAGTGGAGGAGGAGGCCTGGGTTCCAGCAGCAGGTTCCAGCCTCCCTCCCTCCTTTCCTTCTCCTCCTCCAGGGCGTTTGCTACTATCTGCAGATTTCAGTATCCATGGGGGGGGGGACCAATTCCCTGCAGATACAGGGGTCCTACTGTAAATATAAGCTGAACATATTTCAAAAAACAGTTTTTCTAAGTTCATATCTATAAAATACACATTCATGCACAGCTAAAATAACAAGATCATCTGACCACTTAATTCGAGCCTGTGCAATGGATTTTTCTGGTGGAGCGCAGCGTGCACAGAACTGGCCTCACCCTTTAAACCAGAGATTCATCTGCCGTGGCCTTGCAAGCACGGATGTAGCAGCGAGGTCCTCGGGCCGTAGGTTTGATTAGAGTTTCCTTCTCTTAGATGGTTGACCTTACAGGGTTGGACGAGCACCATCTGCCCGGGTTTGGGATTGGAGTTTTCCTTCTCCTAGGACGGTTGCCACAAGGCTAGAGAGCCCATCCCGCCCTTTGACGCTCTTTGTCAGACCCTTCGGTTTTGACCTGTCTGGCATGGGAGACCCTACCAGTGGCTATTATGCCACCACCAGCATAGCTCAAAACATCATTAGGGTACGCAAGCCTCTCTCCCACGACAAGGGGGCGTCAATGGAGAGGTGACCACTTAATAATACACAGTTAATGTGGATCTTTCCAGCCTTGCAGTATAAGGACTTTTTCAGATGGGGTAAAAAAAAAAAAAAAAAAAACCTGCGGAGGGTGGGAGGACGGTGCTGTCCTGCTTCTGCCTCTTTTTATTAATGGAAGATTAATAAAAAGTTTCCATCAATAAAAAGCAGTGAAGGCAAAATGAAAGCAGGACGGAGGCAGAATGAACGAAGGATGGGAGGAGGACGTCAGCATCCGAAACAGAGCACTGGGGGACAGCACTGTCCTCCTGACCTCCGTGGGGGTTTTTGTTACCCTGTCTGAAAAAGTCCTGAGTCTTTTAGCAACAGTGACAGCACACAGGATCCAACCACATTGTATGTGTGCATATGTGCCTTCTAGTCGCCTGTCAACTTATGATGACCCCATGGATTTAACAGGGTTTTCTTAGGTAAGGAATACTCAGATGTGGTTTTGCCAGTTTCTTCCTTTGAAATACAGCCTACAATACCTGGTATTTGTTGGCAATCTCTCACCCAAGTACTAACTAGGGCTGACTATCAGTTACATCTCAGATCACAGGGAGATAATTTATGTATTTTATTTATTTATTAGAATATTTATACCCCAATCAAAAGATCTCAGGGCAGCTTACAGATAACATTAAAACAAGTTAAACACTTTAAAACAAAAACAAAAATTAAAATATGCTGAAACATATTAAACATCATAGTGAGTTTTAAAAGATTTAAAAGTTTTTAAAACTACATACAACAATGTTTATGATGAATTAATGAGGCCCAAAGGCCTTGATGAACAGCCATGTTTTCACTTGATGCCTAAGTGAAATGAGCATTGGCCCCAATTGAACCTCCAAAGGGAGGGCATTCCACAGCTCAGATGCCATGGCTGAAAAGGCCCTCTATCATGGCCCAACACAAACTATCCATTTCACTGGTGGGGCACAGAAGAGCCCCCCACCAGGAAGACCGCAATCCTTGAGCAGGCCCATATAGGGAGAGAGACTATCTCAAGTATCAAGGTACAGAGCCTTTAGGGCTTTAAATGTCATCACAAATACCTTGAATTCAGGCTGGAAGCATACTGGCAGCCAGTGCAATTTTTTTTAAGATTAACATTTTATGTTGTCTATATGGTATTCGAGTCAGCCATCAAACTGCTGCATTTTGCACTAGCTGCAGCTCCTGAGTCTTCTTCAAGGGCAGCCCCATATAAAACACATTACAGTAGCCTAATTGGGAGGTTACCAGTGCATGGACTACTGTGGCTAAGTTATCTCTGTCCAAGAAAGGCAGCAGCTGGTACCCCAGTTGAAACTGACACCAAGCACTACAAACCACAGAGTCCACTTGGGCCTCCTGTAAAAGGAGTAAGAGTACTCCCAAGCTACACATCTGTTCCTTCAGATGGGTGCAACTCCCTCCAGGACAGACTGTTTACCCAATTACCAGACTGGGGAACCCACAATCCACAGACTCTTGACCTTACTGGGATCCTGCTTCAGTTTATTGGCCCTTTATAGCATCCAGGCACTGGTTCAGCACCTCCACAGCCCCAACTGACTCCCATGGTAGGGAGAAATAGAACTGAGTATCATCACCTCGCTCCAACCCCGTTATGACCTCTCAAAGCAGCTTTTTGTCTACACATTGAATAGCATGGAGAACCCTGTAGCACCCCACAGCTTAGTAGCCATGGGGCTGAACAGGAATCCCTCTCTGGAACCAGCCCTTGAGGTAGGAATGGAACCACTGTATAACAGTGCCTCCTACTACAATCCCAAAGAGCTGGTCCAGTAAGATACCTTGATTAATAATATAAAAAGCTGTTAAGAGATCCAGGACAATCAACAGGGTAGTGCTCCCCCTGTCTTTCCTGCAAAGCAGGTAATCAATCAGAGCACCTAAGGCTGCTTCAGTGCCATACCCTGGCCTGAAACCAGACTGAAATGAGTCCAGATAATCTATTTCCTCCAATAATGCCTGAAGTTGCCAACCTGCTCAAGTACAGTACCTTGCCCCAAAAAGGGATATTTGCAAATAGGGAGGTAGTTCTCATATGTTTTGGGGGTCCAGAGAGATCCTCTTCAGGAAAGTGCATACCATTGTCTCTTTAAAGGCTGCAGGCACCTTCCCCTAATATAGTGAGAAAATGTCCATCTGCAGATACCAAAGATTTTGCTAATGCAAAATTATTACGGTATGTAGTATTACATCCAACTTGTCAGGCTCATCCCTGAGTTCTGGGATTTGGAGTGGAGTTCATGGAGGACCCTGACATGAAGCTGTTTTCCTTGCCTAGGCCTCTGGAGTTTTGGAGTGAGGCCAGCCCGCCTTGTTGGTCTGGGAACACTTGAGCTCCACAGTGGCTCAAGGTCAAGTCGTCCAGGTGCAAGCAACCCTGAGAGGGAGACAACTTTCCTCCCTGAATGCCTTTCTCACGCTGTGGGGTTTATCTGGGGGTTTGCTCTAGCTATATTCAGTTTCAGCTTTGTTCTATGTTCCTGACACACGAATCCTTGGCAATAAAGAAATTTATTGATTGAATGTGAGTGTGTGTGCTTGGTACATCACAGTAAGCCGAAACTCTTCTTCAACACCTAATCCTTTTGAGAGGTTCTACCCGCAATGTCGGAAGACACGGAGGCTGGAACCCAGACGGAGAAAGACCTGGCTGCAAGTGGCGACTATGGAGCCGGTGCCCCAGGGGAGGGGGCCGGCGCATCGTGGGATGTTACAGGAGCTTCTGAAGAAGACGTGAGCCGGACCCACCGGAGGGCTGGGAGGTTTACTCATCCCCTCAACTTAATGGAGCTGGGAGCCAAGCAAGCCCTGGGGAGGGGCAGCCTGCCACTCTCAGGCACTCCAGAGCAAGGAGCTAGAACAGCCCTGGGAGCCAGCTGGCCCTGGCCAGGTGACCAAAGCTGGGAGGAACGTCGGTCCCGTCGTTGGGACAGGCCCCTGGCCGAGGGGTACCACGAGCCAGGGGTGCGGTTTTCGCTGGCAGAAGTAGGAGCTGAGGCCCAACAGTTGAAGCAGCAAATGGGGGTGATGCAAACGAGCCTCCTAGAGATCCTGCAGAGGTTGCCACCACCACCACCCACCCCTGGAGGGGCCCAGCCTCCCCAAGTTCAACCGGCGGCCGCCCCGGTACCTGGGGCAGGGGCCCCTGCCATGCCTGCTGAGGTCCCTGGCCTGCCAGCTCCTGGACCAGCCCCCCCTGGAGGGGCTGGACCAGTCGAGCCGCGTGAAAGACCCCAGGGCCTAAAGCATCGAGACTTAAAGGCGACCTTTGATGGAGATGCGGCGAAGCTTCCATACTTCCTGACCCAGGTGGTGGGGTTTATGTCCCAGTGGGATGAGGAGTTCCAGACGGAGGCTGAGAAGGTGCAATATGTGTCCAACCAGCTAGAGGGAGAGGCGGCGCAGTGGTTGGTGGGGCTATATGATATGGGAGCCCCAGAACTAGGAAACTTCCATGAGTTCCTGCTAGCTTTGCGGGCCCAATTTGAAGACCCCCCTGAGAGTGAGAAGGGCCCGGGCAGATCTCAGGCAACTGAACCAAGGTTCAAAGACTGTGGGAGAGTATGCCACTGAATTCCGCCACCTGGCAAGTCAGGTGCCCGACTGGTCAGAGGCCATAAAGGTGCAGTTTCTCCAGGACAGCCTGAACACACACATCCTCGAATGGGCTTTGTTCCAGGGGAACCCAGAAACCCTCTTGGGGTGGGTACGGCTTGCTGGAGAAGTGGAGATGCTGAGACGGAGCATCAAGCTGGCTCGGCGCCAGCAAGGATCCGAGGGAAAGGCTACCAGGTCTACCGGAAAGAAAGATAAAGCGGCCCGCCCAGGTGGAACCTCGACAGGGGAGTTGGAGAGGGAGCGAAGGATGAGAAAAGGCTTGTGTCTACACTGTGGAAAAGGAGGCCATCGCATAGCTGAATGCCCAGAGCGGAGCCCTCGAGAACCAGCTGCAGCTGAGAAGCCCCAGAGCAGTGAAGGGAGATTATTGACATCGAGGACCCCACTCAAGCCCAAGCCTAAAGCAGCAGTACGGGCCTTGATACCAGGCCACGCGGCGGGAGAGTCTTTGGGAGACCCAGATGACAGCGGATCTTACTCTTCCGATGCAGAGCCAGCAGGAAACGGCTCCAGCCCACCCTACTAAGCGCCCAAGGGCAGGCTAACCCTGAAGGGCGCCCGGATGCTGTGGTGAGTGGGGTAAAAAGCCCTTTCTTCATAAAAGCCAAGTTAGGGGTGGGAAAAGGGGGGGCACCCGAAAAGTAATGTTAATGGTTGATTGCGGATGTACCCAAGTCCTAATGCATCCCTTCCTAGTCAGTGAACTGGACATTAGCACTATTAAGCTGGACAAACCAGTGTTGCTGCCTCAGATGGATGGGGGGATGATGAAGGGGGGCCCTGCCAGGCGAATGACTGGCCCTATATGCATGAGAATGGGGAACCACCAAGAGGAACTTCAGTTCGTAATTGCCCCAGGGTTAGTTCCCGCTGCAGTGGTGGGATTAAACTGGCTAAAGTTCCACAACCCCATCATAGACTGGGTAAAAGAGACAATGACTTTTGCAGATCCTGTGTGTGCGCAGGAGCACGGGGTGGGGGAAGCTTTCCCAGGGGGAGGAGTCCCTCTAGAGGCAAATTCGCAGAACTACACAACCGCTCTAGTCCAAGGGGAGCTGAAAGGATTGCCGGTGGAATACAAGGCATGGCAATATGTTTTTGAGGAGAGGGAGTGCAACATTTTGCCACCCCACAGACCCTTTGACGGTGCCACTGAGATACTTTCTCAAGCCAGTGATGTCACTGCCAAAAGCTTTCCCTGTTGTGGGGTGCTCACAGGGATATCAGCCTAACATTGAATCCTCGCCTGGAAGCACCCTATCTGTTTAACTTGTACAAGGAACATATCACACATAAAGCAGGATTAGACTCGGAAAAAGGAGATGTGAAAAACTGGAAGATGGAAGGAACATCATCAATTTAAGATATGCAGATGACACCTTATTACTAGCAGAAAATAGCAAAGATTTGGAATGTCAAAGACTTGGAAAGTCAAGGAAGAAAGTGAAAAAGCAGTTAACATTAAGAAGACATTAAGAAAACAAAAATAATGACCATAGATGATTTCCATAATTTTAAAGTAAACAATAAAGACATTGAATTAGTCCAAAATTTTCCATACCTTGGTTTGGTCATGAATCAGAATGGAGAATGCAGTCAAGAAATCAGAAGACTAGGACTTGGAAGGGCAGCTATGAAGGAGCTAGGCAAGATCAAATCAAAGTAACAAAGGGCAGAGAGACCTTGAATTGGCAACAGTACATATGAAAAGGACTTTGGTGAGTGATAAGCTGAATATGAGACAACAGTGAGCCGCATTACTAAACGTGTAGTGTCTAGATTCTAAGTTATGACAAATTAGGGTTCCTCAAGAAAAAACAGCAACCCTCGCAACAACCAAACCGAAAAAACTAAGACTGGGTCCCGAAAAAACTCAATGTTACTCTATCTCAATCTATTATCCAGGAGTGTTCTAGAGCCACTGCCACATTACAATCATATATTCATGATACCAAGGATTTCATTAAACATATCCTCTCCATTGACGTCCCCTTGTCGTAGGAGAGAGGCTTGAGTACCCTAATGATGTTTTGAGATATGCTGGCAGTGGCATAATAGCAACCAGTAGGGTCTCCCATGCCAGACAGGTCAAAACCAAAGGGTCTGACAAAGAGCGTCAAAGGGCAGGATGGGCTCTCAAGCCTTATGGCAACTGTCCTAGGAGAAGGAAAACTCTAATCCCAAACCCGGGCAGATGGTGCTTGTCCAGCCCTGCAAGGTCAACCATCTAAAAGAAGGAAACTCTAAACAAACCTACGGCCCGAGGACCTCGCTGCTACATCCATGCTTGCAAGGCCACAGCAGATGAACCTTTGGTTTAAAGGGTGAGGCCAGTTCTGTGCACGCTGCGCTCCACCAGAAAAATCCATTGCACAGGCTCGAAAGACATTAAACATATTGAACAACTTTCCATGACTCCAGATGTAAAATCACTATACACAGTCATTCCTCATGGGGAGGCATGTGTGGTCATAGGAGATGCTCTTGATTCACTTGGGAATAGTTTTCTACCAACTACATTCTTGCTTGAACTATTGGATATAATTATTGAGAAAAATTATTCCAGATATTCCAAATACTTCTATTTACAGATAAATGGAGTAGCTAGGGGTAGTTCAGCCGCTCCTAGCATTTCCAATCTTGTTCTGACACATCTTGAAAACAGCACCATACTGAATTCATCTTACAATCTGCATTTTACAAACATTCTTTTTAAAAAAATATTTATTGGTGACATATTCTTGGCATATTCAGATATTCATAATATTAATTGTTTTTGATTGGATCAATACAGTACATCCTACAATTAAATTCACAGGCACATATAGCAAGTACATCATTCCATTTCTGGACATCAATGTTAAATTTCAAGGTTTAAAATTGACAGTTTTAAATTATTAAAAAAAAACAAAAAACAGACTGTAATTCTTTCCTTTAAACCAGTTGTCATTTCAATTCATTGAAAATAAATTCACTGTGAAGTCGAAGGCTTTCATGGCCGGCATCCATAGATTTTCCTTGGTTTTCTTCCGGGCTTTGAGACCATGTTCTGGAATAGTTTCTTTCTGACGTTTCTGAAGATGCCAGCCACAGATGCAGGCAAAACGTCAGAAAGAAACTATTCCAGAACATGGCCTCACAGCCTGGAAAAAAAACAAGGAAAATCTAATAAATTTACTCTTCTATCAGTTATTAAGAATGTAATGTAATTCCACTTCTATACATAATTTTCAGAAGGATTCTATTAATTTAATTGCAGATATGGCAAGGAGGGAGTATCCAGATAGGGTGCTTTCAAAAGCTTTTATATTGAGTTTCACAGGTGGACCATAAATCCTTATTTGATAGTAAAAACCATCCAGCATCCACGCATGTTTTGGACCTTAACATTCCATCCATACTCAAATCATATTTTAAAAAATTATAAAACGTCATTGACACATCCTTAATAGTATACGAGGTTGTGAATCTCCACCCATTATTGGATATTGCTGGACTGCAAAACTGAAGGACCACTTGGTACAGAAGATTATCAGACAGGAATGAAAAAAGTGTTCCTGTCCCACAATCTCCACTCCTGCCTGTCCCATCCCTGTCACACCACAACCACCCTCCCCACCACACTTACCTCCTTTCCTGTTGTTCCGGCAGCCCAGAAGTGAACGGAGCTCCCTTCACTTCCTTGATCGAAATCCCACAGATTCTCACGAGAAGATGCAAGTGCAGGAAATTAAAAAATAAAAAGAACATGAAAAAAATTACAGCAAGCACAAAAATATACTTTAAAAGGTAGAAGTTTTTATTATTATTATTAGTTATTTATATCCCGCTCTTCAACCACAAGGCTATCAAAGCAGCTTACAAATAGTTAAGCAATAGCAATTTAACACATCTACACTGCATTAAGCAGTTTCCAATGTGTATTAGCTAATTGCCCCCACAAGCCGGGTATTCATTTTACCGACCTACAAAAGGATGGAAGGCTGAGTCAACCTTGGAGAAGTAACCTGGGGAGGGTCATAAAAAGTGTGTCATAGCACTGATGCTGGGATCTTGCCAGCATAACAGGGCACCTTGTCGCACGTAGGAACATCCGTGACAGGTACGGAATGGTGGCTCTATTGAAGGCTTTTCCCATCAATAAAAAGCAGCGCTGGTAGAACAGCAGCAGAACAGGTGCATAACGAGGGGGGAAAACATTTTCTGAAAAGGGAGCCCTTTTGCAATCTCCTGGCGTTCCTGTAACACCACTTTTAACGAGTCTGATAATCTCTACATGCTGACATCCATAGACCACCACGACACACATACTTCATTAACTGGACATTATAAATGTGGGCATTGCAGTGTTTGCTCTTAAAGCATGGCTGTTAAGACATTTTCAGATCTCATCACACTACAAAAGTTTAAAGTAATATCTTTTTCCGATTGTCAAACTCCAAACATTATATATGCCATCATCTGTCCATGTCAGAAGGTTTACATTGGGCAATCTTCACACCCCTTTAAAAACTTATCTACTGACTTTCCCCTTTATGAACATTTTGTTGCAGCTAAGCATCACCAGAATTCCGTTTTTTTTCCAGCTTAGAAGTTATAAAACGTAAAAGTAATCAAGATATCAAATGTGTACTTTTGTAACAAGAGGCAAAATGGATTGTTAAACTTGATTCTTCACAACCCAAAGGATTGAATTATAAAATTGACTTTTCAGGTTTTCTGTAACTTTATTTCAGCTTTTACTATGTAATCCTTTCCCACTCAACTTAATGCCTTTCACCTGGACCTGAAAGCAGGTTTGGCCTCAAACAGCTATTTAAAAACCTTCAGGCAGCAACAATTTTTTAATACTACTTGCACAACTACATCATATTTCACAGAAGGCGCATATGATACAGAATTTATACATATACCGGTGGGTAAGGAATTTATTACTGAGGGTGTAATTCGCAATTGGTAATTCATTATAACAGTTTTTTTTGTTTTTTGTTTTTTGCAACTGCAGTTATTTATCTGAAACTTACTGTGAAATGGTGGAAATCTGGCAGACTTGCTGTCAATATTAGAATATTTTGAAAACATCTGAGTGATTGGGAAACATTGACTAGATTACTATATATTGCAGCATAACTATCTTCGTTTGCTGATTTGAATTTACCAGAACTATCTAAATGTTTTGAAAATGTGAGCCTTTTTCCCATTTGATTGTGTCTTTGAACATTAGATTGTTTATGAAATAACCATTGGGTGTTTTGGAAATGTTTATCATGCAACTGTATTGGAATAATTGAGCACTTGGCATGTAATCATACAGATTGTATATTACAATCTGCTGCCAATTGGCACATTATGTATATTGTGTGTGTATAAATGTCTGTTTGGTTATCATATAATTATTATATGTTATATGTATGAATTGTTTAATACATTCTTTGTTTCTAAACTTAATTAACATAGTAATTAAAAGGTATCACACATTGCAATGTGGCAGTGGCTCCAGAACACTCCTGGATAATAAATTATTGTTCTTCCCCATTCAGCATTAGTCAGATGGCATATAGAGTAGTTTGTCCAGTTCCAGGCAACACAGAATCATAGAATCATAGAGTTGGAAGGGGTCTCATAGGCCATCATGTCCAACCCCCCACTCAGTGTTGGAAATCCAGCTAAACCATTTCCAGCAGGTAACTGCCCAGCCTCTGTTTGAAGACATCCAAAGAAACAGAACCCACCACCTCTCTAAGTAATTGGTTACATTGTTGAACTGCTCTTACTGTCAAGAAGTTCCTTCTAATGTTCAATCAAAATCTATTCTCCTGTAACTTAAAAACATTAACCTGGCCCTACACCCTGGGGCAGCAGAAAATAAACCTTCACCCTCCTCTCTGTAACAGTCCTTTAGATACAGTCACCTTACCCCTCAGTCTTCTCTTTGCCAGGCTAAACATGCCCAATTCCCTCAAAATTTCTTCATAAGCTTTGTTCTCCATACCTTTCATCATCCTTGTTGTCCTCCATAGAACCTGCTCCATCTTTTCTATAGCCTTCTTAAAATGAGCTCCCTAGAACTGAACCCAGTACTCCAGATGAGGCCTGACTACTGCAGAATATAGTGGGACTATTATTTAACTTGACTTGGAGACTACATTTCTATTAATGCAGGCTGAAATATTTGCCTTCTTTGCTGCAGCATCACACTGCTGGAACATGTTCAATTTATGATAAAAAATCCCAAGGTCCTTTTCGGTTGTACTGCTTCTAAGCCAACTATTCCCCATTCTATAAGTGTGTATTTGATTTTTGTGGCCTAAACGTAGAATTTTGCATTTGTCTCTCACATTGACAAGTTAGAACAGTGGTGCACAACATGCGGCCCTCCAGGTGTTTTGGCCACTCCCAGAAGCCTGAGCCAGCTGGTGCAATGATCAAGAATTCTGGAAGTTGGAGGCCAAACCATCTCGAGGGCTGCAGGTTGTTCACCACTGAGTTAGAACATATCCAGAGAACAGCAAGTTGGTTTTCATAGGTCCCTGGCTGTTGTGAAAGCTGCAATATTCTAAGCTAGGTGAGAGTGCCTTAGGTGATTTTCACACAGGGGAAATAACCCCTGTGGAGATTGGGAGAGAAACGGGGCTGTTCTGCTGCCAGCGCTCTGTTTCACACCCCACCGTCCTTCTCCCTACCTCCATTTGTTCTCCCTCCACCCTGCTTTCATTTTCCTTCTGCTATTTTTTACTAACGGAAGTTCTTTAGTAAGTTCGTTAGTAAAAAAATAGCAGAAAATAGCAGAAGGAAAATGAAAGCAGGATGGAGGGAGAACAAATGGAGATCGGGAGAAAGACAGGGTATGTGAAACAGAGTGCTGGCAGCAGAACAGCCCCGTTTCTCTCTCAATGTCCGCGGGGGTTATTTCCCCATCTGAAAATCTCCTTAGTGTGGATGTTGAAATCTCACAACTCAATCAGTTGGGGGGGAAGCTAACATCACCTCTGTCCGTTCAAATAGAAAGACGATTGTGTCAGGCTCATCCCTGGATTCTGGGTATCAGAATAGACTCCATTCTTATTGAGTTAATGCAAGTGTGTGTGTCTGGTACATCACAGTAAGCCAGATCTCACTAATCCTACTGGACTTTTGATTCCTATCTGAAATGTCTGAGGATACGGAAATTGGAACCCAGACGGAGAAAGACCTGGGCACAGGCGATGACCAGGGAGCTGGCTTGCTGGGGGATGGTGCAGGCGTGCCGGTGGAAGAGCGGAGCAGAGCCTGATGGAGGGCTGGGAGGCTGACCCCTCCCCCCGACCTCATGGAGCTGGGAGTCAAGCAAGCCCTGGGCAGGGGCAGTCTACCCTTCTCCGAGACTCCAATGCGTGGAGCAGGGATGGCCATGGGAGCCATCTGGCTCTGGCCAGAGGAGCAAGGCTGGGAGGAACGCAGGTCCAAATGGTGGGACAGACCCCTAACCAAGGGGTACCGAGAGCCTGGGGCGAGACGCCTGCGCTCAGAACTGGAGGATGAGGTGCAGCAGCTGAAGCAACAAATGGAGGTCATGCAGACAAGCCTCCTGGAGATTCTGCAGAGACTGCCTCAGCAACCTGCTGCCCCAGGGGGAGGCCAACCTCCCCAGGACCCTCAGTTTCCAGCTCCAGGGGGAGGGGTCCCTGTCACGCCCACTGGGGCCCCTGTCCCACAGGCTCCTGGTCCAGTACCCCCTGCGGGGGCTGGCCCCGTCGAGCCACAGGAGAGACCTCGTGGGCTCAAGCATCGAGACCTGAAAGCCACCTTTGATGGGGACGCCACGAAGCTGCCATACTTTTTAACCCAAGTGATGGGGTTCATGTCCCAATGGGATGAAGCATTCCAGACAGAGGCCGAGAAGGTGCAGTACATCTCCAACTAGCTGGAGGGAGAGGCGGTGCAATGGCTGGTGGGGCTCTTCGACATGGGGGCTCCAGAGTTGGGGAGTTTCCAAGACTTCATGATGGCCCTACGAGCTCAATTCAAAGACCCCCTGAGGGTGAGGCGTGCCCGCACAGAACTCCATCGACTGCACCAAGGCTTGAGACCCATGGCCAAATACGCCTCTGAATTTCGCTGCCTGGCCAGCCAGATTCCCAACTGGACCGAAACCATGAAGGTGCAGTATTTTCAGGATGGTCTTAACGCGGACATCCTAGAGGGCGTTGGTCCAATGGAACCCAGAAACCCTCCTGGGGTGGGTATGGCTGGCTGGGGAAGTGGAAACCCCGAGACAGAGCGTCAACCTGGCACGGCAATGCCAGGTGCTTGGCGGAAAGCCCACTGGGTCCTCAGGAAAGAGAACTATGATGGCCTGACCAGCTGGAAGCATGGCGGGGGAGTCGGAGAGGGAGCGAAGGATGCAAAAAGGTTTGTGCCTGCACTGCAGGAAGGGGGGATACCGCATAGCCGAAAGTCCAGAGAAACAACCCTGAGACAACCCCGCAGAAGAGAGGCCCAAGAAGGCAGATGGTAAGCCGACAGCACCCAAGACGCCATTCAAGCCAAGGGCCAAGGCAGCGGTGCGCACCTTGATTCCAGGCCACGCAGCGGGCAAATCTTCAGAGGAACCGGATGACAATGGGTCCTCTTCAGATGCTGAGCCGGCGGGAAATGGATCCAGCCCGCCCTACTAAGCACTCGAGGGCGGGCTAATCCTGAAGGGCACCCAAGTGCAGTGGTGAGTGGGGTGAAGGGCCCTTTCTTCCTAAAAGCCAAGATAGGGGTTGCAAATAATGGGGTCCCCTGAAAAATAATGTTAATGGTAGATTCCAGGTGTACCCATGTGTTAATTCACCCCGCCCTGGTCAGTGAACTTTCAGTTAGCACCATCAAGCTGGACAAGCCGGTGTGGCTGTCCCAGATGGATGGAGCCATGTTCTGGAAGAGTTTCTTTCTGATGTTTCGCCTGCATCTGTGGCTGGCATCTTCAGAGAATGGTTGGGTAGGAGTGTGGGGGGGTATATACTGTCAGCCACTGTTGGAGAGATTATGTAAATAGACAAATTTACATAACCTCTCCAACAGGGGCTCACAGTACATAACCCCACACACACTCTTACCCAACCATTCTCTGAAGATGCCAGCCACAGATGCAGGCAAAATGTCAGAAAGAAACTCTTCTAGAACACAGCCTCCAGCCTGGAAAAAAAACCCAAGAAAAATCTATGTCTATCATGTCCCCTCTCAACCTTCTCTTCCCCAGGCCAAACATGCCCAGCCCCCTAAGCTGCTCCTCATAAGGCATGGCTTCCAGACCTTCCACCATCCTGGCTGCCCTCCTCTGGACACATTCCAGCTTCTCAATATTCTTCCTGAATTGTGGTGCCCAGAACTGGACACAGTATTCCAGGTGAGGTCTGACCAAAGCAGAATAGAGTGGCACTATTACTTTCCTTGATCTAGACACTAGACTCCTTCTGTCAATTCCACAATGGTAATCATTTGTTAAGTAATCACAGAAGATACAAATTCTACTAACAGGAATTTCATTAATTAAGGTTTTGTTTTTCAATCATTGTTACAAAGTTTGTCTCAACCCAGCCAGCAGGCAGTTTGTGAGGGAGCTGCAAAGGAACAATATGTGCACCAGCTGATCTTGGACTACAAAACTTAGAGCCTTAGCCACACAGGCTCTAGCTGTATCAACACAAAAGCAGGGGAGCTTCCTCTTTCTAGATAACCCACCTCTGCCAAACATGGAGGGCAATGAGTCTGAATGACAGCCTGTGCTCTCTGTGGTAGCTGTGCTGGAAAATCAAGGCTCCAGCTTACATAGATAGCATCCATGGATAACACAGGATCAGCTTCAGACTCACTGCTTTCCTTGTGCCAAAGGGTGATGAAACTGGGGACAGAGGGGAGAGCAGGGCTAGTGCATATTGATACAACACAGAGACAATATTGAGGCAATAAGGCATTGAAAATTGGCAGAAGTGGGGTTATTTACTATGAAACAGGTTTGACAATGAATTTGCAAAGTCCATGCTCAGGAAAAAGACACATACCACAGAAAACTATTAGGCTTCATCCCTACATCCATTTACCTAGGAGTAAGCCCAACTAAACTCATTTAGGATTTATTTTTAAGTACACATGTACAGGAGTGAACATCTGGTTTATTTCAACATTCATTTCAATTTTCATTTAGGATCAGACTTCCCTTTTGTTAGAAAAAGCACAATTTGTCTTGTTTTGAGTTAGTGGCATGTGTATTGATGACATTTTTGAATAAAATAATTTGATTAGGTAGCCAGAAAGGACCTCTAAGAAGTCAGTTTTTAGTTGTTTGTTTATTAATTCCCATGGAATTTGTGTGTTTATTATTGCCTGAAACATATTGAGAAAAATTGGTTTTCCACAATGTTTTATTGTGAAACTTCTTTGTCATCTGTCCTATAGGGAAATGTTGAATTATTGCAAGGTAGTAAAATTCCACCAGCTCTTGCTGTGCTATTAAGGTGCCATTAATAGGGACCATATGGCAAGTAACTTAAAAGGCAGGGGTACTAGTCCTCTTTTTAGGATTTCCTTTGAGCATTTAGTTAAACCATCAGCTTCCTAATTTGCAATTAAACTGTTACGAGACTTTATAGTACTCCAAACACCTTTCAGCTGGTTATATAACTAATGTCACTGGAACTGTAATCCGTATGATTCTGGCTTGAATTGATCTCAAATGTACAGCATCTTTAACATGTTACTGTACTTTTTTTTTTTCCTTCTAGGTACCAGATGATGTCTGAGCTATTTACCTGAGCCTTTCGTGGACGATTAAATTTATACTGTGTTTAATTTGATCTTCACTTTACCTACTTCTTTGATTAGTGATATTAGTTTGTTTTTGCACCATTGCACTTTTTAAGGGTTGATACATTTGTTTGCAGAAATGTACTCTTTTATATGTAGTTTTATGTTTGTCATTATTATTTTGTATTTGATAAAATATTGGCATGCTGCCCTGAGTGCCATTCATAACACAATAGCAGTAAATAATCTTGTAAAAGTAAAATAAATATGAACATAAAGAGGAATATTTTATAGTGCTTTTTAAGAAGTCCCTGCAACATTTCTTTTAAGGAGACACAATTTCTTAAATTAGACACCATGAGAGGAAAAAACATGGTTTATTTTTCATGTTCCAAAAAGTGCAATTCCGTCTTACTGGCTGGTGATTTTAAAAATATTTAATTAAAAAAACCATATTTTACTATCAATATATATATATATATATATACACATACACACACACATTCAGACATCAGGTTAGCACTGTTATACTAAAACAGTATGTATAGCTAACAAATGCTAAGTAGATTGGGGGGTAGCATTTATAAAACATTCAAAATAAGAACTGAACACAAAATAAAAAATTCATTGGTGATAAGTTTTATGATGATAGTTAGTTCCTTAGCATGAAGTTATTTCCTGCCTAATAACTTAGTATGAAGTGGGTGTATAGTACAGGATAGTCAGAGTACAGTTTCTTTTCTAAAAGTAGATCATTGTTTTATTCAGATTTACAGAAAAGAAACAATGCACTCAAACACCAACAGCAATTATTCAATAACTTTCCTTTGGCTACGCTTACTGCCTCTCTTTATCCCTTTCTCAGGGTTAGGCTACTCCTATCATTTCTGAGATGATTAAAAAGATAATTAAATCATGAAAGCCACACTGAGTGTAACATTGATGAAATGGTTTATGTTTATTTAAGGAAAAATTGTAAAAAGAGAACCAGCTTTATATGACAATATCATTGTATATATAGACCTACATTTTTCAGCTTTAAAAAGTGCAAAAGTTAGTCCCTGCCAGGCTGTGTACGATGGAATCTGGAATAGCAATACCAGAGAGCTGTCAGTCAGCCATCCATCCATCTAATTGCCTTCTTACCATCTTCCATCATGTTTTTTTTATAACTGGTCGCCTCTGGCTAAAATGCAAATCATGAAGAAGAGCCGTCTAGAAAAGCTGCTGCTTTCTTAATTATCTGTCAGCGTATGGACCAGTGGACCCTGGGCCACAGAGTACAGTTATGCTAAGCAGAAAAGCACCATGGGAATTGGAGTGACAGCTCATTTTCCTCCTGTGTTTTTTTTCTCCCTGCGTTCGAATGACAATGCAGAAATGTAGGTTTTTCCCACACTTTCTCTGAACACCTGGGCCAATGCCCAGGGGAGCACAAAGCCAAAACTGTCACATTTCCAGACATGGTCTTATTGCTGTCACTGTGACAGGATTGTTGACAAATGCCAGCAGTCATCTCAGCATCTTGGGAAATGTCTGCCGTGGTTGTGTCAACAGCCTGACAGAAATTGTTAATGTTTAAACTTCTTCCACTGACAGAACCCTGTCTTGCTGACAGTATTTGTCATATGAAACTCAATCTTTGTCAAACTTGCTTAAAAATTAACACTTCCTCTGTTTCTTCTACAGTGAACTGCCTAGCAGTACTCCCCTCCTTTTTTTGTAATAATATTTCAGAAGGGTAATAATATCCAGTAACCAAGGTCTACAAGGAATCCATATGCCCCAGCACATGATGAACGTAAGACCAGATTGTCCTTTTGACCTCTGCTGGAGTGATAATTACTTGCTTATTTCTTGCGTTTTTTGCCTGCTTTTTTTTTTTTTTTGGCCTTAGGAATCAGTGTTCTGAATTATTCAAGAGCTATAAAAATCCTTTTTCTCAGTGTACAACATGGAAAAATCAATTAAGCAGAGTTAGCTTAGCACTTATATAAAAATCATGTTGCAAGTTTGTAGATGCACATTAAGTAAGTTCTTTCCACAGTGCAAGTTTTGAAGGTCAGTCTAGTTGCACGGCAAAACAACAACAAAATATGCTAGACAATATGGATGATTCCTTGCCAGTGTGTTAATAGCTTATGCCAAGGAATAGCAAGTAGTAAGTACCATGCTGCTAAGGCTGCAATCATGTGCACAGTTACCTATAAGAAAATCTAAATCCTTACATAGGACTTTGACTGTATGTTCATCTTTCAGACATATTCATCTTATGCTCAGTTATGTGGGTTAAATCTGCACTTCCACTGATTCAGTGCATCTCTTCTATCTGGTACTTACAATTAGATTTGCCATTTGATATATGTTCTTTCACAATATAATGCAAGTACTAAACAGTTAAGTTGTAAATATCCAACAGTTAATAAAAATATAGTTAATAGTTTTTTAAAAAATTAAAAGTATTTTTTTTAATGAATATGTCAGTGACAGGAGTGCTTCTCACTGGTGCTTTGTCTGTAATGACTGTGATTGGAAATAATTGCAGATACAACTGTAAACCAATAACAGCAGATTATTGCGAGTCCACTTACTGGCATCTGCATTAGCAGAGAAAATGGTGGTAGTGGCAGCTGCAGCAATGGGCCAACATCCTGTTTGGATTCCAGCCAGAATATGCAGGCAGCCTGATGTAGATAATCCCTGCCTGGAGTAGATAAACCCTAGGACATGGAGTGATGGATTCAAGCTACAGGAAAAGAGATACCACCTAAATATTAGGAAGAACTTCCTGACCATAAGAGCTTTTCAACAGTGGAATACTGCCTCAGGGGGTTGGACTGGATGGCCCTTGTTGTCTCTTCCAACTCTATGAATCTATGAAAGAAAAGAGCATTCAGCAGCAGCAGCAATGTCTGGTTTCAAGTGCCAACCATTTTTGTCCTTTAATCATACATCTATTTGATAGGGTTTGGGGGGGGGGGAACATTGCTGAAGTAGTGCACTTCATAGTGTAGCACTATGGAGAAAATTCCCCAACCCCTTCATTTTTGTTCCGTTTTCTTCCTAGAGTGAGGTTTTTGAGAGTCCAATTCTTCAAATGTCACAAACGGAACTGTCTTCTGAGAAGTGCCTGCCAGTCACTGGGCTGAGGCTACCACTGCCAATAGTGTGGTAGCCCTTGAACATAAATAAAGTGGTCACATTGCTCCACTATAGCACCTGGAGTTCAGAGTGAGCCCTAAAAATGTAAAGAGCTAGGACTTTACCAGCCCACCCCCCCACCCCCCGAAGAGTTCTTTTGCCAGCATAAATTGTGGCATTTTTATGCTGACAAAAGAACCCATCACCACCACACTTACCTCCAGCAGCGTCAGTAATGGAGGTCAAACAGAGCTTCGTTTACTTCTGAGAGAAGATTCTCATGCAGGAAATTTTAAAATAAAAAAACACACACAAAAAGTTCAGCAAAGCACTAATACACATTTTTAAAGTTCCAAGTACCTTGGGGGGGGTGTCATAAAAAGAGCGTACTCTACCTGGGTGTCCCGATCGCACCCAAAAAATGTTTGCCCATTCACGCTGCATTTACATAAGTACAATGGTGCAAGGATTCAAATGCCAGCAACAAATTGCTACAGGGAATTTATTGACGGCTTGGGCTGTCAATAAAAAAGGGCGTGGGTTGGGTTGGTTTGGTTTGGTTTACTTATATGATTGTGAAAGGGTGACATAGTCTGGTATGTGCACCCTTTCACGGTCATTAGGTGTCCTTATGATGCCTTATTTGCTGCATGTGATAAAGTCCCTAGTCATCCCAACACTATCTGTTTCCTAGTTTGCAGCACAACAGGAAGCCTATGTAGCATTTTGGAGATTTGGACAGACAGGACATATAGACATATACATAGGCTATTTTCACCCAATACTGTTAAGTCCATCTGAATTAAATAGATCTTGACAAAGTCTGGTCCAACCCTGTGTTTAATTTTCCCACCTTTGAAAATCACATTTTAAAAAGACATTAATTGAAATGCACAGTGGTGTTTTTAAAAAATATGTTTTCTCTCACAGTGATGTGTTCAGATCAGCTTTAAAGACTAGCTTCTTCTAACAGGCCTATCCAGATGATTTTAAAGTATGAATTTTAATTTGTGTGTTCACTGTTTTAAAATGTCTTGGTTTTATTTGTTCTTTTAAATTGATGTATGTTTTTAAGTGATGTGTGCTTTTAACCAATGTTATGTCTATATGTTCCCCATCTAGATCCATAGGGAGAGGTGGGTAAGAAATTTATTATTATTATTATTATTATTATTGGCTAGATGAAACTCTTAACATTAACTGCAGAAAGAAAACACTTACATACACTTATTCCCACATACTAGGACACAAAAAAGGTGAGTTGGTGGCCGCTGAATTAATTTATTGAATGAAAGGATATAATTAATGTTTAGGTGCACAGGAGTTCAGTTTATCTGGTATGAGAAAAGACCCATGACTATGAGATAACATCTGGGTGATGTATTTTATTCCAGCCAAGCAGGATGAATAAGTAATTCCAGTAGCCTGGCAGCAGGCTGGCAGAAGCAGTTCTGAAGTAGTTATTTTACTTGTAGGATCTCAGCATTAGATCCTGGTGGTCTTTATCCATGTAAAAAAGAATGAACCCCTGATTCGCATTTTCAAACTAGCAGTCCATCTATATAGTGGGTCTCCTTGGGGATCACCTACCTGGAACTTAGTGGAAAATCTTTCATTCTCCTTGACAGTACTCAGATAATATAAAGAAAAGAAAAGAAAGAATGGGATAGAAACTATGAGAGCAGGAAGTCTGCAGCCGCAGGTCTCCAGCAAAATAATTATCTCCGGGTATTGTATTATTTGCATAATTAAAAAGTTTGGTTGAGTTTTTGACATGCTGTCTCCTGCATTAGGGATGTAGTGGGGGGCGTGCTAATCAGTAGAGGAAAGTGAAGGTTAATGAATTGTTATTCAGATGGTACAGGCCCTGTGAGATTTGTGGATAATTGACATCATTTGGGAGTTAAAGCAGAGTGGAAGAGGAGAAAGATGAGCTGCTGCTGCAATTGCTAAATGAGGAGGGGAGTGCAGAGAACAAATGATAGGTTAGCACCAATTATAATTTTGATGGTCTTATTTTCTCTTCCCCCCCCCCGTTAATTTGAAGAAGCTTAAACAGAGGTGGAAGAACCAGTGGAAATTCAAACAGCTAACAAAAGTCACTTTGTGAGACCAGAGGAACAACAATGTACCATACGATGAAATTCTGGCTAACAAAAATGTATGGAATGCTTAAAGATCACCCGGCTGGATTGGCCCAAGTTGTTTTGTTACCTAACAACCCCCACCACACCTCCAGCCAAGGTAAAGAGTACTCATGGCTGGCAACACAGGTAGAAAGCCCTCTCCCTTTCTGTGGCAGTAAAAATCTAAGTAATCATTTAAACCAACAATTTCATGGCATCCAAGCCCACCTGTCTGAAGTGGCTGCCTCACTCTGCTAGGGATGGCCTGTCATTGATTGATAATGGAATCAGGACAGGTAAAAGTACTTTTTCATGCAATCCATGATTAGATTATGGAAATAATTAGTACACATGGTGATGACCACTAGGAAAAAGGCAGGGTGATTTATCAATGGATATTACCCATTAAAAGTTGAATGGGACCTTCATGATTAAAGGCAGCATGTATCTAATTGCTGGGTGCTAGAAAGAAATGACAGCGTGTGGCCATTAGGTCATAATCTGCTAGTAGATTTCCTGTCTAAAGTAATTGGAAGCATAACATTGTACTAAATAGGCTCTTTGATGATCCAATGCAGTGATGACTTGTATTGACGTACTGGGAAATCAAGATTATAATGTTTTTATTTTAAAAATCCACAGAAGTGCATTCAATATAAAAACATGATAAGCCCTGAAAGCTAAATTTAAGACAGATATGTCAATGGGTTTTTTGCTTGCCACCTGTGAACCACCTTTAAAGTTTACTTTAATGTACTTAAAACTTGCTGATTTGTGTGCGGATTTTCTACATTTTAGTAACATCTTAGATCTATGTGTGCTCCTTGTATGCTAAGACTTACTGACACAAACACAGACAAGAGAGGACAAAAATAGAGAACAAACATGCTAAAGAACAACAACAAAGTGAAGTCAAAATCAAATCTAACTTTAAAAAAAAAAAAAACTAGATCCAAAATTGGGGGAGAGGGGTAAGGGAAGGCCTGCCAGTCCGCATAAAATGTGATTGAGGATCAAAGATACAAGCTTGAACAAAACAAATAACTTTATTATAAGAATTCCATCTAAGGAAAAAATAGTTCCTAGGGATGCTACAGTAGGCTGTGTGCTAGAGGAGAGCTGGAAGGAAAGTGAAGTCATCCCTGTCCATTAGTCTGAGAGAGGGAACAAAATAGACAAACAGGAGGGGAAGCATGTAGATGGCTCTACTCAGGTCCACCACTGCTGCCCCTTGTAGGCTTTCTGACTCTGTGCAAAGCATTGTTGCATCAGTTTTCACCTTCAACAAAGAGATTAACAAAACAGCGCTAAGACAAACAGAGAGATAGACTAAAATAAACAACAAATAGAAAGAGCAAGGCTGCTGGGACAGGAGGACTGAAAATTAGATATTGGTAGGATGAACATACTACAATAAAAACAAAGCTAGCATCTGTTACCCTAAGAGGTGGGGGGTGCTTGGCGACCCACCCATGATACGAAAAATCTAGATGGGGGAATTACTATTAGCTCAAATGGAAGGCTATGAGAGGTGGGTAATTTGGGGATCTTTTCACCTATGCATACCAGTACTAACTACAGAGAACTCCAGGTTAAAGTGAAATAAAATGTTTTTATTGGAAACAGAAGAAAAAGAATTCACACATCTGGCACACGGTCACAAGGACCACACAAGGCTAGCAAAGAGTGAAGCAGAAAGGTTGGATCAACAGATAAATTCAGGAAATAAGATGATAGTTACCAGTCTTGAATAATGAAGTTTTGAAGTACGGTAGCACCCCCACATCTACTGATTCACCAACTGCAAATTCAATTATCCATGGTTGGTGATGGTTTGGGAAGAGAGGGGGGAAGAGGAATCTCACCTCCCTGTCCCTTCCCCTGGGAGGGTTCCTGGTTACCGTAGCAGTGATCACGGGGGTGAAGGGGGAAGGGAGGGGGAGGAGCGATCTAGCCTCCTCCCCATCCCCCTTCATCCCCACAATTGCTGCTGTGGCGGGGCCATAACTGGAATGAAGGGGGAAGGGGAGCAATCTTTCCCCCCTTCCCTTGGGACAGCTCCGGTTGCTGTGGTGGGCCATGGCGGGCACAAAGGAGGAAGGGGAGGAGGCTAGATAGCCCCGGGATGGTGTTCACTATTATCTGTGAAACTCGCCATCTGCAGGGGAACATGGAACCAATCCCCCACAGATACGGGGGTGCTACTATACTCAGATCAAAGTGTGAGGGTGGCACTGGAAGTTCCGATCTGGGAGTACACCGAGAAAGGGAGTGGCTGGTCTTGTCCACAGTGGTATGCCTTTCTATTATTGGGGGGCTAATCTGTATACCCTGCTACATATCCTGGAGGGGGTACTTTGGCTAGGACAAAACCTAGATGGGCTGCCCATTAAGTAAAAAAAAGGAAACTGAAACTTAGCTGATTGCTGTAAATGATGGGGAGATTAGGATTGATAGGTTTACAGCAACCTCACCTTGCAGGACAGGAGAGGGTTCCAAGGGGATATTTCCTTAGGACTGAGGTTGGAAAGGTCAACCTTCGTTTATTGTTTAGGTTGGAGGACTAATTGGTGAGGGCCCCAAGAAGGGATTAGCACATACCTCCTTAATGGCTTTGTTTACCGGCACAAACCTAGTGTGGGATTGCTTGTTAAAAATATTTCTAAGACACCTTTCAGGTCCTTGTGGCCTCCACCTGACCTCTATTTGGATCACCCCAGTCTACTTGGCCCCTTCTAAACGTCCAGCATTTCCAATTAAGAGATATTATAGGGAGAGGGTAGTAGGGCAGGCTAACATGTCAAACTCCAATAATTTTTTTAAAATGCCTGTTGCTAACAGAGAATAACCAAAACTCTTGATAGTGCGTCTCCATGCCTCCCGATGTGAGGCCAGGGCGGACCAATGTTGGTGATCAATTTGGCCGAGCCTGAGATGTTGTTTCAGGGAGTCTTTGTATCGCTTTTTTGGAGCGCCCCTCTTACGCTGACCCGTGGCGAGTTCACCGTAGAGTAGTATTTTTGGGAGGTGATGGTCCTCCATCCTAGAAACGTGCCCTGCCCAACGCAGCTGCGTTCTCAATATCATGGCCTCAATACTGGTGATCCCTGCTTGCTTAAGGACAGCAACATTCGTCACATAGTCAGTCCAGTGTATATTTAGGATTGTGCGTAGACAGCGCTGATGAAAGCGCTCGAGGAGTTGTAGGTGGTGGCAATAGGTGACCCATGTTTCAGATCCATAAAGGAGGATAGACAGTACGATGGCTCTATACACACTGATTTTTGTGCTTTGCCTCAGGTGTTTATTGCTCCAGACTCTTTTGTGAAGTCTTCCAAATGCACTATATGCCTTTGCTAATCTGTGATCGATCTCTTTGTCAATCTTGGCATCTGAGGAGATGATGCTTCCCAGGTAGGTGAACTGCTGAATGGACTTGAGCACAGATTTGCCGACAGCAATGTGGGGATGGTGGTGTTCGTCCTGTGGTGTAGGCTGGTAAAGAACTTCTGTTTTCTTCAGGCTGACTTCTAGCCCAAACAGCTCTGCAGCTGTTGCAAAGCAGGATGTTAGGCGCTGCAGAGCTGCTTCTGTGTGGGCAACAACGGCAGCATCATCAGCGAAGAGCAGCTCACGGACTAGATAGTTTAGAGTCTTAGTGTGAGCCCTCAGACGGCTTAAGTTAAACAGGCTACCATCAGTACGGTAACGTATATAGATGCCGTCGTCTTCTTCAAGCTCTGCCATAGCCCTTTGGAGCATCGTGCTAAAGAAGATTGTAAATAAAGTTGGTGCAAGAACACAACCTTGCTTCACTCCATTAGTTATTAGAAAGTGCTCTGAAAGAGCGTCGCCATATCTGACTTGACCGTGCTGGCCCTCGTGTAGCAAGATAATCATTTTAAGGAATTTGGGGGGACATCCTAGTCTTTCCAGGATCTGCCACAGACCTTTTCTACTTACAGTGTCGAAGGCTTTGGTGAGGTCGACAAATGTTACTTAGAGGCCCTTGTTCTGCTCCCTACATTTTTCTTGCAGTTGCCTAAGGGCAAATACCAATTCTTTAGTACTCCTATTGGCTCTGAAGCCACATTGGCTTTCAGGGAGAAGTTCTTCTGCAATAGCAGGAACTAATCTGTTCAGGAGTATCCTTGCAAGGATTTTTCCAGCAATAGAGAGCAGTTTTATGCCTCAATAGTTTGAGCAGTCGGATTTTGCTCCTTTTTTCTTGTACAGGTTGATGATGACTGCATCTCGGAGGTCTGATGGCAGTTCCCCTTTTTCCCAGCAACTCACAAGAAATTCGTGGAATTTTTCGTGGAGTGCATGATCTCCGTGTTTCCAAACTTCAGGTGGGATTCCATCAATCCCAGCTGCCTTGCCGTTTTTCATCTGCTGTATGGCCTTAAGGGTCTCTTCCAAAGTGGGAGCTATGTCCAATTCATTTTTCATTGGTTTTTGTATCATATGTTGGATAGCTGTGGCTTGGACTACTCGGTTGGCGCTAAAGAGACTTTGAAAATGTTCAGCCCAACGATTCAGGATGGAGGCTTTATCAGTAATTAATGTTTGACCATCTGTACTGTATAAGGAGCTTTGGACCTGATAAGTAGGTCCAAACACTGCTTTAAGAGCTTCATAAAATCCTCTATGATCACCCAGATCTGCACAGCATTGTGTCTTTTCTGTTATATTGATCCACCACTTGTTCTGCATGTCTCGGAGTTTTTGTTGTAGTTTACTACATGTGAGGCGGAAAGCTGCTTTTCTTACATGGCAGGTTGGCTGGGTGAGGTATGCCTGGTGAGCAGCTCTCTTCTTTGCCAACAGCTCCTGGATCTCTTGGTTGTTTTCATCAAACCAGTCTTGATTTTTCTTGTGGGAGAACCCGAGGGATTCTTCTGCAGACTGGAGGATACTGTTTTTGATATGTTGCCAAAGCACTGTAGGAGAAGGATCTGTAGGATGGTCTTCAAGTTTCGTTTGTAGATTTTCCTGGAAGTTGTCTCTCATGGTAGCTTGTTGAAGATTGTTGACTTGGAGTCTCTTCTTTAAGATGCCACTCCTCTTAGGTTTGAACTTAAGATGAAGATTTAGTTTACATATGACGAGGCGATGATCTGTTTGGCATTCTGCACTGGGCATCACTCGGGTATGATGGACATCATGAATGTCTCTCTGACGGACTAGAACATAGTCAATGAGGTGCCAATGTTTGGATCGGGGATGCATCCAGGTTGTCTTCAAGCTATCTTTCTGCTGAAAGATTGTGTTTGTAATAGTCAGCTGTTGTTCTGCACAGAACTCTAGCAGGAGGCGTCCGTTATCATTGCAATTTCCAACACCATGCTTGCCTAAGACACCTTTCCAGGCTTCGGAGTTCTTCCCTACTCTGGCATTGAAGTCACTAAGGATAATAATTTTATCTTCTACAGGGACTTTTTGTATGAGTTGGCGTAGGTCTGTGTAGAATTTGTCTTTCTCTACAGGGTCGGCTTGCATAGTTGGGGCATATATACTAAAGAGAACAACATGTGGGAGGCGTAAGGAAATAATGCGATCAGAGTGTCCTGTTGGTAAGGTTTCGAGTTTGGAGGCAATGGAGTTTTTAATCATAAAGCCTACTCCTGAAAGATGTTTTTCGGTTTTGGCTTTGCCAGACCAGTAAAGTGTGTAGCCGGCGCCATGTTCTTTAAGGCTGCCTTCCTCATGGAAGCGAACTTCACTAAGAGTAGCGATGTCAATATTAAGCCGTGATAGTTCATGGGCTATTAGGGCAGAACAACGCTCAGGCCGTCCACTATCTTCAGAGTGTTGCATGGTTCTGATGTTCCAGCATGCAAGCGTCAGTTTATTTACACCTTTGGAAGCCGGTGTGTGCCTTTGTTTCTTTGCCTTGGTTTGACCACATCAGAAGATTCCCGTTGGCCGCAGCTAGCCAACCAGGTAGTTGGGGATGAGCTTTCATTAGGCCACCTTTTCTAGGCCCCTCTCCATATGGAGCAAGCAGTGCTCTCCTTAAAAAAGGCTGCTTGGTCGTTCAGGATGCTGCCGAACAAGACTGTCATCTCCCGGGTCAGCCTCGAGCGACCAAAGTCCTGAACCGCCTGCATGCAGGGTTGCGGCTGTGGCTTCCAGTGCATCTTTACACCTGCCGTTTCGTCCCTCGCCTGTCGCTACAGGGCTTTTTTGGAACTGGATTTGTCCTTCGAGCCTGTGCAATGGATTTTTCTGGTAGAGCGCAGCGTGCACAGAACTGGCCCCACCCTTTAAACCAGAGATTCATCTGCCGTGGCCTTGCAAGCATGGACATGGCAGTGAGGTCCTCGGGCCGTAGGTTTGATAAGAGTTTCCTTCTCTTAGATGGTTGACCTTACAGGGTTGAACGAGCACCATCTGCCCGGGTTTGGGATTAGAGTTTTCCTTCTCCTAGGACGGTTGTCACAAGGCTAGAGAGCCCATCCTGCCCTTTGACGCTCTTTGTCAGACCCTTCGGTTTTGACCTGTCTGGCATGGGAGACCCTACCAATGGCTATTATGCCACCGCCAGCATAGCTCAAAACATCATTAGGGTACGCAAGCCTCTCTCCCACGACAAGGGGCATCAATGGAGAGGTAAGCGCCACCACCAACATGTATATTACACTACAGTATTGTATTGTAGACTCGACTCCTGCTAACAGGACTGCCAATACCTGGCACCACACAACTCCAGCTTGCTTTCTTACCTTGTACCAAAACAGTGCTGCCCATTTAAAACAGTAAAGTTTAAAGTAACGGGCAGTGATGTTTTGGTGCAAGGTAAGAAAGGAAGCTGGAGTTGTTTTGTTGCCAGGATAGGAGGAGGGTGGGGTCTTGGAGTTTGAGCTAGTGAGCGGCAGCTACAAACTGCAAATATGCAAAACCACAAATGTGAAAACCATGAATATGAAGGGACAACTGTACTGCACTTTGATGTTCAGATCACCAAATGATTTTGATTCCATACGACTGGGTCCAGGCCAATCTGATTTGAACTGCAGCTAAATAAGTCTGAATCAGTGTGATTTGATTTGATATTTGGCCATATTGGTTTGGCACAGGCCAAACAGAAATCAGCAGTTATCAATCCTGTTTTAATAAGTTCTTCTCTTTTTATGGTTATTTTGAATGGTTAGGATCCTGCTATGCTTGTTAGCCACTTTGGATTTCACTGAAAAGGGAAAACAAGATCCAAATAACAAAGGAAATGAAAGAAAGTAGATAGGAAAGCCCATCACCACCACCACCACCACAAAGAATTGAGTGCTCTTTGTCATAGCATCCATCAACTGATCTCCTGTTTTGTTTGTTTGTTGGAATTAAATATCAGCCCTAGGTGGAAGTATGATTGGGCCATAGTTCTACAGGAAGGCTTTTCCTCCTTTGCCAGTTTTCAGTGACCCCACCCCACTCCTTCATATGCACATGAATGCTTATTTTACTTTTTTTTAAGAGCTGGAGACCTGATCACAGGCCTACTTTGGAGCTAAGAGATTAGGCAAGGTTCATTTGGGAAGAAAAGTTTGATTAGCAGGAGCTTGGTCTGCATTCAGGAACGGAAAACTGACAAGTGAATTACCAGCTTCTGTAGTGTCTCTGTAGTTCTGGGTTTTCCATACCCAAAGTGTGCACTTGTCATCCACGTTTGCTAAATAATATACAGTGAGCCCTTAGTATCTACTGGGGTTTGGTTCCACAACCCCCCAGGGATACCAAAATCTGTGGATGTTCAAGTACAATTATATACAATGGCATAGTAAAATGGTGTCCCTTATATAAAATGGCAAAATCAAGGTTTGCTTCTTGGGGAGTCAGTTACACGGCAGTTTTTATTGAGATAGTTTGCACTTTAGTGCTTTTTTGCACCAGTGCCAGATAGTTTACATGATTTACTGTGAAATTGGTCAATCTGTTTAGTTTTCAGCTTTGTAGTTCACACAGACAAAGGTGGGGTGTGTAGCCTCCCAAGCACATCTGGGGGAAGCTGAGAGGGAGGAAGGGAAAGAGAGAGAAAGCAAGAGAGAGCGCTGGCACCTTTCCGTCCCTCTTCTTCCCAAAGGAGGAAGGGTGAGAAGAAGGAGGGAGCCTTTCAGCCACCGAGGAGCCATCACCCTTTGCCAGAGTGCTGGCAGGAAAGAAGACAGGTCTTGGGGGGGATGATCACCCAGCAGGCAAAAGCAATGGAGTCTCCCTCAAGCCCCCCTTCTCTCCCCCCTCTCTCACACACACACACACACGATCACAGCAGGGCGAGGGTGCAAAGAGGAGCAGATCACTACTCTCTCTCTCTCTCTCTCTCTCTGTCCCACACACCCACACCCACACACACTTCCTCAGCCGCAGCAGCCAAGCAGGGAGGCAGACAGCTGAGCTCCAGCCAGAGAACAGCAGAGAAAAGAGGAATGGGGTGGAGGAGAGGAAGGCAAAGCTCAAGGGGGAGAGAGTGAGAGTGAGGGGGAGACCCACTGCCAGAGCCAGCAACCATCCCTCCTTCCCCCCATCCCCCCATCCCTCCATCCAGGCACAGCTCCGAACCATTGGTGACCCCCAGAAAGGAGGCATGACTGGCTGCTACTGCTTCCTTCTCCCCCAGTCCTAAGCTTTTTGGTGGAAAGATATGGAGGGAACATCAGGGCCACCCAGTCTGCTGGCTGGATCTTTTTGTTTGAGGCTCCTCACATCTCTTACAAGTCCGCCCCCACTGTGATCAGTCCAGCCAATCACGGCTCAGCTCTGCTGTGGCTGTTTCAGGAAGACTGCTGGTAGTTCACACAGCCGTTTGCAAAAGGACAGGTTGCTTACCTGTAACCATAGATCTTCGAGTGGTCTTCTGTGAATTCACACAGCTGGGTTACTCCTGCGCCTGCACAGAGCATCGGAACCTTCTAGAATCGCTAGGGAGAACGTGCTTTGATACATTTTTGGCGGTAACTCTGCCCATCCCAATGGTCCCTTATAAGGGATTCCTGCCTAAATCCCCTCAGTTCCTTGAATGACGCAATCTGCAGCATCAGGAACATTAAGCATGTTATATGATGTAGTAGGACATAGAGGGGAGGATGGGCGGCTCTGTGTGAATTCACAGAAGACCACTCGAAGATCTATGGTTACAGGTAAGCAACCTGTCCATCTTCTTCGTGGTCTCTGTGAATCACACAGCTGGGTAGACTGGCAAGCTTCACTCCAGGAGGAGGGTATGTCCTATACAAATTGACTGTAGTACCATGCTGCACAGCCAAACCTTAGAGTATTAATAGCACATTTTTAAGTAAACCACATAGACACATTATATGAAATAAACCACATAGACACATTATATGAAACCATCAAATGACTTGGCAAACATGAAGCTCACTCATTGAATGGAGGACAAAAGTACAGCTTTCCCAAAGGCAGCCTCATTCCTGGAACAAGAGTCAAGTCTGTAATGGGAAATAAAAGTCAAAGGTGAAGACCACGTTGCAGCTCTGCAAATGTCCTCTAGAGGCACCCCAGAGAGGAATGCTGTTGAGGTGGAGACAGCCCTCATCGAGTGTCCTCGAATCCATGGCGGTAGTGGCTTCTTCGCCAGTTCGTAGCAAAGAGCAATGGTCGATGTCACCCACTTCGACAACCGCTGTGGAGAGATGGGCTCTCCAAGCTTTGAGTCAGCATATGACACAAACAGTCTAGGTGACTTTCTGAAGGGAGCAGTTCTCTGAATGTAAAAAGCAAGGGCCCTCCTGATGTCCAAGGAATGGAGGGTACGCTCGAATTCGTCCTTCAGGTCCTGTGTCAAAGCAGGGAGAGTAATGGATTGATTGAGATGGAAACTCGACACCACCTTCAGGAGGAAGGAGATGTCGGGATGGAACACCACCTTATGCTTATGGAAAACTGTGTATGGAGGGTCAGATCTCAATGCACAGAGCTCACCAGCCAAACGCGCTGAGGTGATGGGCATGAGGAAAGCAGTCTTCCAGGACAGAAGTCGCAGGTCAGTAGTTGCCAAGGGTTCAAATGGTCGGCGAACCAGCTGCGAGAGGACTAGTTCGAGGCTCCACGTCGGGGTCGGTTCAGATATCGGAGGATGTAGGTTGGCGTAGCCTCTCAAAAACTTCTTAACTGTTGTATCAGTAAAGGGAGACAGATGACCTCGTGCTGGAAACTTGACGGATATAGCTGCCAAATAGCACTTGGTTGATGAAAGCGACAGGCCCGTAGATGACAAGTGGAGAAGGAACTCCAAGACGGTCGGAATGGAGAACGGTTCAAAGCCCAAGTCTCGAGTGGCCAGAAAAGCTTCAAACTTCTTCCACTTGTAGTGGTACGACTTGCGGGTAGCCGGTCTTCGAGCAGCTTTGATAATAGTCTGGACCTCTGGAGGAAAAGTGCACCGGTATCGAAGACGAACCTGAGATCCCCAGAATCAAGGAGAGGGTCACGGAAGCAACCTCCATGTCGTCAGGTGTAGAGTCTCTATATCTGGATGTCTGACTTTCCCGTCCTGGATGGTGAGAAGATCGGGACGGGACGGAAGACGGATGAAGCGATGCCTGGCCAGACGCAGAAGGGTTGCAAACCAGGGTTGACGAGGCCACCATGGAGTGATGAGGATGGCATCCGCTCGATCTCGACGGAGCTTGGCAATCACTCTTGTTGGCAGTGGGAATGGAGGAAAGAGGTCCAGAAGGGGACCCGACCAATGGAACAGGAACATGTCACCTCTCGAACCCAGGGCGTGTCCCCTGGAGCAGAATTGGGGACACTGAGTGTTCTCTGGAGACGCGAAGAGATCGACTTGGGGAAAACCCCACCATCGGAACAGATCCAAGGCGATCAATTTGTGCAGATGCCACTCGTGAATGGATAGGCTTGAATGGCTAAGTCCGTCTGCAAGAGTGTTCTCCTCCCCAGGAAGATGGATGGATTGGAGGAGGATGTTCCTGCAAACGCACCAGTCCCAAATATCCCATGTCAGCTGAAGAAGTTGAGATGATCTCGTTCTTCCTTGTTTGTTCAGGTAGTACATGACAGAGGTGTTGTCTGTAACCACCAGAATAGTCTTGTTCCGCACTAAGGATTCGAAGGCCCGCAGCGCCTTCTGGACACCGAGAAGCTCCAGGACATTGATATGCAGAGCCTGTTCTTTGGTATTCCAAGAACCCCGAATCTCATAGGATCTGAGATGGGCTCCCCATCCTTGCAGCGAGGCATCTGTTGTCAGGGAGATGTCTGGTTGAAGAGGGTCGAACGGCATACCCGACAAGATGTTGTCCGGTTTCAGCTACCATTCTAGAGATCAATGAACTGCCCGTGGCATCATGAGCATCTTATTTGGAGAGTCACGGAGAGGGCTGAACACCTGGAGAAACCAATGTTGGAGCGGACGGAACCGTAGTCTGGCGAGACGGGTCACATAGGTAGTGGCCACCATGTGCCCAAGAAGTACCTGGACTGAATGGGCAGGGAGCCTTCGGGACCAACGGCAGAGATGGATCAGAGACCAAAGAGTGTTGAACCGGTCTTGAGGCAAGTATGCAGCGGCTGTTGGTGAATCCAGATAAGCTCCAATGAATTGGATTGTTTGAGCTGGTTGGAGCTGAGACTTCTCTATGTTGACAACAAGTCCCAGGCAGTCTAAGGCATCTAAGGTGAGGCCAACATCGAGTTCGAGCTGATGTGAAGAGTCCGCCACAATCAGCCAGTTGTCGATGTAGGGGAAGACCACTACACCCTGCTGACAGAGGTAGGCTGCTATCACCGCCATGCATTTTGTGAACACTCATGGAGCAGTCGAAAGTCCAAATGGGAGAACCCTGAATTGGAAGATGTCAGTCCCGACTTGAAAAGCAAGGAATCGTCTGTGGACGGATGGATTCCAATGTGGAAATAGGCATTCTTCAGGTCTATGGACGTGAACCAGTCGTACTGTTTCAGGAGCAGAAGGATGGAAGCCAGGGTGACCATCCTGAACTTCTTTGGAGCTATGTACCTGTTCACCCCACAGAGGTCGAGAATGGGACGCAGGCTGCCGTCTTTCTTCGTGACCAGGAAGTACCTTGAGAAGAAGCAGAGGTGGTGAAGGTCGGAGTCCATGGGTTCAATGGCCCCCTTCTGCAGAAGAGTCTGCACCTCCTCGAGGAGGGAAGGGGAGGACGGTGTTGATCGAACCAGTCCTGTCGGAGGTAGGGAGTCGAATTCAATCCAATAGCCATTCTGGATGATCTGAAGTACCCAGTGGTCTGATGTTATTGAAGACCAGGCTTCTTGGAATTTCGACAGTCGATCCCCAAAAAGTGGTGTCTAAGAGAGAGAGAGAGATAGTGAGGAGGGAATTTAAAATGTTCTCCTGCCCTGATCTCTGGATCGTTGCCTCGGTGGTTGTCAGTATCTGGAACCCGAGCCCTGGCTCCTCACTGATGAGGCTGGAGAGGGAGAGGCTACGTATCGGGACCGGTGATACGACTGGCAAGAGTGCCCACAACAGAACTGTTGGCTAGATGATGGAGTTTGCTAGGAATAGCGGCCCCTAGGTTGATACTGAGAAGCAGAGGTGGCACCCATACCATATTTCCTGGCAGTGGTCCTCATCTTTTGGGTGAACTCAAGTTTTTCATCAGTTGACCCATTAAACAGACCAGACTCATCAAAGGGAACGTCCTCGATGGTAGCCGAGGCTTGTGGGGTGAGGCCCGAGGATCGAAGCCACACATGCCGTCACAGGGCGATGGAACCAGCAATGGTTTTCGCTGCACAATCTGCCACATGATAGGCCGAGTTCATTTGCTGCCCGGCGAGTGACTGAGCCTCAGCCTGGGTTGCCTCTGCCATTCTACGACATTCCTGAGGAAGGTCTTGAATGAAAGGGGTCATCCGCTCCCACAGCACCTGCTGGTAGACCCCCATGCAAGCTGAGTAATTTGCCACGTGGAAGCTTAATCCAGCCACGGAGTAAATCTTTTTCCCCACTATGTCCAACTTGCAGCCCTCCGTGTCCGGTAGAGTTGACAGAGGCCGGCGCTGCTTTCTGTTTTGTGAGGCTTCAACAATTACAGAGTTTGCCTTCGGATGGTTTTGAAACCATTCCACGTGTTCACCCCCGATACGGTACAGTCAATCAATCTTTTTGGAGGTGGGTTGTATAGAGGAGGGGTTCTCCCAGGAGCCCTGGGTGATCTTCAGCAGCGATGACAAAACCAGAATCAAAGCCGATCCCCAAAGGTGCTTTCAACTGGATTCTTTGAAAGATCAGATCCACCGGATCAGCGGCTTTTTCTTCCACTTTGAGGTCCAAAGCATGGGACATCCAGACCATTTGTTCCGCAAAGGCACGGACATCGTCAGTCGGGGATGCAGAATCATCCTCCATCAACTCAGCCCTGGGTGACGGTAGGTAGGGTCGGTACTGGTCCCATGATGTTGAGGAAGAGGACGTCGAACCCTCTGGTGATGGACTACGGCTGCCCCGAGGTTGCAAGGAGGAGCGTGGTGGTGGCGTCGGAGGGGTACGAGGCAAAGGGCACTGTTCCAGACAGGAAGATACTTGAATCTCTGCATCCCTTCTCAAAACAGGTCTCGTTTCCTCAGGTTCAGATGGCCAAGGGGACCGAGATATCAAGCGGCCCGTAAAGGCAGTGCAGAGGACATCACCTCTTGAGGTCAGAATCTGTGAGCCCATGGGAGAAATGAAACCAGTCTGGCAGATGGATCGGGCGAGATCATATGCAGTATATGTCATCACGGATGGTGGAAGGAGACAGCCCCGAGAGAAGACTTCAGACTCAACATCAATCTCGACATCAGGAGAGGAGCATTCCAAAAGTTGAGCCTGAAAATTACAAGGGCAGGTGATCGTCCCAGCCGTCCTGGTGACCTCTCTGCTTTGGTACCGGACGGGACGTTGACAGCCACTATGTCCACCGATCCGGTGGGGTGAGCAAGCGACGAACAGCAGAAATTCCAGCACTAGGCACAGCTGATGGCCTGGAGAAAGCAGCCTCGGTATCAGGCAGCGGGTGAGGAAGTGGAGGGATCGGAGCAGGAGTATCAAGTGATTTTGACTTTTTAGAACTCTCCTTTGGCTTGCTCTTCGACTTGGTGGTATCATGTTGAGAGACATGCTTTTCTTTCCTCTTCTTCTTAAGGGATTGGGAGTTCTCAGCCGAAGTAGCTGGACGACTCCCGGCCTCAGAGGGTGCTCGGTCTTGTGGGGCAGCCCTCGAGGTGGAGGGTTCTGGTTCTTGAGTCGGTGCTGGTCGAGGTTGATCCTGTGTCGAATCCAAAGAGGCATGCTTGAGTGAAGTATGCAGAGCCTTGGGGTCTGAAGCCGTTGACCAGCGTCGAGACGGCCTTCAGGATCAATGGCATTTCTGGCCCTTAGACTTCAGAGACAGAGAACGACCACATTTTTGGGGCTCGGGCACCAGAGTGGAGGCTGGGGCTTAAGCAGAAGCAGAAGTCGAAACTGCACTCGGGATCAGGGCTTTCTCGTACAAGAATGATTTAAGGTGAGAGAGCCTGTGCTTGTGAGCCTGAGGTGTAAAGGCCTTGCAATGTACGCATACATCGACATTATGGGTTTCCCCAAGGCAAATTAAACAGCGGGAATGGCCATCCACACTTGGAATTTTGGCCTGACAGATCACGCAGCGTTTAAATGCTCCTCTTCCAGACATATTTACTCACAAATTCATCAACACAGAAGCAGAATCCAAAGAATAGCCAGCAACAGTCCAGGTAAAATGCCAAATCCAAGGGGGTAAGAAAAATCGTCAAACAGCCAAAGCAGGTCAGGTAAAATAGTGAGATCAGAAGTAGAATGCCAAAACCAAAGGGTGAGAGAAAAAAATAGTTGTCAATATCAAGCCAAGTCAAAAACCAGAGAAATCGAAAGCGAACAACTAGCGAACAGAGGTTCCTTCAAGCTGCTAGTGCGGCGGAAAGAAAGGAACTGAGGGGGGAATCCCTTATAAGGGACCGTTGGGAGTTACCACCAAAAATGTATCAAAGCATGTTCTGCCTAGCGATTCTAGAAGGTTCCGATGCTCTGCGCAGGCGCAGGAGTAACCCAGCTGTGTGATTCACAGAGGCCATGAAGAAGATTAGTAGTTCACACAATCGATAGTGCGCTAAGTCATGCTACTTTTCAAAAAAGTCGGGAAAAGTAGCGAAAGCCCTTATCACGCTACGTTTGAGTTTTTGAGCGCCCCCCCCCTTCTGAATGAGGTGATGTTGTGGCGCGATGTGCGTGAACTATTAGGAATATTAGCGAATTCTTCAGACTTATTTTGCCATGTAAATGGGCCCTTAGAATGTATTTATTTATTTGTCAATATTTTCAAGCCATGGATGGATGGTAGAATCCATGGATGCCAAATCCATGGATACAGAGGGCCAACTGTACAGGAAAGATGCTCCCAATGCATTTGCAGTACCTGTAGCATTACTAGGGAGTACCCTCCCCACAGAGAAAAAACATTTTTTTCAACTTATTTTTATTGCGCATCTCAATTGACACATTTAAATAACATATACATTTATAACATCAATCAAATATTAAACTGAAACACTATATGTAGGTAGGATGCTTACACTTAAACATTGTGTATAGAGATGTTGCATCAAAAAACAAAACAAAACAGAATCCCTAAGAAAAGCCCCTAAAATCCTCTAAACTACCCCTCTCCCTTCAACTTCCTATCTAAATCTAGCTCTGTATTCTTCAACTTTGTTCATCTCTCTTATCCCCACAGTGAAAAATTTGATGAAAACATATTACAGTAAAACACATCTCTTGGGTCAGTTGTTTTGAAAGTTCAAAGCTGTCTCTGAGGTTTGCCGCATCTTTTAAAATGGTAGCCACATTAGCCTGCTGCAGCAAAAATACCTTCTAGCACCTTGAAAGGCTGACATGTTTGTTACAGCAAAAGATTTCTAACCTATTTCTTATGGTATTATTTTTCATAGTATTCTAAAGTTTAATATAGCAAAGTTTCATTAAAAACTAACTGAAGAACAAAAATGTTTCAAACTGGGACTCTGGAATTGTGACTCCCTGCCCAGCATTAAACTAAAAGATATCATAAAAGTGAGCTTATCTTTAATAGAATTCTAGTGCATCATCATCATCATCATCATCTATTTGCAGTATATAACAAGTAAAAGAACAACAAAGCGGATCCATACCCTCAGGCTTACAATCTTATTAAGACAGGATGTTACGTGAAACTCTAGTGGAAGTGGAAAAACCACTTGAGATCTTTTAGCTTCAATGGGGAATTAGAAGCAACTCAAATGGCATATGACAGGTTTGAACACCCTGCAGGACCTTGGACCCTATGTATACAGGTGGAGTGATGGAAGTACATGAGAGACAGGCATCCAGAATCAGTGGATTAAACTTTATTGAACAATTATAGCATTCACACACACACACACCACCACCACCACCACCACCACACATTCATCTATCAAGCGAACAAGACTTTCAGAGTAAGTAAGACAAGGACTTGGTTGGAAGTCAATAGTCAGGCTGTAAGGGTATACTGCACCTAATTCCTGAAGCTTGTCCTTCCAGAAAAGAAACGTTACTCTCAAGTAGCAGCAGAGGAGCAGGGAGGGAGAGGCTTGGGAAGGGAAGGTTAAGGTTACTGGAGTGGGAGAGGAATGCCTGAAGCTGACTGGAAGCTGTCTCAAGGTCCAGGAAGATTAGAGGATAATTTGGAAGGGGGAGGGTAAGGAACAGATCCTTATGGATTCAGTTAGAAAATGTGACTGAACCAAAGAATGTAAGATTTCCACGGCGTTTTTTAAAGAAAACACCCCTTTGAAGTCACCTTATGAATAAAGGAAACATTTGGTTTCAAATAGTTCTCGAGTGTTTTTACAAAGGAATTCCAGACTGTCAGGATCTGGAAGATTTAAGCGGTTTTGATATTTTTTGTGATTGATAGGCAACACCTCTTTGGTCTCAGGGCACAGGGGTGTTCAACCTCATCTGCATAGCAACGGAATTCCCTCTGTATGTTTTAAGTTTGTAGGATACCTGTCTCTCCTGGAGACAGGGAGGGAGAGTAGGTTTTTCCATTTCAGGTAAGATGCAGGATATTTATATCCAGGTGCGAGTTTTGTGTGGAATTTATGGGGGCCTCTCCCCAGACACAATCCATGCTTACACTCAGCTTGACTCTTGACTATGTCATTGTATTTCCTGGTAGCCCTTGGGGGGCCCTTCTAATCAAATTAGCCAAATTTGATATCAAAACACTGTTTCCAATCACAGTGAACCAAAGAGAAGGATTATGGTCTTTGCAGTAGGCGTTTTGGGGATGTTGGGATGCCTCATTACAATGACACAAAAGGAAAAGGGAATGGGAATGGGGGAGGGTAGTCAGTCCAGAAGATACTGCCGATCCCTCTCTCCCTCCACAGCCAGGGCAGTGGCAGTTGGGATGGAGGGAGGGCCTTTCATCTGCTTCTGGGCCTAAGCATGATGGAACTGTGACAGTTTCATCTTCTGTCATTTGGAGGCCAGGACAGTGGGATTTGGGATGGAGGGAGGGCCTCATCTATCAAAATATTCAAATATATAGTAGCTCTAGTACACCTTAGCTTTGAAAATGAAGGTACTTTGGCTGCAGCCACACTGCAGAAATAATGCAGTTTGATACCACTTTAACTGTCATGACTCAGTGCTATGGGATTCTGGGATTTATAGTTTTGTGAGAGATCTCTCAGAGAGCTCTGGCGCCACAACAAACTACAGATCCCAGGATTGCATAGGATGGAGCCATGATAGTTAAAGAGGTACTTTAACTCAAACTTAATTATTTCTAGTTAATAATTGTGTAGCAGCAGCCTTTGTCTTGTCCATATTCTGCAGGTTCAGTATGAATTCTGTGCACATAGTATCTGAGTATATCTGCTTTGACATAATTCTTTCATTTCTATGGAGCTCTTGGAACTGTAGTGTTCTCCACTCCTAAGTACATAGGAGTTTACTTTACAAGTAATGGTGATTTTATTTTTAATGGAATATAAGGATAATAGCTGAGAAGAAAATTAGAGGTATTTATGGCCTTTATACCCCATAGTAGTCCAGGATATTCTAAACATATTAGTATGTGGAATACTCCCTTTTGTCCAACACTGTTAATTTCACTTCCTCCCTCAGGTTGTCTGTTATGTGACCTGATTCCTTCAAACTAACATAACTATGCCTTTGCATTTCCCCCTATAAATTCCTTTACATTTGAGAAGAGAATCTAGCAACAAATTAAGAGATATAGCTTTTCCATAACAAAGACAAGCCAAGTGCCCACTCCCTTTCCACCACCACAGACACCTGCACACCCTGTTCTAAATTTTGGATCGTTCATGCCCTCTTTCTGAGTTTCCTGTATAGAACGGCATGTTGTAGTTCAAAGTATCCTAGAATTTTGTTCCATAAAGGTGTTGTGGAGCAGAACATTACAATGTCCTTCCTGCATCACTGAAACATAACTCATCTCCCCTGCCCTATTCAGTTGGCTCGGAAATAATGTGTATGGACTGGCCAAAGTGAATGTTGTTTTGGCTGGCACAGATACAAGTGGAAGAATGCCAGGTTTTGGCTCTTGGAGTCTAGTTAGCTGTGTGAGTGCTCTCTTTCTAACAAGCCTGCTTAGTAAAAGAAGAATGAGACTTTGGGGAAGACAGCAATTATTTAGATACCCATAAGAAAGCAGAGGGAAGAGATAACATATTGCCATCGAACAGTGCATGGCTTGAGGCAGGGAGAGGAATGGCACAGTGCACAGCTGTGTAAAGTCTGTGTTCTGAGAGCAAAGCAGCTCCCTAATTTATTGGGAAACAAGCTACCTATCAGAAACCAGCCTTCAAAGAGAATGTTGACAGAGAATGTCTAGCCAATGCTTGTGTTTTGCAAAACAAAGCTGTGCCTTTCTTTTCTTTCATTGATAATGAATCAATTGATTTACATTGGTTTGATTTTATTGTACTTTGAATGTATTGTGCTTCAAGTATTTATTGTTTTATTTTTATTTTGGAGAGGCAATTTAAAATTGAGAAAAATAATATATTTTCCAGAAATGCAAGTTAGAAATTTCAACTTTCAACTATGCATTCCTGACTACGAACTCAAAACTCCAGCAAGACTAACGCAAACATATGAAAGGGGCATGTAAATATGTTGCAGGGAGTAGCAGAGAGGATCTTGTGACACCTTAAATACTTTATTATGGCATAACTGTGTTGGAGACTTGAGTCCATTTCTTTATTCTACAGAAATTTATGCCATAAAAAATAAATTGTAAGTATCCAAACACTTCATGTTTTTGATGTATGCGTGTTTTATACACCAGCTTTCTTCCTAAAAAAGACAATCTGGGTGGCTAATGATAATAAAACATACATAAAACAAAATAAAGTAACATAAAAACAAATGACTTAAGAACACAACTCAAAACGCTGCAGTACATAGCCAGCACTCAACTAATTGCAACCCCCTTCCCTTCAACTGCAGAACTGCTTACATGCCCATGGTCTGAAAAAAATGGCCCTACCTGCTAGAAGAAGAACAACAACAAAGAAGGAGCACACCAAGTAGTATTGCTACCAGAAGCAGATCCTGAATTAGAGCTATTCATTAATTCAAATGGGGGGGGGGGATGCAGAAAAGTGCAAGCAGATTGATCCAGACACGGGAGAAGCTCCCCTCCAAGGAAAAGCTACAATGTTTTGGTCTTTGGCTGAGAAAAAGTTGAGTAAAAGGACACATGATAGAGGTGTATAAAATCATGTACTGTGCAAAGAAAATGGGTAGGGAGAAACATTGGACATCTACTTGAATCTGAATGGTGGGAAATTCAGAACAGATGAAAGGCAAGTATTGCATTATTACACTGTGCATAGTTAAACAATGGATTTCTCTCCTGCTAGTTAAAGTGATAGCTGGCCTTAGAGGGGGATTTGATAAACTCATGGAAGATAAGACCACTGCTAACAGCTACTAGTCATGATGGCATTACCTCTAATATGTGTGTGTGTGTGTGCGTGTGCGTGCATCTGCCCTCAATTCTCCTGTCAACTTATGGCAACTCTGTGAATTTCACAGGGTTTTCTTAGGCAACAAATCCTGAGGTGGTTTTGCCAATTCCTTCCTCTGAAATATAGCCTACAGTACCTGGTATTCATTGGCAGTCTGCCATCCAAATAATAACCAGGGCTGGTGCTGCTTAATTTTTGTGTCACTACTATGCATATTTACTCAGTGATAAATTCTTGCATGTACAATTGACCCTTCATATCCATGGGTTCTGTATCCACAGATTCAACCAACCAGAGCTTGAAAATATTCGGGGGGGGGGGTCCTAAAAGCAAACCTTGTTGTTCACCATTTTATATGACAGACACCATGTTACTATACCATTGTATATAATGGGACTTGATAATCTACAGATTTTAGTATCCATGGGTGATCTTGGAACCAAGCCCTAGCAGATATGGAGGGCTCACTGTATACTCTTTATTTTGTATTCTCTTCTTTTAAGTTTCATATTTTGTGTTTCAACATTGTACTTTTATTTATTATGTTTATAGTTGGCCTTTCTATATGATATATCTAAGACAGCTAGCAACAAAAAAAATCTACAATAAAAGTAATATAACAAATAATATAAAGTGTTCCAAAGAATCAATGTTTAGACATTTGTTATTAAAACTGTTAACTGCTGCTATCAACTTTGGATTGAAATCTTCCCTTCAATTTTGTCATCACTTCCCTGTATGACTTTCTCAATCCATTTGCCAGTCTTTTACCTTCTCCAGCATTTGGAAGACTTCACAAAAGAGTCTGGAGTAATAAACACCTGAGGCGAAGCACAAAAATCAGTGTGTATAGAGCCATTGTACTGTCTATTCTCCTTTATGGATCTGAAACATGGGTCACCTATCACCACCACCTATGACTCCTTGAACACTTTCATCAGCCCTGTCTATGCACAATCCTAAATATACACTGGACTATGTGACGAATGTTGCTGTCCTTGAGCAAGCAGGGATCACCAGCATTGAGGCCATGATATTGAGAACACAGCTGCGCTGGACAGGGCATGTTTCTAGGATGGAGAACCATCGCCTCCCAAAAATAGTACTCTATGGTGAACTCGCCACGGGTCAGCGTAAGAGGGGCGCTCCAAAAAAACAATACAAGGACTCCCTGAAACAACATCTCAGGCTCGGCCAAATTGATCACCAACATTGGTCCGCCCTGGCCTCACATCGGGAAGTATGGGGACGCACTATCCACAATGCTGCAGCCTTATTTGAGAACTCACGCCAAACAAGTCTTGAAGGGAAACGACAACGCAGAAAGAATCGCAACATGGAAACATCACCGAAGGAGACCTTCTGCTGTGCTTTCCACAACCGGACCTGTTTATCTCGGATTGGCCTTTTTAGTCATCAGCGCGCTTGCAGAAAGCGCGGGATGAGTCCTTCCTGAATCTTCGTTTGCAAAGAAAAGCCAGAGAGAGAGAGAGAGACCTTCTTCAGCAACTAGTCATATTATATAATATTTTGTGTTGTCTTGGATTTTCTATTAAAGCTATCCTAAAATTATTTCACTTCCATAAAAATATAGCTTTTAAAAGTTTTATAAAAGACCCCATTGCCTTCTTGTCATTTCTGGCCCTTTTTTTTTTTTTTTTGGTTCTGTTTTAGAGACATATTAAAATAACATTTTCTCCAAAAGTTAGTAACTTTTTCCTTCTTCAACATTTGCCCAACAAAGTTACAAAATATTTTGAGCCAAAATAAAAGATTGGGGGGGGGGTCCCCCAAGAAATTATTTGAGGATATTGTTTAGAAAGTTTGCAGGAGTTTCATGATGCAATAACATATATTACCCAACTTATCACTAGTCAGTCATTAGGATAGGAAATAAAAAATAGAGAGGAGTAACGAAAGGAAAAATGTAAGTACCTGTAGTATGATTTTTAAAATGCAGCAAGAGGGGAAAAGAGCAAATCGGAGCATTCTTGTATGTTCAATTATGATATAGTTTTAAATGTAAAATATGATCTAGTTCAGTTCCAAAAGAAAAAAAAATCATAAAAAATTAAGTAAAAATTACTTAAAAGGGTATAAGTATTTCCCTTCAGTGTTAGTAAACAGAAATACTTCTCCTGGGTGTGAAGGTTAATTACAGCTTCCATAATTGCCAGGGCTCAAGCTTGGAAGTATGGAATACTGGCATATTTTGTTTCTATATTTTAATTTTAATGCTAAAACATTATGATTGGGGGTGTTATGGGTAACATTTATTCATTAGTTTAAATTATTACTTTTTTTTTTTTAAATATATTTTTTATTTCCAAAACTCTCTTTCATAAGCTACGAATGTTTACAGTACATATTTGGCTTTATCAGGTTCACATAAAATTAACAGTTTAACCGTCTTTAACATTATCGATGCTTTTCATTGTATTACGTTTGAACTTAAACCAGATATCCAAATATACATCCCAAAAACCTTCTCTTTCTGTTAAACATATAGTTTCCTCATCCCCATTTCCTAATTGCCTATTTCTTCCCATTTTGCCTTCCTCCCGCTGGAATATATTTTAGTCTCAGATTTAAACATGTTTTTCCCTTTTTCTTGAACTATTCCCACTTCTCCTGATTGTAAATTATTCCGTATTTTGTAGAGTTGACCCATTAAAATGTATTTTCTACTTGTAGCTGTATTCTCCCCCTATAAGTCAACTATGTCTATATTTCCCCATTTCTTTTTCAAAAATTTTATAACAGGTTTCCAGTCCTCTCTTACTGTGTTAATCTTGCTTTCCTTCAATATTGCCGTAAGTATGTCCATATCCATCATCTCATATAGCTTGATCTGCCAATCCTCTATGCTAGGGTGTATTTTCATTTTCCATTTTGAAGCATACACCAATCTCGCCGCACTTATCATATATAGTAAAATTTTTCCACTAACTTTCTGGTTTTTCTCTTTAATTTTATCTATCATATTGAGCAGATACACCTCAGGGTCCATACTGAAATTCAGGTTTAAGATTTCGGTTATGACTTTATGAATTTTTCTCCAGAATGTTTTAGCGAATGCGCAGTTCCACCACATGTGGAAAAGATCCCCTTTCGTTTGTTCACATTTCCAACATATATTGCTGGCCTTGCTACATATCTTATTTATCCGTACTGGTGTCAAATACCATCTATAGTAACATTTCAAAAAGTTTTCCTTTAAACTTTGGGATAGTGTAAATTTCTGTGTTTCCTTCCATGCCTTTTCCCATCTTATGATTTCAATTTCATGGCCTATGTCTTGTGCCCATTTTATCATTGGTTCCTTCACATAATCAGTTTCCAGTTTCCTTTCTAGTAGTAAATTGTAATATTTAGTTATATGATGTTTCTTCTGATCCCATATTATCTTATCCAAGGAGTTTCTATCCTGTTCAAAACTCTCTAACCTATAATCCATTTTAAAACGTTCATATATTTGCATGTAAAGGGACCAATTCAGGACACAACCTTCCTGTATTAGCTTCTCTCTAGATTTCATCTTAAATCCTACTCTATCTTTCAATAGGATGTCTTTGTATCTGATCCAGGATTCATTTCTATTTTTCATTTTCCCAAAGAAGGCCTCTTCCGATGATACCCATTGTGGAATTTCTCTGTAAAAATTTTTCTTTAAACTCAGCCATACGTTCAAGAGAGCCCTTCTTATATTATTACTTTTTTAATCATTGTGAAGGAGTTTTTTTAAGCTTTAAAAATTATATTTGATCAAAAATTTATCAAAAGTACTATTTTAACAATGTGTTATTAATGTGGTACCTCCATGTTACCTCTAACTCATTATTTCTTTTAACACACTAATGTGTGTTGACCATTTTTAGTACTATTTCCAAGCTTCTTTGGAGCTGGTGAACCCCAATGACCACATAGGAGATTTTCAGACCTGCTGAAAATGCCCCGTTCCTGTTTCGATAGCACCCTCCCGCCCACTCCCGTCCTTGCCACGGAATATATAAAAAAGTTTGTACACCTACCTTTAAGCGGAAGAAAGTGCTCCCCCTCCCTTCGGCTTCGCTGCAGTAAATGCAGCTGTTGTAAAGCTGCTTCTACTACAGGGAAACCAAATCCCACCCATTCTTGTGAGAGAACGATCGCGTGGGGAATTTAAAAAATAAAAGCAAACCAAATGTCAAACAGTAAAACAAAGCAGCGAAACACACTTTTAACACTACAATTGACCCAGGGAGGGTTAAAAAAAAAAGGGTGCCACTTACCTCAATGTCTCGATCTGGACCAGACTTGTTTGGAACAGACCCCCACCCCACCCCATGGCTGGCATCGCGCCAGCATAACAGGAGAAGAACAGGGCACCTTTCAGACCACCCGTGATTCTGTTACAGTAACAGAGTGGGTGGTCTCTTCACAATGTTTCCCTGTGAATAAAGTATCATGGTGGCAGTACGGGAACAGCACGGGAGCAGGATGGACAGGATTGACGTCATCTGAAAGTGTAACCCTTTCACAACCCTGTTCCATGCCCGCCATGGAACAAAATCCCATCTGAAAAAGTCCATAGACAGATACAACACAGAAATGGAATCCACTTGTTATATACTAGAAAAGGAATTAGAATTTCATGAGGACTGAAAGGACTGAATGTTTGCAGATGACATCAAATTAGAAGGGGTAGCTAATACCCCAGAGGACAGGTACAGAATCCAAAATTACCTCAGCAGATTAGAATGCTGGGCCAATATTAACAAAATGAATTTCAACAGGGAGAAATGTAGGATACTACACTTGGGCAGTAAAAATGAAATGCACAGATATAGGATGGGTGACACATGGTTTGAGGGCAGTACATGCAAAAGGGATCTAGGAGTCTTAGGGGACCACAAGATGAACATGAGTCAGCAGTGTGATGCAGCAGCTAAAAAAGCTAATGCAATTCTAGGCTGCATCAATAGGAGTATAGTGTCTAGATCAAGGGAAGTAATGGTGCCACTCTATTCTGCATTGGTCAGACGTCACCTGGAATACTGTGTCCAGTTCTGGGCACCACAATTCAGAAAGGATATTGAGAAACTGGAACATGTCCAGAGGAGGGCGACCAGGATGGTGGGAGGTCTGGAAGCCATGCCCCATGAGAAGCGCTTAGGGAGCTGGGCATGTTTTCTTTGGAGAGGAGAAGGTTGAGAGGGGACATTATAGCCAGGTTTAAATATTTGAAGGGATGTCATACTGAGGATGGAGCAGGCTTGTTTTCTTCTGCTCCAGAGACTAGGACACGGAGCAATGGGTTCAAACTACAGGAAAAAAGATTCCACCTAAACATTAGGAAGAACTTCCTGACAGTAAGACCTGTTCGGAAATGGAATACAAGGCCCCGTAATGTGGTGGAGTCTCCTTCTTTGGAGCTTTTTAAACAGAGGCTGGATGGCCATCTGTCAGGACTGCTTTGATTCTGTATTCCTGCATGGCAGGGGGTTCAACTGGATGGCCCTTAAGGTCTCTTCCAACTCTATGATTCTATCATTTTATGATTCTATGAATTTATTTTCATGAAATTGATCTTTGTTTTCTTTATCAATGTATGATAAATGAAGAAGTTTATTTTTCAGTCCTCCCCAATAATCTACAATTATTGTAGATACAGTTGGTTTCAAGATCAAGAGGGGTGTAAAAAGGACGGACATTACTTTTTCAATATGTTTAACAAATCCCAACATATGATAACATTAGAAGGCAGAATCCACTATGTCCCTGTCTCCCCACCCACTGCATGTGGAGGGAGGATATTAGCATAAGGCCTCCATCCTTGCCAACTGTGCACATATCTGCATGTCAGCCATTGGTAGGAACAGCAGGCTAGTGTGTACTCTTCATATACACAGCTAGCCATCCCTCTCCTCCTCCATCAATCATGTGATGGAGCAATTGGAGCCTGCCAGCAGAGTCTAAGGAAGGAGGGGAACATCTCTACCTGGGATGTGTACAGAGGATTCCCATCATGGATGCAGAGAAGAGACAGAAGTGCAGGAGGTGAGAGGCTGGGAAGGAAGAGGACTGTGTCAGTCTCCTTCTTTGTGCACAGTTTCATTCATGTGGGTGGGTGGGGGGAATAGAAGGCACTAGGAGTTAATTTTAAAAATACTCTCAGCGTGAAAAGGACGCTTTGGACTTTATCAGGCTAGCCTCTTTAAAAATTCTTTTGCTGGCATTAAAAAAAAATCAATTTTTATGCAGGCAAAAGAACGCCTCCCCACTGCGCTTACCTTATTCTCCTGGCAGAAGGCTTCCCTGGCCATGAAGAGAAAGTGAAGGAAGCCCTGTTCACTTCCTCATTCAAAATCCCACACAACTTTATCATGCAAGAAATTTAAAATTATTATTAGGCCTTCCCGGAATAATTTCCTGGCTCAAGTGGAGCTGATTGCTTAGCCGCTCCCCTGCCGCTATTGCCTTTATTTATTTATTTATTTATTTATTGTATTTTATCTTTGTTTTAATTCTCTATTAGTTTAATTTAGTTTTAATGGGTGGGAGGGTTAGGATTGGGAAGGATTGTTTTAACTTGCTGTGTTTTAATCTTGTTGTACACAGCCTCAGTTGCTGAGCAGAGGGGCAGGTTAAAAAAAAAAGTATTATTATTATATTATTATTAAAATAAAACAAAAAATAAAGCATAAAAAGTTACACCAAGCACGTAAACACACTTTAAAAGTCCCATGTAACCCGGGAAGGGTAATAAAAAGAGCAAAACTTACCTGGATGTCCCAATCTCACCTGGAAGTGCTTGTACCAGACTGGCCATTGATGCTGGATTCGCATGAGTTAAATGGCTCAAGGTTTCACACGGTGGCAATGCCAGCACAAAAGTGCCATGGGGGAATCAATGGATGGCTTAAGTTGTCAATTTAAAAGTACGGGTTTGGGGCAGAATATAACCGCAAAAGGATGACGTCATCTGATCTGGTGTCCTTTCACAGTTATGTGGTGTCGTTATGATGCTGTATTTTGTGCATCTGATAAAGTCCTTTGAATGAATTCAGAATTCTGAGACTCAAATACTGAAAAGTTTTCGAAGATATAGATGTGTTAACTTTTCTTACATCCTAAAATGTTACTGAGCATTGTTAAAGATTATTTGATGCTGGGTATGTGGGGCTATAGAAAGACAAATATAGGTAAAGAAGCCGTGCCAGTGTTAAACAAACCTAAATAATATTCTCTACTTTATATATATATATATATATATATATATATACATATATATACAATCAGGCTTCCTCACAATAATTTTGACTTTTGGAAACTCTGTGCAGATAGCAGGGCTGACAGTGTGTAGTCATTGCATACAGTGGAACTGGGTGTTTCGAATCAAGTCTTCCTGTACCTGTTTTGATAGGTAAAACTGTTTTGATTTGAAAATAGCATTTTGAACAGATCCACTTTGGACTTTCAAAAAAATACTCTGTAATCCTCTGCATACAATCCCATTGAATTTAAGCAGCCCCATTATATACCAGATTGGAATACATTGCTTCTCCTGTAGAAGGTAAAGGTATTGCTGAACATGTCAAGAAAATGAAACCTTTTATTTCAAGCTTTATTCCCTTCATGTAGGTGCATTAGCAGAAGTTAGATGACTGCAGAGAGAATTATAGCTGAAGAGGCTAAATAACATAAATATAATTTAGAAAGAGACGTGAAGTATAAACTGTAGCTAAAATATTTTGTAGGGTGTGCATTACGTAATGCTTAAAATCAACATTAGTATGCTAAAATTCAACATGAAGTGAATTTTTATACTCAAATTATAAGTACTGAAAGTGGAACTGTATAATGGAAAATACTGATAAAACCATAATAAGAAAATTGGTTTGGGTAATATCTCCTGAAAGAATTGCAGTTCTAAATGATCTTTCATCTCCATAAATCTAAGATAACTCAGTAATTCAGAATTGCCAAGATTTAAGCGTAGAACCAATAAACAGTAAACTTACAGCTATTGCTATAATAACCACTGGTCTGTACAGACTTGTTTCACAGCAGGTGGTCTTTTGGCTACATAAGTAGCCTGAAATCCATTTCAAAACTAATTCCATAAAGTTGCAAAAAGACAGACTGCAAAACTTCCTCACAATCATTTCAGCAATGGGATTTTTTTAAGGTACAATGCATAAGAATACTATTCTTTCTTACACTGTTTTATTCTAATACCACTACACAGTGACAGCTGTCTCAACATATTACTGCAATATGTCAGGAGCAATACACGGAGGAATATGTAACCTAACTCAAAATATACTGTGCTTCTTTGTACCTACTTAAAACTTTCTGTAGATTACCCCTTTAAAAAACACCTGCAAAAAACATTTTAAAAATTCTTCCACAACAGACAGTACCACTACTTTTATTATGTATTCAGGCATGATGTTTGTGACGTTCCACAAAGTAGATTTCACCTTTATGATTCTTCACAGGAGAGCCATTTTTCCCCTCCCTAATAATCATTACCTGTGCCTATTCTCTATACTCAGGTAATTGCATTCTCTTTTGGAAGACAAACCACCCACTCATCAACCAACAAAAATGTCAAACTATTTTGCTAAATTTATTAAAATTCTGTTATATTAATTACTCTTGGTTTCCCATTACAGTAATGCAGATTTTTATGTAATGCAGGTACAAGGGTACTATTCCAGATTTCAACATGGTGTGGTGAATTAGAGGGACTGTTCCAAACATTTTTAAGACATCAGATGAAATCAGCACTAATATTGTTACAAGACAATGAGGTCATGATGCAAGAAACAACAGATGTATTCTGGAAAGATACTATACAGTTCCCTCTTATCAAGTTTGCAGATGACATCAGATTAGGAGGGATAGCTAATACCCCAGAGGACAGCATCAGAATTAAAAATTACCTGAATATATTAGAAAGCTGGGCCAAAACTAACAAAATGAATTTCAACAGGGAGAAATGTAGGATGCTACATTTGGGCAGTAAAAATGAAAAGCACAGATATAGGACGGGTGACACCGGTTTGATGGCAGTACATGCAAAAGGGATCTAGGGAGATTTTCAGACGGGGACAAAAATAGTGTCCCCATCTCGCTATCTCCTCTCCCGCCTCCATTCCAGCATAATAACATACATTACATCTATCTTGATCGTGCAATGCTCCCTCTCCGGCGGCAACCCAGGAGTGAATGCAGTTCTCTGGACCTGCATTCACTTCCTGGTTTCAAATCCCAGGCTGTTCTCACGAGAGGATGAGAGCGTGAGAAATTCAAAAATAAAAAGTCAAATACAAGTTAAAAAATGACAGCAAGCACAAAAAAACACTTTAAAAATACCAAGTTAACCTGGGGAGGGTACAAAAAAGGGTGTCACTTACCTGGATGTCCTGATCACGCCCAGAAGTGTTCTGGCATCATGTCAGCATAACAGGCACCATTTCATTCGCCCATCGTTGCGTGACAGCAAGGGTAGTCACCAATGGCTCCTCTTCATCCTGGAGAGAAGTGACTCAGTGGGGTGCCACAGAGTTCTCTCCTGAGCCCAGTGTTATTCACTGATGTTATTCACTGATGTTATTCAGTGTTATTATGAATTCACATGAGTTATGAATGCCGTGCTATGGCTTCATCTTTATCAATGACTTGGATGAGGGAATGGAGGGTATGCTTACAAGTTTGCAGATGACACCAAATTAGATGGGGTAGCTAATACCCCAGAGGACAGGATCAGAATCCAAAATGACCTGAACAGATTAGAAAGCTGGGCCAAAACTAACAAAATGAATTTCAACAGGGAGAAATGTAGGATACTACACGTGGGCAGTAAAAATGAAATGCACAGATATAGGATGGGTGACACATGGCTTGAGGGGAGTACATGCCGAAAGGCTCTAGGAGTCTTAGTGTACCACAAGCTGAACATGAATCAGCAGTGTGATGCAGAAGCTAAAAAAGCCAATGTGATTCTAGGCTGCATTAACAGGAGTATAGTGTCTAGATCAAGGGAAGTAATGGTGCCACTGTATTCTGCTTTGGTCAGGCCTCACCTGGAATACTGTGTCCAGTTCAGGAAGGATATTGAGAAGCTGGAACATGTCCAGAGGAGGGCGACCAGGATGGTGGGAGGTCTGGAAGCCATGCCCTATGAGGAGCGGCTTAAGAAGCTGGGCATGTTTAGTCTGGAGAAGAGAAGGTTGAGAGGGGACATGATAGCCATGTTTAAATATTTGAAGGGATGTCATACTGAGGATCGGGCAAGCTTGTTTTCTTCTGCTCCAGAAACTAGGACACAGAGGAATTACAGGAAAAGAGATTCCATCTAAACATTAGAAAGAACTTCCTGACAGTAAGAGCTGTTCGGAAGTGGAATACACTGCCTCGTAGTCTGCTGGAATCTCCTTCTTTGGGGGGTTTTAAACAGAGGCTGGATGGCCATCTGTTGGGAACGCTTTGATTGTGTATTCCTGCATGGCAGGGGGTTGGACTGGATGGCCCTTGAGGTCTCTTCCAACTCTATGATTCTATTATTGTAGGATGTATTGACGGCTTAGACCATCAATAAAAATAAACTATGGCAGAACAGGACCAGCGTGGGAACATGACAACTCAGAGACAATGTTGTCTGAAAGGAAAGCCCTTTCGTAATCTCCTGGCATCACTGTCACACCATATTTACAGCATCTGATAATCTTCTAGTCTTAGTGGACCATAAACTGAGCATTAGCCAGCAATGTGACACAGCAGCTAAAAAAGCCAATGTGATTCTAGGCAATACGGCAGGCAGGTCATTATTAATTTTGGTAATGTGCAGGGACATTTTTAAATAAAACTATTTAAATACACAATTTATTGCAGTAAGAGAAACAATCTGATTGCCTTAAAAGTACAGTTGTCCCTTCACATTCGCTGGGGTTTGGTTCCAGGACCCCCCCATGGATACCAAAATGTGTAAATACTCAAGTCCCATTATATGCAATGGCATAGCAAAATGGTGTCCCTTATATAAATAAGATGGCAAAATCAAGGTTTGCTTTTTGGATTATTATTTGTTAAATAATATTTTCAAGTCATGAATACTTAAATCCATGGATACAGAGGGACAACTGTAGTGGCAAAATGATAAATTAAATATGACAATATTAAGTAAATAAAAAACAATTCAGATATCAAAATTTGGTGAAAAAAATACACATTTTAAGTGAATTCAAAGATAACTTTGAAGTCATCGATCACATCCATCCTTCCACTTAGTCAGAGCTAAGGCAATTTACCCCCCATTTTCTAATTTCCCTTCCCCTGTTTTCAGTGTAGCTCACTCCAAGGAGGTGTGCCTAGTATACATGGTATTCAGCCTTTGTTAATCCTGTGCTGGCTCAACTACAATGCCGTCTTAATAATTGTGTGTGGGTGTGTGCTTGACCATTTAGTATATTTTGTTGGCTCTCTTTTATGTCCTGTAAAGCATGCAGTGACAAATGTAAAATCTAGGCCCACTGAGAAGCCAACTAACAGCACTGTCTGAGGTGCTTGTCTCCAACAGTAGCTAATGACAACAGAGTGCAGAAGCACAGAACCCTCTAGCAGTATTTGGCAATATGGCACTGATGAACATTGAAATGAAGCACAGACACAGTTGGGTTCTTCCAAAGTCCTTGGAGATGCTTTATCTTCTTGATGCAAAATATATACAAGATACAAACCCTCCCTTGACTTTCTCCAACAGTCTGATATGATGCAAATATGGTTAATTCACTCTCTCTCTCTGGCTTTTCTTCGCAAACAAAGATTCAGGAAGGACTCATCCTGTCCTTTCTGCAAGCGCACTGATGACTAAAAAGTCCAATCCGAGATAAACAAGTCCGGTTGCAGAATGCACAGCAGAAGGTCTCCTTCGGTGATGTTTCCATGTTGCAATTCTTTCTGCGTTGTCGTTTCTCTTCAAGACTTGTTCGGCGTGAGTTCTCAAATAAGGCTGCAGCATTGTGGATAGTGTGTCACCATGCCTCCCGATGTGAGGCCAGGGCAGACCAGTGTTGGTGATCAATTTGGCCGAGCCTGAGATGTTGTTTCAGGGAGTCTTTGTATCGCTTTTTTGGAGCGCCCCTCTTACGTTGACCCGTGGCGAGTTCACCGTAGAGTAGTATTTTTGGGAGGTGATGGTCCTCCATCCTAGAAACGTGCCCTGCCCAGCGCAGCTGCGTTCTCAATATCATGGCCTCAATGCTGGTGATCCCTGCTTGCTCAAGGAGAGCAACATTCGTCACATAGGGTTAACACTAAGGTTCACACTAAGACTCTAAGCTATCTAGTCCATGAGCTGCTCTTCGCTGATGATGCTGCCCTTGTTGCCCACACAGAAGCAGCTCTGCAGCACCTAACATCCTGCTTCGCAACAGCTGCAGAGCTGTTTGGGCTGGAAGTCAACCTTAAGAAAACAGAAGTTCTTTACCAGCCTGCACCACAGGACAAACACCACCATCCCCACATTGCCGTCGGCAAATCTGTGCTCAAGTCCATTCAGCAGTTCACCTACCTGGAAAGCATCATCTCCTCAGATGCCAAGATTGACAAAGAGATCAATCACAGATTAGCAAAGGCATATAGTGCATTTGGAAGACTTCACAAGAGTCTGGAGCAATAAACACCTGAGGCAACGCACAAATATCAGTGTGTATAGAGCCATTGTACTGTCTATCCTCCTTTATGGATCTGAAACATGGGTCACCTATCAGTTAACTCACTACTCTCAGTAAATATACACAGTAACTCATTCACTCACTACAGCTCACGTCACTCCAACCCATTACTACTACAATCCACTATTACAACAATCCATGCAAAATATCTTAGCACTCTGATATACAGTGGCGATTACACAGGGCTAACACCTGGTGTTAGACATCCTTCCTAGCCATACAAAGTATTTTAACCTTGTTTAAAGGAACAGTTTTCCCAACACATTTTTGATTGATAATTCCTAAGAAGACTCAATTACATAGGAACCTTGGTGGTTCAGTTAGGTGGATCATTTCAAGCCCTCTAGGATTAATGGATTTAAGGGAGTGGTAATTAGCCTTCTCATCAATCTCATCCCCAGTTGCAAAGGACTCTGGTGGAGAAAAACTATCACCTTGAAAGTAGTCAGCAAGTCAAATTGGGGCAGATCTGAGAGTGTAAAAATGTGGTATTGGGATAGTTCTCACTGCTGCCTTGCCATGCAGACTAACATTTAGCTGTACTTCTGTTCTTAATCAGTCTTTCCGTGAAGAAAACCTGTACTGAAAACTGAAGCTTCATCTTCCCCCAAAAGCCCATCGTCCCTCAAAAACATAGTTGAGTAGACTAATAAGTTGGCACCTTTCAGCCTCTTTACGCATTGCTAAGTTGAAGCTAGTACATCAAGCTAGTAATGGGACCTGCTTATCACACTACACCCCAACACTGAACAGACTGCCTGCCCTCCCCCAACATACACGCCCTGATCCAACACGTTACCATGGTCATGTTCTGAGGGAAAGCCATCACTCACACCAAGTCATGGATGTCTTTAAGGGTGGGAGTGTTCCAAAGAAGTGTGCTTGTTCATGCCAAGGAAAGGACCAAAAGCATGTCTGTATTCTTTGGGTGTCAAACCCAAGTATCTTGCCTGTCTCACAGGCCATCTCAGTCACCACCAAATATTTGAGCTCATTAAAGAAAGCTCTCCTAGCCATCAAAAGCAAATGAGGAACTATCTTCAGACAGCTGGGAGACATTAACAGGCTATCAGTGCTATGTAGAAAATGAAATAAAAGTTGGTAATCTCCACTGTCAAAGTGGAGAAGGGTCTTGCAGAGTGAAAGCAACATGGCATTCTGATTAACAGGAACAATGAGCCTCTCCCTCAAGCTTTCCTGTTCTCTTGGTTTAGCTGCAATTCTCACAGTAGAGTGATATATTGTGAACTATCCCACGTGTAATGAAAAATATAGTATGGCTTTGCTTTGATTGGGTAATTTTTCTTGATGGGGAAAGAAATCCTTTGGGTCTATGTTGTTTGAGGGATGTTGTGAATAGGATAGGGCTGTAGATCCTTACTTGTCCCATTCTTTCAAGGAAGAATGAAAAATCTGAAAATGTTTTTCTTTGTTGAGCAAGATTTTTTTTTCCACATTTTTACAGTAGTCATACCTGTGAAACAAAATACAACTGTTTCTGCTTTGTCACATGGTCTTACGGAAAGCATAAGTACTGGATGTTGGTCACTAATCCTATCTTTCTGTGCTTGCTGTGCATGTCTCATTTGCTTAATTAAGGGCCTTACCACACTCCAAGTTAAAGCAGCAGTGCAGCAGGAAGGTTCTGACGTTGACGTTGCTTCATTTCGGTCCTGTGGGAGACCAAGGTAAAACAGCGCCTTTTTGCTAACTGGAAAAACCTGTCAGGAAAAAGATGCATTTTTACCTTGGTCTCCCATGGGACAAGAATGAAAGAACTCCAGTAAGGCAGCAGGGAATGTGTTCAGACACCTTTTTTTGCTGAGGGTGAAAAACTTAGCAATTATTTACCTCTCTAGGATATGGGTCAATCATAACATGGATGGCATACTTGCATTTTGAGATTGTCTTTGAGGTCATACCAATGAAGACTGTCATGCAAAGCATTGACATGTCAACATTTACCACTGCCCATCTCTTATCATGATGCCCATTACAGCATTAGTCAGCCCACTCATTGGGAATAATTGCCCACCCCATTTATTTCATCCCAGAAAGAAGAGGTTTTCGACTTTCTATAAATCTATTTCTTGTCAAACAGCGTATGCTTGATCCTCACTGCAAATTCTTCATTTCCCTCTGCCTAAGCAGTTTGAGACATTATTTAAGTGTTGCATTTCCAAGTGTTCATGATTTTCTCTGAACTAGACTCATCATACATCACTCATGCCTTATTTTACAGGCAGAGTGGGTAATTAGCATCTTCTACAATTAGACAACATTATTTGCTTTGCTAATTTAATTCCATCATGAAGGTGATAACTTGACATGAAGCTGTAATGTACTACTTGATTTATTGGGCTCCATTTCTTATGGATGGAAATCATACACTTTGTCTTTATGGAGTGGAGAAAGAAAGGGGAGCATCCATTTGAAGAAATGGTGTTTTGAAAAATTGAGCTTCTATGATTGAATGTGAGAATATGCAGACAAGGCAGCTTGGGCACAGTTGTCTTAGCTGTATATTAATCTTGATTTATATGACTTTTAACATGCATTTTACCTGCATAAGGCAAAGCTGTCCTATGTCTGAGAAAGACAAATCAGATAAGTAGTAATTCAAGAGCTAAACCAGAATATTAATTCACAGTTCACAGTCTGAGGAGATTTTCAGACAACACTGTTATAGTGTTACTATTCCACTTTATTTGCTATGGCTGCCTCGTGTTGAATCTGGAGATTTGCAGTTTAGGGAGGGTCATTTACAACTCTCAGCTAGAGATCTTAGGCCTCACTAAACTACAAACCCCAGAATTTCACAGGAGGAAGCCAGAGCAGTTAAAGTGGAATAGTAACACTATAACAGTGTAGTCTGAAAATCTCCAATGCTTATATACAGTACTTAATAATTCCACAATACAATAACATGTGCCTGGATAGATCCAACTTTAAATGTAGGATTTTGCTATTGCTGCTTTTATTAGATTCCGTAAAATCCTCGTTATACAGCTCAGCTTTCTATGGGTTTTTTAATAATAATTCTTCTTAACTCATAATTTCTATAATATAAAAACACATATAAGGTTATAGAACAAAAAACAAAACAATCACACACATGCAATATAACCAACGTAATCTGCATAATGTTAGATTTACAAACTATATAAACTAATAAACTACATATAAACAGACAAAGAGAACACAATTGACGTCCAACATGTAAACCAATGGTTATAATTATCAGATTACCTACTCCCTCAGACAGTATTCTGGAAGGCAAAAGAGGTGGAGAAAATAGTCAAGCTGTCATAGAGGGAACAAGGCAAACAGAGCAAGGACCCAACAGTGGGAGGCAAAAAAACTTGCACAGGCAGCAAGTAAAGGGAACACATGGTCTTAGATGTCTCTACACTAATGCACACAGCATGGGAAATAAGCAAGGTAAACTTGAACTCCTAGCACTACAAAACAAATATGATATAATAGGCATTACTGAAACCTGGTGGGACGAGTCTCATGATTGGAATGTAGGAATAGAGGGGCATAACCTTTTTAAGAGAAACAGGGCAAACAGTAAAGGAGGAGGAATAGCATTATATGTCAGGGATATTTACACCAGTGAAAAAATCCATGACATCAATACTGGAAGCCAGTTGGAGAGCATTTGGATAAAAAATTAAAGGGGAGGGAAACAACAGGGATGTTATTGTGGGACTCTACTACAGACCCCCAAGTCAGACGGAGGAATTGGATGATGCCTTTCTAGAACAGATGAACACACATGCAGAAAGGAGAGATGTAGTAGTGATGTGTGACGTCAACTATCCTGATATTTGCTGGCAATCTAACTCAACCAAAACTTCAAGGTCTAGCAAATTCCTTACTTGCCTGGAAGACAATTTCATGGTCCAAAAGGTGGAAGAGGCAACAAGGGGGTCAGCTATTTTAGTTCTGATCCTAACCAACAGAGATGACCTGGTTAATGGGGTGCAAGTGGTGGGATCCTTAGGTGAGAGTGATCATGTTCTCCTGGAGTTTGATATACAATGGAAAGGAGAAGCCAGGCATAGTCAGACGCACATTCTTGACTTTAGGAGAACTGATTTCAATAAACTTAGGGAAATACTGGGGGTGATCCCATGGTCAGGAATACTAAAAGAGAAGAGACCTCAAGACGGATGGGACTTTCTCAAAAGGGAGATACTGAAGGCACAATTTCAAACAGTACCATTGAGGAAGAAACATGGGAGGTGTCTCAAGAAACCAGGATGGATGACTAAAGAAATATCAACAGAGCTAAGTTTTAAATGGAACATGTATAAGAAATGGAAAAGGGGGGAAATCACCAAAGAAGAATTCAAGCAAATAGCAAACACATGTAGGAGTAAAGTCAGAAAAGCTAAAGCACAGAATGAGCTCAGGCTTGCTAGAGAGGTTAAGAACAATAAAAAGGGTTTTTTGGGGTATGTCCACAGCAAAAGGAGGAAGAAGGAAATGGTAGGGCCACTACGTGGAGAAGATGGCAAAATGCTAACAGGGGACAGAGAAAAGGCAGAATTACTCAACACCTTCTTTGCTTCAGTGTTTTCAGAAAAGGTAAAGGGGGGCCAACCTGAGGATAAAGGTACAGAAGACACAACAGGGGAAATCCAGCTCAGAATAAGCAAAGAGGTAGTACAGGAATACCTTCTTAATTTAAATGAATTTAAATCTCCAGGACCAGATGAACTACATCCAAGAGTATTAAAAGAGCTGGCAAATATAATCTCAGAGCCATTGGCAATAATCTTTGAGAATGCCTGGAGAACAGGAGAAGTCCCAGCAGACTGGAGGAGGGCAAACGTTGTCGCCATCTTCAAAAAGGGGAAAAAAGAGGGTCCCAACAATTATCGTCCAGTTAGTCTGACATCAATACCAGGGAAGATTCTAGAGCAGATCATTAAACAGAGAGTCTGTGGAAATTTAGAAGGCAATGCCATAATCACAAAAAGTCAACATGGGTTTCAGAGTAACAAGTCATGCCAGACTAATCTGATCTCTTTTTTTGATAAAATTACCAGCTTGGTAGATGAAGGGAACACTGTGGATACCGCATACCTTGATTTCAGTAAGGCCTTTGACAAGGTTCCCCATGACATTCTTGCAAACAAGCTTGTAAAATGTGGGCTAAAAAAGTTAACTATTAAATGGATTTGTAATTGGTTGACCGGCTGAACCCAAAGGGTGCTCAGCAGTGGCTACTCTTCATCTTGGAAAGATGTGACCAGTGGGGTGCCACAGGGTTCTGTCCTGGGCCCAGTGCTATTCAACATCTTTATCAATGACATGGATAAGGGAATTAGGGGCATACTTACCAAGTTTGCAGATGACACCAAATTAGGAGGAGTAGCTAATACCCTGGAGGACAGGATCAAAATTCAAGATGACCTGGATAAACTGGAGAGCTGGGCCAAAGCTAACAAAATGAAATTCAATACGGAGAAATGTAAGGTACTGCACTTAGGGTGAAAAAATGAAATGCATAGATATAGGATGCGGGAGACCTGGCTGAATGAGACTACATGCGAAAGGGATCTAGGAGTCCTAGTAGACCACAAGTTGAACATGAGTCAACAGTGTGATGCGGCAGCTAAAAAGGCCAATGCGATTTTCGGCTGCATCAATAGAAATATAGTGTCCAGATCAAGGGAAGTAATAGTGCCGCTCTATTCTGCCTTGGTCAGACCTCACCTAGAATACTATGTCCAGTTCTGGGCACCACAATTCAGAAAGGATATTGACAAATTGGAGCGTGTCCAGAGGAGGGCGACTAAAATGGTGAAAGTTCTGGAAACCATGCCTTATGAGGAGAGACTTTGGGAGCTGGGTATGTTTAGCCTGGAAAAAATTACAGTTAAGAGGCGATATGATAGCCCTGTTTAAGTATTTGAAGGGGTGTCACGTTGAGGATGGAGCAAGCTTGTTTTCTGCTGCTCCAGAGATTGGAACACGGAGCAATGGATGCAAGCTCCAGAAACAGAGATTCCACCTCAACATTAGTCCAACCCCCTGCCATGCAGGAATACACAATCAAAGCATTCCTGACTGCTGGCCATCCATCCTCAGTTTAAAAAACACCAAAGAAGGAGACTGTAACGTACTCCAATACGTTACTTCAGAACAGCTCTTACTTTCAGGAAGTTCTTCCTAATGTTTAGGTGGAATCTCTTTTCCTGTAGTTTGAACCCATTGCTCCGTGTCCTAGTCTCTGCAGCAGCAGAAAACAAGCTTGCCCCATCCTCAGTATGACATCCCTTCAAATATTTAAACATGGCTATCATGTCCCCTCTCAACCTTCTCTTCTCCAGATAAAACATGTTCAGCTCCCTATGCCACTCCTCATAGGGCAGTGGTGGCGAACCTATGACATGGGTGTCAGCACTGACACACGTAGCCATTTGGGCTGACACATGGCCATAGGCCTCCCTCCCCCCGCCTGTCACTTTAGGGAGGGTGGAGGAAAGTGGTGGGCAGGGCTACGAAGCCCAATCACCACTTTATGGAGGCAGGGGGGTGGAGCCTCCCCCCACCTGGCCACCCCACTTTAGCCCTGCCATGCTTCGCCGGAGCTGCCTCAGAAAGGCCGGGTAAGGCAGTGGGCGGGCGTCTGCTCGGCCTCTCCCTGGCCTTCCCGCGGGGGCTCCAAGGCTTCGACGCCCCAGAGCCACCTCAGAAAGACCAGCAATGTGGCAGGTGGGTGGGTGGGAGGGACTCTGCCCAGCCTCTCCCCAGCCTTCCAGAGGGGGCGTCGAAGCCTTGGAGCCCCCGCGGGAAGGCCGGGAAGGTGGAGGGCAGGTGGGAGGGACTCTGCCTGGCCTCTCCCTGGCCTTCCCAAGGGGGCTCCAAGGCTTCGAAGCCCTGGAGCGGCCTCAGAAATGCTGGGGAAGGCAGTGGGTGGGTGGGAGGGACTCTTCCCGACCTCTCCCTGGCCTTCCTGAGGGGGCTCCGAGGCTTCAAAGCCCCAGAGCTGGCTTGGAAAGGCCGGGAAGGTAGTGGGCGGGAGTCTCCCTAGCCTCTCCCCGGCCTTCCCGAGGGGGCTCTGTGGCTTTGAAATCCTGGAGCCACCTCGGGAAGGCTGGAGAAAGTGACAGGAGGGTGGGAGGGAGTCTGGCCAACCGCTCCCCGGCTTCCTGAAGGGGCTCTGGGGATTGAGAGCCCCATATAGCCTCTTTGGGAAGGTTGGGAGGGGTGGAGGGACCACGGTGTAGAGGCTTTTCAGCCACTCCCACCCTCCCAAAGCCGCAACAAGGCTTAGAAAGCTCAATAGTGGCTTTGGGAAGGGTGGGGGGGCTAAAAAGCACCTTTCCCACCAACTCCCCACTCTCCCAGGGCTTGGCTACCCTTTAGGTTTGGTCAGTCGACTAATTACAAATCCACCTAACAGTTGCATTATCTAGCCCACAGTTTACTAACTTTTTTGCAAGAATATCATGGAGGACCTTGTCAAAAGCCTTACTGAAATCAAGATACACTTACACCCACAGCATTCCCTTTATCTATCAAGTTTGTAACTCTATCAAAAAAAAAGAGAGAGAGAGAGAGAGATGGCACGACTTGTTTTTGAGAAATCCATGTTGACTTTTAGTGATCACAGCATTCCTTTCTAAGTGCTTACAGATTGTCTGTTTAATTATCTGCTCCAGAATCTTTCCTAGTAATTGATGTCAGGCTGACTGGGCAGTAATTATTTGAGTCTTCTTTCCCCCCCCCCCCTTTTTTTTTTAAAAAAAAAAGATGGGCACAACATTTGCCCTTTTCCAGTCTGCTGGGACCTCTCCTGTTCTCCAGGAATTCTCAGATTATTGACAGTGGTTCTGAGATTACTTCTGCCAATTCTTTTAGTACCATTGGATGTAGTTCATCTGGCCCTGGAGACTTGAATTCATTTATACTGGCCAGGTATTCCTGAACTACCTTTTTACCAATTCTGTGCTGTATTTTCCCTACTGCATCATCTGCTCCATCTTCCTCAGGTTGAGCACTGTTCCCTCTTTGGGAGAAGACTGAGGCAAAGAAGGTGTTAAGAAGTTCTGCCTTTTCTCTGTCCCCTGTTAGCCTTTCGCCATCTTCTCCCCGCAGCGGCCCTACCATTTCCTTGTTCTTCCTTTTGCTACAGCATAACAAAAAAAAGCCCTTTTTTTAACATGAGTCAACAGTGTGATGCGGCAGGTAAAAGGCCAATGCAATTTTGGGCTGTATCAATAGAAGCATAATGTCTAGATCAAGGGAAGTAATAGTGCCGCTCTATTCTGCCTTGGTCAGACCTCACCTAGAATACTGTGTCCAGTTCTGGGCACCACAATTCAAAAAGGATATTGACAAATTGGAGCATGTCCAGAGAAGGGCAACTAAAATGGTGAAAGGCCTGGAAACCATGCCATATGAGGAGAGACTTAGGGAGCTGGGTATGTTTAGCCTGGAAAAAAGACGGTTAAGAGGCGATATGATAGCCCTGTTTAAGTATTTGAAGGGTTGTCACATTGAGGATGGAGCAGGCTTGTTTTCTGCTGCTCCAGAGACTGGAACACGGAGCAATGGATGCAAGCTCCAGGAACAGAGATTCCACCTCAACATTAGGAGGAACTTTCTGACAGTAAGAGCTGTTCGGCAGTGGAACACACTCCCTCGGAGCGTGGTGGGGTCTCCTTCCTTGGAGGTCTTTAAACAGAGGCTGGATGGCCATCTGTCGGGGATGCTTTGATCAAGATTTCCTGCATGGCAGGGGGTTGGACTGGATGGCCCTCATGGTCTCTTCCAACTCTACAATTCTATGATTCTATGAGATGTCCTTGAACTGGAGAGCTCTGCCAGGTTAGTCCCGTCTGGACCTGCCGACCAGCACCCCCACCCTCAAGGCAGTGAAGAATGCTGTGGTAAAGGCAGCTTTGAACAGGAGTGCCTTATAGCTGGAGTGGCAGGTCTTGCCGAGCTGGACCACTAGTTTTTTAAGAATCAGAAGGAAACCAGCCTATGGGTGTCTATCCTCCAGGGGGCCACCTTCCTCCAGCCTTCCACAATCACCTGTATGTGGAAAGTGGCACAAGGATCACCATAACCCCCTGCTTTATTGAAAAAGGAAATGTCTACTAGGTGCAGAGACACAGAGCAGGGAGCCAGACCCTGCTCTTTTAGGGAAGTTAAGTACCGTAATTCAATACCTCCCACTCTGAGGTGGGCCAGGTGTCCCCATAACCATGCCTCCTCCTGAAACTGAAAAATTGGCCCACTGCCCTCTTGTAGACTGTCTGGGTAGATGGTGCCAAAGAATCAAGTATTCCTTGAATCACAACTCCTTCCCAAGCTGCCAAAATTCATCCAGGAATGCTGTAGGCTGGGGATCCGCCTCCAGGGCCAATGGATGGAACCATTCTTCCTGGAATTGAAACAACACATCTGCAATATTGTTATCCAGGCCAGGGATGTAGTGGGCAATGAAGCTGATGTTCGAAGTCAAGCATAATAGTACAACTTTCCACTACAGTCTCATGACTCTCTCAGAATTGGAAGACTGCCTGTTGATAATTCGTACTACTGCCTGATTATCACATCAGAAGCATACCTTCTTGTCTCTGAACTGTTCCCTCCTCATAGCTGCCATTATAATAGGAAAGAACTCAAGGAAGGTTAGGTCACGAGTGATATCAGAATCCAACCACTTGCCTGGCCAGCACAGGGCACACCAATGTCCTTTGTAGAAAACCCCAAACCCTAAACTGCCGGCTGCATCAGTATGAACCTGCAACCCCGCTCCAAATGCCTGTTCATCTTCCCACCAAGAAATACTGTTGTAATTTTCCAGAAACTGTAACCAAACTTTGAGGTCTTCCTTGATGCCCCTTGTGAGCCTGATCCGATGATGTGTGACCTTGATTCCCTTCATGATCCCAGCCAATCTGGAGCAGAAGGCCCTGCCCAGAGCAACCACCCTGCAAGCAAAGTTGAGGTATTACAGGAGAGACTGCACCTCCTTGAGAGTGGCCTTACTGCGTGATAGCAAGTCCCGCAAGCAATCCTGTACCCCCCCCCACCAGTTTGTTGGAAGGCAGACAGAAAACCCCCTCCACAGAGTCTAACAGAATGCCTAGATAGACTAGGAAGGTGAAGGGACCCATTATCTTCTCTGGTGCTAGGGGACCCCCGAGCTCCTGTGCTAAAAGCCTGGAAAGAGTGAGGCAAAGACCCGCAATCTGCCCCACCAGCCCTTCCCATCATGAGGAAGTCGTCGAGGTAGTGTGTTACAAATTGGGACCCAGTTCTGAATGTTAAGGCCCATTCCAGGAAAGTGCTGAAAGCTTTGAACACTGCACAGCTAACTGCACATCCCATAGGCATGGCTATGTCGTAATACCATTGACCCTGGAATTTGAAACCCAGTAGACAGTGGTCTTCAGGGTGCACTGGGATGCACCTGAATGCATGATCAAAAGAAGCATATTTGACAGAACAGAATTCTGGTGGGATGGCGTCGTTGACAGAAGACTCCTTGGGGTATGACAAATGGTGGATTAGTCTGAATTCCCCCGGGGTCTTCTTAGTAACCACCTCCAGCGGGAAACCCTCAAGTTGGCCATGGGAGGATCTTGGAAAGGGCCCACAACCCTCCCTGCCTTGCATTCGCTGGTGATCTTTCATGCTACTATGTCAGGCAATTCAGCTGCAGATTTTAGGTTACCAGAGGTTACCAAGGCTGGGATCCGGAAACCCATTGAAAATCCATCCATTAGAAAAGCGGCAGCCTTCCAAGCAGGGTATTGGAGGAATAGTGGGTGAAGAGCCTGGAGTTGCACTGGGGGGAAGGCCAGGACCCCCACCAGACCCCCTGCCCTACCTGCCCTACTTCATTCCTCCCAGGCCAGCAGCATTCCCAGATCCTGCCTCCTTCTTGATGCCAGTGGAGGCAGGACACCCATTCCCAAAAGGACAGGACAGGGGAAGCTAGCTCAGGAGAGAAGGCCAAATTTGCAGTTGTGCTCAAATTTGCAGCATGCCCTAAGGCACTTCCCTTGACTGAACTCCCAACACACAAGATTTCCTCCCCGATCCATGAAAAGGCTTGCTGCCTTCTCCTTTGGCCTTAATTTGAGGCCCTACCAGGACAAGCCACAACTTGTCATTGACCTGGTCCTGTCACTTTGGGAAGCCCTCTTTCTGAAAGTAGTGTCATAATCAATAGCCGCAGCCATCTCCAGCAAGTGCCCGGGCCCTAAGTACATTGCCTTAGTGGTTAGAAAGGTGCCAGCCACGTTCCAGGTAGGCAGCCTGCACCACCCCCATAAAAACGGTATAACCTGCAAGCCAGTTGCCGAACGATCCTTCAGCCATATCTGCCTTGCTCTTCTCTTTGCTTCTCTTGTCTGCCCTAGGGGAGCACCCCTCCTCTCCCTCAGGCTTAAGGAGGGTGTGATGAACCAGGTCACACACACACATTAAATCAACACGCATGTAAGGTTAACATGGTTTATTGAGTAAGGATATGTGCACAGTTTCACCTCAAAGCCAGTTCTGACCAGCCTAGTGCTATGCAATGGATAATAACAGCATGTTAGATTTCGATTTCCTCAGCCTCTGGGAAAAGCTGGTAGGAGGAAAAAGGAGGGGGCACCAGCCCAGGTGGTTGTCCTTGAAGCTGAGCAAAAGAATTATCTTTCCCAGCCTCTAAGGCAGGCCGGCTGGAATCCAGTACTGAGGGGCCTGTAGGGGGGGAAGCTCCAGAGCTCCAAAGGCAACCATCTCATGTCGAGGCCTAGCCAGGATTCTAGGAGACTTTATTCTAATACCCAGAATCCCGGGGAGGGTGTGACAGAGGGAGAAGACACTGATGTAGTATCCCATAAGGATCTTGTTTTGGGTCTTTTTATCAAGATGGATACCTGGAGGATCTTCATGGTCCGTCAAAGGGGTGAAGGCCAGATTCCCTGCAGAATCTAACTCACCCTGCCAAGCCCGGCTAGGCCCAGGAGCAGATTGCTCCCTTTTTCTGATCTTGATCACCCATGAAGGGAGACCAGGAACCAGGACAACAGACCTCCAGTAGGTGGACCTGTCCATGCACTCCTCCCCAAAGGACTCACCTGAGGTTCCTTCGCTGTCTGTCTCCCTCCCGTGCCAGTGCTTGCTATGCCTCTTCTTCTTCCCTTTCTTGCTCTTTTGCTTTCTTCCTCACCTCCTGCTTGCCTCCTCATCCTCTTCAGAGGAAGAGGTGCTGCCAGAGACAGTGTTGCTGCTGCTGCTGGAAAGGGAAGTCCGGCAGTTGTCTTCCCTTAGCTCTCCTGCCAGGCGATGGTGGGTCAGGAACTATCACAACCCCAATGGGATTGCTTTCCTCGCCGCTGACTGTGCCCAAGCTTCAAGCTATCGCACCTGCTTCACCAGTAAGGAAATGGCCTGAGACAGACCTTCAAGGGAAGGGATTTCCCATGGTCTTCCTGGTGGCTGGGTGGTGGGGCCCGCTGAGCTACTGGAGGAGGTGGTCGTGGAGCTGCCAGACCTGACAGAACCCCTGGAGCCAGGAGCCAGGTCAGCCCATGACTTCTGGGGTCTACTTGCCTTCCCCCTTGTGAGAGCCCTAGATGGCTGTCAAGCCTTCTTGGGAGGCATGATTACCTTGCAAAGACAACGTGAGAGACTGGCTCTGCAGGGAGGCTGTGATGCTGCCCCGGGGGAAAGCTTCACTCTAGAGTGCCCAGCCTGCCCCTGATAGGGTGTAGGCATGATGCCTGCAAGTGGAGGAGCAAGCACGGCCCAGCTGGACTGCTGCCAGATACTAGTTGCTTGCTTGCCCCCCTCCCTGTGTGCAGAGAGCAGCCTGCTTGGTCGAAGGACCAAACACTGTGACCCCCTGCAGGGGCTGCCTTGCTCAACATGAGTGGTTTTCAGCTGATAGCCCTGACAAGAGCTATTGTTTGGCTGATGAGCTGGAGGTGAAGACCCCACTGCCAATGCTGCACCGCTGCTCTGTATACCCACAGGTCTGTCTTTCATGCCATCCCAGGCTCCTCTTCTCTGCAGTTTGTCTTCATGGCTGACCACTGCTCACTGCTCCTCTCCATCGTCCGTCACTTGGTTTGGTCATTGCTGCTTTCCCTCAGTCATCCCTCAGTCGACGCTGCTTGTTTCCCCGCCACTTCTCTCTGCCATCTGCCATCCACTGCTCTGCACCATCAGCCGCCCTCTGTCATCTGCCACTTCTCATTGCTGTTCTTCTGCTGCTTCCCTCCTCCTCGATCTGCTCTTGTCAGCTCAGCAAGAGCAACTGAGGGAAGCTGTGAGTCGACCAGGAATAAATACCCGGTCACCGGACCTGAGGGAAGCCTTCACCAGGAGAGCAGGCTTCCCCCCATCCAATCAGCTCATGGCCTCACACCCACAGCTGATTGGATGCTGGTGAGCATACCCAGCCAATCAGCTCAGAGCGCAGCCTTAAGCTGATTGGCTGCCGCTCGAGTTCTCCTCCCAGCACGTGGCACAAAGCCTGATGGGAAGAAGAAGCTTGGCATGGCAATGCCATGTGGATGCCTGTACAGCCCTCCCTGGATTGCAGAATAGCCACCAGGTAAGTCCGGCAGCCCTCTTTATTTGAAAAGCAATTGACCATTTTCGAATATTTCTCTGCTTGGTTCTTGAACAGATATACACATTTGGAAACTGGAGATGATTTAGTTCTCTTGTCTAGCTTGAAGGTTGGCCTTATTCACCCCACCTAGACCACTTGGCAAACCCACTGACCTAGCATTAAATATGTTTAAAGGAAACTTAAGGTGGGAAGTTCTCTTCTTCTTCATAAGTGAAAAGGCCTAGATACACACATTTCTAGGCTAAGTGTTTTAAAATAGCAAATAGTAAACCCTTGTAATGCATGGAGCACACAACTCCGTTAGCGCCTCCTCCATCCTCTCAGGGGCTGCTACCAAGAGGGCCTCCTTTTCCACCAGCACTGGGCTTCTCTCTCCACTCCTTCAGGTGGCCCTCCAGCCTCCTCCACCTCAGCTTCTCCACCCACCAGGCGCTCTTGTCCCTCACTGCCCCTCTTGGAGTCCCACCGCTCCGGGAGAAGCAGGTCCCCTAGACCTTGTGTGTCTTTCTCCATCTCTACCCCATTGGGAAGCTCGATCTCACCTAGTGCTTTTCCTTTCCTCTTCCTTTTCAAAGCACAGCCTTTGCTCTCCCTGGACAAGAAGGCATCAGAGGAAGGGGGCAGGGTGAAGGTGCCTCCCTGCCCTGCTGTTGCACCTCCCATGGCAGCTACCCCCTTCTGCGCCCAGTCGGTGACCAATGCAGCAAGGGTAAGAAGCCTTCCTACTAATAATGTTTTTTCAGGAGGAGGGTTATGATGTCCCCGCACAATGATGGGGGCCCCTGTGGCTGCAGGTGCTTCAGGGACCTTAAACCGGCCCTGCCTCCAGAACTGTGCATGGTCCATTATACAGATGTGACCAGTGGGGTGCCACAGGGTTCTGTCCTGGGCCCAGTGCTATTCAACATCTTTATCAATGACTTGGATGAGGGAATTAGGGGCATACTGATTAAATTTGCAGATGACACCAAATTGGGAGGAGTAGCTAATACCCTAGAGGACAGGATCAAAATTCAGAATGACCTGGATAGACTGGAGAGCTGGGCCAAAGCTAACAAAATGAAATTCAATACGGAGAAATGTAAAGTACTGCATTTAGGGCGGAAAAATGAAATGCATAAATATAGGATGGGAGAGACCTGGCTGAATGAGACTACGTGCGAAAGGGATCTAGGAGTCCTAGTAGACCACAAGTTGAACATGAGCCAACAGTGTGATGCGGCAGCTAAAAAGGCCAATGCGATTTTGGGCTGTATCAATAGAAGTATAGTGTCTAGATCAAGGGAAGTAATAGTGCCACTCTATTCTGCCTTGGTCAGGCCTCACCCAGAATACTGTGTCCAGTTCTGGGCACCACAATTCAAAAAGGATATTGACAAATTGGAGCGTGTCCAGAGAAGGGCAACTAAAATGGTGAAAGGTCTGGAAACGATGCCTTATGAGGAGAGACTTTGGGAGCTGGGTATGTTTAGCCTGGAAAAAAGACGGTTTAGAGGCGATATGATAGCCCTGTTTAAGTATTTGAAGGGATGTCACGCTGAGGATGGAGCAAGCTTGTTTTCTGCTGTTCTAGAGACTGGAACACGGAGCAATGGGTGCAAGCTCCAGGAACAGAGATTCCACCTCAACATGAGGAGGAACTTTTTGACAGTAAGAGCTGTTCGGCAGTGGAACACACTCCCTCGGAGCGTGGTGGGGTCTCCTTCCTTGGAGGTCTTTAAACAGAGGCTGGATGGCCATCTGTCGGGGATGCTTTGATCGTGATTTCCTGCATGGCAGGGGGTTGGACTGGATGGCCCTCGTGGTCTCTTCCAACTCTGCAATTCTATGATTCTATGATTCTATGATCCTTTGTCACTGCCTTCAAGGAGGTACGAAGACGGGAGGGGTGTGGTGCTAGCTAAGTGGGAACTGAAAGTTGCACTCTCAAATGGGTGCATGTTGAAATATTTCCAAGAGACTACACAGATTATCTTCCGGATGTGACTGACTATGTATTCTGGGAATCTATATTCCACACATCTTTAATACATAGTTCATGAGGTTTTTTCCCCAGACCACTGTAACCTGTCTGTAAATTGGCCCAGATTAATTTTGCCAGTATGTGGGACTAAAACTGAGAAAATCATGGTTTCCCTAAAGCTTCCAAGTGAGCTCTATGATGGGGAGAGGTTTCAACCAAGATTCCAACCCCTAATCACAAGTGGGGCCTATTAAGTTCCATGACACTTAGTCCAAGGCAAGTGAGCAGCCTTAGCCATGATACCACATCTCTTAATTATTAATTTCCCCAAATTCTCCAGGTTCCTATTCTGTTTTGCATGTGATGTTGCTTTATCCTAGAATCTCAGGGCAAGTTGAAGCATAGTTTAAAAAATCTTGAGTTTAGGTGGCCTTTATTTCAATACAAGAGGATGAAAATTGGCTGTAAATCCACTAGATGGCACCCTATCATTTTTATGGCTTCTTACCCAGAACTATTTTCAGTACTGTATACAAGAAAGTTAGAAGGCAGAGATATCTTTTAAAACTCAGAGGAAATCAGAACTTGGATTTTAAACCTAGCCTTGCACCCAATGCATCTTTCATGTCAGTATTTCTGAAAACATTCATAAGAAAGCAATCCTATGCATTTTACTTGTACAGGTATACCATAATTGAGCTTACTCCAAGGTAAATGTTTATGGGGTTCAAGCCTAAGACGTTCTTATGGGGCAAATAAGTGATGGGGATGAGGAAGGAAGAAGCAGCAGGAAAGGTTATGGAAAGGAACTAGCTTTGTTATCTCAGAGCTCTGAATGCACAATTTTTCCATTGCTTGGATATATGGAGAATATGGAATATAAAGGGTTTTTATGCTCAATGTACTGTAGTACAAAAGAACCCTATGTTTATTTTCAGCAAACCCTCTTTATACAGGGCAAGCGTCAGTTCTCACTGTCATTTTTGTACTGCATTTTATCCATTATTGTACTGCTGGCGTGTTGTGAATAATTACCATATAAAAATTTCAAAAACATGCTCCATGTTATTTCTCTTTTTAACATACTTCCTTGACAATATATCCTTTGAAAAACAGTAATCTCTTGCTGATATTTATCTCCATTTTACCATACCTTTAACAGATAGGGGGGAAGTACTCCCTCAAGACTTTACTCGTGCTTTGCAACTTATTAAACGTTCTAGTTTATTTATGAACTTTCATTTCACATAGGTATGTAAACCAGCACACAAAATGTATACTCAATGAACCAAGAATGAAAATAACACTATAGCAGTCTGTTTATGTAAAAGCACTCGTAAGTTGTGAGATTCGATTGTCAGTTGGAGAAATTCTAAGCTCAGACCAGGGAGTAATTTCCACAACGTTTAGAAGTATAATGAAATATATATCTGATGACAGGTGCATAGAATTAAACTGCATGAAAATACTAGTGCCATTTAAAGCTTTCAAGATTGTACAGAACATCAGTAGAACAACCTGTTTTTCTCATCTTAGCTCAGATCTGCATGCATGCCCAGCCAGATCATCTTTCTGGTGATTTATTTCTATGCAGACACAAAAGCTACCACGAGAGGGTGTTTCTGCATTGTTGTAAAGAGATCTGCAGCCAATCGCTCAGTTCAGTGTGCTGTTGTTGTTGTTAACTGTCATCAAGTTGACTTCAACTTATGGTGACCCTATAAATGAAAGACCTCCAACTCACCCTATCAGCAACAGCCCTGCTCAGGTCTTGCTGTTCAGGTATAGTTGTAGCTTCCTTGATTGAGTCTATTCATCTGGAATAGGGTCTTCCTCTTTTCCTCCGGCCTTCTGCCTTACTATGCATTATTGTCTTATCTAGTGAGTCATCCCTTCTCATAATGTGTCCAAAGTACAACACTCTCAGTTTACTCATTTTGGCTTCTAGAGAGAGTTCAGGCTTTATTTGCTCTATGACCCATTTATTTGTCTTTTAGCAATCCATGGTATCCGTAGAACTCTTCTCCAGCACCACATTTCTTCCTATCAGTTTTCTTCACTGTCCAGCTTTCAAAACTGTGCATAGAAATTGGAAATACGATAGCATGAATAATGCTAACCTTAGTAGTATTTATACTTCAGGATCTTGTCTAGTTCCTTTATAGCTTCCCTCCAAGTCCTAATCTTCTTCTGATTTCTTGACTGCAGTCTACATTCTGATTAATGACTGAGCCACGCTATCGACAATCTTGAACTGTTTCAATGTCTCTTCATCATCTACTTTACAGTTATGTAAATAATCTGTAGTTAATATTTTTGTTTTCTTCATGTTCAACTGTAAATCCTCCTTTGCAGTTTCTTCTTTCATCAGTAATCATTTCGAGTCTTTGCAATTTTCTCCTAGTAGTATGGTGTTTGGCAGTGGAATGTACTACCTCAGAGTGTGGTGGAGTCTCCTTCTTTGGAGGTTTTCAAACAGTGGCTGGATGGCCATCTGTCAGGAATGCTTTGATTGTGTGTTCCTGCATGTCAGGGGGTTGGACTGGATGACCCTTGTGGTCTCTACCAGCTCTATGATTCTATGATTCAATGGTGTCATCTGCATATCTTAAATTGTTGGTGTTCTTTCCTCCAGTTTTCATGACTCATTCCCCAACTCTAATCCTGCTATATATATGATATGTTCCACAGAGCAGTTAAACAGATAGGGCGCTAAAATACAGCCTTGCTTGACCCCTTGCCATTTGAAAACCATCCTATTTCTCCATATTCTGTCCTGATGTTAGCCTCTTGTCCTGAGGATGTGTTATGCATCAGGACAATCAAATGTAAACAACTGGCTCCATAGATGGTGTTGCTGAGAATGATTTGGATTCTTGGATCATGGGCTGCGGTTCTATGAGGGGGGACTTCTGGAAAGGGATGGGGTGCATCTCATGCCAGTTGGAAGAAACGTTTTTGCCAACAGTCTCAAGAATTTGATCAGGAGGGCTTTAAATTGAGTCATATGGGGGAGGGAGACAGTATTCTGGAAGGCAAAAGGGTTGGAGAAAATAGTAAAACTGACATAGAGGGAACAAGGCAAACAGTGCAAGGACCCAACAGTGGGAGGCAAAAAAAAACTTGCACTGGCAGCAAGTAAAGGGAACACATGGTCTTAGATGTCTCTACACTAATGCACAGAGCATGGGAAATAAGCAAGATGAACTTGAACTCCTAGCACAACAAAGCAAATATGATATAATAGGCATTAGTGAAACCTGGTGAGTCTCATGATTGGAATGTAGGAATAGAGGGGTATAACCTTTATAAGAGAAACAGGCCAAACAGGAAAGGAGGAAGAATAGCATTATATATCAGGGATATTTACACCAGTAAAGAGATCCATGACATCAATACTGGAAGACAGGTGGAGAGCATCTGGATAAAAAATAAAGGGGGGGGGCAACAGGGATGTTATTGTGGGACTCTACTACAGACCCCCAAGTCAGACGGAGGAATTGGATGATGCCTTTCTAGAACAGATGACCACACACACAGAAAGGAGAGATGTAGTAGTGATGGGTGACCTCAACTATCCTGATACTTGCTGGAAATCTAACTCAACCAAACCTTCAAGGTCTAGCAAATTCCTTACTTGCCTGGAAGATAATTTCATGGTCCAAAAGGTGGAAGAGGCAACAAGGGGGTCAGCTATTTTCGATCTGATCCTAACCAACAGGGATGACCTGGTTAATGGGGTGCAAGTGGTGGGATCCTTAGGTGAGAGTGATCATGTTCTCCTGGAGTTTGTTATACAATGGAAAGGAGAAGCCAGGCATAGTCAGACACGCATTCTAGACTCTAGGAAAGCTGATTTCAATAAACTCAGGGAAATACTGGGGGTGATCCCATGGTCAGGAATACTAAAAGAGGGACTTTCTCAAAAGGGAGATACTGAAGGCACAATTTCAAACAGTACCAATGAGGAAGAAAAATGGGAGGTGTCTCAAGAAACCAGGATGGATGACTAAAGAACTCTCTGTTTAATGATCTGCTCTAGAATCTTCCCTGGTATTGATGTCAGACTAACTGGACGATAATTGTTGGGATCCTCTTTTTTTTCCCTTTTTGAAGATGGGGACAACATTTGCCCTCCTCCAGTCTGCTGGGACTTCTCCTGTTCTCCAGGAGTTCTCAAAGATTACTGCCAATGTCCAGCTTGTTACAAAATGGGTTTCTTAAAAAGACCTTTTCATCCCAGTTGTTATGGGACCGTATGGGACTGCACTCTAGGCACTGCAGGCCTCCCTCCTATGAATCTTCAACCACTGACTGTAGTGAAAAACTGTTACACCCTTGTGTTGCAATAAGAATACAAATTATGGCAAATATTGTACTGAAACTTAGTGAGTCTCACATGCTGATATGTTTCTTGGGATATCTAGGTCACAAAATAGATGGACTTGGGCTCAATAAAGTACTTAGACCATTTCACAACTTCCAAAAGGAAGCTCATTAGAGCCAATAATAATTAAACCAGACCTTCATGTTTTACTAAAGTACACCTTGTTCTAGACAGCCAGCATGGAGTGGTGGTTTGAGTGTTGGACCATGACTCTGACCATCGGGGTCCAAGTCCCCACTCGGCCATGGAAACCCAGTGGGTGACCTTAAGCAATGCACACACTCTCAGCCTCAGAGGGAGGCAAAGGCCAACCCCCTCTGAATCAATCTTGCCAATAAAATCCTGTGATAGGTTCACCTTAGGGTCACCATAAGCTGGAAACAACTTGAAGGCACACAACACACCATGTTCAGATTTGAAACCTTCTAAGATGGTAATTAGTACTTGTCACCAGAAGATGTTGCAGACTTGAAGACATGATGTAAAAGTTACTTCTCTCCTAAGGTCAAAAAGGTTGGCAGTTGTTTCAAATAAAGTATAAATAACTCAATGTGAGTTTTTGTCTCATGGTTAGCACAACTATTCCTGCATTTTATACTTGAAACAAGAAGGTATCATTGGCTGGTGTATATACAGCTGTTTTATGGCTTCAGTATATGCAGATGACAGGATGGAATGCAGATGACAGGATGCAGATGACAGTTGATGGAAAATTATTGGTAACTAGAAGTTAAATATTCATACCAAAAGGGGGATGCTTCCAATTCAGCTGGCCACAACAATTATAACAGATCAACATCTATATATATAATTCTCTTGGGTATGTTGCCATTTTCAGTGTGCTGATTAGCTGCTTAGGTGTCAGGATCCACCTCTCCTCACAGGACTAGGCCCCTGGCTGCAAAGCCTCTTTTCAGACTCAGGCCCTGGCTGTGGGAGTCTTGGAAGAACCAGGGCCAAGCTACCAGATGCAGCCAGCTGTAATCATGCAGCACACCTGAAGCAGTCAGGGGAACTGCTATTTAAGAGCAGCATTTGGCCCTCAGAATTGGTCATCACAACATGATCTTTTATGTTGTCTATAACTATGCCTTGCTTATGGGTTGGGGGCCTTTTATGCTGTCTGTAGCTGCTCCTTGGCCCTTCTGTGCTGTCTGTAGCTGCTCTTTGGTCTTGGGGTGTAAACATGTGGAAAGCTTCAAGTCCTTTCTAAACATGGTGGTGGAGAGGCCTCACATCCTGGTGTCTATGTGGAGTTGAGTGGGGAGTGGGGGGTGGGTGTGTACATGCAGTTCCATGATGTTGGAGGGGCTCTCGCATCCTGGTGCACATGGTGTGTGTCCAGCATTGTATGTGTATATGTGCATTGCGGTGGCAGAAGGGCTCTTGGCATGAAACTAGCCATTATAGTTGATTTGAAAGGTTATATGTTATTGGATCAAATGATCATACTCTTGACATGTTTCCTAAGTGGCCAATCAGCAAAGTGGGAACGGAAACATACTGAAGCATTTTATATATGTAGATAATGGTGCATGTTATGCTGGGTATAGCTAGTACTGTATATTATCTTCAAAACATGAAAAAATATTAGACTCCAGCAATCTATCAGCTTTCTCAAAATCTGATAATAGAATGTAGTACAGGGCTGATTGAGCAGGTCTCCCACCCAACATGATTATTGAGCAGGATTGTATGCAAAGCCAGAAGACTGCTTATGGACTATCAAAACCAAAGAAGAATACAGTTTTCCCTCCATATCCACAGATTTAAGTATTCACACTTGGAAAAAATTCTTAAAAAATAATAATCCAAAAAGCAAACCTTGATTTTTGCGATCTTAAATAAGGGACACCATTTTGCTATGCCATTGCATATAATGGGACTTGAGTATTCACAGATTTTGGTATCCACAGGGGGTCCTGGAACCAAGCCCCAGCAAATATGAAGGGACAACTATATTTCAATTTCAGTGCTCTGATTTTGGACTTTATCAGATGCAGTAAATACAGCATCATAACAACACCTAATGAACGTGAAAGGGGGCGTATACCACACAATGCTGTTATTTCACGATTTTGTGTGGTCAATAAGGTGTTCTTTTTTATTGTGGAGCCAAGCCATCAATAGATCAGCCATGGCAGTTTTTTGCTATGATTGCAAGCATGTGAAACCAAGCCCTGTTCTGCTGTTGCAATTCCAGTGTCAATGGGCTGCCCCCACCAGAACACATCTGGGTGAGAATGTGAACACTAAGCATGGGATGCTCTTTTTATTATCCTCCCCGTATTGCAGGCAAGTTTTTAAGTGTGTTTCAGTGCATGTGTGGTTGTTTTGTTTTTTAATTTATCTATGTTTTTAACTCTTAAGTGTGCTCACATCTCGTGAGAACCACCAAGATCAGGCTCACCCGTCAACACAGAAGTATGAGGCTGCTTTTTCACACTACCACAGCAATGTTTGATATAAAGGGTTCTTTTGCTGGCACACAAACGGTGTAAAATATATGGTGCCAAAAGAATGCTTTTAGAGGCTTGTCTGATAAAGTTCTTTATCTCATTCAGCTGATTTGGAGGTCAACGTATTGATGAAAAAGCTAAGTGATGAATCATGTATAACAAATGACTAACATAAGGAAAGCAGAAGTTGCAGGCAAGAAAAAGAATGTAAGGAGCTTATCACATAAGGCAGGTAGATCACAACTATGTGTGTGTGCCTTCAAGTTCCCTGTCACCTTTTATTACAGCAGGACAATAGTGTCTTTGGCTGGGACTTAGAGGTTTGTCTACTGCTGAAGTAAAGCAGCAGTGCAACTGGAAGGTTCTGTCTTCCATGCTAACTTATTGCATGATGTTGTCATTCTTCTGTTCCAGGCCTGTGGGAGACTGAGGTGAAACTGTGTCTTTTTGCTAACTTGAAAAAATCCATTTGCAAAAAGACAGTTTTACCTCAGTCTTCCATAGGACCGGAACATCAGAACACCAGAAGAATGACAATGTCACATGATAAGGCAACAGAGAGAGCAGAACCTTCTGGATGCACTGCCATTTTACTTCAGCATGTGATAAGCCCTTTAGTTCCTCTTCTGTTGTTTTACTTGTGGCAGACTCTTTGGAAAATGTTTCTTTTACAAACACAAAGAATCCGTTAATGATGTCCTTTCCTGTACTGTTCTGCTACAATGTCTAGCAAAACTCCAATTCTGTTTCCATGGCTTATATTAAAACGAGAAAAGATTCTAATCAGGAAGGGGGGAAAGTGAAGGTGACCTCCAGGGAAATGGCCAAATGAGACCAAACTAGGAAAAGGGGCAGCAATAATGTCTTGAAGGGTGTACTGAGCGGGAAACTTCAAGCCCTGTGTATGATAAAGTTTAGCCCAAATTATGGTTGCAAACCCAGAAATGTTCCCAAGATGCAAAAGGAAAGAGATATATCTGAATTTTCATACTGTTCAAACAACATGTCAAACAGACAGTAGGATATTCTGCAGGCCAGCAAGTACAGTTGACCCTCCGTATCCATGGGTTCTGCATCCACAGATTCAACCAACCACAGGTCAACAATATTCAGGGTCAGGGTGGGGGAATTCCAAAAAGCAAACTTTGCTGTTTAGCATTTTATATAAGGGATGCCATTTTACTATGCCATTGTATATAATGGGACATGAGCATCCATGGATTTCAGTATCCACAGGGATCCTGGCAGATACCGAAAACCCACTGATACCATGTGGTTTGTCCTGAACAGTGAATCCCTTCTACATATTTTCCACTGGATTGTAAATTAAGCTATCACAGACCAATATTCTAAGTGTATGCACAAATACAGCAGTGAGTACAGTATTTGGTGGATATACAAGCAGATCCTCTGTCAAAGAAATGGTATCTAGAAGTGGTAAGTGCTGGCTGAAAAAATATAATTTTACTAAAGAAATTAATCTGAGAATCAAACAAGAATCACTTTCAGGCATATCAGACTAAAACTATTCGCCATGAAAGGAAGGCAGAGTGTGAATCTAACGTATACAAATAAACAAATGTATGAACATTAATTTTCCACAAGCAAAAAAGAGGAGGTACCCATTTGGCTCCACAGAAGTGGGACACTACATAGTCAAGTAGCTAAGCCATTTTCAATAACAGCTGGAGGGCCAATTTGTCATTGAGTGGGATAGCAAATTTTAGAATTTTTATGACTATTATTGTCTTTAACATTAGTATTTAGTTCTGTTTCTTGTGCTAGTGTGGTTCCCTCAAAACAATACATTTTGTTGCAAGTTCAACCTTATTTTTTTCTCAGCTAGAAGGCTAGAGTTTCAGGAGAGGATATAGCTAACATATCAGCCAAAGGGCACTCCAGACTGTAAGTGTTAATTGGGAATCCAAGAACCAACGCTGGATCAGGAACCACATCTAACCTGTTGGGGAGTATATGATCCTATCCAAAACAGCCTTTTTACTATGTGTCAAGTTCTCAAACTCCTCAACACCATCTTAAATATATATGATCACAGGATGCCCCTGTATCATTTGGATTTGATGAAAAGGGGATTAGAACTGGTGTCACCAGCATACCTATGTCACCAGAACCCATGACTGCCACACACCCTCACCTCATCCAGCAGCTTCATGTACATATTAAAAACCACAAAAGGTAAAAATGAGCCTTTCATAGGATGACTCCTAAAGGGGTAACAGGGATGTCCCAGCATCACCTTAAGAAGCAGAATCCTCATAAAGTCATGTTCCCACATGCCATTCCTAAGGGGGGACCCGCAAGTTAACCATGGCGTGCGGTATCAAAAACTACTGACAATTCGCAGGAAACACAGCATTAATCTCCCACTGTCTTTCTTCCAACTAAGGTTATCCACCAAGGTGACTAGAGCTGTTTCAGTCCAAAAAGGTCCTGAAGATGTTTGTCCTCTTGAACACTTTGCCCAACAGTACATTTGATACCAGCCAATAATTATTTAGAACATGAATAATTACTTAGCCACCATGAATAAAAAGTACTTTCTTCGGGGCAGTTAGCAGTTGACCCTCCAAAAAGGATGCACCAGTTGATTCTCCAAATTAACCAATTAGCCAGTTGAAAAGATCTCACCACTGAAGGAGAGAAAGTACTGAGGTGGCAAGTCCTGACTTCATCACAAACTTTGTCTCTGTTTTGGGGGTAAAATCACTAGAAAATTATGCAAATAATTGTAATGGATGGAAATCAAGAAAGTACATGTTTGGAAGAAACCATGACTTCCAAATAAGCTTCAGAATGAATAGAAGAAACTTTATCTGCAAAGTGCCTTATAAATAATTTGTAACAGGTAGTTTCAGGAAGGAAAACAGTCCATAGAAGTATAGAGACTTTCCCATTGTTTTTGTTTTGATTTTACCAGCACATTAATGGTTTTGCATCCAAGCTTGTTCTTGAAATGTCCCTGGTTTCCACCACTCCCCTTTCCTTTGTGTCCTTCCTCGCCCACTGTTCATGTGTCTCTAGACTTAGGCAACATTTCAGAAATTCACTTTCTGCAATTTCCATTGAGCCCTTTTTAATTATTATTCAAGAGATATAATCTAAGTGTTGAAGTGCTTTAGCACTTACTATTGACACTATTTATTCATTTTCCTTCCCTTGCTTAATCTCTGTTGAGTCTTGGTTCTGAAAAAAATCACAATATTTCTTGGTGGTGAGCATCTTAGGTAGTTTCAGTAACACAAACAGACAGCCATGGAAAGGTACATTTCATTTCAGATAATAGTGGGTTAATTTAAACTGACTTTAACAGATTAGAAAGCTGGATCAAAAATAACAAAATGAATTTTAACAGGGAAGATACTGTAGATTAAAAGATAAAAGCATACAATGCAGAAGCCCTATTTTTATTTTTAACTAACATTACAGGTATATTGCCATTTTCATTCATCTTATCTTTACGCTGGCTTCATTCTCTTCCATTAAGTTCAAAGATTAATTGCGGCAATCCAGATATTATTGTATTTCAGAATCACAGAGACAGGACCCACGGCAATTCTCTTTAATTAGTGGGTAATTACATGAATGTACCTTCTTTAGTTTGGCACAGTTGCTGTACATATCTTCATATAGGCAAGGATTGGCTGAAATGAAAGGGATGCATGTGTTTAGTGCAAGGAGCCCCAAGCTTGTCAGCTGTCAGAGTCATAAAAACATAAGAAGACCCCTGGCTGGATCAGACCAAAGGCCTATTGAGTAGTTGGGTAACTGCTTATGGGAAGCCCACAAGCGTGATGGGTGTGCACTAGTATCCTCCTGTCCATGCTCCCCAGCAACTGCCTCTGTTGCTGAAGAGAATCATAAGAGTTGGAAGGGATCACAATGCCCATCTAGACCAACCCCCTGCCATGCAGGAATACACAAATAAAACCCTCCTGAAAGATGCCCATCCAATCTCTGTTTAAAGACCTCCAAAGATGAAGAGTCCATCACCCTTTAAGGCAATTATTCTACTGTTGAACAGATCTTCTTCCTAACGGTCAGGTGGAATCTCTCTTCTTGACATTTGAATACATTGTTTAATTTCTAGTCTCTGGAGCAGAAGAAAACAAGTGTGTTTCATATTCATGACATTCCTTCAGATATTTAATGATAGCTATCATGTCTTCTCTTCGCCAAGCTAAACATACCCACCTCCCTAACTTTTTCCTCATAAGGCTTGGTTTCCAGATCTTTCCAAATCACCCTTCTCTTGATTTGTTCCAGCTTGTCAATATCCCTCTTGAACTATGGTGCCCAGAATTTGACACAGTATTCCAGGTGAGATCTGACCAGAGCAGAATAGAGTGGGACTACTACTTCCTTTATCTGGACAAGATACTCCTGTTGATACAGTCCAAAATTCCATTGGCTTTTTTGGCCACTGGAACACACTGTTGACTCATGTTTATCTCATCTACTAAGACTCCTAGATCCTTTTCACATGTATTGTTGTCAAGCCAGATTCACTCACCCTATATTGTACATTTCATATTTCCTGCCTAGATATAGTACCTTACAGTTATCCCTGTTGAAATTCATTTTGTTAGTTTTGGCCCAGCTCTCCAATCTGTTAAAGGTCATTTTGAATTCTGATCCAGTCCTCTGGGGTATTAGCTACCCCCCTACTTTGGTGCCATATGAAAATTTGATAAGCATGCCTTCTATTCCATAATCTGTGTCATTTATAAAGATGTTAAGGACTTTCTAAACATTTCTAATGAACTTGCCATTTCTGAAGATACATCTACAGATCCCCTCCTTATCGCCATAGGTTTCAATGTTGGTCTAGTTATCATTTCAAAGGTGGGGAGGGGAACAGCAAACCTCAAACTTTTTTTAATCCAAAATAAAAATCCAGGGTGCCTTTACACAATGAAAATGTAGTGGAAAGTATTCGTGTCCAACCCTGGTTGTTTACACGTACATTGGGTCGGGCACGTGATTTTCGGAAGGGGGGCCACCTTTTATCCCACAACCGTTTGTGCCGGTTTTTAAAAAAGTCACGGGAGGATTCGGAAAATCGGAAATGTAAACAGCCCGGGACAAGCTATCTCGGTACTAGGTGATGACCAAAAATGGTGACTGGGGGTGGGCTCAGAGATCAGCGACCAGAAAAGGAGGAGTCAGTCACCTGTTCAACAGATTCAGCCTCACCAGCTGAAAACAAAGGCATCCCTTCCAGCTGCACGAAGGTTTGTGTGTGTGTGTGTGTGCGTGTATACTAAATCACCCTGTTCAATGGATTTCTACACTGCAAACCCTTCAGCTTTAACCTTGTCCTCTCCTGCATGCTGGGTTTAAATTTTAAAGAGAGAGTAAATTATAAAGAGATTGTGGGTGGATGATCGAGCATTCATCCCCTGCCTGCATCCCCTCCCTGGGTCTGAACGGATAATCAAACATTCATCCACCACCCCCAAAGGCACAGTAAAAAATGCCAGTGTCTGAGCGGATGATCACACACTCATTCATTCATCCCCCCCCACAAGGCACAGTAAAAAATGCCAGCGTCTGGGTCTTTCAAAATGCCTTGTGTGTCCTCCTCTTATAATCCCCTGCATTGGCTTGAAACCTTCACTCCACAGCTGCCTCTGCTTAAAGGGTTAACATTTTAAAGAGACAGGACAACCGCAAGCCTCTGGCCCCCTGCACTCAGCTTCCTGGCTGAAAGCATACTGGCTTGGGCTTGTGTGTGTGCGTGCCGTGGCTCCAGTCTGCTCTACTTTTGATCTGTCTCACACTCCCCAGCACCAACTGATCGCTCCTCCCCCCCCCCAGTTTAGCTGGCTTTACATGGTGTTCTTTCATTTCTAAAGGAAAGACAGGGTTTAGCCACTGATCGCTCCTTCCTCCCCGGATTCCTCCCCTCATCCCCTCAACGCCTCATCCCCAATGCAACACTCATTCATCCCCTCATCCCCAACCAGAAGCCTGAACAAACATTTGAGCTAGCCAATAGCATTGCTTGTGGCACGGAACTCTAAAGGAAGTACATCACTGAGGTTGTGAAAAAACGAGTAATCACATCCTTGACTGACAGCTAAAAAAAAAAAAATCCAGGGACCGTAAACTCGTGTAAACAAAAAAACCAAAGGGTAGTATATAGTGGGAGAAGGTACATATCACGGGACGTGATACCATGTAAACAATGATCCTGGGATCTCCAGGGATATCCAGTTCAGAGACAAAAACCGTGTAAACAGGGAGGGATAAATACGGGATCAAGAAGTCCCAGGATGCCCCGTGACAAAAACTATCATCTAACTGTCACTCAGCACTCACAGGTTTAAAGACAAAAAAAGTCTATAGTTCTATAGTTCTGTAATTATCCTCCTTGTCCACTAGATGGTAGCATTACACCATAAAAGTTGAACTACCTTATCCTAAACACAATGACACAAGATAACTGGCCTTAGAATCATACAATCATAGAATAATACAGTTGGAAGTGACCTCAAGAGCCATCCAGTCCAACCCCCTGCCATGCAGGAATACACAATCAAATAATTCTTGACAGATGGCCATCCAGCCTCTATTTAAAAACCTCCAAAGAAGGAGACTGCAACACACTATGAAGTAGTGCATTCCACTTCCAAACTGCTCTTACTGTCAGAAAGTTCTTCCTAATGTTTAGGTGGAATCTCTTTTCCTGTAGTTTGAGCCCATTGCTTTGTATCCTATGAGATTTTCAGACGTGATTTTCGGGTCTATATATTCCAAAACAGCTCCGTTGCTGCCGCGCAGCAGGGGAGCAGTTTTGGACGACGACGTTCCTCTGCTGAACCCCTCTGTGTCACTTCCGTGACAGAATGGAGGAAACCACATCGTAATTCACTCACGGGCAACAATCGTGACTGAAATATGACACGGCTTCCTCCATTCTGTCACAGAAGTGACACGGAGGGGTTCGGCAGAGGAACGGCGTCGTCCAAAACTGCTCCCCTTCTGCATGGCAGCAACGGAGCTGTTTTGGAATATATAGACCCGAAAATTGCTTCTGAAAATCCCCCTAGTCTCTGGACGAGCAGAAAACAAGCTTGCCCCATCCTCAGTATGACATCCCTTCGGATATTTAAACATGGCCATTATATCCCCTCTCAATCTTCTCTTCTCCAGACTAAACATGCCCAGATCCAACCCCCTGCCACACAGGAAATCTTGATCAAAGCATCCCTGACAGATGGCCATCCAGCCTCTGTTAAAGACCTACAAGGAAGGAGACCCCACCACGCTCAAAGGGAGTGTGTTCCACTGCCAAACAGCTCTTACTGTCAGAAAGTTCCTCCTAATGTTGAGGTGGAATCTCTGTTCCTGGAGCTTGCATCCATTGCTCCGTGTTCTAGTCTCTGGAGCAGCAGAAAACAAGCTTGCTCCATCCTCAATGTGACACCCCTTCCAATACTTAAAAAGGGCTATCATATCACCCCTTAACCATCTTTTTTCCAGGGTAAACATACCCAGCTCCCTATGTCTCTCCTCATAAGGCATGCTTTCCAGATCTTTCACCATTTTAGTCACCCTTCTCTGGACACGCTCCAATTTGTCAATATCCTTTTTGAATTGTGGTGCCCAGAACTGGACACAGTATTCTGGGTGAGGCCTGACCAAGGCAGAATAGAGTGGCACTATTACTTCCCTTGATCTAGACATTATACTTCTATTGATACAGCCCAAAATTGTATTGCCCTTTTTTTAGCTGCCGCATCACACTGTTGACTCATGTTCAACTTGTGGTCTACTAGGACTCCTAGATCCCTAGTATTGATGTCACGCTGACTGGGCAGTAATTATTTGGGTCTTCTTCTTCTTTTTTTTTTCCCCCTTTTAAAGATGGGAACAACATTTGCCCTCTTCCAGTCTACTGGGACCTCTCCTGTTCTCCAGGAATTCTCAAAGATTTTTCACAGTGATTCTGAGATTACTTCTGCCAGTTCTTTTAATACCTTTGGATGAAGTTCATCTGGCCCCGTAAACTTGAACTCATTTATTCTGGCCAGGTATTCTTGAACTACCTTTTTACCAATTCTGTGCTGTATTTTCCCTACTGCATCATCTGCTCCATCTTCCCCAGGTTGAGCACTTTTCCCTCTTTGGGAGAAGACTGAAGCAAAGACGGTGTTAAGAAGTTCTGCCTTTTCACTGTCCCCTGTTAGCCTTTCGCCATCTTCTTCCCGCAGCAGCCATACCATTTCCTTGTTCTTCCTTTTGCTATGGACATGCCCCAAAAGGCATTTTTATTGTTTTTAACCTCTTTAGCAAGCCTGAGCTCCAGCTGAGCTTTGGCTTTTCTAACTTTTCCCCCTACATGAGCTAGCCATTTGTTTGAATTCTTGGGGGGTTGGACTGGATGGCCCTCGTGGTCTCTTCCAACTCTGCAATTCTATGATTCTATGATTTCTCCCTTTTTCCATTTCTTGTACATGTCCTTTTTATGTTTTAGCTCAGTTGAGAGTTCTTTCGACATCCATCGTGGTTTCTTTAGACACTTCCCCTTTTTCCTCCTCATTGGAACTGTTTGAAGCTGTGACTTCAATATCTCACTTTTTAGAAACTCCCACCCTTCATGAACTCCTTTATCTTTTAGTATTTCTGATCATGGGATCACCTTCAGTAATTCATAGGTTGCCATAGGATACAAAGGACACTGACCAAGCAGGAATTCCAGACTGGACAAACCTTCAGGATGTTTCGAAGAAGGGGTAATAAATACTGTCTTGGGGCCACAAGGCAGAGGGAGAACAAAGAAACCCTGGGATGGGAGACCTCTAATCTCAGGTGGAGAGATGAACAGAGAAAACAATGAACTAGGGGAAGGCTATTTGAGACTGGTCTGGAATGTTACCGATACTTTCAAATAAGCAATCCACTTTCCCATGGCAGTCTGATTTTGCCAAATTAATTTAAAAGTCCTCAAAAATGCATTCACCAACAAAAAGAGGGAAAAGAAGTATAAAAATCTTCCTGCATTAAAAAAAACACTATCCCCTTTATTCCATTAAACCCATATTAAATCACAATCTTGTTAAACTTTGCACTTTTAAAATAAAGTATTTTAAAGTCCCCAATTACTCTCTCTTATTTACATGAAGAAGGTAAACTCACCAAGGTTCCAATATCATCATCCAATGGCTGTTTGTGGCTGGAGTAGATTGAATGGCAATGTGCAGGCCAAGCCAACCAGCCATCCTTTGCCTTGGCTTCTTTCATGTGGCCACTCCACTATGGGGAGTAGAGCAGGCTTCAATCCTTTCCAGAGCCCTTGTGAGGGCATCGTGGCCCCATCAACCACAAGTTAAGAACCACTGTCACAACCAATCTGAGAGTCTCTCTTTAATTATAACCCAGATGTTATTAAGAAGATTAGGAAAGTGAGGCTTTTACCAGGTCCAGTGTCTGTAAAAATGGATTACTTTTCACTGCTGAGCCAGGTGTTAATCCCAAGAACACGCCCCCCCCCCAACCTGGCACAACCGCAATTATTTTAGCAGTCTCCATGAATGGGGCAGCATTCCAGGGCACATATGGGCAATCTCATGCACTCCCCTCCTCAGGAGAGAGTTTTCACCAGCTGAATTGTGCCTCCAGGCCAGTGATCTCACTGGTGGAAGCTTTCCCTGTCATGGAGTGCTCACAGGGGCATCAGTCCACCTTTGTTCTTATCCAGAATGAAACAGAAAAAGATCCCATTTAGATGGGACAAGTTGGAAGGAATGATCTTTACGTTTAAACAACAAAGATTTTGAATGGATTCTGTACAGAAAGTGAGAGAGTTTCTGGAAAAATTCAAAGGCGAGCTGGAAGAAATGCAAGAGGAAGAGGGGACAGATGAGACACCAGAACACGATGAAGAATATTTGATGCAACTGGGAGAGCAAGGAGATTCTTCTACATTGGCTGCTGCAGGCGTGGACCTTTCTAAGGCCTTGTCTAGATGGGCTGTTTACCCCATCTTGGCCCTGTCTTGGAGCCCTGCAATCCAGACAACTCAGGACATTTGCCCCATTTTGCCCCTGGGCAGTCCACAAAACCCCTGGGGCAAAGACAGGGCCAAGTCGAGGATAAAGCCCATTACACCAATTTTTAAAAATACCTGGGGAAAACTGCTTCAGCTGGCAAAAAAAGGGGGGATTGGGGCCCCGCATGACCAAAGGAGCCCATACTGCCACACTGACCCATCACTGCAGCTGCCATCTGCCATTGGTCTTCCAAAGCCAAGAAGCAAGCCTGCAGCATGTGACCACCCTGGCACATAACTTGTGGTTGATGGGGCCAGCCTCATGGCTTCAGAGAGTGGGACACAGGTGGCAGCAGCTGCAGCAACAGGCCAGTGTGGTGGTCTGGACTCCATCCTGTTTTGTGCCGGTAATGGGGGAGGAACAGACCATATCTGTGGGCTGAATATGCAGGCAGGAAGCCAGTATATTCTGTCCTGTGTAAATGAGACCTAGGTTTGTGTACTAGTGTTCCTTCGGGTTTAAATGACCGTATCAACATGAGTTGCTTTTTGTAGAAACACATTTACATATGTTACTCTAGGTATATGGTCAGAATTTCTTCTAATTGCTGCCAGTTCATCTCTATTCTGGGAATAGGTCCAACAGGCAATTATTTCACTCACTCACAGCTGATAAGATTAGCTTTATAAAAAGAGTGTCGAAGCCGGGTTCATTACACCCCCATTTTGGAAAAAGAAGGAACTTTGAAGTTTGGAAATACATGAATTCTTACATGTTAATTAAAACTGGCAAGTGTGGCCTGGATAGATAAATTATATTAATATACATTAGTAATGTAGGTTGAGCATTTACTTTACAATCATAACTAACCCTTAATTGTTGTGTTAAAGACTGAGGACTTTATCAGACACAGAAAATACGTTGTCATAATGATGCCTAACGAATTTGAGTGGTCACCAAGCCATCAATAGATCGGTCGTGGTGTTATTTTGCCATGATTCAAGCATGTGAAACCCCATCCCGTTCTGCTGGTGTGAATTCAGCATCAATGGGCGGCCCCTGACAGAACACATCCGGGTGGGAACATGAAAACTAGCAATGGGATGCTCTTTTTACGAACCTTCCCATGTTGCAGGCAAGTTTTTAAGTGTGTTTCAGTGCTTGTGTATTCTTTTTGTTTTTTAATTTAGCTGTTGTTTTTTACTTTTAAGCACACTTGTGTCTTCTCACAAGAACCACCGAGATCACTCTCGGCAGTGAACGCAGAAGTATGAGGCTGCTTTTTCACACTATCACGGCAATATAAAGGATTCTTTTGCTGGCAGAAAAACAGTGTAAAATATGGTGCCAAAAAAACATTTTTAGAGGCTTGTCTGATAAAGTCCTGTTAACAAAACAGTTGGAAACATCTCGAAGTAACCATCTCTGCTTGATTACTCCTGAGTCAAGTATTTATACTTCTGCTTGATTATCTTCAAGTCAAGTTTGCTTATTGTGATTACTACAGAGCAGAGTTTCTACATGTTTCATCATTTGCTTGATTATTCCAGAGTCAAGTGTCTATACTGTAGCTAATCTTTAGTAAAAAATTCCATTGGAATTTGGGACTCTTTGAGATAAAGTAACATCGGACTTGATTATAATTTCTGTTTATGTATTGTTAATGGACCACTAATCTAATTTGTTTTTGAAAAAGGTAGTGTCATTCAATTGTTTTATACTATTCTATCTTCTTCCTGCTATGTTATGTAACTATAGGCAAAATACTTATCAATCCACTTTGAGTAATACAAGAATTAGACCATTGCAGCAATGCATTTTAGGGTATCATTTAAGTACTTTGTGCATATGATTACCATGGTAACTAATGGCCATACTAAGGAGTGAGGCTTCCAAACATTTTTCAGGGCTTCTGGTTCCTGGAACACTTGGGAAGCATAGTAGCTCAGATTATTAACTAATGCAGATAAGAATGTATCAATCATAACAAAACCATAACAAAAGTGAAAAATATGCAAAGCCAGATGAGCATAAACCTCAGCAACATTACTTCCACAAACAAATGCAAATGACCAAACTGCTCTATAGTGATCACTTCTGTCATATCCCCCCTGGATTCTGGGAATTAGAGTTGAATCCAGTGCAGACCTGACATGAGTTTGGTTTTGGGCCTCTCACTCCAGGAATGCCAGCCTGAGAATGTTTGGATGTTTTCTCTCCCATGTAACTTTATGGCCGGGGCCATCTGGTCCCCAATCTCACTCCCTCTCCCCCCTCCCTTCTATTCTCCCCCTTCGCACAGCCCAAGGGTTCTCTGTTGTGTATTCTGAGTGTTTGCCTCAGAACTAGCTTTGCTATGTTACTAGAACTACACTGCCTTGCTGAATAAAGATTTTCTTATTGAACTAATGTGAGTGGGTTTACTGGTGCATCACAACTTCCATGCTTGTGTATACATCCAAGGAGCATCACTCAATACTTGCACACCTTCTCTAAGACCTTTGGAAATATAGTGGAAATTACTACTGTTACTCTTTTCTCTTTTCTTATCAATTGTCCAAAACTACAAAAAAGGGTTGGTACAACAACTCTAAACTTGTTATTTGCAAACTTAGTTCTTCAACACATGGCTATCATCAAGAAACAGGTTGGTTTCTTGTATCAGCACTGGCAACTGTGCCATCTACTGCCAGACTGTATTGGACTTCAGCATTTAACAACTGGCATAAGGGTGCTGGACTCATAGAAAGGTGATCTGATGATCCTTGGCTGTCTTGGGTTTCTTTCACAAATAGCTGCTTGTCCATAGAATAGAAATCAAGATTAATCACATTAAAATCACATTAATCACATTAATCACATCTCACAGGATGTCCATAAGCATAAGAAAAGGTGTGACTGGATGAGGCATGAGCAAAGCAAATTATGTCTGCTTTGTAATGTAAATGATGAGCAAAGCAAATGATGCTTCTGTCCTGGGCCCAGTGCTATTCAACATCTTTATCAATGACTTGGATGAGGGAATTAGGGGCATACTTATCAAATTTGCAGATGACACCAAATTGGGAGGAGTAGCTAATACCCTGGAGGACAGGATCAAAATTCAGAATGACCTGGATAGGCTGGAGAGCTGAGCCAAAGCTAACAAAATGAAATTCAGTATGGAGAAATGTAAAGTACTGCATTTAGGGCGGAAAAATGAAATGCATAAATATAGGATGGGAGAGACCTGGCTGAACGAGACTACGTGCGAAAGGGATCTAGGAGTCCTAGTAGACCACAAGTTGAACATGAGTCAACAGTGTGATGCAGCAGCTAAAAAGCTGATGCGATTTTGGGCTGTATCAATAGAAGTATAGTGTCTAGATCAAGGGAAGTAATAGTGCCACTCTATTCTGCCTTGGTCAGACCTCACTTAGAATACTGTGTCCAGTTCTGGGCACCACAATTAAAAAAGGATATTGACAAATTGGAGTGTGTCCAGAGAAGGGCAACTAAAATGGTGAAAGGTCTGGAAACCATGCCTTATGAGGAGAGACTTAGGGAGCTGGGTATGTTTAGCCTGGAAAAAAGACGGTTAAGAGGCGATATGATAGCCCTGTTTAAGTATTTGAAGGGGTGTCACGTTGAGGATGGAGCAGGCTTGTTTTCTGCTGCTCCAGAGACTGGAACACAGAGCAATGGATACAAGCTCCAGGAACAGAGATTCCACCTCAACATTAGGAGGAACTTTTTGACAGTAAGAGCTGTTCGGCAGTGGAACACACTCCCTCGGAGCGTCGTGGGGTCTCCTTCCTTGTAGGTCTTTAAACAGGGGCTGGATGGCCATTTGTCGGGGATGCTTTGATCAAGATTTCCTACGTGGCAGGGGGTTGGACTGGAAGGCCCTCGTGGTCTCTTCCAACTCTACAATTCTATGATTCTATGATTCTATGATGCTGCATAATGACCCCTGAGTGAAAAGGAGGACAAACCTTGAGCAAGCTAATGGTTTCACAGCCATACCTGAATAAATACAGGGCTGAGGTAAAGTTTTGGGTTTTGTGCCATTCAGAGATTTCCCAAGTAAGGACTTTTTCGGACATCTTAAATGTAACGGATTTTTCGGACATCTTAAATGTCCCTTTCGCATGACGCCCATCCCTGCTGTTACTGTTGCGGTACCGCAGGGACATTTGAGTGTTATATTTCAGCGATTTTTACTCACGAAAGTTGATCGTGAGTAAAAATCGCCGAAATATAACACTCAAATGTCCCTGCGGTACCGCAACAGTACCAGCAGGGATGGGCGTCATGCGAAAGGGACACCCTGCAGCGCAGCAGCCTTGCAACGTGGCAAGGCTGCTTCCATTACATTTAAGACATCCGAAAAAGTCCTAATACAAATAAACTGGTATGTTGGAAAACCAGTCTATTTTCATAATATATGGGAGTTCTCCCTTTTGAGAAAGAACCAGGAATTTGGGCCTTCTTTTCAGCATAAAATGTCTGATAGGAATGGAGGAAGAAGCATCAGACCAGATCATACTATTTGTTCATCTAGGTACCTGGTAGGCTTTGGGCTAGAGAAGGTAATGCCTGGACCTGGGACCTTCTGCAGACAAACTATCACTGAACTACAACCCTTCCGATTACCATCCTCCTAGCATTGATGACTATGACGGGCTTCTAACTGCATGCTGTTTGGTTAATTTTTATCTTCTCATAGAATTAGCTAGCACACATTGGAAACTGCTTAATGCAGTGTAGATGTGTAAATAGCTATTGCTTAAAACAATTTGTAAGCTGCTCTGATAGCCTTGTGGCTGAAGAGCGGGGTATAAATAAATAAATAAATAGATAGATAGATAAATAAATAATAGAATCACAGAATCATAGAGATGGAAGAGACCAAGAAGGCCATCCAGTCCAGGAATACCCAATCATATCATTCCCAACAGATGGCCATCCATTACATTGTGTCCTAGGATGCGTCCAAAAAGTACCAAAAAGTAGGTCATTGAGGTCCTGTTAATAAAAAGTGCCGCATTACTAACTGCTCCAGCACAGGAGCAGAATGTGATGAGGATGATGCCATCTGAAACCGAGTCCTGTTTGCAGGACAGAAACATCATCCTGGCATTCTGATAAGGAACTTTTTGCTGAATCTGATAATCTCCCTGGTCTCTGGAGCAGCAGAAAAGCTTGCTCTCTCTTCAATATGACTCTTCAATATGGCTATCATGTCCTCTAATAGATTTTTAAATGGTTTTAATTCCATATATTATTCTATTGAATTGCAAAAATAACTTTTTATATGTTTTACTGGTGCTTTTTTTTTTGTATTTTAATCTGTATTTGTTTTCATCCTTATAAACTGTTTTGAATCCCAGTATAAGACAAAAGGCAGGTTCTACATGCACCACTACCATTGTCATCATCATACTTGTACCTGAATACTGTCCACTAACTGGACACTGCAAATCCTGTTACAAAATAAATGAAGTAGGGTCATGTATACTTACTGCAGAGTCCAGCATCACATTCGCTGGGACAATCACCACATGGCTCGCCTTCCTTATAAGGTGAATAATAATTAATTCCTAGTACATTTCCCCTGAAATGTTAAAAAGAGATAAAAAGAACATCATAAATAATTTCCCCTTTATTCTTAAATGTGTGGTTTCCTGGGACTTTTTCGGATGGAAGAAAAGTAACGCAAGCAGCATCACCAGGTTGCGACGCTGCTGCGCAAGAGGGCGCCAGTTGCGAACGACGCTCTTCCCAGAGGTACTGTTACAGTACTGCTGGGACATTTGAGTGTGATATTTTTCCTTCCCAGCATCATATTTTACTCACGATCAGCGATCGTGAGTAAAATATGATGCTGGGAAGGAAAAATATCACGCTCAAATGTCCCAGCGGTACTGTAACAGTACCTCTGGGAAGAGCGTCGTTCGAAACTGGCGCCCTCTTGCGCAGCAGCGTTGCAACCTGGCGACGCTGCTTGCGTTACTTTTCTTCCATCCGAAAAAGTCCCTGGTGAAGAATCACATTCTAGAAGTCCAGAAGACACAATTCCAAACTGGATGCATATCAAGAAATCCATAAACTTTGTCTCCCAAGCACTTAGAACTGAAGACAGAGTTTTATACCCTCCTGTCATCCCCATTGCCAGTGATCCTTCCCAGAACTTGGAAATAATTTGGGAATTATTGGTGATGGCCATGTATGTGAACAGTTATTAAACTGTTTTTCAGAAATTCTAATTAGGCCATGGTGGCATATATAATATAGCCTTACAAAAGCAGGTTTATTCTTTTCATGTTTCAAGCATAGTTCCATACAATGTGGTTGGGCAGGACCACAAAAAGCTCAATAAATCAAATAAGTTTATCCTCTTGTAAGGTTATGTTATCAAAAATGCAAATCCTTCACAGGTGGGAATGACAAAAGAGGGCTTCCTTCTACACTCTGGAACTCCCTACCAAACACATTTGTCAAAATGTTTATTTTCTGCATTTAGACATATAATTATCATCCCCAACATGGTATTTTAGGGTGGGAAGACTGATAGTTTTGCTAATGTTTGGTTGCATGGATCGTTAAATGGGTGCTGCTGTGGGTATTCAGCTTGCTGCACTGTTTTCAGAACTCTAGATGAAATCTAGGTCTGTCTCAATTCAGCAATGCTTCTAAGAAAGCTCTCCTTTCTCATTCCTGTCTTTGAAAGTGTCAGTACCAAGAGAGGGCCTCCTCCAAAGATCAGAACACCTAGGCAGACACCCAATGGAAAATACAGTCCTTTAGATAGTTTGCACCCAAGTATACCAGGCTCTTCCTGGACTCAACTTCCTAGGGTGAGGTATAGGAATGGGGTTTCCAGTACAGTGTAAGGCATGGATTTCTAGTTCATGATATGCAAAAGTTGGAAAGCAGAAGACTTTCTCTTACTTATTTTGTCCAAATGGGTCAGAAATGGACCAGCTGTCTGTGCATAGTAGAAAGTGCTGCAAAGATTATGATCCTTGCTGCCTTCTCCTAGATGGAAGCATTCTTATATGAACTTGAAGAATTTCTTAGCATAAAATTAAAATCTGCTCATTACAATCAATTCATTTGATAATGATTTCATTTCTAAGAATTATTTTCTGTGGATTAAACATTCTTCTATGCTGTTAAACATAGACTTTCTTTTTCTGCTATTTCCCCCAGCTATTATCTTTCACACCAAAACAGGATACTGCTGTTTCAATGTTGTCCTTTCCTAAATCACAACTACAAATTCAGATGATATGTTAGAAAAATTACTTCAGGATTTTAGAAGTAGGAATTGTATAAAATGAATGATATCTGTTATACATACGCAGGACAGTAATGGCAAACGTAGAAGTACTGATATGTCTTGTGTTCACACTGCGAAACTGCACAAGCACCCATATAGGATTTATACCAAACTAGCTGTAAATAAAAAAAATAAATCTCATTAAGGTATCCACACTTTAAAATGAAATACAGAACTAGTAGCTTTCTGCATGGGGGGTGGTATCTGTCCTGCAAAATGTTAGAGGGGTGGGGCAGCCATTTTAATCTGTTGCAGCAAAACAACAGTCTTTTGACACTTGAAAGACTAACAAGCATGCACTTGAAGTCACTTAGAATCCACAAATGTGCAGGCCAAACAAAATGTGTTAATCATTAAAGTTCTGTAAGACCTGTTGTTTTTGTACTGCAAAGACATTGATTTATTCCAGAGATCGAGACCTTTGCCGTCCTCCAGATATTACTGTGCAACAAGGCCTGTCAGCCCCAGTCTTATGCTGACCATTGGTCAGCATAACCAATGGTCAGGAATGATGGGAGTTGGAGCCTAGCAACTTCAGGAGGTCCACAGTTGCCCTTCTTTGTTTATTCCTCCATTCTTTTCCATCTGGACTTATATTTTTCTTCTTTGTGACAAAGGCTTTTAGAGAGCCTCATTCTTTTCTTAACCCCATTATCTTCCTTTTTAAAATCTAGAGCCCCTTTGCGGCTTTGTTTTGTATATATTTTTTTTAGTTCACATATCTTCCTCCAACTGAGAAGATCCACTTGAAGCAATTACTTTTTGTTTCTAATTATCATCATGGTTTGGCTCCTTCTCATCTCTTCTTTGCTTTCTCTTTATTTTGCTTTTCACACTCAGCAGCTATTTGCCACTTAGCTGAACATTTGGTTGTGGGCTCTGTTCTTTGTCTCCTCCACCCATTTTTTCTTGCTATCCCTTTTCTGTTTTCTGATACCTCATACAACTTCCTCTTTGCATCTTTAAAAAAAAATTGAAAAGATGCATCCCCTCTCCCAGACCTTTCATTTTTTTTTTAATCCCTGCCTCTCCTTCTTTCCCTTGCCTTCTGTTTCTCTCCCCTCTTCCTTCATGTTTGGTGTTTCAAGTGTGCATACCTAAGAGAAGGGTTTGTTCTTTGTTTTAATTCAGTTATTGTGCAACACCTTGAAAATTATCAGACGGGGACAAAAAAGTGTCCCCGTCTCACTGTATTTTCTCCCGCCCCCCTCCTGTCCCCATCCTGGCACGATAACCCCACATTTCAGACCTACCTTATTCTGTGCCCACCCCTCCCCTTGGCAGCACAGGAGTGAATGGAACTTGAACAGAGCCCCATTTACTTCCTGGTTTGAGTTCTCGTCTGTTCTCACGAGAGAACGATCGTGCGGGAAATTCAAAAGTAAAAAAGAAAATACACGTCAAAAAGTTAAACAAAGCACATAAACACAGTAAAAAAAATTACAAGTAACCTGGGGAGGGTACAAAAAAGTGTGTCACTTACCTCCTTGTCTCGATTGCACCCAGAAGTGTTTGGCATGGACTTCCCACTGCGGCTGGCATCGTACCAGCACAATGGGGCACCTTTTCACTCTCCCATCGTTCCATGACAGGAACAGAATGGGTGATCTATTCACGGCTTAAGCCATGAATAAGAAGAAACGAGGGCAGCACGGAACCAGCACAGGGGCATAACAGGATGAGGACGATGCCGTCCGAAAAGTAAGCCCTTTGGTGATCTCCTGACGTTCATGTAACACCATTTTAAGGGCGTCTGATAATCTCCCTTGTTCACAGGCCACCATTTTTCATTGTTTGCTGTTGGTCAGGTTTTTGCCCACTCAGCCTAGATGTGAGTCTGCTGCTTTCCACACCCTATTTTTCTCATACAATCCTGGATAAATTCTGTGTTTCTTCAGGAAAGCCCCAAAAGTGTTAATAACTGCTGTCAAACCAAGTTCGATTTATGATGACCCTATGGAGATTTTCACATGGGCTATATATCCCGTGGCAGGAACAGAACAGGGTCAGGAAAGGTTTTCCCTTTCGGACGACGTTGACCCCATTCTGTCCTGCATCCATCCTGCTCCCGTGACTGTTCTGGAACAATGCAATCACGATTTTTCATCGTGAATAGACCTCCCGTTCCGTTGCTTTCACACAATCATGGGTATGCGAACAGGAGCCCCGTTCCTGTTCCAAAATGACAGCCGCGGAGGGGAGGTCCATTCCGAGCACTTCCTGGTACGACCTGGACATCCAGGTAAGTGGCACCTTTTATTTTACCCTCCCTGTTTTCATTGTGTGATTTAAAGTGCGTTTTTGTGCTTGGTGAACTGATTTTATGTTTGGGGGAGTTTTATTTTTTAAATTTACTGCCTGGCCGTTATCACATGATAACGTGATAATGTTTCAGATGGCCGGTCATAAAAGCAGCCTTACAATGGCTGCATTTACAGCTGGCCAGCGAGGGGAGGGAGAGCCCGTTCCTGCCATGGAATTAAGGTAAGATTTACGTTATTCTGTGGCAGGAACAGGAGAGGAGGTGGTGGGGCAGTAACGGGGCATTTTGGCCCTGTGTGCAAATCTCCTATGAGAGATCTCCAAGAGACCCTATCCTCAACAGCCTTGGTCATGTCTTGCAGACTCAGGGACATGGCTTCCTTGAGTCTTTCCATTGGTAATGTGGTTTTCCTCTTTTCCTTCTACCTTACCAAGCATTATGGTCTTTTCTGCTGAGTCATGTCTTCTCATAATATGGCCAAAGGACAACAGTCTCAATTTATTCATCTTAGCTTCTAGAAAGCCAAACCTAGTTCAGGTTTGATTTGCTCTAGGACCCATTTATTTGTCTTTTTAGCAGTCCACAGTCTCCCTAATTCTTCTCCAGCACCACATCTCAAATAAGTTGATTTTCTTTGTCTTCGATTTCTTCACTGCCCAGCTTTCAACATACATTAAATGGGAAATGTGATGGCATGGACAATCCTAATTGTAGTATTCAATTATACATCTTGACACTTCAAGATGTTGTCTAGTTCCCTCATAGTTGCCCTTCCAATTCCTAGTCTTCTGATTTTTGACTGGTCTCCATTCTGATTAACAACTGAGCCAAGGTATGGAAAAACTTGAACTTTTTCAATGTCTTCATTATCTACTTAAAAATTATGTAAATCATCTGTGGTCATTATTTTTATTTTCTTAATACAGTTAGCCCTTCACATTTGCAGGGGTTAGGGGCAGAAGACCCCCGTGAATGTGAAAGAAACCATGAATATTAATAGTCCTCCCCGCACCCACCAGCAACAATTCACCCCGTCGCCACTCACTCCCACCCACACCCTGCCTGTTCCAAAGTGGCAAGGGGGCTTCTGATGCCCCCATCGTCACTCCCACCCACCCCCGCCCTTCCCAAAGTGGCAAGGGGGCTTCTGATGCCCCCATCGTCACTCACTCCCACCCCCCTTCCCAAAGTGGCAAGGGGGCTTCTGATGCCCCCATCGTCACTCACTCCCACCCCCCTTCCCAAAGTGGCAAGGGGGCTTTTGAAGCCCCCATCGTCACTCACTCCCACCCCCCCCCACCTGTTCCAAAGTGGCAAGGGGGCTTCAGAAGCCCCTGTTGCCACTCACTCCCCTCATTGCCTTGGGAAGGGAGTGGGGTGGAGAGAGGAAGGGAGGGAGGCTTTCTATCCTCCCTTCCCAAGGCAGCAACGGGCTTCATGAGAACCCCTTCGCTGCCTTGGGAAGGGACGGGGTGGAGAGAGGGGGGGCAGGTGGCTTTCCATGAATAATCAAAACTGTGAATGTGAAAGTCGCGAATGTGGAGGGGCAGCTGTATTCAACTGTAAACCTATAGAAGTCTTTGCTGTTTTAGGCTAGTAGTATGGAGTCATCTGCATGCCTTAAACTGTTGGTGTTCCTATCTCCAATTTTCACACCTTCTTCCTCCAAGTCGAATCTTGCTTTTCATATGATATGTTCAACATACAGTACAAGTTAAACAGGTAGGGTGATAAAATGCAGCCTTGCCTGACCCCCTTGCGAATAGGAAACCATTCCACTTCTCCATATTTTCTACTGATGGTAGCCTCTTCTCTTGAGTACAGATTGCACATCAGGACAATCAAATGTTGTGGCACAACCATTTCTTTGAGAGCAGCCCATAGATTTTGAGGATCTATACAATGAAACGCTTTCCTATAATATCTAAAGCACTCATTGATTTTCTTCTGAAATTCTTTGGTGTGAAATCTTAACAGCAATTAAAAACCTTAAAATAAAAAAATCACCTGGTCCCAATGGCTTTACAGCATCATTTTATAAACTTTATGAAAACAAGATAATATTACAATTCCAAGAGACAATAAATCTAATTCATTTGGAAGGTGTGCCGGAGACACTGGAAATCTGCAAATATTATGGTAATGCCAAAAGAGGGGAAAGATAAATCCAAAGTTAAAAATTAGAAGATATCACTTCTAAACATAGATTACAAAATTTATGCTGGGGTATTAGCAAACAGATTCAAAATGATTCTAAAGGACATAATTCACACCAACCAGAATTGTTTCCTTCCTGTCAGCTAATATAAGAACTCTGTCAGCTAATATAAGAATGATTGTCAATGTATGGGAATATTATGAAAAATATTATGAAAAAATAACAATAAAAAGGCAGCAATAATCTACACTGATGCAGAGAAAGCTTTTGACAATGTTAACTGGACATTCTTAACAAGGGTAATGACAGAGATAGATTTTGGTAACTTTATAGTGAAAAATATAGAACAAGTTTACAATGATTAGAAAGCATATATCATAATTAATGGGGAGAAACAATGTCAATAACAACCCAAAAGGGAATGAGGCAGGGATGCCCCCCTCTCTCCACTACTTTTCTTAATAGTTATGGAAATCTTGATGGAAATAATTAGAAAGAGTAAAGCAATTAAAGGACTGAAAATTAAAAATCAAGAGTATAAGGTTAAAGCATTTGCAGATGATCTAGCGATCATCTTAGATCTGGTGGAAAACATAAGAGCCCTAATGGGAATTATAACAGAATTTGGAAAATTCTCAGGGTTCAAGATTAATAAAGAAAAGACATTAATTTTGATGAAGAACATTACAAGGAAAGAGATAGAAGAATTGGGCAAAAGATTGGAGTGTAAAATTGAAAGAAAATAAAATACTTGGGAATATGGATTACAAATAGAAATTTGGATCTTTATGACAATAATTATAAAAGATGGTGGATTTCAATAAAACACGATTTGGAAAATTGGAAAAAATTAAATTTATCTTTATTGGGGAGAATAGCAACAATAAAAATGTCAATTCTACTGAAGATCCTATCTCTTTTTCAAAATCTCCCAATCTTGGCAAATGAAAAACTGTTTAAGATGTGGAAACAAGATTTATCGGATTTTATTTGGAACAGCCAACGGCTGAGAATAAAATGGCAAACATTATTAGAACATACAGAAAAAGGAGGAGCGGCCCTCCCTGATTTAAAATTGTATTATAAAGCTTGTGCCTTCCTGTGGATGAGTGAATGGATTAGATTAAAAGACATGAGATTATTAACACTGGAAGGAGCAGACCTAAGATGGGGATGGCATGCTTACATTAGATACAATAAAGATAAAATACATAAAGACTTTATAAACCATATCATTAGAAAATCATTATTGAAAAACTGGCAGAAAATCAAAGATCAATATTATACAAAAAGACTGAGATGGATTTCACCCCAGGAAGCCTTTTTTGGAAGATGGGAAAGATTGGGAAAATGGATTTTATATAAAGTTCTATGTGTATGAGATATATCAGGCCTAGATGTTATTAAATCAAAAGAACTACTGGTGAAAGAAGGCTGGGGTGTCACTTGGTTCACTTACCAACAACTTCAAAATAGATTCAAACAAGATAAAAAAGAGATTGGTTTTTTGGAAGAAGAGACAGATCTGGATAGAATAACTTGGGGTGATGACAAAAAGAAAATAGCAAAACTTTATAATATATTTTTAACCAGAGAATTGGAAACAGAAGTGGTTAGAGATGCAATGACTTGATGGGTTAGAGACTTTGGAGAAATCATCACTATGGAGGAGTGGGAAAACACATGGATAAAAACAAAATCTTTCACTGCTTGTCAAATGTTAAAAGAAAACTATTTGAAGATCAGCAATAGGTGGCATTTAACACCCCTAAAGTTAAATAAAATCTATGGAACAAAAAAGGAGTGTTGGAAATGTGATAAAGAAGCTTAATGCATATGTGGTGGCACTGCCTGAATTTTAAGAAGTATTGGTTAAAAATACGTAATTTGATACAAAGAATATTTAGCATCATTTTCCCTTTTAATCCTAAAATATATTTACTAAATAATACATCAATTTTGGAACTAGAGGATGGGGAAAAAATATTGGAGACTAATACTATATTTATGCACTGCAACACAAATGATTTTGGTGGCAAAGTGGAAGACTAGAGAGCAACCCCAAATAGAAGACTGGATATTTAAAATTCTAGAGATGAAAGATAATGACAGCTTAACACATATTTTGAATTTAAAAACTCCAGAAAAAGTGGAAGAAGAATGGAGTCTAATAACTGACTTTTGTATATATATATATAAAAAAAGATGGAATATTAGTAGTGATATATGAATGAAACATTTCTCAGAAAAATAGGGAAGAAGGATTGGGTAAGGGATAAAAATGCTGTATGCGATGGTCTACAATTAGAGAAATTATTTTTAGTAAAGGAAATACAAGAATAAGCATAATTAAGATCAGACAAACAGGAAGATGAAATAAAATAGCAAAGAAGATAAAAACTCTTTGATTAAGCTTACAAAGGAAGTCAATTTTATCAATAAGGTATAATAGTAACAGATAATGTATTTACTATGAAGTGGATGTAATGATGATATACTTTTTGCAATAATTCTAATAAAAATATAATATCAGAAATTCTTTGGTGTGCTGCATTATAACATAATCCCTAGTGCCTCTTCCTTTCCCAAACCCAGCTTGAACATCTGGCATTTCTTGCTCCATATATGATAAGAATCTTTGCTGCAGAATTTTGAGCATCACTTTGCTTGCATGGGAAAATAATGCAATGGTCCTGTGGTTACTGCAATCCTCGGTGTCCCCTTCCTTAGGGATTGAAATGTATATTGAGTTTCCAATCTGTGGGCCTTTGTTTTGTTTTCAATGTTTGTTGACAGATTTTAATTAGAACTAGAGTAGATTCTGTCTCTGTGGCTTGGACCAACTCTCTTCCTGGTAATTTATTTCTCCCAAGTGTTCCGAGTGCAGCTTCCATCTCATTTTCTAAAACTGGAGGTTAATCTTCATCTGGTTCTTCATTGAATGCATTTGCCACCCTTTCATCTCTTTTATGTACTTCTTCATCTATTGTTTCCATCATCTTTTGATATCTATTTGGTCACATAATGTGTTCCCCTGAAAGCCATAGAACATCCCCACTCTTGGTTTAAATTTCCCATTGATTACATGGATCTTGTGGGAAAGGTCTCATGTTCTTCCTTTTTTGTTGTCATTTTCTATTTCTCTGCATTGGTTCTTATAGTCTCTTTGTCTATACACACAATCCACTGAACAGTTGCATTCAGGGTTCTGACTCTATTTCTGTCACCTTTTACTTTTGCTTCCTCTCTGTCCTTAACTGCTTGGAGAGCTTCATCTGTAATCTACTGAAGCTTCTCTTTCTTTTTGGCTGCAGATAGTGTCTTTTTGCATTCATCCCTGACAATGTCCCTGGCTTCAGTCCAGAGTTCCTCTGGGTCCCAGTAAATTAGGCTTAATAGAGCAAATCAATTTCTGACATTACAGTAAGATCCACCAGAACGGGACCCGCAGTTTCACTTACCCATGTTTGAAAAAATATGTTCTCATTCAGAACATATGTTGGTGTGTTTGGGCTCAAACACCTTCATTTCAATAGGATTTGTTATTAACTGCAGTTTCACATTTCCATGGTAACTCCAGGAAAAGATATGGGTTTGTCTAAATGGTGAAAATACTCCTCACAGAATGCGAAGCGAATCCTACCTGTCCTGATGGCATTCTGCACTTTTTCACTATATTGGGAAGGAGGGGAAACAAAACATCAAAAACTCTGCAGGAAAAGCCTTTTTAAAAAAAACAGTAGGGGGATGCACATTCCTGCTCTTTGGGACAAGCAATTCAATATGAATAGCTTTCCCATAGGAGAGGAAGCACAAAGCTCATTGGCCAGGTGAGCACAGGGGGCAGGTTTTGCTAATAAGGCAAGCACCCACTGCTGCCATGTTGGATTTTTGCCTTGGTGAGAGAGCGCTAAGGCGAGAAAATAAGGTGGGGGGGGTTGCTTTTCTGTTAAATAGAAAAAATAACTCTATCACACCTCAGACATTGTGTGTGATTTTTTTTTTAAGTTCATCTGTGGCACATTGAGGTAAGTACAAATGTGAGTAAATCACTTATGGTCGCAATTTGCATGCAAAGCTTATGGGGGCAAAAACATCGCTGAGGCAAGTCGCAGCTGCTGCAAAATGCCATTATTTCAAGGCATTCTGGGGGGGTTGGATTCAGGGAGGCTGCCTCGTATAGACAAGCCCCGTATGTTTATAGTCTACATTGATGTTCTGCAGGTTGTATTTTGGCTTAGTGTTCTTTAGCTTTACTCTAATTTTTTATATCAGTAGTTCATGGTCTGTGCAACAATCTACTCCTGGTCTTGTTTTTGCAGACAGAATGACACTTCTGCTTCCAATTATGTAGTCTATTTGATTTCTGTATTGGCCATCAGGTAATGTCCATGTATATACAGTTGCCTCTTTGGTTGCTTGAAGAATGTCTTGTGATGAACAGAATGTTGGCCTCACAAAATTCAGTCAGTTGGTCTCCTGCTTCATTCTTTGATTCTAGACCAAATTCCCCAGCAATCTTTTATTCTGCTCTGTTTCCTACTTATGCATTCCAATTGCCTATCATTAACAAGAAGTCCTGTTTTGCTGTGCGAACAGAAGTGCCATTACCCCAGATCAGCACAGCAAATCATCATAACAAGAGGCCAGCCAAATTCCAATCACAATGAGTGGATCAGAGGAGAAAGGGTTTGCTCACCTTCCTCCCATGAAGATGCCTAATCCAGCCAATGTCAGGACAGAAGGACCATTTTCCCTTCTTTCAATTGTGTCTCTGAAGGGCAACACTTACCTTTCTTCAAGAAGGTGTGAATGGCAGCTATTCACTTATTCAGAATCTAGTCAATGTGTGTCCTGGGAAAAGTCCGCAGGCTAAACTGCCCACTGACTCCAAAGACAGCAATGTTCCAGATTCCAACCAATTTACAATAGTCCTCTACTGAAATAGAATCATAGAGTTGGAAGAGACCACAAGGGCCATCCAGTCCAAACCCCCCTGTCATGCAGGAACACACAAACAAAGCATTCCCGACAGATGGCCATCCAGCCTCTGTTTAAAAACCTCCAAAGAAGGAGACTCCACCACATTGGGAGGCAGTGTATTCCACTGCCTAACAGCTTGTACTGTCAGGAAGTTCTTCTTAATGTTTAGATGGAACCTCTTTTCCTGTAGTTTGAACCCATTGCTCTGTGCCCTGTGTCTCTGAAGCAGCAGAAAACAAGCTTGCTCCATCCTTAGTATGGCATCCCTTCACATATTTAAACATGGCTATCATGTCACCTCTCAACCTTCTCCAGCCTCCTAAGCCACTCCTCATAGGGCATGGCTTCCAGACCTCCCAACATCCTGGTCACCCTCCTCTGGACACGTTCCAGCTTCTTAATATCCTTCCTGAATTGTGGTGCCCAGAACTAGACACAGTATTCCAGGTGAAGTCGGACCAAAGCAGAATAGAGTGGCACTATTACTTCCCTTGATCTAGACACTACAGTCCTATTGATGCAGCCTAGAATCACGTTGGCTTTTTTAGGTGCCACTTCACATTGCTGACTCATGTTCAGTTTATGGTCCACTAAGACTCCTAGATCCCTTTTGCATGTACTGCCATCAAGCCAGGTGTCACCCATCCTATATCTGTGCTTTTCATTTTTACTGCCCAAGTGTAGATTATGAGGCTTCTGTCCTTACAATTTCAGATAATCTGTTACAACTGCTTATTTAGACAAAGAGCTCCATTTTAGCTTTTTAAAAAATTCTTTAGTAACACAAAAGTAAAGGTGAATAATGTTTTTTGGCCCAAGGGCTGAATTAGCAATTCAGGGCCAGCAGTAGCTGGAACTAGATTCCAAATATTGTGTATGGGGAAAACTGATCCATCCCATAACCCCTCCTCATGTTCATGAAAAAAAAAGGCCAAAGAAATCTAGGACTTTATCTGATGCGGCAAATATGGTGTCATAATGATGTCTAATTAATGTGAAAGGGACGCATATCATATGATGTTGTCCTTTCATAATTTTGTATTGTCCAAGAGCCATTCCTTTTTATTGATGGTCCAAACTGTCAATGGATCTCCTGTGGCACTTTGTTGCCAACATTGACAGAGTTTCAAACTTTGCACCATTGTGCTCAAGTTAATACAGTGTCAATGGGCAGAACATTTCTGGGTGAGATTGCTAAAACCAGGTACCGTACACTTTTTTTGTGAACCTCCCCAGTTCACTTTTTAGTTTTAAAGTGTGTGTCTGTGCTTGCGTGTATGTTTTGTATCTGTATTTTTGTTTATTTTTCAAATTTACTGCGCTCATGTCTTCTCACGAGAATGGCCGAGATCTTGAACCCAGAAGTAAATAGAGCTCCATTCATGTTCTGTTTATGCTGTGACTGCCTCTTTAAAGGTAGGTCTGATGGGGAGGGTTCTTTTGCCAGCATAAAAACACCACAAAATATGCTGGCAAAAGAACGTTAATGGGGGTTAGTCTGATAAAGTCCCTAGTTTCATTGTGAAAAGGGACTCTATGAAGCATGGTTTTCCTCACTCCCACAAAGCAACGAACTGCCTCTGAAACAGATCAGAAGTTAGGAGAATGTGACTTTCAGTTCTGGAAAACAGTGGCAGCACACCAAACAGTGAGTTAGAAGGGGCCAATATGGTCTGCTGACCCACTGAGAATACCTACACCTGCAATATTGGTGTTTTTTCTTAAAATATGACATAACCCCTGTTAAACCCAAGATTAGGGGAACAACACACAGGCAGTCCAATTTCAATCATAAAATTTGACTAATATATTTGCATTCAAACCTATGTTTTACTTGATTTAAAGAGAACATTAGATACAGTGCATGTACTATTGTCACATGTCAAACTGATATATGATGTTTAGAAAAATGTGTGCCACATAAAACTATTGAGAAGTTATCATTCATTATCAGTGAATGCAAGGAGAGAGTTAGATTTTGCACCCTGCTCCTTCCTTCAGTCCATGCATGTGCATCTGAATATACCCTATGGCTGTACAATCTGCACATGGGTAGGCTCCTCCTCATAGGATCTCATAGCTTGAAAAGTCTGGATTGCACAGGTAAAATGTGTGTGCATATCTTTTGGTCTGCAAGAGGGCTTAGCTGAACATATGGAGTTCAAAAAATGGAATCAGTAGATAAGCTCCAACTCCCACTCACAACCTCTATATGCTCACTGAACATTAACAGGTTTCTGGACATGGCACAATGAAATGTAAGTTGTTGTATTCTACCTGAGTAGAATACCTGCATACCTGAGTATAATGTCCAATTACTGCATTGCTATCCGTTGGTCCCTTTGCATATATGAAGTCATGCCTCTCATCAAACCAGGCTTGTACTACCTCTGACCAAGATTTAGGGACACTTGAATAAAAGAGATTTTCACCACATACCATGTCACCTAGAAAAAGAGGGAAAGAGAGAGATAAATGGATATAAATAAAAGCTGATCATATTCAAAGATGTTAAATTAGACTGGTCTGGGGGTATTATACATCTGTGAGATGATCAGATCTGAGTGCCAGAGAGTACCTGGAGCAGACAGAAAAAGAGGTGATAGGTGAGCAGTCAGTCAGCCTTTGTTTGTTTGTCTGTTTATGTTTGTTTGTACATGGCTTCCCCCACCACTACAAAGTTATCCCCATCATGTTCCTGTAAGATAGGTTGGTCATAACAATAGTGAATAACTGGTGCATTGTCACCCCAGTGGCTTGCATACATTTGAGGGGAGTGTGGATTTAAAACTGAGTCCCAGTCTGACATTTTTGTCATTGGAGATGCAGAGTGCGGTCATTCACTGTGCATCCGAACAGTGATACATGCAGCAAAATAGCGTGAGCTTTTTTGAGCAAAACAAGTACTCCTCTGGTGCAAAGAAAAATGCCATTTGAAAAATCCTTTATGGCTTTTTATTAATAAACATGTGAGAACAAAGTAAACATTCGAAGACATTCACCCATGCTTCTATATGCCCAAGATTCTTCTGGAGCTAAGGCAAAGAGCTCCTCAAAAGCAAGAGAAAACACACAGGCTTGAAACTTAAAACTAGCTCCAATAACCCCTCCCAGTTATATAGCCCCTCAACACTCAGTCTTTCTGAGAAACGAAAGAACTAATTCCAAGTTTCGATTTCTCATTTTCAACTCCCAAAGAACAGAATAACAAGAATAGACAGATTTATGAGTTTCTGATAAACCGGCTGGCACCTTGGTGAAAAACTTACTCACAATGTCTATTTTCCCTGACACCCCTCTAATTTTTTCACCCAGGCAAATATACTTTACATTTCACTTATACCCAGCTTGTCAAACAGAAGGTCATGCTTAATGTGACCCAATGCTTTAGTAAACAAATCTGCTACATATTCTTCACTGGGACAATATACCAAATCAATCAAACCATTTTGAACAGCTTCTCTAACATTCTGAAATTTTACAGCCACAAGTTTCGTTCTGTTCTTTACACCTTGCACTGTTGCCATTGTTATACATGCTTGGGAATCTTCAAAAACTTTAATAGCTCCTGAAATTGGCATACCCAAATCACTAAAAATTTGTTTCAAATAAATCAGTTCATTCACCACGCTTGACAAGGCTGTAAATTCCGACTCTGCCGAACTTAAAGCAATGGTGGATTGCTTTTTTGACCCCCAGTGTATAGCAGTGCCAGCATAACAAATTATCATTCCTGAATCAGACTTTCTATTTGAGATTTTGTTTGCGAAATTGGCATCGGCAAATGCTTCCAACTCATGACAACCTTGTGAACTGATCTTTACACTACAATTTAAGGTTCCACGTAAATATCGTAACACTCTTTTTAAACCTTGCCAATCATGTTGAGTTGGTTTTGACACTTTTCTGGACAAAACATTTACAGCATATTGTATATCTGGGCGTGACCATCTTGCAATATACAATAAACTTCCAATTACAGAATGAAAAAATTCAGGACATTCGAATGGCCTAGAATCTGTGACATTTATGAAATCACAACACATGGGAGTTCGTGCAGGTTTACATTGAGACATGTTACAAAGATCTAAAACCTTTTCAATTTTCTGAACTTGACTCATTTTAAATTCACCATTTTCAAACCTTTGAGAATCTACTCCCAAATAGTTTTTAATTTGACCAAGATCCTTCAATTTGACCTTTAAACCCAATTCCTGTTTGAACTTTTGCACCTGAACATCAGTTTGTGTAATTAAACATAAATCATCCACAAAAGCAAGGAGAATTTCATAATTCTGATTGACACCCCTGTGTACAAACATGGATCAGCAATGCTGTTCTAAAAACCAACATTTTTCAGCTATTCATCCAAACAAAGGTACCAACACTGGCCACTTTGTTTGAGACCATATAAGGCTTTGTCAAGCCTATAAACCTGGTCTGTTCCCCCACTGTGAAATCCAGGGGCCTGCTCTATATAGATGCACTCATCCAATGGAGCATTTAAATAAGCAGTCTCTACATCAAAGTGATTAACTGTGAGTTGGTGTAAACTTGCAATAGACAAAGCAATTTTGACACTTTGTACTTTAGCAGTGGGAGCAAAAACTTGGTCATAATTCTGATATTTGATCTGTGAATACCCCTTTGCAACCAAGCGTGCTTTATGCTTAACACTCCCATCCTGCAATTGTTTCTTTTTGTACACCCAACAACAACACACAACCTTTTCTCCCTGTGGCAATGCCACAATACGGAAAACATCATGGCTCTTGATGGATTCCATTTCATTTTCCATTGCCTCCTGCCACTTCTGTTGTTCTTCAGTTTCAAAAAATCAGTAAAACTGTCAGGTTCAAAAGTCACCTGGCAGACTTTTACATTTTGTGCTGTGAATCTTAGAGGAGGCACCCCCTTTGTCTCTCTGTTAGAGCGACGGGGAATGACAGGCTGGGCCTGATCATTGTCAGAATCTGCATTTGAATCACTCTCCACATCAAAAGACTTATGCTTGGAACCCTCCCCTCCCAAATCTGGGAAAGTATCAGTGCCTGACTCAGCAGCCTGTTGCTGCTGTTGTTCAGACTGATTTTCACCTACAAATGAAGGCAAAATCGCATCTGAATTTGAGTGAATAAGATTCCAACCTGATTGCTCCTCAAATTCAGCATATCTGGAAATCAAAACTCTTCCATCTTTTAAAGTGAAACGCCAGGCCTTTGATGATTGTTCATAGCCGACAAACCTGAGCCTCCTAGCTTTGGGCTCTCCCTTCTTTCTGATTGCCTTAGGAATGTTTACCCATGCATAGGACCCTAATATGCTTCACAGATGGCTTCTTGCCATAAAACATAAAGAAGGGTGTATTTGAGACCACAGAACTTGGCACACGGTTACTCAAATAAGCAGCTGTCAATATGGCCTCTCCCCAGTACTTCTGTTCAATGTTTGCATCAAACATCAGGCTATCTTTAATTGTTTGCAAAACGCCAATTTTTCTCTCAGATATTCCAATTTGACTGGGAGAAAAAGGGGCTGTCAATCTATGGGAAATTCCTTTCTGCTTTAGCCAATTTTGGAACTCATTTGACATGAACTCCCCTCCCCTATCTGACTGGAGAGATGACAGCTTCTGAGAGAAATGTCTCTCTACATAAGCCACCCAATTTTTGAAAGTCTGAAAAGTCTCATCCTTACTCTTGAGTAAGAATACAAAGCAGAAACGACTGAAATCATCGACCAGGACCAAAGTGTACTTGGCTCCTCCCAGGGATGGTGGATAGGGGCCAGACAGGTCCATATGAATCAGCTCAAGAATTCTTTTTGACTTTCTATCACTATGCTTGGGAAAAGGATGGACCTTCGATTTGGACCTCTTACAAATCTGACAATCCAGGTACTTCTGACAAGCCCTTAAACTCAGCCCATCCACCATCTCAGGCATCTGCCTGAGAACTTTAAAGCTAGCATGGCCAAATCTCTGATGCAACAGATGCACACAATTATCATGCATGGGAGAATTTGCCATCACAGTACTAGTTTGAGGCTCCTGTATACAATCATACATATAATACAGTTGGTCATGAAAAACCCCTTCAGCCACAATAGAACCATCCTTTAAAATAAAACATTTGTTCCCTTTAAATTGTACTTCACAGTCCTCCTGTGTCAACTTGGCAACAGAGAGCAAACACATTTTTAAATGTGGAACATACTGAACACTTTTTTACATCCATGTTCAAACATTGTACATAACATGTACCTTTACCCAAACATTTTGACTTGGATCCATCAGCCAAACTCACACTTGAGGGGTGAGTCTCTTTAAAGTCCTTAAAAAGGTCTTTATTATTGGCAATGTTTTCGTTACAGCCGCTATCCAGACACCACTGAGATAAATCTCTCTTTTGTTCCTTTGCAGTTTGCAAAACAACTGCAGAAACAGTCATACTGCTAGAAGCAGACTTCTTCGACTTCTTGTTTTTCTTTGCTTTGCATTCCTTTGAAAGGTGCCCCTCCTTTCTGCAGTTCCAGCAAGCTTTGGCCTTTACAACAAAGGCAGGAACTTCACCCTTAATGGAGTCCTTAGAGCCATCTGCTGGACCATTTGTAGAATTGCGGGCCTTTGGCTGTACAGCCTTTTGGGCAGGGGAAATCTTTCTCTCCAGCCATTTCGCCTCTTCTTCCAACAAACGACCAGTAATGAAATTAATGGTCAAATTTGCTGGAGGTAGATTTTTGAAGGAAAATATTAGGGGATCGATTTTTTCTGATAGGCTGGATAAGAGAATATGACATTTTTCTTGTTCAGTAAAATTCACATTGATCTCCTGCAACTGGTCAAAATACTGGCGCAAAGTTGAAATGTGTGTGTCCACATCGCTATCTGGTGGCAGTTTTAGTCTATACAGCTTTCTTGTTAACATTAGCTGTGAGCCTGTTCCTGCATGAACATAGACTTGTTGCAGCACCTGCCAAATGTCCCTGGCTGTGGCACAACCTCACACATACATCAACTGACTGTCCTCAATTGCCAAAATGAGGCTTGCCCTCGCTCGTTCTTCAGCTTGAAGCTGTAATAAATTGGCCCCCTGTCCAGGGGTAGCGAGAATGGGGGCATGTATCAATTGTTGATGCAAATAAACTTCCATTTTCACAGCCCACAAATGATAGTTCTTATCATTTAGCTTTTGGAAGGGAAATACTGCTACGCTCTGAGCCATTGTCCATAAACTCTCTAGCCCCTCTTCTGCTGAATATCTGCTTCCCTAGCAGGGGTAGCTTACCAGCTGGGCATTGTAAATGTTTCCGTCTCAGCAGCTTTTCACAGGCATTCTCACCTTCCAGAGCCCCCTCTCTGCTGGGCTTGTCAGCTCTTGCCAGGCGTAGACAAAAGCAAGCTCCAACAGCTTCAAAGGGAAAAAACTTCACACCAAAGGGACAAGTTGCCCAGCTTGCCGCTTGTTAAAGCCTCTCTCAATTTAGGCTTAAACAATCTGCAGCCATAAAAGCTTTCACAGCTCATAAAATCCTGAGCCAGTTACTCTGGGCATCCCATAACCTGCCATTTGATATGCAGAGTGCGGTCATTCACTGTGCATCCGAACAGTGATACATGCAGCAAAATAGCGTGAGCTTTTTTGAGCAAAACAAGTACTCCTCTGGTGCAAAGAAAAATGCCATTTGAAAAATCCTTTATGGCTTTTTATTAATAAACATGTGAGAACAAAGTAAACATTCGAAGACATTCACCCATGCTTCTATATGCCCAAGATTCTTCTGGAGCTAAGGCAAAGAGCTCCTCAAAAGCAAGAGAAAACACACAGGCTTGAAACTTAAAACTAGCTCCAATAACCCCTCCCAGTTATATAGCCCCTCAACACTCAGTCTTTCTGAGAAACGAAAGAACTAATTCCAAGTTTCGATTTCTCATTTTCAACCCCCAAAGAACAGAATAACAAGAATAGACAGATTTATGAGTTTCTGATAAACCGGCTGGCGCCTTGGTGAAAAACTTACTCACAATGTCTATTTTCCCTGACAATTTTAAGTACTACATCACAGTGCCTGTCCTTCTGTCTCATGCATAATACAGTTGTCCCTTCACATTCACTGGGGTTAGGAGTGGAGCGTCACCATGAAAGTGGAAAAAATGTGAATAAGTTAAGCCTGCCCCGCCCCCAACATATGTACCACACTACAGTATTGTAGACTCATCTCCCACAGTTGCAACACCTGCCCCCGGCACACAAACCATGCCCCTTACCCACACTCATCTCCCCCTCAGCTTTCCCTCCCTCTGACCTGCCAACAACACAACCTTACTGAGTATTTTAAATGGGCTGTGTTATTTTGGGGCTAGGTAAGAAAGCAAGCTGGAGTGTTTTGTTGCCAGGACATGAGGAGAGGTGGGGAGGGGTGTCTTGGGCTGCATTTACACAGCAGGTTTTATTACGATAAATTGCGCTTTAGTGCTTTCCTGCATCAGTGGTGGGTAGTTTACACGGTGTATGTTTACACAGCTATATTTTGTGGCTCTTCGATGTTTTCCGCTTTGAGATTCACATAGCCAGATGTGGTGGGGGCATAGCCAAGCATTGGAGAGGAGACAAAGGAATATCATAGGAATGTCTGCCCAGGCCCCAACTCTATGGTTAACAGGTTAGAAGCAAAGAATGTCACCCTTTGCCTCTCCCCCCCCCCCGAGGTCCCTGCCCACAAATCAAACTCCAAACGGAAGGTTTTTTCTTCTTGCTTAACAGCTGATTGACAAAGCGGCCAGCTACATGACAGAATAAAGTGAGCGAAATTCTGGATTTCTGTCCTTTTGGAACAGGAGTGAATATTTCTTAAGATTTATGGCTAATTTGGATGAATTTTGGCAGACAAAGTGGCGGGGTGGCCAGGCAGCTCTATCATTTTCATTAAAGCCAGGCAGAAGAGGAGAGGAGGGTACCTTCGTCTGCAAAAAAGGAGGGAGACCATGGAGGAAACGAATAATTAAGTGGGAAGGAAAGCAAACACACACACACACACACAAGCAGCTGGCTAGGATTCCTTTGCTCTGCAGTGTTTTTCCCAAGCTAAAAGCAGGCCAGTTGGCTGGATGTTTAAAGCAGTAGATTTCCTGGGTCTCCCTCCTGGCTCCACATCTAGCCAGCCCATCCCTTCATCATAAGAACCAATCACAGTGCAGCTCTGCTGCAACTGTAACAGGAAGATTGCTGGTAATTCACACGGACTTGCCGTTCACACTAGCAATAATGTGCTAAGTCGCTCTGCTTTTCAAATAAACCGGCAAAAGTAGTGACATCCTTTGTCACGCTACATTTGGGTATTTTGACTTCCCCCCTTCTGAATGAGTTGATACTGTGGCTCGATCCATGGGAACAATGAGCAATCTTAGCGGTATATTTAGGGGAATATTTGCCCGTGTAAACGCAGCCTTGGAGTTTGAGATAGTTGAGCAGCAGCTACAAACTGTGACTATGTAAAGCCGCGAATGTGAGACATGCAAATGTGAAGGGACAACTGTATCCTTTTTGTTAAGTCATGTGCAAAGTATATTCCCTGTGATCCACCACATCAGTTACATCTTTTCTGGGAAGAATTAGAGCATGCTGGAAAGTGTGATGGTTTTCCCAATGTAACTGGAGCAGCTTGTGTTACTGTTTTCATTAAGGATCACAGGAAGCAACTGGTGTTAGACGGCAGGCACTGTTTTTCTCCTGGGTAAAGAGTAATATTTCCAGAGAAAGTGGCCAGTCTTTCCGTTTAACCTACCTTGAATTGTTCTTCGGTGTACAGGGCTGTGAGCATATATACATTGTTCAGCCCAGCTTTTGGTATTATTTGCAGCTGCCCCATTCCATTCCTTGAAAGAAACAAAAGCAATGACTGGTTGCAAGTTTTCATGTACCACATTTACCATTTGTGAATGAACCATTCATGTTAAATGAGGGATAATCAACTTGAACCCACACATTGGATGGTGCCCAAGAAAAGAGTCCCACCAAATTTTAACATCTTGCAGAGAAAATATCATCATCACCCCACAAGGCTTCTCTGGATTAAAAGGCTATCCTTGGCAGTGAACTCATTAGCAAATTATGATCCCTTAGCCTCATAGATACAGGTAGCCTCAGATAACAGAGATGATGTTAGTGATACTGTAAAATATACAGCTTTCACAAAGCACGCAGAGAAATAGTGTATGTTAACTGCTTTGACCATTCTAATCACTATATATGTTTTTCTTCTTTGGCATCATCACCGTGAAAAGCTGAATGCAAAACCCACTTCTAACATGCTAACCCTCCATCTTCAGTTATTTTATTTACATGAGAGATGGGGAGAAATCCCCAACCTGTAGTCTCAAGAGACACTGTTCAAAGAGGACTGTGTCAATCTGACAGTGTCGACTATGGAGCAGCCTACAGGAAGAGATACAATAGCTGAATACGCTGTTAGAATTATAGAATCATAGACTCATAGAGTTGGAAGAGACCACAAGGGACATCCAGTCCAACCCCCTGCCATGCAGGAATAAACAATCAAAGCATTCCCGACAGGTGGCCATCCAGCCCTGTTTAAAAACCTCCAAATAAGGAGATTCCGCTGCATTCTGGGGCAGTGTATTCCACTTCCAAACAGTGTCAGGAAGTTCTTCCTAATTTTTAGATGGTATCTCTTTTCCTGTATTTTGAACCCATTGCTCCATGTCCTAGTCTCTGGAGCAGCAGAAAACAAGCTTGCTCCATCTTTAGTATGGCATCCCTTCAAATATTTAAACATGGTTATCATCTCACCCCTCAATCTTCTCTTCTCCAGACTAAACATGCCCAGCTCCCTAAGCTGCTCCTCATAGGGCATTGCTTCCAGACCTTTCACCAGTTTGGTCGCCCTCCTTTGGACACAGTCCAGCTTGTCCATATCCTTCTTGAATTGTGGTGCCCAGAATTGGAAACAATATTCCAGTTGAGGTCTTACCAAAGCAGAATAGAGTGGCACTATTACTTCCCTTGATCTAGACACTATACTCCTATTGATGCAGACTAGAATCACATATCAGCATTAAAGACTAGCCTCTTCTGGCAAGCCTGTCCAAATGATTTTAAAGTGTGACTTTTAAATTGTGTGTTGACTGTTTTAAAATGTCTTGGTTTTACGTGTTCTGTTAAATTGATATGTGTTTTTAAATGATATGTGCTATTAACCAATGTTATATCTATCTGTTAATGTGTTGCTCCCCCCCTCAATCCTTAGGGCGAGGTGGGTAAGAAATACATATTGTTGCTGTTTTTGTTGTTGTTCTCAGACTTTGCCATTACAAATGAGTTAATTGAAATTTATGTCCTTTTCACAATAACTAACTAAGGACTTTTTTGGACAATGTAAAAATAATGAATTATTTAAGTGGTCGTGAGTAAAATATGACTGTAAAAGCAAAAATATCACGTTCAAATATCCCAGCGGTACTGCAACAGTACCGCTGGGAAGGAGTGTCGTACGAAACTGATGCCCTTTTGCGCTGCAGCGTCGCAACCTGGCGATGCTGCTTCCGTTATTTTTACATTGTCCGAAAAAGTCCTAAGGCAACCACATCACAATAGGACTATGACTTAAGGATAGATAGTCTCATTGTTAATAGAGCTAAAACTTCTTAGTTACTTTGATAGTGATGAGGTGTGGACTCACTGAATGGTGGAGAAGGAATATCACATAGCCCCTGTGCTATGTCTCTTGTACTGTTATGGGTGTGAGGCGAAAAGGAGTTTTACATCTAAGTTTATTTTGTATCACAAAGCCTGTATCATTTGGACATTTCTAAAGTAACTAAAAATAGCTATTATTTTTTCTCTTTTCCTGTCTCTTGTTTCTTTAAAAAAAAAATCTGTAATAATTTTTTGCCCTTTATACTACAGTTATCCCTCCATATCCATGGATTTTATAGCCGTGGATTTAAGTATTAATGGCTTGTAAATATTCTTTAAAAAATAATAATCCAAAAAGCAAACCTTGATTTTTCCATCTTATATAAGGGACACCATTTTGCTATGCTATTAAATATAATGGGACTTGAATACTCACGGATTTTGGTATCCACAGGGGTTCCTGGAACCAAACCCCAGCAAATATGAAGGGACAACTGTATAATCATAATTGATTTTGTCTAAACTGTGACATTACTAAGGCCAGTGTCACCCCCTCTCTCCGACGGTGTCACCTGGTGTGGTTCAGCCTCTCCACACATCCCTTGTCCCCTTACTACTTCTAATAACTTTCCAGAGAATCTTCAGAGTTCATGCCTTCAAAAACAAAGTAAAGGTCATGGGAAGGTCCGAGGACCAAAGAAACTGAAGCACCAACAAAACCTTGGCAAATTCTTACCATCCTCAGCATGTTGGAAGCACTTGGCACCACCTGCCTCCTGAGAGCATTGTGTTTGTCAACAACTTCCTTCTGTACCTCTGGCAAATCAGCCGACAACGCAGCAAAAGCTGCAGCCTGTTCCTGTCATGAAATCAAATTTTCAAATCACAAATACAAAAATGAGAAAACATACACACACACACACACACACAGTCCATTGGGTATAATCAAGACCAGATTGTGCCCATTTTAAAACAAAAACCCTGATCTACAAAATTTTACTTGGAACTGAGCTGTCCAGTTGAAGCATTTGTAGGAAGAAAAGCTAAAGGAATTTAAAAGCCAAACCAAGGAAGAAATACTGTAAGCAAACAAATGTTTTCATGCCCTGTTGGAACCTGAGGCCCTTTCACACTACCCACTTATAGCACTGTGATTCTTCTTTAAATGCCATCCTGTGGAACCCTAGGATGGGCATTTTAGAGATGCCTTTAGAATTCTCCGCCAGGCTATTTCTTTGGTGACTCCGACCAAATTACAAAACCCAGGAGTCTATAGGATGCATCCATGGCAGTTAAAGTGGCATCTTTGTTGTTAAGTGACATCAAGTCTACTTCAACTTATGGTGACCCTATAAATGAAAGACCTCCAAGTCACCCTATCATCATCAGCCCTGCTCTGATCTTGCAGACTCAGGAGTGTGGCTTCCTTGATTAAGTCTATCTGTAATACTGTCTTCCACTTTTCCTATTGCCTTCTATCTTACCAAGCATTATTGTCTTTTCTGATGAGTCATGTCTTCTCATGATATGACCAATGTACAATAGTCTCAGCTTAGTCATCTTAGTTTCTAGGGAGCCAAGTCTAGTTTAGGTTCGATTTGTTCTAGGACCCACTTATTTGTCACTTTAGTAGTCCATAGTATCCATAGAACTCTTCTCCAGCACCACATTTCAGATGAGTTGATTTTTTTTTTCTGTATCAGCTTTCCTCACTGTACAGCTTTCACAACCATACAAGGAGCCCTGGTGGCGCAGTGGTTAAATGTCAGTACTGCAAGCCACCACGTTGCAAGTTCAATTCCAGTGGGCTCCAAGGTTCACTCAGCCTTCCATCCTTTCATAGGTCTGTAAATTGAGTACCCAGCTTGTGGGGGCAATTAGCTAACACACATTGGAAACTGTTTAATGCAGTGTAGATGTGTAAATAGCTATTGCTTAAAACAATTTGTAAGCTGCTCTGATAGCCTTGTGGCTGAAGAGCGGGGTATAAATAACTAAATAAATAAAAAAACATACATAGAAATGGGAAATATGATGGCATGGATAATCGTAACTTTAATATTCAATGATATATCTTTATACTTCAGGATCTTGTCTAGGTCCCTCATAGCTGCCCTTTCAAATCCTGGGATTGTCTAAATGGTGAAAAAAAAAACTCCTCATAAAATTCAAGGAGAATACCTTTTGTTCCAACGAGATCCCACAGTGATTCGCCATATTCAGAAACTGGAGGACTAAAAACTACATGGGGAAAGCCTTTGTGGCTTCTCCTAAGGTTTTTTTTTTTTTTTAATGCAGGGGAAATGCACATCCCCACTCATTTGAACAACAAATCACATCACAGCATATTCCTGGATAAAAGCAGAAGTGGAAAGCTGATTGGTCAGATGTGTGCGCGAGCAGGCTTGCCGGCTACGAAGTGGCCAGAAGTGTCATTTTGGAGTTTTGTGGTAGCAATCGTGCCCTTTTCTTCTGTGCTGAAGCAACCAAATAGCACTTGTGGACCTTAGATTTACATTTTTTAAAAAAAATACTGACAACACTGCCAAATACCATATGGCTTTACTGTCACAGCAATGCAACAATGGTCCCAGCTCCAGCTGTTGTTGGTGGAGCTCAAGGCAGCCCACCAAAAGCAACATGGTAGTCCACTACTACAAGAAATGTACTAGCATGCTGAAGTAAAGTGCACTATGCAGAGCCAACCCAGAAGCCCAAGCAGCTAGAGTAGTCTGTAATTGCAGAGCATGGGGTTTGGGATTACCAGTGGAAGGAAGTTGATGACTGCATGTACTTGAGCTCTCATCAAAACTGTACTTCCTTCTTGTAGTGATAATCAAAAATCTATTGCATGCTCCACTACTACAAACTACTCTATCCACTTTTGGTTTTCTGCTGCTTCTATTCAGCACATCTTACTTCAGCAGCACAGTTGCCCTTCCAAGGCCTGAAAGCTGTTGGGCCAGGGAGAGGCCACAAAATTGTGTGGATAGATCATAATGCTCCATTAGGCTGAGGGTAAGATCTCAACTATTGTCTTATTCGCGCATCTTTAAGTGTGCTTAGAATTGACCCACTTTCCCGTTTTTGAAAGAAAAGAAGCCAGCTGTGCAACAGAATATTTTAAGCACTCCCTCCCCAAATTTCTTTCTTACTGAAAAAGCTCCTCCCTCCCTGCTGCTGCTATTTGTTCCTAAAGGGGCTATTCACAGTGAGTATTACTTTTGCAGTGGGGGCACAGCAGGTGAAATCCTGTGTTGCAAGAGCAACCTTTCACTCATGCAACTGGGCTGACCTCTCCTACCCCCACAGTCACCCTGTGCCTCTCCCAGGAATGAGAAAGGCAATATATAAATTATATAAATACATAAATAAACCACAGAACTGGATGTGCTTGGCAGTGCCTGGTATTAACATACCAATTTCCACTGACTACTGAGGGCACATACTTTCTCTTTCTCCCACTCAGTTACAGCCATATTTTTTCATATGAAGTCCTTCTCATAAGATATCCTATGTTACAGTGTCTTGGGTTACTACAATCAAAATGGTTATACCTATAGAGAACATGTTTTCATTATCCACAGAATGAGCATATATGTGCCTATGTCCAACAGAGAATGTCAATGAAAAGGATGAGTATATTTTACTCTTGTGTGTTATATTTTATTCATAATCCCAGGACACTATATTGAAGGTGCAGCAGTGAAATCCTGATTAGTTGGGGGTATACAGGGTGCTTCTTTTCAAATGAATTTCAGATTTCACACACTCAGTCATACCTCATTTCCAACACATTGATGTAGGCCAGCAGCCAGGACTAAAAGTGCCACCAGAAGAGACATTTCTGGAAAAAGTAAGCAGATCATTTAGTTCCTTTATTTGTGCTGTTACAATGGTCCCAGTTATCATTTCTAAACATTTATTAATATTGGTTGGAATCCAAGAACTGTTAAGGAGGAATAATACCATTCCACAAACATACAAGAGTTTGCACAATAGGTCATGACAGCTTATATAGATTCTTCTTCTTATATGGGATGTTATGCAAGCTCTTCCTCAAGTGGAAGAATATCTTTTGCTTTGATATTATTTTTATTATACAACAGCACAACGTAAGACATAAAACAGGCTTTCAATTAATAAAGGAAGCCCTCTGCATGCAGAAGTGTACCTTTAGATTTGATCTATTGAGTATAATTGCTTTTTACTACAAATATTTGTTTTTACTTGTTTACTACAAGAGAAATGGTGGGAAAATGAATAAAAATTGTGGTTAGCGACCAGTGCCTGCTACTTCTCTCTCTCTCTCTCTCTCATCTACATTCAGTCCCCTCTTGATTGGTTCTTCTTGGAATCTGCATATTGCTCTCACACAACTGTTAGTAACACCACTCCTGTAGGGTCCTCGGGACTAACCTGACACCAACTGGGAGAACTGTGTTAAATTAAACTAGACTAAACTATAAATCAAGTACTGAACTATAAATCAAGTGCTAATTATTAAACAATAACCATGTGTACACATATGCATAGATTAATACACAATCACATATGGTAATGTTTTTGTCTATAACATATCAAATGGGTTGCACTATAATTCAAGTGCTAGCTAACTTTACATAACCAGTATCACAACATGAATGGATTAAGAAATAGTCACTTCTGGTGATACTTTTTGACTTCTTGCATATTGAATTGTATTCCTAAATGTTCATTAAAACATTGTATATGCAAGAAGTCAAAAAGTATCACCAGAAGTGACTATTTCTTAATCCATTCATGGTGCGATACTGGTTATGTAAAGTTAGCTAGCACTTGAATTATAGTGCAACCTATTTGATATGTTATAGACAAAAACATTACCATATGTGATTGTGTATTAATCTATGTATATGTGTACACATGGTTATTGTTTAATAATTAGCACTTGATTTATAGTTCAGTACTTGATTTATAGTTTAGTCTAGTTTAATTTAACACAGTTCTCCCAGTTGGTGTCATATTGCTCTCACACAGCAGACATTTGCATGCTTAGGATTAAATTGGTCATCTCTAATGGGATTCCTGTTCATAGGCAGGAGAATGGCTCAGAAAAAACACTGACTGGCTTTGGTCATCATCTGTCAGCGTCCAATACTCAAAGGAATTTGCTGGGTCCTGTTTGTTGGCATATAGTCAGGCCATATATAGGCCTCTGGTAGAGCAGTTCCAGCAGCTTCAGAGCTTCCTGACCAAAAAGCCAGAAAGCACAGCCCCACTCTCCTCCTAATAGTGCTAACAATGGGTGCAGAGAACAACCATGAGGGATTCTGTTTCACAGCCTAGCTGTCCCAGTTTAATTATTTTTTAATCACAGCCATTCTGTACATGTAGCTTTAAGCAGCTCACAGTAGCCTAACAGATGAATGTAATGTTCACTTTGCTGAACCAAAAAGCAAACAGAAAATGGGAAATAAAAGATAAGCTAATGACAACAAAAAAGCCCTTTAAAAGATGACTGCAAAATTCACCAAGTAATGATCTGTCTAAAAGCCTGATGCTTAAGCTGTTTGCAAAGACCAAATTTTCAGAGGGCATTGCCTTTATTTTCTAATTTCAATGTGTTTCAAACTAAAGGCTGTAAACAATTCTTCATGGGCCATTATGCCAGCCTTGGAAGCACTCATTTTTCTTTCTGCATGCTTAAAAAGCCTCACTATTAAGGATGTGTGTGTATGCATATGTGTGAGCCAGCATAGTGTAATGATTTGAGTTTTGGAGTGTGACTCTGGAGACCATGGTTCAAATCCCCCACTTGGCCATGAAAACCCACCTTTGGCAAGTCACATACTCTCAGCCTCAGAAACCCCCATGATAGCTTCTCGTTAGGGTCACCATAAGTTGCAACGACTTGAAGACTCACAACTGTTTGCATCTGTGTGTATATTATATTTAGCATATTAGAGATGGAGGGGATTAGAAGATTAGCAGCTCTTTCCCAGTAGGCACACACCCACAAAAAAGGCAACAGCAAGTTGTTGTTGGAAAACTGAGGCTTTCAAAGTACGCAAATATAAAGATCAAAGCACAAATGACAATGACATAGAAGCATGAGTAAAATTGTTCAAGTTATGTCCTTGAGCCTGTAAATCATATCCACAGAATAGAAACTAGCTTTTAAATTATGGGATTTAAGTATAATGCTGACAAAGGTAAATGCACCAACTATTTATTCAGATTTACTCATGCACACATTTACTTGGAGATCTTTGGGTCTGGATCACTATCTTGAAACCGGTGAAGAAAGGTTCATAAGTGAAGTACTGAAAGAAAGCCAAAAGTAAAATTTAAAACAATTAAGGACTTTATCAGACACTTTTTTAATCTGTCTGGCATTGCCAGCATTTGAAACCTTGCACCTTTTTTTCCTCGTGAATACAGCATCAATGGCCAGTCTGGCCAGAACACTTCCGCGTAAGATCACGACATCCAGGTAGGTGATGCTCTTTTTATGAACCTCCCTGGTTTACTTGTAATTTTAAAGTGTGTTTACGTGCTTTCTGTAACTTTTTGTCTGTTATTTTCGTTTTTGATTTTGATTTTCCCACGCTCCCATCTTCTTATGAGAATCCACAATATTTCATTCAAGGAAGTGAACAGAGTTCTGTTTTGTTCACTCCTCTGTCATTGCCGAGGCTGCCTTTTCACAGGCATAAAAACATCACAAATTATGCCGGCCAAAGAAGGGAAAAGAAGATGGTCTGATAAAGTCCTTAGTTATATTTTCAAATTCTTACAGTAAAATAGTGAAGAATTTTTTTTTTTTAAAAAGTAGCTTTTCCCATCCTTTTCAGACTTATTAGTCCAGTCTAGAACAGGCCTGTGTAATCACTGGGGATTTGGTAATTCAACATGTTATGTAAATGTCATTGATTCAGTGGATCTACTCTATCTGGCATTAACAATAGGGTTCAGGCCTAAGGACAGGTATGTGCAACATAGGCCAAAATCCAATCCCAACCAGAATAGACTTGATGAATCAGCAGAACCTAGGTAAGTGTCAACTTACCATGATTCCGTTGATTCTATGGGTCTATTCCAGTAGGTTCTAACCATTGGGTTTAGGAAATGGGATCCATTTACTTTTATTCTTTTCCTTCCACTCATATCTGAGTCTCTTTTTTGCTGTCCTGTCCTTCTCTCTTTCTAAACTATTTCCACTTGGTTTCTTTTTCTCCTAAATACCAGAAAACATAAAATGATAGTAGGACAAGCCCAACTGTGTATTCCAAATCAGAGATCAACAGAAAGACAATTTTCCTGTTAAGGGGGGGAAATAGAAAAAGCATGAAATAAGACAGTGTAAAAGATCAGATACATTCCAAGAAGCTTATCACATGCCGAAGTAAAGCAGCAGGGAATCTGAATAGTTCCACTTTCCATGCTGCCTTGCCACATGATGTCATCGTTCTTCCAGTGTTCTGCTGTTCCGGTCCCATGAGAGACAGAGGTAAAACCACATCTTTTTACTAAGTGGAAAAATCAATTCGTAAAAAGTTGTGGTTTTACTTCTGTCTCCCATGGGCCCATGGGACTGGAACGGTAGAACACCGGAAGAAATTAATTATATACTTCAGACTTCCAGACTGATTCACTAGTGTCTGAACTGTAAATGTGTTCATATTAATCCCAAACTACAGGGCCATATACTGCCTGGTGTCTCAGCAAAGTTACATAAACAAGAGCCCCTATTTTCTCCATTAGTTGTGTCTATGTGCATATCAGCTCTTTCCAAAAGAAGTGTTGGATCAAGTTAGCTGGCTCACTAGACTACTTTTGTAGTCTACAGAGGAATTCAAACAACATCTGAGTTTTTATTGTGATTCTCACAGCTGTTTCCATCACTGAACCACTAAATTGCTTTTCTATTTCCAGTCTGAAGGGAAACAGCTTTTTTAATTCCTCTCTGAGAAACCTATAGAACTCAAATAACTTGGGTTATCAACTCTTCTAAATCATGAACACTATGTGCATGTTCCACAGAACTTCCTTTTCCATGGAAATATTTTTAAGAATAGAATATTGGATTATTTAAAATGGTCTCCTAAGAAATTTTACTTGAATTATGTTTCACCAAGATGCTTAACTGATCAATATTTGAAGACTGAACGTTTTCCACACAAAGAGAATCGAAGTGATTTTTTATCTTTAAATACCAAATTTTATTATTTCTAAAACATCTACATGTAGCAACTAAAGCCAACATTTCTTTTAGTTATCTTTATATTTCACAATGTAGAGATGACCAGTTGCTCTCCCAGACTATAATCCTGCTCCAATAAGATCATTGGTAGTTTTCCCACTGATTTGTAGAAAATGATTTTACTTAACATTATCATATCAAAAAATATTTGATAGGATTATTCTATCCATTATTTGCTATTTTTAAAAGAAACAAAAACTGAAATTCAACAGCCAAATTGTGAACAGTCGAAACTTAGGATTCGCAGAAATCCAAAGACTGTCCAATCATTTTCATTTTAAAAAATCACAAAAAATAATAATTGATCATTCAAAATTGTGAATAGATCTCTCAAGTCATTTTATCACTAGCAAGTAATAATTCAATTCTCCTTATGTATAATGTTTCTTACACATCACTGTCATATCCATCAAAGCAAACTAGAGAAATGCCACTCTTAACATGTTTGTATGCTACTTTCATATTGCTTAAATGCTCATTAAGGTTCTTACTTTATCAAACTCCAACACTATGTAATTTTAAAACCAGGGTTTGTTAAATGAGAGGTTTATAAATATAATTAAGTATAGCCTCTAACTTTCTTCTTTCTTCCACTGCCAAAGATAGAAAATAGTAACCACTGAGACAGACACTCTCTGGAGAGCCAACTGTACCTTATTGGGGGTGGGGTAAAGTCTGCAGACTTGCTATAATCCAACAAAGGCAGGTTGATGATTGCAGCAAGAGAAAGAAGGCAACAAATGGCCAGAGAAGTTCTTTATATTTGGGTGTGAAGACCTCTTAATCCAAACAAGAGGCTTGTTTCTCTCACTGCATGCGTGGCATTTGTTTAAGTTCATGGTCACGAAGTTCACTTTGGCTTACTATCAACAAAGAAAAGAATAAACATTCCAGACTGTAGTCATCAGTCTATTAGATTTCAGGAAACAAATTATACATTAAGATAAAAAGCAGTGATCATGTCCTCAAACAACCACTTTATATTCAGTCTGCATTTGCCCTTCTTAAGCCTATGGTTTACTGGTCATTTATGTGCTTAGGTTCACAAATAACCTACAGACAATTTATTTGAGTAGTTTATAGGAAATATGTGACCTTCCCTAAACCACAAATGGTTTTAACACATACATCGCCTCATCTCTCACACCATAGTTTCTCTTCTCTCTAGTTGAAGCCTTCCTCTGCTTAGCTCCCTCTTGATGTTTTGGACTACATATCTTAAAGTGGCAGGGTATAATCAAATTTATAATAGCAAAGAATGCAGACTTGGAAAGACTGCTCCAGCATATGACTGGGGGGGGGGATGCAGACTGGAGAGAGATGCACTGGAATATGACTGTACAATTAACTAGGATGGGTGTACATAGTTGCCCAGTGGAAACACGGGTACAAAGACAACACATGTTACCATTCTCTGGCTCATTACCAGCATGGAAGATCAGATCTAGCACTCTATGGTCTAATGGTTAGATCTATTGGTTGGGCATGCATTGTGGTGATGCTAAGATACTTTCCAGTGCCAGCTACAGTTGCAGTTGACCAATAAAAATGGTTACTGTAGATGGGAAACATGGTGCCATGTCTATCAAAAGCAGACATCCAACTCTATCTGTTGCATCCTATGGCAATACACACAGTTGGCAAGCCATGGACCATCCTTTGAGAAGGATTCCTTCTTCTACCCACCCTGCCACCTGCCTGACTGGGACAAAAAGGATTCCCTGGCAAGGATCATCTTCTCAATCCAAGAAGTAAGAGTGCTTAATAGAATGAAACCTCAATGTAATATAGTTTCATTTAAATATTACTATATAGACACTGATATTCATAGAAATTTAAAAAAATCATAAATATATGGGGAAATTTAAAAACCATATGATAACAATGCGAGGTTTTATATGTTTAACATAGCATTCAACTAAGCTTACTCCCCTAATGAGTGTGTTGGAATGGAACTGAAATACCAAGAAAAATCCAGATAATAGGTTACACTATCTATTAAGTAGAGGAAGGAACTGGGAAAACCACCTTTGAGTGTAGTCCTGGCCTAAGAAAACCCTATGTAATTCATGAAGTTTGAAGGCACATACACATACATTCACACACAGAGAGAGAGAGAGAATGTTATCCAAGTGAAAGGCTACACAGAGAGCAGGAATGATTAATTCAAAGAATGAAAGAGGAAACAACTTTCTACCAGGATAGTGTATTTGTCTGTCTAGCCCAATGTACCGTAGTCCATTTGGATTCAGCAGCTGTCCAGGGCCTTGAAAAGTGTCTTCCCCATCATCTGGTCCTCATTCTTCTAACTGGCAATGCTAGGGATTAAGCCTGAAAGCTTCTATATGCTGCATCCCTCCTTCAGAATATGAAGTTTGACATGTGGAAAATAATGCAATAAGGTAATGAGAAAATAGTTAATTGGGAAGTAATATTTTTCAGGAGTAAACAGCAGGAGATGGATAATAGATTGTACATGGATTAGCAATGTGTAAAGCCAATGATATTTTTAACTACTGTTTCAAGAGAAACCAGTTTAATTTATGTGCAGAACATATCGTATGGAAAGCAGGATTATAGTCAGAGGAAGGAGGTGTGAAAATTGGAAGAAAAAATTAAGATAAAACAACATTATTGGCAGAAAATGGCAGACTTTGAACAACTGATTAAAGTTAAGGGAGAAAGTGCAAGAACAGGGTTACAGCTTAATGTCAAGAAAAGAAAATAGCAACTGCAGAAGATTTACATAATTGTAAAGTGAGTGAGTGGTAAAGGCATCAAAATAGTTAATTTTTTCTATACCTCAGTTCAGTCATTAGTCAAAATGGAGGCTGTAGTCAAGAAATCAGAAGACGACTAAGAATTGGAAGGGTAGCTATGCAGGAACTGTGTATGTGTAAAATGTAAAGGATATATCATTGGAAATGGGTAGAAAACACAGGAGATTTTCAGACGGAGGGGGAAACCCCCATGGAGATTGGGAGAGAAAAGGGGCTGTTCCACTGCCAGCACTCCATTTCACACACACACGTCCTTCTCCCGATCTCCATTTGTTCTCCCTCCATCCTGCTTTCATTTTCCTTCCACTCCCTCCATCCTGCTTTCATTTTCCTTCCACTATTTTTTACTAACGAAGAACTTCCGTTAGTAAAAAATAGCAGAAGGAAAATGCAAGCAGGACAGAGGAAGAACAAATGGAGATCAGGAGAAGGACAAGAGTGTCAAATGGAGCGCTGGCAGCGGAACAGCCACGTTTCTCTCCTGATCTCCATGGGGTTTCCCTCCCCAGTCTGAAAATTTCCATAAATTGCATAAAAACCTAAACAAGTGGTTTTCAACCTTTAGTCTTACAGAAGTTCTGAACTTCCCAGAACTCCTGATCACTGGTCATGCTAGATGGGATTCTGTGATTAACTGGAAGACCAGCAACTGAGAATAACTGAATTAGGTAGATTTCCTAGATGAGAAAAGTGAAGAAAGGCAGGACAACTTTTTTATACTACACTCTAATAGCAAGATTTTTCCTGCTCCCCTTGTTACATGAGCATTGCCAAAGAAAAGAATCTTCAACACTATTGAATGTCTACGTAAATAATGTTTATAAGAGATTTACTATATGATTGTAGCTGAACTATTTACATGTCAGTGACACTCATCCAGGAACCAGGAAACACTTGGAAAGTTGATTACAAATACTATAAAATTGTTTACAAATCCTGTAGAACCTTAATTACAGAACCATTTAGGCAGCAATCACATGAGGAGTTCATGAAATGTTTCTAAGTCACAATAGCTCATACTATAATACATTTGATAGCCTTTTAGGTGTCACAAACCACTTTGTTGTATATTTTATGTCACTCTCAAGACTTGATTGAAGATAATGATGGAACAAGGAGATTAATTAGCTGATTCGTTGAGATTCTCTCAGTCCCCTGATTTGATCATTCTTCTCTTGGCTTTACAAAGTCCCACAGGATGATATATCTCAATTCCTGAAAATAGGTTATTGTTTGCAGAGTGTCAGCAGCTTTAAGGGATACGGTAGGTGCCTCCTATGACCAACATGCACCAAATGTCAGGGGCATGGTCATATGCTGATAAATAAATAAATCTTTGGAGCCCAGTCTTTGGAGCTCAAGCTGCATCTGCACTGCAGAAATAATCCAATTTGACACAGCTTTAACAGCCAAGGCTTAATGCTATGGAATTCTGGGATGTGTAGTTTTGTGAGATACTTAGCCTTCTCTGTCAGAGAGCTCTGGTGCACAACAAACTACAAATTCCAGTATTCCATAGCATTGAGCCATGCAATTAAAGTTGTGGCAAACTGGATTATTTTTGCAGTACAGATGCAGCCCCAGTCTCTGGGGAGAAAGCAGAATGTGATCTGTGTTTTGGGGAGGGGGAGGAGGTCATTCTTGACTCTTTAACTTCTTTGAAGGCTTGTGTGGAGGCTTTTGTTTGCTTGGGGCTGTGTGTTCTCCCTGAGGAGCGGGGCTTCTGCTGAGTTACAGACATGCTTGGGGGTAAAGCTAGCAGCCACTAGTTCTATATAACTGCTACCTCAGTCTTCTGAAGTTCAGTCTCTCAGAGCCAGTGATATGTGACTTGCGACACATGCAGTCATATCAGTAACAATTATAGTCTGAAAAAAGGGTGAAAAAAATAACTGAAGGGATGGAAGAGGAGGAATCTGGCATTCTCTACTGCAATGTGTGGGCAATGTTTACCTTCTTGCCAGAAAACCTCACTGATTAAACTTGCAGCAAGTGCAGACTTAGAAGAGAAGGTCAACAAGAACACTGCAGTTATGTGTTGAGATTGTTCACCACATCAAAGAACATGAGGACTTTCTGGATAGGGTGGAGGGGAGGAATGATCCCACAGAACCAACAGAGAAAACTGCCAATGAAAACAAAGAGGGCTGTAACAACGAGGGAGCACTTTGGAGGACAGTCACCATCATGGTCAAGCAATTCAGAACCACTCCAACTAAGCAATTGCTTCCTTCACCTTCCCAAAGATCATGATGGTAAAGAGGTGCAAGCCGGCGATCAGCTGCAAGAGACAATGCGTGGCAGGCTAGGAGCCAGCCTAACCACCAGCTACAGCAAGAAAAAAAGAAAGGTGCTGGAAAGTGCGCTGTCTTCCTGGTACATGTATCCAGGATGTCACTGAGAAGCTGCCGAAGCTTATCAAGTACACAGGGCAGTGCCACTTTCTTCTGATTCATAGGGGAACCAATAGTACTGCAAAGAACACTTTTGGGCAGATCACCTTGGACTATGAAGCTCTGGGCAGGAAAGTGAAGAGTTTAGAGGCACAAGTGGTATTCTTGCCAATTCTACTAGTGAAAGTTAGACGACCACACAGAGACAGGAAGATACAAGATCTGTCTATTAAATACAATTACTAATACAATAACTCATCTTTATTTATATGTATTATAGTTCTAATGCTTGACCCCTTCAATATACTTACCATTCACACTCACACACTGATGCAATCTTGTTTTCCACTGGCCAAAGGCATGGAGCAGATCAGTTTCTGTCAACTGTTCCAACACATCTGCCATTTTCTTCGTACTGCATCTATTGACTCAAAAAATATTCCTTTAAGCACCAATTTCACTTTGGGGAAAAAGAAAAAAGTTGAATGGTGCCAAATCTGGCGAATATGGAGGATGTTCAAGTGTAGCAATGTGTTTATTCCTCTCGTGTCCTTCCTCTTGGGCAAGTCCCAGAGAGTGCTGCTTGGGGACAGCTGCTCCAGCAGAAAGGTGCTTCCTTGTGGCATTCCGCAAGGTGCCATCCTGTCCCTGATGCTGTTTAACATCTATATGAAGCTGCTGGATGAGATTATTCGGAGTTATGGGGCTGGGTGTTATCAGTATGCAGATGACACCCAGATCTATTTCTCCTTGTCTTCATCGTCAGCCTCGAATTCTGATGGTGTCTCTCCTCTTAATGATTGTCTTAAAGCAGTAATGGGCTGGATGAGGAAAAACAGATTGAGATTAAATCCAGACAAAACGGAGGTGCTCACGGTAGCGGCCCCAAAACCAGGAGTTGGATTGCAACCCCCAGTCCTGGATGGGGTCACGCTCTCTGTTAAGGACTGTGTTCACAGTCTGGGGGTGCTCCTTGATTAATCGCTTCAGATGACGAGTCAGGTGAATGCAACGGTCAGGAGCGCTTGTTATCAGCTTCGGCTGATATGCCAGCTGCACCCTTTCCTGGAAGTAAGAGACCTCGAGACTGTGGTCCACGCGCTGGTAACCTCTCGTCTAGATTTCTGCAATGCACTCTACATGGGGCTACCCTCATGCTTGGTCCGAAAACTTCAGTTGGTACAAAATATGGCAGCCAGACTGGTCTCGGGAACATCTCAGAGAGACCATGTAACTCCAGTATTAAAATCTCTCCACTGGCTGCCTATCAGTTTCCGGGCCCAGTATAAGGTGTTGGTTATTACCTTTAAAGCCCTAAATGGCTTGGGTCCAACTTATCTTCGGAACCGCCTCCTCCCATACAATCCTCCCCACACACTCCGGTCCTCTGGGAGGAATTTGCTTCAGCCACAAAAATCTAGGCTGTCTGCAACCTCCCAGAGGGCCTTTTGGTAATCGCCCCCAAATTGTGGAATGACCTGCCGAACGAGATCCGTCAGATGACAAACCTGAGTAGCTTTTAAAAAGCACTAAAGACGGATTTCTTTCGGCAGGCCTTTCCTAATTAGATCCCGGCCTCAGGAGCTCCTGGCCTCTTTTAATCTGCTGGGCATTTATTGTTATTTAAATGTGCTTTTAGACTAGTTGTTTTTTAATTTATATTTGTTTAATATCTTTTTATGGGGGAGGGTGGGGTTGGTGGTGTGTAGGGATTTTTATCTGTATTTGTATTTAAAATTTTGTAAGCTGCCCCGATTGTTTTTAACAGAGGGGCGGGGTATAAATAATTTATTATTATTATTATTATTATTTATCAGCCAAAAACTGCTTCAACAGAAACTGCTGTGTGAGCAGAGAGTGTCTTGATGAAGAATGAAACCATTTTTCCACAGTTCTGGCCTTTTTTCCTGACTCTTTCTCTCAGCTTTGTCAAAACTTCCTTATGATAATGCTGGTTCACTGTTCTGCCTTCTGGAAGCCATTCTGCCAAAATTACACCCTTGATGTAAAAAACAACAACAACCCACCAATGAGCATGGCTTTGAATGTGGACTTGCTTTGACATGCTTTTTTCATTATTGGTGCTGATGGTGTTTCCCAGTGCATTGACTGTCATTTTGTCTCAAAATCATACTGGAAGATCCAGGTTTCATCATAAGTGATGATTTTTTGAAAAGGTTTGGGTCTGCCTCAAGTTGCTGCAGAATGTCATGTTGCTCAACTTTTAAACTTAGCATTTTTCCAGCACACAGCAGACAATACAGCTGCTTTAATGACAACTGATAATTAACTGAATGGCAAAGAGCACAGATGCTTATCATGCAGATTCAGACATGTTCAAGGTCACCACTCAAGCATTCACAATCAGTTCTCCCTGATTTGTCTGAAAGGTAAAAACACAGTCTTGTTATTTAATAAACTAACCTCATACTAAAGGCCACCAAACCAAGATGAGTTGGTAGATTTTGCTTTTCTGAAACAAATCCCAAAAACTTTAAAGAAGCAAGAACTGATAGTTACAGGGGCCTTCAGTTATCCTGATATCTGCAGGGAGACTAACTCTGCTAGGTGTAGGCTCTCCAACAAATTCCTGATGTGACTTTCAGATAATTTCCTATTTCAAAAAGTGGAGGAAGGAACAAGGGGATCAGCGGTCCTGGACTTGATCCTGAACAATAGGGAGCAGTTGGTCACTGGAATCAAAACAGCTGGAATTTTAGGGGGCAGTGACCATGTAATGATAGAATTCATGATTGCGGGACAGGTCAAAGCATAGTATAGTCAAACATAAACCTTGGATTTTAGGAAAGCTGATTTTATGAAGATCAGGGAACTACTGGGTAGAATGTCATGGCTAGAGATGCTAAAGGGAAAAAACACCCAGAATGGGTGGGATTTCATGAAGAGGGAATTACTATAAACACAATCACCAAAAGACACTTCCCCCAATGGAAAAGGAAAAAGCTGAAACATCTGAACATCTGAAAAAGCCAATGTGACTGTGCAGTGAACTTGAGGTGGTAGCAAAAAGGGAAAAAAGCATGTATAAAAAATGGAAGGAAGGATAAATCACCAATGAAAAATTCAGAGATGTAGTCTAAGGAAAGCTAAAGCTAACAACAGCAGCAGCAACAACAACAACAACAAGCTGAAGGGAGGTTGAGACTGGCTAGGGAAACAAGGAGCATTGAAAAGGTTTTTTTCAAATATGTTTGAAGCAAGAGAGTGATGAAGGAAATGGTGGGACTCCTGCTCAGCAAGAATGACAAAATGCTTACAGATCACAATGCAAAGGCAGAACTGCTCAATACGTATTTTATTTCAGTTTCCCTGCCTGGCAAAATATGACTGTGTGATTCCATGTATCAGTAGAGACCTTGGTAAGGAATCCAGGTTCCAAATCAAGATTGATAAGAAGTTAATCAGGAATCACCTAGTTAATCTAAATAAGTTCAAATCTTCAGGGCCAGATGAACTGCATCCCAGAGTATTGAAGGAACTTCCTGACATACTCACAGAACCATTTTCCATCATTCTTGAGAAACACTAGAGAACGGGTGAGGTGCCAAAGGACTGCAGAAAAGCAAACATTGTCCCTCTCTTCAAAAAATGCAAAAGAACTGAAAACCCATTTCTGCAAAATATACGGGAAATATGGTATAAATATAAGAAAGAATTTTTGCCTATTGATTCAGTATTAACACCGGTTATAATGGGGGGGGGGAATTCCCAAATAATTTGAAGGAAAAAATGGGAAAGGAATTAAAGAAAAGAAGACTAGACAAAATAGAGGGATGGATAGGATGGATGAGTGAGAAAGGGAGTATAAGAGAGAAATTATATGGAATGAAAATTTCATGGTTTAGTTGCATACAGTTAGAACAATGGATAAAAATTGGAAAAAGAATCATAAAGAAACAAGGGAATTCACAAAATTTGAAAATTTGGTGAAAAAAGGTGAAAAGGGGGATGATAATGAAAGTATTACAAGTGAATTATATAAAATATTGATTAAAAATAAGGATAAAAAAGACAAAGGAGGATATTTAAGGAGATTATGGGAGGAAGATTTAAACAAAAAATTGGAGATCATGAATGGGATAAGATTTGAAAACAAAGACAACTAAAAATATGTCAATACAGATAAAAGAAAATTACTATAAAATAATATGGAGATGGTATTTGACACCAGCAAGATTGCATAATATAGATAAGAATAACTCTAAATATTGTTGGAGAGGTTGTCACGAAATAGGTACATATATGCATGTGTTGGAACTGTAAATTTGTACAGCAGTTTTGGGAAATGGTTTTTATAGAAATAGAAAATAATTTGAATAGAAATATAGAAAGGAAACCGAGTATAGCATTGATGTCAATTTATAATGGAGAGAATGGGAACCAAGCAGAAAAGGATTTAATAACAAATTTATTAACGGCAGCAAGATTAATTATAGCAAGACATTGGAAAATGCAAATAAATGTACAAGTGGTATTAAGAAGTTTGGAAAATGGCAATAAATGATAAGTTAACATGTGGAAGTAAAGTAAGAAGAGGAAGTTGGAAAGAAAGCGATTTTCATAAAATTTGGAAAGTATTTGTTAAAAAAGTATTACAGACAAAAGATGGGAGGTTACTTCCATGAGAAGAAATGAGATTCTGGAAAGATTAGGTAAGGGATAATGGCTCCGGTGAAGGGGAGAACTGAGGTGGGGGGGTAGGGGAATTAATATTCATGAAAAGAATCATAGTAAAGAATCTATGTTAACTTTTGAAATTAGTTAATAGAAAAATTGTGATGTTTATGGTAATATTATGTGTTATATTAAGTAAGTATTGATTGGATATTATAATGTATGATTATAAATTTAATAAAATTATTTTTAAAAATGCAAAAGAAAAAAAAAGAAAGGAAAGGGAAAAGAAAATCCTAGAAACTACAGGCAAGTCAGCCTGACCTCAATACCAGGAAAAATATTAGAAGTAATTATATGGGAGTCTGCAAATATTTTGGTAACAATGCAGTGATTAGTAGGAGCCAGCATGAGTTTGTCAAGAACAAATCCTGCCAAATGAACCTTATATCTTTTTTTGATTGGGTTTACTAGATGGTGAGAATGCTGAGGATGTCATTTATCTGGATTTATGCAAAGTGTTTGATAAGGTCCCCCATGATATTTTGACTAGCAAACTGACTAAATATGGAATGGATGGAAACACCATCAAATGGATCCAATAAGTACCCATCTGGTAAAGACTTTTAATGAGGTGCTGGAAAACCAAGATATACCTAAGTCTTGGAAAACAGCAGAAATAATCCCAATTTTAAAACCTAATAAGGACAAGACAAATCCAGAAGGCTAACAGATTAATTTTTTTACCAATATTAATAAAGGAAGCTCAATATGGGTTTATTAAGGGGAGAGCAATTGGAGATCCAATTAGAAATATAATAAATGTAATTTATCGTGCAAACTTTAAAAATAGGAAAGTTGGGATATTGGAATGATTTGATTCAATAAATCATATCATGAAAATTTATATAAAATTTGTAACGAACGTGGCTTGGGAACAAAATTTTGAAATACAATAAGAGAGTTATACAAAAATAATCAGGCACAGATAAATATAAAACACAAAACATGGGTATCCATTATCTACATTATTATGTATTATGGCTATTGAACCAATTAGCAGAAATTATTAGAAACCTGGGGAGAAGCTTAAAGAGATAGGAGGCAGCATTTTGAGCTCCACAGCTTTTTTAATTTTTAGCTTTTTAGTTTTTAGTTTGCTTTTGTTTATTTTCAGTTTACATTCAGTCTGTTTTTTTATGTTAGGCTGATTAGCTTTTAACTAGAAAAATCTATCCTATAAATTCTTGAAGAAGCCTTGAAAAAGCCCATATTAACTACTCTGCTCCTCCAATAGCTATCAGTGAAAATAAACAGTGAGTAAACGGGAGTTACCTACCACCAGTTTGAAGAAGATGAGTTGTGCCAAACTGTAAACAGATACTTAAGTTACTCAAACTGTTTTTAACCATTGCAATATTAGCCTGGGAGCATAAGGGTGGGATTTAAAACAAGAGATATGGTGCTTACCAGAAAGGACTACATGACTTTGGGAATTACACCTGATGCTGGTTACTCCCTTCCAGGCAAACTGCAAGAAACAAGCAAAGATCACGCAATATTTTGATAATAAAGAGGACACCATTGTAGCTGAGGAAGGGATAGCTGAGGAAGGGATTTTAAGCCCCACAAACCCCACATTTGATCAGACATTGACTTATGGGGGTGATATTCAGGCACCAACCTATGAACTCTCAGGCAAAAACCTTGCAACTGAGTTATGGCTTGCTAAGCAAAGTTCAGTCAGCTGCTACTAACACATAGCTAAACAATGGAATTCATAAACAAATACAGGAATTGCCCCAGAAAACAAGAAAGCAGACCAGAGCATGCATACCTTCTGTTCATGAAGAAAATTCCTATGGGGAGCAAATACCAGCTGAGAGCTGGATTTATCTGTTGATGAAAGAGACTGAAAATGTAAAATCCTTCTGATCTGCAAGCAAAAATTTCTCTCTCTCTCTCTGGCTTTTCTTCGCAAACGAAGATTCAGGAAGGACTCATCCCACGCTTTCATCCCTCTGGTAAGCCGTGGGCTAAGGGAGCCCCTTCTGGATGCGAAGCACTTGCCAGGAGGGTGAAAGAGCTGCTGACACTGTGGCTGCCGCTGAGAATCAGGGTCAGGGTCTTCTTCCACTGCAAGCACATCTGAATAGAAATCTTTGTTTGGATTAGAGTTAAATTGAGGTCTTTCATCAACATAAACAGCACTTGTTATTCTCATTGTGCGTCCATCAGGGTTTAGGATTTTGTAAGCACCTTTGGCATAGCCAATAAAAATTCCCTCTTCACTTCTACAGTCCAGTTTGTCTCTTTTCTGTTTGGGAATGTATGTATAAGCTTTTGATCCAAAAATCCTTAGATGGTTGAGTCTGGGTTTCACACCATGCCACAATTCAAATGTAGTAACATCTCTGGATCTGGTTGGAAGTCTATTGTATAAGTATCTGGCTGTGAGAATTGCCTCAGACCAATAAGCTTTAGACATGTTAGCCTGTAAAAGCATTGCAACTGCCATTTCCTTTAAGGTGTGGTTCATTCTCTCCGATAAACCATTTTGTTGAGGAGTATAAAATTCAGTAGTCTGGCGTCTGATGCCATGTTCCTTTAAGAACTCATCAAATTGAGTATTGACAAACTCAGACCCATTATCCGTCTTCAAATTTAGAATTTTATAATTGAATTGATTAGTGACATAATTAAAGTACTCTTTGAACTTTTCAAAAGTTGTACTTTTCTCCCTTAGGAAGTAGCAATGGCAATATCTGCTGAAATAATCTGTGAGGGTCATGAAATAGAGGTTTCCACTAACTGATTTCTGTCTAAATGGCCCACAGAGATCAGAATGTATCAACTCAAGAGGTTTAGTAGATTGTCTTTCTGTGAGAGGCTTGTGTGAAGGTGCAGTAGCCTTAACTTTAATGCATTCCACACACCTTTCATTCACACAACAGTTCTTGAAATGGATGTCTTTTGCTAGCTCTTGATTAGCCAATTTCTTTATACATTCAACATTTCGATGAGCAAACCTTCTATGCCATAAGTTTATGCAGTCTTTGTGTTTACACTGAGTAGCAACATTGGCATTTGAGTCACTGATATCCATGTGATAAAGGCTATCATCCTTTAGAATGCCTTTAAAAATCAAATGTTTGCCATGAAGACTATAACATGCATTCTTTTTGAAAACTACTCTGTTGCCTCTAGATGTGCTCATTTTGACTGAGTAGAGGGAGCTCTTGAGCTCGGGGGTATAAACAGCATCCTTAATTTTCAATATTTCTGTCCTAGCTCCCAATCTCATAGGAAGATACACAGTCCCAATTCCTTGCACTATAACAGAATCTCCATTGGCAAGAAACACAGGGAATTTTACTTCTTCATTAAAATCTTGGAAATATTCCTTTTTATTAACAAATGTGTTGCTAGCTCTGCAATCTACAATGAAGGAATCTTTATATTCATTTCCAGAAGCTTGCATTACTTTTTCATAAGCCAATCCAATGTGAAATTTCTGTTTAGCATTAGCTTCTCTATCACTATGGCCTTTTGCATTCTCTTGCCTCTGGTCAGTCATCTCTTGCTGGGAGAATGACTGTCTCTTTCCCTTTGACGCCTTTAATTGCACTCCATTTGGATCAGAAGAGGAGGTGGGCTTGGAGTGGGTAGCCTTCCTTTGAAAATGCTCCTTTCTTTTTCCAGCCAAATTAACTTGCTGGTTAAAGTTAGAATTTCTGGATTCAACCTTGTCATTTTGCATCAAGTTTTGCCTATGTTGAAATCCTCTTATTTGAATATATAAGAGCTTCTGGTAGGGTTGAATCATTCTTTAATTACAAAGCGTTTATGATGGGATTGTAAAACTTTGGTAAGCTTGCTAAAAAAAATCCCAACTTGCATAGACTTTGGAATCTCTTCTCCAGGAGATTGCAATTTTGCTAATGTAGCTCTGAAATCATTAATGTGTTAATCTAGACATTTTAAATTTGCTAATTTCATGTTTACAAATTTCATCATCAATGCAATTTTATTTCCCATGGATGGAACATCACATAGATCTTTCAAAGTGTCCCAAGCAGCTTTTGCTGTTCTCTTATCTTTGATTTCACAGACGAATCCTTCATCAGTTGTTAAAATTATGTATGCTAATACTTTTTGATCATTCCTATCAAAATCATCTATTCCCTGATTAGGCCTTTGTTTATGTAAAACATCAATAAGTCCCATGGCCTTCAGGTATGTTTCAAAAGAAAAAGCCCATCTTTTATAATTTGGACCATTCAGTTTCTGCATGCTTAAAAAGGCAGACAGGCTAGCTTCAGCCATAATTGCTTTTATTGCTTTATTGCCTTTGTCTTCAAGCCGAGAGAGACCAAAAAAACAGCAACTCTGAGGTGCTCAGATAAAAAGAAAAACAAAACTTTTGCAAAACAAAAATTAAATTGAGCTTTTAAGTCTTCAATCCAGGAACCAAAACCCTTTCCATGTAGGAGGTAATGAGTCTAAAAATAAAATTGTATTTAAAAATTCCAGGATCTAGTCCTTTTTAAAAACAACAAAATTATGTTCTTTAAAAAAGGAAAGTTAAAAAATTCATTTACTTTTAAATTCATGCAGAGTGCAACTTAGGAATGCAGACTGACAAAGCTCAATTAACATTTAAAAATGTATTCAGAGGTCTGTGGTCTCTGAGATCACCCAGTTAAATTAGACTCATTACAAAAACAAAGGAGTCAGTTTAAAATGCAAATCAAAAGTTTACTGAAAGTATATCAATCTCAATCTACATACTAAAACAAACTTTTAAAACGTTCCTAACTAACTAAGAGGGTTTAGGGTAGAAAGACTCACCCAGCCTATAGTGGTAAGAGGCTGCATGATGAACATCATGGCATGGTTTTGGGAAAGATGGCTAAACAAAGATAATAAGGCTTAAGATGGCTACAGCCTCATGGAGACTCTAACTTAAAAGAGAACTTACACAGAGCACTAACATTTAAATTAGGTCATGTGTTGAATGACCCAGCACTCCAGTTGGCTGGAAGTGCCCAGTGAAATGAGAAAAAGGGAATTTGGGAGAACAGAAGCATGCAGGGGAAAAACCTAGACTTATCTTAGGATGTGAATGTGGGACACAAGATTGCTTTTACATTACAATGATTATTTCCCCACATACTACATAAAGGAGAATAGACAGTACAATGGCTCTATACACACTGATTTTTGTGCTTTGCCTCAGGTGTTTATTACTCCAGACTCTTTTGTAAAGTCTTCCAAATGCGCTATATGCCTTTGCTAATCTGTGATCGATCTCTTTGTCAATCTTGGCATTTGAGGAGATGATGCTTCCCAGGTAAGTGAACTGCTGTACGGACTTAAGCACAGATTTGCTGATGTCAATGTGGGGATGGTGGGGTTCATCCTGTGGTGCAGGCTGGTAATGAACTTCTGTTTTCTTCAGGTTGACTTCCAGCCCAAACAGCTCTGCAGCTGTTGCGAAGCAGGATGTTAGGCGCTGCAGAGCTGCTTCTGTGTGGGCAACAAGGGCAGCAGCATCAGCGAATAGCAGCTCACGGACTAGATAGTTTAGAGTCTTATTGCGAGCCCTCAGACAGCTTAACTTAAACAAGCTACTATCAGTATGGTAATGTATATAGATGCTGTCTTCTTCTTCAAGCTCTGCTGTAGCCCCTTGGAGCATCATGCTGAAGAAGATTGTAAATAAAGTTGGAGCAAGAACACAACCTTGCTTCACTCCATTAGTTTTGAGGGCATCACCATATCTGACTTGACCGCGCTGGCCCTCGTGTAGCAAGATAATCATTTTAAGGAATTTGGAGGGACATCCTAGTGTTTCCAGGATCTACCACAGACCTTTTCGACTCACAGTGCTGAAGGCTTTGGTGAGGTTGACAAATGTTACATAGAGACCCTTGTTCTGCTCTCTACATTTCTCTTGCAGTTGTCTAAGCGCAAATACCATATCTGTAGTAGTCCTATTGGCTCAGAAGCCACATTGGCTTTCAGGGAGAAGTTCTTCTGCAATAGCAGGAACTAATCTGTTCAGAGCATCCTTGCAAGGATTTTTCCAGCAATAGAGAGCAGTGTTATGCCTTGATTTGTACCCCACTTCCAAAGCACCCCACTTCTGGAATGTTAGCATTCGCCTGCACCCCATTTTTACAGGCCTCAGAAACTGGCCAAGTTTGGTTCATTAATGTGGTCTTTTACAAGGGTAAAAGACAGGATGGTCTTAGAAAAGGTCATTTTTGTTTTTCCCTGGAAAGGAAGGCCTGGGGCTGAAGTGCCAAAAGAACACACATTCCACATAAAATGGGAAGATAATAGATAGTGAAACCCTTTGTATTTGCTGATTGTGAAATTTCCTCTCCTCATCTCCCAACCCTAAAGAAGTTGCTCAAAGCTGTTAAAATCCAATCACTGGACATTAAGAAACACATTTAGCATTTTCTACACCTTTTGTCAAGACCAGGAATCTCATTGTGCAGTCCTTGAAGGCTCAGGAAATCTATTGCTTCCACTCATGAAGCAAACAATCCCCTCAGGTATATTTGGAGGTATAAATGTCACCCCCAAAATATGCCTCATTTGTGCACAGTTAGTAATAGGGGGAAACTCTGTTACTCTGTGCTAGCCAATCCAGTTTCCTCCATCCACTCTGCTGGACTGACTACAGGACAGGTTGTATTACCCCAGCAAAACCCTCTTGCAACCCTCTATCCCAAGCTTTCCTACTGTTTCTTTCTATAGCCTTGTGTGAATGCTTCTTCTGGGTGAATGTGTGTGTGTTTGGTGTTATTTTTTAACTCCTTAATAAAAACTATACTTAATTTTAAATGTGTATGTATTCCATCCAGATTATTACCGGTAGACATAGGTTTCAAGGTCCACTTGTTACCACTTGTTACCCCCTTTCACATAGCTAAAGTCGGGTTGCTGCTAGTTTCCCCAACATATTAGAGACTCGATATTTTCTTGGATTTTTCCAAGGAGCATTTTGGGTAACAACAGCACTGGTGAATAGTATGACCAACTTAAACTCTCAAATAACTAAGTTATGGAAGCAATATATAATAGAATATATGTTTGATTTTATAATGGAAAAAAGGAGGGTTTATTTTGACCAGTTGAAAGAAGAGGTTTGGGTTAGTAACTGGAGAATAATGATTGAGTTTGTTGAAGGGAGGAAGGGGTATGAGAATGTTAAGGAAACAGTTAAAAAGATTTTTTCACATGGGGACTTCCGGTTGAGAGCGGAAGTCGCTGGACGCTAGGTGTGGGAGCTCCATGCTAATCCTGTACCAGCAGCGGTTGATTGCAGTGGGAGTTTCCTTCAGACCGACTTGGGGGCTCAAGCTCTGGGAAAAGCGAGGGCAAGGCAACCCGGAGAAGCGAGTGAACTGTCTCAGAATGGAGAGAAACGGAGGTTTTTCGACCAAATGGAGCAAGTTCGTCAGGAAGGGTAGACCCCCCACCACCACAGGAGCAGTCACAATAAACAAGCCTATCCTGCACAACTTAAAGAGTAAAAATTTAAACAGTGGTTTATAAAGCAACGGAAAGAAGAGAACTGGAGAAGCAAAACAGAAACAGAACAGGTACGGACCCTCCCTATTCATAAAGTCTCAAAAAAAAGAGAGAGAGAGAGAAGCGAAGAAGCTGGGGAGTAGAAAAACCGGGATAGACTATCAAAAAAAAAATTAAAAGAACTGCAAAAATAGAAGTGGTTTTGAGACTGGGTGTAAGCTAAGAAGGGTAAGCAAAGAAGAGGTTTAAATATTGGTAGATTCGACGTGTTTCTTTTTTTTCTGTGCGGGAGGAGTCTGGACTGATATTGCAGAGTTAACTTTGAACGGTTTTTTTTTCCTTTTCTCTGCACTGCACGTACTCCACAAAATTGAGGGAGTGGGGTTTTGGAACAGAGCAAATGCATTAAATGAGGAAGCTGGACAGTCTTCAAACATAAATTTACAAAAGGATTGAAACACAACCTTGCCCTTGGGGGAGGAAAAGCTGGTGGTTAAATTTAAATACTAACTAAGATACTAAGAAAGCTGGACCCGTTCTGAATTAAAGTTGAAACAAACTTACAAGCGAAAACAACCAGCAGACACCTGGAGGTTGGGACTCGTTACAGCTGGGAAGGCGAGAAGGAAACTAGGTCATAAGTGGAAGAAAGCTGACAGTCTACAGCGAGAAGGAAAGACAGAGGGAAAACCACAGGTGTCACAGGTGGAGATAGACGTGGAATATTCAAAGAAAGAGAGAGAGAGAGGCAAAAGGTGAAGAGAACAACTAAAATGAAAAATTACAATACAACATCAGGATCGCCAAGAAAGGGAGGCAGAGAAGAGAAGCCAGAAGGAAAAGAGAAGAGGAAAGCAAAGGACAATAGTTGCAGTAATAGGGAGAGAAGGTGAATACAGGACGAAGCTCAGGGGGAGGGCAAGAGGCAAATGATAAAGGAGAGGAAAGGATAAATAGTGCAACTGGGTGGGCAAGTTAGATTAAGAAAAAAGATTGGATAGAAAAATTCATAAATTATTAAGAGCAAAGAGGTGTAAAAGAATGATATAGGGGCAAAATCAGTAATTTACATCAAGGCACTCGAGTACTATACTGTAACAGTTTTATCTGATTATTTGAGAAATTGGCAACTGAGTTTATACTGTGGCGGGAGGGCTGTAATTACAAAGGACTGTATATGTGACTTAAGGCAGGACAGATATTTGGACAGTGTGATGATAAAGTTAGTTTATCACGAATGAGATAGAATAGTATAGACAGAGACTAAAAAAAGATAGACAACATAGAACAGATATTTGACTACTTATTACTCCCAACAAGTATATGGAATCTCCTATATTTACACTGAAATATACTGTATTGTATTGTGTTGTGGAAACTAGTATCATACTGTATTATAATCGTACTGTATTGCATTGCATTGCGGCGTTTTGAAGGGTGGTAAAAAGAGACATATACAAAGAATATAAATATATCTAGAGAAAAAAGGAGAGAGAGAACCAGTTGGAAGATAGACACACATATAGATCTAGAAACATAAAGAATACTATATATATATATATATATACATACACACTCACATCTGGATATATATATATATACACACACACACACACACACACACACACATAATAGCACAGATAAATACACACACACATATATATATATATATAAGTTTGTACACATAAATATTTAAAAATATATATAGAATATATATATATATATATACAGTAATTAATAAATACTTATATATATATATACACACACATAAATATACACATATAATATTTATGTAGATATGTGTGTGTGTGTATGTGTGTGTGTATATATATATATATATATATATAAACAAATAGAAAACAATAAAGAAAGGCGACGGCAACCCAACAGGCACAAATATCTACATCTAGAAGAGGTTCCTTAGAAACTCCAAAAATTCCGGAACTACACAATTTGATATTGGAGGAACTTAGAACAGAACTTAGAAATTTCAAACAGGAAATAATGAGTGAACTCAAAGATATAAGGAAAGAGATCAAAACAGGACTATAGAAAAGAAGCAGAAATGATAGGGGAAAAGATAGATAAGATTAATAAAGACTTGGAAGGAATGAAAACAGATATAGATAACTTAAAAGAAAAATCCAAGAAAATGGAAGAGGCTACAAAGAAGATCAAGGAACAGCAAGAAAGGGGAGAAATATTAACTTTGAATCATGAATTAAGATACAGAGAAAAATGCCTAAAGCTTAGGGTCTATTGGAAAAGCTTGATGAAAATCTGTATGAGAGGGTGATTCCAGCTTTAGCAAATTTTGTAGATCTTCCGGATGATTATGTGGAAGAAGCGACGGAAAAGATGTTTAGAATTAATTCAAAGATAGCTAGGGAGAAGAAATTACCTAGAGACATAGTAATTTCCTTCAATAAAGGGGAAATTAGAGACAAGATCCTACAAAGAAGCTACGATGAAAGTCTGAAAATAGAAGACGAGATCAAAATATTTAAGGATATCCTAATACCTATATTGAAAAAAAGACAGGACTATAAAGAAATCACTGAACTACTAATGAAAAATGGGGGTTAACTATAAGTGGGAGAGGATTAAGGGGATCTCAGTCTCCTACAGAAAGAAAAAACACAAAATAGATTTGATTGATAACGCTAGAGAGTTCTGTAAAAGATTTGAAAAAGGGAAATCCCAGAAGGAATGGAACAAAAGGGAAGAGTATGATGACAAAGAGAAAAGAGAAAAAGAGGGAGCCACAAGAAATAGGAAGGAGACTAAAAAGGATGATGGGAAATCGGAGGTCCGTAGACAGAAAGAGGGGGAAAACAAAGAACAGGAAGAGGAAGATTCAGAACAAGAGTTGGAAGCAGCTGAACCAGAAGAAGGGACACAGTCTGAAAAAGAGAGGGCACAAGAAGAAGAAGGGAAAATAGAAGGGAATAATATAGAACCAGAAAATGACATTTGATTTAATCTCCTGGAATGTGAAAGGCCTAAATTCTGAATATAAAAGAAAACAGGTATTTCAGTATTTGGGGAAACTGGGAAAGGATATTGTGTGTTTACAGGAGACTAAAATAAGACAAAAGGATGTGAGATTCTTGAAAAACAGGAAATTGGGACAACTATTTTATTCAGCAAACAAAAAGAAGAAGAAGAGAGGGACAGCCCTTTATATAAATTCAAAATACAATGCAAAAGAACTATTTAAAGATAAAGAAGGTCAGATAATAGGAGTGGAGGTAAATTTACAAAACTTGAAAGTAATAATAGTTGGGATTTATGCTCCAAACCTGAATCAAGAAAAGTTTTATAAGAAATTGAAGGACCTAGTTGGAGAATATGAGAAGGAAAATCTGATTATTCTGGGAGACTTTAATGGAGTGATAAATACGATAAGAGATAGATCAGGGAAAGGAAAGGAAAAAGGACATGGGAAACTTCCAAGAAGTTTTTTCAATATGATGGAGGAATTGGTCTTAAAAGATGTTTGGAGTGCAAAACATAGGGAAAAAGTAGTTTACACATTTCATTCAGAAAGATACAAATCCATGTACGGATTGATATGTGTTTAGTGTCTAAAAACCTAATTACACAAATTCAAGACATGGAGATTCTCGCAAAAACAACGTCAGACCATTGCCCAATTAAGGTATCTATGAGGACAAGGAAAAAAGTCTTTAATTGGAGGTTAAATGAAAATCTTTTGAAAGATGAATGCTTTTTAAAGGAATTTTAAAAAGAGGTGAAACAATACTTTTTGGAAAATGACACGGGAGATCGCCAGACAAGGACAATTTGGGATGCAGAAAAAGCGGTGTTCAGAGGGCTATTAATCAAAAGAGGGGTGGGGAAGAAAAGACAGAACAAAGACAGGTTTAATTTCCTAAACAATGAGTTTAGGAAAAAAGAAGAGTTAAGGAAAAACCCACACAATGAAAATGTAGTTAGACAGATAAAGTTGATCCAAAAGCAGATAAATTGGGAAAACAAATCAATTATAGAAAGGAAATTGAAGAGGATGAGGCCAGGGCCGGTTTAACCTGTCAGCCAAATCAGCATTGGCAGGGGGGCCCCGAGGTCAAGAGGGGGCCCCAAGATCAAGAGAGGGCCCCATGTTGGCCTCCTTAATCTGATGAAGGAGACAGCCAGGAGACAGCCGGGAGGAGCCCCCTCTTACCCTCCTCCTCCAAAAACTTCCCACTGGCTTTTAAAAAACAAAAAACAAAACAGCCTCTCCAAAACTAAAGAGAAAGCTCTAGTGAACAACAAACTGCAAATCCCAGGATTCCATATCATTGAGCCATAGCGGTTAAAGCTGTGTCAAACTGGATTATTTCTGCAGTGCAGATGCAGCCTTAGGGCTCGTCTAGACCTGCCAGAATGTGCTACCTTGTGGCCACCATATTCTAACCCCAGATCTGGCCAATTTCCCCACTGTTACCTGGACAAAATGGGATGGAGTCCACATGTACATGCCAGCCTGCATCAGCAGGAGCCTCCTGTGGTGTCACACTTCCCTCCCTCTGAAGCCAGGAAGGAGGCCCTCAGCACATGATCAAGGCTGATCTCATGCAGGGGATCTTGATGGGAGTCTCCTTCCAGCTGCAGAGTGATTCCAGTGGCAGTGGCAGCATCATCCAGCTATACAAGCTGGTGTGCAGGTATGGACCCTGAGTTCCCATGCTGGCCCAATCCAGGTTTTCCTGCCTGAAGCAGGTTTTCCCAGGTGTGTTTTAAATTGCTTTACTCTGGTTTCCCCCAGCTTTGCCTCGGGCGTTATCAGGACTGCCTGGAGGTGAAATGGGGCAAAAGGGGGGTGACGAGGTAAATAACCCATCTAGACCAGCCCTTAGTCTCAAAAGTGCTGCAAGATCCCTTTGGATTATGGTAGGGAGTTAATACTATAGATAAAACACCTATACATGTGAATGAGAAAGGGAAAGACAGAAATGTATAATTGAGAGAAAAGCAGATCTTGTGGGGCTGGAAAAATAAAGGACTCTACTTTGAAAACCCCGTCTTTCTTTCTTTCTTTCTTTCTTTCTTTCTTTCTTTCTTGTGTGAGCCCTGGTGGTGCAGTGGTTAAATGCCAGTACTGCAAGTCACCATGTTGCAAGTTCGATTCCAGAGGGCTCCAGGGTTGACTCAGCCTTCCATCCTTTCGTAGGTCGGTAAAATGAGTACCCAGCTTGTGGGGGCAATTAGCTAACACACATTGGAAGCTGTTTAATGCAGTTAGATGTGTAAATAGCTATTGCTTAAAACAATTTGTAAGCTGCTCTGATAGCCTTGTGGCTGAAGAGTGGGGTATAACTAACTAAATAAAAATAAAATAAAATAAAAAATTGTGTGGAGTTTGCCCAGCCCAAAAGGTGAGGTACCATAAAATATGAGGTGTGCATTTTTATTTATATTCACCCCAACAGAGTGAGTGCTTTTCCTCTAGTTTCCTGTCAGGAGTTAGAGACTGAACTCCTTTATAAAATGGACAGACAACTGCAGAATCATGCTGAGTCATAATGGCTGACTCCATGAACTACCAAGTCATGGCTAGTCAGGCCACTAGAGGGCAATGTCCTGTATATCTATATCTATGAGCAAATCCAAAGTTCACTCTCTTCTTGTGAATGCTGATGCCTGGTGAAGCAATTTCTCCTTCAATTGTAACTATTTGTATATATATTGCAACTGTTTGACTTTGAAGATAAAAGTGGCTCCTGTTTATTTGGACGTCAAACACTCTGTGTGTGAGTATTCTTGGGAATGGGTTGCTACTAAGTTTGCTGAGATAGTTTTTGGCTTCTGCCAGAGACTGAGTGTCCTATCATCCCCTGACATTTCCCTCCATGTTAGTTTTAAGAGGAGGGAATTTTCCTGTGCCGCCTTCAAGTGAGCATAGTTGGAGGACTCAGATCAATGGTCTTTTAGGGCAGTGGAGCAGCACTGAATCCAGCAAGCCAAGACCTGTGCATAGAATGTCCATATTTTGGGCTTTACAGTTACTACTGTCCATGGGAAAACTGGCAGTGTTAGCTTTCCAGTCATAGATCTTTCTGTGGGCACAGTGGAGCCTCAACATTCATGAAGCACCTTTCTGTGGTTGGAAGCTGGTGGAGGGGCACTTGTGCCAAATTCTAACCCCTTCACAAGCAATGTGTGTATGTGTATCTGGGTAGTAGTGGATTGCACTGCATTGGCAAGTTCTCAGTTCAAATTTCACCTATACTGCAAAGTCTCAAGATAGCCATTGGCAAGAAATATTTTTTTAAAAAGTCCCAGAACCCTCCATCTGCTTAATTGATTTCAATACTGACCTGTCTTTAGACCTCTCAGCAGCATTCGATACCATCAACTGTGGTATCTTTCTGGAACACCTGAGGGGTTTGGGAATTGGGGGCACTGTACTTCAGTGGTTCTGGTCCTATTTCTCGGGTAGTTTCCAGATGGTGGTGCTTTGGGACAGCTGCTTCTCAAAAAGGAGCTGTTAAGGTGCCATTCTATCTCCAATTTGTTCAACATTTACAAGCAATCGCTGGGAGAGATCATTTGGAAGCATGGGGCAGGCAGGGTGCTATCAGTATGCTCATGACACCCAAATATACTTCTCTATGCCTTCAGTAATAGCATCAGCTAAGGATAGTTGTCTCCTCTGAATAAATGCCTGGAGAAGGTAATGGGATGGATGAGGAAAAATGAACTGAAACTGAATCCAAACAAGACAAGCAGTGCTTATTGTTAAGGGTCCTAACCCTAGAGTGTCAACCTAGTGTGTCAACTAGTCCTGAAAGACTGTGTTCACAGCTTGGGGATGCCTCTGGATCTGTTGCTCCAAATGGCAGCCCAGCTAGATAAGATGGTCAGGAGAGCTTAGCAGCGCCCCTTCGTAAGGCTGGAAGACCTAAAGATGGTAGTGTGTTCACTAGTAACCTCAAGACTAGACTTCTGCAATGTGCTGTACGTTGGGCTAGCTCTGTACCATGTTCAGAAACTTCAATTAGTGCAAAACATGGCAGCCAGATTGGTTACCGGTACATCCAGGAGTGACCATTATTACACCAATATTAAAATCACTCCACTGGCTGGCAGGAAAGGTACAAAATGTTGGTTGTTACCTTTAAGGCCCTACATAGTTTGGGTCTAGGTTATCTATGGGATTGCCTCCTACAATATAATCAGCCCCATACAGTCAGATCTTCTGGGGGACATTTACTTCAGTCAACCAGGACCATGCTGGCAGCTGATAACCAAATGACTTGCATCAGACGCCCCCAAATTGTGGAATTAGCTGCCGGAAGAGATTCGATAGCTGGATACACAGTCTGATTTAAAACCGCATTAAACACCAATCTCTTCCAGCAGGCCTACCCAGATGGTTTTTAAATTAGAAGTTTTTAAATTATGAATTGATTGTTTTTAATATGCATGATTTTAAAACTGTTATGCTCTTTTAACTGATTATGTCTTTTTACTTGGTGTTTGCATTTTATCTGTGTTACGTGTCTATTTGATGCTGTATTTTAATCTGTTGTTCCCTGCCTTGATCCATAGAGAGAGAAGCAGGATAATAATAATAATAATAATAATGTAGCTTGCAACTGGAGAAGAGGGGTTGTTCCAGTCCAACATTTGAGGTTGAAGCACCTGCCCCCCACTGCTCAGACGATGAACCATCACTGCTTTTAGTATTGCTGCTGATATATGTTTTAAGAATCAAGACTCATTGTAAGAATTATTCAATGCTACCTGTGTGTGAATGACTTGCCAATCATACTTGTATGTGGTTACTTATAACTCCACTTACCAACAATCCTTTTTTCTGGTGGGCTGTGAGAGAAAGTACATTTACTTGCCCAATGTTTGGCATTCTCAGCTGCTTTAGGATTCCATTCCTAGATGGAAGAAAAAAACCAACAAACTCTTGAGAATGCATAATGTAAATTTACAGAAGGTATCAGAGCTTCAACTCCTTGTCAGTTTCAGCATTGTTCAAAATTTGGGGAAGGAGGAGATTTTAAAATCCTGGATCTGAACATTGTACTTTCTGTGGGAAAAGATTTAAAATTCTGCTAGGTTAGATTACCGTATATTTCTTTCAGGGCTTGGACAAGTTACATTTTGGCCTTTTCCTCCCTGAGTCCAAAAAGTAACTTGTCCAAACCTGTCTTCTTTGTCAGCACAGAAAATGATAAAAAATTAGTTTGGAGAAATTGGTTGAATTGAGGTAGCTGATTGTGCTCCAGTTACTATTATATTTGCACAGACAACATTGGTAAGTCTAGCTTTGGGCAGCAAAATTCAAAATTACTGCAAGATCCAATCAGAAATTGCCATTTTTCCCCAGGAAAATGAAGGCTCTGTGCAGGGCCGGTTTAACCTGTCAGCCAAATCAGCATTGGCAGGGGGGCCCGAGGTCAAGAGGGGGCCCCGAGATCAAGAGAGGGCCCCATGTTGGCCTCCTTAATCTGATGAAGGAGACAGCCAGGAGACAGCCGGGAGGAGCCCCCTCTTACCCTCCTCCTCCAAAAACCTCCTACTGGCTTTTAAAAAACAAAAAACAAAACAGCCTCTCCAAAACTAAAGAGAAAGAGAAAGAGAAAGAAACAGCAGCCCTCCGTGGCAGAAGCTGGAGGGAGAGGCAGGTCGGAGAGGGTGAGTGTGTGTGTGAGAGAGAGACAGGGAATTTGAGGGTTGTCTCCCTCAGAAAGGGCTCCTTTCCTTTCCTTCCTTGCACATAGATCCCCTCCAGCCCATCTTTCCAGCTGCTTTTAACATGTCTTGGTTCTTCTCCCCTCCCTTTCCCCCTTGGTCTTCTTCGGCTTCCTCCCCTTGCTGCCAACTGAGTTCAGCCTGCAAAAGAAATTTGTGTGTGTTTGCCCATGTGCCTTCAAGATCATTTCTGACTAAGGCCAACCTACCATGGGGTTTTCTAGGGAAGGTTTGTTCAAATGGGGTCTGCCTTTGACTTCCTTCGAGACTGAGAGAGTGTGACTTGCCCAAGGTCAGCCAGTGGGTATTCATGGCTGAGTAAGGATTCAAACCCTGGTCTCCACAGTCATAGGGTAATGCTGAAACTCCTACAACACTCTAGCTCTTTTAACAGAAGAAAATACTACTCTACGGTGAACTCGCCACGGGTCAGCATAAGAGGGGCGCTCCAAAAAAGCGATACAAAGACTCCCTGAAACAACACCTCAGGCTTGGCCAAATTGATCACCAACAGTGGTCCGCCCTGGCCTCACATCGGGAGGCATGGAGACGCACTATCCACAATGCTGCAGCCTTGTTTGAGAACTCACGACAAACAAGTCTTGAAGAGAAACGACAACGCAGAAAGAATCACAACCCAAAAACATCACCCAAGGAGACCTTCTGCTGTGCTTTTTGCAACCGGACTTGTTTATCTCGGATTGGCCTTTTTAGTCATCAGCGTGCTTGCAGTAAGCGCGGGATGAGTCCTTCCTGAATCTTCGTTTGCGAAGAAAAGCCAGAGAGAGAGAGAGATAAAGAATATAAAGAAAAATTTGGAGTAATATTACTGGGAACAATGGTTTTATTGTTGTCACTAAAACACCAGTATCACATTAGTGTTATGTAAGAAGCATTGGCCTAGAGCAGTGGTTCTTAACCTTTTCTTTACCAGGGACCCCCTTTAAATATCTTTTTTTTGCCCCAAGACTTAACTCAAGATTTAAAACCCTAATAATAATAGCTAATAATAATAGCTAACAACAACAATACAATTACACCATCCATTAAACTTTTCCTCAGAGACACTCTTGCTTCTTCCTGCAAGTTTGTGGCTGGAGTGGATTGAATGGCAATGTGCAGGCCAAGCCAGCCAGCCTTTGCCTTCGTTCCTGTCATGTGGCTGCTCCACTACGGGGCGGAGGTGGGCCAAGCAGCCTTCAAGCCTCTGTGGACCCCCTGTGATGACATTGCGGACCCCAAGTTAAGAACCACTGGGCTAGAGAATGCTGGAAAAGGAACAATGCAACCAGACCTTGAGAAGGGTGCTGGCAGGAGGATTCTAGGAGGTGTAATCCAAGAGTAACTTTCCCAGGCTCTAAATGCAGCCTAGAATCATAGAATCATAGGGCTGGAAGGGACCCCAACAGCCACCCCATCCAATCGGCTTCTGCCCTGCAGGAACACACAGTCCAAGCATTCCTGACAGATGGCCATCCAGCCTATGTTTAAAAAAACCCAAAGAAGGAGACTCCACCACACTCCAAGGCGGCAGTGTATTCCACTTCTGAACAGCTCTTACTGTCAGGAAGTTCTTCCTAATGTTTAGGTGGATTCTCTTTTCCTGTAGTCTGAGTTGATTGCTCCATGTCCTTGTCTCTTGAGCAGCAGAAAACAAGCTTGCTCCATCCTCAGTATGACATCCCTTCAAATACCTAAACATGGCTATCATGTCCCCTCTCAACCTTCTCTTCTCCAGGCTAAGCATACCCAGCTTCCTAAGCCGTTCCTCATAGGGCGTAATGGCTTCCAGACCTCGCACCATCCTTCTCAGTATCTTTCTTGAATTGTTGTGCCCAGAATTGGAAACGGTATTCCAGGTGAGGTCTGACCAAAGCAAAATGGAGTGGTACTGTTACTTCCCTTGATCTAGACACTACTCCTATTAATGCACCCTAGAATCGCATTGGCATTTTTTTGCTGCTGCATCACACTGCTAACTCATGTTTAGCTTGTAGTCTACTCTTTATTTTCTTTGAGGAAATCTACACCATTACATTAATTGCTAATAAACAAAAAATATTATGTTTGTGCCTATAATATAGTTTTTAAACTAAACTATTGGTGGCAAATTATGTAATATAATAGGCCCCTCTTATCCACTGGGGATTGGTTCGGGGGGGGGGCGTGGATTCTGAAATCCATTAATAATAGTGAACGCCATTGAAAATAATGGGACTTCTGGTTTAAAATACCATAGAGTTGCCTTGGAGGGCCTAGAAAAGGGCTAGGGAAGACACATTTTCTAGGAAGACTCTATGGTAGGTGTGCAGTTTTGTGTCCCATGGATAATGAATCCATGGATACGGGGGTCCTACTATAATCTGAACATCCTGTATGGTGAATAGGTTAGGTTACATTGATCTGAGATAAACATATGGGGGCCCCAAAGTAAAGCATTGCAGGGGGGCCCAAAATTCCTTAAACCGGCCCTGGATGAGGCAATCAAACTTTGAACACACTAACAAAATGGGCAAATGGTTGTCATTTAGGTTGAAGAGAGAAAGCGAAAAGAAATTAATTACAGAAATTAGGAGGGAAGAGAAAATAATAGCCAAATTAGAAGAAATAAAACAGTTATTCAAAGATTTCTATGTTAATCTATATAATCAAAAAGAAACAAAAGAAAATTTTACAGTGAAAATGAAAGAATTCCTAGACAAACAATCATTTCAGAAAGTTAATGCAGAACAACTGAAAATCTTGGATGCATCAATTTCTATGAGCAAAATCACATCAGCTATTAGAGGTTTGAAGATGAACAAAGCACCAGGCGCAGATGGTTACACGTCCTTATTCTACAAAAAACTGGAGAATGAACTAAGTTTACCTCTATACCTCACTTTTAATGATATTGAAAAAAATGGAATCCCCAAATCATGGATGAACGCAAACATAACAATAATACCAAAAGAAGGGAAAGACAGATTAGAAATATCAGATTATCGCCCCATTTCCCTACTTAACTTAGATTATAAAATGTACACAACAATTTTGGCACAGAGACTAAAAAGAGTTCTAAAAGATATAATACACAAAGATCAAAATGGATTCTTGCCAGAAAGACAATTAAACCATAACACAAGACTAATACTAGATTTACTAGAGTACTTTGAAGTACATAATGAACAAAAAAAACTGGGTTTAATGTTTATTGACGCTGAAAAAGCTTTTGATAACGTGAATTGGGAGTTCATGATGGAAGTCATAAGGAGGATGGGTATGGAAGGGAAGTTTGGGGAAAGAATTCAACAGATATATAAGGAGCAAACTGCCCAACTTATTGTCAATGGTGAAAAAACTGAGACCTTTAATATCAAGAAAGGGACAAGACAAGCCTGCCCCCTATCACCATTATTATTTATAATAGTTTTTTGAAATTGTAAATAACTATATAAGAACAAATGGGAAAATACCAGGGGTGAAAATAAAAGGTCATATATACAAATTGAGAGCTTTTGCAGATGACCTGGTCATTATCATGGAAAACCCAACCGATCAAATAGCTGAAATTATGGAAACCACAATTTGGAGAATACTTGGGGTTTAAGTTAAACAAAGAAAAAACTATGATTCTGAAAAAGAATATGAACAAAATAGAAAAAGAGGAGCTGGAATATAAATCAGAATGTAAAATAAAGTGCAAAATCAGATATTTAGGCATACGGGTTTCAAAGAGAAATGGTGATTTATTCGACAACAACTACAGCAAAATATGGGGAGAAATCAAAGAAGATTTGGAAAGATGGAGCAGACTAGGATTAACACTCTTAGGAAAGACAGCAGCAATAAAAATGGTAGTCCTATCAAATCTACTTTTTCTCTTTCAAAATTTTCCAACTATAAATAACGATAAAATCTTTGAAACTTGGGGAAAAGATATGAAGCAATTTATATGGGAAAAGAAAAAGGCAAGAATCAAATGGTACTGTTTAATAGATAAGAATGTAAGAGGGGGATGCGGACTACCAGATATAAGAACATACTATGAGGCAGCAGCATTAACATGGGTAAAAGATTGGATTAACTGAGATAATGAAGGAACACTGAATGTAGAAGGACATGACGCAAGGTACGGGTGGCATGCGTACTTGATATATAACAAAGAAAAAGTAAATAAGGATATCCTAAATCACTGCATCAGGAGGGGGCTATTAAAAATATGGAAAAGGGTCAAAGATAGATTCTATCACAATGTCCCAATCTGGACATCTCCACAAGAAGCGTTCATGATAAGAGGGAAGAATACAAAAATGTGGTTAAGGTACTCAAACATAACAGAGGAGGGTGAGGATAAGGGAAGAATTTTGAAATCCAGAGAACAATTACAAATAAAATATAATGTAAATTGGTTTACATATCACCAATTGAATGAAAGATATAAGGAAGACTTAAGGAAGGAGGGAATACATACGGAATTAAATGAATTAGATAAACTACTCCGAGATCAAAAAAAAGAAAAAGCAGATTTCAAAATTATATGAACTCTTACTCACCAGGAAATTAGAACAAGATAATATAAAGGAATACATGGGGAAATGGACATAGGACATAATATAAATCAAGATGATTAAGAAATAGCTAGGAGAAGGTCCATGCCATTCACTTGCATGTCAGTGAACACACATTGGAAACTGTTTAATGCAGTGTAGATGTGTAAATGGCTATTGCTTAAAAAACAATTTGTAAGCCGCTCTGATAGCCTTGTGGCTGAAGTGCGGGGTATAAATAACTAGCTAAAAAAAAATAAAAAATAAGAATTCAATAGTGGTACTATACCCTGGTGAGAATAAATAAGATAATAGGTTGAATAGTTTGTGTTGGAAATGTGGGAAAAGCTTGCGGTTCACTACTCCATATGTGGTGGAACTGTAGATTAATTAAAAAAATTTGGGGGAAAGTGCATGATAATGTAAAACAGATTTTGAAAGTCAACTTAGAATTTAACCCAGAACTGTATTTATTAAATATAATAAAAGGTTTAAAGGGAAAAGAAGAAAAACTGTATTGGAGAATTATATTATATATGACAACCTCCGCAAGACTGCTGATAGCTAGAAAATGGAAAAGGAAGGAAGCACCAACACTTGAGGAATGGAAAGACAAACTTCTGGATATGACAGAAATGGACGAATTGACAAACAGACTGAGAAATAAGGTTAATGGGCATATGAGAAAGAAATGGTCAGCATTAATTAAATTCTAGATTGATACAGAAGATGTATATCAGGACATAGAAATTGTGTAATATCCATGATGGTAGAAGGGTGATATAAATTAAGCTTGGTATTGGGCTATGACACAAATAATATCTAACTTGTCGATAATGCATGTGTACATGGTAAAAGTAAAGGCAGGAAAGATAGGCTTCAGTGGTTAGCACGTATATGCAGTAAATCTGAGTTAGCTGTAATTAAGTGAAGACTGTAAGCAGAAAAGAAGGACGGAAAATGGTACTAAGATGGAGTACAAGTTAATAAGAAATCGGGAGAGAAGATGAAAAACTAGATCACTAAAATACAACATAAAAACGGGGAGCAAGAAATAACGAAGAAGACAAGGAAAGGAAAGTTGACTCTAAGATATATAAAGGAAGTCTTATCAACAAGTAGGGAAGATGAGAGAAAAATTATGTTACATGGAATGAAATACTGGCTATTTTATAACTGTGAGATATGTTAAGTCTGATATGTAAATATTGACTGTCTATGTTTTTGTCTTTTGTTTTTCTTTCACTTTGTCTTTGTTTTTGTTTTTGTCTTTGTTTTAGCTTCACCTTTGAATGTATTAATAGAAAAAATGTAATATACGGTGGTACAAGTGGTGTAATAGAAATAATAATAAAAATACTAAAGGAAAAAAAAGATTTTTCACATGAGAGAAAAAGGAAGTTAATAAGGTATGCCATTCTTGAGATGGGTTGGGTGGGTGGGTGGGTGGGAGGAGGGGGTAATTAAAAAAAGTTAGTGATTGTGCTTCAGATTGGTAGGGGGTCTCAAGTGGAGTGCAACAGAGTTCTATCCTGGGGCTGACACACTCTTCAATATTTTCATCAGTGATTTAGACGATGGGGTGGAGTAATCCTTATCAAATTTGCAAATGATCCAAAACTGGGAAGGGTAGCTAAAATATTGGAAGGTAGGAACAGAATTCAAAAGGACTGTGACAAACTAGAAAACTGGGCAGAAATTAATAAAATGAAATTCAACAGAGACAAATGCAAAATTTTACTTTTAGGCTGCAAAAACCAAATGTACAGGTATAAGATAGGGAGCATTTGGTTCAACAGTACTACCTGTGAAAACAACCTTGGGATTATGGTTGATGATAGGCTGAACATGAACAGTGTGAAGACAAATGCTATCTTATCCTGCATTAATAGGAGCATAGCTCGAGGGAGGTAATAGTCCCACTACATTCTGCACTGGTCAGGCTTCATCTGAAGTACTATGTTTAGTTCTGGACTTCTCATTTTAAAAAGGATATAGAGAGGTTGGAGCAAGTTCAGAGAAGCACAAAGGATGATAAGAGGTATGAAGAACAAAACATGAGGAAAAGTTGAAGGAGCTGGCCGTGCTAAGCTTGGTGAAGAGAAGATTGAGGGGTGACATGATCGTAGTCTTTAAATACCTCAAGGGCTGCCACAGAGAGGAGAGTGCAGGCTTGTTCTCTGCTGCCATAGAGGGTAGGACCAGGTCTAATGGTTTTAAGTTACAGAATGGTAGATTTCAATTGCACATTAGAAGGAACTTCTTGACAGTGAGAGAGATTCAGCAGTGGAACCACTTGCCTAGAGAGGTGGGGTCTCCTTCTCTGGATGTCTTCAAAACAGTTATCTGCTGGGGATGCTCTACCTGGAGATCCTGCATTGAGCAAGAGGTTGGACCTGATGGCCCATAGAGCCTCTTCCAACTCTATGTGTCTATGAAATAAATACCCCCTGACTTCACTGTCTCCATGACTGAAACACTAGCCAGAGCTTTTCCAGAGGGTGCTTTGGCCAAGAACCTGACTTCACTCCCTGCTCATGTTCCCTATTCAGAGAAGACAAGATGGGAACAAGTCACTGCTTCCAGAGTGGGGTGAAGGTTTAGCCTCCACTGGCTTCCAAAGTGTCAGCCAAGTGACTTTTGCTTTCCCCTCACATTCCCACCCTACAAGCCTTGCCAGTTGAGAGCAGCAGCATTACAGGGCTTAGAGGGGAGAGGAAGGGGATGCTTGCAGGCCCTGCAAGTTCTGAATTGGACTTGAAGGCCAGAACTGCTCACCACATTATATGATCCTGGAAGAAGGCTCAGTTCTCTCATTAGCTCTGGAAGATGAACTGAGCCCAGCAGATGTAGGCTGATCACTATACCAAAGAGGTTAAAGAGAGGATCGTGGAAAAAGAAAAGAAATGCAAATGTTAGGAACTGTTATTACAATCCCTTATCCTTAGAAATGTCTTAGTGAAAAGTATGCTTGTCTTAAGAGGCGGTGAGAGGTTTTATTACAGAACTATTCAACTTCATCCTTTAATGGAATGATTGTGTTGACTTAACCTTTAATCAGTTTGTTTATTATTTGGCTAAATGTTCCACCCAAACAAGCAGGAGGGTTTGTGTTCAATAGTGTATTCCATTACAATGTAGGCTTAGGTGGTATCTCAAAGATTAACAGATTTACTGTATTGTGGAATACATTTTGTGGACTAGTGAGATTATCAGATGGGAACAAAAAAAAGTGTTCCCATCCCACAATCTCTTCTCCTGCCCCTCTCCAGTCCCTGTCATGCCACGATAATAAAAAGTTTCAAACCTACCTTGTTCACACTTCCACAGCAGCCCAGAAGTGAATGGAGCTCAGAGTTCCCTTCACTTCTGGGTTTCAAATCCCAGCTGTTCTTGAAAGAAGATGAGAGAGTGGGAAATTCAAAAATAAAAAGCAAAATAAAACGTAAAAAATGACAGCAAGCACAAAAATATACTTAAAACGTTCCAAGTAACCCAAGGAAGATACAAAAAAGTGTGTCTCTTACGTGGATGTCCCAATCTTACCAGGAAGTGTTCTGGCACGGACCTCCAATTGATGCAGGGATTATGCCAGCAAAACAGGCACCTTTTCATTTGCAGGCAAATCCATCACAGAAACAGAATACAGTATCCATTCACGGCTTAGCCCGTGAATAATAAGCAGCACTGGTGTAACGACAGCCAAACGGGAATATAACAAGAGAGCAATGGCATCATGTGAAAGGGAAGCCTTTAGCGATCTCCTGGCATCATGATAACACCATATTTAGAGCATCTGAAAATCTCCTAACATCCACTTTGTCAAAAACATGAAGTGTTATCCTTGGTTGACAGACACATGTATATAGAGAAAAGAATTATAGACTGCAGGAGCAGATGGGAGGCCATTAAATGCCTCTGATGTTTCTATCCAAAGCTAAAATGCACACAAAATAAGATCACTTACTAGTCACAACAGCAATAAATAGCAAAACTAGAAAAGATTCATTATGGCTATGTTAAGAATATAGAAAGTTTCCATACAAAAACATGGGATATAAATGGGTAAAAAAAAAACCCACAGGCAAAATATCATAGCATAATTTAGACAATATGTTAGCATAATATATACTGTATATACTAGCTATACCTGGAGTAACATACACTGTTACAACTACAGACAACACAAAAGGCCCAAGGAGCAGAAACAGACAACAGCACAGAAGGCCCAAGACCAAGCAGCAGCTGCAGACAGCACAGAAGGCCCAAGGTCCAAGAACAAGGAGCAGCTACAGACAGCACAGAAGCCCAAGGAGCAGCTACAGACAACACAGAAGGCCCAAGAGAAAGGAGCAGCTGCAGACAGCACAGAAGGCCCAAGGCTCAGGAGCAGCTACAGACAGCACAGAAGGACCAAGGAGCAGCTGCAGACAGCACAGAAGGCCAAGGCCAAGGCGCAGCTACAGACAGCACAGAAGGATCAAGCTCAAGGAGAAGCTACAGACAAGACAGAAGGCCCAAGAGAAAGGATCAGCTACAGAAAGCACAGAAGGCCCAAGGCCAAGGAGCAACTACATACAGCACAGAAGGCCCAAGGAGCAGCTACAGACAAGACAGAAGGCCCAAGGCTTGGGAACACCTACAGACAGCACAGAAGGCCCAAGAGCAAGGAGCACCTACAGACAGCACAGAAGGCCCAAGAGCAAGGAGCAGCTACAGACAGCACAGAAGGCCCAAGGAGCAGCTACAGACAACCCAGAAGGCCCAAGGCTCAGGAGCAGCTACAGACAGCACAGAAGGACCAAGGAGCAGCTGCGGACAGCACAGAAGGCCCAAGGCCAAGGATCAGCTATAGACAACACAGAAGGACCAAGAGAAAGGAGCAGCTACAGACAGCACAAAAGGACCAACAGAAAGGAGCAGCTACAGGCAGCACAGAAGACCATGGTGTGCCAAGACTGACAGCCAAATGCTGCTCTTAAATAGGAGTTCCCCTGGCTGCTTCAGGTGTGCTGCCTCTGATAGCTGGGTCCTGGTTCTTTCAAGACTCCCACAGCCACTGCCTGAGTCTGCAAAGAGGCTGTGCTGGCTGCTGCAGCCAGGGGCCTAAGTCCTGCCAGGAGAGGGAGATCCTGACACCTAAGCAGCCAATCAGCACACTGAAAATGGCAACATACCCATGAGAATTATAGATAGATAGATACACACAGACTCATAAATGCATAGAACTGTAAGGGACCGCAAGGGCCATCTGGTCTCTATCATATACAGCTAAAGCAACCCAGAAAGGTGGCCATGTGGTCTCTGTTTAAAAACTTTCAAGGAAGGAGAGTCAACCACCATCTGAGGAAATCCATTCCATTGCTAAACATCTCTTACTATCAGGAAGTCCTTCTAAAGGTTTAGTAGGAACCTCCTTCCTTGTCATTTGAATCAATTGGTCCATGTCTAACACTCCAATTCTACCTTTACTGCTACATCGCAATTCTAATCTTTCCATTAAATTCTGTCAGTTTAGAGGCTGGAAAGAAAAAGGTTTATATGTAATGAAAGTTTTTTTTTTTAATGGTAAGCCTAAATCACCTGAGATGCAGTTAAACAACTTTACACCCCTGAAACCCTCCTGGCTTCTACTTTACCATGTAACCAATTTTTTTTTTAAATCAAGGTTAGTAAAAATTTATCTCTCTCCTTGATGTCCCACCTTTTTAAAACATTTTTGTCTATTAGAGAGATCCCCAATGGCGCTGCTGGTACTCATAAAATTAATTTTCCAATCTGGACACTATAATTTCTGTTGATGTTGTTTTTCACATATCCTGCCCCAAGTTGTTTCAGACTTTACAGGTCAAAAAACGCACATTGAATTGAGCACAGCCACAAACTGGAAGCCAATACAATTCTTGCAAGACCAGTAATATATGCTCTCAAAAGCACACATTTCCACCATGGCAGAACCTTTCCATGGTGGTGGCATTGCATGCTCCTTTGGGGTAAGAGGATATGCTGATGTAATACTGTTCCTGGTAGGGCCTCCAACACCAGACAGACTTTTGCCGAGGAGCAAGACCAAATGGGCCAAACAGCTCCTGGGCAGTAGCAGTAGAGGGGGGTCACACTGGTGGAGGATATCTCAGAGACAATGACAGTGGCACCATAGCTAACAGTTGTTAGTACTGCACAGAAGGAAGAACTGCTACACCCCTTTTGAATGTATTTTACCATGAAACCCCTATGATGAGACAATCCAAAATGAAGCAAGAGATAGTGACAAAAGGTTAGACTTCCAGGTTGGAAGGCACTCAATGAGCTATTGGGGGAAGAGCAGAGGACAAATACGAGTATTGCTGTGGCTAATGACTCACGCCAAAAAGACGTTCAGCTGTTGACGTGTTCAGAGGTGAAAGTAAAGCCCAATGCTGCATAACATACAGTACATATATTATAGCAACATAGCACGTGAGAAGCATGATCAAGGGAAGCTTGGCATAGTTTTACTATGTTACAATATGTATAAATATTGTAATACTTAGGGTGAGTGAGAAAAAGTGGACAGGAATGGGACATTTACAATCAGATAATTACACAATGTTTTACTCAGGAGATTAAAATCGAAGAGGAAATGGAGTCTCTCTCTGGCTTTTCTTCACAAACAAAGATTCAGGAAGGACTCATCCTGCGCTTTCTGCAAGTGCACTGATGACTAAAAAGGCCAATCCGAGATAAACAAGTCCGGTTGCAGAAAGCGCAGCAGAAGGTCTCCTTGGGTGATGTTTTGTGGAAGGTTAATAGTGAGGAAGGTTGTAGCCAAAGCGATTAGGGAATATAAATGTGAAGTCTAACCAAATAATATCGTTAAGACTTCAGGGAAAACACATCAATGTAACAATGGTCCAAATTTATGCTCCAACAATAGAGGCAGAAGAGGAAGAAACTAAAAGATTCTATGCTGGAGTCCAGAAGGAAATTGATCACACACCAAAACAGGATATCATTATGCAAAGGGATCTGTTGGCACCTTTAAGATTGAGTGAAAGAAGCTGGAGCATAATTTTTCATAAACTTAGGACTTTTTCAAATGGGGTAAAAAAAGGGGGGAGGTCGGGAGAAGAACAGGGCTGTCGCACTTACAGAGCCCTGTTTCAGACAGCCCCATCCTCCTCCCAACCTTCCCCCATCCTTCTCCCGTGCTGCAGGTGCCACTTTTTTATTGACGGGGCTTCTCCATGAATAAAAGTGCCTGTTTCTCATGCGGGAAGCACGGGGGAAGATTGGGAGGAGGACGGCGCTGTCTGAAACAGGGCTCTGTAAGTGTGACAGCCCCATTCTTCTCCCAACCTCCTCGGGTTGGGGGTTACCCCATTTGAAAAAGTATTGAGTCTACTTCCTCAGGTGATTCTGATGGCCAATACAGAAATGAAATCTCTGGCTTTTCTTCGCAAACGAAGATTCAGGAAGGACTCATCCCGCGCCTTCTGCAAGCGCGCTGATGACTAAAAAGGCCAATCCGAGATAAACAAGTCCGGTTGCAAAAAGTGCAGCAGAAGGTCTCCTTGGGTGATGTTTTTGGGTTGTGATTCTTTCTGCGTTGTCGTTTCTCTTCAAGACTTGTTCGTCGTGAGTTCTCAAATAAGGCTGCAGCATTGTGGATAGTGCGTCTCCATGCCTCCCGATGTGAGGCCAGGGCGGACCACCGTTGGTGATCAATCTGGCCAAGCCTGAGATGTTGTTTCAGGGAGTCCTTGTATCGCTTTTTTGGAGCGCCCCTCCCACGCTGACCCGTGGCGAGTTCACCGTAGAGTAGTATTTTTGGGAGGCGATGGTCCTCCATCCTAGAAACGTGCCCTGCCCAGCGCAGCTGTGTTCTCAATATCATGGCCTCAATGCTGGTGATCCCTGCTTGTTCAAGGACAGCAACATTCGTCACATAGTCAGTCCAGTGTATATTTAGGATTGTGCGTAGACAGCGCTGATGAAAGCGCTCGAGGAGTCGTAGGTGGTGGCGATAGGTAACCCATGTTTCAGATCCATAAAGGAGGATAGACAGTACGATGGCTCTATACACACTGATTTTTGTGCTTTGCCTCAGGTGTTTATTGCTCCAGACTCTTTTGTGAAATACAATATAGTAATTGGAAACAGAAAATAGATTCCCTCTGAAAAAATAAGACAAGGAGCAGAGGCCTAAAAGCTCTCTGGCTGAGAGTTCTAAATGTCCCTCCCTAAATCCCAGGATCCCACAGGAGGCCGCCAGAGCAGTTAAAGTGGAATCATAGTGCTACAGGAGTGTAGTGTGATTATCTCCTTACTGACTGTATACTTCCCACTACAAAGCACTTGTTAGCCAGTACAGAGAAATGAAAACGCAATTAACAGCAAGGCTATATTAAGGTTATAGAACCACACAAAAATGGCATGAATAGACACCTTCAGGAGCCGATCCTGACATTCATCTTGTGTTCTCCTACTACTAATATACACATATGTATACACATCCTGCCTCTAACATGGGAGGTGACAAGTGCTTTCACTTACTTCTGATTTTTTTTTAAAAAAATCACAATGTTATGTCAACATCAAAGATTCCAAAGACTTTATCAGATGCACCAAATACAGCATCATAATGACGCCACATAAATGCGAAAGGGCGCATAGACCAGACAACGTCGCCCTTTCGCTTCTATGTCCTGTCAAAATCCTGTACCTTTTTATTGATGGTGGAAGCTAAAGTGGAAGCCATCAATAGATCCCCTGTTCTGTTTTGGTGCTGGCATTGCTGGCGTGCAAAACTTTGGCCCATTTAAATCTTGTCATTGCAGTGAGAATGGTCGGTCTGGCGTGAACACTTCCAGGTGAGATTGAGATATCCAGGTAAGTTTTGCTCTTTTTATGACCCTCCCTGGGTTACTTGGAACTTCTAAAGTGTGCTTTTTAAAACTTTTAATTTGTTAGTTTTGTTTTTATTTTTGAATTTCCCATGCAACTAAGTCTCACGGGATTTCAAACGAGGAAGTGAATGGGGCTCCATTCACTTCCTTTTTATTGCCAGGGCTGCCTTTGCCAGGAGAGGAAAGTAAGTGCAGGGGGGGGGTCTTTTGCCAGCATAAAAATGGGTTGTTTTATGCCAGCAAAAGAACATTTAAAGGGGCTAGTCTGATAAAGTTCCAACTGTGCTGAAAGATCAGCTGTTTTAAAAGTTCCAGATTGCATCAGACCTTGGAGGGAGTGGGTTGAGAGACAAAAATTGGCACAAGAAGTTTCAGTAATCACAATAAAAGTCATAAGAACAAAACTGAACAAACAGAGGATGGGGTGTGGATATATTTCAAGATGATCTCTTTATCCCTTTAAGCTCATGAAAATCAAAGGAAAATTCCTTCAGTATGAAAAAAGGCTTGCTGAATTACCTCCAGATTTATTACTCTTTTATCCTGCTAACTGGCAAAAGCCCTAAGGAAGGCCAAAAGATTATATCTGAGCAGTTCTATAATTCAGCTTTTGTACTTAATATACAACATTTCACCATGTCCTCTAATAACTTGTGTGGATGACAGTGGATACCTGGTTCCATTCCAATCTGGTTTCAGGATGGAATTTGGTACTCAAACTCCTTTGGTATCAGAGGAGCAGCTTTTGGGGGGAGAGGTCTCTCCATCCCCACCCTAGTTTACAACTGCTTGTACATGCCTGCTATCTTGGAGCAAAAAAAGAAGAACAGGGAAAAGGAGAACTTCAATTAATTTTCTTGCACAAGGACAAAAGGTTTTACAGTACTCCCACCTCCCCCGCCAAGTTGTACTTCATTGCAGAATCCACAACAAACTGGACCTAAAATGTAGTCATTCTGTGACATCGGCCAGAATCCTATTGGTGATCTACATTGGCATAAATACAAGTGTGCAAGTGGCTGTGCTTTTAAGGGCATTGTGCAAGGGTGGTATCCTAACAGAGTTGTGCAAGTGGTATTCTTGTTGTGTGCCTTCAAGACATTTCCAACTTGTCTTGACCTATCATCGGGTTTTCTTGGCAAGATTTGTTCAGAGGGGGTTTGCCTTTGCCTTCCTCTGAGGCTGAGAGAGTGTGACTTGCTGAAAGTCACCCAGTGGGTTTCCATGGCCGAGCAGGGATTTGAACCCTGATGTCCAGAGTCGTGACCTAATGCTCCAACCATTACACCTTGCTGGCTCCCTATTGTCTCTGGTACTGAGATTTTTAAAAATGTGTCCTATGCTGGGTTTTTCTGCTGAAACAAGATGTAGAGGAGCTGCTGGGGATATTTGGATGAGAAACCACACCATCCCAAACAGAGAAAATCTAGATAACATGTGTATCCAGAAACTTTGCCACCTGTCTAGAGGGTGAGTGTGTAGAAGAGATGTTTCCTTTGGTTGTAGTCATTCAAGATTGGAAGCAACAGAGATCAGAGGGGAACAAGTGCACATTCGCCTGATCCAGGGAGGACCAAGCAGAGATATAGGTATCATCATAGGGAAGAAAGGAAGTGTAGACATTTTTGACACCACTGACTTTATACTGGCCTATTGCTCTTGGTAGGAGTGTATCATAGACCAGCTCTACTGAAAGTGATGGTCCCAGAGCTATCAGCTGCCATTACCTGGAGACTTTCCAAGGAAGAAAGAAATAATTGCAGCCAGTGGGCACAAACATGGTACCAGTACCTGGCAAATTGCGGAGGTGTCTGTTCCAGTTACCCACATCAAATAGCTTAAAAAGCACTGCCATAGTCAACAGGAAACCTCTCATAGTGGAACTGTGGCATTCAGTCTCAGGCACTGCCACATCAGAGAAACAATGGGCCTGAACAGTTTTTAAGAACTCACAGGATGACTCAAGTTTGGCAACAAAGAAACAAGAGTGTTGTATAAAGCTATTGATAATATTGCAGCCTTTGGGACAAGTGAACTATGTTTGCTGAGGAATTTCAAAAGCAATATACACTAAGGACAGACCTAACCACTAATGAACAGCTGATTAAGTTCAGAAGTAAATGCCCATTCCAGCAGTATGTGTGCCAAGCAAACCAGGAAAATATACCATAAAAGTGTTGTGCAGATGTAATGCTAAGCCACCATATCCTGTGAAAGGAGAGATTTACCCTGTACAGGCGACCTAGTACAACACAGGAAGCCCAGTTTAATTACAGTGTGGTGACAACATGAGTCAAATTGTATTTCCATACTTGATAGAATGTGGTAGAAGATCCTTTTTTACTAGCTTAGAACTGGCAGTTCAACTGACCAAAGACCTCACTTATGTGGACACTATTTGATGGAATGAGCCAAACATCCACCTTAAAATACAAGCACATCAACAAATGCAATCTCTGTCTTACATTTTAGCCACCTTGAATCCCATCTTGGGAGAAAGGTGGGATATAAATCCAATAAATACATAAATACATACATAAATACAATTTTGTCATTTTATGTCATTTCATTTTTGCATCTTATGTCCCTGCAGTTAGCAAAGCTGCACTTTCTGTATCATGAGATGGTAGCATGAAAACAGTCTTACAAACCTGATACCATTTTGCATTACCTTGAGATAAAAAGTATGGTCGAACTGGTAGAAGAGTTGGAGTTGTAAGCATAAAGTCATCAGGTGGCCATTGGTGCCCTCTTTTCAACATGTGGAAATTGCAGTTATTGCCACATACTTATTGTGTTTCCAGAACCACCCTGTGTAAAAACTTTGGACAGGAAAGTCACCTTTTCTGGATATATGTAGCAAACAAATGGATCTGTCCTAAGACACAGTGTAAGTTAAGCATTTTGCCATACCTAAACCAGAGCTGGAGTTGATGCAAATTATGCACTCCAGTCTCAGTGTACATCTGAATAAGCATCTAAAGTCAAAAGGTACTGTTACTTCAGCAATACATCAGAGGATTAAGAAAACCTGCAGAAGGGGAATTTGCTTGCAAAAAAAGTAACTTGCTCTGGCTGTCTTTTGGCTTCTCTGGTTGCTTCCCTTCATTGGGGGACATTTTCCTAAAGATATACATTCTGAACTTGGCTCATCCTTGCATGGTAAACAGGACAAACAAACAAAATCTCCTTGCTATGACATGGCATGGTATTTTGGTCAGTATCGTAAAGATTTTGCACATTTTCAAGATGGGGAGATGTTCCCAACTGCATCAGAAGCTCACTAGGAAGAACAGAAAGTGCAACATTACCAGATGCCCGCATCCTTCAGCCGTTCCCGGGGCATAGCGCTGTCGCAGATGAGACTTCCCTTTTTCATTGACAGGGATAAGCCGCCAATAAAAAGGGATGCCTTATGCCCATGCTACACCTGTGGGACACTGGAGGATGTTGTAGTCTGATAATCTTTCCTGTTCTGGTACTCATCACAATCTTCTGAGGTGGTATTTGCTGCATCTGATCATCTTCTTTGTCATCCACAAACATAATAAAGATTCCCTCTGACCCATCATAAGTCATTCATAAAAATATTGAAGAGTGTCAGTCCCAGGACAAAACACTGTGGGACTCCATTCAAGACTCCCCTCCAGTTTGAAATTCAGCCATTGATGGTGACTCTTTGAGCATGGCTTTCCAGTTATGGATCCCTCTGACAGTATTCCCATCTAGTCCACATTTAACAAGTTTACTAATCCAAATATCATAGGGGATCTTATCAAATATCCATTATCTGAAATTCAGATAAATAACATCTACAGCATTCCCACCACCTACTAAACTAGTGACCTGATTTTAAACAAGATTATAAGATTAGTTTGGCAGAATTTGTTCTTGACAAACCCATGCTGGCTCATATTAATCACTGCATTGTCATCTAGATACTTGCAAACAGACTCTTCTATAATTTGTTCTAATATTTTTCCTGGTATGGACGTTAGACTGACTGGCCTGTAATTTCCTGGATCTTCTTTTTTGTCCTTTTTGGACAATGTTTGCTCTTCTCCAGTCTTCTGGCACATCAACTGTTCTCCAAGATTTCTCAGAAATCATGGCAAATGATTCAGAGAGAATATCAGCAGGTTCCTTCAATACTCTGGGATACAGCTTGTCTGGCCATGCAGATTTGAAATCATTTAGATTAAGGAGGTGATTCCTGACTATCTCCTTAGCAATTATGATTTGTGGTCTGGATCCCTTACAAAGGTTCTGCTGATGCATAAATGCAGACAGTTCTCTTTTACTGAAGCAAAACACGTATTGAGCAGTTCTGCCTTTTCATTGTGATCTGTTAACATTTTACCATCCTTATTAGGCAGCAGCCCCACAGTTTTCTTGGTCATTCTCTTACTTTGAATGTACCAGAAGAAACCCTCTTGTTGTTCCCTGCTTGCCTAGCCAGTCTCAGCTTATTCTGAGCTTTAGGTTTCCATATACTATTCCTGTACTCTTTCTTGGTGATTCATCCTTCTTTTCATTCCACTTCATCCTTACATTTGCTATACAGCCACATTGATTTTTTAAGATGTTTCCCATTTATTTTCTTCCATGGGATTATTTGTGAATGTACTGTGTGAAGTCAAAGGCTTTCACGGCCAGCATCCATAGATTTTTCTTTGGTTTTTCCAGGCTGTGAAGCCGTGTTCTGGAAGAGTTTATTTCTGACATTCTCTGAAGATGCCAGCCACAGATGCAGGCAAAATGTCAGAAATAAACTCTTCCAGAACACAGCCCCACAGCCCAGGAAAAAAACCAAGAAAATCTGTGAATGTACTTTTTGCAACTCCTTCAAAAACTCCCACCTTTGCTTGGTGTCTTTTTCCATTAGTATCTCTAGCCATGGGATACCCTGAGCTTGAAATGTTATGAAAAGTGATGGGGAGATTCTGAAAACAGAATGGGAGGTTCTCAGGGGGCAGCCATTACAATTGTACAGGGCAGAGGGAGATACAGAGGGAGATAAAGAAATGGAAGGCACTTACACTTCAACCAAAGGGAGAGTCCCTAAACAGACCCCAACTCAGACAACCTGGATAGCCTTGAAAATGCTGCTGGTGAATGCCAGGTCAGTGAATGGGAGAACAGCTGCCATTCAGGACTTGATATTAGATGAACATGCTGACCTGCCATGTACCACAAAGACCTGGCTGGTGGGGGGACTCTCTCAGCTTTTTCTACCAGGATGCTCTTTTCAGTATCAGGTGGGCTCTGGGTGGCAAGGAGGTGGAGTTGCAGTGGTCTATTGAAATTCCAGTCCCCTGACCAGGTACCCTATCCCACAGTTCTTGGGGTTCAAGTGTGAATCTAGGTGGCCAGGACAGATTAGGGATTCTATTGATGTACCACCCACCCTGCTGCTCCACAGTCTCCTTTCCTAAGCTAGCCAGGGTGGTCTCAGGTTTACTACCAGAGCCCCCTGGCTTGTAGTGCTGGGGGACTTCAACACCATGCTGAGGCTGTCCTGTCAGGATCTCAGTCTGCCATGACAACCATGGATCTGTCCTAAGTGGTATCTGGCCCTACTCATGCTGTTGGGCACATTCTGGACCTTGTTTCCTTTAGGGGGTAGGATGAGTGTGATCTGGCAGTGGACAAACTGGCTATATTGTTCCATTGTCATGGACAGATCACCATCTGGTGGGGTTTAGACTTTCTGGGATTCAGAATCTTTGCAGGGGTGGGAGACCTATTAGAGTGGTCCACCTCAGGAGGCTTATGGATCCAGATAGATTCCTGATACCACTTGGAGTTTCCTGCTGCCTTGACAGGTGATTTTGTCAAGTCTTTGCTGATCTCTGGAATGAAGAAATGGCCAGGGCAGTGGACATGATCACCCCCAGGCATCCCCTCTCACAAAGTGGAGCCAAACCAGCCCCCTGGCTTTCCAGAGAGGTAGTGGCAATGAAACAAATGAGAAGGCAACTAGAGCAATGTTGGCAGAAAACCTGAAGTGTCTTCACCTGCCTATGGAAGGATAGCAAGGGTTGCCATTCTAACATCTCTTGCAAGGGAAACCACAAGCCTGGGAGCTGCCACTGAGAAGGCCCTCACCTGTGCTCCTACCAAATGATCCTGTGAGGGTGGTGGGACAGAGAGAAGGCCCTACCCTGAAGATCTAAGTAACAGGTGGAGCAGACGTGGACCACAGGAGGACAATGACATCATGTGATAACAGGAACCTGTTTGTGATACTATTGTGTTGTAATTCTGCTATTTCATCCCTGCCTGATAAAGGAGATTTTCAGACAGGCAAAAATCGCCCCTTGCCGCGTGAGCAGCCTCCCGAAACTGCTGCGCGGCAAGGGTCTTTTTCGGACGACGCTGTGCCTCTAGCGAAGCCGTCCGTGTCACTTCCGTGAAGCTTGGGACGGCTCCGCGTCATATTTCAATCACGGGCAGCCTCCGTGCTTGAAATATGGCGCGGAGCCGTCCCAAGCTTCACGGAAGTGACACGGACGGCTTCGCTAGAGGCACAGCGTCGTCCGAAAAAGACCCTTGCCGCGCAGCAGTTTCGGGAGGCTGCTCGCGCGGCAAGGGGCGATTTTTGCCTGTCTGAAAATCTCCAAAGTCCTAAGACTGAAGAACTGGCATCCTGTTGGTGACATATGCATGCTTAACTCAGGGTTGTGTTCACATATGTCTTCTTTTAGGTATGGTGCACAAGAAGCTACTCATGGGGTCCACGTCCTGGGGGTAACTGCTACAGCTGTTCACTGTCCAAGGGAAGGGCAGTGACTTAGGGAGACCAAGAAGTATCAATTCAAGCTACAATTGTAGCCAAAGGGAAGAGAAATAAGGTCACTCTCCTAGATGAAGAGCTGCCTCATTTTTCTTGTCCTCACAGCCTAGATGGACAGCTTCTTGGTGCTTTCCTCCCCCTCCCCTCCCCCCAGCAAGGAAATGGCAGCAGTAGTGCCTCATCCACACATTACAGCTGCTGGGTAGGGAGAGCTGTGCAAGTGAAGCATTATACACAAGTGTGATGCTGCATCTTAGTGGACAGGAACATGTAGGATTAAACAGGATAGAAAAGGAACGGTCTGACCAAGATCCTGGACCAGGAGGCATATTGTAAAGACACACACAGGTGGAATTACAACATATTTTCCTCTTCAACCCACCCCCAATCCACCTTCTAAGGTGCTACAGCCCGCATCACAACATAGCCATTTCCTAGCCAGTGTAGTGGGGTCTCTCTCTCTCTCTCACACACACACACACACACCTACACCTGTCAAGCTCTGGTAAGGGCAGCTGGTGCTGCTGCTTATCATTGGGAAGGGAGAAAGGAGGGATGAGAGGGGAAGGAACAGGAGGGTGTATTCTGTTTGGGAGTACTTCCTCCTCTGAGCTGAGACAAACCAGTTGTTTATTGTCTGACTTCTGTCCTCATACCCTTTCCTTCCCACTAGTAAGCAGCAGCAATAACAACCCTTTCCAGGCTTGACATCTGTAGGACAGAGGTCTACCTGTTAGTTCTTCAAGAACTCTTGCAATGTGCTCCATTATTCCCCCCCCCACCCATTTTTCAAAAAAGTCTAGAACTTCATCTCTTGTCAATGCCATTTGCCTCAGACCCCATTTCCCAGAGTGGCAGTCCAATCATGGGTTACTTGCCCTATGCAGTGAAGATTGATGCAAAAAATACTTACTTAGTTCCTCTGTAATTGCCTTCTCCTATAATATTCCTTTAATTACCTTTGCACACAACAGTCCAGCTGCCTTTAGCTACCGTGGCTTCCTGCTTCTGATGTGTTCCATTTTTACTACAACCTGGGTATTGTTGGACTCCACAAGGATTCTGAAAATGTGCCAACGGGAAATTTGATCCTGTAAACTTACTCATCAATAGCTCTTTTATCCAAATAACAAGCACCTCTCAGTATAAGAGAAACTATCTGAGAAAAACCTTTTTGTCCCACTGCATTTGGGGAACATATTATTATCATCAAATACACGTACGGAAGAGGGTAGCTAATGAGTTGTAAAGGTTGAGGTTTTCTTCTTGCAATACATGTTTTCACATGAAGTAGCTATTCATGTTTGCAAGTTCCAACCAAAGGAATGTAACTGCTCCAGTTTAATAAACAAATAGGATCTTCTAAGGACTTTATCATATCAGCCCCCTCCCAACCCCATTCTTTTGCCAGCATAACTTTGCCATTTTTATGTCAGCAAAAAGAACTCCCCATGCCACACTTACCTTCCCTCCTGTCCAAAGGCTTCCCTGGCAATGACGGAGGAGTGAACAAAGCTCCTTCACTTCCTCATTCGAAATCCTGCATATTGTAAAAAAATACATAGCGTGGGAATTACAAAAATAAAAACAAAAATAACAAAGTAAAAAATTTTAAAAGCACATAAACTCATTTTAAAAAGTCCCAAGTAAACTGGGGAGGGTCATAAAAAGTGCAGCACCTACCTGGATGTTGCGATCTCACTTGGAAATGTTCTGGCTGGACCAGCCATTGATGAAGAATTAATGTGAGTTCAATGGCACATGGATTCAAACATCAACAATGACAGCACTAAAGCGCTAGGGGAGATCTATTGATGGCTTAAGCTGTCAATAAAATACGATGGGTTTTGAGAAGTACATAAACACAAAAGGGTGACATCTTCATAAAGATGTTGAACATCACTGAGCCTAGGACACAACCCTGTGTCACTCCACTAGTCCCTTCTCTCGTGAATGAAGAGGAAACATTAGTGAATACTCTACAAGTTTGATTAGTCATCCAGTTATATATCCATTTAACAGAAGCATTCTCTCACTTATATTTTTCCCAGTGTGTCTGCAAAGATATTGTGGGGGACTCACTTTCCACAGCATTCCCCTGATCTACCAAATGTATAACTGTATCAGAAAGAGGGAGGGGGAAGAGAGAGATTAATCTGGCCTGACCTGGTTTTGAGGAAACCTTGCTGACTTTTAGTAATCACAAGGTTCTTTTCTAGGTGCCCAGAGACTGGATGTTAAATTATCTGTTCTAGCACCTTTCCTTATCACTTGCTCAGTTCCTCTTTTTCCTCCTTTTTGAAGATGAAGGCAACATTTGCCCTCCCCCAGTGTCTTGAGATCTCTCCTGGTCTTCAAGAATTCTCAAAGATGATCAATGGCAGCTCTGAGGTTACATTTGCAAATTCCTTTAGTACCTTTGGATGCAGTTCATCTGGGCCTGGATATTTTTATTCATTTAGAGTAGTCAGTGTTTCTGTACTAACAATTTACCTATTCTGTGCTGCAGTCCCCTTATACAGTATCAGTTCTTTTGTTTCCATCAGATTATGCATTATTTGCCTTTGGGAGACAATTGAGGGCAAAGCAGGTGTTGAACAGTTCAGCTACTCTTTTAATGCAGGAAACCCAGGTAGGAAGGAATAGTACCATTCTATTCTGCTTTGATCAGATCTCACCTAGAATACTATGTCCAGTTCTGGGTACCACACTTCAAGAAGGATATTGACAAGCTGGAATGTGTTCAGATAATGTCTGGGAAAGCAGCCCAAAATGCCAGCAGGATAAACAAGGTCTGGGAAAGCAGCCAAGCCCCAGGGATAGCAAAGTTAATTAGGGAGAGCCAGATAAGGTTCAGAACAAGCAAGGTTCCATTTCTTGAAGAAGCAACAATACAGGCAAGAAGGCACACAGAGAAGAGTCCAGAATACAGTCCAAAGGTCAAGGCTTACAGAAGGCAGTGTTGTCCAGGAGTAGGTCAGTGGGTCAGCAGGATCAGGCAACAGTGTAGTCAGGAACAGTCTGAGGTCAAGGCACGAGTCAAGGCAGCAAGGATTAAGGCAACAAAGTCAGCAGGAATCTTTCTCCAAGGAGATCAGTTGATCTCTGACAAAGCCTCCATCGCCTCTCCCAGCATATATAAAGCAATTAAGGCTTTGCCAGGTGTTTCTTAATGAGCAGATTTTTCTCATAAAGTCTCATGAAGTCAAAGGCTTTCATGGCTGGCATCCATAGGTTTTCAATCAGAGACTTCCTTTGAGCTTCTTTTTGAGCTCACTGCTGGGTATATGATGGTGGAGGTAAGTCCCTCTCTTCTTCTTCTTTGTCCTTATCTGAGTGGGCAGGACTCTCTACTGGGACTGATGCCAATCCACTTGCACCAGGCTCTTCCTCTGCTGGAGCCTCTAAGTTGGCAGGATTCCCTGCTGGCACAGGTGTAGATAAACCTGTGCCAGGGTCCCTAGGGCCATTCCCTGCCATGTCCTCCTATTCCTCTGACTCTATACCCTCATCAGGCTTATGAGGCATGACAGATAAGGGTGGATAAGGTCTGGAAACCAAGCTCTTTTAGGAATGGTTTAAGGAGTTTAGCTTGGAGAAGAGAAGAGAGGTGACATACCTGAGGGGGTGTCATGTAGGCAAGCTTGTTTTCTGCTACTTGAGAGACTAGAACAGAGACTAGATTATGAACCAATTGATTTGAATTACACTCAGCCCTCAAATCCATGGATTCAACCAACCACAGATTTAAAAAAATATTTGGGTGTAAATACATACAGGACCATCGTGATTGGTGGCAGCTGCAGCACTACTGCTACTGCTGCCAACACCTACCCAGCCAAAATCATCAAGCAACCCCTGGTTCTGACACCAACTCAAAGAGATGGAAGGAGACCACATGACAAATGGCCATCTGGGGCCACTGACACTTCCTCCTTTTCCCCCTCCTCACCACTTCCCACTGCCCTGGGAAAATCCACAGCCGCTTGAGACAGAGGAGGGAGATGGAAGAGTTCAACAGGCATTGTGGGGAAGGACACAAAACAGGCATTGTGGGGAAGGGCCCAGCTTCACAGAAGATCCACAGCCTTTTGTTTCCTAGTGCTGAGTCTCCAATGTTAGAAAAGAGAAGGGAGGGGAATACTGAATTTTAGAAGGAAAGGCACATTCCTCAGTGGGGCTACATTAGCTCCAATAAGACCTTGCAGAGCTGCACACATACACCACCACTACCACCACACACACACCAAAACAATCAAAACTATTTTGGCCCCAAAATGCCCCCAAACACCCTCTTTTGCCTAATGCACATTATAGGTCAGGTCAAATCCCAGCATCCCCAAAACACTCATGTGGACACCTTGAGCTAATTGTAGGCCTTAAGCCAAATATACTTCACAGGATTGTTGTTGGGATAAAAATGGGAGAGGAGATAAGGCATAATACTTTTAGCTCAAGTAGATAAATGGAATGAAATTAGTGAACATAAAAATATAGCTGTCATAAAGAAATCCTATACTGTTCCTACAATTTTCACTATCACGTCTCTCTTCCATTCATTTACACAACTGTGTTGATTTGCCTGCCCCAGTGCAATAGTCTTTGGTTCAGTCCTGGAATCAGTGTAGTCATGTGGTATGAGGGGGTTCTGATTCTTGTCTCCTCCACTCTCCCATTCGCTTTTCCAAAGCAGCACAGAGTCATCCTGCTTTGGAATAGCCAGCAGGAGCGGGGAGAGGAGGAAAATCAGCCCCCCTCATGCTACATGACTGCACTTATCCCAGAACTGAACCAGAAGAGACCTATTACACTGGAGCAGTGGCGGATCAAAAGCAATAATGGCAGTCATTGACAGGATTTCCCTGTCAATGAAAACCTGCACTTCAGTGATGAGTTGAATACAGGGCCGGCTTAACCATACCACCAAATCAGCATCTGCGGGGGGGGGGGCACACAGGCAGGGGGCCCCATCTGGACCTCACCCTCCTCCTGTAAAAACCTCCTGCTGGCTTTTCTTTCTTTCTTTCTTTCTTTCTTTTATCTCCCCTCTCTCTCCCTTCCTTCCTTCTTTCTTTGCCTCCCTTCTTTCTGACTTTCTCTCCTTCCTCCCTCCCTTCCTTTTTTCTTTCTTTCTGTTTTCTTTCTTTCTTTCTTTCTTCCCTTCCCTTCCTTCCATATCGATCCTTTCCAGTTCCTTTTAACCTGTCTTGGTTCCTCTCCCCTCCCTTTCCTCCTTTCTCCTCAGCTTCCTCCCCTTGCTGCCAACTGAGTTCAACCTGCAATAGGAACTTGTGTGTGTTTGCCCATGAGCCTTGAAGTCATTTCTGACTAATGCAAACTTATGATGGGGTTTTCTAGGCAAGGTTTGTTCAAAGGGGGTCAGCCTTTGACTTCCTTTGAGGCTGAGAGAGTGTGACTTGCCCAAGGTCACCCAGTGAGTATTGATGGCTGAGTAAGGATTCAAACCCTGGTCTCCACAGTCATAGGGCAATGCTGAAGCTTCTACAACACTGGTTCTTTTAACAGAAGAATATAAAGAATATAAATAAAAAATTGGAGTAATATTACTGGGAACAATGGTTTTATTATTGTCACTAAAACACCAGTTTCCCATTAGTGCTATGTGAGAGCCATTGGACTAAGCAGTGGTTCTTAACTTTTTCTTTACCAGGGACCCCCTCTAAATATTATTATTGTATGCTACGAGATGGAAGAATAACATATTACCTACTAAGGAATGTCTGTTAAGAGTGAGGGCTTGTCTACACTGGGTGTAAAGATCCAATTGAAATTTGGACTACTTTGGCCTGGAGCTGCGTCATGTGAAATTCAGACTACTCTGGCCTGGATTTAAGCATTGCACCTTACCTGGCAAAAACCTAAATCTGCACCGCTCATGGCTGGGCTTGCCTACACAAGTGAATCATCTGGATTTTCACCACCAGTCACCACCACAGTGCCATTTTCCTCCTCCTTGGTGCCACCGCTGCTGGTGTGTAGTCATTTGCTCTGAGGTTAGAACAAGGCAGCCAGCTACATGCCCATATGGCTGTCCTCTCATTCTGACCTCAGAGCAAGTAACTGCACCAGAGCTCTGTCTTCCCAGCACACAATCATCCACACTGAGGTCAGAACAAGGCAGACAGCCATGCAATCACATGGCTGGCTGCTCATTCTGACCTCAGAGTCAGCGACTATGGCAGGGCTCTGCCTTCCCAGCCAGGACTACAATAAGGAACTGGGGCTGAGGAGGTGGGGAAATCATGGCACCTGTCAGGCAGCACTTGTCCTACCTTCCCACCCCAGAATCCAAGACAGAACCATTGTTCACACTAAAGTTTTCTCCAGAGTTTCAAGAAAACTCTGGAGAACATGTGCATTTAAAAAAAACAGATTAATGTGGTACACCCAGAATTTGGTGCAGATAGGACCGTATGCTGTGTGTTCTTTTTGTGTGTGTGATTTTATTGGGCCAGATTCGGGGGGGGGGGGTTACTAGTGTAGATAGGGCCTACACTATGGACAAACTGTCTACTTTGATAAGAGAAAAATCATGAGTACCTTTTTATGAAAGACTGGAAACCGTGATGAAATTTTTGAGAAAAAATGAAGGTGAATTAATGATCGTAAGTTTTGAAAATTAATATGAGCTGATTATTAGCGATATTGGCAGGTATTGACGGGTTTTCCCATCAACTGAAAGGGCCGCAACAGTAATGACCAGAATGTGCAGCAGCAACAGGATTGCCTTAACTTCATCTGACAAGTATTGGCCAAATTCATTGCTATCCCAAAGAAATTCTGCTTTAGCAGCCTTGTGTGATAAAGTCCTAGCTGTGCTTTTATGACTTATCTGTAGCTGCTTGGAAGGTATAGAACTTGTCCATGAAGATGTAGGACTATGCAAAAATCCTTACAGTAGACCACTGAAACTAAAGTTTCAGCTTCTAAAACAGGTGTGAAAGGATTTCCTCCCATAATTCAAACTTAATAACAAGTATATATTACACAATGTATGATATCATTTTTGGAATATCTAGAAAAATATGTTAGCACAATCTTATAAACCTGCACTGAAATCTAAGAACAGCAGAATATCTCTTCCTCTGAAGGAAGCAACATGCCCTGGGCTGCGTACATCTTCAGCACTCATCTTTCTTATATCCATCAAATTTGCTCAATCAATATGGTGTTAAATATTAGGGATATAAAGTTTTGTCATTTTTTTCTTTTAGCTTTACATATAGGAAACAAGCCAATGTTTGATAAAGATTGTTTGCCAAAGGCTGCAATACCTAGTGCCCATCTTCCTATTTTCTTACTGATTTTCTAATGTAAAAAAAAAATGTAAAAGCAAGAACTAAATTTGGGGCTATAGTCCTTTTATTTTTTTATAAATAAAGGACTATATTTTATAAATAAAGGATGTTGTTTTATAAATAAAGGACGTTGTTTTATAAATTAAGGATTCATCATATGCATAATTCTTCTAATATTATGACTAAATAAACATCTTAATTGGAAAATTTTGGAGCAATGAGAGGAGTTAGCAGTTCTTAATCTGCAATATCTTTCAGCACACAACAGTCCTTATCATTAAATATGTTTAATTCATTTTCTCACATATCCTCTAATCAAAATTATTCATTACATACAAAAGAAGATGCACTTGACATACTAGCAAATCCTTTCCCCCATAATGTATCACATACATGGGATAGTAATGTCATACCATGTGCTAGATGCTCTTGGTTTTTCTCAACTGTCTTTGACATATTCATTTTTTATATAATAATTTTTATTAGATACACATTATACACCTACAAAAACACTACACTACACAAAATATACACAAAATGTATTATAATGTTTTACAAATAAAACACTATATTATCTCTGGCTTTTCTTCGCAAACGAAGATTCAGGAAGGACTCATCCCACGCTTTCTGCAAGCGCGCTGATGACTTTTCAGGGAGTCTTTGTATCACTTTTTTGGAGTGTCCCCTCTTACGCTGACCCGTGGCGAGTTCACCGTAGAGTAGTATTTTTGGGAGGCGATGGTCCTCCATCCTAGAAACATGCCCTGCCCAGCGCAGCTATGTTCTCAATATCATGGCCTCAATGCTGGTGATCCCTGCTTGCTCAAGGACAGCAACGATGCTGCCCTTGTTGCCCACACAGAAGCAGCTCTGCAGCGCCTAACATCCTGCTTCGCAGCAGCTGCAGAGCTGTTTGGGCTAGAAGTCAACCTGAAGAAAACAGAAGTTCTTTACCAGCCTGCACCACAGGACAAACACCATCATCTCTACATTGCCGTCGGCAACTCTGTGCTTAAGTCCCGTTCAGCAGTTCACCTACCTGGGAAGCATCATCTCCTCAGATGCAAAGATTGACAAAGAGATCGAGCACAGATTAGCAAAGGCATATAGTGCATTTGGAAGACTTCACAAAAGAGTCTGGAGCAATAAACACCTGAGGCAAAGCACAAAAATCAGTGTGTATAGAGCCATCGTACTGTCTATTCTCCTTTATGGATCTGAAACATGGGTCACCTATCGCCACCACCTACGACTCCTTGAGCGCTTTCATCAGCGCTGTCTACGCACAATCCTAAATATACACTGGACTGACTATGTGACTATATTATAACATTTCCCTAATCTAAAACTACATATAACATCTAATTGACTTCCTACTTCTCAGTTATTGGTTCTACTTTTTAATTGTTCTTTCTTTTTCACACCAAGTTAATTGTTATTCTACTGTAATACAATACCTCCCTAATTTTCTAAGCCTCTTCTTGCTAAATTTCCCCACTTCTGTACTATATAAATTGTAACAATATTCCAGGCTTTCTTGAAGTTTACAATAGATCCATCTTTAATTAAAGAGTTGTCAATTTACCCATTTCTGTGAGGTCATAGAACTTAATCAACCAATCTTCCTGTGTGAGTATCAAAGAGTCTTTCCATTTCAGAGCATGTAGAAGTCTAGCAGTGTCACCATGTATTGCAGAATTCTTCCATATTTCTTTTCAAGATGTTCATCCAACATTCCCAGCAAACAACATTCTGGTTTCACTTGTAATTTAACTTTCAACATTTCCTCCATCAATTTATGAATTTCAACCCAGTATTTTATAGCTTTCACACAGGACCACCACATATGATAAAAAGTTCCAGTCTCATTTAAACATTTCCAACAACTTGTTTGATGACCCCTTATACATTTTTAACAATTTCTCAGGAGTTAAATACCATCCATACAATATCTTATCAAGGTTTTCTTTCCAATCTTAACTCAAGGTAAATTTCAACCATTTATTCCACATTTTTCCATGTTCTAACTGTATTTCATGACCAACATTTTGTGCCCATTTAACCATACATTCTTTTACTTGTACGTGTCCACAGGGGATATGTTCCAGACTTCCTGCGGATACATGAAACTGTGGTTAACGGCAAATGCTCTATTTTTGTGCTCAGAGCAAAACTAGAGCATTCGCTATCCCCCCCCCACTCACCTGCTGTCCCATGGAAGCAGTTCCTCTTTAGCACTGAGGAAATGGGAATGGTATTTATTTATTTATTTATTTATTTATTTATTTCAGTATTTATACCCCACTCTTCAGCCACAAAGGCTCTCAGAGCAGCTTACAAATTGTTAAGCAATAGCACTTTACACATCTATACCGCATTAAGTGGTTTACATTGTTCTTTTGCTAATTGCCCCCACAAGCTGGGTACTCATTTTACCGACCTACAGAAGGATGGAAGGCTGAGTGAACCTTGGAGCCCTTGGGATCAAACTTATAACATTGTGGCCGCAGTACTGGCATTTAACCACTGTGCCACCAGGTTTCTGCTGTGCTTCATTGCCTGGGTGAAGACCAGGTAGAGGGGCAGATTTTTCCTGGCAATGAAGTGCTTTCTGTGCTCCCTTGCCCAGGATAAGGCCAGGCAGTGGGGTGGATTCTCCCTGGTGAGGAAGCACTTTCTGTGCTTCATCTCCCAAGAGAAAGCAGGGTGGTGGGATGGCTTCTCTTTGGAGATGAAGCACTTGCTGTGTTGGGGCAGTGGGGTGGCTTCTCTCCAGTGACACAAGGCTTGCTGTGTTTCAACACCAGGGAGAAGAAGTCAGGGTAGCTTCTCCCTGGTGATGAAACAATGGCAGTGGGAATGAAGCTTTCTGCTTCTGCCCCCCCCCCAAAAAAAGAGCAGATAAGTGAAACATCAGATATGGTATTTGTGGATACGGTGGCTGATCTGTATTCTGAAGAGATTCCTAATGGGATTCCCTTTCCTGCTTGCTCATTCAATCACTGAAATTCCATTCTAAATGGCCTTGCTTCATTGGTGCTGTACATGGAACAGAGGAACATGTTGTGAACTGGGACTCTGAAAGACTAAGCAGGCATCATATATCCATTTTCATTTATTCATCTTCTGCTTATGAAGATCGGGAATTACTCTGTCTGTAGGGTGAGGAATTTGGGTTACAAAGAAATTGCCCTCCTAGCCTTGCAGTTAACAGCACTATGGGTGGCAAAAAAAAAAAAAACCTTCACCTAGAACATTTTCAGACACATCTTACCGCACTAGAATCGAGCGAGAGAGCTTCAGCGCTGCCGCACGGCAGGGACTACATTTCCCTCTGGTGTCCCTCTGGCAAAATTGTCCATGTCTCTTCCGTTTAGGATTGGAGGCGGCCATGCCATATTTCGCCAGATTTTATTCACAGAAGTTGTCCATGAATAAAATATGGCGTGGCCGCCTCCAATCCTAAATGGAAGTGACACGGACAATTTCACCAGAGGAACGGCGAAATAGAATCTCTGCTGTGTGGCAGCACCGAAGCTCTCCCACTTGATTCTAGCATGGTAAGACCTGTCTGAAAACGTCCCTAGTGATCAAGCGCCATTTCACACCAGGATTCCACTTTAGTGGTCCCGAGGTTTTTTTAGTTTGCTGAGGTACTCAAGCTCTCTGGCTGAGAATTTTAAATGCCATTCCTTAAACTGCAAACCCCAGGATTCCATAGGATGGAACCATGGTAATGAAAGTGGAATCACAGTGCTATAATTCTCTAGTGCTAAAGGGCCCCCCAATAGCAGGCATATTTCTTCCTGGGTGGGACTGGTCCCCCTTCCCCTGTTTTCTTTTGTAATGCTTTATACCAATGCTCTATGAGGCAGGTTGGTCCTGGTTTTTCTGTTTGTTCCCTTCACATGAGCAACAGTTTAAAAAAGTGCTCTCTGTAAACATCTATAGGAAGACAGCTCCTACAACTAGGTTTGAACCCTTCTTCTGGTGAACTTTTGTACATGATTTATGCCTTCTGTAGTTGACCAACATTTGTGACTGGAATGGTTCAGCCTCTTTCCCAGTGTAGTTAATATGCATGTTTGCCAGGCAAATGGTAGTTTGCCTGAGGGATATCATGAATTTGTTTTCAATTTTTTATTTTCACTTAAAATATTTTTGGCTGCTTTTCAGAACTAAAAGTTTATCTCCGAGGAGCTTACCATGAAATAATAGAATAAGACATCCAGTTATTCAAACCATAAAGAATTTGGTAATCATCCATTGAAGCTAAAACTACCAAATCCCAAGTAAAGCAGACAGATTCAATGCATAAATTTGATCTTTGTGTAATGTGTGACAGACAGGATTAAAGAAATTAAAATGCTAGTTAAAATTGTCTGTACTATGAGCTTTGTTTTATATCACAATGAAGTCTGAGGCTTTTTAAATTAGAACCCATCTGTGTCAAGCTGCCAATCATGGGCAATGCAAGTCAGATTCACCAGGGTAACATATCTGTCTTTATTCAGAAATGTGCTTTCTGAATGTAGTCAATTATGGATTGCCAATTAACACTGAATATTCAGAGTATCCCAGAACAAAATGCCTTCTTAAGATACCAGACATAGGGGTGATAGAGAGAGATGATAAAGATGATAGCAATATCCATATCCATAGACTTGCTATCTGAGGCCAAACTTGCCTTTCTCTTGATCTTAATATGCAATGCAGTTACAATGTAAAATTGTGAGCTCATTCCAGGCTTCCTAACTGCACAGTCAAACACACGATACATTCAAACAGGGCCGGTTTAACCTGTCTGCCAAATCAGCATTGGCAGGGGGCCCCAAGGTCAAGAGGGGGCCCCGAGGTCAAGAGAGGGCCCCGTGTTGGCCTCCTTAATATGAAAATAATGGGATTTCTGGTTTAAAATACCATAGAGTTGCCTTGGAAGGCCTAGAAAAGGGCTAGGGAAGACACATTTTCTAGGAAGACTCTATGGTAGGTGTGCTGTTTTGTGTCCCATGGATAATGAATCCAGGGATACGGGGGTCCTACTATAATCTGAACATCCTGTACGGTGAATAGGTTAGGTTACATTGATCTGAGATAAATATATGGGGGCCCCAAAGTAAAGCATTGCAGGGGGCCCCAAAATTCCTTAAACCGGTCCTGCATTCAAATATTCCCATAATTTTTCCCAATCCTTTACAAACTTAGTAACTTTCCTTTAAGCATATAAGGAAACTTAGACTTTCCTTTCAGCATATATCCATCTCATTTATCCATCTCAGTGATTTCCAATATCTTTCTCAGCCATTCCTCTTTCTTTGGTGTTTCACCATTTTTCCAGTATTTCACTAGAAGAATTCTGGTGGTAATTACCATAAACCAACATAATCTACCACATTCCTTTTCCCCTTTCTTATCAAACAGGGAAATCCCTAGAAGGAAAAACAGGTTCAAGTTTAATCGCTAACCCCAATATTTCCTGAAATAAAGATCTCATCTTATACCAGAATTTTTCCACCTTTGGGCATTTCCACCACATATGAAAGAAATTTCCAACTGCTTTTCCACATTTCCAACAAACATTATTATTTGTTTAGAAATTTTTGCAAGCCTTTCAGGTGATATATGCCACCGGTACATCATCTTTATAAAGTTTTCTTTCAGGTTGTTACATTTGGTATTTTTTTTATTGTCTCGCCATAAATTTTCCCATTCTTCCATAGTTATAATCCAATCTAAATTTATGGCCCATTTTGCTATGCACTCTTTAACAGTTTCCTCTTCTAAATTAAATTTTAGCAACATTTTGTAAATATTCCCAATAAAGTGTTTCTCTCCTTTTAGTAAATATTTTTCATAATCTCTTTCTTCTAATTCAAATCCTTCTGAATTTTTATCTATTTTGAATGTTTCCATTATTTGCCTGAAGGGAAACCATTGTATATTAATGCTGTCTTTTAACAATTCTTGTCGGTTCTTCGGCTGAATATTTTTTCCTTCTTGTTTCAACAGATTCTCAGAGATCACCCATCTCACTTGCCTCCTTAAACCTTTTAATGAAAATGCCTCAGTTGGCTATATCCATCGAGGTATCCTACAATAAAATAATTTCTTATATTTACACCATACCTTATAAAGCGCCCTTCTGGTAATATGATTATTAAATATTTTTTGGGCTTTGATCTTACCATACCACAGGAAGGTACGCCATCCAAAATGGGCGTCATGTCCTTCCAGGGCTAGCATCTTAGATTCATCTAGTAGTACCCAAGGTTTAATCCAGGCTAAACAAGTAGCTTTGTAGTAATACCTAAAGTCTGGGAGAGAAAGACCATCTCTGTATTTACTCTCAATCATACATTTCTGTTTTATTCTTGGTCTCCTTCCTCCCCATATATATTTAGAAATATCTTTTCTGCATTGATCTAACAAATCAGATTTACACAGTATGAAAAAGGAACAACAATTTCAGCAGTATGTTCATTTTTACAGAAACAATTCTATCTAACATAGATAATTTTATTTCACTCCATTTACCTAAGTCTTCTTTTATGTTATTCCAGGTTTTCTTGTAATTATTCTGGAATAATTGATTATTATTTGCTGTCACCTCAATTCCCAAATATTTTACCTTGTTTGCCACTTCTGCTCCAAACTTTTCAATTAATTCTGTTTTTTCTTTCATATTCATATTTTTTGTTAAAATTTTGGTTTTATTTTATTTATTTTGAATCCTGCAACTTGACCAATTTTATTAAGATATTATTCAAGATTTCTACTTTTGGGAGTGGGTCTTCTAAGAATATGATGATGTTATCAGCAGAAGCACCCACCGATGCTGATCAGCAAAAGAAGATAATTGACAACACAATGGCTTATGGAAAGCCATGCAGCCAACAGCCAACAACATGATAAAGATGGTAAGATGCATTCTTTCCAGATACTCAGGCTGAAGGCAGGGAGGCCTATTAGCAGCACCAGCATTTTGAAGGTGGTCGGGGGGGTGTTTGATTTGTTTGGTTTGGGGTTTTTTTAACCTTCTCAAAAGCAAAGACTCCTGTCAACTTCTTCTACAGTAAAGACCATGGATTTCTCAAGGTAATGCAATAACAGAATAGGAGCCAGCTATAGGGGCAGGGGCAAATATTGCTACGTTCCAGCAATCTCCATTAGACCATGATGTCTATACATACCAAGACATAGATAAAGCTAAAAAGAGTGTCCCCTACCTGGCTATCTTGATCTCACCCAGAAGTGTTCGGTCATTGACGTTGTATTCACATGAGCACAATGGCACGAAGTTTCAAATGCCGGTAATGCCGGCAACAAAGTGCCATGGCAGATCTATTGATGGCTTGGGCCATCAATAAAAAAAGGCTTTGGGACTTCATCTGATCATGAAAGGACAACGTCATCTGGTATGTCTGCCCTTTCACATTCATTAGGCATCATTATTACACATCTGATAAAGTCCTTAGATGCCTAAAACCTACTCAAAGGTACCATATATTTACATATATTTATGTATTCACTTTATATTATGATTTTCTCCCAAAATGGGACAGTATTGAATAGATGCAGCTGGAGGACTAGCTTTAACTGAGCAAATACACTTTCTGCCACTGCTGAAACCTGGGCCTCCATGCCCAGGGTTCAGTTCAGGAATACACCAAAGGTACAAACCTAAGAATCCAGCACAGGCTAAATCTCTGTTATGTTTATCTAGCTATTTTTTATTTTTTTAGTGATTAGGAGCACCTCAGTCTTATCTAGATTAAATTTCAATTTGTTCACCCTCATTCATTCCATTACTAACAGTAGACACTGGTTGAACACAGAAATAGCTTTCTCGGAATTAGAAAGGAGAGATAAAGTCAAATCAATATACTGGTGACACCAAACCCCAAATCTCCAGACAATCTCTCACAGTAGTGTCATGTTAAACATCATGGGAGACAAAACTGAGCCCTGAGGGACACTGTAGACCAATGGCACACATACACCCAGCACCATCTTCTCAGTAAATCTCTCTAGGAGGGAACAGAACTACTGCACAGTAGTGCTCCCAAGTCCCCCCATCCAGTTCCTGGCAAAGGTCATCCAACAAGGCAACCAAAACTGTTTTCTTCCCCCAACCAGGCCAGAAATGAAATTGAAATGGATCAAGATAATCCATAGGATCCAGCAATCCCTCAAAGTGGAGGCCAGTCCACGCTCCAGAACGAGGTGATACTGGAGGCTAGCTGGCATTTCCCTTATATGGTGGGTAGTGTTTTTTCATTAATGGCCTCATCACAACCTCTTTTCGGCAGGATGGAGTTCTGCCTTGCTGTAGTGAGGCATTCACTACTCCCCTTACTCCTCATACAGTCCCTCTCTGACTGCTTTTATAAGCCAGGAAGGGCAAAGATCTAGTGCACATGTGATGGTTCTCACCTCTCCAAGGATCCTGTCCACATCCTCACACTGAACAAAATGAAATGTATCCAATAATACAGGACAAGCAGGAGCTAACAGTACACCACTGGACCTGTACCAACTACAATAATCAAATCAGATAACACATGAGTGATTTCATCTGCAAAATATCATGCATTCTTCACAGTGGGTTGTAAAATGGTCTGCATTCTCTTCTGGGGCAAAGCATAGAACAAAGCATATGACCACTCAAGTCAATTCTGCTGGACAACTCTGTGGAGACACAATGGGGGCAGAGAAATATTGTTTTTCTGCCACCACAACATAGGCTTTCCAAAGGACTATTGCTTATGTTCTGTTGGACCTGGTCCAAGTTTTCCATTCTCAGTTCTTTAGTCCCTAAAGTGTTATTATTAAGCATTATAGGTTAATTGTGAAGAATGGCTCACAACTTCACTTTCAAATATGCCCATGTACACAGATCATATTTTTATGATTGGAAATCTGACAGAAAACCTCGCTAAGAGTACAGAAAAGGGGAACTCATTGTGGTGATGTTAGATGGAAAGTCAGAATAGAGAGAAGATGGATGCCCCTAGAGAACACTATTTTACACACAATTACTGAATATAGGGTATGATGCGAGATGCAGTCCAACAAAATGGGAAAGGCAATGTTCCAGGGTGACTAGGAAAGACCATCTCAGCATCTGCTTCACACACATGCATGTACATACACACCAAATCTCACACTAAAGGCTTAGGGTGTGATGGGAATTCATAGATACACACTATTGGAGGGGAATCCAAAAGCCATCTACTCCAAGCCGCTGATGATACTGCAGGAAATCTACAGCTAAAATGTACCTCATTCCCACAGAAAATTCTCAAACTAAAATAAATACACCAACACATTATTATGAAATAAATTTGAAATGTATCTCTTTCTCTCTCACACACACCTACCTCATTTAAGTCACTGTGGCAAGAGTTACAGCCCAGCAAGATGGAAAAAGGAATGTTCCAAGCACATCAACCAATAAATATTTCTAATATGTTAATACAATAGAGTATATTGTTTTTACATTTTCAGTCTTCTCTCAGTGTACCTCGCAGCACAGTTTGGAGATGCAAAACAGATTTATTCAGTCCTTCATAGTGTTTACTTTACTTACCCCACCCCCAATAATCCATTGCATGCATTTAAGCAGCATTATTTGCATATAGGACTACACACCTTTGCTCTGGTCAAAAAAAATTAAACATTAAAATCTCATCATATAGATGCCGTCTTCAATCTATACTCTCTTCACCCATCCAAAACTGCATTCATAATTTAAACTATTAATACAGGTCGACACCCGTATCCACGGATTCATCATCTACAGTTTCACTTATCCACATCTAGAAAAATATGTTCTCTCTAGGTATTTCTAGGTCCTCCAATTTGATTCTGTAGTAAACATCTGGTTTTCATCTCATTGAGAATAATAGGGTCCCCTAGTATCCACAGTTTCAGGTATCCATGGTGGAGATGTCTTGGATACAAAGGTCGACCAATATTCCTTATTCTCTCCAATATCCCTTCTTCCAATCCATCCGCATTCCCCTTCATGATGAATTAATTATCCAGTACCATCAACCCTCCGTATCCATAGATTCTGCAACCACGGATTCCACCATTCACAGTTTGAAAATATTTTTTTAAAATCAAGTTCCAAAATGCAAACCTCAATTTTGCCATTTTATATAAGGGATACCATTTTACTACACCATTGTATTTAATGGCACTTGATCATCCACAGATTTTGGTATCCACAGGGGGTCCTGGAACCAAATCTGAGCGGATATCAAGGGCCCACTGTAATTTCTGACATGCACTCACTTGTCCATTCCCTCCACTCCTGAAGAAACCATGCAGTGCAATCTCTATCCATCCCTGTTGCAACACCTCTATCATCACCATTACATAGATATCACATCACCCAGCAGCCTGCTACCACTCCTGTCATCTCACCTCCAAAACTTCCAAAACTTTTCTCTTTCCTTGGTACTCTCCTAAGGTAAACAAATGTCCATTTTTTAAAAAAAGATACCTCTCTTCCAGTTTTCTTCTATGATTCCAGTGCTTGTTGTGAGATCTTTGGGGTTGTCTAGATGGTGAAAAAAACTCCTCATAGAATCTGAGGAGAATAACTTTTGTCCCAACGAGATCCCATGGTGATTCGCTGAATTCAGAAGGAGGAGGGCCAAAAACTATGTGGGAAAAGCCACGTCTTCTCCTGAGGGTTGTTTTTTTTTTTAATGTGTGGGGAATGCACATTTCTGCTATTAGGACAACCAAATCGCAGTGCAGTGCATTCCCATTTACAGAGCAGAAGTGGAAACCGATTGGTTGGACGTGTGCGGGGGGGGCAGGCCAGAAGTGCCATTTTGGAGTTTCATGGTCGTAATTGCTGCGCTGAGGTGACCAAACAGCTTTTTAAATGGAAGATTGCACTTGTGCACCATAGATTTACAGTTTTTTTTAAAAAAAACTTTGCAGTGGCAGCAACATATTGAAAATAATAATGTGAGTGCTTCACTCGCAGCCACCACCTTGATTTGTAGGCATGGCTCCGGGTGAACATCAAACATGGATAGCTTCACATACTAGTGATTTTGCCCAAAACCTGTGGAGACAAATGATTGCTGCTGAAAACTTGTGTTAATGTGCAGCAATCAACATTATATCTTCTCGACTAGACAAGCCCCATTATCTCGCTTCGTAAGGATCTCTTGCAGCTGGCCTGGACGAAACCAGCCAGCATAGCATAGAGTGAACATACACACAGAGACATAGGGTTTCATCTGCCCATTTATGCTCACTTCTCTACTTTCCTTCCCTTCCCTATGTGCTCTGCTTTCCTTTCTACCTCTGATGCTCATTTCCTCATTGCCTGATGTGCACACATGCACTTAAAATAGCTATGCAATCTAACCCTAGTCTTGCAGAGCTCAGCACTACAGCATTTTCTCCCTGTTGAGAGCTGCCTCCTGTTGCACCCCCCAAGTGATTTGCAAAAATAAAACAGCTGTGAAGTAGGGAGCTTCCATTTGACCAACCTTCAAACTGACCTGACCAAGCTTTGTAAACTCCTTTTATCCCTTCTTTGTTCAGGACAGTAGGCATGAACTGGAATTCCTCTGACATGCAGAGTGAGACATTGTAAATTGCTCACACCTACAGCTCCTACATTTTTTATGTTAGTATTATTTTGTAACTTTGCTCTTTTTCTTTGGATGTCTAAATTGTATTTCTAAATAGTCAAATGAAGCTTTAAGACTGACTGTATAAGGGACATTTCACCTGAATTGGATCTTGTTAATTGCTGCACTGGTGTATGTGTGCGCACGCATGTTTAATTGTGTATGTTTTAATCTGGTTTTAATTTTTTGATGGTTTAATCTTGGACTTTTTCAGACACGGAAAATACGGCGTCAGCACAACACCACATAACTGTGGAAGGGCGCATGGATAAGACGATGTCGCCCTTTCGCGGTTATAAAAAGCCAAAATCCCATCATTTTTAATTGACTGCTTAAGCCGCTTTTTTGCCAGCATTGCCAGCATGTGATACCTCTGTACCTTTAAATCTCATACTTACCCTGTCAGTGGCCGGACTGTCGCAAACACTTCCAGGTCAGATCGGGACATCCAGGTAAGTGACGAACTTTTTTTGACCCTCCCCGGGTTACTTGGTTTTTTTTAGGGTACTTGTGTGAACTTAAATGCTTTATTTCTGGTTTTAATTTTGAATTTCCCGCACAATGAAATAGCACAAGATTTTGAACACTTCCTCTTCATTCACAGAGGAGCCTTTGCTGGAAAAGGAGGTGAGTGCAGGGGGGAACGTTCTTTTGTCAGCACAAAAAATGTGGGGGGTTTGTGCCAGCAAAAGGACATTTTTAAAGACTGCATCTGATAAAGTCCCTTGTTTTAACTATGGTATCTTGTAAATTTTTAACTATGTGGGTTGTTTTTTTAAATTTGCTGTAAGCCACTTTGAATTCCAAACTGGAAAAAATGTGGGATAGAAATAAAGACAATGATGAAATATTAGAAACTTGGAGACTGAAGGAAAATTTCATGGGTGGGGGGAATGTCCTCAGTTGCCACCACCTGTCACCACAACCCTGCACTGGGGTGATGGTGGGAATAATGAGTTTGTAAGCAGAGCAAAGCCAGATACTTTTATTAGTAGGCATATAGCAATATAATAGCTATAGATTTTCCTTGGGGTTTTTCCGGGCTGTGAGGCTGTGTTCTGGAAGAGTTTCTTTCTGACGTTTTGCCTGCATCTGTGGCTGGCATCTTCAGAGAATGGTTGGGTAGGAGTGTGTGTGAGGTTTATATGCTGTGAATCCCTGTGGGGGAGTATATGTAAATTTGTGTAACTGAATGATTAGTTTCTGGGTATAGAAATACAAGGGGGAGTATAGAAAGGACAGGGGGAGATAATGGCCCATCAACCAACCATTAGCCAAACAGACACTAACAATCCTAACAACGTCAGAAAGAAACTATTCCAGAACACAGTCTCACAGCCCAGAAAAACCCCAAGGAAAATCTATGGATGCCGGCCATGAAAGCCTTCGACTGCCCAATATAATAGCTGCTTTGCTGGATTGATGAGTTCCAAGCTGCTTCACAGTCCTAGAAATGAACATTCTGAAAGAGTTACATGGAATTGCAGGAGCTGTAACTTTCTAAACCACACAGTCCTGAATTGCTGTGAGCAATGTGAAACCTTGGACTTCATGAATCAGTAATTTGGATTGACAGCAGATACCCAGTAGCAGATTGACAGCAGATACCCACTAGATTGACTAGCACAACAAGCCCTCTTTTTTCCTTGTAGCTCCTCATATGGGGGAACTGCAGTGGAATGTAATATTTGATCCACCCAGCAGTGCCCATTCTGTTAATAGAAGGGCACTATCAGACATCTGACCTGCATTGTCTGGCCAATAATGTTCAGACCACAAGGAAGAAACCTTTTGTTTGCTTATGCTGCATTACAGTTAATTTTGGAAGCAATATTTTTCACATCCTAGTCTTTCCAGGATCTGCCACAGGATCTGCCCCCCAATCCTAAATATACACTGGACTGAGTATGTGACGAATGTTGCTGTCCTTGAGCAAGCAGGGATCACCAGCATGGAGGCCATGATATTGAGAACACAGCTGTGCTGGGCAGGGCGCATTTCTAGGATGGAGGACCATCGCCTCCCAAAAATAGTACTCTACGGTGAACTCGCCATGGGTCAGCGTCAGAGGGGCGCTCCAAAAAAGCGATACAAGGACTCCCTGAAACAACATCTCAGGTTTGGCCAAATTGATCACCAACAATGGTCCACCCTGGCCTCACATCGGGAGGCATGGAGACGCACTATCCACAATGCTGCAGCCTTATTTGAGAACTCACACCAAACAAGTCTTGAAGAGAGACGACAACGCAGAAAGAATCATAACCCAGAAACATCACCCAAGGAGACCTTCCATTGTGCTTTCTGCAACTGGACTTGTTTATCTCGGATTGGCCTTTTTAGTCATCAGCGCACTTGCAGAAAGAGCGGGATGAGTCCTTCCTGAATCTTCGTTTGTGAAGAAAAGCCAGAGAGTAAGAGAGAGACAGACTTTTTCACATGCCATTGCAAGGAGCAAACTTTCAGTGTGAAACAGACTGCCTCCATAAAGAATGTATATTGAAAAGCAGGTGGTTGCTGTTTTCCTGGCTTGTGTTTACTGTTTCTGGGAAAATGTCCAGGGGGATAGTCTTGTTAGTCTGTTACAGCAAAACCAACAAAGATTCCAGTGGCACCTTAAGAACTAATAAGCTTTACTTGGCACAAACCCTCATGGATTGCAGCACATTTCATCTGGGGGCCTCTGTGCTTCCTCATGGTAAACAACTGTCAAAGAAAATAGGAGGAAGGAAATTACAGACTGAAAAGAGTAATTGTTGTTTTGAAATTGTGAACCATAGTGAGCACAGGAAAGTATTGTATGAGCCGTGTTGATAAAATACAGTCAAATACAATCCTTCTGCTTGTACTGCACTCACCAAGTTACGTTAGAACTGGCAATTAAGTAATGATGTCATATTACTGCATACAAAATAATGCTGCATGCTTTTCATGGGCCGTTGTGTTATAAAGTGAAAAGTAAAACACACTTTTATAACTGATATTCCTTTAAAACTGTTTGACAACAGCAGAATAGGCATAAGCCAAATGCAGAGCAATTCCAGATTCTTTTGGAAGACCTGTGCTCACCTTACAAGAGGGGCAATTAAGTAATGATGTCATATTACTGCATACAAAATAATGCTGCATGCTTTTCATGGGCCGTTGTGTTATAAAGTGAAAAGTAAAACACACTTTTATAACTGATATTCCTTTAAAACTGTTTGACAACAGCAGAATAGGCATAAGCCAAATGCAGAGCAATTCCAGATTCTTTTGGAAGACCTGTGCTCACCTTACAAGAGGGGTTCAGACTTTGTTCCTCAGGCCTTGGCAGTTTTCATTGCTGAAGGATTCCTGTTCACAACACAGAAGGTGCTGGTGGCTCCATTCTGATACAGAATGACTTAATAATCAGTATTCAGTTTGTTTGTTTGTTTTACAAAAGAATTACTTCTGCATTATGAATTAACCACCTTCTATTGTATTGTAGCAAAACTGTATTGTACTTCTTCTTTTAAGGTAATTGACCACTGAACTGAAATTAAACAATGGGGACCATGGAGAAGATAGATTTTAGATTAGGGGCTGCCAACCTCCAGGGATTGGTCGGCCAATACTGGCTTCTCCTGAATTACACTCCATCACTACTGCCACCACTGCCTCCAGATTTGCCACCTCAAAAGAAAATGTGTCTTATTTACAAGTGGAATCATATTTCCAAGAGATCTCTGAGAAGATAATTACATTTGTAAATGAAGTGCACAGGGAGGGTGCATCTTATTTTCCAAAAAGGAGAGGGTTACTTATATCCCCTCTAGAGCAGCAAATGTGATGGTGGCCACAGAAGCAAAGTGGTACCAGAATGACCAGGGAGCTGTATGTAGCCCAGGGGTTCTCAAACTCTCCTCATCTGTACATTTTGGGCTTTAACTCCATGCTCAGGAATTATGGGAACTGAAGTCCCAAACATATGGAAGACTGTGGAAATTTACTTTCTTTTTGTAATTCCCCATTGGCAGTGGTGGCACAAGCTGTTCTTCCAAATGTTTGGGTGATAACATGTGCAACGATGTTTTCATAATAGCTGGTCAGGAAAATCTCAGGAAATAAAACCTATTAAAAATACATATTCAGGAAAGAATGTGATATAAATCTTACATCCTACTTGACAAAGCACCTGTATGACTCACTTTGCAAAGCAGGAAGTACCTGACTTGGTGTGTGTATATATACACATATAAAATGCTTCATTGAAGCAAGGAAATCCATTCAGGTTAGCAGAGTATTCTACTGAGGTTCCTGGAAAAATAAAGGTAAGATTCATTCATCTTTTTAAAAATCATTTTAAATACTCCCTGTGATGAGGAGTATCATAAAGTTGTTTAACTGGAGAACATCATAAATCTGAGCCTTAGTAGTTTTACGTTTAGAATCTAAAATCTATTTAAATATTATAGTATATGTAAATGTGCACCTCTGTTTCATAGAACAAGAGGAAAGAAGCTATTCACTCTGAAATAATATGTTTGTTAAAAAAAAAATAACATATCAGGGTAAGGGAGAAAAATCTGAAGACACAGACCAAATAAAAATGTGGACATCAATTGAAGACTGAAAGGAAGAAACAATAAAGCTTATTTTTAAAAATCAATATTAAAAAAATAGAAAATTCATTAGAAGTTGCAAACGCCATTTCAAAGTCAAAGCAATTGGGATAATTTTAACTTTTTTTTCCAAATTATGAAAGCACTTGCACTTCCACCATCAAGAAGAGAGAGGCATATCACAACCAAATCCCCCCCTATCCAAAAAGGCCACTTTCGTATTTGACACCCAGCCATCATCACTTTAGCCTGGTGGAGAAACCAGTCAGAGGGCCTCTAATCCAAATATTAAATTTCAGCCACAAAGAAGACATGGCCTTTTAAGTACCCTGATCCAGAGCTATCTAAGGTTTTGTAGTTATAGCCAGCACCTTCAATTGAGACAAGAAATGTATTGGAAGCCAGACTATATCTTTCACAATAGCAGGTTATCTCTGCTAAAATGATGAGAAAGGGACAAGGATTCAATCTGTTTAGGAAAACAGTGCAGAATCCTTTATAAGCAGTTTTCAGTCTGCCAGAGTTTATTAATTTTGGGTGGGCTAGCATGGTGAAGTTAACTATCTCTATATGTCTCAGTGCTGCAGCTTGATTTTCAGTCCCCCAAAGTTGGGCACAGCTAGTTTTTATTGTCTCATTGGAAACAAAAATGATTATGTTTTAGTGGATCCTGAGGCTCCAGACAACCTGCCAGGAATTCCAACATCAAGTATTTAGTTATTACATGCAAGCTTCCCTGAAAGACAATTGCTCCTAAGTAAGAATTCCTCCCTGTAATAGAAATGTGAACATTGGGCAAAATTGAATATTGATGCTCCATTTCTATGTTTATTTGTTTGTTTAATATCACATCCAAAGCTAGGATTCATGGTTTCTGACAACAAGATTAACTAAAAGGTACCGATAAAAGTGTAAGGTATTACCATATTAATACATGAGACATTACAATTGTAATATTAAAGCACAACTGAGTTAAAAGCAGTTGATATCGCAACAGTGAGGTAGGTATAACACACATGCTAAAAGTCAGTTGTCAAATGCCCACCTGAATAAAAAGGTCTCCTGGTGGAGAAACAACAGCAAGGAGCCAGCCTAGCCTCCTAGGAAGATAGTTCTGTAGTTTGAGAACAGCCCAGAAATATGATACATACACAGATATACAGAGGAAGCACACAACATCATATGTATCAAAGATGCATGTTTATAGCAGTCACAAGTAGAAGATAAGCCATTTTTTTGCTTTTCAGCCATGGTCCTGCCCAGTTTATATGTGTGTGTGGCCGTATTGTTGCACCTATCTGGTGTTAAGGTAAGGTACTTGTTTACTTGTATAAAATAGCAAACTGACAAAAGATACATTCAGATTGTACAGCTGGTGTGTCCAGTGATTTTGACAAGCACATCTATCTGAATCAAAATCTATCAAGTGTTGTTAAGGAGTTCTTGGTGGTTAGTGGCTTTCATATCAGCAGGGCAGAAAATCCACTTCATATTTTAGTCTGAATTTCAAATAAGCTGATTGGATAGCTTCTTTAAAGTTTGGAGAGAAACCTGGATTAGTTTCATCCTCCTCTGACATGAAAGGAATGGGAAACCACCTTTGCACACATTTTCAAGGGTCCTTCAGGTCTGAGTTGTTCCAGATTTCTATTTGCAAGCAGAAGCTGCCCATAGACATACCTTTGTGCAAAATGTCTTAAAACAGAGCTCTGAAACTGGACCTTCTAACTCTAAAACCCTGTTCATTAATTTACAAAGTGTACTGAATCAACACACAAAGGGGAGGAAATATGCTAGTCCCTGCCTCTCCATCTCTAGTTCTGCTGGTACTTTATCAGACCTAGACCCCATTAATGTGCCTGACCCACTAAGCTAAAAGTGAACTTGTTCCAGCAAAAGCACACACACACACACATCAGACCTACCTTTAGCAGTGCAAAAAGGCAGTCCTGACAGTAATGGAGCAGGAATGGCACTCTTTACTTCCAGGTTCCTGATCCTGGTGATTCAAGCAAGAAGACACTAGCGTGGCAAATTTGAGGGGGGGAAACAAAGACACAAAAAGTTCACACAAGCACAGAAACACACTTTAAAAGTCCCAAGTGCACCAGGGGCATTCATAAAAAAAGTATCCTCTACCTAGCTATCATGATCCCACCGGGAAGTGTTCTGACAATTGACGCTGTATTTACTGAGCACAATGGTGAGAGGATCCAAATGCTGCAATGCCAGCAAGAAAGTGGAATGGGAGATCTATTGATGGACCAAAAAAAAAAGGCTTTTGGACTTGACATGATTGTGAAAGGGTGACATCGTCTGGTATGCGTGCCCTTTCGCAAACATTAGGCATTGCTATGGCGCCATATTTTCCGCATCTGATAAAGTCCTTGGTCTCTCATGTGGAGAGTGGCAGGTCTGAAGAGAAGAGCTTCTCCTACATGTGGGTGCTCTCTGCATAGCCTTATAAATCAGAGTTCCCAATCACACTGAGAATGTCCATGCATAGGAGTAGCTCTGTTAACCCTCCACTTGAGGAAGCCAGTGGAAATGGGGGGGGCAAGGCAAGACTAGCATGCTACCCTCTTTGCATGTTCAATTTTTTAAAAAAATTGTAAATAAGTGATTAGAGCTTAAGTCTTAGGACTTTATCAGATGTGGCAAATATGGTGTCATAACAATGCCCAATGAACGCTAAAGGGCACCCATTTTGCATATTATCATGCTTTCACATTCTTATGTTGTAAATAAGGTGTTATTTTTTATTGATGGGCCAAGAATTTTGATTGGCCGTGGCATTTTTTCACATAATTGCAAGTATCTGAAACCGCGCCCCATTCTGCTGACGCAATTTCAGCATCAATGGGTGGTCCCCGCCAGAACACTTCTGGGTGATTACGCAAAAACTAGGTACAGGACACTTTTTTTATGAACCTCCCCGTTTTGCAGGCAAGTTTTTACGTGTGTTTCAGTGCTTGTGTGTTTGTTTTGTTTTTTTCAATTTAGCTGTTTTTAGACTTTTAAGCATGCTCATGGCTTCTTGCAAGAACTGCTGAGATCACGTGCATCCATCAATGCAAAAGTATCCAACAATGCAGAAGTTTTTCATGCTCTTAGGGCATCGTTGTTATAAAGGGTTATTTTGCTGGCACACTTATGATTTAAAATATAGTGGGAAAGAAACATTTTTAGGTGCTCGTCTGATAATGTCTGATAATGTCCTTACAGTCTAAAACAGGTAGGAAAGATGCTTCATGCTAGGTCAGAATTTCCTCCCATAAATGAATTTTACCATGGTCTTGTATAATGTTTGCTATCTTTCTTCATATATTTATCAATATCTGTCAGCACAATCTTATAATCATACAATGAAATGTAAGAACAGCATAATGTCACTTTAGATTTTCCTTGGGGGGTTTTCCGGGCTGTGGGGCCATATTCTGGAATAGTTTCTTTCTGACATTTTGCCTGCATCTGTGGCTGGCATCTTCAGAGAATGGTTGGATAGGAGTGTACGTGGAGTGTATATGCTGTGAACCCAGGGACAGGGGGAGTTCCAGCAGATAATGGCCCATCAACCAACCATTAGCCAAACAGACACTAATCCTCTTTGCATTTCTATACCCAGAAACTAACCATCCAGTTACACAAATTTACATATACTCCCGAACAGGGGTTCATAGCATATAAACTCCACAACACTCCTACCCAACCATTCTCTGAAGATGCCAGCCACAGATGCAGGTGAAATGTCAGAAAGAAACTATTCCAGAACACAGCCTCACAGCCCAGAAAAAAACCAAGGAAAATCTATGGACGCCGGCCGTGAAAGCCTTCGATTTCATAATGTTTCTTTGTTTGAAGGCCTCTGGTCGTATTGCTGCTTTGATGACCACCAATGCGGATCAGCAAAAGGAGATCATTGACCTACACAATAGATTACGTAGATCGGTGCAACCAACAGCCAGCAACATGCTAAAGATGGTAAGATGCCCTCTGAAAGGCTAGAAGCAGAACTTGGAACATAAGCAGGAAAAATTCAGTTCATTTAATTCATCTTAAAGGAGTTTAAAAATGAACTGATGGAGAAAACTGACTTTTAAAATGCGAAGTAGGTGAAATATTTAGGTATCCCAATGACAAATATGAATTCTATGTTATTTTAAAATACAGTAACTATGATAAAACATGGAATGAAATTAATAAGGACATGCAGAGATGGGAGAAACTAAATCTGTCTTTATTAGGGAGAATTTCAGTGATAAAAATGAATGTGTTACCTAGAATATTTTTCTTATTTCAGATGATACCACTATTGACAAAAGATCTACCATTTAAACAATGGCAGAAAGATTAATCTAAATTTATTTGGCAAAAGAAAAAAAAAACAAGAGTGAAATTTGAATTACTCAAGATACAAAGCAACCAGGTGGTTTGGGTTTACCAAATATGAAAATATATTTTGCACCCTATTGTTTGATTTGGTTGAAAGAATGGATGTTGCTAAGAATTAAATATTATTAGGTTTAGAAGGTTTTGATGTCACACATACTATGGTATGATAAAGTTAGAGTGAATGTAGATTTTAATAACCTTTATGTGAGATGTGCCTTATTGAGAATATGGAATAGATATAAACCCAGCCTGTGTCAGAAAATGCCTTTATGAGTCTTGACACAAGAAGCTTTTTATAAAAGAGAAACAACAGGGAAAGGAAAATGGTTAACATATCAAGATATGTTGGAGAACCAACAAGGAGAGTATATACCGGTAATGTAAATGAAAGAGCAGTCGTTAATGGATGGTTATAATTTTTAATGGCTCTCTTACTTATAGTTATTTGAAAGATTTAAGATGGACAAAAATACGGTTTTGAATAAAATAAATCAGAGTTTGAATTGTGCAATTATGTACAAATGATGAACAGGTGATTGGTAAAATGTATAAACTTGTGTTAAAATTTGAAATGGAAGAAGAGGAAGTGAAGGATTGTAGGGACCTGGGCATGTTTATTTTGGAGAAGAGAAGTTGAGAGATGACGTGATAGCCATATTTAAATATCTGAAGGGATGTCATACTGAGGATGGGGCAAGCTTGTTTTCTGCTGCTCCAGAGACTAAGGAGATTTTCACACAGGGGGAATAACCCCCGGGGAGATCAGGAGAGAAACTGGGCTGTTCCTCTGCCAGTGCTGTTTCAGCACCTTGTCCTTCTCCCAATCTCCATTTGTTCTCCCTCCGTCCTGTTTTCATTTTCCTTCTGCTGATTTTTACTAACGGATGTTCTTCGTTAGTAAAAAAAATAGCAGAAAATATTGGAAGAAAAATGCAAGCAGGATGGAGGGAGAACAAATGGAGATCGGGTGTGTGTGAAACAGAGCGCTGGCAGCAGAACAGCCCCATTTCTCTCCTGATCTCCGCGGGGGTTATTTCCCCTGTCTGAAAATCTCCTAAGACATGGAGCAATGGGTTTAAACTACATTAGGAAGAACGTCCTGACAGTAAGAGCTGTTCGGAAGTGGATACACTGCCTCATAGTGTAGTGGAGCCTCCTTTGGAGGTTTTTAAACAGAGGCTGGGTGGCCATCTGTTGGTAATAATTTGATTGTGTATTCCTGCATGGCAGGGGCTTGGACTGGATGACCCTTGTGGTCTCTTCCAACTCTATGATTCTATGATTCTATAAAATGACCTTAAAAACTTTGGACATAATATACAAATGGAATATTGGGGAAAGATTTAGGAGATTTTCACACTACACTGTTATAGTGTTACTATTCCACTTTATTTGCTATGGCTGCCTCCTGTGGAAACCTGGGATTTGCAGTTTAGAGAAAGGCATTTACAACTCTCAGCCAGAGAGCTCTTAGGCCTCACTAAACTACAAACCCCAGAATTCCACAGGAGGAAGCCAGAGCAGTTAAAGTGGAATAGTAACACTATAATAGTGTAGTGTGAAAATCACCATGGTTAACGTCTGAAAGTTATTTTTATGTCATTATCTTAAAGAGAATTTTTACAAAAATTATTTACCACTAGCTATACCCGGTATAACATACACCGTTATCTGCATATATAAAATGCTTCGGTATGATTCTATGTTTCAATTCCTATTCTGCCGATTGGCCACTTACGAAACATGTCAAGAGTACGATCATTTGATGCATTAATATATAACCTTTCAAATCAACTATGATGGATAATTTCATGCTGAGAGTCCCTCTGCCACCGCCATGCAACCACGCATACACACACACACACACACAATGGTAGACACACACACACACACCACGCACGTCAGGATGCGAGAGCTCCATCATCACCATGCAACCACACCTACACACAACCATACTACACAACATACAGACACACCACACTACATGCACACACCATGTGCACCAGGACATAAGAGCCCCTCCGCTACCGCCATGCAACCACACATACACACACACCACATGCACCAGGACATGAGAGCTCCTTCGCCACTGCCATGCAATTACACATACACACACAAACACCACACTAAACACATACACACACCATGCTACACTCATACATACACTATGTGTAGCATGCTGTGGGGGCCCCTCTGCCACTGGCATGCAACCACACATACACACACCACACTATACACACACACCATGCATGCCAGGACATGAGAGCCCCTCTGCCACCACCATGCAATCACATAAACACACAAACACCCCACACTACACACATGCTACACACACACACACATACAACCCACACACGGCAGGATGCAAGAGCCCCTTCACCACCATGTTTAGAAAGGACTTGAAGTTTTCCATGTTTCCACCCCAAGGCCCAAGAGGAAAGAACCGCTACAGACAGCACAGATGGCCCAGGGCAAAGTTACAGAAAGTGCCCATGGCCCAAGAGGCCCAAGGGGCCAGGCAGCACAGAAACTCCCAAGGTAGCACAGAAAAGCCCCAGAAAGTACAGAAAGGTCCCAGGCCCCAGGCCGCACAGAAAGGACCCAGGTAGCAGAGAAAGGTCCCAGACACCACAGAAAGTCGAAAGTCCCCAGGCCCTAGGCAGCACAAAAAGGCCCCAGGCCAGACAGAAAGACCTCTGGCAGCACAGAAAGGCCCCAGGCAGCACAGAAAGGTCTCAGGCCAGACATAAAGGCCCCAGCCGCTGGCAGCAGAGAAGGGCCCCAGACCCCAGGCAGGACAGAAAGGCCCGAAGGCCCCAGGCAGCACAGAAAGGCCCCTAGCTCCAGGCCCCAGCCTGCACCAAAAGACCCTTGGCCCTTGGCAGCACAGAAGGGCCCTAGGCCCCAAGCAGAACAGAAAGGCCCCATGCCCAAAGGCTCCAGGCAGGACAGAAAAGCCCCAGGCCCCAGGCAGCCTTTGAAAAGCCCCAGGCAGCCCAAAAAGGTAGGACAGGAGGGGAAAAAAGAAAGAGAGGGTGGGGGACACATAGAAAGCAGCATTATTTTCCCCCATGCATGCATATTAAGGGGAGCTGGCTGAGCATTTAATTACTGCAGCACAACAGGCAAAGATGTGGCTGTAGGCCAAGGAGGTGGTGCTGGAAAAGCTGCTGATTGGCCAGCCCATGGAGCACTATGATTGGTTGGGTATGTTTCCCAAGCGGCCAATCAGCACACTGGAAATGACAACATACCAAAGAGAATTTTATATATATATAGATAGGCCCCTGAGAAATTGTCCAGGATGTACAAGGGAACATCAAACATATGTTGGAAATGTGAACAGCAAGAAGGGACTTTTTAAGCATATCTGGTGGACTTGTGAAAAGGAGAAAAACTACCGGGTGCAAATATCTACATTGATCCCGAGAATTCTAAAGATCAATATACTTTTAAAACCTGAACTGTTTCTTCTGGGACTGATGAATGACCATCTAGAAAGGAGCTATGGGAGAATATTTCAATATATGGTTATAGCAACAACATTATTGTATGCTACGAGATGGAAGAATAACGTATTACCTACTAAGGAATGTCTGTTAAGAGGGAGAGCTTGTCTACACTGGGTGTAAAGATCCAATTGAAATTTGGACTCCTTTGGCCTGGAGCTGCGTCATGTGAAATTCAGACTACTCTGGCCTGGATTTAAGCATTGCACCTTACCTGGCAAAAACCTAAATCTGCACAAGTGAATCATCTGGATTTTCACCACCAGTCACCACCACAGTGCCATTTTCCTCCTCCTTGGTGCCACCGCTGCTGGTGTGTAGTCACTTGCTCTGAGGTTAGATCAAGGCAGCCAGCTACATGCCCGTATGGATGTCCTCTCATTCTGACCTCAGAACAAGTAACTGCGCCAGAACTCTGTCTTCCCAGCACACAATCATCCACACTGAGGTCAGAACAAGGCAGACAGCCATGCAATCACATGGCTGGCTGCTCATTCTGACCTCAGAGTCAGCGACTGTGGCAGGGCTCTGCCTTCCCAGCCAGGACTACAATAAGGAACTGGGGCTGAGGAGGTGGGGAAATCGTGGCACCTGTCAGGCAGCACTTGTCCTACCTTCCCACCCCAGAATCCAAGACAGAACCATTGTTCACACTAAAGTTTTCTCCAGAGTTTCAAGCAAACTCTGGAGAACATGTGCATTTAAAAAAAACAGATTAATGTGGTACACCCAGAATTTGGTGCAGATAGGACCGTATGCTGTGTGTTCTTTTTGTGTGTGTGATTTTATTGGGCCAGATTCGGGGGGGGGGTACTAGTGTAGATAGGGCCTACACTATGGACAAACTGTCTACTTTGATAAGAGAAAAATCATTAGTACCTTTTTATGAAAGACTGGAAACGGTGATGAAATTTTTGAGAAAAAATGAAGGTGAATTAATGATCGTAAGTTTTGAAAATTAATATGAGTTGATTATTAGAAGAAGTGTAACATTTAATCTATTATAGAAAGAGGTAGGACCATAGAACATACACATACACACATATCCATCCACAGGAAAGATAGAATTCATTTTATATAGTTTAGTCATTTATCCTATAGATGTTTGTTTTTGCTTGTTTATCTTTTTCTTGTTTCTTTCTCTTTATATATTGTCATAGTGTTAATAGTTTGTTTCATTGATGTGTTTTGTGTACATTTTTATTTGCATGTAAATATTAATCAAAATTACTTTAAACAAAACAGGAAGTGACCAGAAATCACATCCAGTTTATTTCCAGTTTTTAAGAAGGCCTTCCTTAACCTAAAGAGCCCACAGTGGGGGGGGGGGGAGAAGATGTGGCAAAATGCTCACCCATGCCCTCTAAAGGGCATTTGGGGGCACTTTTTTATTTTATTGAAAACAGAAATAAAAAGAAAAGAGAAAAATTGGCCCCTGGAGGCCGTGAGGGCCACAAAAAATGGCCTTGGATGGCCACATGAGGCCCATGGGCCACACTTGCCTTGTTGTCGTGTGCCTCCAAGTTGTTTTTGACTTATGGTGATCCTAAAGTGAACAGGGTTTTTTTGGCGAGATTTGTTCAGAGGGGGTTTGCACTCCCCCTGTTTTAAATGCTTATAATTTTAAATTTTTTCATGGTGCTACTTGACATAATTTATTTAATCATGGTTCCACAGATAACTGTGAAACAGTCTTCTAGAGTGTCATAACAAGAACAGCAGCAGCACTTCCACCACCTGCTCAAACCTCTCAGACCTCACTAATCTATTTTCTTATGACATGTAGGTATGGAACTCTGATCTTGCAAGAAGTGCACAACGGTGGGCAGACCAATGCACTTTAAAGCACAGTCCAAAATCAAGCAGAAAACTAAGTAGGTAAAAGATTTGTCTTCAGGAAATGTAAATTCAAGTACATGATATAAATTAAAGCTTAGCTGAAAGAACCCAGATCCAGGAGATTATCAGACAAGTGCCTACAATATTCGTGTTCTGGAACAATGACACATTTTTGCATGCTGCTGTGATAACAATACAAAATCACCCCAAGAATCCAGCAATATGAACACTTGTGCCACTTACTTCTGCCTCTCTCCATGAACGAGATTTCAGCGCATGTCAGGAAAAGACACAAGCATGTTAAAAAGCCCCAAAACACCAAAATTAGAAAAAGAAAATGTTCAGAAAAGCATAGATACACATTTAGAAACTTGCAGGCAAGATGGGGAGGTTCATAAAGACAGCATGGCTTCACTTAGGATAACCACAAATGTTTGGGCACTTATAGGTGTGTTTTGTACCACAGGCCTTGGTCCTGCTTTGTAGCATTCTTGTTTCAAATAGTAACTAACAATAACCATATAGTTACACTGAAATACAAAGAAAGGATTTACAGTACTTTCATAACTAAAATTACAGCCATTGTAATTATATATCCTCTTTGGTCTTGGAACTACAGTATTTGCTGTTAACTGCTGTCAACTCAGCTTCAACTTTTGGTGACCCCAGGAATGAGAGTCCTCCAAGTCACTCTCTCCTCAACAGCCCTGCTCAGGTCTTGCAGACGCAGGGCAGCTGTGGCTTCCTTGATTGAATCTATCCATCTGGAATGTGGTCTTCCTCTTTTTCTACTGCCTTTTACTTTACCAAGAATCATCTTTTCCAGCGAGTCATGTCTTCACATGCTATGTCCAAAGTACAACACTCTCAGTTTAGTCATCTTGGCTTCTAGAGAGAGTTCAGGCTTGGTTTGCTCTAGGACCCATTTATTTTCTTTTTTCCACATTATCCATAAACCTCTTCTTCAGTCCCACATTTCAAATGAGTTGATTTTGTTCCTATAAGCTTCCTTCACTGTCTAGCTTTCACAACCATATATAGAAATGGGAAATACAATGGCATGGACAATCCTGACTTTAATATTCGATTATATATCTTTATACTTTAGGAACTTGTCTACAGTTGTCCCTTGACATTCGCGGGGGTTACGTTCCACGGACCCCCGCGAATGTAAAAAAACCGCGAATATGGATTGCCCTCCCCGGGGCCTTCACGGAGCCTTCGAAGGCTCCGTGAAGGCCTCCGCGGCCTCCCCCCACCCTCCCCAGGCCTTCACGGAGCCTTCGAAGGCTCCGTGAAGGCCTCCCCCCACCCTCCCCCCTCCCTCCCCGGGGCCTTCACGGAGTCTTTCAAGGCTCCGTGAAGGCCTCCGCGGCCTCCCCCCACCCTCCCCAGCCCTTCACGGAGCCTTGGAAGGCTCCGTGAAGGCCTCCACCCATCCTCCCCCCTCCCTCCCCGGGGCCTTCACGGAGCCTTTGAAGGCCTCCGCGGCCTCCCCCCAGCCTCCCCAGCCCTTCACGGAGCCTTCCAAGGCTCCGTGAAGGCCTCCCCCCTCCCTCCCGGGGCCTTCACGGAGCCTTTCAAGGCTCCGTGAAGGCCTCCGCGGCCTCCCCCCACCCTCCCCAGCCCTTCACGGAGCCTTCCAAGGCTCCGTGAAGGCGTCCCCCCACCCTCCCCCCTCCCTCCCCGGGGCCTTCACGGAGCCTTTCAAGGCTCCATGAAGGCCTCCGCGGCCTCCCCCGACCCTCCCCAGCCCTTCACGGAGCCTTCCAAGGCTCCGTGAAGGCCTCCCCCCACCCTCCACCCTCCCTCCCCGGGGCCTTCACGGAGCCTTTCAAGGCTCCGTGAAGGCCTCCGCGGCCTCCCCCCACCCTCCCCAGCCCTTCACGGAGCCTTCCAAGGCTCCGTGAAGGCCTCCCCCCACCCTCCCCCCTCCCTCCCCGGGGCCTTCACGGAGCCTTTCAAGGCTCCGTGAAGGCCTCCGCGGCCTCCCCCCACCCTCCCCAGCCCTTCACGGAGCCTTCCAAGGCTCCGTGAAGGCCTCCCCCGATCCTCCCCCCTCCCTCCCTGGGGCCTTCACGGAGCCTTTCAAGGCTCCGTGAAGGCCTCCGCGGCCTCCCCCCACCCTCCCCAGCCCTTCACGGAGCCTTGGAAGGCTCCGTGAAGGCCTCCCCCCACCCTCCCCCCTCCCTCCCCGGGGCCTTCACGGAGCCTTTCAAGGCTCCGTGAAGGCCTCCGCGGCCTCCCCCCACCCTCCCCAGCCCTTCACGGAGCCTTCCAAGGCTCCGTGAAGGCCTCCCCCCACCCTCCCCGGGGCCTTCACGGAGCCTTTCAAGGCTCTGTGAAGGCCTCCCCCCATCCTCCCCCCTCCCTCCCTGGGGCCTTCACGGAGCCTTTCAAGGCTCCGTGAAGGCCTCCGCGGCCTCCCCCCACCCTCCCCCCTCCCTCCCCGGGGCCTTCACGGAGCCTTTCAAGGCTCCGTGAAGGCCTCCGCGGCCTCCCCCCACCCTCCCCAGCCCTTCACGGAGCCTTCCAAGGCTCCGTGAAGGCCTCCCCCCACCCTCCCCCCACCCTCCCCAGGCCTTCACGGGGCCTCTGGGGGGTCTCCAAAAGCCCCGTGAACGCGTAGCCGGCCCTCCCGGCTCCTTCCCACAGCTTTCAAGGGGCCTCCGGAGGCCCCTTTTCGCGGTTTTGGGGGGGCCCGGGGGGGCCCTCCCAAAACCGCGAATAATTAAAACCGCGAATGCTGAGTTCGCGAATGTGGAGGGGCAACTGTAGTTCCTTTATAGCTGTCCTTCCAAGTCCTAGTCTTCTTCTGATTTCTTGACTGCAGTCTACGTTCTGATTATTGATGGAGCCAAGGTATGGAAAATCTTTGCCTATTTTAATATCTTCATTGTCTACTTTAAAGTTATGTAAATCATTTGTGGTCATTATCTTTGTTTTCTTAATGTTTAACTATAAACCTGCCTTTGCACTTTCTTCTTTGATTTTCTTCAGTAATCGTTCCAACTTTTTGGAATTTTCTGCCAGCAGTATGGTGTCATCTGCATATTTTTTGAATTGCAGATGTTCCTTCATCCAATTTTCACACCTCTTTCCTCCAAGTCTAATCCAGTTTTATGCATGATCCATTCAGCATACAAGTTAAACAGATAGGGTGATAAAATACAGCCTTGTCTAACCCCCTTGCCAATGGGAAACCGTATTCTGTTCTGATGGTAGCCTCTTGTCCTGAGTACAGGTTACACACCAGGACAATCAAATGTTGTGGCACACCCATTTCTTTAAGAGTGATCCATAGTTTGTCATGATCTACACAATCAAAGGCTTTGCTATTAACTATAAAGCACAGGCTGATTTTCTTTTAAAATTCTTTGGTGCACTCCATTATCCAATGTATGTCTGCAATATGATCCCCAGTGCCTCTTCATTTCCTGAACCCAGCTCGGACATCTGGCATTTCTCACACCATATATGATAAAAGTCTTTGTTGTAGAATCACTTTGCTTGCATGGGAAATTAATGCAATGGTCCTGCGGCTACTGCAATCACTGTTTTCCCATTTCTTGAGAACTGGAATGCATATTGAGCATTTCCAATCTATTGGCCACTGTTTTGTTTTTCATATTTGTTGACAGATTTTAGTATTCAATTATGTATCTTTACACTTCAGGATCTTGTCTAGTTCCTTCATAGCTGCCCCTTCCAAGTCCTAGTCTTCTTCTGATTCTTCTGATTTCTTGACTGCAGTCTCCATTCTGATTAATGACCGGACCAAAGTATGGAAAATATTTGACTATTTCAATGTCTTCATCATCTTACTTTAAAGTTATGTAAATAATCTGTGCTCATTATTTTTGTTTTCTTAATATTCTGCTGTAAACCTGCCCTTGCACTTTCTTCCTTGACTTTCTAAATAACTGTATATATAGTTGTATCAATTGCTTTTTAAGTTAATTTCCCAAAATCTGCTCCAGGTGACTATCACCCTCTCTTTCTCTCTTCTCTCCCACCCCAGTGCACCATACACACTCTGTCTCTGTTCTTTATCTTCCCTCACCACCCAGTGCTCTCTTATTTTATTCCTTTCTACCCATCTTGCCATTACTTGTCTTTATTCTTTCTCCCCAGCCCCCTCTCCCTCATGCTTGGTTTCTTGGAAGGGAGAAAGAGAAAGGATGTATTTCTTTTCCCCACCCTGAAACCTTCCCATGCTGAAGTTCTAAGCACTTAATTTGAGCACTTTGTGGCTGTACAGTGTGGGGGAAAGATTCTGAGCAGTGGGAAGGGAAGCATGAATTATTTTTCCTTTGCTGAGCTGAAGCATTCCATGGAGTGTGGAAGATCTGGAAAGATTTTTAACAGCATAACGTGCAGTACCTAATCCCACATCCAGGAATGGTCCAAATGGTTAGAAGACAAGGTAAATTCCCACCCTGGCCTAATTTCCATTAAAATAACTCCCCAAGTTCTGTGCCAGGTGCATGGTCACTCTCTCTATTTCTTGGGCAAACTCTGGGTTGGGGGGCCTGCATTGATCCCCTGCTGGACCCTTGGGAGGCCACAAACCCCATTGCAAAAACTCCACCATCAGAATTTTCCCATCAATCTTTTTCATTCAACCCCACCCCCACCTCTAGGGAGAAATTTCGCGACATAGGATTGCTTTAGGCCATGGGAAGGAAGTGAACTAGAAATCAACCATGGCAAGAGCATGATGCTGCCTCAGTCCCTAATGCCATGTGGTTTTTTCCCTGCCCTTCTGTCAGGTGTGCCCATAATCCACCAGGTATTTTGGCTTCCAATAGAAGTCCCCATGCATAGATTCCCCCTATTCAGACATCAAGATCATAACCCCAATGTCTTCTTTCAACACGGAGACTTATTTCAAATTCATAGTGCATAAGGAGGGCTTGAGTGACTAACGGGGGGAAAAAGCTTGGTGCTGCAAGCTAAAAGCTTCCAGAAATGCCAGGGAAATCTGCAGTGGAATTGTTGGTTGGTTTTTCAACTACCTCCATCAGTGCTCACCTTACATATTTAAGATTTAGTTCTCCAATCATTTCTTAATCCAAAGGAAACCAAGCATGGGTAAGCACTGCCTTCAAAAATTCTTACCCCTCAAGCTGGAATTGGTTTGTCCTGGCCAGTGTCTACAGCCCTCATAGTGCATCAGGGCTGGGTGCTTTAATTAAATACAAACATATATCCCATTACTTTTTTGATTATAGCTGAAAAGTTTGGCATGGCATGGGGTGTGGGTTTCTAGATCTGTCGGCAAAACCAATCAAATGCTGGAGGGATCCTGTGATGGCAGAACCAGGATCCTATATGGTTGAAAGCTTCTGCATGGTTCCCCTGCCACTTGAGCCTAAAGGCAGACATATTCCCAAGGTTGGTGTGCCCTTAGCACCTTGAACCAAGGTCCCTTAAAGGAACATCCAGCACCATGGATGAATGGTCCATCTCCTTCTCCCCAAGCTTATCTAGCCCCATTCCCAAGCCACCCTGGGGGACAGGCTCCCTAGCTCCAACCTAATGGAGCTGCAACCATAACTAGAATTCATACTGCAGTGCTCACAGTCCTGTTTCCTGCCTCTAGAAGCATGCACATCCACTCAAAATAGTGGTCCCAAATGAAAGCAAATGTCTTAGTGCTGTTGCGTTGAGCATAGTCACTGAAGGCTTTGGGTACCTTCCTTCTGGAAACATCAACTTTGCTTGGGCTACTGGTAACTGCCACATTATTTGCTACAACCAACCTGACCATATGATCATTGTCTGAGGGAAATGTGCATAAAAGTGTCCAATGTCCACCTTGGCCACCAGTTCACGACTTTCTGAGTAGTGAGATCATTCTCACCCAGTGTATCTGGAGGCCGCCTTTCCACAGTCACCCTGCAGGTTGTTGGGAAGAAAGCTTACCATAACATCCCACACTGCTCGGATCACACAATTTGCACATTATCTTCAGCAGAGGTCCTTCCCTCATTCATTCTGTGCCATATACTTTCCCACACAGTGCATGATGCTCTGTCCAAATATCCAAGCTGATCTCCACCATGAAGCTGCAGTTAAATTAGAATTCTGTATGTTGTGAGAACAGAAATCTGGGCTGATGTCGATCTTATAAACTCATGACCACCATCTCCTAATAGCCCAGATGTGGAGGGGGAAGCCCCAATCCAACTGCTGCTATAGTAGCCCCTACTTGAATGATACTTGGATTCTATGGACAGAAGCTCCAGCTATAGCTGGCCCACTATCCTTCCTTATGCTGGAGTTGATGGTGGATCAAGAGCCACAAAGTGGTGGCTGGCTGCTGCTTTGTTAGGACAGGACACTCTGGAGTATGACTCTAGATACCTATCACAATTGTGATTAAAGGCCTGTTTGCGCTACCATGACATCATAATCCTGCAATTTTTGCCACATCTCATAGTGTCCTCTGTCTGGTGGACCAGACTGAAGACTACAACAGTCAGGTCAACCTGCAGGTCCTGTTCCTACAGCAGCCAGTCAATATGCTTACTCATTGGTGGGCATTGCTGCACTTCCTTACAAGCCTGCAAAACTGCAGGGACTCCTGGGAAGAAGAAGCCTTGCTGTAGCACCATTTCCCATTTGTGCAAATCCCCTGGCTACCTAACTGTAAATGGGGATCCCAGGTAAGTCTGGGTGCTGTACATCTCCCTATCATGCTAAAGTTGATCAGTTTGGTTGCAAAGGAGAATATAGCCAAATAAATGTTTCTGCCATATTTTAAGAAGACTGGACAGTTAATTTTTTACTTGGCTGTCATAAAATTTAACAATATTATTCATTCATTCATTCATTCACTCAATTTCATTTCATTTCCATGCCACCTTTCTCCCAAAGTGGAACCCAAGGTGGCTCCCATCATCAATTAAAACAATTACAATAAAATTTAAAACAATTAAAATCACAAATAAAAACAGTTTAAAATCATTTTAACAATGTTCAAACCTCCCATCTTGGGAGAAAGGTGGGGTATAAATCTAATAAACAAACAAACAAAACATCCATTAAAAAGCCCCCCTGCTTATAGATTATACATTAAAAGCCTGCTTAAATGAAAACTTATTCTCCAGCCAGCAAAAGGAAAGCAGGGAAGGGGCCAGCCTAGCCTCTTGTGGAAGGGAGTTCCAGATGGTGGGAGCAGACAGTGAGAAGGCTCTGTCTCTCATGTCTTCACCAAGCAAGCTTGTGATGGTGGCAGGACTGAGAGAAAGTCTTCCCCTGTGGATCTTAGAACTTGTGTATGGTCTGTCAAATAGTTTGGGCCCAGACAATATAGGGCTTTATAGGTCATGGACAGCACTTTGAATTGTGCCCAGAAACAACCTGGCAGCCAGTGAAGCTGTTTTGGAAAGGGAGCTGTATGCCCCCCATAACTGGCCTTGGTCAGCATTCTTGAAACAGCATTCTGGACCTGCTGGAGTTTCCAAACAGTTTCCAAAGGCAGCCCCATGTAGAGAGCTTTACATCAAAACAGGATGTAATCAAGGCACGTGTCACTGTAGCCAGGTCTGACGTCTCACGGAATAGACACAGCTGGTGAACTAGTCTAAGCTGTGCAAATGCACTCATTTGTATAGCACTTCTCACCATTGAGCAACTAGTATAGAAATAGCCATTGCCAGTCAAATTCAGTGGCTAGATTTTTTCAAGTGAGATCTTAATATTAGAGGTGAAATAATTAGGAATTATGACTACTTCAGAAAGGCGACGAGGTCCTAGCAGTTATCAATGCTACTGTTCCTGAAATAGTTTCAGTCAGTCGCAGTTGCTAAGCATTTAAGTTTTTGCAAATAATTCTCTTTCCACTTACAGATGGCACAAAGTATGGAGAAAATCTCTACATGTCAGGTTCACCTGACTCATGGTCTGATGCCATTCAGTCATGGTTTGATGAAGGCAATGACTTTATCTATGGTTCTGGAGCAATAACAGCTGGTGCTGTGATTGGCCATTACACTCAGGTACAACATTAGCCTCTGTATATATAATGTCAAAATCCTGACAAAGTTTTGCTAAATGGTTTGGACAAATCTGGGACCTATAGCTGTCTTGGGAGAGAAAGCAAACAAGCAGAAGTACTGATTCTTCAGTAGACCGAAACATTCCTATATTCATGCCAGGTTGAGATACTGCTGCTAGCCAACTGAACAGGTATGGGATCCCAATTGCAGTTAATCAGAGAAGGGATACCCACATGCTGGCCACATGAAGAGATTCAATGAACTCTCAGTAATGGGAACACCCGTTGCGCACATGCAACACTCAAGATGGCAGAACATCCCCCCCAATGACTCTCTCATGTTTAGTCCCTGAGCTTCCAGCAAGAAGGGAACTTCCTTCTAGGAAAGATGAGTGAGCAAAGAAAGGAGAAGACCCTGCCTTTGAACCCATCAAGGTCCTTCCTCACCCTCAGCTCCAGAGTCCCATCCTGGAGGCAGCTGAAGCCAGATCCCTGTTTACCACTTCCTAGGACCAGAGAACCAACACAATATTCCAATGCCAAAGCCTTTTCTAGTAAGAATCTGGAATGGCAGAAATCCTAAAGGGAAGGGGCACTTGTAGGATTGCCAGCCAATCCCTTTTTTAATTTTTTTTTAAAACCCAACTGGTTGGATGTGCAAAAGAGGAGGAACCCCTGGCCTTTGGGTACTCTGCCCCTGCAAGGGCAGCAGAAACATGAAGCTGGCTAGAAAACTGTGTGCTGTAGAAAATGTTAGTTCTTAAGGTCCCACAGGACCCCTTTGCTCTTTATACTGAGAAAGAGCAATATGATGCAAAGCAAAAGAAAATATTGTTCTCCATTTGTTAGGAAAATGCAATTATATCTGCAACAAAAGTAGAATATTGAGAGGTGATGCGGGGAAACTTGAGCATTCAAATGAAAAACCATTGTGCATCAAGCACAAAAATGTGATCTTAGAAAAATATGCTATTTTAGTCATCTTGAAGTTGTTTTTGGTATGTATTTACAGTATGTTCACTTTCCTATACATTTGTGTATCTGCAGATGGTTTGGTATAATTCTTATAAAGTGGGATGCGGTTTTGCCTTCTGCCCTCAAAAAGAACTTCCGTACTATTTTGTTTGCCAGTACAGCCCTACGTAGGTATTCATTCTGAACTTTACTGTTTCTTGGCAATGTTCTTGTTTCATTTCTCACACATGACCATTCAAGTTTAGGGGTGCTAGCCAAATAGTGCTTTTATTTCCTAGGGTTCCCTAACAGCATCATTTTTTGCAATACATTTATAGCTGGAGAAGTAGCACAGTTAAAATAAAAAAATCTGAGGTATTTCTACTGTTCCTAGGTTCTACCAATATGAAGAAAGTTAATACATTTAAAGTTTGCTTCATAGAGGAATAAATACGCACAAGGACACCTTCTTTCTGAGTTTCAGCCACATAGGAGCTACTTCTCCATGGTGTGATCTCTAGGGCTGGAGGCTGCATGTGACTCACATAGCTTCACAATGAGAAGAGCAGGGGTCTTTTCTGCACAGTTGGTGGCCCACCAGGAGCAGGGCTGCAACTGTGTGTGAAAGGATATAGTACAGACATCTGACTACTGCAATACTATACTGTTTTGATCACCAAGGCCAAATCCACACTACAGAAATAATCCATGAGACATCGCTAGGGGTTTCATGAGAAATATTAATGAGACCAGTTAGGATTTAGGACCCAGCTCTGTCCCAGCCGCCTCCACCAGCTCTTTGGAGCTCCTTAGCCACAACCTCAGCTCACCTGTCACAGGAGGAGCAGAAGACAGAGGACAGCAAGGAGGTGTAGACTGGAAAATGGGGGCGGGGGAGAAAAGAAGACACATTGGGGAAGGAAGGAGTTTTGCATGAAGTTGCCAGCCTGCAACCTCACCCCACAGAATTGGGATTTACCATGCACCTGTTTAAAGTGAGTTAAATCTGTGGGGTTCTGTGTGGGGCCTTCCAGCCTTTTAGGACGTGGTTAAATGGAGCCTTCAGCACTAGAAGCAATGTATCTATGTGTATGGAGGGGTGGTAAAGAGCAGGGTGCAATTAATTCTATCACCTGCAAGATTTGGCTGCTCACTGTTGACTGGAATGCTTGGATCCTTTGGTGGACTCTTTTGGTCTAATCATGCATCAAGGCCATTCTTATCAGAGCCCATCCTGACGCACATCCTGTTCCACAAGGAAAACAAGGGAGATAAAGCAGGGGGTCTTTTAAAAAGAGTAAGCATTTGCTGCCAGGTCTGATTGGGATGGTGGATGCAGTGGGAGGAGACAGTGCTTTCTTAAGCAAGGAATGTTCAGAGGTGGTTTGCTACTGAAATGCAACCTATAGTGCCTGGAAACCATTCATTTCTACATTCATTGCTATTATCCATGGTTTTGCGTATCCACAGTAAGTCTGGGAATGTATCCCCCATAGATACGGGGGGGGGGCAACCTGTATTTCAGAAATTCAGTAGTCTCAACAGACACAAAGTGTTTCTGTTGAGGTCTCTATGACAGGGTTTCTCAAAGAGGTTTCCCTGGAATCCCAGGGTTCCATGAGAAATTGTGACTGAAAAAAAATAGCATTTAAAAAAAACTATAGATATAATATTTTCAGTACAGGGGTTCCCTGAGACCTGAAAAATCACTTGGAAAATCATTTACCTCCAGGCTAAAAAGGTTGCAAAAGGCTGTGTTAGAGAGAGAGAGAGAGTCTACGCAACCAAAAAATTCAAGCCCCACCTCACTTCCTCCTCCCCAAAAAAGGGTTTTAAGTAACTTGGAACAAAAGCAGCAAAAGAAGGCAAATAAAATTTCCCTTCTTGCCTCCTCATGATAGCTGAGTCTGTCTCTGTCCAGAGCCAAATTAGATCACTTTACTTGTGCTGTATGGAATGAACTCTCAAAAAAATCAAGTCTCAGTGAAAGATGCCAAAGATGGCAAAGAAATCAAAACTCATAATACAATATTTAGATGAAAAAGGCAACAGCAGCTTTAACTGAATGCAATACTTTGAGACAGATTGGGATTCAGCCAAGCTGATGTGTGAGAAATTAGGAGAATGAAGCCTGGAAAGCAAAAGCTAATATGTACCCATCTATTGCTAGTGAAAACATCCCATACCAGATCTGTTATGCAGCAATACATTAAGAAAGAACCATGAATCCCAAGTAACTAAATGTTCAGGATCATGGTAGACAGAGAGGATGGAAGAACTGAAGGCTTTGTGGGACTTGATTCTTCATTAACAGGCCAGAGGAGAAATAAAGAGGGACAGTGTTCCTTTTGGGCCAACTGGAAATTGCCAATACCCTACCAATACAAGTCGGAATTTCCTATGGACCATGTAGGCAATGGTTGACACATCTCTTCAAAGGTTGGTAGTTACCATCCACTTCTCAGACCATCAGATCTCTTACTAGTTTTACTCATCCCTGTCTGGACACAAAAATAATCTTATTTGATTTGTAGGCATTGTAGTTCATGTCCAATACTTATTACAGTAGTTTTATTTCATACTGTATCTTCTCTCAACCTGCCAAAGCCCTTGAAACAATGTACAATAAATAAAATATATTAAAACATTTTTTAAAAACAAACAAAAATTGTTTTTAAAAGCAGTTTTTTAAAAAAATAATAATAATAAAAACAGTGTGGGGGAAAAAACCTGGTTTTAATGACTAAAGGGTGCATGAAAGGTGCCTTATAATATTCTGATTGGGAGGCTGTGAGGTTACTAAGGCTGGTGTCACCCCTCCCTCCAATGGTATCACCTGGTTTGGTTCAGTCTCTCTGCACCCCCCGCCCCCAGTGTTGGGAGTAATTTAAGCATAAATCACTGTGACCAAATCTGCCCTCCTTAGAGGAAATGCAGCTCATGTACAAGTGAACCTGGGCAAAGGCACTCTCTGCCTCAACAGTCATGCTTTTATATTCCAGGAGCAATACAGTAATGGGTTCAAGACCATGCCCCAGCTCCCAGGTTAGCTTTTCTACTGACAAACAAATTTTTACTGTTTCTTTTATTTTACTTTTTTTTTGTATTTAACATTGCAGAGGGAACAATAAGGAACGTAACAATACCCCCTATAAAGCTGGGAAACCATGCGGTGATTGCCCTGATGCCTGCGACAAAGGATTGTGCAGTAAGTTTGCAAATGACTGTTGTAAGGCAAAATGGTATTAAGGTACTAGTCCTTCTAGAGCAGGGTGGACAACTGCAAAGGGAGCATGGGCCTATTTACCCTTGCACACCCTGCTGGCCACATCACTGCACTGAAGCCTAAACAATTTTTAAACAATTTTTTCTGGGGTTTTTTATGCCAAAACCCCCCAAATGGCTCAAAACCACTGCAGAATGCAGTAGATTTGCTCCTCCAAGCCCTCCAAGCCCCCCATATGCCTTAAAACCTGCCAACCCCTCTCCCCTGAGCCAAAAATGAGCTAAAATTAAAACAGGAAATGTGTGACATTACTTCTGATTTTGTTTGCAATCATTTTTCAATCAGTTTTTAGGATTCTGTCAAGTTTTTAAGTACTCGGGGGTGGGGGTGGAGTAAAACCATAGTGTTATGCAGTTGTTTTGAGCCAACTGGGGGGATAAGTAAAAAATTGTCCCCAAATATGTATTTTTAGGGGATCTAGAGATTTTGGGGGGCTTTAGTATTTACACTTTGGGATCTCCAAGTGCTGCATGTGGCCCACTTATCTGTCATTCTTTGCCTATCCCTGTTCTAGAGGTTTCTGAAATATCCATCCAGGCATTGATTTTTTATTTATTTACATCTCTTCTTTCGTATATGAATGGGCTTCAGGACTTAATTATCCAACTAATCCCTACATATAAGAATTTTCTTTTAAAATCCCAGTGCCATCTAGTAGATAGAGTGACCTTGGTCCCAAAGACTCAGGCTCAGTTATGAATTTTCTGGGTTGTCATGGGCAGTTCATGCTCCTTCGCAACAAACATGGATAGACTCCAGAAAGTTAACAATGCAGCAAGGAGCATGTTGAGTTTTCATGATTACATGAACCAGTGCCTCCCTCCATATGCAAAGAGGACATGCAGCTGTTGCAATTTGTATGGTCAGAGCAGCTTGAAAAGCAGACCAGTGGATCAGTGTTTCCATGCACTTCTCCTTCAAAGGTTGAGCCTACTATACCGCAACACCAACTATTCCCGAAAGCCATGGTGTCATAGCCACTGAGTACAAAACACTGTGGGCCTGTTTATACTGCAGAAATGCAGCAGTTTGACACCACTTTATCCAGTATAGTTCTGTCCTATGGAATCCTGGTATTGGTAATTTTGTGAGGCATTTAGCCCCTTCTATCAGAGAACTCTGGTACCTCACCACACTACAGATATTACTAGGATTCCATTGGATGGAACTATGGTGGACAAAGTGGTGTCTGACTGCTGTATTTCTGCAGTGTAGACAGGACCCTATAGCTATTCATCCCTGTTTTCAAAGCTTTCTGCCTTCCGGAACCTTTTCCATCTTTGTATGTTTGCCAAGAAACCCTTTGCTTAAGAAACACCATGCATTGCTGAATATCTGGGGAATAGTCAACTATACAGTAGTGTGTGACATCATGTAAAGCACTGTCAAAACCTGCTTGGAATTCACGTTTAAGGGTTGACTCTCTGTTCTCTAGCACTTAAAAAGAAAAATATTAGGACTACCAGAAGAAAAAAAAAAAGATAATGGAATGCTAGTTTTATTTGACCATCGAAATGGGAGGGTAATTTTATTTGACCATCTAAACGTAAGGAATATAGAGTTTTCACTCATTGTTCACAGACACAGATATTCTAATTTTATAAGCTAGTATAATCAAGTCAAAAGATTAAAATGTGGAGATATGCCAAAATTTCAGAAACATCAGCATAGGTGGTAATTTCATGTCCTGGTTGTGGGGTTCCTAGAAACATCTGGTTTGCTTCTGTGGGAAAAAGAAGGTTGGGCTAGGTGGAATGGAAAAGGTAAAAGAGACCAGCTTGAAGAGACTAGCTTATTCTTCTTTGTGAACTATGCATTTTGGTTGGCTTCTTTCTTTGTTTTCATTTTCTAATGTAACACTGTTTTGTTTTGTTTTGTTTTGTTTTGTTTTCAGCCAATCCATGCACATATGGTGATAACTTGTCAAACTGTCCAGAATTAAAGAAAAAGTGGGGATGTGATGTCCCTTTAATGGGAAAATGCGAGGCTTCTTGTAAATGTACCACAGAAATAAAATAAGGGCCCAGAATCAATTGCACATACATGTTAACTCTTTTGATTTAAACTATAATATCAATGCTTGGCTAAATTAGACTGTCATTTAGATTTGAGTATCACTGAGCAAAGTCTGTACTCTACTGCAGGAGAAAACAGTTTCATCAGCAAATTGTGTCTAACAGGTACATTTCTGCATGTCTCTGCAGGTAATTCTATCTAAGGTGGGGGGTTTTCAGGTCAGCTTTATATATCAGTCTTTTGCTTTTTGTGACTTGTATCCAAATTTATTGAACTAATAAAGTTTTTGATTCTGATTAAAAAATGTTTTTTCTTGTGACTATCCAATGTAACCAGCTGAAGCATACCTTCATACAATTAACAATTAGAAGAGATAGACAAACTCCCATATCCAGTTTGGATTGGACCCAGCAATTATAAGACACTTTAGAGAACACTCCCTCACAAATGCTTCTCAAACCTCCCCATGGCTTCTGCTCCAACAGCAGGTCTTCTGGCAGTGAAAAACACCTGTTTGAGCTCATACTCTCTTTCTTTTTCTCTGCCACCCTCTCCTTTTTCTCTCTCACCATCTCCCCCTCCTCCTCCTTCCTGCTTTGAAGGCTGCTGCCACACTGCAGAAATAATGCAGTTTGACACTGCTTTAACTATCATGGCTCCATCCTGTGGAGTCCTGGGATTTGTAGTTTGTTGTGGTACCAGAGCTCTCTGGCAGAGAAGGCTAAATATCTCACAAAACTACAAATCCCAGAATTCCATAGGAGCCATGGCAGTTAAAGTGGTGTCAAACTGCATTATTTCTGCAGTGTGGCAGCAACCTAGGTCTCTCTGTCTCCTCCTCTCCACTCTCTTGGTGCCTGGGATGCTGCTATGGCAGCATTCCAAATGTGCAAACCTTGCAAAACATAATTTCCCCATTCCAATAGAGCATGATCCTGCTTATACTTAATGCACTGGCAGCTGATGGTTTCCATGTCACTGGGGTGGTGAATCCATTCTGAGTTCAGGTCTAAGCTTTAAAGGGACTATGCAAGATGCTGACCCCCATTGTCAAAAATGCTCAAAAAGAAATACTGTAATCCCATCCAGCACAGTTGTAGGACTTTATCTGACTAGTCAAATGCGGTGTCATAAGGACACCTAATGATCACGATAGGGCACGCTTACCAGACGACATTGCCCTTTTGCAATCATATATTGTTAAAAAGCCATCCTACTTTATTGATGGCCAAGCCATCAATAGATTTCCCAAGGTGAATTTCTGCTGGCATTACCAGCATTTGAATCCATGCACCATTGTATTCACATGAATGCAGTATCAATGGGCAAACACTTCCAGGTAAGATCATGACAGCCAGGTAGGGTATGCTCTTTTTATCACACACACACACACAGACAAAGTGTGTTTTGGTGCTTTTCTGAACATTTTGTGTCTATTTTGTTTTGTTTTTTGAAATTCCTGTGCTAGCATCTTCTTGCAAGAATCCAGGAGATTTCAACCCCGGAAGTAAACGGAGCTCCATTTGTGCTCCATTACTGCCAGGGAAGCCTCATGGATGCGGTTCAAGGTAAGTGTGTGTGTGGGGGGGGGGGTCTTTTGCCGGCATTAAAACGCCACAATTTATGCCAGCAAAAGAACTTTTCTGGGCAGTGGTCTGATAAAGTACTGAATCCTTATTCACTGATCTGTGTTTTGATTGATTCTATCACATCTGGGTTGAGTTTCAGTTTGTTCAGCTTCATCCTCCCCCGTTACGTGGACAAAATGGGACAGAGTCCATACAGGCATGCCAGCCTGTCCCTGCAGCCATTGTCACCTGCATCCCACTCTGTGAATCCAGGCAGGAGGCCTGCAGCATGTGAGCAAGGCCCCCTGCATGTGACCAGCCTGATCACATGCTGCAGGCCACTTTCCTGGATCCAGAAGATCAAGGTAGCCAGCAGCTACAGTGACCAGCCAGCATGCTGGAAAGGGCTCCTGCGGTCATGTGGGGACCTATCCATTTTATTTTGGCTGGAATGTATTTAAACAGGTATTTTCTTGAAATGTTTTATTGGGTCCTACCCCATCTTCCCTCCTTCTTAGCTCTACCTTTGCCCCGGAGGTTGTGAGGACTGCCCGGGGGCAGACGGGGCAAAAGCCTCACGTCAGAACTGGAAGGCTCTAAGATGGGGGCAAGATGAGGTAAATTGCCTGTGTAGACAATCCCCCAGTGATTTTAGGAGTATGCTAAATATAATAGCATTGGGGTAAGACAGAAACCTGGGGGACCCTACAAACCAATGATCAAGGTGCTAACAGGAATAACCCAGCACTACCTTGTGAGCTCCAAGAATGACTGGAGCCACCATAAAACAGTGATCCAAGTCCAGCCCAGAGAGGCGGCCCAGAAAAATAGCACAGTCAATGGTATCTACACTATGAAAACTGAGTAGCATGTCAACTAGTTTCTGTTTCTTTAAGACTAGTTCACAACAAATGCATCAAAGAATAATGGTTCTTTCCATATAATTTCAGCAAAATCAAAAACAGCAAAAACATTTTTGGCATGTGTAACAAGATGATGAGCTTGGTAAACACATTTTTGAAAAATAATCTCATCCTGATTTTTAAATATCTAAACACAGATGCAATATCAGCAATTAATCATAATTGCAATGTTAAGGAACCTGTGACAAAAGTTATTTGTGTTCAGAGTATTAATGTTAAGTTTTGAATTATAGCAATATTTCTTTAAAACCTTGAAAATTCTCCATACATGAGGAAAGGAAAGACAAATTAATGAGCAAATAACTTTACAGGAAAGAATAGGTCTGTAATCAGTGAAGTATGTAGATGTCACCATCTGACCTGGCTATTACAATTGAGGAAATACATTTCAGAACTCAACAGAATGTTAGTCATGAATTATTTTCTGAGTATATCTTGGAAGGTCTGCATTAGTTATGAGGCAAAAAGATACTGTAATCAATTTGTGGTTCACCACAATGTACTTGGTCATTCTTCAGGTTATTCATGTTCATATCATCAGCAAAATACTGAATCACAGCAATAAATCATAACAATAAACCAAAAACAACAACTTTAACATAAAACACCAGACAGGCACACAGAAAGTGCAGTTGTCTACATATATTCATGAGATTATTAATAATATTTTATCATTACAGTAGGACCCGTGTATCTGCCGGGGATTGGTTTGGGGGGGGGGGCGTGGATACCAAAAACCATGGATGATAGCGAACACCATTGAAAATAATGGGACTCCTGGTTTATAATACCATGGAAGACCTAGAACACGGCTAGAGAAGACATATTTTCTAGGAAGACTCTATGCTAGGTGTGCTGTTTTGTGTCTTGTGGATAATTGAATCAGTGGTTAATGAATCAGTAGATACGGGGGTCCTACAGTACCATCAAATCACCACCACCACCTTCATCATTAGAAGCCAGGCCACATTTAAACAATGAGATTACACAAACAAGAATTTTAATTATGGGGTTGGGGGACATCACAATATCAGAAACAAATAATACATGGAAGTGAAAATGGAGGGAAATTTTGTGAATAGCTACTAATCATGGTGGCTGTATGGAACCTACAGGATCCAGGAGCATCAAAGCTCTGAGATGTTAATAGTAGGGTTGATGACAGCACCTGCCACCTGCTCCAGACTTCTCTACAATTCTCATGGAAATGAGGGGAGTTGATTTTTGAAAGAATTCTGTCCCTATATTCCAATGTACAGTTGCCCCTCCACATTCGCGGCTTTCACACTCACGGTTTTGATTATTTGCGGTATAGCCCCAGCCCCTTAGGGAAGGCTGTCGAGAGGTGGGGCAGCCTCCTGCCTGTGCCTTCTCCGGCCTTCCAGAGTCGGCTCTGGGGCTTCAAAACCCCGGAGTCTGCTCAGGACGGCTGGGGGGCGGGGCAGGGCAGGGCTGGCAGCCTCCCTCCCTCCCTCCCCCTTCCCCGGCCTTCCTGAGGGGACTCCGAGGCTTCTAAGCCCCAGAGTCCCATCAGGAAGGCTGGGGAGAGGCCGGGCAGCTTCCCTCCCACCCACCCGCTGCTTTCCCCGGCTTTCAGAAGCGGGCTCCGGGGCTCCAAAGCCCAGGAGTCCGCTCAGAAAGCCTCCTCCCCACCCGCCCGCTGCCTTCCCTGGCCTTCCTGAGGGGACTCCGAGGCTTCTAAACCCTGGAGTCCACTCAGGAAGGCCGGGGAGAGGAAGGCAGACACCCGCCCGCTACCTTCCCCGGCCTTTTTAAGCGGGTTCCTGGGCTTCAAAGCCCCGGCGTCCGCTTAGGAAGGCTGGGGAGAGGCAGCGCAGCCTCCTCCCCACACACCCGCCCGCCTGCCTACTCACCCGCCTGCCTGCTGCCTTCCACGACCTTTCTAAGCGGGCTCTGGGGCGCCAAACCCCAGGCGTCCGCTTAGGAAGGCCAGGGAGAGGCAGCACAGCCTCCTCCCCGCCTGCCCGCTGCCGTCCCCGGCCTTCCTAAGCAGGCTCCAGGGCTCCAAAGGCCCGGCACCCACTCAGGAAGGCCGGGGAGAGGCAGTGTAGCCTTCTCCCGCCTGCCCGCCTGCTGCCTTCCCTGGCCTTCCTAAGCGGGCTCCGGGTATTCAAAGGCCCGGAGTCCCCTCAGGAAGGCTTGCGGAGAGGCCGGCCAGGCTGGCCAGACACCCTCCCGCAGCCTCCCTCCGGGGGTGGAGTCGTGGGAGCAGTTGTTATTCGTGGTTTTTCCACATTCGCAGGGGTCTCAAGAATGTAACCCCCGCAAATGTGGAGGGACAATTGTATTAGTTACCCCTCCTAGTTGGGGATCTTCTGCAAACTTGATCAGGTTTTCCTATAACCCATCATCTATTAAAGAGGGTTGTCCCCAGGACAGAATCCTGCAGCACTCCATTTGAGACCTCCGTCCAATCTGAAGCATATCCACCAATAACAGCTGCTTGAGGCTGATTTCCCAAACAATTATGGATCCATCTAATGGTGTTTCCATCTATTCCATATTTAGTCAAGTTGTTAATCAAAATATCATGGAGGATCTTATCAACTGTTTTGCTGAAATCCAGATAAATGTCAGCTACAACATTCCCACCATCTACTAAACTAATGACCCTATCAAATATAGATATCAGATTAGTTTGGCAGGATTTATTCTTAATAAACCCATGCTGGCTCCTACTAATCACTCCATGGTCATCAAGATGCTTGCAGACAGACTCTTGTATAATCCATATGTTAGTCTTCTCTGGTCAGTGGAATTGAAGGCTTGACAGCTTATTGGCAATGGAAAAACTGGTTGCCATGAAGTCTGTCCAAACGAGGGCTCCTATCTTAGTGGGAGAAACTTAGAGAGATTATTCATGGGGCCTCTCCAGGGCCAATTTAAGGGCCCTGCAGCATCTGCACCTGCAGGGGGTCCCGTCATTGTGGGGGGCCCATCGTAACCCTCCTCCTGCAAAAACATTATATTCAGAATAATCTGAATATCCTGTACTGTGAATAGGGTAGATTAGGTTAGATGACATTGACTTGAGATAAACATATGGGGCCCCCAAAATAAAGTGTTGCAGGGGGCCCCAAAATTCCTTAAACCAGCCCTGGGCCTCTCCAGCTGTAGCTGAGGACCATAGAGCAAAGCCTTGTGGACACTGGAGAATGTGGATGAAAAGCTAATATTTACAGAAAAAAAGAAAAGGAATTTTACACAAAGGGAAGCGGATTTTGGTATATTAACCTGCTGGCTTTTTTTTGGGTGCCGGGTTGGCAAAAGGTTTGCCATGACACAGAGTGTTCAGCAAAGAGGGGGGGAAATCTAGGGGAAATAGGGGGGCTTCAATTGATGAGCTCAGAGTTCTAGAGGCAGGACCAACAGACTGTGCCCACAGGGCTTTGCGGTAGAGTAGCCATAGTTTACTAGCCACTGCCACTGCCAATGCCTGTACAACCCGCACACTCAGGCCCCAAAGCTGGGATGGTTTGCTGCTCTTGACTCTGGAGAAACCAAACTACCTTGACTAAGGGCTCGTTCTTGAGTCCTGGGGTTCCTCTGGGCCCCCCAAAATACAATTAAAGAATAAATTGAGAGAAATGTATTTACAGGAGTCTGTTCTTGTTAAGTTTGGCCAATTTGCTAGTGGTTTCCAGCTGGATGAATTGGTGGAAGACCCAATAAGCTAAGCCAGACAAACATGCAGCTAAAAGAATTTGGAAAACCAAAATCACAACAGTGGGGTGCAGCATAATGTTAAAAGCTCCAGTAGCGCTGGAGAACCACCCGCAAATGACTCCCATCATGAATAATGTCCTATGGAAAGTGATCTCCTTGGAGAGAGTCGCAATTTCTTTGCCATTGTGAGTTAACTACCAAAGCAGATATGTCTTCGGCAGCCTTTATTTTAAGCCTCTGCTCTTTACGTTCTGGGTGTGTTAGAAGTTGATGCAGCTTGTCTAGTCCTAATCCTAAAAAATACCAGGATCACTGAGCTGTACAAATGAGGAGACAGAACCATTTCCTGTCTGATCAAAATCACAGGTTGGGGAAGGTGTTGCGGGCTGTCTGGTTGTGATTTTGGGGGTAGTCTCATTCTTATGGTGACAAGAGATTATCAGACAACCTTAAAAATCCATGACAGGGGTGACAGGAGATCGCCAAAGGGCTCTCTTGTCAGATGACAATGTCCCTGTCCCAGTATGCTCCCGTACCCCCTCCGTTCCATCTGGGTTGTGTTTTTTTTTTATTATTTATTGATGGCTTAAGCTGTCAATAGATCACCTGTTCTGTCTCTGTGACGGAATCACGGGCTTGTGAACTGGCACCCAGTTTCTGTGGCACGATGCCAGCCACGGTGGGAGGTCCCTGCCAAAGACCTCCAGGTGTGATCAGGACATCCAGGTAAGTGACACCCTTTTTTCCCCCTGCCCGGGTTACTTCAGGTTTTTTTAAACTTTGTTTTTGTGTTTGCTGTAACTTTTCTTTCTTTCTTTTACTTTTTCTAAAATTTCCCACACACTCATTCTCTCACAAGAATGGCCTGGAATTTCAAATAAGGAAGTGAATACAGTTCCGCATGAGCTGTATTCACTTCCTGGACTTCTGGAGGGGAGGGGAGCCATTTCTGTCATGGTTTTAAGGTAGTTCTGATTTATTTATTTATTAAGTGGAACAGGGATGGGAGTAGGACGGGAAATAATTAGCGAGACGGGAACGCTATATATGGTCCCCATCTGAAAATCTCCTTTATCAGGTAACATAGGATGGGGAGATTGCAACTGTCCATCCTGACAGAAATGCTCTCTCTCCCCATTGCCAGGGTAAATAAGTGGCTGAGATACATACATCTATTGGCCTATGTATGTATTGGATAATCCAGTCTTGGGGGTGAGTAAGTGAATAAACCTGTAGTGGATTACTAATGGTACTGTCTGGGGTGATCTGACAAAATAAATGTTCACTACATGCTGTGGTTTCTCAATTAAACATATCCAGGGACAGGCTGTTGTAGAGAGTGACTCAAAGGGCTCAGGGGAAACATCTAAAGCAAGGACAACAAAAATCATACTTGCTCATTTTCTTGGGTGTCCAGCCACATCCATTTGTGAGTTGAAGACAAATTATTATTCTATTTCTAACAAAGCAAAAGTGATATTCATTTGTGTAATTGTCTCTTCATGGAAGTTTCCACCTCCCTAAGATTCTTGTCAGTTCCACTTTCGGCAGAGCACCTCCTCAACCCAGGGAGATCTGCCAGACTGCTCCTGTGGGAGTTGGAGCAGCTATCTCATTCTCTGGCTCCTCTAAAGAGGATGGGGTAGCCTCATCTGGGGGGCTACCCTTCCATTCCTGTAGCCTTTTAGGGAGGGCATAGAGAAAATGGGTTTCTATGCAATGGGCTCAACGAGGTTTCTGGAAACACTGGCAGTCTCCAACACAACCTTGAGAAATGGTGTGTCCATGAGTGTTGGGAGTTTGGGAATACCTTCCACCTGCTCTATATCTGGGGGCCTGCCTTCAGTTCTCAGTACAAGATCTATGCAATATTTGGCACCTGCAGTTATAGCAGTTAGGATTGCAGTTAAGGTTGCACTGTATTTGGCCACTACAGGGGCAACAAGAGGGGTCATAGCATTGAGAGCATGAAGGTCTACTGTCATTTGCCATGTCTTTCTGTCTACATTGAGGACAGACAATAAAGGCATCTTGCAGATGGATTGCATGGGGGTGATAACATTTCATTTTAAGAGACCCTCTATGGTTTTCCCTATGCCTTCCTTGGCTTTGACAGGGTATTTATACTGTCTCTGTGGAGGGGGAATCTTTCCCTTCAATTAATACACAGACATCTTTTACAAGGCCACAATCAGTCTTGTCCTGGATCTAGACTTCTGGAAACTCTGATACCCACGGATCATTTACTATTATAGGGTGGAGTGGCTGCAGTGGCTTAAAGTCTGCACACCTGTGGATGGCAGAAATGTTGGTGGGGCCACTTTCCATTTGCCAGAGGAGGCCATTTGCTAGATCTACTGTCAGATGGGGATCCCAGAGGAAAGACATACCTAAAATGCCTTCATCCTCTTTCTGGTTCTCACACAGACTTATGTCAGTTTCAAACCTTTTGCCTACTTCTAAGGGGATTCCATCCCAGATTTTAGTTTTGTGTAAGCTTCCTCCAAACACAGTAAGCTCCATGGTCTTGGAGGTTAGGTTTCCACTTGCAGCTAAGTCATGGTAGAGGACACTTTGGGCTGGCCGTGTGGTCTTGATGCCCACTTTTAATGTCAGTCTTCCCCAGGCATAGACTTCAGCCATGCCACGGCACCTGAGGGAAGTGTAATTGACTGAGAGTGTCCCTAGCATGAGCAACCAAGGTTCTGGCTTCAAATGTCTTTGGTATGCCCTGGCAGGACACTATCTACAAGCCTGGGGTCCCTGTTCTGACTACCCTGCATCTTGAGTAGGGTGCCTATCAGGTTGGGGATGGGGCACTGATAGAATTGGGTCATGTCTACACCCATGCGCCTTAACAGCTCCCAAACATGTCACTTTTCCTCACTGTAAATGGGTCTACAGGGATCATACCCTCCTGACTATGTTCTTTCTCCAAATGGATTGTATTCTTCCTCCTATTTATGCTTCCCGTACCCTGCCACTACATGGGGGCAGATGGAGTTTCTGGTCTCTCCAGTTTCTGGTCTCTCCACGCTGGTCTCTCCAGTTCCAATTGCCTATGCCACCACCAGTGTGTTTGTCTCTCCCTCCCCAGTTACTGTGGGGTGCAGGATGTGACTTCATTCTCCACCAATCTTGTTACTCTTAAGAGATGAGGGTACGTTAGAGTCCCACCAGTGATGCCAAAATCTAGTTAGAGGAATTATTAGCTCAAACAGAAGGCCTATGAGAGGAGGGTAAGTTCAGGGATTTCTTCACCTATGTATACCAGTACTAACTGTAGAGGATGCCCCAGTTAAAATAAAACAATGTATTTTATTGGAATAATACAGAAGGTATACTATCATACACAACACACATTCTTACGAACCATACAAGGCTATAGCACAGTAAGGTAGAAAGGTTGGACAGCGAGAGAAAGAGAGGTCTGGGAAGATAGGGTGATAGTTACCAGTCTTGAAAAACAGCGAAGATACTCATACAGGTGACCAGAAATCCAGGCTTTTAATGTACTCAGCAAAGCTTCACTAAAGAAGCTGCAGCAGACATTCTCCACTTACTTTCATTGTGAGGACTGACCAGTCCTCATCAGTATGAGGAGTCCTTGGTATCTGCTGGGGTTTGGTTTCAAGGACCCACCATGGATAACAAAATCCATGGATGCCCAAGTCCCATGATATACAATGACATAGTAATATATATATGGGCAAAATCAAGGCTTGCTTCTTAGATTTTAAAAAATATTTTCAAGCTGTGGATGGTGGGATACGTGGATGCCAAATCCATGAATACAGAGGGCCAACTGTACATTACAACTAAAGCATAGCCATTTCAAACTTTTGGCAGGGTGTAACCTCATTTGTTAAGTAAGCAAAACATTATTTTTCCTAAGCTAGCTCTACTTTCATTGCTATTATCCTATTCTCCCATCAAGCTGATGAACATTCTGGCCCCGCTTCATTTCCAACTGCTAGATAATCACACAGGAATGAAATCATGAATAGGCTAGGTATATGTTCCCCATTATCAAACTATACTACTACACATCCCATCATCACTACACCATAAAATTGTATGGCAGTCAAGCTGAATGTGCCAGTGCCTGACATCTGGGTTGAAATATTCACTTTCCTGTAATACTTTGCTACCACACAGCTCTTACATGAGTACCAAGATAGAATGTGGAGAAAGTTATGTGTTGAAACTTGGGGATTCTCCCATCTACGAGGTGTTGCTCTTGTGCCATGAAGGAACTTGCCCTTAACTTGTTAAGTGTTATATGAATGTTTGCACTGGCCCTTCACTAGAAAGACAGGCGGTTGACCTTACTGTGTTACCATTTAAACACAGATAGTTTATACAGCTCAATGATGACCAGAAGAGAACCAATATTATTACCACTGCTGATAACTTGATTTCATTGTCACTTTCATATCATGATGTTGCTTTAGGCAACACAGATGTGACCATTCTTTTCTTTTTTAAAAAATGAATCTGCAAAGGGTTAAACAGTCTGCTTGGTCCCTTTCTCCTTCCTCTACTTTCTAGTAATGAATGAGCCATTCATACCTTCTGGAGAGTCTTCATTTTCTTGGTCAGCCCAAATAGGGGTGTATGAGAACCAAAGCTACCCACATACAGCAAAGACTTGCATTCTGCTATTCATCTTTTCTAATCAGCGGCACAAAAAGGTAATAACTGTTGTAGTGATTATCAGTTTTATACATGATATTGGTGGCATGTATCAGTTTCTTCAAAGTTAATATTATATATAGTAGAAATTAAATGTGACTGTTAGATTTGAACTACTATTGTGTTAGAGAGTTTTAAAAAACAAGCAAAGTCAATTATTTTCATGAGAATGAGTTCATCTCACTACTAAAACAGTGCCCTGTTGAATGCAGAATAGTGGCGGATGGACCATTCATTTACTGTCTCCAGATTCATTACTCAATTAATCTTTATGAAGTTTTCTCCTCCAGTTGCTTCATAATACAATTCAATTTTTAATGTAAACATAAAAGTGTCAAATAGGGGATAACTGGACATTAGAAAATAAGTGTAAATTTAGTTCTTACAGTTCTTACAGTGCATTTACCATGTCAAATGTCTGTGGGTTTTAATGTGTGTAGCACTCTATACTATACATACAAGATGCATCTGGACTAATTTTTCCAGTTTCCCTTCTGTGGCAATTCATAATTATACATAATTATACATTATTATATTATATAATTATAATAATTATAATAATTATAATCATTATTATAATCATTATTATAATTAATTATACTTAATTATACTTAATTATAATTAATTATATAATTATATATTAATTATATAATTATATATTAATTATATAATTATAAATATAATATTTGAAGGGGTGTCACATTGAGGATGGAGCAAGCTTGTTTTCTGCTGCTCCAGAGACTGGAACACGGAGCAATGGATGCAAGCTCCAGGAACAGAAATTCCACCTCAACATTAGGAGGAACTTTTTGACAATAAGAGTTGTTCGGCAGTGGAATGCACCCTCTTGGAGCGTGGTAGGGTCTCCTTCCTTGGAGGTCTTTAAACAGAGGCTGGATGGCCATCTGTCGGGGATGCTTTGATCAAGATTTCCTGCATGGGAGGGAGTTGGACTGGATGGCCCTCGTGGTCTCTTCCAACTCTGCAATTCTATGATTCTATGATTCTATCTTATCCCTCTTTAACTGACTAATGCTCACCCATCAAATCAAAAATAGCTATGTATAAGCGGGGGTTTAAGAGCTGCAAATTCTGAAATCACAGGAAAAGATAATGGTTGTGAATGTTACAAACACCCAGAGAAAATAGAGCTTTTGGCAACTGATCTTGGAGTTGGCTCTGTTATCTTATCTTATCTTATCTTATCTTATCTTATCTTATCTTATCTATCTTATTTATTTCTTAAGTGTTTTCTTTTCCTTACTCAACCTTTTTTCCACACACATGAACACTTATCCTGTAAAGGAGAGATAAGATAAGGAGAAACTGACTCTGATTTGTTAAAAATTCTAAATCTCCCTCAAATGTCGGTGGAGAAAGCTAGAAGAGATCAGAGCTAAACAACAGAAGCTTGCTTGTTTAGATTGCCTTTATCTCCTTTAGAAGCGATTTGGCCCTTCTGGCTGAAGAGATATGGAGTGGGGGGCATGGGAATAAAATGGTAATCAGCTCACTGTTGCTAGGTAGAAACACAAGGGCGTACTGGGGAGTCACATACTGAAATTCTGTATGCTCCTATTTGAATTGACCAAACCAAAGATGAGGCTATTTCTCTTTCTTCAGTTTCATGTTTAGTTGGTGGTAGTGGTTGTCATAGCCATCATCTTCTGACTTTTTAGCATTTGGTCATAGTTTGTTTTTGTTTTTGTTTTTTTGTCAGGGGGGTACCACCACCACCACACCATTTGTTTAAAGAAAAATAATCTGCACCATCAGCTTGTGATCCAAGTTTGGTCCAAATGCCATTTCAGGATCTTACAAACACACCTAGACATCCCCCTGCTCAGACCATAGGCTGCCTCTGCCATCCTGTGCATCGCCTTTGAAGAAGGCACTGTTTGTTGTGACTGTTTTCCTCTCATTTTAAGACAGAGACATTTTATGTGACATATGCCATCCATTACATTGACATACAGTACAGTAAAACTGCCCAGCACAGAGAGAGAGAGAAACATATTTCCATTTCCACTACTTTTTGCACATAAACATACAAAAGCATTTTTGGCAATATATATTTCAAGGTGATAAAAATAATATCCTAATCAGGACACTCTAAACATCCCTGTAGCTGGAAAGCGAAAATCATGTCCAAGATCAATGATTCCATCATTACGGGAGGGGGACCTAGGAGATTATCAGACACGACCAAAAACCCCAAGAGGAGCACGTGAGGACTATGTTACTGTTCCGCAAATAGGTCCTGGTTTCAGATGACATCATCGTCCTCGTGTGCTGACTCTGTGCTGCAGCCGTGAGTAAGGTGACACTTTTCATTGACGAGATGTCCCCACCAAAGAAAAGTGATGCCTTACTCGTGGTTGCAGCACAGGATGAGCATGCGTGGATGATGACAAAGTCTGAAACTAGGACCTGTTCGCAGTACAATAACGCCATCCTCGCGTGATCCTCTTGTGTTTTCTAGATGCATCTGATAATCTTCCTAGTTTTACTTAGAAAGCTGCTGCATGGAGCTGCAAATGTAGTTGAAGCAAAACATGCCTTAGTAGCTCCCCAAGACCAATGTGAAGTCGAAGGCTTTCATGGCCGGCATCCATAGATTTTCCTTGGTTTTTTTTCCAGGCTGAGAGGCCGTGTTCTAGAATAGTTTCTTTCTGATGTTTCACCTGCACCTTTGGCTGGCAGTTCTCTGAGGATGCCAGCCACAGGTGCAGGCAAAACGTCAGAAAGAAACTATTCCAGAACACGGCCTCACAGCCCGGAAAAAAACCAAGGAAAAATCCCCAGGACCAGTTTCTTTGGCCAATCTGAAAGGCTCATGAGTGGCTTCCTTTGCAAAACAATAGCTCTATTCAGCAGTTCAACACACACACACACACACACACACACAGCCCCCATGATTAGTTCACACACAACCATCCCTACAAATAGATGAAGAGAACAGGTAAGGGGAGAAGAAAAGGGAGATTTAAGGCTATCTTAAACTACTTTGCACTAGTGTGGGACCAATCCTGAGTTGTCATCTCTGTTTCCTATAATTTTAAATTAGCCATAATTTGGAATGTTACTTTTTAAACTACTTGTTACAATATGCATTGTCTTGGTCACCCAACTTGTTACTGTTATTGCAATCAAGAAAGTAACTTGCTGGATTTCTCGTGCCTAACATATTACCATTTTTACTGTGATTATTGTGCCATTGAAGAGCACAAGAAAATGTTCTCTGTTTCCCCCATTTCTGATCATCATAACTATGAGTGGACAGCCATGCCTAGACTTTACCCAGCAACTCACATAGACATGGCATAACAGACCATGCAACTGCCATTGTGGGGTGCACAAGATGCTTTCCATAGGTGCTCAAAAGCAGTCACTCAGTCCCTCTTGCTTCCCCATCTCTCTCCCTCCACCCCAGATTGCTCTAAATCTCATTTCTGAGTTCATTTCAGGGGTGCAGAGAAACACTCTTATCTTCCTCTAAATTCTCTCACTGCTCACAAAAACCCAGCCAGACCAAGTGTGCACCTTGTGCTGCAGTTTGGAGCAGCTGATCTGGCAAGACAGCATTATCCTGCATGCTGTCAGGCTTTCTCTCTTTTTTTTTTCCCAGCAGCTTTCATTCTCTTTCATTTGGAAAAGAAAAAAAGGGCAAGTTAACTTTTAAAAAGTTTTTAAAATTACAACTAAGCTGCATCTTTAGTACAACTTATGTTTTCAATATGTCTCTTCTCTCCCCTCTCCCTCCCTCCTTAATGCTGATTCCTCTGCTTGTCATTAGCTGCTGTAACACCTACAAAGGAGAGACAGATAGGGAGCTACTCTCCCTTTCTCATTGATCAGACAGACAATCTACTTCTTTTTTTTTTACCATCACCGCCTCCCCATTTGTAAAACAATTAAAAATAATAATCCCATTGTAATGTGCCATCTGCATGACCTATTTGGTCAGAAAATCAAACTGAGAGGCAAAACAGCAAGATATGTACGGTAAATGCATTGTAACATGTGATTGGCCCAATGATTTTCAACAGCAAAAGAATCTCAACTTATATTATTCTACTAGCATGTTTGGATGACTTGATTTTCAGCCATATCACTTCTAACAATGCAGATATTACATGTAACACACTGTTACTCATTGCCTTCTGTTTTTAATGAGAAATTCTCACACTCAAATGAATCCCTATTCTGCCTAAGCAGATAATAGTGCAGCAATTGTGTTCCCATTCTGATGCTAATTGAATATAAGCAATAACTAAGGTTTGGCATGCCAGACATTCATTCCAGAAATTCCAGCTGGGTGTCTTCAATGTATCAGCATATACAGGTCAGGAAGAATCAGCAGGCTCAGGGAGAAGAAAAGGTTTACTTCAGGCTTCCAAATCCAGATTTTCTGATATTTCAACATCAGCAGTGAAAGATTACAGTCTCTTAAGTCTTTATTTACCACTGAGATGCATGAATGCTGTCCACACATGGGGGGAAAAAAATCTCTTAAGACTCTTCCAAGTGGGTCAAATGTGCTGGGATGTGGCAGTATTTCTTGTCATACTTACTGTTTTTTCTCCCCCACACACACACACCATCTAAATTACTTTTTGCTAATTCTGTGATGTTTGAGCTGTTTCTCCTATTTTTTCAGAATATTTTAAGTTACTTTGTGAGGTTTTTTAAAAAAAAATATTATTTGTAGGCATGCTTTAAAGTAGGTTGTGACAGTTGTAAGTTGGTATCCCCATAAGCCCCTTTTTATTTTTGAATGGGCAAAAATACGTTTTATTTTCAAAACTGCTGTTCTTAACAAAATAAAACAAAACAAAAATAAAATAAAAACTTTACTATTTACTTGCAATGTTCTAGTCATTTGAGTTTTGGCTTGGTTTTTTAAAAAAAGTTGAAAATGAGCTTTCTAACATTAGGAAATGATGTCGTATAGCATAGTTGCTATGGACCGCAGTCCCACTTGCTTGAGATTTTTCTGATACTTTCATCTGCTCATCAGATGAAAGTATAAGCCCAATTTTTTCACTGGGTGCATTTCCTGTCTGCAGTGCCTTGTTACAATTAGTATTAATTAATTATAGAACCAAAGTGCTAAAGTTGTAATGAAAGTTTTAATAAAAGAAAGTCCCCCGCCCCTGCTTCTTAGTCCTTCACCTTGGCTCTCCCAACCACCCTTCTCTTGCGTGGGAGAGGTGAAAGGGGGCAGATCACAACCCTTTTTGAAGCCAGCCCTGCTGCTGAGTTGCTGTGTATGAGGAACCCTTTCCATCCACAGCAGTATTAATGAATATATTAATTTTTGTTGAACACTCTTTTGGCATAGGGATTGTAGCAACCTTGACATTTAGAAGATTTTCAGATGGGAACAAAAAAAAGTGTTCCCGTCTCGCAATCTCCTGTCCCGCCCCTCTCCTGTCCCGGCACAAGAGTGAAAACTTACACACCTACCTCTGCCGAGCTTGCCCGGCAGCGCAGGAGTGAACGGAGCTCGAACGGAGATCCATTCACTTCCTGGTTTGAAATCCCGGATGTTCTCACAAGAGGACATGAGCACGGGAAATTCAAAAATAAAAAGGAAAATAAAGTTTTTAAAAAGTGACAGCAAGCATAGAAACACACTGAAAACGTAACAAATAACCCAGGGAGGGTCATAAAAAGTGTGTCACATATCTCGATGTCCCGATCTCACCCGGAAGTGTTCTGGCATGGACCTCCCATTGACACTGGCATCGCACCATAGAAATGACACCTTTTCACTTGCAGACATTCCGTTACAGAAATGGAATGGGGAATCCGTTCATGGCTTAACCCGTGAATAAAAAGAAGCACCAGTGTAACAACAGCTGAATGGGAGCATGACGACACGGGAACAACATCATCTGAAAGGGAAGCCCTTTAGCAATCTCCTGGCATCATCATAACGCCATATTTAGCCCATCTGAAAATCTCCTTACTGTTACAGTATTTGGTATTTTTACACTTTTAAAATTAATCTGTAATAAAGTTTACTTATCCCAATTTTGTATATTGCTCACACAGAAGCAACAGCATTCAAACACTTAGCAATTGTGTTGTTCACACCTAAGCCACAATATGCACATCTTAATTTGTTTTAATCTACAAATTTAGTTGCAAAGTTCTTTAAGAAACAGGAATTAAATATTGTTCTCTATGAACATCTCATGGTCTCATACGTGAACCTGTGCAATACTTCAAATGCCTATAAAAACTGTTAAAAACAACAATTGAATTGAACATTCAAACTCTAGCTAGGATTAATGAATAGAAGCAAAATTTTGCTGTTGTCTTGCAAAATTATCATTCAATTACAAGAAATGAAATCATTACTAATGTACATATGACACATCTGAATTTCTCGTTGGTCATAATTACAGGAGTACAATTTACCATTGAACATTGAGTCATTCTTCAGTGCAGGAAAACAGGGGATGTATATAAGCATAGTACCATCTTCCACTGACTTCCATACCTTCCTCAAAGCTATAAAGAAACTTTTTCCAGTCTTACTCAAGATAACAAGGTAAGGTTTCTATTTTTACCAATTTATACTACCGTCTAACACAAGAAGGCTATTAGCAGTTAAAGAAGTTAGGAAGATTTTAGAAGAGAAGTTCAGGAAAATACACCTTCTTCATCAGATTTCTACACAAGAGTACGTATAAAAGCTCTCTGAGAAGACCATTATTTTTCTCTACTTTGATTGCTTTTATATTGGTTTTAACTTTCATGAGATAGTGTGATGTAGTTGTCTGAATGTTGGACTAGGACATTGGGAGACCAGGGTTCAAATCCTTGCTCGGCCATGGAAACCCACAGAGTGACCTTGGGCAAGTCATGCTCTCAGAGGAAGGAAAGGGCAAACCCCTCTGAATAAACACCATTACCTGGAGAAAACAGGCCATAGTCCAAACAGGATGCTGCCTGTTGCTGAAGCCACCACTGCCATTTTGTCCAGGCAGGGGTCCCACAACATGTGGCTGCAGGCCCCCTGCCATCTATCCTCAGTCACATGCTGGATTGTGACTGTCTCTGGTCACATGCTGCAGGCTTCTGGGAGAGCCAGGGAGCTGGCAGCAGCAGTAAGGAGCTGTGTTCTGGGGTGGGCTTCTGCGGACACACAGGGCCCAATCCAGCAGAAATTGATTAAACCGTGTATTTTCTTAGAATGGTTTATCAGGCCCTATCCCTGCTTGCTCCCATTCCAGTCCTGTATGTGCCCCGGGGGTCGCTTGGACAACCATGGGGCTGATCGGGGTAAATGCCCTGCGTCAGTTGAACTGCAGAGCTCTGGAGCGGGGACAAGGCAGGGTATTTGGCCAGTGCAGACAAGCCCAAGATTCCAGGAGATCAGGATTCAAATCCTCATTCAGCCATGAAAACCCACTGGGTGACCTTGGGACAAGTCACACTTTTTCAGCCTACAATGAAGGTAATGGCAAGCCTCCTCTGAATAAATCTTGCTAGGAAAACCTTAGGAGAGGGTCTCTGTAAGTCAGAGTTGACTCAAAGGCACATAACAACAACAATAACAACATATCAAGTGAATGCAATGGAAATAATAAGCATTCATGGGAATGCACTTCAGTCTATTGTATAGATAATGCTTTGAGGCATTTGAACTTTCTCTTACCACTCAAGACAACTACAGTATATTCTAATATGTTTATATCTCTCACTGAGAGAAACTGAGCTAGTAAAATATGACGTATCTCCATTTCATCTTGTTACCAGCTCTGACACCCCCTCCCCTCTTTCCCGTGTATCCATCTCATAATAATTGGCAATATTTAATAATTTGGCTCATTGTAGCCCTCCATGTAGAGTGGCAGGTATATCAGGAACTCCCAAAGCCAACATGCACACCCTAACGAGGGGCTGCTCATAAAATTCCAAATAAGGTCAATGGTAGATATTATCTCTGATGTTTCCTCAGGGAGAACATCTGCCAGTGAGTCACCAGGTGCTGGATATCAGAGTTTAGTAAAGAGATTATACTACTGCCTATCCTTAAGCCTGAGAATGTGCCTGTCTCCCATTCAAACTCAAATTAACATATATTAAGCGACCATTAACTACTCAGCCATTCTATTGTGTTAACCTGGGAGACTCCAAGAAGTATTGTCTTCCACTCTAAATCCATACCCTGAAGGAGTTTATTGGGTATAAAAAAACCCCTCAAAACTCCACTAGAGTACACACAGTTCATTTTCCTCTGGACACCACACCAGACTGTGTAGCCGTTCCTGCTTCCAGACCATCACTCTGCTGGTTTTTGTTGAGATCTCTGCTCTACAGGACAGGTGTCGTATCACTCACTCTGCCCTCTATCCCAATACTTCCTACTTCTTTTGCTAGCCTTGTGGACTGCTTGAAGCCTGAGTGTTTTGCATGAATGCTGTTGATATTGTTTTTCAATAAAAATCATTTAATTGTACTATCTAGCTTACATCTCCTTAGTACCAGTAACCTTAGGTTAAAAGGTCCTGCTATCTGTTGCCCCCTCTCACATAGCTAAGCTGAGTAAATTAATTCCTCAAATTAATATCAATATCTAAGAGGATCCTTAAGACCCCTAGTGTTTAGGGTAAAATCTTACTGCTTCTGAACCTTTGCAACCTGGAACAAAGCCCGTGCTAGATTCAGGCTACACCACGATCCCACCATTTTGTTTAATGTCATGTCTTTGGGGGCTCATCCTAATTGCATTCTCCCTGTATGCCCACGTGGCCTGATCCCACACTGCTTCCTGGCAAGCATAAGGAACCAGAAAACCAACTAAGCATCACAGCAGCCAGATCTGCTTTGGGGACATTGGAAATATAAAGAAAGCAAAGTTTCTACACTTTCAAAAGTGAGGGCTATCTGAAAAAATGCTCAGTATTGTGCTATTGCCATATAATTGTCACTGGTATAGGGAGTTCAGTGACACCATCCCAAGATCAAATATATGTGGTATAAAAATGGAAGAAGGAGCATGGCTTGGGACACTACCCTAATGATAAGCTTCATATTCAGCTGCTTCCTGGCAATTCTAAGCCCCTTGCTGTTGCTGGCATGTACATTCCAAATGGTATCTTTCAGTACAGTTAGTGCAACATAGACAAAGACATTAGGAACCATAAGGAGATTTTAAGCTATTTCTAGTTATTTCCCCCCCCCCAAAAAAAAACTATCCATGGGGCATAGAGATACATGCCAATGCTTTAAGGAACTAAAGAAGGGAAAACCAATTTTATTTATTTATTTATTTATTTATACCCCGCTCTTCAGCCACAAGGCTATCAGAGCGGCTTACAAATTGTTTTAAGCAATAGCAAATTTACACATCTACACTGCATTAAGCAGTTTTCAATGTGTGTTAGCTAATTGCCACCACAAGCCAGGTACTCATTTTACCGACCTACGAAAGGATGGAAGGCTGAGTGGATGGAAGGAGAAGGACCAAGACTGTGGTTTAGGTGGTGCACATTTACTTCATGGCAGGCTAAGGCAATGTAAGCATTTTGGAATCTCAGTCACCACACACAAAAGATATACAGTACTCTGTTTCAGTAAGTAAGCTGTAAAGCCAGCAAATATAAACAAACATCTTTGTCATTTTGTTTTCAGAGATGGCCTTGTTCACTGTTTTGCTGTATCTTGCTGCTGTATTACAACTATTTCCTGGATATGTAAGTTTCTCAAATTTATATAAAGTGATAGCAATGCTGACTTACATTGAATTTAAATCAATTAAATCAATGGGACATAAATTGTTCATCAGCATGGCCAACCTAAAATGCTCACTTTAACTACTCAAAATCACTCTGTGTACTATCCTCCTGAATCACAGACAAACAAAAGGAACAACTCATTCTAATTCCACTCCCTGACCAGCAGTTTCCCCATATTGTGTAACTGAGGGCACCCAAAATTATTGTCATGTAAAATTACACAATTTCCCTTCAGATTTCATGCATGGCAAAAGATTCTGCTGCTAGCAAATGGAGCCAATGGGGTTACTTTTTCACTTTGCCCATAATTCTCAGAGAAAGAAAGCTAAAATCACATTGGTATGATGAAAAATAGTTTATATGCATATAAACAAATACAAGTGAAATGTTACTTGTACTCTCACTTTAGACACATCAAGCAGATGAACAGAAGAAAATTGTTGACAAGCACAATGCCCTGCGTAGAGGAGTGAACCCAACCGCTAGGAACATGCTAAGGATGGTAAGGCAAAAAAAAAAAAAAGCTTGACGTGGTACATGCTTGGTCCATTCTTGGTTAAATTGTGCATCCTTGCCAACTGAAAGCACTTCACAGGAACAAAGCAAGGCTTGACTCACAGAACTGTACATTTCCTATACAATGCAGTACTGAACACATTCACTCAGAACTACATCCCGTTCACTTTCAGTTGCTCCTTACTACAGGCACTTAGGACTAAAATCACAGCATGATGCCCCCTAACTACCTGGAGTTTCCCTCTCTTACATGAAAGACAGTAAAGAATCCAGGAAACTACTAGCATAAGCTTTCATGGACTACAGTCCACTTTATCACATGCAATCTGATGTTGTTTTATGCTAAGATAGACAAACACAGCTTTGAATATACTACTTGAAAGACAGTACAACTCAAGGCCAGACTTCATCTAGGAGTCATGCTTTCAAACTCCAGGTATGCTAAGAGCTCAATGAGTTGCATTGACAAAGCTGGTTTTCATTTGTGGAGCAACCTCATAAGATTCCCCATGAAGAGAGATGAGATAAGGATTGTAAACTATTTTGTTCATTAGAATACTGATTTCTGCTAAGCAATTGACATAAATAAGGCCTTTTGATTCCCTGGAAGCATTACATACCAATGGGGAAGGAAGCTTGCATGTCCTAAGTTTGTCATATGACAGTCAGTATAGGAATTGATCATGCAAATTCAATTTAAACAACCAAGACTGAGCTTGATGAGAAACAATAATAATTATGGGGTGGAGGCTTCTCAAAACACAATACACTTCCTCCCCTCTTAGCTTCATATTCCTTTTGACAGGTAATGTCAATACTCTTGCTTACTTTTATTTCCTTCTTTTGGTTGCTCTTTGGTTGGGGGGGGGGAATCCCCATGTATGCTTTCCCTTTCTCTGTCCCTTCCTTTCCTCTGTCTATGCATGTATGGGGAATGAACAAACCCTCTCAAAGGCACAACTAAGTAGAAGTTGAGACAACATCTATTTACCAGAAAGTGCTGTCGTAACTGAGTTTCAAAATGCCATGGTGTAGTGAAGTCAAAGCTCACTGATTGAAGGACTGGGACTTTAGATTATCAGAGTCAATGTTGGCATCTGCCATCCACTTCATGCTTGCCATTTTTTCTCTGAATTTGCATGCAGTACTCACAGTAACTTGTGGGAGGGGGAGGATTTTCCTAGCAACAATATATTTTTGTGAGCTTTCCTAACCCAGTATTTTGTGGTGGCTTGGTTTTGAATGAACAATTTCAAAGTATTATATGTGCAGAAATGGAAAATAATGACTATTCCAACACAGGAGGACTGGTTGATGAAATTGTTTGACCTTCCTGAAATGGATATATTAACTATTTTAATTAGAGAAAAATCAGTGAGTAGTTTTAAGAAAGATTGGAAACCAAATTGTCTCTTTGCAGGATCAACAGGGGAAACTATCAATAGTGGTATTCTATGATTAGTAGAATTGTATAAGTTGTAGAAGTCCAATATAAGATGTTTTGTGATAGAGGAAGTAAAATATTATATCATATATAACCATTAGCAGGAAAATTGGAAGTTGCTATTTCATTCTTCCCCTTTTACTTTTGTTTGTGTATTTGTATTTGAGTAATTCTTTTATAATTTTCTGTTGTATGTTTTTTCTTTATATTCCTATTAAAAGTAGTTTTATATGACAAGTGTTTTAAATATATATATATATATATATATATATATACACACACAGTATTTTAAAAAGACAGGAAGAGCAATCAAGGGATTGAAAGTGGCTATAATTTAAATCAGTTGAAACAATGGAACATTGAAAAATAAGTTGTAAAAATTCTGTGGCAGGAACACCCTCCCTCTCCCCAAGCAGGCCGGTCACAAATGCAGCCGTCGTAAGGCAACTGAAATGCTGCTTGTTCTCGCAAGAGAACGGCTGCGTGGGAAATTTAAAAATACCCCCGAGCTGTCAAAATAGTACAGCAAGCACAAAAACACACACAAAAAAGTAACCCAAAGAGGGGGGGAAGGTGCCACTTACCTGGGTGTCCCATTCATGCCCAGAAGTGTCCAGAACAGACCTCCCCTCCCACAGCTGTCATCGTGGAAGAGGAATGGGACACCTTTCAGACCACCCTGATTCTGTTACTACAACAGAACAGGTGGTCGAAAAACGATGTTTCCCCGTGATGAAAATATCATGGGGAAATCCAGAATGAGGACAGGGGAGGCACGGAAAAGGGTCAACGTCTTCTGAAAGGAAGACTTTTTCCCGACCCTATTCCGTGTCTCAAACGGAATAAAAAGCGCATCTGAAAATGTTCTATGTCTACAGTATCTCATTCTTTCCAAAAAGTGTTCAGTTGACCAAGGATTCATTTTGAATTCTCAGTCTTATTTCTCTGTGCCACCTATCTTAGGACTTTATCAGACTAGCATTTAAAAACACTGTAATTCCATGAATGAGGAAAGCAGAAACATAGTGGCATTATTACACTTATTATTGCACATCACTGTAATCATGTGAAAGACCCACCACAGAATTATCGCATGACCACAACTATTACTTTAATAACAGGACTTTACTTCCGTGATTTAGCATGGGCAAGATTTTGGCAGTTCTCACAAGAAGATGCAAGCATGCTTAAAAATACCAAAACCTCCTTAAGTTGCAAAGTAAATTAATACACAAACACTTAAACAAATCTAAAAATGTGCAAACAAACCAGATCAGTTCATGAGTCTCGTGGATAGTTTTCACGTACTCACCCGGATGTTTTCTCACCATGAACTGATGGGGGGGTGGGAGGACTACCCATTCACACTGTAATCTCATGGTTACAGTAGGATATAGTTTCACATGCTCTTCAATAATGTGAAAAAGTAATATTGAGAGCTATTGATGGCTTGTCCCATCAATTAAAAGGAATGCCTCATTAACGGCTAGAGCACAGGTAGACCACGCAAACATGACAACATAATGTGATAGCTGAAACCATTCGCACTACCATAACATCGTAATCATGAGATTTTTGCTGCATCTGATAAAGTCTTTAATTTATCATTATATGCTTTCTAACTTACTGTTGTTTTTTATCCTTAAACGAATTTATTGAAACATGTAGTCCTGTAGTTAAAGCTTTAAACATGTTGTATAATATAGTCCAGGTATCCACAGAGCCAGGGCCGGTTTAAGGAATGTTGGGCCCCCCCTGCAATGCTTTACTTTGGGGCCCCCATATGTTTATCTCAGATCAATGTAACCTAACCTATTCACCATACAGGATGTTCAGATTATAGTAGGACCCCCGTATCCATGGATTCATTATCCATGGGACACAAAACAGCACACCTACCATAGAGTCTTCCTAGAAAATGTGTCTTCCCTAGCCCTTTTCTAGGCCCTCCAAGGCAACTCTATGGTATTTTAAACCAGAAGTCCCATTATTTTCAATGGCGTTCACTATTATTCATGGATTTCAGAATCCACGCCCCCCCCCCCGGAACCAATCCCCAGTGGATAAGAGGGGCCTACTATATTACATAATTTGCCACCAATAGTTTAGTTTAAAAACTATATTATAGGCACAAACATAATATTTTTTGTTTATTAGCAATTAATGTAATGGTGTAGATTTCCTCAAAGAAAATAAAGAGTAGACTACAAGCTAAACATGAGTTAGCAGTGTGATGCAGCAGCAAAAAAATGCCAATGCGATTCTAGGCTGCATTAATAGGAGTAGTGTCTAGATCAAGGGAAGTAACAGTACCACTCCATTTTGCTTTGGTCAGACCTCACCTGGAATACCGTTTCCAATTCTGGGCACAACAATTCAAGAAAGATACTGAGAAGGATGGTGCGAGGTCTGGAAGCCATTACGCCCTATGAGGAATGGCTTAGGAAGCTGGGTATGCTTAGCCTGGAGAAGAGAAGGTTGAGAGGGGACATGATAGCCATGTTTAGGTATTTGAAGGGATGTCATACTGAGGATGGAGCAAGCTTGTTTTCTGCTGCTCTAGAGACAAGGACATGGAGCAATCAACTCAGACTACAGGAAAAGAGAATCCACCTAAACATTAGGAAGAACTTCCTGACAGTAAGAGCTGTTCGGAAGTGGAATACACTGCCGCCTTGGAGTGTGGTGGAGTCTCCTTCTTTGGGTTTTTTTAAACATAGGTTGGATGGCCATCCGTCAGGAATGCTTGGACTGTGTGTTCCTGCAGGGCAGAAGCCGATCGGATGGGGTGGCTGTTGGGGTCCCTTCCAGCCCTATGATTCTATGATTCTAGGCTGCATTTAGAGCCTGGGAAAGTTACTCTTGGATTACACCTCCTAGAATCCTCCTGCCAGCACCCTTCTCAAGGTCTGGTTGCATTGTTCCTTTTCCAGCACTCTCTAGCCCAGTGGTTCTTAACTTGGGGTCCGCAATGTCATCACAGGGGGTCCACAGAGGCTTGAAGGCTGCTTGGCCCACCTCCTCCCTGTAGTGGAGCAGCCACATGACAGGAACCAAGGCAAAGGCTGGCTGGCTTGGCCTGCACATTGCCATTCAATCCACTCCAGCCACACACTTGCAGGAAGAAGCAAGAGTGTCTCTGAGGGAAAGTTTAATGGATGGTGTGATTGTATTGTTGTTGTTGTTAGCTATTATTATTATTATTATTAGCTATTATTGTTTCAGCATTACCCTATGACTGTGGAGACCAGGGTTTGAATCCTTACTCAGCCATGAATACCCACTGGCTGACCTTGGGCAAGTCACACTCTCTCAGCCTCGAAGGAAGTCAAAGGCAGACCCCATTTGAACAAACCTTCCCTAGAAAACCCCATGGTAGGTTGGCCTTAGTCAGAAATGATCTTGAAGGCACATGGGCAAACACACACAAATTTCTTTTGCAGGCTGAACTCAGTTGGCAGCAAGGGGAGGAAGCCGAAGAAGACCAAGGGGGAAAGGGAGGGGAGAAGAACCAAGACATGTTAAAAGCAGCTGGAAAGATGGGCTGGAGGGGATCTATGTGCAAGGAAGGAAAGGAAAGGAGCCCTTTCTGAGGGAGACAACCCTCAAATTCCCTGTCTCTCTCTCTCACACACACACTCACCCTCTCCGACCTGCCTCTCCCTCCAGCTTCTGCCACAGAGGGCTGCTGTTTCTTTCTCTTTCTCTTTAGTTTTGGAGAGGCTGTTTTTGTTTTTTGTTTTTTAAAAGCCAGTAGGAGGTTTTTGGAGGAGGAGGGTATGAGGGGGCTCCTCCCGGCTGTCTCCTGGCTGTCTCCTTCATCAGATTAAGGAGGCCAACATGGGGCCCTCTCTTGATCTCGGGGCCCCCTCTTGACCTCGGGCCCCCCTGCCAATGCTGATTTGGCTGACAGGTTAAACCGGCCCTGCACAGAGCCTTCATTTTCCTGGGGAAAAATGGCAATTTCTGATTGGATCTTGCAGTAATTTTGAATTTTGCTGCCCAAAGCTAGACTTACCAATGTTGTCTGTGCAAATATAATAGTAACTGGAGCACAATCAGCTACCTCAATTCAACCAATTTCTCCAAACTAATTTTTTATCATTTTCTGTGCTGACAAAGAAGACAGGTTTGGACAAGTTACTTTTTGGACTCAGGGAGGAAAAGGCCAAAATGTAACTTGTCCAAGCCCTGAAAGAAATATACGGTAATCTAACCTAGCAGAATTTATATCTTTTCCCACAGAAAGTACAATGTTCAGATCCAGGATTTTAAAATCTCCTCCTTCCCCAAATTTTGAACAATGCTGAAACTGACAAGGAGTTGAAGCTCTGATACCTTCTGTAAATTTACATTATGCATTCTCAAGAGTTTGTTGGTTTTTTTCTTCCATCTAGGAATGGAATCCTAAAGCAGCTGAGAATGCCAAACATTGGGCAAGTAAATGTACTTTCTCTCACAGCCCACCAGAAAAAAGGATTGTTGGTAAGTGGAGTTATAAGTAACCACATACAAGTATGATTGGCAAGTCATTCACACACAGGTAGCATTGAATAATTCTTACAATGAGTCTTGATTCTTAAAACATATATCTGCAGCAATACTAAAAGCAGTGATGGTTCATCGTCTGAGCAGTGGGGGCAGGTGCTTCAACCTCAAATGTTGGACTGGAACAACCCCTCTTCTCCAGTTGCAAGCTACATTATTATTATTATTATTATTATTATTATCCTGCTTCTCTCTCTATGGATCAAGGCAGGGAACAACAGATTAAAATACAGCATCAAATAGACACATAACACAGATAAAATGCAAACACCAAGTAAAAAGACATAATCAGTTAAAAGAGCATAACAGTTTTAAAATCATGCATATTAAAAACAATCAATTCATAATTTAAAAACTTCTAATTTAAAAACCATCTGGGTAGGCCTGCTGGAAGAGATTGGTGTTTAATGCGGTTTTAAATCAGACTGTGTATCCAGCTATCGAATCTCTTCCGGCAGCTAATTCCACAATTTGGGGGCGTCTGATGCAAGTCATTTGGTTATCAGCTGCCAGCATGGTCCTGGTTGACTGAAGTAAATGTCCCCCAGAAGATCGGACTGTATGGGGCTGATTATATTGTAGGAGGCAATCCCATAGATAACCTAGACCCAAACTATGTAGGGCCTTAAAGGTAACAACCAACATTTTGTACCTTTCCTGCCAGCCAGTGGAGTGATTTTAATATTGGTGTAATAATGGTCACTCCTGGATGTACCGGTAACCAATCTGGCTGCCATGTTTTGCACTAATTGAAGTTTCTGAACATGGTACAGAGCTAGCCCAACGTACAGCACATTGCAGAAGTCTAGTCTTGAGGTTACTAGTGAACACATTACCATCTTTAGGTCTTCCAGCCTTACGAAGGGGCGCTGCTAAGCTCTCCTGACCATCTTATCTAGCTGGGCTGTCATTTGGAGCAACAGATCCAGAGGCATCCCCAAGCTGTGAACACAGTCTTTCAGGACTAGTTGACACACTAGGTTGACACTCTAGGGTTAGGACCCTTAACAATAAGCACTGCTTGTCTTGTTTGGATTCAGTTTCAGTTCATTTTTCCTCATCCATCCCATTACCTTCTCCAGGCATTTATTCAGAGGAGACAACTATCCTTAGCTGATGCTATTACTGAAGGCATAGAGAAGTATATTTGGGTGTCATGAGCATACTGATAGCACCCTGCCTGCCCCATGCTTCCAAATGATCTCTCCCAGCGATTGCTTGTAAATGTTGAACAAATTGGAGATAGAATGGCACCTTAACAGCTCCTTTTTGAGAAGCAGTTGTCCCAAAGCACCACCATCTGGAAACTACCCGAGAAATAGGACCAGAACCACTGAAGTACAGTGCCCCCAATTCCCAAACCCCTCAGGTGTTCCAGAAAGATACCACAGTTGATGGTATCGAATGCTGCTGAGAGGTCTAAAGACAGGTCAGTATTGAAATCAATTAAGCGGATGGAGGGTTCTGGGACTTTTTAAAAAAATATTTCTTGCCAATGGCTATCTTGAGACTTTGCAGTATAGGTGAAATTTGAACTGAGAACTTGCCAATGCAGTGCAATCCACTACTACCCAGATACACATACACACATTGCTTGTGAAGGGGTTAGAATTTGGCACAAGTGCCCCTCCACCAGCTTCCAACCACAGAAAGGTGCTTCATGAATGTTGAGGCTCCACTGTGCCCACAGAAAGATCTATGCCTGGAAAGCTAACACTGCCAGTTTTCCCATGGACAGTAGTAACTGTAAAGCCCAAAATATGGACATTCTATGCACAGGTCTTGGCTTGCTGGATTCAGTGCTGCTCCACTGCCCTAAAAGACCATTGATCTGAGTCCTCCAACTATGCTCACTTGAAGGCGGCACAGGAAAATTCCCTCCTCTTAAAACTAACATGGAGGGAAATGTCAGGGGATGATACGACACTCAGTCTCTGGCAGAAGCCAAAAACTATCTCAGCAAACTTAGTAGCAACCCATTCCCAAGAATACTCACACACAGAGCCTTGGAAGGCTGCATGAAGGCCTGGGGAGGATGGGGGGAGTCCGCGGGGGCCTTCACGGAGCCTTCGAAGGCTCCGTGAAGGCCCTAGGGAGGGAGGGTGGAGGGTGGGGGGAGGCTCCGGAGGCCTTCACGGAGCCTTGAAAGGCTCCGTGAAGGCCCCGGGGAGGGAGGGGGGAGGGGGGGAGGCCTTCACGGAGCCTTGGAAGGCTCCGTGAAGGCCTGGGGAGGGTGGGGGGAGGCTGCGGAGGCCTTCACGGAGCCTTGAAAGGCTCCGTGAAGGCCCCGGGGAGGGAGGGGGGAGGGCAATCAATATTCGCGGTTTTTTGACATTCGCGGGGGTCCGTGGAACCTAACCCCCACGAATGTCAAGGGACAACTGTAGATATAGATATAGATATAGATATAGATATACAGGACATTGCCCTCTAGTGGCCTGACTAGCCATGACTTGGTAGTTCATGGAGTCAGCCATTATGACTCAGCATGATTCTGCAGTTGTCTGTCCATTTTATAAAGGAGTTCAGTCTCTAACTCCTGACAGGAAACTAGAGGAAAAGCACTCACTCTCTTGGGGTGAATATAAATAAAAATGCACACCTCATATTTTATGGTACCTCACCTTTTGGGCTGGGCAAACTCCACACAATTTTTTATTTTAATTTTTTTTTATTTAGTTAGTTAGTTATACCCCACTCTTCAGCCACAAGGCTATCAGAGCGGCTTACAAATTGTTTTAAGCAATAGCTATTTACACATCTAACTGCATTAAACAGCTTCCAGTGTGTGTTAGCTAATTGCCCCCACAAGCCGGGTACTCATTTTACCAACCTGCAAAAGGATGGAAGGCTGAGTCAACCCTGGAGCCCGCTGGAATCGAACTTGCAACATGGTGACTTGCAGTACTGGCATTTAACCACTGCACCACCAGGGCTCACACAAGAAAGAAAGAAAGAAAGAAAGAAAGAGAAAGAAAGAAAGAAAGAAAGAAAGAAAGAAAGAAAGAAAGAAAGAAAGAAAGACAGACAGACAGACAGACGGGGTTTTCAAAGTAGAGTCCTTTATTTTTCCAGCCCCACAAGATCTGCTTTTCTCTCAGTTATACATTTCTGTCTTTCCCTTTCTCATTCACATGTATAGGTGTTTTATCTATAGTATTAACTCCCTACCATAATCCAAAGGGATCTTGCAGCACTTTTGAGACTAAGGGCTGGTCTAGATGGGTTATTTACCTCATCACCCCCCTTTTGCCCCATTTCACCTCCAGGCAGTCCTGATAACGCCCGAGGCAAAGCTGGGGGAAACCAGATTAAAGCAATTTAAAACACACCTGGGAAAACCTGCTTCAGGCAGGAAAACCTGGATTGGGCCAGCATGGGAACTCAGGGTCCATACCTGCACACCAGCTTGTATAGCTGGATGCTGCTGCCACTGCCACTGGAATCACTCTGCAGCTGGAAGGAGACTCCCATCAAGATCCCCTGCATGAGATCAGCCTTGATCATGTGCTGAGGGCCTCCTTCCTGGCTTCAGAGGGAGGGAAGTGTGACACCACAGGAGGCTCCTGCTGATGCAGGCTGGCATGTACATGTGGACTCCATCCCATTTTGTCCAGGTAACAGTGGGGAAATTGGCCAGATCTGGGGTTAGAATATGGTGGCCACAAGGTAGCACATTCTGGCAGGTCTAGACGAGCCCTAAGGCTGCATCTGCACTGCAGAAATAATCCAGTTTGACACAGCTTTAACCGCTATGGCTCAATGATATGGAATCCTGGGATTTGCAGTTTGTTGTTCACTAGAGCTTTCTGACAGAGAAGGCTAAATATCTCACAAAACTACAGATCCCAGAATTCCACAGCACTGAGCCATGGCAGTTAAAGCAGTGTCAAACTGGATTATTTCTGCAGTGCAGACGCAGCCCAGCTGAGAGAAAGAAGTCGGGGCATAAGCATAGACTAAAGGCTCATCTGCACTGGCCAAAATATGCCAGCTCCCCACTGGCCAGTTCTGCCCATGGATCAGGCCCACTCCTCCCCTGTTACCAGCACAAAATGGGATGGAGTCCAGACCATCGTGCTGGCCCAGCACTGCAGCTGCCACTGCCGCCACCCACATTCCTCTCTCCACAGCCAGGAAACCAGTCTGTAGCAGTCCTGCTGTGGGCCTGCTTCCTGGCTGCAGAAAAGCGATGGCAGACAGAAGCTGCAGCAATGAGCAATCCTGCAATCACTTGGGGCCCGATCCATTTTTTTCTGGCTGAAGCGTTTCCCCCCAGTATTTTTTAAAAGCAGTGTAATGAGCTTTACCCCATCTTGGTACCATCTTTTTCATGGGGGTAGTGTGGGCTGTCCAGGAGCGAAATGGGCCCAGTGCCCTGTGTCATCTGGACAAGGCCTTAGTTTACTTCCTCAGATTCCTGGAAGAAGTAGGCTAAGGACATTATCACACAGGTCATGTCTGTCCCACTACGGCCCACCTGACCCGCTCCCGTCCCTGTAACATTTTTTTTTAATTCAAACACTTACCTTTTTTGCAGAATAGAAATGGCTCCCCTTCCCCTCAGCTTCACTGCAGTAAAAGCAGCTGTCATAAAGTTCCTTTTATTGCAGTGAAACCAAATCCCGCTCGTTCTTGCGAGATAACGATCGTGCAGGAAATTTAAAACTAAAACCCCAACCAAACATCAAAAAATAAAACAAAGCCCTAAAACAGAAAAAGAAAACCCCAAGTAACTCAGGGAGGGGGGGATGGTGTCACTTACCTGGCTGTCCCGATCAAACCCGGAAGTCTCTGGCACGGACCTCCCAGTGATGTCACATTCTGTTGTCATCCCGGGAGCAGAACGGGGCTCTTATTCACTTGCCCGTCATTCCGTTATGATAACAGAATGGGCTTCTTATTCATGGCTTAAACCAAGGATAAGAGGAAGCAGGGGTAACAGGAGCAGGACGGAGCATCCCAGGACAGGAACATCATCATCTGGAAAGGGAGACTTTTAGCGATCTCCCGTCGTCCCTGCCCTGGGATATTTTACCTGTGTGATAATCTCCTAAATCTATTAAAGTTTATGTTCCAACTTCTTTCTCTCAGTTAGTCTCAAAGGTGCTACAAGATCTCTTTGCATACTGATATTCCAGACTAACAGGACTAGGCAGAGATTATCACACTGCACTGTTCTAGTGCTATTATTCCACTTTAACTGCTCTGGCTGCCTCCTGTGTAATCCTGGGATTTGCAGTTTAGGGAGGGGCATTTAAAACTCTCAACCAGAGAGCTCTTAGGCCTCACTAAACTACAAACCCCAGAATCCTACAGGAGGTAGCCATAGCATTTAAAGTGGAATAATAATGCTATAACAGTGTAATGTGATAATCTCCTATATCTTTGTATTCTATCTCTGCCGTAATGCATAAGATTCCTGCCTAGCCATACTTTTCTTTTCAAAAACCACTACTTGCTTTTCTACTTTTTTAACAAGCTGACTCTTGTATTATCATTGTTAGAGAGAGACGGAAAGTTTAGAGCAGGACCATACTGATGGAAAACATTTGTCAGTTGCTTCACTTGGCTTAACAGTCACTGTTTTCTGTGGGGGTTTTCTGGGCTGTGAGACTGTGTTCTGGAAGAGTTTATTCCTGACGTTTCACCTGCATCTGTTGCTGGCATCTTCAGAGAATGGTTGGGTAGGGGTGTGTGGGGTTTATAAATTGTGAATCTCTGTTGGAGAGAATATGTAAATTTGTGCATTTGAATGGCTAGTTCCTAGGGGTAGATATGCAAGAAAGATTAGTGTATGTTTGGCTAATGGTCCATTGTTTGCTGGAAATCCCCCTGTCCCTGGGTGAAGTTCATATGCATGTGTTGAGTTTTGATTTTGATGTTTTCAGGACTAGCAGACAGATTTTGTTTACTTTAAGGGTTTCTTCTTTCCTGTTGCAGTTGTCCAGGTGTTTGTGGATTTCAGTAGCTTCTCTGTGAATTCTGGCATGATAGTTGTTGGCCTGGCCCAGAATGTCAGTGTTTTAAAATAACATTTTGTGTCCAGGTTGGTTTATAAAAAGTTCTGCTACTGCTGATTTTTTTGACTGGCCCAGTCTGCAGTGTCTCTCATGTTGCTTGATTCATGTTTGCACACTACATTTAGTGGTCCCTATGTAAACTTATCCACAGCTGCGTGGTATGCTGTAAACTCCTGTGGTTGTGAGAGGGTCTCTTTTGTCCTTCGCTGAGTGTAGCATTTCTTGGATTTTCTTGGTTGGTCTGTAGATCGTTTGGAGGCTGTGTTTCCTCATCAGTTTCCTTATTCTGTCTGTGACTCCTTTCAGCTAAATTTTGGGAATGAGATGAAATTCTTGAGGGGGGGGAATTGGAGTGACTATAATGATGTTACTACTAGAAAGCATCCTTTTTTTGCATAGAATTGATTGTACCACAGGTTTTTGTTAATGTTTATTTTCTTCTAGATGGGATACACTGTGGTGAAAATCTGTTCATGTCATCTGCATCTACTGCATGGCCTGATGTTATTCAGAGCTGGTACAATGAGGTGAAAAATTTCACGTATGGCATTGGACCAGTAACTCCAAAGGCTGTAATTGGCCACTATACTCAGGTAGCCCAATTCCCATTTCATATCTTCTGTCAAATGCATGTTCAGCAGATAAATCCATAAATTGAAAACAGGAACTGGTAGAAAAAATATTGGGGAGGGTGGTATTTTCAACACAAGGTTACAAAATTAGGGAGGTATTTTAAACATGAGTTTTATATTTTTAGAAGCAGGTGATCTACATGAAATGGATAAAATCTGCCATGTGTTCAAGCCCAATCTGACATCAGCTCTGCCAATGTTTGGGTAGAGAAAAGAAATGTGGAAGAGTAACAGAACACCTTGGTGTCACCTGAGCTGCTGGGTCATTCTTTGAAGTCTGGCTAGATAGTTCATATTATGGGACAATCATTTTTCACATAGGAACATGACATTTTAGTTTAACATTCAGGTGATGGTATATCATTATGTCTGACGATGCTTTGTTTTGCCACTTCCTTCAGGCATTTGTGGGATTAAATCCAATACCTAGACTCATTGGGTCAAAAGGATTTACATAATTACTGACTTCAGCAATTCAGGTCTACTCTGTTTGGGACTAGTAGCAGGATTATGGACAAGACTTCATTCACAGCTGTATAACTTTTAACCTTTATTGTATGCATTTCATATCCCAGTATTAAGACAGATACCAACATGTTTTCTTCTGTATATGCTTTTATATCTACAGGTTGTTTGGTACAACTCTTACCAAGTTGGATGTTATGCTGCCACCTGTCCCAAAGGCACCTTTAAGTACTACTACGTTTGCCAGTACTGCCCTGCGTATGTATGAACTATCATTTCATGTTTTTGACATGTCTATGACATAAACCTCTTAAAATATCATTGATTACAAAGGAAGAGAAATTAATGGAACTCCAAAGTACATAACAACTGGTATCCTGTTAGAGTATGCCCCCCCCTGGTTTTTTTTTTTGTTGTTGTTATTGTAGAGGTCAGATAATAAATAATAATAGTTAAAAAAATTATTTATATCCCACCCCTCTATGAAATGCAATTGGGGCAGCTTACAACAATTAAAATATACATCCAATTCTCTACCTCCCTTACACAATGAGCATACTCCCTGAAAACCCACTTTTTTCATGCTATCAACCCCTGTAATATGACCTACTGTTGCAGAAATCATGGAACAGCAGACCCATGGATTGGAAAGTGAGTTTTATTACACCGGTGGGCCTGACTGGAATATCATCCAAAGAGTCAGAGCCAAGAGCTATGACTACAGAATACCTTTATACAGTATAATGACAGGATGCAAAAAACAATTCCCTTCTCCTTCTCTTTGGTGTCAGCAACTTCCTTGAGACAATTGTTGATAGTTCAAGGCAAGATAGCTTAGGAACATTTGGGTACAGTTCGACCGTTATTAGAGAAAGAATTTGTTTACATCAGCATATCGTATGTTTATGGAACATAGACTTGATTAGTAAGAAACATTAACTAGGCCTGAGAGTTAAAGGAAAAAGACTTTGCAGAGTCCCAGAGTCTCATGGGCTATCTAGTCTGTCCCCAAATAGTGATTGTTAGGTGACAGCATTCAGCAAATAGACATTAGAGTCGAAATGGCTACTACACTACTACCCCTTCCCACAGTATCTTATAATTGGAAATACTTGACACTTTGGGGGGTCAGGTTGCTGGGGCAAATTAAAGGTCAGTTGGAGGTCACAATGACCTGGAGTGTGTCTTAGAAATATGATGGCATGAAAGCCCATATTAGGATTGTGCGGAAGCCCCTTATTGAACACAACCGTTAAGGAGGTATACATTAATCCTGTCATCCAGCCTTGGTCATTTCAAGCAATAATCAATCATGCAAATAAGTGACCATTCCTTAATCTATATCTCTCCTACGCTGCCTACCCTACCAAACCTACCTTACCAAACATTAAGAGGTTGCTGCAGAACCATCAGTGTTTTATCATTCTGGAACTAAAGCAATCAGTTGAATTTCATTCCCTTTGTCTATCCTGTGGGAAAGCTCCGTGATTAAAATATGGCTCTGCGGCTTCCGAAGCTTCACGGAAGTGACACGGATGGTTTCAGGAGAGGGACAACGGCGTCCGAAAACGCCCCCCTGCTGCGCAAGATCGCCGTCCCTCTCCCGAAAGTTCCTCCCGCGCTAGGCACGCTGAAACACGATCTGAAAATCTCCCCTGTCTTCCCCATAGGGCTCAGTAAGCATTTGAAAAGATTCCATTGGTGTTTTGTTCAATTTTACTAAAAATTTCAAATTGACGTGTTGCTCGACTTTTAAACTTAGCATCTTTTTGCCACACAACAGACAACACTGCTGCTTTAAATGATGACTGACAATTAACTGAAAGCCTGAAAGTGTTGATGTTTGTTCATCATGCAGGTTCAGACATGTTCAAGGTCACTACTCAAGCATTCACAATCAGTTCTCCCTGATTTGTCTGAAGGGTAGAAACACAGTCTAGTTATTTAATAGACAGACCTTGTATGAAATAGGGTATAATATTAGACCTTAGATTCCAGTAAAGTATGCCACTGATGGACCCTGCCATTCTGCCAGATTCTTTGTACCACCCTCAGATGCCAGTCTAAGTATCTTTGCTGCACAGAACTCTCTTCTTGAGATTGGTAATGACCACCCCATCTTCCCATACCTCTTTCTAGCCAACCTTTCTGCCTCAGTCTGCAATAGCTTTGTATGGTTCTTATGTTTTGTAGGTTAGTGTATCCCTTGTTTATTTCCAATAAGAATACTGTGTTTTACTTTACCTGGAGTGCTCTCTACAGCTAATACTGGTATACAAAGTTACTCTCCTTTCACAGGCTTCCTGTTTGAGCGAACAATTCCCCCACTAGATTCTGGCAGCATAGGTGGGACTCTAATACACCCCCCAGCTCTTGGGGTAATGTCCCCCATCTCTGGCAAAACCATGTAGAGCCAATGAACTGTCAGGAAATGTCTGAGAAGCTTCTGGCTATGTGACTATAGTCAGATGCAGATGCTCCAGAGGTCTCTGATGATGACGTTATCATTGTATGTCTGGGTATAGTCACGTAGCCAGATGCTTCTCAGCCACCCCTCACTCTCCACTACATGGACAATGCAGGTGAGGATGAAGATGAATCCTGCAACAGGGGAACATACCATAATTCTGTCATAGTGGAATTTTATATTTCCTGATACAGGATCTCAGCCAATACTGGCAGGGTCATTCTTTTGGTGATTTTTTAATCAACATCTTTTTTGTTTATATATTTAATTCTTTTCATTCTAACTGAGAAAATTATTTACTGATAAGGCAAAGTATTGCAGTAAGCATGAATTAATCTAGATTCATTCACAGTATGTACTTTTTCACATTTATCATTCCAGAGGAAACTTAAAAAGCTCAATTAAAACTCCATATAAGTCAGGACCACCTTGTGAGGACTGCCGTTCTGCATGTGACAAGGGATTATGCAGTAAGTGAAATGGACTCCATTGTATTGCCGATGCTTCTGCACTGCACATATCCAGCCAAACTAACATTTAGCCCTGGAGATATAGCCAGAAAGAAAGCTGCATTTAGGTAATCAGTAGGCAATTCACAGCTGCTTGTGAAAGTCCCTGGATATTGGGGCTAACATGAATTCTCAGAATAACAATGTGATTTATTGCAACAAATAGATACAGTCAGCCCTCCATATCCATGGATTCTGCATCCACAGATTCCACCAACCATAACTTGAAAATATACCAAATAATAATAATAATTGAAAAAGCAAACTTTGATTTTGCCATTTTATATAAGGGACACCAGGGTGCCAGTTACACGATAGAAATTGTCATGGTGCCTACTGCGATTTTCTGATCACGAATCCACCCCTCACTGTTTATACGATTTATGTCACTGATCTGGATATCCCAGGTGGTCCCGTGACTGATATTTACACGTCCAAAGTTCTGGGGTTTTTTAGGTTGTAGGTGTGTGGGTTTTTTGGCTGTCAATCAAGTATGCGATTACTCGTGTTTTCACAACCTCGGTGACGCACTTCCTTCAAAGTTCTGTGCCAGGAGCGCTGCTATTGGCTGGCTGGGGGGGGAGACAGGGGGGCAGAGGTTTGGTATTCCCCTCGCTTCTTTAAAAAAGGTTAACCCTTGAAACAGAGGCAGAAGGCACTTCTCAAAGACCTCAGACGGAGGAACAATTAAACCATCTCCTTTCCTTTTGAAAGCAAGCCGAGTAGAGGCTTGCAATTTCTTTGAAAGACCAGACTGAGATCTTTCCCTCAGACGCAGGGAGATCAAGCCAAGTGAGGGGGGGTGGGTGGGTCTCCCCTTTAAAATGTTAACCATTACAGCAAACCAGCTACAAACAGACAATTTTAAAGGCACAGGCACAGAGGGGGAATTAAAGGGTGTTCATTCGCTCAGAGGCTGGAATACCAGGGAGGTGACCAAGGCAGGGACGATCTCTCTGTAACATGCAGTTGAGGAAAAGGTAAAGCTGAAGGGTTTGCAGTGTAGAAATCCATTTAAAAAGGTGATTGAGTACATGCGCGTGCGCACACACATCAACCTTCGTGCAGCTGGAAGGGATGCCTTTGTTTTTGGCTGGTGAGGCTGGATCTGTTGAACGGGTGACTGACCCCTCCTTTTCTGGTCGCTGATCTCTAAGCCTGCCCCCAGTCACCATTTCCAGCCATCCCCTGGTACCGAGATATTTTGTCCCAGGCTGTTTACATTTCCGATTTTCCGAATCTTCCATTGACTTTTTTAAAAAACGGCACAACCTGCGGGACTAGAAGTCCTGCAGGTTGAGGGATAAAAGGTGGCCCCCCTTCCAAAAATCACGTACCCGACCCCAATGTACATGTAAACTGCCAGGGATCGACACAAATTCTTCCCAGGACATTTTCAGCGTGTAAACGGCCCCCAGCGCGCTTGCAGAAAGTGCGGGATGAGTCCTTCCTGAATCTTCGTTTGCAAAGAAAAGCCAGAGAGAGAGATATAATGGGACTTGAGCATCCACAGATTTTGGTATCCATGCGGGGGGGGGGGACCAAACCCCAGCGGATACAAAGGGCCCACTGTATGTAAAATAAAAGCAAAAAACACCCTCACACATTATTAACAATGAGGAAGAGGGAGACTGAGAGAGAGAATCACCAAAACAAAACCTTCCATATTTTAAGTTATGTGTTGAACTTCTATATAAAATGCCTAGGGCCTGGGCATTGTGCACTTAAAAACATGTCAGACATTCCCTAGATTTTGACTAGAACTATTTGACTATTTAATTCAGTAACTACATCAGTCTCAATTACTGCTAAAAAATATTTTCACTGATCCTAATTTCTCTTTATTTTAAAGAATCTCCATGTTTAGTTTTGAACTCCCAAACATTAGCTGAAAAATTGCAGTCACTTTTGTTAATATCTGTTCTGATGTTCTTCCATTTTCAGCCAATCCTTGCAAATATGAAGATAAATACTCTAACTGTAATGACTTAGCAAAGAGTCCTGGATGCAAGCATCCATTTGTAATGAAGAATTGCCCTGCTTCTTGCCGCTGCACCACAGAAATACATTAAGTCTCCTTCATGTAATTTCTGCTCCTTATTGCAGAACTCTGCATTGCCATTAAAATCATACAATATTTCAGTGTCTTCTGGGTGATCAATTCCAAGTGAAAGGTATACACATATTTCCGAAACTGAAAACTCATACATTTTTGTGACCTTGGGCAAGTCACATTCTCTCAACCTCAGAGGAAGGCAATGGCAAACCTCCTCTGAAGAAATCGTCACAAGAAAACCCCATGATGGGTTCATGTTAGGCTGTGGCATTACTACGGCCAATCACGTGGTGCTCTTTGGCCCCTCCACACGCCCCTAGTGCTGTCACTGACTGATGTTAGGATCACCATAAATTAGAAATGACTTGAAGGCACACTACAACAACTATTGTCTAACAGTGTTCAAAGGGGGGCAGGATTTAGAAATCAAAGGTGTCAGACACATACATGCACGTGCACAACAGATTCCAAGATAGATTCAGTATACAGGGGATTAAATACTGGAGACTTGAAATATAAAATAAGTGGATTACAGTGCAATCTGAGAACATCAGTAGCGGAGCTGCTGCTACACTACAAGGTGTAACATATTCAGCTTCCTATCCTCAGCCAACAACTGAAGCAATTCCACAACAAACAAAAGTCAGCTCTGCAACACAGATGAACATGTGCCCAGAGTGCCTAGTGGATGTGGATGATGCCCATTTTACTTGTGCGGAGAAACATAGAATCATAGAGTTGGAAGAGACCACAAGGGCTATCCAGTCCAAACCCCTGCCATGCAGGAATACACAATCAAAGCATTCCCGACAGATGGCCATCCAGCCTCTGTTTAAAAACCTCCAAAGAAGGAGACTCCATCACACTCCGAGGCAGTGTGTTCCACTGCCAAACAGCTCTTGGATAGAATCTCTTTTCCTCTACTTTGAGTCCATTGCTCCATGTCCTAGTCTCTGGAGCAGCAGAAAACAAGCTTGCTCCATCCTCAGTATGACATCCTTTCAAATATTTAAACATGGCTATCATGTCACATCTTCACCTTCTCTTCTCCAGGCTAAACATACCCAGCTCCCTAAGCCACTCCTCATAGGGCTTGGCTTCCAGACCTCCCACCATTTTGGCCACCCTCCTCTGGACACATTCCAGCTTGTCCATATCCTTCTGGAATTGTGGTGCCCAGAACTGGACACAGTATTCTAGGTGAGGTCTGACCAAGGCAGAATAGAGCAGCACTATTACTTCCCTTGATCTAGACACTATACTCCTATTGATGCAGCCTAGAATTGCATTGGCTTTTTTAGCTGCTGCATCATACTGCTGACTCATATTCAGTTTGTGGTCCAATAAGACTCCTAGATCCTTTCCCTTGTACTACTGTCAAGCCAGTCAACCCATCCTATACCTGTGCTTTTCATTTTTACTGCCCAAGTGTAGTATCCTACATTTCTCCCTGTTGAAATCCATTTTGTTAGTTTTGGCCCAGCTTTCTAATCTATTAAGGTCATTTTGAATTCTGATCCTGTCCTCTGGGGTTTAGCTTTGTGTCATCTGCAAATTTGATAAGAATGTCCTCTATTCCATCATCCAAGTCATTGATAAAGATGTTGAATAGCATCAGGCCCAGGACAGAACCCTATGGCACCCCACTAGTCACTTTTCTCCAGGATGAAAAGGAACCATGGGTTCGGTCAGTAAACCAATTACAGATCCACCTAACAGTAGCATTGTCTAGCCCACATTTTACTCGCTTAATTGGAAGAATATCGCAGGGGACTTTGTCGAAAGCTTTACTGAAATCAAGATACACTACATCCACAGCATTCCCTTCATCTACCTAGTATGTAACTCTATCAAAAAAAAAGAGATAAGATTAGTCTAGAATAACTTTGTTTTCAAAAACCCATGTTGACTTTTAGTAATCACAGCATTCCCTTTTAAGTGCTTACAGACTGACTGTTTAATGACTTGCTCTAGAATCTTTCCTGGTATTGATGTCAGGCTGACTGGGCGGTAATTATTTGGGTCTTCTTTTCCACCCTTTTTAAAGATAGGGACAAAATTTGCCCTCTTCTAGTCTGCTGGGACCTTTCCTAATCTCCAGAAATTCTCAGATTATTGACAGTGGTTCTGAGATTACTTCTGCCAGTTCTTTTAATACTCTTGGGTGTACAGTTGCCCCTCCACATTCGCAAACTTAGCATTCACGGTTTTGAATATTCGCGGTTTTGGGAGGGCCCCACCGCCCTCCCAAAAGAGTGACATGGGGCCTCCGGAGGCCCTGTGAAGGCCTTGGGAGGGAGTGGGGAGGGCTGGAGAGGCGACCACGGGGCCTTTGGAGACACTCCGGAGGCCCCATGAAGGCCTGGGGAGGGCTGGGGAGGCATTCACGGGGCCTGCAGAGGGAGGGGGAGGCCTGGGGAGGCATTCACAGGGCCTGGGGAGGGAGAGGGAGGGCTGGGGAGGCGTTCACGGGGCCTGCAGAGGCCCCATGAAGGCCTGGGGAGGGAGGGGGAGGGTTGGGGAGGCATTAACTGGGCCTGCAGAGGCCCTGTGAAGGCCTGGGGAGGGAGGGAGGAGGCCTGGGGAGGCGATCACGGGGCCTGCGCAGATGCTCCGGAGGCCCCGTGAAGGCCTTGGGAGGGAGGTGGAGGTGGGGGGGAGGCGACTATGAGTCCCCATGTTCACTTTGGTGGGGAGGGGGAGGGCAGTTGTTATTCGCAGAATTTTCACATTCGTGGGGGTCTGTGGAACATAACCCCCGCAAATGTGAAGGGACGACTGTAGTTCATCTGGCCCTGGAGACTTGGATTCATTTATAATGGCCAGGTATTCCTGAACTACCTCTTTACTTATCCTGTGACGCATTTCCCCTACTACATTCAGGTTGAGCACTGTTCTCCTTTTGGGAGAAGACCCAGGCAAAGAAGGTGTTAAGTAGTTCTGCCTTTTCTTTGTCCCCTGTTAGCCTTTCTCCATCTTCTCCATGCAGCAGCATCACCACTTCCTTATTCTTTCTTTTGCTATGGACATAACAAAAAAAAGCCCTTTTTATTGTTTTTAACTTCTCTAGCAAGCCTGAGCTCCATCTGTGCATTAGCTTTTCTGATTTTCCCCCTACACAAGCTGGCTATTAGTTTGAATTCTTCTTTGGTGATTTCTCCCTTTTTCTATTTCTTGTACATGTTCCTTTTAAGTCTTAGCTCAATTGAAAGTTCTTTTGACATCCATGCTGGTTTCTTTAGACACCTGCCATTTTTCTTCCTCATTGGAACTGTTTGAAGTTGGGCTTTCAATATCTCACTTTTAAGAAGCTCCCATCCATCATGAACTCCCTTCTCTTTTAGTATTCCTGACCATGGGATCACCCCCAGTAATTCCCTAAGTTTACTGAAATCAACTTTCTTAAAGTTTGGTAGGCATGTCTGATTACTCTTGGCCTTCCCTTTCCTCTGTATAACAAACTCCATAATAACATGGTCACTCCCCCCTGAGGATCCCACCACTTCTACCCCATTAACTCCATTAACCATCACTGTTGGTTAGTATCAGATCTAAAATAGCTGATCCCCTTGTTGCCTCTTCCACCTTCTAGACAATGAAATTGTCTGCAAGGCAAGTGAGAAATTTGTAGGACCTTAAATTTTTTGCAGAGTTGGACTTCCAAATAATAATAATAATAATAATAATAATATTTATTTATACCCCACCCCTCTGTTAAAACAATCGGGGCGGCTTACAAAAATTAAAATACAATACAGATAAAATCCCCAAACACCCCCCACCCCCACCCTCCCCCATAAAAAAATATTAAAGAATTAAAATTAAAACCAACTGATCTAAAATCACAATTAAAAACAATAAATACAATAAAATACTATAAATGGCCAGCGGACTAAAAGAAGCCAGGATCCCCTGAGGCCGGGATCTAATTAGGAAAGGCCTGCCAAAAGAGATCCGTCTTTAGTGCTTTTTTAAAGCTACTCAGGGTTGTTATCTGACAGATCTCGTTCGACAGGTCATTCCACAATTTGGGGGCGATTACCCAAAAGGCCCTCTGGGAGGTTGCAGACAGCCTAGATTTTTGTGGCTGAAGCAAATTCCTCCCAGAGGACCGGAGTGCATGGGGAGGATTGTATGGGAGGAGGTGGTTCCGGAGATAAGCTGGACCCAAGCCATTTAGGGCTTTAAAGGTAATAACCAACACCTTATACTGGGCCCGGAAACTGATAGGCAGCCAGTGGAGAGATCTTAACACTGGAGTTATATGGTCTCTCCGAGATGTTCCCGAGACCACTCTGGCTGCCATATTTTGTACCAACTGAAGTTTCCGGACCAAGCATGAGGGCAGACCCATGTAGAGCGCATTGCAGAAATCTAGATGAGAGGTTACCAGCGCGTGCACCACAGTCTCGAGGTCCTTTACTTCCAGGAAATGGCGCAGCTGGCGTATCAGCCGAAGCTGATAACAGGCACTCCTGACTGTCACATTCACCTGACTCGTCATCTGAAGCGATGAATCAAGGAGCACCCCCAGACTGCGAACACAGTCCTTAATGGAGAGCGTGACCCCATCCAGGACTGGAGGTTGCAACCCAACTCCTGGTTTCGGGGCTGCTACCGTGAGCACCTCTGTTTTGTCTGGATTTAATCTCAATCTGTTTTTCCTCATCCAGCCCATTACTGCTTTAAGACAATCATTAAGAGGAGAGACACCATCGGAATTCGAGGCCGACGATCGGGACAAGGAGAAATAGATCTGGGTGTCATCAGCGTACTGATAACACCCAGCCCCAAAACTCCGAATAATCTCACCCAGCGGCTTCATATAGATGTTAAACAGCATCGGGGACAGGATGGCGCCCTGCGGAACACCACAAGTAAGCTCCTTTCTGCTGGAGCAACTGTCCCCGAGCAAAACCCTCTGGGACCTGCCCGAGAGGAAGGACCGGAACCACTGGAGTGCAGTGCCTCCGATTCCTAACCCTCTCAGGCGATCCAAGAGGATGCTATGATCTATCGTATCGAAAGCCGCTGAGATGTCCAAAAGCACCAACAGGGTCACGCTACCCCTGTCGATGCTTAGACGCAGGTCGTCGGTTAAGGCAACCATGGCAGTCTCAACTCCAAATCCCGTCCTAAAGCCAGTTTGAAATGGGTCTAGATAATCGGTTTCATCCAAGACCACTTGGAGTTGAAGCGCAACTGCCCTCTCGATCACTTTGCTCAAGAATGGTAACATAGAAACTGGCCTATAGTTGTTCATGTCCAGGGGGTCAAGGGAAGATTTTTTCAGGAGCGGCCTAACGGCTGCTTCCTTTAAACAAGATGGAACACACCCTTCTGAGGGATGCATTGATGATGTCCTTAAGGAACACCATCAAGGCAGTCCCCCCCGGATGGCCAGCCATGAAGGGCAAGGATCAAGCGGGCAGGTCGTCTTCTTCACCCTACCAAGTAGCTTGTCCACGTCCTCGGTACTCATGGATTGAAATTCATCCAGTAAACTTACATCAACGGAGTCGCTGGACACCTTGTCAATCGTTCTGTCAAATTACTGGCATCTAAGTCGGCTCTTATCCGAGAGATTTTATCTGCAAAGAAATTGTTAAACGCGTCACAGCAGGCTGTCGTTGGGTTAAGCAACGGGTTCTGCGCAGGAATAACCTGCGTCAACTCCCTTACCACCCTAAACTGCTCAGCTGGACGGGACTCTGCAGATGCAATACGTGCAGAGGAGATGGATCTCTGCGCTGCACGTATTGCCTCTTGATAGGACCAAAGAAAGTTCCTATGATGAGTCCTGTCGGATAAGAGTCGAGTTTTCCGCCAGTTGCGCTCTAGTCGTTGCCCAACCCGCTTCATTTTCCTAAGCTCTGTTGTATACCATGGCTTACGGTTTGGAGCGGGTTGGAAAGGACGCTTGGGAGCGATCGTGTCAATAGCCTTGGTAAGGTCGGTGTTCCAGGTATTAACCAAAGCTTCGACAGGGTCACCGGCGTTACCAACCATTAAACCCTCCAAGGCTTTCTGGAATCCTCTTGGTTCCATTAACCTTCGAGGGCGGACCATTTTAATGGGTCCACCACCCCCGGTGGGGCAGGAAGAGACTCTTAGTAAAGTCTTGACCAGGAAATTATCCGTCCATGACAATGCGGTGGTTTTTATAACCTCCGCCCACGGATATTCCTGCTCCGTACTAAAGACTGCATCGAGGGTATGACCCGCACAATGTGTGGGCCCGACGACCATTTGGGATAGGCCCATGTTTGTCATGGTTTTCATGAACTCCCGAGCCGCACCAGTCAGATTTGTCAAGCTGGTCTCGAGTGGAATGTTGAAGTCACCCAAAACTAAAAGTCTGGGTGACTCCAACAGCAGCTCTGAGACCAGCTGTATCAGCTCGGTTAGGGAGTCTGCTAGACAACGGGGTGGTCGGTATACTAGCAGAACCCCCAAACTATCCCTGGTCCTCAGGCTAAGGTACATACACTCAAAGTGGACTGTGTTTCGGACAGGTATCCTGGTCAAGGTCAGATTGTTCTTATCAACCAGAGCCACTCTGCCCCCCCCCCACTTCCCCTCACCTGCTCACTGACAGAATACCTGGCTGGGAGGGCCTGTGCCCATGTGACAGCGCTATCCTCTCCCAGCCAGGTTTCTGTGAAGCAAGCCAGGTCGGCATCCTCATCCAAGAGAAGATCGTAAATAATATGAGTTTTATTCTTAACCGACCTGGCATTGCAGAGGAGCAAAGTAAGGTTCTGTGGAATGGTTGGTACACTCTCCAATCCATTCCGGGAAACAGGGTGAACTGAAGGTGGGATAGCTAACAAACAGTGATCCCGCCTTCTTTTGTAACATCTGTTCACTCTGTTCCGACCATACCTCCCTTTCCCCAGCACAACTCCAATTTCCGCCCCCACTCCATTCCCAGCCTCAGCTGACTTCAATTGCCGGCTTCGAGTCCTTCTGGCTGCTGGCTGGTGTTCCTGAGGGGTGTGGACCACGCCCCCTCCCGCTGCTGCCTCGCTGCCCAGAAGTCCTCAGGCCCCCACTACAGCCTCCTGGCCCGGTGGAGTGGGGTGAAAGGCTGCTGCAGGCTGGAGAACCCCTGGCTTGCTGGCTCAGGATAGTTGAAATCCCCCATTATTTCTACATCTCTCTTTTCTGAATGTGTGGTCATCTGTTCCAGGAAGGCATCATCCAAGTCCTCCATTTGGCTTGGAGTTCTGTAGTAGAACTTCACAATGACATCCCTGTTGTTTCTCTCCCCCTTAATTTTTACCCAGATACTCTCAATCTGGCTCCCAGGATTTAAGTCATGGATCTCTTCACTCGTGTACACATCCTTAACATGCGATGCTACTCCACCTCCCTTTCTGTTTAGTTGATTTCTGTGAAATAGGTTATACCCCCCTATTACTACATTCCAGTCATGAAACTCATCCCATCAGGTTTCAGGGATGCCTATTAAATCATATTTTCTTTGCTGTGCTAAGAGTTCAAGTTCATCCTGTTTATTTCCCATGTTCTTTGTATTATTATAGATACATCTAAGACATGGGCCATTCCCCCATCTGCCTTTTAAAGGTTCACACACACACACACACACACGGTTTGGTTCTTGTACTATTTGCCTTGTTGTTTGTATAACATTTACGCTATTATCTCCAGCACTTGATCTCCTGCCCTCAAGAATACTGTCTCCCTTCCCCACATAACTCAGTTTAAAGCCCTCCTGACAAGCTCTTTCAGGCTCTTAGCAAACACACCCCTTCCAACCGCTATGAAGTGCAACCCATCCCTTGCTAGAAGTCCACCTCCATGAAACTACACAAAAACTGGCAGAGCCAGTTGTTCATTTCCACTATTTTTTTGTCTCTTCTACTGGAAAGAAAGACAAAATAACTACCTGTGCATCCAAGTCCTTCAGCTTCCTACCAAAGGCCTCATAATCCCTTTTGATATTCTGAAGGCTATGCCTTGCAGTATCATTGGGTCCCATGTGGACCAAAAGCAGGGGAGAACGGTCAGTGGGCTTGACGAGTCTTGTCAGCCTCTCTGTTACATCTTGGATGTTTGCCTCATGGAGACAGCACGCCTTTTAAGGCATCTTATCAGGCCCACAAACTACTGATTCTGTACCCCTCAGCAAGGAGTCCCCTACCACCACCACACTCCTTCGAGGATCAGCAGAGGCCAATCTGTGTGATGAACCTTCCAAGAAGGCACAAGTCCACCCAAAGTGATGGATTCTATTTCCTCAAATCATTTCTTCTAGCAGACACAGTACAGGAAAGCAGATGAATATAAGCTTGAATCACAACACCTCCTGAGAGCAAACCACCCCTGGAGCAGCAAGGCAGAAGAACAGAACATGAAGTGATATAAATGTTATAAAATGACTGTTTTTGTGACAAGGTTCTTTTTGATCTAGAGAGAGAGAATAAGGTTCAACCACTAGGACTATAGGAGAAGACCATTACTTGAACACCAGATCTGGTTTTAAACACTCCTTTCATATAAAATTTATTAGACATACATTAAACATGGTATCAGACATGCATTAGACATGTACAATCACAGGTAACATTTATTATGCAAACACACAATGACTTTTGGTACCAAGAATTTCATTCACTCACACACTTACACACTATACTCACAAACAGGCACCTCATGAAAATTAGATTTTCATAGGGCTACGGATGCAGGTTTAGCACTTATTGCTTGCATGACCAGTGGTCGAAAAGTAACATATTTATTGTAACATAAACAGCAGCAGTGGGTAGCCACAGCCACAAAGTACAACTCTTCCTACAGACAGGTGTCTGAGGGCAAGAACGCAGTGTAAATATGTATGGACATGCTTATTCTGGGTTGCACAGCTGACCAGCCAATTATAGAATGGTTGATGGGCCTTGAGTTAACCCATTGAGAAATGGTCAACTAACTTTTCCTGCCAGTTTCCAGGCCAGTTTCCTGCTTTCCTGTCAGTTTCCAGGCCAGTTTCCTGCCAGGGAGAAGAAGGAGAGCAGCTTCTGGACAGCCATTTGACTGGGGAGATTGAATTTTTTTAAAACTGTTGGGAGAGGCTGCTTGTTGCTGAGGGGGTGGAGCTTCTTTGAGTCACACCTGTGAGTGGCAGGGGGTTGGACTGGATGGCCCTCATGGTCTCTTCCAACTCTACATTTCTATGATTCTATGAACTCCCTACCCACCAAGACAAAAGTGAGAGGGAGGGCTTCATATGTACTTGCAGAACTGTACTTAGCACTGCACTTATGCAACCTCTGTGAAATTTCTACTTCCACAACAATTTTTATGTTTGCATAATATGTCAGTAGAACTCAGGCCTGAATAGTACAAATAAAGCCTGCAAGCAGTCCTTCCTTGAGCATGCATACAGCCAGGGCCACACAGGAACAAAATAACATGAGCTAGTGGGTAGGAAGCAGGCATGGATAACCCATACACTCCACAAGCGAAAGCCTCAAGTCCCTTTCAATATTTTATTGAAATTAAAGAAAGAAAAGAACAAACCAAACAAAAAGAAGAAAGTAGAAAAAATAAATCAAATAAAATATACATAAGTAAAGCTACTTAGCTTCTGACCTTTTCAATGACTACATAGCAACATATACAGTTGCCCCTTCATATTCGCTGGGGTTTGGTTCCAGGACCCCCCGTGGATATCAAAATCCGTGAATACTCAAGTCCCATTATATGCAATGGCATAGCAAAATGGTGTCCCTTATAAAAGATGGCAAAATCAAGGTTTGCTTTTTCGATTATTTTTAAAATAATATTTTCAAGCTGAGAATACTTAAATCCGTGGATACCAAATCTGTGGCTATGGAGGGACAACTGCATATATAAAACACTTCACCTTACATCCTACCCTTCTTCTGGTAATTAACTCATGTTAATTCTCAAAACCTGCTGTTATTAAATCACTTTCTTCTTTCCTCAAAAGTCTATTAGAGGGTTTTTGAAAAAAATCTCTAATAATTTTTGTCTAATCAAACTAGATAATTTCTCCATTTCTGCTAACTCATTACTTTCAACATCCATTCTTCCCCTGTAGGAATCTCTAAATTTTCCCAGTTCTGGGCATGTAATACTCTCACTGCTGCAATCATATATGAAACACTTTTCCATAGTTCCTTTCCAGAAAATCATCCAAAAGTCCTAATAGATAAAGTTCTGGTTTTAACTGTATATTAATCTTCAATATTCTGAAAGTATAGATTTGAGCCTTATTTTTTATTATTATTATTATTATTTTTCTTTTGCCTTCTCACAAGTACACCTCATATGTTAAGAGGTCCCTTCTTGTTCACATTTCCAACACTAGTTTAGGGCTACTTTGTATGTTCTAGACAGCTTATCTGGAGTTATATACCAGTGATACATGATTTTATAGAAATTCTCTTTAAGATTATAACAAAATGTAAATTTCAATCCCTTTGACCACAACCATTCTAACTGCTCCATTTGTATCACAGAAACATAGAATTGTAGAGTTGGAAGAGACCACAAGGGCCATCCAGTCCAACCCCCAGCCACGCAGGAAATCACGATCAAAGCATCCCCGAAAGATGGCCATCCAGCCCCTGTTTAAAGACCTCCAAGGAAGGAGACCCCACCACGCTCCGAGGGAGTGTGTTCCACTGCCGAACAGCTCTTACTGTCAAAAAGTTCCTCCTAATATTGAGGCGGAATCTCTGTTCCTGGAGCTTGCATCCATTGTTCTGTGTTCCAGTCTCTGGAGCAGCAGAACACAAGCCTGCTCCATCCTCAGCGTGACATCCCTTCAAATACTTAAACAGGGCTATCATATCGCCTCTTAATTATCTTTTTTCCAGGCTAAACATACCCAAATCCGAAGTCGAAAAAACAGTCCGAGTCAAGAGGAGAAAGACGTAGCGATCGAAAAGAACCAGTTCCCTACTAGCTGCTCATGCGGCAGATGAAAGGAACTGAAGGGAGCGCCTATATAGGGACCGCTAGGATGGGTGGAGTTACCACCAAAATCATAGAATCATAGAATCATAGAATTGCAGAGTTGGAAGAGATCACGAGGGCCATCCAGTCCAACCCCCCTGCCACGCAGGAAATCTTGATCAAAGCATCCCCGATAGATGGCCATCCAGCCTCTGTTTAAAGACCTCCAAGGAAGGTGACCCCACCACGCTCCGAGGGAGTGTGTTCCACTGCCGAACAGCTCTTACTGTCAAAAAGTTCCTCCTCATGTTGAGGTGGAATCTCTGTTCCTGCAGCTTGCACCCACTGCTCCGTGTTCCAGTCTCTGGAGCAGCAGAACACAAGCCTGCTCCATCCTCAGCGTGACATCCCTTCAAATACTTAAACAGGGCTATCATATTGCCTCTTAATTATCTTTTTTCCAGGCTAAACATACCCAGCTCCCTAAGTCTCTCCTCATAAGGCATGGTTTCCAGACCTTTCACCATTCTAGTTGCCCTCCTCTGGACATGCTCCAATTTGTCAATATCCTTTTTGAATTGTGGTGCCCAGAACTGGACACAGTATTCTAGGTGAAGTCTGACCAAGGCAGAATAGAGTGGCACTATTACTTCCCTTGATCTGGACACTATACTTCTATTGATGCAGCCCAAAATCGCATTGGCCTTTTTAGCTGCCACATCATACTGTTGACTCATGTTCAACTTGTGGTCTACTAGGACTCCTAGATCCCTTTTGCACGTAGTCTCATTCAGCCAGGTCTCCCCCATCCTATATCTATGCATTTCATTTTTCTGCCCTAAGTGCAGTACCTTACATTTCTCTGTATTGAATTTCATTTTGTTAGCTTTGGGCCAGCTCTCCAGTCTATCCAGGTCATTTTGAATGTTGATCGTGTCCTCTAGGGTATTAGCTACTCCTCCTAATTTGGTGTCATCTGCAAATTTGATAAGTAAGGCCCTAATTCCCTCATCCAAGTCATTGATAAAATGTTGAATAGCACCAGGCCCAGGACAGAACCTTGTGGCACCCCACTGGTCACATCTTTCCAAGAGGAAGAGGAGCCACTGCTGAGCACCTTTGGGTTCGGCCAGTCAACCAATTACAAATCCATTTAACAGTTAACTTGTCTAGCCCATGTTTTACAAGCTTGTTTGCAAGAGCGTCATGGGGAACCTTGTCAAAGGCCTTAGGAAATCAAGGTATACAATATCCACAGTGTTCCCTTCATCTACCAAGCTAGTAATTTTATCAAAAAAAGAGATCAGATTAGTCTGGCATGACTTGTTTCTCTGAAACCATGTTGACTTTTTGTGATTATGGCATTGCCTTCTAAATGTTCACAGACTCTCTGTTTAATGATCTGCTCTAGAATCTTCCCTGGTATTGATGTCAGACTAACTGGACGATAATTGTTGGGATCCTCTTTTTTCCCCTGTTTGAAGATGGGGACAATGTTTGCCCCCCTCCAGTCTGTTGGGACTTCTCCTGTTCTCCAGGAGTTCTCAAAGATTATTGCCAATGGCTCTGAGATTATATTTGCCAGCTCTTTTAATACTCTGGGATGTAGTTCATCTGGTCCTGGAGATTTAAATTCATTTAGATTAAGAAGGTATTCCTGTACTACCTCTTTACTTATTTTGAGCTGGATTTCCCATATTGTGTCCTCTGTTCCATTCTCCTCAGGTTGGTCCTCCTTTTCCTTTTCTGAAAACACTGAGGCAAAGAAGGTGTTGAGTAATTCTGCCTTTTCTCTGTCCGCTGTTAGCATTTTGCCATCTTCTCCACGTAGTGGCCCTATCATTTCCTTCTTCCTCCTTTTGCTGCGGACATACCCAAAAAAACCCTTTTTATTGTTCTAGGGCACGTTTCTAGGATGGAGGACTATCGCCTCCCAAAAATACTACTCTACGGTGAACTCGCCACGGGTCAGCGTAAGAGGGGCGCTCCAAAAAAGCGATACAAAGACTCCCTGAAACAACATCTCAGGCTTGGCCAAATTGATCACCAACAGTGGTCCGCCCTGGCCTCACATCGGGAGGCATGGAGACGCAATATCCACAATGCTGCAGCCTTATTTGAGAACTCACGACGAACAAGTCTTGAAGAGAAACGACAACGCAGAAAGAATCACAACCCAAAAACATCACCCAAGGAGACCTTCTGCTGCGCTTTTTGCAACCGGACTTGTTTATCTCGGATTGGCCTTTTTAGTCATCAGCGCGCTTGTAGAAGGCGCGGGATGAGTCCTTCCTGAATCTTCGTTTGCGAAGAAAAGCCAGAGAGATTGTTCTTAACCTCCCTAGCAAGCCTGAGCTCATTCTGCGCTTTAGCTTTTCTGACTTTACTCCTACACGTGTTCGCTATCTGTTTGAATTCTTCTTTGGTGATTTCCCCCCTTTTCCATTTCCTATACATGTTCCATTTCCTATACATGTTCCGTTTAAAACTTAGCTCCATTGAAAGTTCATTAGTCATCCATCCTGGTTTCTTGAGACACCTCCCATTTTTATTCCTCAATGGTACTGTTTGAAATTGTGCCTTCAGTATCTCCCTTTGAGAAAGTCCCATCCGTCTTGAGGTCTCTTTTAGTATTCCTGACCATGGGATCACCCCCCATTATTTCCCTGAGTTTATTGAAATCAGTTCTCCTAAAGTCAACAATGCGTGTCTGACTATGCCTGGCTTCTCCTTTCCATTGTATAACAAACTCCAGGAGAACATGATCACTCTCACCTAAGGGTTCCACTATTTGCACCCCATTAACCAGGTCATCTCTGTTGGTTAGGATCAGATCTAAAATAGCTGACCGCCTTTTTGCCTCTTCCACCTTTTGAACCATGAAATTGTCTTCCAGGCAAGTAAGGAATTTGGTAGACCTTGTAATTTTGGCTGAGTTAGATTGCCAGAAAATATCAGGATAGTTGAAGTCACCCATCACGACTACATCTCTCCTTTCTGCGTGTGTGGTCATCTGTTCTAGAAAGGCATCATCTAATTCCTCCATCTGACTTGGGTGTCTGTAGTAGAGTCCCACAATAACATCCCTGTTGTTTCTCTCCCCTTTAATTTTTATCCAGATGCTCTCCACCTGGCTTCCAGTATTGATGTCATGGATCTCTTCACTGGTATAAATATCCCTGGCATATAATGCTATTCCTCCTCCTTTCCTGTTTCTCTTATAAAGGTTATACCCCTCTATTCCTACATTCCAATCATGCAACTCATCCCACCAGGTTTCAGTAATGCCTATTATATCATACTTGCTTTGTAATGCTAGGAGTTCAAGTCCATCTTGCTTATTTCTCATGCTCTGTGCATTAGTGTAGAGACATCTAAGACTATGTGTTCCCTTTACTTGCTGCCTGTGCTAGTTTTTTTGCCTCCCACTGTTGGGTCCTTGCACTGTTTGCCTTGTTCCCTCTATGACAGTTTGACTATTTTCTCCAGCTCTTTTGCCTTCCAGAATACTATCTCCCTCCCCCACTATGACTCAGTTTAAAGCCGTCCTGATCAAATTCTTGAGACTGTTGGCAAAAATGTTTCTTCCAACTGTTGTAAGATGCACCCCATCTCTTGCCAGAAGTCCCCCCGCATGGAAGCGCAGTCCATGATGCAAGAATCCAATTTGTTCTCAGCGACACCATCTACGGAGCCAGTTGTTTACGTCGGCTATTTTCCTCTCCCTTCTTGGACCATGCCCCTCAACTGGCCGAAGAGACGAGATGACCACCTGTGCGTCCATTTCTTTCAGCTTCCTCCCCAGGGCCTCATAATCTCTTCTGATCTTGGGAAAGCTGTGCCTTGCAGTATCATTGGTTCCCACATGGACCAAAAGGAAGGGGTAATGATCCGTAGGCTTGACGAGTCTTGTCAGCCTCTCCGTCATATCACGGATCTTTGCCCCAGGGAGACAACACACCTCTCGAAACATCTTGTCAGGCCCACAAACCACTGCTTCTGTACCCCGCAGCAAGGAGTCCCCCACCATCACCACACACCTCCCCCGAGGCTTCGCAGCTGCTGTTCCTTGCGGTGGTCCTCTCAAGGTCCCCTGCTCTGCCCCTGAAGTCTGTCCATGCTGTTCTTCCTCATTGTCCTTGATAAGGGAGAGGGCTTTGAATCAATTCTGTAGCTGCAAGCTGCTCAAAGAATCCCTGGATTTTCTTGTTTTGTGTGTGACATTCCTCCAGCTGTCTACTTTCTGTGTCTGTGAAGTGACCCTCTCCTCCACAGCCACTTCCTCTGTGTGGTCCCCATCCAAGACTGTTTGTTCTGTTCTGTCCAGGAAAACCTCTTGCTCATGAAATTGTTGAAGTGTAGCTACCCGTGTCTCCAACTGCTGGACTTTCTCCTCCAAGAGGGCTACCAACTTGCACTTGGTGCATGTGAAGTTCCCCACGTCTGTAGACAAGAAGACAAACATCCCACAAGTGTTGCAGGTGACTGCTGCAATCCTCTCAGTGTCCATGGTGAGAGCTTTTAGGTAATCTAAGAACTCTTAGGTAATGCTGAGAACTCTAAGCTGTACTTTTAGGTTTGCTGTATTTTTGTTTGGTCACTGAAATTCTTCTTCTCCCTGGCAGGAAACTGGCCTGGAAAGCGTCTGCAAGGAGTTATATAGAGCTAGGCTCCCAGCTCCACCCCCTAGTGACTCACAGATGTGACTCACAGAAGCTCCACCCCCTCAGCAACAAGCACCCTCTCCCAACAGTTTTAAAAAAAATTCAAACTCACCCACTCAGAATGGCTGTCCAGAAGCTGCTCTCCTTCTTCTCCCTGGCAGGAGAATTTCTAGCCCATTTATCATACAGTCTTTCACTTGTTCTTCTTCCATGTGCTTTCTGTATAACTCGCTCTAGTCCATATAATAAAATTATCTCCAAAATACATCTCTTCCAAGAATCTAAATAGAAAAAATTCAGGTGCATCCACACTACACAAATAATCCAATAGGGAAACTGGATGATTTGCTATGGCTCCTTCCTATGCAATCCTGGGCTCTGTAGTTTGGTGCGGCATCAGCATTGGTAGAGAAGGCTAAAGACCTTGCAAAACTACAAATCCCAGGATTCAATTGGAGGGAGCCATGGCAAATAATTCAGTTTCAAACTGGATTATTTGTGTAGTGTGGATTATATCTTCAGTGAAAATTGTCAAAGGCCTTTTCCTCATCTAGGAAAATCAATGCGGACTACTTCTCATTGTGTCTTTCCAAATACAGTCATCCCTCCACATTCGTGGGGTTAGTGGCTCAAGACCCCACGAATGTGAAAATAACGCAAATAAAAAGGGCCTCCCCCCACCCGCCCACAACCCCCCCACACCCTTCCAAAGTGGCGAAGGGGCTTTTTGAGTCCCATCACTGCTTAGGAAAGCACGGGGGTGGCTAAAAAGCCTCCCGCTAGCCTGGTTGCCACCCCCGCCCCCTGCCACGCTTCCCAAAGCAGCTATGGGGCTCTCGTGCCCCATACCCACTTCGGGAAGGTCAGGGTGGCAGTGGCCGGGAGGGTGGCCAGCCTCCTCCCGGCCTTCCCAAAGGGGCTCTGGGGCTTTGAAGGCCGGGGAGGTCGGCAGGTGGGCCAGGAAGTTGGCCAGCTTCCTCCCGGCCTTCCTGAAGTGGCTCTGGGGCTTTGAAGCCCCACAGCCGCTTTGGGAAGGCTGGGGAGGTTGGTGGCAGGGCAGGCGGGTCATTGGCCAGCCTCCCCCCGGCATTCCCAAAGGGGCTCTGGTGATTGAGAGCCCCATAGCCACTTTGGGAAGGTTGGGAGGGGCTGAGGGAGTGCAGCAGAGAGGCTTTTCAGCCACCCCCATCCTCCCAAAGCTGCAACAAGTCTTGGAAAGCTCCATTGCAGCTTTGGGGAAGGGCAGGAGGTGGTTGAAAAGCACCTTTGCCATGAACTCCCCACTCTCTGGAACTTGGCTCTCCACCCCAAACAGAGCCAAGCCCCAGGAGATCAGGGAGTTGGGTGCGCAGTTTGCTCAGCAAGCACTCCATTTAAATAGGCTCCTCTTCCTTGTGTGTGAGGGAGAGAAGCTGATTTAAATATTGTGCTTGCTGAGCAAACTGTGAATAATCAAAACCGCGAAAGTGAAAGCCACGAATGTGGAGGGGCAACTTGTATTCCAGTATGTCCAACACATTTCTAATATTATCCTGTAGTTGTCTTTTGGCTAATAATCCACACTAGTCCCCATGTGCAAAGTCTTGTATTTTCAGTCTTTCTGCCAGAATCGTTGTAAGCCGTATATAATCATTATTTAATAATGAAATTGGCCTATAATTTTTTTTCAATGTCAAGTCATGATCTTCTTTTGATATTAATGCTATATTTGCCTCATTCTGACAATCAGGAATCTTCCCACTTTGCAAAATAGAGTTCATCATCTGGTGTAAAGACAATAAAAATTCATCTTCAAAACATTTGTAATAAAGGGCCAACAACCCACCAGTGTCTTTCCAATAGTAGTCTTCTTTATAGCTTCACATCTCTCTCACACACTGTTATAGAAGTATTTCATAATCTGTCTCTGATGATCCATGATCGTAGGTAAATTCTGCTTACTCAAATAATAATCCACTTCCTCTAAGGAAACTTCATGCCATTTATATAGAGAGGAATAATACTGATAAAATGTTTTCAGTGTACTTCCATTTTCCATTAATACACCATCACCTTCTTGCAATTTTAATATCATTTTCTTCTCTTTTTCTTTTTGTAACTTATATGCCAATAACCTCCCTGGTTTATTTGCATATTCAAAATTCTTCTGCTTTGCATAACTCATCTTTTTCACTATTCATGTCCTCAGTTTTCAATTTAAAGTTTAAACTCACTCATTAATCTGCTTCATCTTATTGGTTAGCTGGTCAATTGACTCTTTGGCTTCTTTAACCTCTCATTGGATCTCTTGTTTGATTTCTTGCTTCAGTTCCTTCTTCATTTTTTCCCACTTATTTTGATTGTTCTGTTGTGTGTCATGATCAATCTCAACTCTTCCAGCATTTTCTGAGACATTTCTGATGAAATCACCTTCTCAGCAAGTGAATTTATTGATGGTCTCCTTCCTTCAGGCAGTTTTGTCGGTCTAGTTGTCATAGATATAATCTTCTTGATCCAACAGCTTCCTTTTTAAATCAAATTGTCATCATTTCTTATTTATTTCCTATTTTTTCTGAATGTCCACTAGGTAGGTAGCATTTCATTAAAAAAAATTAACATATGTGGACTATTTTCCTACATGAAATCTTCAGAGTGTGGTGTAGTGGCAAGAATATATTGGGAACCCTAGTTGTACCAGTTCTAGTCGGAGGAGAACAACATTTTTGCAATGGATGGGGCCACATGGGCAAGCACTAAAAGGGAACAAGTACCAGAAACTGACTTCTAGATCAGTGGGAAATGGTGAAAAGAAATGGGGGTTTGTTTCACCCAAAGGGGGATGTGACTACTACAGAAATTCAATACGGAGAAATGTAAGGTACTGCACTTAGGGCAGAAAAATGAAATGCATAGATATAGGATGGGGGAGACCTGGCTGAATGAGACTACGTGCGAAAGGGATCTAGGAGTCCTAGTAGACCACAAGTTGAACATGAGTCAACAGTGTGATGGGGCAGCTAAAAAGGCCAATGCAATTTTGGGCTGCATCAATAGAAGTATAGTGTCCAGATCAAGGGAAGTAATAGTGCCACTCTATTCTGCCTTGGTCAGACCTCACCTAGAATACTGTGTCCAGTTCTGGGCACCACAATTCAAAAAGGATATTGACAAATTGGAGCGTGTTCAGAGGAGGGCAACTAGAATGGTGAAAGGTCTGGAAACCATGCCTTATGAGGAGAGACTTAGGGAGCTGGGTATGTTTAGCCTGGAAAAAAGACGGTTAAGAGGCGATATGATAGCCCTGTTTAAGTATTTGTGAAGGGGTGTCACGTTGAGGATGGAGCAAGCTTGTTTTCTGCTGCTCCAGAGATTGGAACACGGAGCAATGGATGCAGGCTCCAGGAACAGAGATTCCACCTCAACATTAGGAGGAACTTTTTGACAGTAAGAACTGTTCGGCAGTGGAACGCACTCCATCGGAGCGTGGTGGGGTCTCCTTCCTTGGAGGTCTTTAAACAGAGGCTGGATGGCCATCTGTCAGGGATGCTTTGATCGTGATTTCCTGCATGGCAGGGGGTTGGACTGGATGGCCCTCGTGGTCTCTTCCAACTCTACAATTCTATGATTCTATGATTCTAAGAGCAAAGCTCTGTGAGGTGTTCTGCCAACCACAACAATGTTAGATGCAAAAAGTGGGCAGCTGCACTGAAATCCAAATGTATTCCTCCATAGAGCAATTCTCAAGCTTCAGACACAAAAGAAGTGGGTCTATGTTGACTTCCAGTGGCAGGTAGGCATGGCATGCCCCTTCCCTAATAAGCCCCTCCTCCTCTGCCCTATCCACAGCACTCAAGGAGCACAGTCATAAAGATGAGAACTCAAAGGGGCCCAATAAAGAGTTGGGGCCCAGTGGAACAGCACAGACACAAGTCCCATGGCTATGAGCTCATAAGGGGAAAAAAACACTCCAACTCTGAGGCATCTACAGCAGTGGTAGCTTCTATGTCAGTAGAGATCTCTGGGGGGGTTGCCCACACATTTAAGGAGCTATCTGATGTACTGAATCTATTTTGGGCATAAGGTCCAGCACCTTGGTAATTTCAGGCAACTACACAGAAAACCACCTGACAACAGAGCCACCAGATTTCACTGATCAATGTACATCAGATATGGTTGATGATCAGATCAGTGGCCTGATTCAGATAACTGGCTCACATAAATCATGTCCTAACTTCCAGAGGGACAATTACTCATGCTTAGGTTTTTCATGGGGTTTTTCCAGGCTGTGAGGCTGTGTTCTGGAAGAGTTTATTCCTGATGTTTCGCCTGCATCTGTGGCTTCAGAGAATGGTGGCATAGGGGGTGTGTGGGGTTTATACTGTGGCTAGTTCCAAATACACAAGGGCACATATCTCCAACAGGGGCTCACAGTATATAACCCCCACACACACCCTACGCCACCATTTTCTGAAGATGCCAGCCACAGATGCAGGCGAAACATCAGGAATAAACTCTTCCAGAACACAGCCTCACAGCCCGGAAAAAAACACACAAAAAACTATGGATGCTGGCTGTGAAAGCCTTTGACTTCACATTACTCACACTTAGTCTGTTGTACCAGAAAACCAAAAATGACTTAGGATATAACTGAGAAAGACTAATACATTCATTATGCCATTATGCCTTTGGTGACCATTTCCTCAGAAACATGATGGAATACACTCCATATATCAGCTAAAGTGGATTCTGGTCCTCTAATGCTTATATCATAATTAATGTGATGTAAAGAGATTTCTTGTTAACTACATCCCAGGATAACTTTTCTTTCACCCACCTCCCCTCACCGCATATACACATTTCATCAACAGGTACATTTAGGATTGCCAAGTTGCTAACTGGAGAAAGGCCCTCCTTGCTTCACCTTTTCCCCATAACAATGTTAGGGAAGAGATATAGACCTGTGTCGATAATACACTGTCTCTTTAAGATTTGTGTGTTTTGCTGATGATTTTTAAGGAAACTTACCCAAGATTTGATATCATAGTTCAGGGATAGGTAACTGTGGGCCCTCAGATGTTTTTGACTGCAACTCCCCCAGTCCTTCACTATTGGCTATGCTAGCTAGGTACAATGGAAATTGTAAAAAAAAAGAAAAAGAAAAAAAAAAGAACCAATTTGAAGGACCACAATTATCTACCTCTGCCCTAATCTTTCCATTGATAGTCAATTAAGCAAGTGGAACATAAGAGGCATCGTTAAATCCAATGAAAATGTATGTGAAGTAGGAGTAATTTTTTAAAAAAACATACAGACACAAAGGAGGAGGAGGAACCCAGATGAACACTCACAGGACTTTTTTGGACAAGTAAAATGCAACGGAAGCAGCCTCGCCACGTTGCGAGACTGCTGTGCTGAAGGGCGTCCCTTTTGGATGACGCCCGTCCCTGCCGGTACTGTTGTGGTACCGCAGGGACATTTGAGTGTAATATTTTGGCGATTTTTACTCACAATCAACTTTCGTGAGTAAAAAGCGCCAAAATATTACACTAAAATGTCCCTGTGGTACCGCAACAATACCGTCAGGGACGGGCGTCATCCGAAAGGGACGCCCTGCAGCGCAGCAGCCTCGCAACGTGGCGAGGCTGCTTCCGTTGCATTTTACTTGTCTGAAAAAGTCCAAAGTCTCAAGAATATGTTGGCTATTTTCTGGCATCATCTCCCTTATCATAACATTGACAACTTTGCAAAACTTGTCAGTAAAAGTGTCCCTACATTCTAGAACAATTTCCTTCATCTTGAAAACACAGAAGAACCTTCTGTAGGTGTAGGCCCACTTTTCAGGTCTGTCAAGTGCCCAAGGGCCACACTTTTTATTTTTGATTATGGATTTAGTTTAATTTAATTAATTCTAAAACAAGTTAGAATTGGAGCTGGGAGAACCTTATTTGGCATTGGTTGAAGGGCTCATGGGGAGTCTTGCCCCTCTCTCTGGGTTTTTTTTGCAAACAAAGATTCAAGAAGGACTCATCCTGCGCTTTCTGCAAGCACGCTGATGACTTAAAAGGCCAATCCAAGATAAACAAGTCTGGTTGCAGAAAGCACAGCAGAAGGTCTCCTTGGGTGATGTTTTTGGGTTGTGATTCTTTCTGTGTAGTTGTTTCTCTTCAAGACTTGTTCGTCGTGAGTTCTCAAATAAGGCTGCAGCATTGTGGATAGTGCGTCTCCATGCCTCCCGATGTGAGGCCAGGGTGGATCATTGTTGGTGATCAATTTGGCCAAGCCTGAGATGTTGTTTCAGGGAGTCTTTGTATCGCTTTTTTGGAGCGCCCCTCTTCCGCTGCCCCGTGGCAAGTTCACCGTAGAGTAGTATTATTGGGAGGCAATGGTCCTCCATCCTAGAAACGTGCCCTGCCCAGCGCAGCTGTGTTCTCAATGGCCTCAATGCTGGTGATCCCTGCTTGCTCAAGGACAGCAACATTCGTCACATAATCAGTCCAGTGTATATTTAGGATTGTGCGTAGACAGCACTGATGAAAGCGTTCGAGGAGTCGTAGGTGGTGGCAATAGGTGACCCATGTTTCAGATCCATAAAGGAGAATAGACAGTACAATGGCTTTATACACACTGATTTTTGTGCTTTGCCTCAGGTGTTTATTGCTCCAGACTCTTTTGTAAAGTCTTCCAAATGCACTATATGCCTTTGCTAATCTGTGATCGATCTCTTTGTCAATCTTGGCATCTGAGGAGATGATGCTTCCCAGGTAGGTGAACTGCTGAACGGACTTGAGCACAGATTTGCCAACAGCAATGTGGGGATGGTGGTGTTCGTCCTGTGGTGCAGGCTGGTAACAAACTTCCGGTTTCTTAAGGTTGACTTCCAGCCCAAACCGCTCTGCAGCTCTTGCGAAGCAGGATGTTAGGCGCTGCAGAGCTGCTTCTGTGTGGGCAACAAGGGCAGCATCATCAGCGAAGAGCAGCTCACGGACTAGATAGTTTAGAGTCTTAGTGTGAGCCCTCAGACGGCTTAAGTTAAACAAGCTACCATCAGTACGGTAATGTATATAGATGCCGCCGTCTTCTTCAAGCTCTGCCATAGCCCTTTGGAGCATCATGCTGAAGAAGATTGTAAATAAAGTTGGTGCAAGAACACAACCTTGCTTCACTCCATTAGTTATTAGAAAGGGCTCTGAAAGAGCATCGCCATATCTGAATTGACCACGCTGGCCCTCGTGTAGCAAGATAATCATTTTAAGGACTTTGGGGAGACATCGTAGTCTTTCCAGGATCTGCCACAGACCTTTTCTACTCAGTGTCAAAGGCTTTGGTGAGGTCGACAAATGTTACATAGAGACCCTTGTTCTGCTCTCTACATTTCTCTTGCAGTTGTCTAAGGGCAAATACCATGTCTGTAGTACTCCTATTGGCTCTGAAGCCACATTGGCTTTCAGGGAGAAGTTCTTCTGCAATAGCAGGAACTAATCTGTTCAGGAGTATCCTTGCAAGGATTTTTCCAGCAATAGAGAGCAGTGTTATGCCTTGATAGTTTGAGCAATCGGATTTTGCTCCTTTTTTCTTGTACAGGGTGATGATGACTGCATCTCGGAGATCTGATGGCAGTTCCCCTTTTCCCCAGCAATTCACAAGGAATTCGTGGAATTTATCGCGGAGTGTATGACCTGAAGTTTGGAAGACCTTCCAAACTTCAGGTGGGATTCCATCAATCCCAGCTGCCTTGCTGTTTTTCATCTGCTATATGGCCTTAAGGGTCTCTTCTAAAGTGGGAGCTATGTCCAATTCATTTTTCATCGGTTTTGTATCATATGTTGGATAGCTGAGCCTTGGACTACTCAGTTGGCACTATAGAAACTTTGAAAATGTTCAGCCCATTGATTCAGGATGGAGGCTTTATCAGTAATTAATGTTTGACCATCTGTACTGTATAAGGAGCTTTGGACCTGATAAGTAGGTCCAAACACTGCTTTAAGAGCTTCATAAAATCCTCTATGATCACCCAGATCTGCACAGCATTGTGTCTTTTCTGCTATATTGATCCACCACTTGTTCTGCATGTCTCGGAGTTTTTGTTGAAGTTTACTACATGTGAGGCGGAAAGCTGCTTTTCTTACATGGCAGGTTGGCTGGGCGAGGTATGCCTGGTGAGCAGTTCTCTTTGCCAACAGCTCCTGGATCTCTTGGTTGTTTTCATCAAACCAGTCTTGATTTTTCTTGTGGGAGAACCCGAGGGATTCTTCTGCAGACTGGAGGATACTGTTTTTGATATGTTGCCAAAGCACTGAGGGAGAAGGATCTGTAGGATGGTCTTCAGGTTTTGTTTGCAGGTTTGCCTGGAAGTTGTCTCTCATGGTAGCTTGTTGAAGATTGTTGACTTGGAGTCTCTTCTTTAAGATGCCACCCCTCTTAGGTTTGAACTTAAGATGAAGATTTAGTTTACATCTTACGAGGTGATGATCTGTTTTGCATTCTGCACTGGGCATCACTCTGGTATGACGGACATCACGAATGTTTCTCTGGCGGACTAGAACATAGTCAATGAGGTGCCAATGTTTGGATCAGGGATACATCCAGGTTGTCTTCAAGCTATCTTTCTGCTGAAAGATAGTGTTTGTAATAGTCAGCTGTTGTTCTGCACAGAACTCTAGCAGGAGGCATCCGTTATCATTGCAATTTCCAACACCATGCTTGCTTAAGACACCTTTCCAGGCTTTGGAGTTCTTTCCTACTCTGGCATTGAAGTCACTAAGGATAATAATTTTATCTTCTACAGGGACTTTTTGTATGAGTTGCCGTAGGTGTGTGTAGAATTGTCTTTCTCTACAGGGTCAGCTTGCATAGTTGAGGCATATATATAGTCGTCCCTTCACATTCGCGGGGGTTAGGTTCCCCAGACGCCTACGAATGTGAAAATTCCGTGAATAATGACTGCCCTCCCCCCTCCCCTGCCAAAGCGACCATGGGGCCTCCGGAGGCCCCATAGTCGCTTTCCACGGACTCCCCACTCCCTCCCAAGGCCTTCACAGGGCCTCCAGAGAGTCTTCGGAGGCCCTGTGGAGGCCTCCCCGGCCCTCCCCCTTCCCATCCTGGTCCTTCACGGGGCCTTCCAAGGCTCCGTGAAGGCCTCCCCAGCCCTCCTCCCTCCCACCCCGGGCCTTCACAGGGCCTTCCAAAGCTCCATGAAGGCCTCCCCGGGCCTCCCATCTCCCACCTCAGGCCTTCACGGGGCCTCCAGGAGGCCCCTTGTCACGGTTTTGGGAGGGCGGAGGGGACCCTCCCAAAACCGCAAATAATCAAAACCGCAAATGCTAAGTTTGCAAATGTGGAGGGGCAACTGTACTAAAGAGAATGACATGTGGGAGGCATAAGGAAATAATGCGATCAGAGTGTCCTGTTGGCAAGGTTTCAAGTTTGGAGGCAATGGAGTTTTTAATCATAAAGTCTACTCCTGAAAGATGTTTTTCGGTTTTCGGATTGCCAGACCAGTAAAGTGTGTAGCTGGCACCATGTTCTTTAAGGCTGCCTTCCTCATGGAAGCGAACTTCACTAAGAGCAGCAATGTCAATATTAAGTCGTGATAGTTCATTGGCTATTAGGGCAGAATGACACTCAGGCCATCCACTATCTGCAGAGTCTCGCATGGTTCTGATGTTCCAGCATGCAAGAGTCAGTTTATTTACACCTTTGGAGTCCGGTGTGTGCCTTTGTTTCTTTGCCTTGGTTTGATCACATCAGAAGATGCCCGTTGGCCGCGGCTAGCCAACCAGGTAGATGGGGATGAGCTTTCGTTAGGCCACCTTTTCTAGGCTTCTCTCCATATGGAGCAAGCAGTGCTTTCCTTTAAAAGGGCTGCTTGGTCATTCAGGATGCTGCCGAACAAGACTGTCATCTCCCGGGTCAGCCTCGAGCGACCAATGTCCTGAACCACCTGCATGCAGGGTTGGGGCTGCGGCTTCCAGTGCATCTTTACACCTGCCGGTTTCGTCCCTCGCCAGTCGCTACAGGGCTTTTTTTGGAACTGGATTTGTCCTTCGAGCCTGTGCAATGGATTTTTCTGGTGGAGTGCAGCGTGCACAGAACTGGCCTCACCCTTTAAACCAAAGGTTCATCTGCCATGGCCTTGCAAGTATGGACGTAGCAGCGAGGTCCTTGGATCATAGGTTTGATAAGAGTTTCCTTCTCTTAGATGGTTGACCTTACAGGGTTGGATGAGCACCAGCTGCCCGGGTTTGGGATTAGAGCTTTCCTTCTCCTAGGATGGTTGCCATAAGGCTAGCAAGCCCATCCTGCCCTTTGACGCTCTTTGTCAGACCCTTCGGTTTTGACCTGTCTGGCATGGGAGACCCTACCAGGGGCTATTATGCCACCGCCAGCATAGCTCAAAACATCATTAGGGTACGCAAGCCTCTCTCCCACAACAAGGAGGTGTCAATGGAGAGGTGGAGCCTTGCACTGCCTTGTAAAAATGGGGCCTTGCCTTCTAAAGAAAATGGGCCTTTGCCACTGCTCCTCTTCTCTTCAGTTTTTCACACACACCACCACTCAAAAAGTAATGGTAGTATAGAAAGCAGCAGCAGGGCTTGGGGAAATGTCTTTGAAACGGAAAGAAGTAACTATGCTTGATCAAGGTCGGAGGTTCTAGATAGTTCATTTTACTCTCTGTCACTTCAGCTGTCTGTCACATTTTGCTTCAGCTAACATAAAATAACTTTTGCATCACTTGAATTTTGAATATGTTATTTTGAAACCATATACTATGTGTATTCCTGCACAAGGGAGTTGGACTGGGTGGCCCTTGAGGTCTCTTCCAACTCTATGATTCTATGATATTATCAGAGAACAGAGCTATCATTTCTGGTAGATCTGGTGCCCTTGGCACCAGATTCACAAGTGAGATGGAGCTGATCTTTGGAAATCTATACTAGCAGTCAGGAAAATGACTTTCCAGCTGCAGCTCATCTGCATTCCTTTTCCTGATTCTCAACTCCATGTAATAGCTTATTATGTGGAAGGGGAGAGAGACTTACCCATTTAGCTTGCAGTCCACCCCTACACTCTGGTGTAGGTAACACACAAAATTCCATACTCTGTATTTGGGCAATATATTTACTAGACCATCTCCTGAGTAAGAAATAAACATGAAAGCTTTTAAGACCACTATATCTCTTCAGCAGGGAAAAACATTAGCATGAGGTGGCAGGAACTAATACAGTGGTAAACTCGTCTAGTCTGCATGGCCAGAGTCTTAAAATGAAGTGTGGGAGGAGGGTTACAGTCTCTCTGCAAGCTATATGCATAATGTCTTTTAATAAATTGACAGCTAAGCAGCAATCAGCTGCACAACCTCCCCTGCCTACATTTCATTACAAAACTGCAAGAAGGGAAAAGAGATATAGAAGAATCTTACTGGTTTTACTTATCTGCAGCACTGTGTCCACTAGAGAACACTGTATTAATGCAATACACCTGCTAAGACAGATCAAAGGCAAGCAACAACAACAACAAAATGTTTTTAAGATTAATCACATAAACAGTAGGAAATAAAAGAAAAAACTAAAAGTTGATACCATAGTGCCACAGGCTAACATTGATAATGGCAATGACACTGGAAATCAGTGTATCGACTGGACTTTCCTCACCTGGCTTGGGGCCATAAGAGATGCTCGCAAAAACTACTGCCTTGTAGTAACTGAAATTTGGTCTTGTAGATGAAGCTTAGAGACATGTAAACTTTTAATTGGACCATATTCCAAAAATTTCCCTCACATCCTTGCCTCGCAGGCAGACCCAATTCCATCTGTTTCATACCCTCCAACTCTTCTGATTTAGCAAGGACAGTCCAGATTAATCCTCTTTTGTCCCACTTCCTCAGCTGCTTTTAAAATGTCCCAGTTTCTCTTTCCCCCTCCCATTTCCCTCCTTGTGCTCAGCTTACTTCCACTATTGTAAATTAACTTCAAAGGGCACATGTAGTTTGCACCCAATTAACTCAGCAGGGGGAAGAGGGAACATAATCTTGACTCAGGCTAGATGCACCCTCCACCGATATTTCTTTGCTAATTTAATAAGGCAATGGTCACTTTCTGGTTGTTGCTATATTTATATTCTGACTTTCCCCCCCTCAAAACAGCTTATGAAAGTTAAAACATATATAGCTAAAAAGTTGTACCATACAAAAGTTAAAAATATAATTAAGCTATCAATAGTTTAACCACCGGCACTACCTCTCCAGAGTGGTGGGATTGTGTGCTCCTGTGAGGCAAGAGGCTATGCGGATGGCAGCTGTGCTGCTGGTAGTGTCTCCCATGTCAGATGGGCTTTGGATGAGGAACCAGACTAAATGTGACAAACAGCTACTGGGCAGCAGCAGTTGTAGAAGGTGACACTGGCACCATATCTAATGGTGACACTGGCACCATAGCTAATCCTTGTTAGTACTGTGCAGAAGGTAGCATGGTAAACCCCCTTTGAATGTCTTTTATCATGGAAAAAACTAAGAGACAATCCAAAATGAAACAAGAGTTAGTGCCACAAGATGACACTATTGGGGAAGAGCAGAGGATAAGTATTATTAGCTCTGTGGCTAATGATGCAACTGGACTCAGACCAAAAGGACATTCAGCTGTTGACATGCTCAGAAGTGAAAGGAAAATCTGAAGCTGCACAAAACATATTATAGGATCATGGAATGTAAGAAGTATGAATCAGGGGAAGATAGACATTGTAACTCAAGAAGTGGAATATATAAACATTGCAATAGTTGGGGTGAGTGCTGAAGTGAGCAGGAGTAAGACATTTTCAGTTAGAAAATTACACAGTGTTTTACTAAGCAAAAGAAAATCTGAGAAGAAATGGAGTGGTATTAATAGTGAGGAGAGATGTAGCAAAAGCAGTCAGGAGATATATGGCAAAGTCAGACCGAATATTATCAATAAGACTTCAGGGAAAACTCAATTTAACCACAATCTAAGTTTATTCTCCAACTACAGAAGCAGAAGAAGAAACGGAAAGATTCTATGCTGGAGTCCAGGAGGAAACTGATCACATACCAAAAAAGGGCATGTTGAAGCAATTGGAATGCAAAGTATGAAACAGGGCAGGAGAGTGATTGATGGAATTTTGTCGACACCAACAGTTTGTTCATCAAAAATCATTCCTCAGGCAACCAAAGAGATGACTGTATACATAGACATCAGCTGATGGCCAATACAGAAATCAAATAGACTACATCATTGGAAGCAGAAGATGGAGAAGCTCCATTCCCTCTTGTGGGGGAAAAAACCAAGACCAGGATCAGATTGTAGCACAGACCATGAACTGCTAATATTAAATATTAGAATAATGTTACAGATGAAAATAAATCATTGTGCCAAAATACAACCTGAAGAGCATTCCCGTAGAATTTAAAGATAATATTAAAAATAGATTTGTACCATTAAGCCTAATTGACAAGGAGACAGAAGAACTCTGGACTGAAGCCAGGTACATTATCAGGGAAGAATGCAAAAAGACACCATCTGCAGCCAAAAGAACAAAAAGCTTCATTGGATGACAGATTAAATTCTTCAAGAAGTTAAGGACAGGTGAGAAGCAAAAGTAAAAGGTGGTAGAAATAGGGCCAGAACCTTGATCATGGTCTTATACTCAGGTTAACAAGTTGCCCAGGCACCAGGTAGTTGGAGTGCAAGAGCTGATGAGTAGCGGTTGAGTACTTAAGTCCAGGTCAGTCACAGGTTATCTAAGCAAGATGATGGGAGGAACAAACATGTGGTCCTGTGGTCATCAACTGGTCCAGAAGTCATTACAGCAAGTCAGTAGTCCAAATAAACAAAGACAGCTTCAAAGGAAGACAAAAGCAACCCCTTTAAACAAATCTTGCCAAGAAAACCCTGTGACAGATTCACCCTAGGGTTGCCATAAGTCAGAAATGACTTGAAGGCAAACAACAACTCAGAAAAGCTTTTGAAATAATCTATAAGGAGATGTTTATGGGGGGGGGCTACCCCTGCACAGTATCAGCCTCCTTTGATCTATACTTGACCTGAGTTTAAACAATTTCTTAGATGACAACTACACCAAAATATTTTGAATTCCAACATGTGGGGGAGGGCAGCAAACAGACTAAATCAGGATCTCAGCAAAGGCAAAGGCACTAATTTGTCTTCTGCCACATTCAGGTTAAAGGTCTAAACAGACAGATGTCTTACTGGATCTCTTTCTTAAATTGATAAATTCAGCCAACTCAATTTATACTGTAGAATTTAAACTATGGGCACAAAGAAAGCTGAAAGAATGAACAGAATTCCAAAACTCCAGTCAGTAACGATCAAGAGCAAGTTGGAGGGCAGTGGTAAAACATTCAGCATGTCACTCTGGTGACTGAATCACCTTCTCTTTTTGGTTCCTACTCAAGCTTTGAATTGGACAGGTCTCACTCTTCACAGATACCTGGTTACAATTAAGCAGCCCATGTTACCCAAATTGTGTGGGGTCTGTGGGGAACCCACTCATGTCAAAATGTTAATATGGAGAATTTTAATTATCTCATATGTGGCAGTCAGAGGCCAGGTAACTACAGGACCTTTGGACCTACTGTATGTATACCAGTACTCAGAGATGAGATTCCAAGTGAAGAAGTAAAATAAAATATTTTTTATTGAAAAATGATCACAGAACCACTCACACTTACACTCACGCTTCAAGTAATCACACAAGGCTATCAAGGAAAGTAAGAAGTATTGGGATAGAGGCATAGAGTTCGAGATGATGGGCTATACTATACCTGTTTGAAGAGCAGAGATTCATGCAGAGAAGAAGTACGGCTATATGTGCCAAGTGACACAGCAAAGCAACAGAGTAATGGCCTCTGGGAAACTAAGCACACTTTGGCTACATTTTGGGGTGATATTAAGATTGATGGGTTTCAGGTAACCTCTACTTTGTATGTAAGAGAGGTGTGAAGGAAAACCATTTGCAGAGCAATAGGTGTTCCAGTCACTGATTTGTGTTAGAAGTATGACTCAGTACCAGGTATGTCCAGGAGAATTAGCACATCCCACCATAATTACTGTCCGAGGGGGCTTCAATTAATTACTGCCTGGGCGTGTCTGTGTTTTGGGAATTTTCCGTTACCTCTTCTCAGGCTTGAGCAAACCTTTGCTCAGTCTATTTTGAGGGAAGTCCTGGTCTACTTCTAACCATGTGAAGCATCATTTATACAAGCCAAATTATGAGTTATTGCCAATTAATGAATTATTGGAAGGGAGGTGGTGCCAGGGTAGGTAACAGCCAAATCAGTCATGAGTAAGGATTTCAGATTAAGAGGTAAGTCTAATTCAAATAAACAATAGTGTAAAAACACCTGCCTCTGTGTTTGGATTTCAAAATCTTTGACACAGACAATGCTGTCAGGATTATGGGATGTGTAATCACTGTGAATTTTATATTGTAAAGAGCTGCTGCCAGCAGGGGCCAGTAGTGAGGGCCATCAAGACACAGCTGTTGACAATATCCTGTGTGATAAGCGAAGAGTGAGATAGAGATACAGTCACTATAACCCTGGGAAAGTGGATAAACCATGTGTGTGGGAATGGGCAACTACACGGCCCATAAATGTGATATAAACATGTACAGCAGGACCCCCATATCCACTGATTCATTATCCACAGATTCAATTATTCACGGGACACAAAACAGCACACCTACCATAGAACCATCCTAGAGGATTTGTCCTCTCTAGCCATTTTCTAGGTCCTCCAAGGCAACTCTATGGTATCTTAAACCAGAAGTCACATTAATTTCAATGGTGTTTGCTATTATCCACAGTTTTCGGTATCCACACACACACCCAGAACCGATTCCCAATGGATACAGGGGTCCTACTGTACTGGTATAATCCTTTGTCCTGCCCTCACTACACTCTATCTGTTGCATTCCTCCATCCTAAGCAGTACTGGACAATACTGCTATGACTGCTGTACTGTACTATGTAGTCTTTTTACTTGGAGTCTCAGACTCATATAGACTGTATATATTTCTTTATTATACTCAAGTAAAGATCAGTACTTTAGACACAATCTCTGTATCTGTGTGCTCATTTCACCAGCCTGATGTCTGCTGCATCTGCTACAGGATTTATTCACTGCCTGGTCCTCTTTGCATGCTCAGAGGAACCAGTGCGTATCCTGACAAATGCACTCCACAGTCACTAAACATGAACAGTATGGGCTTATCTGTTATCAACTTATCAGTTCTGAGAAATTGTTGGAAAACATTTAAAATAAATAATTTACATTTAAAATAGAATATAACAGATCTAAATAAACAGCTTTTCCCTACAGATCTTAACTCCTAACGCTTCCCAAGGAAATATAAAAACACCCTGCCTCAAAGTCTTATAATCAGGTAATTCCTCACTTGCCTTGCAGACAATTAAACAGAGGCTGGATGGCCATCTGTCGGGAATGATTTGATTGTGTATTCCTGCATGGCAGGGGGTTGGACTGGATGGCCCTTGAGGTCTCTTTCAACTCTATGATTCTACTACAATGGACTCTCCCTCATGCTAGCAATACTAGATGAACAGTGCAGGGGGTAAGCCAAAGTGAAGCCTAAAAGCTCCTCAGAGCACTTGAACCCACTGTGAAGGGCCCAACTAAAGCCCTGCTGCTCAGCAAGGAAATAACATGATCAAAACAGTCAGGATACCCAGGAAATAAAAGAAGGTAAAACAAACAGCAGAATCCACACAATGCTGCCACTCATGGCACTATCCTATTTCCGCCTCCATATGCCAAAGGATCCAGTATGAATATGAGACTCATTTTGCAGACAAGGACAGAAAAGGAGACCTTGCAGAAGAGGATTTCCTAGTTAGAAGCAGGAGTGGAAAGATATGAAAACAAGAAATGAATTAGCTGAATACAGTAAAGTTATGTCACACTGTGTAATAAGTCACAAATGCTTGTTTTTACATTTAGGCATTGCCTCAGAATGTATGCTTTGGTAATTCAGCTCTTCTCTAACCCAAATTATTTAATTTTTCTTTAAACTGTTTGTATTCATTGAAGAACTGAAAGACAAACTTTTCTCTCTTAATGGATAAATATTCAGCTCTTTTCTGATCAACTTGGTCATTCAGGCTTTTGTTGAATTTATGACTTCTGCTTGCAAGCTTTAGTTCTGGAAAACTAAAATGATGCTGCCATCTCCTGGATGCATATTCACTGTCGGTCCCATTCCATAGTACATGCATATATGCATGTACCACAAGTGGGAGAAGTGCAGCCACATGCATCCCCAAGGCTGTTTCTGCAACTTCCAACCCACCCTCCCACACACACACTCTGATTGCCCTGTTCTTGCAACAACAACAAAAAACAGGGGCGGGGGAGTGAATTGCCATCTCTGGGAGCCTCCTTTTAATAGGCTACAAACACACACGCACCCTATTTTAACATCAAAAGTACCAATTTTTCAAAACCAGAAATGATCAACTTGGCCATTCAGCCACTTGCAGGTTTTCTTGATGATGATTGACGGATTTTGGCATACAGGGAAGCCCAGAGTGCTAATGTTGTTGTTTTTTTTTTGTTTTGTTTTTTGCTAATGGAGTTGAAATTTTATTACCTGTCTTTTATTGCCCTTTGTCCCCAGTCCCCACATGCCCAAGAAGTGGAATGATCTCTGCCTGCATTGATGATATCCCTCTATATCATCTTAACAATGACAACAGAAATAACATCTGAGACAAAGTGTAGGCCTGTGACTACATCATCACTTTTCTTCTATATTTTTAACAGCTTTGCCTGATGAAGAAGCCAGTGAAGCTTTGAAAGCTTGCATAATGTATTTTCTGCATTTTGGTTGGCCAATAAAAGTATTGCTCTTTTGTGGATTTTGTTGTTGTTGGAATCAATTAAACAGAGACAGAGATGTGGGAGGAGTAAAATAATGATAGCATTTTTCAGCTCATTCTCATAAGACTTTTAAAGCAGGCTTTTAACTTTAAATAGCAACTCAACATATACTGTACTTCATAGTTAATTTTCACCCTGAACATAATAAATGCAATTGAATTTCTTTTTTCGTTTAAAAACAATTAACTAAACACATTAACAAAGTCCCTTTTTCCCTGTAGGCCAGATATCAACACTGTGAAAGACCTCAAATTATCTTTGATATGCAGATAGATCAGGGCTGTATAAAATGTAGTAAAGGCCTGATTGGACTCCTTTCAGTTCCTCTAACTCACTTTGTACAAATTATTTTAAATTTTCTTTGCTACAGAGTGATGTACATAACAGGATGGAACATCCAGAAGACACAATGGTGCAAGTGAAGGGAATTGAGCAGGCTAGGTAGATGCCAGCTTTATAAAATTCTTCCCATTTTTTGTTGACCTCTGGTTTCTTTCTATAAAATAGTAACATTTTACTTCTCCGAGACTCTGATAAGGACAAAGCTCAATATATAGTAAATAGGGTTCTCTCTCTTCAGACACATTGACCCTTCAGCATATTTGGTGAAGGCAGGGTGAAAAATTGCACAGAATTTGGTAACAGGGTGTTACACAAAACACTTGTGTCTGTGGAAATATCTACTCATGAACTGATCTTACAAAGGGAAATAATAGCAGCTCCAAATGGCAAGCAGAGAGGCTGCATAACCTACCTATGTATATGGGTGGAGCTAGGAAGACACAGAGTCAGACATCTAGAAATAACTGATGAAGCTTTATTGACCTAAATATAGCATTCACACATAACACACATTCAGTTAAACAAGCAACAAGACTACCAGAGTAAGGAAAGAAATAATTAGAAAAGGGAATTAGATTAAGGCTTCTTGGGAAATACTGCACCTGCTCTTGCAGCTTGTCTCATCTGGAGAAGCGGCTTTACTCTCAAGTAGCAGCAACAAAAGTGGGGCGGGAGGAACTGGGAAATTGGGGCAATCTGGTATCCAGAGATTGACAGGCATTCATCCTTTGGCCAGGGACTGGGGACAATGAATTTGCAAAGTAATGAAATCCATCTGAGCAGCAGATTGCTGTTATTCAGGTTTTGCATGTTTACAGCAAGAGTCTCCCTGTTTACAAAGGAATGTTGTATGTTTGCCATTGAGGTGTGAATGTCTGGGTAATTTAACAAGCCCATTTCCTTGGCAGAGTACATGTGTGAACTTTGTGTGACTCCTGGCTCCACAGCAGCCTGTATTTCGTCAGCCCATGGCTGGCCTGATTTACTGGTCAGATTAATATTAAGCCAATTAAAATTTTGGTCTGAACTTGAAGTGATGGGACATACAGTGGTTGTAGATCAGGATAATGGGGTCTATTGTAGAGGTTACAAGGGAAACAAACACTTTTGGCTAGTGCAGTTCTTCAAGATGCTAGATTAAGGCTGCAGTCCTTATACATACCTGAGAACAAGGGGAAATGAACTCAATGGGCTCTACATCTGAGTAGATTTTACTACACATGCAGTCTTCACAACCCTGCTCCAATACTCTCAGTAATTAAACCATGCAGTACTATTCATAGCCCACAGTAAGCACTTAAATACATAGTACAGAACTTGATCATCAGCTGCATAGACTGCATACTTTTACATAGACAAAGTCAGGCAAATGCCATCTGGACATGGGTAACCACATGTCATGTGTGACCATAAACAATGGTGGTGGGTATAGGATTTCTTTCTACAAAAATTGTGATACAACATGAGCCTAGAAGTCCACTAAGAATAAAAGCTAAATGTTTAAAAAATATGTTTTGATGCAATGTACTTTGCACTAGGGTCACAGTGATGCAAAAGTAATGTACTGTTGCTGATCTCGATTGCAGTGTGGCACAAGGAAAGCATTACTAATCACATGTGAGAAAGACTAAAAAGAAAGCAAGAAGTCTACTGGTACAGGGATGGGCTTTATAACAGAATAAATTTGATAATTCAGTTTTGCTTTTCTGAGTCTAGAATATTATTAAAAGCTGCTTGTGGAATATTATTTAATATTCTTATCTTCCAATGGACAAGTGATTCCAAGGTCGATATTTAACAATTAATATTTTAATTTAACAATTAAAAATTTAACAGTGAACACCTTAAAAACCATTTAAATATTAAGATTTAGGTATAAGGTTTGACACATAATAATAATAATAATAATAATAATATTTCTTTATACCCCGCCCTTCTGCTAAAAACAATCGGGGTGGCTTCCAACAATTAAAATGCTACAATGCCAACTAAAAGCACCACCCACCCCCACCCTCCCCCATAAAAAGACATTAAACAGTATAAAATTAAAACCACCTAACTAAAATGACATTAAAAAACAAATATAAACAAGACTAAAAAAAAGCCAGGAGATGCTTGGGATCTAATCACACAGCCTTAAAGGGAAAACTAACTTATACAGGTTGTATCCATGGGAGATATGTTCCAAGACCTCCCCGTGATACCTGAAACCGTGGATAAGAAACCCTATTATTTGCAATGAGACGAACACCAGAGGTTGGCCATAGAATCACATTGGGGGACCTAGAAATAAAACTTACAACTAATGTAGTTATTTTTCCTTTCACATTTTTATTTTCCCGCTTTTATTATACTGCAACATTATTGCCTGTAACTGAGATCCCTTTTGTGTGTGTGTGTGTGCGTGTGTGTGTGTGTGCATGTGTGTATCAAGCTAAAATACTGCCATGTGGCCCCATTCCAAACATTCCATTCCCTCCCTTTCTGCCCTTCCCCAGCAGTCAGCATCCCATGGCCATTGAGGAAGGTTTTTTTTTTTCCTGAAAATATTTTGTACAGTACGACCCCCATATCTGCAAGGGATGTTCCTGGACTTACCGTGGAAATGCAAAACCACAGGGAAGAGCAAACCCTATTGAAATGAATGCCTTCTGGCAGAAGCATACCATAATCATGCTGGAGGACCTAGAAAATGCCTAGACAGAACCTATTTTTTTGAACACAGGTAAATGAAACCACAGGTACTGGTCCTGAGGATGGGGGTGGTGGTACTGTATTGTTAAAAATCTTATGAGTCATCTCATCCATAATTGTAGTGGCCATGTAGACTCTAATGTCTATTTGCTGAATGCTGTTACTTACAATAACTATTTGGGGTCAGACTAGATAGCCCATGAGACTCTAGAAGTCTGCAAAGTCTTTTCAATGTTCCTTACTAATCAACTCTATGTTCCAGAAAGATATGATAAGCTGAGGTAAACAAATTCTTTTTCTAATAGCGGTCAAACTGTACCTAAATGTTCCTAAGCTATTTTGCCTTGTACTTTCTGAACTATCAACAATTGTTGCAGAGAAATTGCTGACACCAAAGAGAAAGAGGAGGGAATTGTTTTTGCATACGATCATTATACTGTATAAAGGTTTTCTGTAGTCATGACTCGGGGTTCTGACTCTTTGGAAGATATTCCAGTCAGGCCCACCGGTGTAATAAAATTCACTTTCCAATCCGTGGGTCTGCTGTTCAATGATTTCTGCATCATAATCATACAGTTGGAAGGGATCACCAGGGCCATCTAGTCCAGCCTCCTGCCCTGCAGGAATACACAACTAACACACTCTTGAAAGATACCCATCCAAGCTCTGTTTAAAGACCTTCAAGGATGGCAAGTCCACCAACTTCTGAGGCAATCTGTTCCACTGTCAAACACTTCTTACAGTAAAGAAGTTCTTCCTAACACTTAGATGGAATCTCTTTCCTTGTAATTTGAATCCACTGGTTGGTGTTCTTATCTCTGGAGCAGCAGAAAACAAACTCATAGCATCTTCTATATGACATCCCTTCAGATATTTAATGATAGCTATCAACACAGCTCTTCATCTTCTCTTCTCCAAGCTAAACATATCCAGCTCATTCATGTGCATGTGTGGCACCATTTTGGTTACATAATGGCTGAAATTGCTATATGATGACAGCTAGAAGTGATGCTACCTATTTGGCAAGAGAGTGTTTCAGGTTGTCTAACCAATTACTGTCTTAACTATTTAAAATGTTTATAGTACAGGTTGCCACCTGTATCTGTGGAACCAATATCCACGGTTTCAGTTATCCACGAGTGAAAAAATATGGATAGTGCTAGAAAATGCCTAGAGAGGTGTCCTCTCTAGGAATTGCTAGGTCCTCCAATGCAACTTTTATGTTTGTACCGGAAGTCCTTAATTTTAATAGGGTTTGCTATTATCCACAGTTTCACGTATATACGGTAAGTCCAGGAAGTCCCCTGTGGATAAAGGGGATGACTTGTATCTCAACAGTAAGAGTGTTATACTTTGTAAGATTTTTGTACATACCATCTGTATTTTAAATAGTAACAACAATAAAATTGTTTAATGCAATGGATATAGACCGCAGTGTTCAAATCAATGGCAACACTCTCATTGATTAAGATGTTGTACAGTTACTCAAGTATGCTTTCATTACTGTGAAAATATAATTACAAGTCAAAAGCTTAGTTTTTCTGAAGACATATGAGCACAGACACTTGGAGAATTTTAGAATGGCTGCTGAAGCAAATAAATAAAAATAAAAATAAATCTTAAATAAAATAAATGTATTTGAATTGTTTGCACACTATGTCCATCTAGGCATTTGCTGTCGTACACTTAAAAGTCCTTTGGTTGCCTACAGAAAAATTAGTCAATGAACACACATTACAATAGTACTTCATTGTAACATAAAAAGAAACATGATGCATTCACAGAAAAAGCATGGAACAGAAGTATGATCTAGCCATCTAACAGCTAAAGTTACATCATTGCTATCCAAGGTCAGCCTTCAAGAAGCAGAATAAAAAATAAAATAAAGAATATATAAAGGAACTTCACATAGTTGAAGCAAATGTATTTCAGTGGGTGAAAAAAGAACCTACTACTATTGGAATTGGCTCTGGCTAGGCAGTGCCCACAGATTCTTTAACAGTGTAATCCTGCACATGCCACTGAGAAGTGTCTTATTGGGCTTCAGTGAGATGTACTCCCACCTAAGTGGACACAGAATTAGCCACAATATTTACAGTTAACAAAGTCTCAGGCAGTGAAGCTCAGTTTCCAATCCTTTTTACTTCCTCCCAGCCCTTCTCCTCCTCCTCCTCTGTCCAGCTGGACATTTTTCAGTAGCATGACATTGGGCCGATGGTGGAAGGCTGTGAAAAAACACAGACTTTCTATGTCAGGTTTCAGCAGCATGTCTGCAGTAAACAATGCGATACCATTTGAGCTGGAAAAAGATGGGATTGTACTGTAGCTGATCCTACTGCAACTGTGTGCCTGCCTACCCAGGCAAGATAAACGACAGCTCCCTCTGAATCCCTGAGCATACAGGAACAACGAAACAGAGAGAAAAGGGCGAAGTAGATAAGCCTGCCTCACCAGCTACCCCAAAGATGCTTTTAGAAAAAACCCCAACCCACACAGATCTAGAAGTATGGCAGCAAAATAGAAAACATGAGAAAAGTGGAGACCGGTAAATGAAAGTCATTCCTAGATGCCTTTTGGAAGAAGCCCTCAAATGGTCTCCAAAAGGTTTAAAATGTTTTTCTTTACTTATGCAAAGTTATCTGACCCAACTGTTTCATTTCACATGTGCATATTGTTAGTTTTGAATAAAATGTCTGCTGAACTGTGTTGAGTAGCTCTACTTTTTATACTGCAAGAACCAATTCCTTTTCATGCTATTTTTGCCTCTGGTACTACATTTTCTGTTGATGAAGTAATGCCCAGGAATAGACCTACTTCATTAACTGAGGTATACCTGTATATTACACAGAATATATTCAAATGTGTTGTTTCTCTCTACAATCTCAGACAATATTTCAAATTTTTACTGATTACACCTTAGTAATTCTACTGATGAACTATCTGGCTATAATATCCACATCACTTTCCAAAACAACTTTAATTTTTTAAAAAATACAGTAAGAACAAACATCTATCCAAGCCATCATTCTGTTCACATAGTAGCCAACCAGATGCCAATGGGATGCCCACAAACAGGTCATGAATACAATAGCACCGTCCCACTCATTCCCCAGCAACTGTTATTCAGAGGTCTATTGCCTCTGATACTGGAAGTAATACGTAGCCATCATGAATAGCAGCCAATGATAGCCTTATCCTCCATGATTCTATAATTCTGCTTTAGTTGTTAGTATCATGAAGCTGGACCAGACTTGAGCAGACTATAAACTGGACATGAGTAACTCATTTTGTTGGCTTAAGTGAGTCTATTCTGAGTATAGTTAACTTTCCAATCCATGATTCCTAAGAAAGAGACCAATTTCACAATTCCTTTTCAGAATACTGGATGTCTTCTTTTTTTTAAAAGTTGAAACCACATTTCTAAGAAACACAGGCAATGTAGCATAGGGGAAAAAACCAACGCATATGACTCAAATTAAATCTCAGCTATTATTCCCAGTCTCTCTGTCAAGCAAAATCTTTGCCCATGGAATGATGTGGTTTATAATTTAAAGCATTTCTTGAGATGGAAAGAGAAAGCCTGTAATGTGGAGGCAGAATTAACAGAAGTTATAAATTATACATGAAATATGACATGAGCCACTACTTTCTGATCATTCTGTAGTGAATAGTGTGTACAGACGTTGCTTTGCAACAGCTGCAGAGCTGTTTGGGCTAGAAGTCAACCTGAAGAAAACAGAAGTTCTTTACCAGCCTGCACCACAGGACGAACACCACCATCCCCACATTGCCGTCGGCAAATCAGTGCTCAAGTCCGTTCAGCAGTTCACCTACCTGGGAAGCATCATCTCCTCAGATGCCAAGATTGACAAAGAGATCGATCACAGATTAGCAAAGGCATATAGTGCATTTGGAAGACTTCACAAAAGAGTCTGGAGCAATAAACACCTGAGGCAAAGCACAAAAATCAGTGTGTATAGAGCCATCGTACTGTCTATCCTCCTTTATGGATCTGAAACATGGGTTACCTATCGCCACCACCTACGACTCCTCGAGCGCTTTCATCAGCGCTGTCTACGCACAATCCTAAATATACACTGGACTGACTATGTGACGAATGTTGCTGTCCTTCAACAAGCAGGGATCACCAGCATTGAGGCCATGATATTGAGAACACAGCTGCGCTGGGCAGGGCACGTTTCTAGGATGGAGGACCATCACCTCCCAAAAATACTACTCTACGGTGAACTCGCCACGGGTCAGCGTGGGAGGGGCGCTCCAAAAAAGCGATACAAGGACTCCCTGAAACAACATCTCAGGCTTGGCCAGATTGATCACCAACGGTGGTCCGCCCTGGCCTCACATCGGGAGGCATGGAGACGCACTATCCACAATGCTGCAGCCTTATTTGAGAACTCACGACGAACAAGTCTTGAAGAGAAACGACAACGCAGAAAGAATCACAACCCAAAAACATCACCCAAGGAGACCTTCTGCTGCACTTTTTGCAACCGGACTTGTTTATCTCGGATTGGCCTTTTTAGTCATCAGCGCGCTTGCAGAAGGCGCGGGATGAGTCCTTCCTGAATCTTCGTTTGCGAAGAAAAGCCAGAGAGAGAGAGTGTGTACAGATGCTAGAAAGATTTATCATAGATCAACCAATTATTTGGCAAGAACTACTAGTACTGCAAGTTTCCCCATGTTTATTTTGTGCTATACTGAGTCACATGGCTTCTGTAGCAGTTCTGTTCCCAACAGTTCTCTTCCATTAAACAATACATCCTCTCTTCATGTACTGGGTTACTGCAGGGAAACCATGCACTTCCTAGATATACACAGACTTGTTCTGCTTGTGCAAGGATTGGGCAACTGTTGGAGTTTAGAGGGCAGCATTGGCTCCCAGAAGGTCCTTCTCAGCAATTCTTATAGCAAAGCCCTTAAATAGTGCTGCCATTTGGATAAGGCATCAAGGCTGAGAAGAAGAAAAAAAGAGTCAGGAATTTTCATTGTACTCATTTTAGGCCTCAGTCAATGGAAGAGTTGGGAATATGTTGCAGAAAAATACTGATTCTTTTGTTAATGTGTACTCTTTCAAATAGCATTGAAATTAAGACAGAACACTTAGAACTCCAGGAAGGAAAATGAACTGTGATATGAGAACTATTATGCAAAGTCAGCATACACATCAGCTAGGTGAGTAGCACCCTTACGACGAAGGTAAAAGTCTGAGAGACATCAGCTGCTGTGCATGATGACATCACAATAAAATGTAAACTGAATGTGTCAATTAAAAACCTCATAGAAGACCTGCACATTAATATCACATCAAAATGTTACTAGCACCCATATTTCACAATCTCACATCTTAGTATGAGCAACAGATTCTGCTTCAGACACCAAAATCCAAGCAACATAGAAGCAACAGTGTGTTTTAATTAATTTTCATAATCCCTGGATTTTTCTACTGAATCCTCTTCATAGCTTTCATTTTCATATTCAGGAGCATCTTGGTCATCATGATCGGAATGAGCCTCTCCATTCTCCTCTTCTGCATCTTCATCCTTCTCGTCCTCCTCCTCCTCCTCCTGCTCTTCCTCATCTTCCTCTTCATAGGACTGAATTTGAGACTTCTCTTCTGCTTCCTGGGATTCTTTATCTTCTATTTTGTCTTCATTATCACTACAGGGGGAAGGGGAGGTGGAGGAAGGACAGTTCATTCCTTTAAAAATATTACAAAATAAAATGCTGATATAACCTTCGGATGACAAACATAAGGAAACATTTTTGTACTCATCAACTATGTATGTTGCTGCAATGGTCATTCATTAAGAATTCACATTCAAGCACTGTTAAATTTAATTTCACATAGTATAGTGTGTTGGGTTTTGCAGGTAAAGAACTGATACTAGAAGCAGCATTCTCATTCGGCCTAGGAGAACTGGGAGTAGAACTACCCATGTAACAACTGAGGACCTAGAAGATCCTGAGCATAATGTATAAACCAGCTTATAGTAATTAACAAAAAAAATGCACAGGGCTCCTAGTGGTCACTGCAAAAAAAGTAGATGCTGTCCTCAGACTTGGAAATGGAAACCTTTAATACAGGTTTAGGGACATTCCCTAGGATTCTCTTATGTTCTATTCTGTGGGCATAATCCTCCAACCAAACTGTTGCAGGTGCAATGAAACTGTTAACTGTTTTGCCCTCCTAGTTTGTAAAGATAATGATAGCAAACAATTACCAAGACTTTCAGACTTTCCTGAGAATTGAATAGAAAACAAGCAAGTGAACAAATCTTCCTTATGTCCTTTAATGGAAAGACATAAGCAACGCATCAAAAATCTCCCAGCAGCACATCTGAGGAAGCTGACAGATTAGTCTGGCTTTAAGATCAAACTTCCAAAGTTTGGCTAGTTGTCAGACTCATAAACCTCACTCCAGAAAATTGCCACATAGTTTTCAAAACACAGCAATCCACAAACCCAACTATTTAAATCTTGATGCTAGAAGCAGGTTAAAATTTTGGTTAAAATTGGTTAGATCTTGTTAAAAATGTTGTGTCCAAAGAATAAACAACTGAGTATGGTGGACATACAGGTGAAAGTTCTAGTGGAGACCCTTTGCAACTTCTCTTTTCTAGCCACCACTGCTGAGAAATAAGTGTAGTTATTGCCATGCTCAATCTGAGAACCCCAATGCTATTGTTCACATTCTTGGGCAGGGAGTAAAACATTGTGGATATATGACTGTTTTTCCATGCCAGCTCTTCTCTTCCAGCAGAATCATCTTACAGAAGAACCAAAAGGCAAAGGAGGTACATGCTAGAAAAAACATCCATGGCCATTTGGAGTCTCAAAGAATCTTATTCACTTCAAGCATTTTTAATCACCAATTCCCCAACCCCACCCACTTGCAGACAAAGAGTTGTGACAGTTTCTTCATACTTTCAATGGAGGAAGCAGTATGGAGGGGTGGGGGGAAGCACCATGTATATGGGGCTCTGGACTAAGGAGTTCCAAACTGTTATCTGTAAAAAACACTCTTGAGAAGACAGTTGTTCCTTGAGAGTAGCAAGCACAAAGCTCTTTCATAGAATCGTAGAATCATAGAATTGTAGAGTTGGAAGAGACCACGAGGGCCATCCAGTCCAACCCCCTGCCACGCCAGAAATCTTGATCAAAGCATCCCCAACAAATGGCAATCCAGCCTCTGTTTAAAGACCTCCAAGGAAGGAGACCCCACCACGCTCCGAGGGAGTGTGTTCCTCTGCCGAACTGCTCTTACTGTCAAAAAGTTCCTCCTAATGTTGAGGTGGAATCTCTGTTCCTGGAGCTTGCATCCATTGCTCCATGTTCCAGTCTCTGGAGCAGCAGAAAACAAGCTTGTTCCCTCCTCAATGTGACACCCCTTCAAATACTTAAAACAGGGCTATCATATCGCCCCTTAACCGTCTTTTTTCCCGGCTACACATACTTAAAATGTCAGCTTAAAATGTCAAGGGAAAGCCATTATCAATATCTACCTTCTGATGTCTGCTGCTACCAAGTGTTCAGAGTCATCACTGGAATGGCCCTGCAAAAGCATTTCTGCAGCAGAATGTCCTTTCTTTGAGACAAACTCTTCACACAGCCCCAGCTCTCGAAGTATATCAGAGTAATGCTTCTCTGCTGCTATCCGTGCATTTTTCTACATTTAAGGAAGGGAAAAAGAATAACAAAATTAAAACATCAATAATATATCTCCAAGTTCAAACATATTTATTAAATATATTCTAGTCTGACAACTACAGAATTACATATACAAATACATACCAACGGCCCCTTTTTCATAACACAAAGGATACAAATACCATAATACATCCCTTACTTGAAATAATACTAGTTCAGACAGTATATTGCTTTAAATTGTGGCATTTTCAATTTGGTTCCTACAGCCTTGGGTATTACACATAAGATTATATGCTGTCCAATGCTGCACCTGGATCCTGCCTCTCTGCCCACAGACAATAAAAAGATCTGCAGTCCTGGAGGAGTGGGGAGATGATATGTTCTCCCAAGACAATACTATCCACCAGAAATAGTAGATATTTTCCCAATGCTATTGTACTATATTATTTTACATACTGGATACTTTTGGATAAAAAGGCATGACAGAATTCAATCTCTGTGCAAAGAATCACAATTTTATTGGGCAGTATCTCCTTGGTGCCTCATACCATCTGTGACTTGGGAGGGTCACAACTGCACAGAAGGCATCTTCATTGAGGTCCATCACAGTAGGCAGCAATCTTTGCTGGTGAGAGATAGATCTTAAATAACTTAAGTAACTTAAATGAGGCTGGCATAGTGACAGAGAAAGTGTCATAAGTAATATCATCTCAAGATCAATTCTCGAACATAAAATAAAAAGAAAAGCTGGAATCCCAATGGTGATATAGTTAGGAAAGAGATTAATAGGTAAATAACCTGTGTAACTTGTTCCAACAACAGTGGCCTCTTTTCCACCCTTTCTTCCATTTCTTCCAGTTCCTGTAGATATTCTTTCATTCTCTGCTTTTCATGTTTCCTGTTTTTTAATATACCATGAGATGGAAATGGTATGGAATTTAAATATGAGGGAGTTTTGTCAAAATAAAAATGGAAGGGTCAGTTCTAGACTATGTTACAAGCTGTGACTGCCTACTACTACACTAAAGGTCTTGCATCTAGGTGTTCAAGATTGGGAGATATATTGCAGGATACCTGAACATTTTTAACTTTGATTTATATATCTGATCTAGGCTCTGATGTGGATCATTTGCTTCAGCCCGGGTGCTTATAAGTTTCTGTAGATTTCTTGCTCTTTGTTTCTGTTTTGCTCTCCTTCTTTTCTGCTCTTCTTCCACCTTCCGTTTTTCTTCAGCTGAATCCCTGAGTAAAAAAAAAATAAAGGAAGGTTAAATAAATTTAAATTTTGAAAAGGTTTTATAAGACTTTCTTAAGGACATAGCCACATGGATCAAGAAATCATGTATGTCATAATCATCAATTGTAAGCATGCAACAATGATGGTTTCTTCATCCTATTAAAGAACACCGCCAGCCATGCAGAGTACTCTCAGAAGGAGAGATACTGTCAGTCAAGGCCACGGGGCTCAGGAATTTGCTAGCCCCACTGGTTATGTTGTAGCATCTTATGCACAGACAAAGACCTGTCTCTGTATTAAATCAGTTGTGCCTGGGGAAACTGACATGCTCATCAGGAATAATTCAGGCACAATGTATTTGCAAGGCCCATGTGTAAACCAGGCTGAGCAAAGTGTCGTCTGCTGGCTGAATGCAGTCCATCAGGGGACCCGGTGAAGCCCTTCATCCACTCCCCCCTTTTTTAAATTAATAATAATAATAATAATAATAATAATAATATAATTTTATTTCTATCCCGCCCCTCTGCAACGCAATAGGGGCGGCCTACAATATAAAAACTCCATAATCACAATACCCTAGCCCAACCACCCCTTAAAATAATATTAAATTATGAAGGATTAAAAACATACAATAATTAAAAATATATAAATTAGAAGAAAAAATTAAAACATACAATCACAGCCCAGAAAGGATAGCCGACTCTTGGGCCGGGATAATTATTCAGGAAAGGCCTGCCGGAAAAGATCCGTCTTGACAGCTTTCTTAAAGCTGTCTAAGGTGGTAATAAGACGGATCTCGTCCGGCAGGCCATTCCATAATCTGGGAGCAGCAGCAGAGAAGGCCCTCTGGGAGGTCACCGACAGCCTTGTTTTCATAGGCTGTAACAGATTCCTCCCAGAGGACCGAAGTGCGCGGGGAGGGTCGTACGGAAGGAGGCGGTCCTGGAGGTAAGTTGGACCCAAGCCATGTAGGGCTTTAAATGTCATAACCAACACCTTGTACTGTGCCCAGAAACTAATAGGCAGCCAATGGAGAGCTTTTAGCACAGGTGTTATATGCTCTCTTCTGGAAACGCCAGAAATCAACCTGGCTGCCATGTTCTGGACTAGTTGAAGTTTCCGAGTCAAGCACAAGGGTAGCCCCATGTAGAGCACATTACAGAAATCCAGACGGGAGGTTACCAATGCATGTACCACAGTTTCAAGGTCCCTAGTTTCCAGGAAAGGGCGCAGCTGGCTTATCAGCCGAAGTTGATAACAGGCACTCCTGACCGTCGCAGTAACCTGATTAGTCATCTGGAGTGACGGGTCCAGGAGCACCTCCAGACTGCGAACACAATCCTTGGAGGAGAGTGTAGTTCCATCCAGGATTGGAAGTTGTATTCCCAGACCTGGTTTCGGGCCTGTAACTGTTAGTACCTCCGTTTTGTCTGGATTCAGTCTCAATTTGTTTTTCCTCATCCAGTCCATTACTGCTTTAAGACAATCACTGAGACGCCATCTGAAGTCGAAGCTGATGACCGAGACATGGAGAAGTATATCTGGGTGTCATCAGCATACTGATGACACCACACTCCATGCCTCCGAATGATCTCTCCCAGTGGATTCATATAGATGTTAAATAGCATCGGGGACAGGATGGCACCCTGAGGAACACCACAGTTAAGCTCTATTCTGGTAGAGCAACTGTCCCCGAGCCTCACCCTCTGGGATCTGCCCGAGAGGAAGGAACGGAACCACTGCAAGGCAGTGCCTCCAATTCCTAACTCCCTCAGGTGATCCAAGAGGATGGAATGGTCTATTGTATCAAAGGCCGCTGAGAGGTCCAAGAGCACCAACAGGGTCACACTACCCCTGTCGATCCCCAAGCGGAGGTCATCAGCCAGAGCAACCATGGCAGTCTCCACTCCATATCCCATCCTAAAGCCAGTTTGAAATGGATCTAGAAAATCGGTTTCATCCAAGGCAGCTTGGAGTTGGGAAGCGACCTCCCTCTCAATCACTTTGCTTAGAAAAGGCAGCAAGGAGACTGGCCTCTAGTTGTTCCTGTCCAAGGGGTCCAGGGAAGGCTTTTTCAGGAGAGGCTTAACCACTGCTTCCTTCAGACAAGGTGGAACGGACCCCTCCCTGAAGGACGCATTGATAATATCCCTAAGGAGTACTCTTGATGCGTCACCCCCTTGGGTGGCCAGCCAAGATGGACAGGGATCGAGGGGACAGGTCGTTTTCCTCACTCTACCAAGGAGCTTGTCCACGTCATCGGTACTCACAGATTGAAGCTGATCCAATAAAATTTCATCAACGGAGTTGCTGGACACATCGTCTATAGATTCAGTCATAACACTGGCATCTAAGTCGGCTCTTATCCGAGAGATTTTATCTGCAAAGTAGATGTTAAATGCATCACAGCAGGCCGTTGTCGGGTTGAGTAAGGGGTTCTGCGCAGGTGGAATCTGCGTCAGCTCCCCCACCACCCTAAACAGTTCTGCTGGACGGGACTCTGCAGACGCGATACGTGCAGCGGAGAAGGACTTCTGCGCTGCACGTATCGCCTCTTGATAAGAATCAAGGAAATTCCTATGATGAGTCTTGTCGGCTAAGAGTTGAGTCTTCCGCCAGGTGCGCTCTAGTCGTTGTCCAGCCCACTTCATCTTCCTAAGCTCCTCTGAGTACCAGGGCTTATGGTTAGGAGCAGGCTGGAAAGGACGCTTGGGAGCGATTGTGTCAATAGCCTTGGTGAGGTCAGTGTTCCAAATATTAACCAAAGCTTCAACAGAATCACCGGCATTACCAACCATTAAACCCTCCAAGGCTTTCTGGAATCCAATTGGTTCCATTAGCCTTCGAGGGCGGCCCATTCTAATGGGTCCACCACCCCCAGTGGGGCAGACAGTGGCTCTTAGCTCCATCTTGACCAGGATGGTCAAGATGGCCCTTGCACTTGACATATGTTAGGCTTGCCCAAGGGAGGTTTTTACAAAACTGGAAGAGACTTCTGGTCACATCCTGGGTATTTGGGGGGCAGAGGGAGTTCCAGTTTTGAAAAAAATCAGGAGGTGGTACAGAAGGTGCACTCTCCAATTTCCAGCAGGAGCTCTGGAAGCTGTCACTCAGGTGTAAATTGTTGCTACTGACACATCTAATGGAGGCAGAGCAGAAATCCCCAAGTCCACTGAGTTTGGTGTATCAGCAAATTTGTCTCTTTACACTTTCATGCTTGTATAATGAAGAACAGAGGGGAAAGTATTCTGCCTCTCTCACACTCACGTTACACACCATTTCTTTTCAGTCCAATTCCTACACACAAAAGAACTCAGCAGATAATATAAAAGGAAGAAAAGGAAAGGGTGGAGATTTCCTTCTCACCTTGCCCTTTCCCACTCACACAAAAAAGTCAAGGTACACTGAGAGAATACGGTCTCACTCTTTTTCTCTCAAACATTACAATGATGTGTTTGCATATGTTTCTCTGTATAAAAATAGTGACCTTCATTCTATGTACAGAAAAGCAGGAATCTAAAACTGGTTTACAACATCTGAAATCTGTCTTGATCTTTCAGCCCCTGTGTTACAGATTTGATTTAATATAGTTCCTAATAGGACCTACAAATTATATTAAAGATGTATGGAATCATAATTCAAATACTTGGAATTCAGATTCCAAGGTTTTAGGACAGTTTCACAGTAGCCCTAGATGCAAGTAATGGCAGTAAACGTGTACTGAAGAAATACTACAAGTATTTTATCATAACAACGTGTTTTTGCTTACCACAAGTAATTTTACAATAACTGCACCAATCTGAGCCAATGAAGCGCTCACCTTATGGCTTGTAATCGTCTTCTTGTAGCTTCTGTAATTCTTGGTGATGTAGGTTCTTCACAACCTAAAGGAAATAAATTTGTATTCAAATTCCTCATTTGGGGGCTACATCTTGAAGAAGCATAGGGCCAACGTGTTTCCTTTAATTTTTCTTCATCCATTTGGATGTCCTCAAGGATCTTCTCTTTGTTGGAAGGGATATTAGCAGTACGGAGGCTGAAGGGTTCACAGACTGTGATGTGTTTCACATTCTTCTGTCTCTGAAGCTGCTTCTGGAATTTTTTATGTAACATTTCAAAATCTGGGACCTGGATTTTGGGTTTTGGTTTGCATTCCATTTCTTCACTATGGTCAAGGCAGCATTGTGCCCTATGCTTACCGGCACCTTTATTTCCTAATCTGTTGTTGGGAAGTGATGAATTACGCAGAAGCTCTTCAGATCTCATCTGTATTCTAATTTCTCTGTAAAGCTCTTCTTCCTTTAGCTTCTCGTTGATTTCTGAACTGTAGATAAATTTAGGAACTGGCTTTGCTTTGAATATTTTTGCCTTTTCTGGCAAGGAAAGGTCCTTCATTTGCACTTTCCTCAATTCTTTCTTTTGTGCTTCTCTTTCAATAAACTTGAAAGGCTTTTGCATAGCTACAAGGATCTCTCTCCTCCTTTCTCTAAGTGACTTTCTAAGTTCTTCATTTTGCTGCATTATTTCATGATACAGAGGGACAAACACATAAGCAGGCACTGGATTAGCATGGAATTTCTTCTGACATTCTGCTTCCTCCTCCAATTGTTTCTTTAGCAAGTTATTTTCTAGTTCAATCAGTGACTTTGATTTCATGTTCTGTTGTTTTTTCTTAGCTTCTCGAATAGTCATCTGGAAAGGCTGAGGTACTGTGATCTTTGGGGACCACTTCTTTTTCTTTTTTCTTGTCTTTTTCAAAGTCTGTAATATGGGTGAGATATTTTGGATGTAGTGAGAATAATCCTCTGGGGAACTTCTATGATATGCATTTTCAATTTGCTCCTTCTGAAATGTTAGTAATCCTTCTTCACTGTCCTCTTCATCTATATCTAACTCTTCATCAGATGTATCAGATAAATTTGAATGGAAAGAATTGTTTAAATCAGGCTCAGAAAATGATGTATGTAACTTCTGATGGTGAAATGAGTTCATCCCATATGTTGATCTAAAGGCAAAAAAATACAGAGGCTAGTTTTCTGGATGCTTAAAAACACAACTGGGTTGAAAAAAAGAAACTGTGTAATGCCCTGCCTTGATGACTAAGAGAATGGCAGAGCACCAACAGAAGATGGTTCAAATCTACAGAATCCTGCCAGTACAGTATGTTAGCCTATCAATTCCAGCTCCTCACCTTCCTTACTGAAAGCCTGAGAAATACAAAATTTAAACACAGCCACCCTCTTCAGAACAGAAGCAATGACTTCAAAGAATTTATTCAATCCAGTAGCTTTTCCTATGAGGAATTTCTTTGAGCCTGAAATGCACAAGAACTCTTGGACTGAACATACCTGCACAAAATCCATATTTTTTGTCTTTTTATATATATAAGGGGTTTGCATTTATATTACTAGGTAAATTTCAGTGTAAAGCAGGAGGAAAACAACCTAATTTTAGATTAGTAACACTGAAGTACGCTGGTCATTTTGATACACAAATTTGTAAAATCCTGTTTGTACTAGCACTAACCAACCTGCAGGCATAGAATGTGGACAGATGAAGTATGCAGAATAAGCCAAGATTTTTCTTACTGTTGAAAAATCAAGCCTTTGATTTACCTTCTCTCATGGCATCCAAAACATTTAAATAGGAACAACATTTTAGTGAGATTATCAACCTGCAGATTCATTAACATGTCTGCACTAATTATTATATTCAAATCAATGAAAACAAAGTAGTACAGATACCTGTAACTCATATGATCGGTTATATCTGTGTTGGTTAAAGGCTGGACTCCTTTTAGATACAGTTTATTCTGATACATGCTTTCCAGTTTTGCCATGGTCTCCAGGTGAGCATTCTTAAGTTCTTCCAGCTTTAAGTAATATTCTTGGTTTGAAAGATACATTTTGGATATGTTTATCCAGTCTTTGCAGTCAGTATGCACATCAGAACTCTGTTCTCTCTCAGGACGCAATCTATTCTAAAAACAGACAATTATCACAATTTTGGGGTGATAAAATTAGTTTAGCTGTTTGGCAAACGGTGCTGCAAGGCTAGCTGTAAAAATCCTCAGCCTGTTTCAATGTTTAAACTTGCAGGAAGTGAGGTACGTACATGCATCTGTATAAACACACTAGACAGTACTGTATTTACATAACTCATGTTGAGAGAACAGGCAATAACAAGTTCATCCAAGTCAGTACAGTCCATCTTTTACAACATATATATCTAGAATAAAGCCCTACTTTCTGCTGATTATCAGTGTGGTATAGTGGTTTCAGCCTTGGGAGACTGGGACTTGGGACCAGGACTCAGTAAGTCCATCTTCCAATCCCTCTGGAGCTGTGAACATTAGGGGATGGTGGATCAGTCACTCACACTCTGAAAGTGACTGCCAGCAGCTACAGACTATAAAGTAACATCTGTGGAAAGTCTCTGAAAAGTTTAGTACTGCACTGTATCCATCCCATGGTCTTTCTTATACTTCATAAATAATCATATGTTAATAATGACTGAAACACTGCTTTGTTTAGCTGTCCATAATCTTCTTTCAGCTCTTTTTGTGTAAAGCTCATTAAGAGACATAGATAGACTTGCGGTAATGAAACCATCTGCCATCTTATCTTTCTAAACAATACTGTTTAAACTACACTATTTGTGATATCCACATTAACAGAAACAACATTCGTGAAAATGTCTCTACTGAACACACCATAATGAAAACCAAATAATCAGAGAAAATTAAGAACTACAGAACTTTCATGTTTTCCTTAAGTGAAAGAATGCTGAATGTTTCAACACTTGCAGTCTTTTTGCAAATAGCCAACATTAAAATGCAAATCTTTATTTTTATAATGATAGAATATAACTCAGTGAAGTAAATGTTAATTTTAGCCTTTTATGTTCAAGTCAAAGCTACCTGCCAATAGATTTTAAAAAATTTAATAGGATTAAAAACTATATATTAAATCAGAACTCAAAATTTTCTTGAAACAAGAAAAATAACCTAGATCAAAGATATACAATTTCTAATTATATTCTCTAAATAGTTAACAGCAGTTAATGAAGATGGGAGATAGCCAGATCAGTCCTACTGTACATGTGATGTACCTGAAGTGCATGCTCTTTTATTCTTTCTCAAAGCCTTGTCTTTCTCTAAGTGCAATACAGAGAAAGTAAATGAATACAGAACTTAGGTAGATGGAACAGATCAGAACATGGACATAAATGCAGAATATTAATGCTAGAGATCACTTTTTTGATGAACTGAAAATTAATCTGAAATCAATTCAGTATTGCTTAGATTTCGAGTGAAATCTACATCTCTGAATATAAATACGTTAAATACGGCATATTAAACAGTAACCTGCTTCTAGTAAAAAATAATTACACAGAATATTCTTCACTAGTGATTTAAACCATTAAAGCTAAATCTTTCAGGAAAGCAATTTAAATCATGATTCAACCAATCTGATTTAAATTAAATCAACTGTGCCTCGTACATCAAAAGTGCACAAGAGGCACAAATCCAGACCATACAGTTCTCATCAGGATGAGAAAAGCATCATCAGATAAATGAATTCTAGGGCTTATCTATACAAGTCCAAAAAAATGCAGTGCCCTGCAGAAAAAGCAAGTTGCAGCAGCTGCGGCTTGTCTTAACAATGGTTTTATCCCTAGCAGCCCCCATAAGCTTTGCATCCCAGATGACAGCCGAGGAAGAAAGAAGAATGTGAGAGAGCCCTCTTCCCCTATCCTCAGTCCCATGGGTGGGCAGGTGGGCAGCGGAGAAACTGAAGAAGGGGGAAGCAGGGCTGGTTTAAGGCACCATTGGCATCAGCATCCGCAGGAGGCCCCATCATTGTGGGGGCCCCCATAGTAACCCACCTCCTGCAAAAACATTATTAGTAATAATTTTAATATCCTGTACTGTGAATAGCTTAGGTTGAGTTTAGGTTACACTGACCTGAGATAAACATATGGGGCCCCCAAAATAAAGCATTGCAAGGAGGCCAAAAATTCCTTAATCCGGTCCTGGGGGGAAGATCCTCGGCCCCACAGGTGGGTGGCGGAGAAACTAGGCTGGTAGGCGGTGGCAGGACGGAGGAGAGGGAACCAGGAAAGGAAGAAGAGGAGGAGAGAATGACAGCCACACTCCCCCTTTCCCCATCCCCGATGCCTTGGGTGGGGGGAATGGTGGCTGTGGGCTGCTTGCCTTGCTAGCAAGCCCTGCCCCCTGCGTTTGTCTGGCCAATCAGATTTGCACTTCCTCTCATTTGGGCAAGCGAACCAGATCGACTTGCTTGTCCTAATGAGAAGGAATGCTCCCCACCATGCTGTTTTTTAAAAAAAAGATGAGAAAAGCCTCAAAAGATTTTCTGGCAAGCTTTTTGGGCCTTTTTTGCCCCCCTCCTTCACAATAGGGCGAAATCACATGGTTAGGACAGGTAGGATGCTCCTCACATTCCGTGAGTTTTTTCACCATTTGGACAACTCCCCAGTCTCTTAGCTGTATGGGGGGGGGGCCTTAAGCACAATTAATTTTGACAAGAATCTTCCAATACATAGATCAGTGTTCCCCCCCTAATTGTCTAATAGGAAACAAATGTCAGCAGCTGAGTATCTGCAGACTTGTAAAGTTTCGGTTATTGAATTTCTTCCTGCCCTGATCTGATTAGAAGGAGACTCAAGGTTGTGAGAACAGGAGCAGCAGCACTACTTAAGAACTACAGACCCTCTGAACAAATCTTTCCAAGAAAACCCTGTGATAGGGTCGCCTTAGGGTCGCTATAAGTTGGAAACAGCTTGAAGGCACCAACAACAAACAGTCTATTTAGGCTGTGTTACATATACTGCATTCCCTAGAGTAATTTGTTGCTGTTGTTGCGTGCCTTCAACTTATGGGGACCCTCGGATGACCCTATCACGGGGTTTTCTTGGTAAGAGTTGATCAGAGGGATTTTGCCTTTGCCTTCCTCTGAGGCTGAGAGAGCATTGACTTGCCTAAGGCCACCCAGTGGGTTTCCATGGCAGAGCTAGGATTTAAACCCTGGTCTCTGGAGTCATAGTCTAATGCTTGAACCACCACACCATGCTGGCTCTCTAAAAATGAGTACCCCCCAGATATACCTGGGGGCCAAGATACTCAGCAGCAGCTCTACTGCCACCTGACAGTTTAGGTGGTTGTTGTGCCTTCAAGTAGTTTCCGACTTGTAGCAACCCTAAGGCAAATCTACCACGGATTTTTCCATGGTCTTTTCCCAGGCTGTGAGGCTGTGTTCTGGAAGAGTTTATTCCTGATGTTTCACCTGCATCTGTGGCTGGCATCTTCAGAGAATGGTTGGGTAGGACTGTGTGTGGGGTTTATATACTGTGAAGCCCTGTTGGAGAGGATATGCAAATTTGTGTATTTGAATGGCTAGTTTCTGGGTGGAGAAGCCATTCAATACTAGCCATTCAAATACACAAATTTATATATACAGTACTCCCAAACAGGGGTTCACAGCATATAAACTTCACGCACACTCCTACCCAACCATTCTCTGAAGATGCCAGCCACAGATGCAGGCAAAACGTCAGAAAGAAACTCTTCAAGAACAAAGCCTCACAGCCCGGAAGAAACCCAAGGAAAACCTATGGATGCCGGCTGTGAAAGCCTTTGACTTCACATCTACCATGGGGTTTTCTTGGCCAGACTTGTTCAGAGGGGTTTTACCACTGCCCTCCTCTGAGGCTGAGAGAGTGTGACTTGCCCAAGGTCACCCAGTGGGCGTCGAAACCAGACTCTTCGCCCCACGCTTAAAGCACCCCACCACACACACTGGCTCTGGGAGGCTGAATGCCAACCTTATTCAGAGAAGCTGCTGGCAGAACCATCTTTCTGGATGGGGCTGGGGAGAGGCATGCCTCCTGCAGACGCCATGGGCCGCGAGCAAGGGAAGCTACCCGAACAAGGCTGACATCTCATTACCGGCGCAGCATCCTTAGAAGCCCCGCCCACTTCCAGGCGAGCCAGCGCGAGTTACGACGCCCGAGGGAGCGCGTGCGAGACAGTAATAAACCGCCTCTTTCCTTCCACCAGGGGGCGCCCACCACCCGTCTCCCGGCGGCCGCCCGACCCACCAACACCGACCTGCCCCCCTCCGGCCACCGCCGCCGCCGCGGGCCTCCCCGGCTCCCGCTCGTAAAGCGCGACCGGTGTCCTCGTCCGCGGGTCAACCGGCCTGTGAAGACAGGAGACAGCGAGCGAAGCAGCTCGGTGGGCCGCGTCCATAACCCCTAGGCAGGGACGAACCAACGGACGCCCTTGTCCTCGGTCGGTTGCTAAGGCTCCTCGCTAGGGACGCTACGGTGTCTCTTACAGGACATAATACCTTCGGTGGCGAGGAAAAAACGCAAGGCCTGTGCATAAGCACAAGGCTTTTCCTGAAGGCGGGGCAGCCAGGACGCACACGGACCTGTGCGCATGTGTGCGCGTCATCGTATTGTTTAGAACCTAAAAGGGGAATGAATCCACACTAGAGAAATAGTTGTCCCTCCGTAGCCACGGATTTGGTATCCACGGATTTTAGTATTCATGGCTTGAAAATATTTTTGAAAAAATAATAATCCAAAAAGCAAACCTGGATTTTGCCATCTTATATAAGGGACACTATTTTGCGATGCCAGTGTATATAATGGGACTTGAGTATTCACCGATTTTGGTATCCACGAGGGTCCTGGAACCAAACCCCAACCAACATGAAGGGACAACTGTAGCCCAGGTTGAAACTGGATTATTCGTGGGGCTCCTTCCTATGGAATCCTGGGATTTGTAGTTTTACAAGGTCTTTAGCCTCCTCTGCCAAAAAGTGCTGGTGCCTCACCAAACAAACTACAAGTCCCAGGATTCCATAGGAACAAATAATCCAGTTTCAACCTGGATTTCTCTAGTGTGGATGCCCCCAAGAAACAGCATGTCTAAATGCTGAATCTTAGCTGCATACCCTCCAACCGTCCCCATATGGCAGGTAGGGGGGTTCCCATTAAGCTTCTGTAGTCCCATTTTTTTTCCAGCTAACCTTTAAAATGTCCCAGTTTCACTCTCTTCCTCTCATCTTCCTCCTCAGTTGCTGCAGAATGAGTTCAAAGTGCAAAAGTAGTTTACATGCAATTGATATGTATTAAAGTCAGAGCAGCAACCTTTACCCGCACTGACTAGGATGAGGAGCAGGGAAAGGCAGTAAAGTTCTCACGAGCCATTTATGAGGTACTCATGTGGAGTGTCCTGCAGTCTCCCTGTAATCATTGTACATTGGCTGTGGTTGCTGTACTATAGTTCCCTTTATTCAGAGGGGCACCAAGCCTTTGATCAGGTGGTTTTTAGGGTTGAACTACTCCTTTCCAAAATAACCATATACAACTGTTGATTTCCACTAATTATTGGGACTCTTTGAGCCCACTTTGTGTCTTTGGTTTGTTATACATTGTATGACATAGAGCAGCTTTCCTGAAACCAGCTGAATACAAATACACTATCTGAATTTAAAGCAGCATTAAAGACCAGTCTCTTCCAGCAGGCTTATCCAGATTATTTTAAATTGTGACTTTTAAATTATGTATTGTTTCAAAATGCCTTGGTCTTGTTCATTTAAATGGATGTTTTTAACTAATATGTATTTTCGTTATGTTTATACATTAATTTGATGTTCCCCGCCTTGATCCATAGGGAGGTGGATAAGAAATTTTGTTATCATCACCTAAACTTGTCATTTCCTCTTACAAGTTTGAAGAATCTCTGCATGAACCTGTGATGGGACATTCCCTTAAATTAGATGTAGTTTGGCCTGTTCAGTCTAGCTGTTCCTTCAAACTCATGTGTGCTGTTGAACATGGCTTCTGTCTGAATAGTATGGCAGCAGTTGGCAACTGTGACTAGTGCCCAATACTAGATAGCATAGCCAAAAACATTGTGGGAAACACAATCCAAAAACATTTGGAGGTGGCCAGCTCTAATGCAGGGAAAGAGCTGTGATAGTTGGCAACTTGTATTTAGGTATCTTGTTCATCTTTCTTATGTGTATGTGCCTTCAAATCATCTGTCATATTATGGTGATCCCATTAATTTCAAATAATTTTCTTAGGCAAGGAATCCAGAGGTGGTTTTGCCAGTTCCTTCCTCTGAAATATAGACTACAGTACCTGGTATTCCTTAGCAGTCTCCCATTCAAATACTAACTGGGCTTAGCTTCCAAGATTAGACAGGATCTAGTACCTTTAGGGTACTTGGGTCTCTCATGTAGGAACCACTTAAAATGTTTGAGGAATCCCAGCACTCCCAACAGTCTGAGAATATTTACACAGCATGTATTCCAGAATCTGAAAGTAATTCCACTTATTCAGGCTTTTTATGTAGTTTCACGTTGCCAGTTATTCTCCAGTTTAATTATCAAATTTTAATTGCTTGAAGGTATTAAGACTGAAAGATGGTGTAGTTTAGTATCAGTATTAAATGAAAGAACATGATCACTTAGGAACTCCCCTTTTAGTCAGGATTCTTATGTATTTACTGAGGCTTTAGGGCAGGTGTTAGCAACTGCATGGGGGTTATGGACAATTTGCCCCAGAATACCATCTTTTTTTCCAGTTGTATCCTAGCCAAAATGTTAATTGGAGGTGGGAGGGTACAGGGATCTTTGTGGGTGATAAACCTTAGAGCTTAGCATGATTTTCAGGCAAAAAGCTTTGCTAGAAAATAATTTCTTAAAAATGGAGGGTTTAGGGGGAACAGCAAGAAGCTGCTGCCCATGCCACCTCACAGCAAGGAAATTTTCACACCGGGCCTAAAAGCCCCAGTTCTGTCCCGCCACCTCCTCTCCCGTTCCTGCAACGGAATGGAGGTAAATGTTCGCACACTTACCTCCATTCTACTGCAGGAACGGGCTAGGCTCCCTGCTTCCTTTCCAGCTGGCCAAAAATGCAGCCATTATAAGGCTGCTTTTATGACCGGCTGGGGGAAATCCCGCTCATTCTCGAGAGAAAACAAGTGGGAGGGAAATTTAAACCTTAACACCCCCCCCAGGTGTCAAAGTAAAAAATAAAATGAATTTTTTTTTAACAAAAATACAAGGAACCCGGGGAGCAGGGGGAAAGGGTGGCACTTACCTGGATGTCCTGATCATGGCAGGAACTGCCTGCCATGGAGCTCCTCCCCCATCCCTGTCATTCCAGAACAGGGACGGTGGTCCTATTCGCATACCTGCGAATAGGGAGAATACCTGCGAATGGGGAGAAAACTGAATAATGACAATTTGGGCATGGAACAGGGTAAACGTGTCTGAAAAGAAAATCTTTCAGCGACCCTGTTCCATGCCAGTAACAGGACAAATTGCCCGTGTGAAAATCTCCCAAGTCAAACTATTCTAATTAATATTAAAAGCCAGGCAATGGAGGCATTTGTATGTCCAGAAACGTCTATGTATAGTTTTGCAAAACTGACCATTCTGTGTCTTAAAAGGAAGGAGACAGACAGCTGTACTGGGGTGAGCAATCTTCAGAGCAGTGATGCTTTTCCCCACCTCACCGCACCCATACTAATCTTCTAAGAGTTACAAGACATGACCCTACAGACAACCTAGTACTGTAGTGTAGACAAATGCATTTCCAGACACAGCCTCAACTATGAAAATGGGATGAAAATGGTGCAACATGAACATGCCTGTCTCTTCAGCTAAAATAGCAGGATTTTAAAATGGACATGATCTAGTCAGTGTAAAACAAAGTTTTCAACAAAAATTGCAATGTGTGTTCAAACAGGTTTTCTGTGGTCAACCATTCTCTGAAGATGCCAGCCACAGATGCAGCCGAAGCGTCAGGAATAAACTCTTCCAGAACACGGCCTCACACCCTGGGAAAAAAACACAGAAAACCTATGGATGCCGGCTGTGAAAGCCCTCGACTTCAAATATTTTGTTACAACCCCCCCCCCAAAAAATTAAAGCGAAGCTCTGCCTTTAGAATCTGAAGTTTTATTAATTTAAATTGACAAAAGTACATGAGTATAACTTGGAGTTAAGGAGATATCCAACACAGAGTTTCTGTGAAGGTGTCATGTTCTAAACTTATGACATGTTGCTGAGCTGTAGTCTTTTCCTTTAGATCTCTCATCGAGTGTTTACCTGCCAAAAGAGAGAGAGAGAGAGAGAGAGAGAATTGTTGTATGTTACATTTCAGCATTAATTACCCCCTTAATTATATCCAATATCATTTTGTTTTCTTGCACTTCCACTGATAATTACAATGTTTCTTCAAATCTCAACTATTTCATCAGTTGTCATTACAAACTCAGCATTTCAACACTGTCACTGGAATGGTCATTTTGATACAAGGTAGTAACAAATCTATGGACAGTAATGAAGCAAACATTTGAGAGAACATTTGTCAGTATTTAAACTTGGCTTACCACATCATCAATCTTAAGGATACTGCGGACAGTTTCTGTAGCTAGGGTCAGAGCACTGACAGATACCAATAATGGTTGGACCACCAACTCTTCCAGGATATTGGAAATTCCGCCCTATAATTTAAGAACTGCAACTTTAGTTCATAAGAAATTACAAAAAGAAAATGTCCTGTCAATATTTCTTTTCCAGTGGTCTCATTATGGAGGAGAAGATGGGATATAAATCCAATGAAAAATAAACAAGCTCTTCCAAGTGCACATAACCTCTGAGCATATCATCCATTCCTATACTGATTCTCTAAAACTGCCACTCGCATGTTTCAAATTAAGTGAAGTTCTGTTGTGTATTTCATATCTAGGATAAAATCTTGAACCAAAAGGATCACAATTATGTGTAACTGATATCACAGTCAGTTAAGAGCTTTCACATTTCAGCAGCAAAACAAAGCTTGATAACATCTGTGTACCTGAAGCAAGCGCCCTTCATGTTACTTAACTGTTTCCAAACAAGGTGAACATGGGGGGAGGGGGCTTCCAATAAGTCACAGATTTATTCAAAGCAAGAAGAAAGAGGTGAACACACACTCATAATGTGAGAGAAGTTACCTTAAAAATCATTTGATCTCTATGTATTAGCAACACAAAGGAAGTACCATGCTTTACAACAGTGTTTCCAAACATTTCTGCTTTCCAGGACCCACTTGGTATAAAATTCTTAGGCAAGGAATCCATCCCTACCCATCTGCTACAGAAGCCTAAGGCAAATATTAGAATGAATTTTCTATCTGTGCAGATGGCCGTAAGTTATGCATATTAGAGCAACATATGCGAAACTAGACCTACAAAATAGTACATTCCAACCCCAAAAGGTAAAATTCTACAGAAGAGCCCAAATTATATATACAGCATTATTAGTTTTGTCTTGCCACTTTGCATATTACCTTTCTAACATTAATGCCAGCAGTCTTCTCTCCTTGTGCATGTCTGTTTCTCAATTCTGTTACAGTAGAAATAGGGTTAAGGCCTGCATTTTCAGCCAGGGTGGATGGAATAATTTCCAGGGCCTCTCCATATGCACGGACACAGTAAGACTCCATGCCACTTAAGATGCGAGAATATTCATTCAAGCGTAATGCCAATTCTATTTCTGGTGCTCCACCACCAGCAATAAGAGCTCTGAAATAAAAACATTGCAGTCTGAAATGTTAAAGAGGCATTTGTTAGATGGAGTATGATTTTAGTTATCCATGCAGCTGAAGTAGTTAGTACCTTTTCTTAACCAAACAGCGGATGACACACAAAGCATCATGAATTGAACGCTCAGCTTCTTCAATCACTAATTTGTTGGAACCACGTACCACAATTGTTACCGTTTTCCCAGGACTTGCACAGCCTGTAATCTGGAGTACAAAAACACTGTTACGGCAACATCTATTTTCGCTAGCACAGTTCCTATTATGGACCAGTGTTTTTAATGGCACATTTTAGAGTAAAGAAAGCAACAATGGCAACTCAATAAATAAATAAATGCGGCATAGTTATTTTGACAAATCCTATCAAGTACTGCAGCATAAGAACACATAATGTAACATGTTACTTCTGTTCTAGCACGTAAGAATGACAGGCATGTCACACAATATTAGGAGCTACTTGTCTGTTAAATGAATTTATAGAATGTTTTTCCACTAAATAGTGCTTAATGCGCAATACAACTTGGGGTGTCTCATGGTTTTCTTAAGGTTCTTAGCCTCAATATAATCAGGACAATCAGCCAAGATGATTCAAACACCAAGAGTTCTCAATTTCAGCAGAAAATGAGATGGGGGCAAAAAAAAATTCCTATCCCTCCAGTAACCATGTTCTGAATGCACAGACCCTCCCCCCTGCAGCAGATTTGCACACCCCAGGGTAATTTCTCCATTTCTTTCGAAGCATGTATCAACTCTCACCCTCCATTACTACACACACACAGCAGCCTCATACCAGTGATCACACCAGGACTTGGCAATAAATCTGTTCCATTTGGCATCAAATGAGAGACCGGCTACAGAGAGCTAAATGATACTGGAACTAGAAACAATGCAAGTAATAATCATCTGAAGACCATCTTGGTCCAGAGGAGATTGGACATAGCTGGCATATCCTTAACTCCAGAGTGACACTTTTCAATGTGGTGAAATACTATTCTGTGAAATAAGATTTGGCTTTTTTAAATGCCTTAACACCCATTACTTGTTTGAGTGACATAAGACAGCAGAAAACACAGCTAAATATGAACTTTCCTTACCTTCACTAGTTTTCCAGATCCATTTAAATTTACTTCTTCTGCCAATTCAGCAGATCCTAACATGTCACCAGTGAACTGATCAATATGAGCAACCGGCTTAGTTCCAATAGTCTTAAAAAATAACATATACAAAGAGGGGCACAGGTTATATAATTCAGTATCTTCTATTTTAGATTACAATCATATACTTAAAAGTAAATTCTATTAAACCCAATGGGACCTTCTGCTGAGTACACATGCTGCACTACAAGAGGTCACAGTTGTTTTTACAGAAGCTAGCTTATGAACAAGGTTACTATTTTCTGCAGGAATAAATGAGAAAGGTGGCAATAATTAATTCTTTTGCATGCTTTTTCCTATCCATCCTATGTACAAACTACATCACAAATGTCAAAACACAGCCATGGAATGTGGTCACCCATTTCAATGACATTTTGGCAGGGTGGGTAAATCAATTATGTAAATAAGCAAAGCAAAACCAGTTGTCATCATCCCATCTTACCTTGCATATAAACTCAATGTCCTCTCTTTCAATATCTTTAATCACCATAATCTTCATTTTGTTCAAGAAATGCAGGGCTAGGTCACTTAGTGCATCCCTGAAATAATTACAGTGAATGAACTACAAAATCTACCACAACTCTGATAAGGCTCAAATTTCCCGCTGACTCAGAACATAGATTTGATAATCTGAGCCCAACAGGATGTCACTAGGTACATCATCACTCCCAAACTTTCTTGAACTCCCAATCCCTCTCCCTCTCTTTGCTTTAATGGGCTTGCTGCTCCAAAGGTAGATTGGGGGGAGGTATTTCTTCACTCCTACAAATGTAGTCTAACTTTAGTGTAGTCCTATGAGCTATAGCAGCATGCAAGACATGAGAAAAGAAAGGAGACCTAGTTTTTACCATCACCACAAGCTGGTAAAACGAACAGGAAAGGACTCACTTTGTGATTCATTTTTTTTTTACATGCTAAGAAATAAATGCTTACACAAATGTTAGCATATGTGCTAACAAGAGAGGGCTTGAGAATGGGTCACCTCTCATGCTTCCTGGGGTTGCATACCCCTTGTCTAAACCAAAGAAGCTATCAGCATCCAGCCAAAACATTTAGAACATTTAGAAAATTTAGAATCATTAACAACTAACTATCTTGTCTAAGTGTATGAACTCAAGTCAAATCAAGTAAACATTAACATCTACAGAAACTGCAATTCTTAGAGCTCTAAGAATTAAGTTTCCAAATGCGCATATTTTTAGAAGCGTTTAATGAAATACATTTCAGGAAAAGTCTCAAGTGTTATTGCTCAACTTCATGTCACACACAATTTTAATCTTGAATAATATTTATTATTTTGTAGTGAAATTAGTATGTATTAGTGGAATAAACGTACCGTAGAATAGATTTCTGAATGAGCAGCACATTGCATCCTGTCTTCTTGATTTGCTTAACTAAATTCAGAATGTAGGCTCTCTCCTCACGCAGAACTCTGTCCATTTGAGTATAGTCAGAAACAACGATCTGGTTATCCATCTAAAAGAAGTAAAGAACTTTTTTAAGTACAGGCATATCTCAATTAACAAAACCTCTGACAAAAAAAAACTCCTTTTTACAAAGTCTTTTTATCCTGCCCAGCACTTTCTTCCTTCTCCTTTATGTAGCTAGAAGATTTTTAGCAGCATCAATATTGGGGGGATGAAGGAAGAGGGCTAGAGAAACATAGATTTTCAATGCTGGATTGCAACAAAATTTCTGCAGTGACTGTAATAAACCTTAAATCGGGGAAAAATAGGATTCTGCTCTACTGTTGCTATGCGTGCCTGATCACAACAGACAAGGTACATAAGAGCTGCCTCCAGAATCCCCTACTCGGCATGTATCAACAGCAAAATAGAGAGAAAAGAGGAGAGCAGATACCCCCAATATATTTAGCCCAAGGGGATAAATCTGTAAGCCTGGCCACCAAAATGGCAATCACAAGAAAAGTGGAGGCTATTGAGAAGAAAAAAATATCCATGAATGCATTTGGGAAGAAGCTTTCAATTAGTCTCTAGAAGATTCAAAATGGTTTGTTTTACTTATGCAAGGCTTACCTGACCTGGTTGTTTCATTTCATAGGTGCAATATTGTTAAATTTTGTATAAAATGTTTGTTAAAAGTATGTTGAAGTGCTCTTCTTTTTTCTGGTCTAGGAACCTTAATTCTTTCCATGTTATTTCTGCCTCTCATACCAAATTTTCTGTTATAGAAGAAATGCCCAAGAACACACCTACCTTTTTAACTGAGCTATACCATTATCTAAACGTATCTGTATAGCAAATAACCAAAAACTAAGCAGTAAGATTAATCATATATATCTATATTTATTTAATTTATATCCCACCTTTATCCCCAGCTCAAGACCCAAGGCTTTGGGTTTATGTAAATCTTGGTTAGTATAAGAACATGCTACCAATGGCAGATTTTTTTATGCAAATGTCTCTTTCTAGCTTCAAACACTACAAGAGACTATGTATGAAAGGGATCTAGGAGTCCTAGTAGACCACAAGTTGAACATGAGTCAACAGTGTGATGCGGCAGCTAAAAAGGCCAATGCGATTTTGGGCTGTATCAATAGAAGTATAGTGTCTAGATCAAGGGAAGTAATAGTGCCGCTCTATTCTGCCTTGGTCAGACCTCACCTAGAATACTGTGTCCAGTGCTGGGCACCACAATTCAAAAAGGATATTGACAAATTGGAGGGTGTCCAGAGAAGGGCAACTAAAATGGTGAAAGATCTGGAAACGCTGCCTTATGAGGAGAGACTTAGGGAGCTGTGTATGTTTAGCCTGGAAAAAAGACGGTTAAGAGGCGATATGATAGCCCTGTTTAAGTATTTGAAGGGATATCACGCTGAGGATGGAGCAGGCTTGTTTTCTGCTGCTCCAGAGAATGGAACACGGAGCAATGGATGCAAGCTCCAGGAAAAGAGATTCCACCTCAACATTAGGAGGAACTTTTTGACAGTAAGAGCAGTTCGGCAGTGGAACACACTTCCTTGGAGTGTGGTGGGGAATCCTTCCTTGGAGGTCTTTAAACAGAGGCTGGATTGCCATCTGTCGGGGATGCTTTGATCAAGATTTCCTGCGTGGCAGGGGGTTGGACTGGATGGCCCTCATGGTCTCTTCCAACTCTACAATTCTATGATTCTATGAAGATGTGTAGACAATCCACTGACAAGCCACTAGCTCCTACTGACTTGGGTTTTTTGGAAAGAATGCTAGACAAAGTAGCCTTGGCCCAATACTGTACAATCTATCTACTGTTCTTACATATCAGGGTCTCTTATCTCAGATTAGGCACACTTTAAGCATACAGTACATACATTTGACAAACAATAATGGACCACAAGAAATCTACTGTTCACCTAATCCTATGCCTATCTACTCAAAAGCTAGCTCCAATGAATTCATTTTTTTAAAAAAAAATTCAACAACAAAAACTGTCATTTTAAATTGAAAGCCCTAAGTCTGGATTGCAGGCAACAGATCACCAAAAACAGAAAAGTGAGTTTATCCCTGTTTGAAGCCTTTGGCACACTACTAGGAAAATGAGCAAATGTTATGCACACTTATTGCATTTATTGTTTTAAAAACTTATATATTATGTCAATTATTATGTCCCCCTTGGCTGGAGAAAGCTGGGATATAAACTAACCAACTAACTAACTAAATAAAATATTGAACAAATCAACTTACATCTGTTTTTGGCGCTGATAAGCAAAACTGAATGAGACCAATCTTAGCTTTTTCCACTCTGGTAACACCAGTATTGGATACTTTCTGAGTAAGGACCAGTCCTTCAACCAATTCACAGTCATCAATTGTTCCCCTGAAAACAAATACTTAAATAAGCACAAAGACAGAATAACAAAAAATTTCATTCCAAAATTTGGATTTTTGAATATTACTACTTACCCAAGCTTTTTAACAATTTTAATGTCTCTGAGATCCACACCAGTGGCTGTAGTTGGATCTATCACTTTTATTACAGCATCTACACTCATTGGAGAAAGCAGACTGGAATACTGTGATACAACCTGTAGAGATTTAGTAAAGAACCACATTTAACTCAGTTTTCTTTAATTTGCATTACCTCTCAAAATTAACAAAAAATTAACATTTTAAAATAGAACCCCTAAGTTTTGGCACTTTCTGTTTTCTTACTGCAGCTTCTCATTTCCATTCTGAGGAGATTTTCAGATGCTATAAAAGACCTCCAGGGAGGTCGGAAGAGGTATGCGGCTATCCCGCGCAGGGGGTCAGTTTCGGATGACGCCGTCCCCCTCCCGTCATCCTTCATGTTGCTTCTGTGCTCAATCGAAGGAAAAGTCGCCACTTTTTACTTACGAAAAACTTCTGTGAGTAAAAAATGGCACCCTTCCCTTCGATCGAGCACAGAAGCAACACGAAGGATGGGAGGGGGACGGCGACATCTGAAACTGACCCCCTGCCGCGGGATAGCTGTGTACCTCTTCCAACCTCCCTGGAGGGCTTTTATAGTGTCCGAAAATCTCCAAAATCTTTCAACAGATTGTTGATCAACAAAAATAAATTATAATCAACTTCCCATGCAGGGCCAAATTCAAGGAAAGAATATTCAATTGCAGATGTTCTTCCTCTTGTGAAGATTCCTCATGGATGGGAGGAATCTAACCTGCATCCTCTATCCATATTTCAGATTAACCTTGATCTTGCCCACTCTCCCAGAGTGTTGAGAAAATAGCACAATGGAACAGAGTAAGATGAACTATGTTTTTTTTCCTATACTATTGGAAATGTCACATCACCATTTCAGACTTGTGCAACTGAAGATTCTTACTGTGGACACTGCAGTAAGAATAAAATATGTCCTGACAAATTGTAATCATCAGTATATTCCTTCAGTCAAACTGAATCAGCCATCACCTTTAGGGCTCAAGAGGCAGAGAAAACCATTATAAGAATATATGTAGAGTTTGATTTTCCTTGGGGGGGTTTCCAGGTTGTGAGGCCATGTTCTGGAAACCCAAGGAAAATCTATGGATGCCAGCCGTGAAAGCCTTTGACTTCACATATGTAGAGTTCATTGCTTTCATGAACAGGATTGTATGTGCTAGTGCCTTCAACTCACCTGTCATTTTAAGTCAACCCCATGAATTTCCTAGTTTCTTAGGCAAGGAATACTTAGAGGTTGGTTTTGCCAGTTCCTTCTGCTGAAATACAGCTTACAGCAGCTCCCATTCAAGCACTACCCAGCACTGACCCTGCTTAGCTTCCAAGATCAGACTGGATCTGGTGCCTTTAGGGTATTTAGGTCCTTGAACAGAATTAATTCACTGAATTTCTCTATCTGTCTAATGAAATTATCAAACACAAAGATGAAAGAGCTTCTGTGCCCCAACAAGTTGTGCACAAATAGATCAGTTAAACTTGACAGGAGCCCAATGTCAAACATTTGGAAGAGAAGAACCTGCTGAAATTCCCAGTTTAAGCAACTTGCGAATGTGCTGGGATGCCATGACTATTCAACACAAAGTGCACATTCTTCTTTGAATGTTTGTTAGCCAAACTAGGGCAGACCATATTAAACTGCCAAGCCACCCTAGCCTTACTTACTGCAAGTGCTTGCCGGGAAGGGGGGGCATTTTTTTACAGTCCTCTTAAAATTATACAATGGCACCCACATGCATTTTGTTATCAATAGATTTACCATTACAATTTGTAATTACAATCACAGCAATACAGTTACCCCATATAATCTGTAATTAGGGCATGCACTGAATGGGATATAATGGCACATTTCCCAACACCTTTCTTTTCTATACCTACCTTTGAATTCAATGCTGTAGTTGCACTGTTAAGTAGGGTTTCTCTATCACTCAGCTCAACAGGCTGTCCCATGCTGGTCAAGACTTCAACACCTTTTTCCAGTGCCTTCTGGAATGACTCAGAGATGATGGTGGGGTGAATTCCTAAGGTACAAGTTGATTCAAACCATAGTTAATACTTTCAAAAATAGCAAGCAGTCTGAAAAATTGTTTTTCAGTTGAATTAGTATATAATTTGATATGCTGTACACTAATGTTTCTCTGCTTATTCCCAAACCCTAGCAACATTCCAATCCTTCTACCAAGGAGTGCTGCATTTCTTTAGAAAAGGAATATGTTCATTTGTTCTGCCTTGACTAAAAATGTCTAGCTTTGGTGCATGTGCATATATTAAAAACATAACCTTTGGTAATATATAGTACTTTAAGCCACACATCAAACCTATCAGAAAAGGTGATAACATGGAAAGGAATGACAGTTAAGAGGACTACACAACTATTACTTAAGTATATAAGTTGCTGTTGTTGTGTGCCTTCAAGTTGTTTGCCAACCTAAGGCAAACATATCACAGGGTTTTCTGAGGCTGAGAATGTGTGATTTGCCTAAGGTCACCCAGTGGGTTTTCATGGCCAAGCAGCCATTCAAACCACGATCTCCAGAGTCATAGTCCAACACTCAAACCACTACGCCATGCTATATAAGGCAGTAACTAGAATTACCAAAACATGATACCAAATAGTGACAAGAATAGCAGAAACACAAAAGCTATCTGAACAACAACCAGAATGCACACAAGTATGTCTCTGCACTCAAGCCTAGCATATATTAGCTGGCTTTGCGAATGACCATAACAGTTACAAGACCACAACAGGAATCTATTTGCCTGCCAGCTCTCATCATCTGCAGTACACAAGTAAACAAAACAGCCTGCCCAGTTTGTTTTGGAATGAATGTTTGTATTGTCTAACTGCACAGCCCTCCAGAGGTTTGTGGTTTGCAACTCCCAGGAGCCCTAGGCACTATAGTCAAAGGTGCAAAATGCTTGGAGCTGCAGTTCAAAAATTCTGGAAGCAACCTCAGGTAACCAGCACAATAACTATTATGTAACAATAATGCTTTTGCTTTTGCCATTTAAAATTAAAACTTGAAGGGGATTTCACTTTTACAATTCAGCCTATTTACATATGGCATTATATATACATAAACATACCCTTCTGAAGAAGTCTGGAACAGGCATCCAAGAGAGCACCTGCGATGACCACAACAGAAGTAGTGCCATCTCCAGCTTCAATATCCTGTGCTTTGGATAACTCCACCAGCTATATACAACCAAAAGGAATTGTATGAAGTTTCAAATTGCACTGATACTATCACAGCCATGCAGACGTAGTAAGCTGATCAATTGCAAAAGCACAAAATCTCAGGTGCCATTTCAATGTATAATACACTGTTACTTGATCGTGATTTCCTGCGTGGCAGGGGGTTGGACTAGACGGCCCTTGGGGTCTCCTCCAACTCTACAATTCTATGATTCTATGATTCCTAAAGGGTATGGCTAAAAAATTAGACAGGCATAAATATCTGCTTGACTTGTTACCACTTCTGGGTCTGATATGAAATTTGAAATGAAGTATTACTTACCATTTTGGCTGCAGGGTGAAGAACCTGCATCTGCTTCAGAATTGTTGCACCATCATTTGTGATTGTCACATCTCCTTTGCCATCTTGGATCTGGAAAAACCAAATATTTTTTTATACTAAGGAGAGAAAAATCTACAAGTTGATAATTTTTAGCCAGTCTTCAATATCACATATTTGGGCACATATGCAGAGTATGTGATATCTAGGATTCAAGGATTCCTAGGTAATATGGATTATCCATATCCATTTCAATTTGACTTCAAACCTCACTATGGAACAGAGATAGCTTTGGTCATCTTGTTGGACAATCTACATACTGGATACAGGGAGTGATTCCCTGATGGTTTTGTTGGACATCTTGGTGGCTTTGGAACTATCAGCCATACTATCTTCTAAGCCACCATTCTGGGATAAGACAAGGAAGCTTTATGTCTTTAGACCTTCCTGGAGGAGCGAGTTCAGAATGCAGTGCTGGGGCCACCTGTCTGATAACCTGCCCATTGGTTTGTGAGCTCCTACAGGGTTGTTTTGTCCTCTATATTCTTTAGTATATATATTAACTCCCTGGGAGAGACTAGCCAGAATTTTGGGGCTGTTACCAGTATGCTAATAACACTGAACTCTCTCTTTTTCATCTAAATCCAAGGAACTGTGGTAATTCTAAACCTATCTCTGATGACATGAACAGACAGGATGAGGGTGAACTAACTGAAGGTTAGTCTAGAAAAGATAAGGGTGATGCTTCTGGTCAGACTAAGGAACAGATTCAACCTGTGCTTGATGGGGTAACACTCCCACAAAGATTCAAGTGTGCAGTCTGGACGCAGTCCTGGATTCAGCCCTAAAACTGCATGCCATACATCATGTTTGAATTATCTAAACAAGTTAGAGCAGGACCCCCATATCCACGGGGATTGATTCCAGGGCCCACTGCAGATAATGAAATACATGGATAATAGCGAACACCATTGAAAATAATGGGACTTGCGGTTTAAAATACCATAGTGTTGCCTTGGAGGAGCCCTGGTGGCACAGTGGTTAAACGCCAGTACTGCAAGTCACCACGTTGCAACTTCGATTCCAGCAGGCTCCAAGGTTCACTTAGCCTTCCATCCTTTTGTAGGTCGGTAAAATGAGTACCTGGCTTGTGGGGGCAATTAGCTAACACACATTGGAAACTGCTTAATGCAGTGTAGATGTGTAAATTCCTATTGCTTAAAACAATTTGTAAGCCACTCTGATAGCCTTGTGGCTGAAGAGCGGGGTATAAATAAATGGAGGACGTAGAAAACAGCTAGAGAGGACACATTTTCTAGGAAGACTCTATGGTAGCTGTGCTGAAACTGAGATCACGGATAATTGAACCAGCGGATAATAAATTAGCGGATACAGGGGTCCTATTGTATCTGCAGGTATGGCTTTGAAATGAGGGGGGGTCTAAATACAGGTTGGCCCCCATATCCACAGGACTCATATCTGTAGTTTCACTTATCCACATCCGTAAAAATGTCCTCTCTAGGCATTTTCTAGGTCCTCCAGCATGATACCATGGTATACTTTGGCTGGAAGTCGGATCAGAAATAATTCATTTCAATAGGGTTCACAATTAGCCACAGTTTCACGTACCCATGGTAAGTCTGGGAATGTATCCCCCACAGACTGGGGGGTGCAGCTTGTACCCTAAAAGTACCACATCCTGTCTGTTTTTAGAATCTAAGCAGGGTCAGCCCTAGTTAATACTTGGATGAGAGATCACCAATAAATACCAGGTGCTGCGGACATATTTCAAAGGACAGAACTGGCAAAAACCACCTCTGAGTGCTCCTTGCCTAAGAAAACCCTGTGAAATTCACGGGGTCACTGTAAGTTGACAGGCGGCTTGAAGGTTCCAGTGTGTGCACACATGCACACACATATTAAAATAATACTGTAGCTTTACTTTCAACTGGGATACATCGCAAGCAACACAAGACTCCCTTTTATGACAGCTTCACTGCCTACCAATCTTTTCCCCAAGACCATTCAAAGTGCTCGTCATGACCTATAAAGCTGCCACCCCTCCCCACCATACATTTAACAATGCAAGTTCACTGGGTTGAAAAAGTAGTATTCTAGAGACAAATACAACTACTGTATAAGGCAGCTCTTTCTGCACATGCATCAAGAGTGAACTTTATATCACACTTTTTCAGTGCTCCTTCTGTCTCTTCTTCCATCCAAAGATGATGCGTATCTCCTTTCCACTCCTCCACTTTTCAAGCCTACTGATCACAAACCAAATTGTTTGAAAGGCGTGCACAAGGACTGGGCAGCCACAGAAGGTCTGTAAGCCACACATTCCCATCTTCCAGACCTCTAGGGACTGCAACCAACGATTTTGTCATGACAGAAAACGGCCTGATTTCTGATGTTGGAGGGAAAAGGGTACCACAGAACTATCAAGATACACCCTTGGGGCAGATTTTTGAGTGACTCAGAGAGCATTAAGGGCCCTCTGTAGGTCACAAGTGACCTGGAGGCCACAGAATTATCATGCCAGGCACATACCTTTGTGTTTGTCCACCCATGCACAGTTAATGCTAACTAATATAACCAATTACTCCTAGCACGGAATCTCCTTTATAGCAGTGTACTATCAGTGAACAGTTAACACTAAGAGTACTCACCCAGCATCCAGCAAATCCGCAGCAATGTACATAATGAATGAAGGCATGGAAAGTGGCTGGTACTGTTAAAAATGCACTAAACAAAACATTATTATGTTAACTTCAAGACTTACCATTTTATCCATTCCTTTTGGTCCAAGGCTTGTTCTAACAGCATCTGCGACCGCTAAAATAGAGGTGACAGTATAATTATGCTACAAATCAATGGGTAGTTTGTCAGTCTTACAAATTTTCTTGTGGGATTATTACAGTAAAAAAGAAAATAGAAATAGTTCACTGCCTCAAAGTGATTTATTTATTTATTTGTGTGTGTGTGCGCGCACACACACACACACACACTTCTGTTCATGTTTCTAAATGAACTTATTAAAAACAATAAAAAGGAAGTACTGTGCATAACCACTATGCCCTCCCCCCACAAAAATATGAAGTAAAAATTAGAGAAAATTAATCTCTTATTTAGCAGGCTAAAACTCTTGACCATGCATTGATGTGGCTTGGCCACATGCATCTCCATTTCCATCAATGAAATGTTGGAGAGGATGGAGATGCAGGGCCGTCTACTTAACAATATTCTCTTGTGGGGTGTAACTGGCTGTTTGTGTGGGGTTTTTGGCTGAAGTTTAGTTGCGTAGGAATCTACCACCTTTTGAGTCAGACCATCAGGCCATCTGGCTCCATGCTGGCAGGTAGAGCAGGAGTGGGAAAAATGGGGCCCTGGGACCATAAATGGTCCCCAAGACTGTTTTTGTGGCCCTTGACTCCCCAGGCTTGTCTGACAGAAAAGGAAAAAGGGAGACTGATGCCTTTAGGAATAACAATCCACCTTTTAAATTGGTTGAAGGGACTGCCTGCACTGTTCAATTCTTTTTAAAACCACTCTTTCAAAACCAGAAGTAGACTTCCAGCCATGTTCATGGTGGGAGTTTGTCTGTTGGTTTTCTGGCATTTTTGGTGGTCCATACAGCTCTTGAAGGTGCTGGGACAGAAACATGTCCCCAGGCACACCACAGTTGCCTGTCTTTGTAACAGAAGTTCTGGAAAGATTTGACCTGAGTCCCAGTTGTGGAGAAAAGACAGGGGTATAAATATGAATATACTGTAATAAGTAAGAGCCACTATGGTGTAGTGGTTTGAATATTGAAGTATGACTTTGGAGACCAGGGTTTGAATCCTTGCTCAGCTATGGAAACCCACTGGGTAAGAGCTGTTCAGCAGTGGAACACACTCCCTCAGAGTGTGGTGGGGTCTCCTTCATTGGAGGTCTTTAAACAGAGGCTGGATTTTATTTATTTATTTATTTATTTATACCCCACTCTTCCGCCACAAGGCTATCAGAGCGGCTTACAAATTGTTTTAAGCAATAGCTATTTACACATCTACATTGCATTAAACAGTTTCCAATGTGTGTTAGCTAATTGCCCCCACAAGCTGGGTACTCATTTTACCGACATAGGAAAGGATGGAAGGCTGAGTGAACCTTGGAGCCTGCTGGAATCGAACTTGCAATGATGACTTGCAGTACTGGCATTTAACCACTGCGCCACCAGGGCTCCTGATGGATGGCCATCTGTCAGGGATGCTTCGCTTGTGTATTCCTGCATGGCAGGGGGTTGGACTGGATGGCCCTCGTGGTCTCTTCCAACTCTACCATTCTATGATTCTATGACACCTTCCAGAGAAAGTGAGGCTTACTTCAAATAACACTTGGACTAGTGTGCACAGTACTGATTGCCACATCTTTAAAGAAGTATTGTAGAGCTAGATGAAGTATTAGCAAGGAACAAGTTGATGAGTGTACTGAAGCAATTGCCCTACAAAGCAAAGTTACAATGCTTAGGGCTTTTAGTTTTTTTTAAGAAGGCAATTAAGTGGGGACATAATAAAATTATGCTCAGTTTAGAGAAGCAGACAGAGCTTTTTCTTATTCTCTCACTCTGCTATTAGAACACAGGATCATCCTGTGAAGTTTGGATGTCTGGACAAACAAGTATTTGTGTTGTTTAGTGTCTTTATAAATGTTGTTTAAAAACTTTATAAATGACTTAGATGATGGAATAGAAGGCATGCTTATCAGATTTGCAGATTAAGGGAAGTAGCTAATATCCCAGAGGACAGGAACAGAATTCAAAATGAGCTTGACAGATTGGAGAGCTAGGCCAAAGCTAATAAACTGAATTTTAACAAGAATACATATAAGGTAGTACATCTAGGCAGGAAAATGAAATGCATAAATATAGCACAGGTGATACCTGGTTTGAAAGCAGCGTATATGAAACAGTGTGATGCACTGGCCAAAAAGGTCAACGTAGTTCTATTCTGCTTGAGTCAGACATCACCAGGAGTACTGGGCACCACAGTTCAGTAAGGATATTGACAAGCTGGTATGTGTTCAGAGAAGCACAACCAAGATAATAAAAGGCCTGGAAACCAAGTCTTAATGAGGAATGACTTAGGGAGCTGGGTAAGTTTAGCTTGGAAAAAAGAAGACTAAGAGATGACACGATAGCTATCTTTAATTATCTGAAGGGATGTCATGTAGAAGAAGGAACCAACTTGTTTTCTGCTGCTCCAGAGACCAGAACACAACCCAATGGATTCAAATTACAAGAAAAGAAATTCCATCTAAACAATAGGAAGAATCTTTTTACACAGCTGTTCAACAGTGGAAAAGACTGCCTCAGAAGGTGGTGAATTCTCCATCTTTGGAGGTCTTTAAACAGAGGTTGGATGGGCATCTTTCAGGAGTGCTTTAGTCCTGTACTCCTAAATGCAAAGGGTTGGACTAGATGCCCCTTGTGGTCACTTCCAATGCTAAGATTCTTTGATTCTGTATGTTTCCTCATAACAGGACATAGTCAAATCTGCAGAATACAATACTGTAATATGTATGCATGACCACCAACCTGTGACTGCATCACAGAGATTGAGGCTATCAGCTGTGCTTGCCTAAAGGCTACCTTTAAGTATCAGGGGCAATTTTGTACCAGTTGCTACAAAACACAAGAGGGAGAAGCTATTATACTCATTTTTGTTTCCATCAGCATCTCTTTGGCCACTGTGGGAAACAAAATATTCAAGTGGGTGGGCTTTTGGCCCATAAGAAGCAGAGCTCTTCTTGCCCCTATATGTCAACCCCCGCATGTCCACTCCTACACATCCAAATATCAAATGTTAATTTTTATTGCTTTCATAGCATTATGTATTTACCTCACACACTGCCCTGTTTTACAAACAAGTCACCATCATCAAGACTGCAATCTCACACAAACAAGATGGCCGCAAGGGAGAAATGAGATCTGTGCATTTTACTTTTGTGTAAACACACATGGGACAGGGCTTCACAGATATGGTTATCTTGCACTGCACAGCTCAACTATTTTTCTATACCACTTTAGCTGTCAAGGCTGCATACCAAATTATTCTGAGATTTCTAGTCTAAGGAGGCAGTACTCTATATAACTCACTGCCCTGAAATACAAAGCAAACAAAGTATTCTGAATCTGTGCTATGGAATTAAGCCTGCTTTAACCCTAAACCCCTCTTTTCTCATTAGAATTTTCTAAGCACCCATCAAACTACAAATCCCAGGATTCCTCAGGGCAGAGCTATGATTTACCTGATGTGAAGCAAGTAAGAACTGTACACTATTGTGCAAATGCAGTTGTCCCTTCACATTTGCTGAGGTTTGGTTCCAGGACCCCTGTGGATACCAAAATCCATGAATACTCAAGTCCCATTATATGCAATGGCACAGCAAAATGGTGTCCCTTATATAAGATGGCAAAATCAAGGTTTGCTTTTTGGATTATTCTTTTTTAAAGAATATTTTCAAGCCATGAATACTTAAATCTGTGAATACCAAATCCGTGGCTACGGAGGGACAACTGTATACCCACAGCCGTTGTTAACAGTTGCAAAAGCACTATGAATGCAATCTAGCTCTTTCTGGCCCTGTAGATCTTGCCCATGACAGCAGCAAATGAGTGGGGTGGTAATCACCCTGCTCCTCTTGGCCTCAGTCACTGATAATACAGTTGTCCCTCCGTATCCACGGATTTGGTATCCATGGATTTAAGTATTCACAGCTTGAAAATATTCTTTAACCTTGATTTGGCCATCTTATATAAGGGACACCATTTTGTGATGCCATTGCATATAATGGGACTTGAGTACTCATGGATTTTGGTATCCACGGGGGTCCTGGAACCAAACCCCAGCAAGTAGTTGTCCCTCTGTATCCACAGATTTAAGTATTCACAGCTTGAAAATATTCTTTAAAAAATAATAATACTCCAAAAGGCAAACTTTGGTTTTGCCATCTTATATAAATAGGGACACCATTTTGCTATGCAATTGCATATCGTGGGACTTGAGTATTCATGGATTTTGGTATCCACAGGGGTCCTGGAACCAAACCCCAGCAAATACAGTTGTCCCTCTGTATCCATGTACTTAAGTATTCACGGCTTGAAAATATTCTTTAAAAAATAATAATCAAAAGGCAAACCTTGATTTTGCCATCTTATACAGTTGTCCCTTCATATTCGCTGGGGTTTGGTTCCAGGACACCCCCCCCCGTGAATACCCAAATCCGTGAATATTCAGGTCCCATTATATGCAATGGCATAGCAAAATGGTCTTTATATATAAGATGGCAAAATCAAGGTTTGCCTTTCGGGTTATTATTTTTTAAAGAATATTTTCAAGCCGTGAATACGTAAATCCGTGGATACCAAATCCGTGGATATGGAGGGACAACTATATAAGGGACACCATTCTGCGATGCCATTGCATATAGTGGGACTTGAGTATTCACGGATTTTGGTATCCACGGGGGTCCTGGAACCAAACCCCAGCGAATGCGAAGGGGCAACTGGTAACTTGCAAAGAACCAGGGCCGCCTAAGTGGGCAGGAACGGCTTTCAAGAGGAGAAAAGGCCGCCCAGCGCCTAAGGGGGGCGGGGGGCTGTCTGGCTCCACCAAGAGACAAAAGGGAAGGCGCGGGCGAGGCAGCAGCGATGCGCTCAAGGAACCCAGGGAGGCGCCCCTGGCTGGCGGAGGATGCGAGGGAGCCTTCCTCCCCGCTGGCCTTACCTTTGCCCGCAGCGATGTTGCTGAAGCGAATCTGGGTGGGCTTATCCCGATCCTGGTAGGAGCCGCGGTTGCCGCCAGAGCTGCGGTTCCCCGCGGCCGCGTTCATCAGGGCCCCCCTCGCACTCATGTTCTCCGGCATGACTGCGCCCAGCCGCCCCTCCGAAGCCGCCGATGGAGACGGATTGCCTTCTCCCCCGCCCAGCCACACACACACGCCCTCCGGCCCCACAGACGCCTCCGCACCGCTACGAAGGTTCCAGAAAGCAAGCGCCCAGCTCTCAGCCGGAGGGAGAAGGGTCCTTCGCTAGACGCTAACGGCAGCGCCGGACATGACGTCACCCAGAGGGGTGTCTATCGCAGATGCCTTTCTTCCGCCCCCAGAAAGGTTTCCTCCCCCTTGGGTGGAGGAACTTGAACAGGAAAGAAGAAACCTTAAAAGTAAAAAAAATCTGGCTTCCAGTTTTGATATACAGTACTGTACAATAGAATCAAAACTCAACACTTACAAAAGAATTCCACCCAGGGACAGGGGGATTCCCAGCAGATAATGGGCCATCAACCAACCATTAGCCAAACAGACACTAATCCTCCTTGCATTTCTATACCCAGAAACTAACTATTCAGTTACACAAATTCACATATACTCCCCAACAGGGGTTCACAATATATAAACTCCACACACACTCCTACCCAACCATTCTCTGAGGACGCCAGCCACAGATGCAGGCAAAACGTCAAGAAAGAAACTGTTCCAGAACACGGACTCACAGCCCGGAAAAAAACCCAAAGAAAATATATAGAAGAAGAAGGCTTAGGAAAAGAGCACTATCAGGGGCCGCAGTCCTTGAGACTTCAAAGAATAATGGCACCAAATCATACAGTTGGACGAGACCACAAAGGTCATCCAGTCCAACCCCCTGCCATGCAAGAATACACAATCAAATCATTCCCGACAGATGGCCTTTTAGACTCTCTTTAAAAACCTCCAAAGAAGGAGACTCCACCACACTCCCAGGCAGTGCATTCCACTTCCAAACAGCTCTTATGGTTGATGTTCCTGGAACTTTAATGAAGCTTGAGCAAATTAGTCACAAAATTCCATTGAAATTAATGCTACTGTGGCTGAAAATCTCATCCTAGTCTAAGGACCTCCTTGGTTTGTTGTGGATGATGATAGTCTTCTTTTTGGTGTCAGTTACTGCTGTAGAACTGAGCAAAAAAAAGTGATTCTGAGCAAAACTCTTCCTGCTGATACTAAGGAATTACTCCAGGAGAAAAACAGAATTATTGCAATATAATAACAGATCTGTGGTATCATAGAATCATAGAGTTGGAAGATACCTCAAGGGCCATCCAGTCCAACCCCCTGCCATGCAGGAATAGACAATCAAATCATTCCCACAGATGGCCATCCAGCCTCTGTTTAAAAATCTCCAAAGAAGGAGACTCCACCACACTACGAGGTAGTGTATATTCCACTTCCGAACAGCTCTTACTGTCAGGAAGTTCTTCCTAATGTTTAAGTGGAATCTCTTTTCCTGTAGTTTGAATCCACTGCTCCGTGTCCTAGTCCCTGGAGCAGGAAAAAACAAGCTTGCTCCATCCTCAGTATGACAAAGAGCCGTCAGGTGGGATAGCTTTCTAAAGCCAATTAACTCTTAACTACAAGGGACGCCCAATCTCTTAAAAATGTAACATTCATTTTATCACATTTATCCCGCAGCTTATTACTATACAGTCAGTGTGGTTGTCTGCTGGACATTTTTGCTATTTCATAATGTCCTTAACTGACTCCTTTAGTTAGTTAGTTAGTTATACCCCGCTCTTCAGCCACAAGGCTATCAGAGCGGCTTACAAATTGTTTTAAGCAATAGCTATTTATACATCTAACTACATTAAACAGTTTCCAATGTGTGTTAGCTAATTGCCCCCCACAAGCTGGGTACTCAATTTACCGACCTACGAAAGGATGGAAGGCTGAGTGAACCTTGGAGCCCGCTGGAATCGAACTTACAACGTGGTGGCTTGCAGTACTGGCCAGCTTTGTTTTATTGTTTAATGTTGCTATCTCCATGACTCACGTGTACTTCTTTTTATTTCTTAAAAATAATAATATAAGAATTTATAGGTTTTCTGTGAAGATGCCAGCCACAGATGCAGGCGAAACATCAGGAATAAACTCTTCCAGAACACGGCCTCACAGCCCTGAAGAAACCCACAGAAAACCTGTGGATGCCAGCTGTGAAAGCCTTCGACTTCACAATATAAGAATTGTTTTTATTTATTGATAATCTTGGAGAATGATATTTTCTTCTGTGAGCCAATCTGAATTCACTTCACAGAAAAAATGATGTGTTTTAAATATACAAGCATTGCAACCCATCAGATGTGTTTAAACAGAGTCTCTCTCACCAGCTTTAGCCACCATAGCCAGTGGTGAGGGGTGCTGGGAGTAGCAGCCCAACAGATACAGGATAAATGCTGAGACCAAACAGGGACATAGACCACACATTAACCCACCTCCAGAATGCAGGATGTTTTATAATGTCAGGAACAGGTCCTACCTACCCTGTCCAGTAGGTTTTAAGGTTTTCAGGCTGGCAGCTCCAAATACTGCCAGTCAAAAATTCACATTCTACCTTTTCCTGCTTTGGGAAGAATAAAGCATTGGGAACTAAAGAGAGATTAGATTGGCATCTTCCTTGTTATCCTTTCAGAAGTAGATATTTTTATTATAGCAGACCTTTAAGAAGTGGGGGGGGGTTGGTGTTTTTTTTAAGGGACACAGGATGTGTATAATGCACTGGACTTGCATTGTTCCAATTTGGTGTATGAAGCAGACAAAAATAAGTAAAGTTCAAACACTGTAATTTGGAGTAGGTTGCAAGATTTTAAAAAATGAAGCATGGTTCTTTAGATAACACTGCCATGTTTATTTACTAGGGAATGAGCTCCATGGAATTCAGGAGAATTTCTGTGATTCTATCTACACAACAGTATGTTTTGAGCCTGCTCTGAATCTTCATCAACTTATTTTTGATCCAGGTCAGTCACTGGCATGCCACACTAGCGTTAGTAATCTAACTTTGAACTGGTCTTGCAAGCCACATGTGAGTATAAAATTAGAGTATTGGAGTGTGCCAGCAGTGTGCAGGTGGCTCTCATTAGCCTGAAATCAAGTATTGTCTTGGCTGCACAGATAAGCATGAGCTGCAGCATCCAGTTGTGTGGTTTTTTTTTTTTAAAAAAGGCTCCCCAGCACTTGCACATATGTGCTTTTATAGGATTTTTTTAATGTTTATATACAGTAAGACTCCCGTATCCACTGATTAATTATCCACCGATTCAATTATCCACGGGACATAAAACAGCACACCTACTATAGAGTCTTCCTAGAAAACGTGTCCTCTCTAGCCATTTTCTAGGTCCTCCAAGACACCTCTATGGTATTTTAAACCAGAAGTCCCATTATTTTCAATGGTGCCTGCTATTATCCACAGTTTTCGATGTCCACAGCCCACCAGAACCAATCCCCAGCAGATATAGGGGTTCTACTGTATATGCATATGCACGGATTCAAATATTTTGTCAAATTTTTCATTTGTATTGTGTTTGCTTGGATTTTAAACATTGCCTTATTTGCATGTGCCCCTCTGTATTATCTCTGCCTTACACAGTACAATCTTATGAGTGTCTACTTGGAAATAAGATCACTGACTTCAGTGGGACTTACTTCCAGGTGAAGGCTGGCCCTCATTTTGTTTTGCCAGAAAAGCAGGGTTCTGGATTTTCTTCTAGCATCTGGATGGTGTGAGGGAGCTTGTTGAGATTCCCTGGCTCCTGCTCACTCATTAAAGAGTAGATGTGGGAAGCAACTGTGACAAAGACCTCTGGATCCCTGCAAAATATTGCAATGGAAGGCTTGAGGTCTGACTTACCTGAAGCGGCAACAACAGCCAAGTATCTCCCCCAAACCAGCAAGTTGCCCTGAATCACCACAACACACCTTTGTACCTGCCCATTTGTTATTGTTGGATAACACCCCCCCCTCACCCATCCCCACATACCAGACAGAGACACCAGACACCCTACAGCACACACCAGATAGAGGGAAATACTGTGCGGCAGTGTGTATATGCACATGTTCCTGGGCTAGAAATGGGGAGAGAAAAAGACAGTTCCCACCCCAAAAAAAAAAAAAAAGTCACAAAAACACCAGCATGTCTCCTGCGCAACATGCCCTTGGTACAGGGGAGGCTCACAAATACCATAAGAAATTGAGCTCATCCTCCATGTGTAGACAGATCTTGAATCTTAGGGGTCGGTTCCATGGCAACTTTTGTTGCGCAAAGTATCACATTAGCGCACTTTCGATTTTGCATCGTGGAGTTCCCATGGCAAAATTTCGGATCCTGTTTAGTTCCGCAATGTAGTTCCGATGTGCTTATAATGTGGAGTATATTAATGTGCGAATTTCTACACATCGAAATATTTTAGTTCCCACGACATCGATATTCCGCATTCTTTGACAACCCTACCTGTCAATCAACGAAGTACGTCATTCGTTCTACACGTACTTCCTTCAGGAATTCCCACCACCCGTACTCCCATTGGTCATCCACTTCCCCCCTCTTGGGCTTCTGATTGGGCATCTCGTCATCTTTTATGGTCTTTGTTCTCTTCAATTGTGCCAATTAAATTGTTGCGCCATGGAGGTTTTAGCTACACTCATTTCCTACTTGTATTTGGCTATTAGAGTTATGATCTCTAATTTCCCTGTATTTCTGATGCATCGTTTTCAATTTCGTGCGGCATTCTTCCGGGTTCGGTTGTGTCCACGCTTTAGCATTTCTGCGGCTACTGTTTTCTAAGACATCAATATTCCGGTGACATACACGTAGCTGCTCTTGTACTTTCTCTTCCCCCCAAAGAGCCAGTAAATCAAGAGTTTCAGCATGACTCCAAACTATTCCCCTGCTCCCCTTCTTTGTTCTCTGAACTGACTCCATTAGGAAAACGATAGATTTTTACAGGGATGCTTCAAAGCAGATAGGAAAACCAGATGTGTAGGCGGGTTTCTGTGGCGTCACTATAAAAAACTGCCCACATCCCTAATTTTAAACATCGCGAATTTAAAAATGACGGACAGTTCCCAAATGCGATAATGCGCAAACTTGCGGCACTTTTTTTAAAAAGGCGGAAAATCAGCGGTGTCATTAAGTGCACCACTTACGGGTGTTTTAGACCCCCTCCTTCCAAAAAGGGCGATGCAGATGCGGAACACGTGGGAACTATAAGAATTCTAGGTGAATTCTTTGAGGATTATTTTTGCTGTGTAAGATATCTGATATGGGGAACCAGCAATTTACCCACCAATGTGCCAGGGACCAGTACCATATTTGTGTTCATTGATTACAACTGAATCTTCTCCAGAAAAGGTCTATGGACCACCACTTTTGAGCAGCACTGCCTTAGAAAACAAGATGTAGTGCAAACAAAACTTTTCCATTGTTGCTTGAAAGTTAGGCAACATTCTTACATCATTTCATGCCAGTATCTCATTCATTAATCATGGCTGGAAAGTGTTTTAATATGTTTCTGAACTTGTTGGCAAGTTACTACTATAATGCATCCAGAGCAAGAATGTCTACATGCTGGATTTGCTGATATAAATAGGGTAATGATAGTGACAGCATTATCAGGGAAAGTCTATCACATAGAGAGATTAGTGGGGAGGGAAATGAAAGAAGAAAGCCACTGGTAATTATAGATTGTACAGAAAGCTCAACAATTGCAGAATAACTCTGGTAAGCTGATAGGTTTGGAATGAATTGCCTTTCTGCCACAAATATCTACCGGTAAATAGGTTTGGGATGAATTGCCTTTCCCCAACAAAATATCTAAATGACATTTTGAGTTAGCCCACCTCAGATTCATATAAAAATTGTTATTTCATCCACAGCAATTTGGAGTAGGAGGAGATGTATTCTTTACAGTACCAGTAATAAGAAACTGCTGTGAATGGGCTCTCAGGTAACAAATGGCAAACTGATCTCATGTACCACGCAGTGTTCTTAACCTGTGGTCCAGGGACCCCCAGGGGTCTGCGATGTCCCCATAGGGGGTCCATGAAGGCTTGAAGATTGCTGGACCCACCTCTTCCCTGCAGTGGAGCAGCCATGTGACAGGAGCCAAGGCAAAGGCTGGCTGGGCCTGGACATTGCCATTCAATCCACTCCAGCCACAAACTTCCAGGAAGAAGCAGAAGAAAAGTCTTCTCTACCCCTCCAGTGCCTCTGAGGGAAGGTTTAATGGATGGTGTAATTGTATTGTTGTTGTTAACATTTTAACAGGGATCACCAGTATTGAGGCCATTATATAGAGAACGCAGCTGCGCTGGGCAGGGCACGTTTCTAGGATGGAGGACCATCGCCTCCCAAAAATACTACTCTACGGTGAACTCGCCACGGGTCAGCGTAAGAGGGGCGCTCCAAAAAAGCGATACAAAGACTCCCTGAAACAACATCTCAGGCTCGGCCAAATTGATCACCAACAGTGGTCCACCCTGGCCTCACATCGGGAGGCATGGAGACACACTATCCACAATGCTGCAGCCTTATTTGAGAACTCACGCCGAACAAGTCTTGAAGAGAAATGACAACGCAGAAAGAATCACAACCCAGAAATATCACCCAAGGAGATCGTCTGCTGTGCTTTTTGCAACTGGACTTGTTTATCTCGAATTGACCTTTCCAGTCATCAGCGTGCTTGCAGAAAGCACGGGATGAGTCCTTCCTGAATCTTCGTTTGCAAAGAAAAGCCAGAGAGAAACCTTAAGTTTTGAGGGACCATGACAACAAAAGATATTTAAAGGGGGTCTCTGATAAATAAAAGGTTAAGAGGTACTGTACTATTGTATTTGTGGGCCTCCTCAGTGAACGTTGGTTTCTCTATCTTCATGATGCTCTAGCTTGACTGAAAACTATATACAGTAAATAATATCTACACAGAGCTTTGATTTTTGAACACAAAATGTATGAATCAGTAATTTATCACAGGGGTGGTTAAGTTTAAATCAGGATCTGCTGGTAGATCACTGAAGGATTTATAGGCTGGATTTATAGTGAATTGTGATGATGCCCAGCAGGATACAGCACAAGATATTCCACTGCAAGAGGGATGCGCATCAGAACACCTTGTAGAATAGCCATGCTGCTGGCTCCCTCTGCACAATAGTCCCAGACATATACCTAGATCTCAGCTCCCTCCCTAAAAAAACAAGTGTTGTGTAACATCACAATTCATCTTATGTGATCATAAGCCAGTTTATGATGATATAAATACCTAAGGGAATGCCAGCCATAATTTCTGGAGGTATAGCTGACTTAAGAGTGCAATCATAACTCACTAAAATTGCTGATGGCCAGCTGAGTCAATACTGAGCCAGCTGAAACTGCTGAATGCAAAGCTCTTTCAGCCTAGGAATGCCTGAAATTATTTAGGACTTCCCTGGCCTAACTTTCTGCTGGCAGACTGGCTGTGTTTTGGGAGACTGGGGTTAGGGAAGCTTTGGGTTTGGCACACCTTCCTTGTTCCACCTTTTTCTTTTTTCTTTTTTCTTTTTTGGTGGCTCTTCTCCCGGTTGATCTCAACTGGCAGTGTTTCTGCTGACAAGTCCTTTTGCTAGCTGATTTCTGAGATGAGACAGCAGAAGGGGGGTTGCTAGTAGAAGGGTACTTCTGATGGTCAGTTCAGCTCACACAAGTGGCTTTTACCTATTCCTATCTATAGCTGGCAGGTCTTTGAGTTACAGGACTACGCTGCCTATCTACTGCAGCAAACACAATAGTCCTGCAACAGCTTAGAAGCTAATAATTTATTAAAGTATTTAATTGATCTGTAGTTGCTCAGGTGGAAAATCAGCCCAGTAATGTATTTCAGATATTCCTTATTCACAAGAAAACATGTGTAGTCAAAAGAATTTATCAGAATTTAATTTCCTAATGCTTCCGGGTCCTTGTACTATCACAGAAACTGATAATAGCACTATGACAAGTTAGAAATCTACCTTTCTGATTAGTAACAAAAATAAAAAGAATCAGTAATATGTAATAATAATAACAAAGCTGGCCACAATGTCAGAATTAAGCACAAGTATTTCTTATTCATTTCAAGAGGGAAATTGTACACGACTGTGGACAGGACTGAGACTATTACAGTTGTTTGTACATCAGGATAGTACACTATAAGGTAGATAGGGAGAACCAGTGCAGGGGGGTGGGCTGGATCCCTACCCCAATATCTCCATGGTTTAGTGACACTCATGTATGTAGTCACATTCCCTAACATCCCCTGGCTGAAGCATCAGCTGGAGTTTCCTAGCTAGCACTTTGGCCAGGGACTAGCCATGTTTCCCCACTCATTCCCACCACCACCCCCCACAGGAAAATACACTAGCAGTGAAGCATACTCAGCCAGTGCTTGAGGACCTCAGGACTCAGCAAACTTTTGAAGCATAGGCACTTTGCTTCCCACTTGTCTTCAGCCCATCTGGAAGGCAGGCAATGAGCAATGATAGACTCCCAGCTAGTGCTTTGAGAAGCTCAGTGTTGATCCCAAACCTTAAACAGGTCTCAGTGTGACAGCCAAGTGTGTTATGCCCTTCTTCCACCTTCAATATTCCCCTTTCATTCGTGACTAAAGGTCCTCTGGCTCTGCCCTGTCTCCCTGTTGAGGGATCCAGACTTGATGGCAGTACATGCAACAGGGACCTAGAAGTCTTAGTGGGCCACAAGCTGAACATGAGTCAGTAGTGTGATGCAGCAGCTAAAAAAGCCAATGTGATTCTAGGCTGCATTAACAGGAGTATAGTGTCTAGATCAAGGGAAGTAATAGTACCACTGTATTCTGCTTTGGTCAGACCTCACCTGAAATACTGTGTCCAGTTCTGGGCACCACAATTCAGGAAGGATATTGAGAAGCTGGAATATGTCCAGAGGAGGGCAACCAGGATGGTGAGTGGTCTGGAAGCCATGCCCTATGAGGAGCGGCTTAGGGAGCTGGGCATGTTTAGTCTGGAGAAGAGAAGGTTGAGAGGTGACATGATAGCCATGTTTAAACATTTGAAGGGATGTCATACTGAGGATGGAGCAAGCTTGTTTTCTGAGGCTCCAGAGACTAGGACACATAGCAATGGGTTCAAACTACAGGAAAAGAGATTCCACCTAAACATTAGGAAGAACTTCCTGACAGTAAGAGCTGTTCGGAAGTGGAATACACTGTCTAAGAGTGTGGTGGAAACTCCTTCTTTGGAGGTTTTTAAGCTGTGGCTAGATGGCTATCTGTCAGGAATGATTTGTGTATTCCTATATGGCAGAGGGTTGGACTGGATGGCCCTTGTGGTCTCTTCCAATTCTATGATTCTATGATTCAAGAACGACCATGAAGTCTCTGCAGGCCAGACTGGAGAACCCAGCAGCAAAATGAATTAGGTCCACTTTGAAGGAATAGGTAAAGTTATCTTGGATGCTACAACACCTGGCCTGCCTTAGACCTGATTACAACTTATAGAATCATAGAATTGCAGAGTTGGAAGAGACCACGAGGGCCATCCAGTCCAACCCCCCTGCCACTTACTTAAATGACTATCATTTCCCTTTTCTGTGTTCTTTCTCTCTCACACACACACACTTAGGTACATATAACATTTAGGACTAGAATGTGTTAGGCAGGCAAATATTAAAAATAACTGGCACATTTTAATATATCACATAAATAATAACTGATAGAACTGTGGTATATTTTCATTAGAGATATCCCTGCCAAGGATCTATATATATATAATTCTCTTGGGTATGTTGCCTTTCCCAGTGTGCAGATTGGCTGCTCAAGAAACACACCCAACCAATCACCACCCACATGCAAAATCCCCCTCCACCTCACAATCCACTCCTGCCACTCAGTCTGTTGCCCAGATTGGGACGCGGACAGTAAATCAGCAGTGGGGGGCCACCTGCAACAGGATGCAGACTGTCAACTGAAGCTGGTTTCGGTGGGACACCACTGATGTCACTGCGATGGGACCCAGTTAACTGGCAGCGGCAGTGGGCCACCTGCAATGGGACCCAGGCAGTCAATTGTCGGCAGCAGGGCAACAGAGCGAGTCACCCTCAGCAGTTCTGGGGAAAGTGTGGAATGCTGAGAAGGGGGATGAGGAATTTTAAAACCCACCAGTCTACCTTACAGGGTTGTTGTGAGGTCTACCGGGCATTTTGGGGGGAGTTTTTTTAATGATGTATGTTACGCCAGGTACAACTAGTATACTGAATTATTTTAAATAGAAAAGTAAAATGAAAAAAAAACAACAACCCTCAGTTCTTGAAGTTTTGCACCATTACAAAGTTTAGACCAAAAAAGGGGGGGATTCAAATGTTCCCAGAATATGACTGTTTTCTGAATATTTTTGAGATTAACATTTAAATTGCTAAGCTATAGTGATTCAGAGATGACATTGCTGAGCCTCCCCCCCCCCCCGTTTGCTATGGACACTCCTTTTCATTATGTTATTAATGTTATTATCCTGGTCTACCTTCAAAAGAACAGATCATATAAAATTAACATTCGGGCTTATGAGTCATCCGATCATGGCATGGAATTAAAGGGTGATGTGGAATGGTTGCAAACAGACCACTTCACCGCTTGTGCCCATGTGAATGCTAACCCTTACTCCTACCACATGGATATCTCTTGCCCCCTTGTAACCAACCTTACTGAAGTGACTGGTTCCATTTTGCAGGGCTGCTTGCCTTCAGTAACATGTGACTACCCTCCAAGCTAGTGCATTGTGCAAGCCACCTAGAAACTCCCCCTCACCCAGATGTACAGTCATGTGAAAAAGAAAGGACACCCTCTTTGAATTCTATGGTTCTACATATCAGGACATAGTAACAACCATCTGTTCCTTAGCACGTGTAATATGTCATGTGTTGTTGTTCATCGGAAGTTATATTTACCTAATTTTAAGACTTGCTAAGGAACAGGTGATTGTTATTATGTCCTGATATGTAAAACCACAGAATTCAAGGAGGGTGTACAGTTGTCCTCCATATCCACAGATTTAAGTATTCACAGCTTGAAAATACAGTATTCTTAAAAAAATAATAATCCAAAAAGCAAACCTTGATTTTGCCATCTTATACAAGGGACATCATTTTGCTATGCCATTGCATATAATGAGACTTGAGTATTCACGGATTTTGATATCCATGGGGGTCCTGGAACCAAACCCCAGCCACTATGAAGGGACAACTGTACTTTCTTTTTCACAGGACTTTAATGCCAAACATAGAATCATCGAATTTTAGAGTTGGAAGAGACCACAAGGGCCATCCACTCCAACCCCCTGCTATGCAGGAATATGCAATCAAAGCACCCCAGACAGATGGCCATCCAGCCTCTGTTTAAAGACCTCATCTCACACCCTGCCTCACTCTTCTCTTAGGCAAGTAGGTAAAGGGCCTGGTGTAGAAAGCTAGGCCTGGGCTGGTACAGGGAACCTCTGCCCTCCTCATCTGATTATCACATTACGCTGTTATAGTGCAATTATTCCACTTTATTTGCTCTGGCTGCCTCCTGTGGAATCCTGGGATTTGCAGTTTAGGGAGGGACATTTTGCATTCTCAGCTCTTAGGCTTCACTAATATACAAACCCCACAATCCACAGGAGGCAGCCAGAGCAGTTAAAGCAGAATCATAGCACCATAACCGTGTAGTGTGATAAAGTGCAGTGAGGAGATTTTCAGACTACACTGTTATAGTGCTACTATTCCACCTTAACTGCTCTGGCTGCCTCCTGTGGAATTCTGGGGTTTGTAGTTTAGTGAGGCCTAAAGCTCTCTGGCTGAGAGTTGCAAATACCCCTCCCTAAACTGCAAATCCCAGGATTCAAGAGAAGGCAGCCACAGCAAATAAAGTGGAATAGTAACACTATAACAGTGTTGTCTGAAAATCTCCTGAGTCTCCACTCCTAACGCGACTCAAGCGTTTTAAAAGCGCACCCATCACGCTTCCCAGCTCAGATTGCTGCAGCTCTTGCACTGATTTTCAAAGTACTGTAGAGGGCAGGGGGAGCGTCTTTTTTATTATTGTTGTTGTTGTTGTTATGACGACCACCAACAGGGGTCACCACAGGCCCAGGGACGTGCGGAGCACGCTGTTTGTCCACGCCGGGCTCCCGTCCTTGCGATGGCGTCGGGCTGGGGCCTATAGCGCCCTTCCCTAAAATGGCGGCTCCCGTGGAGCAAACCCCGCCCGAAGCCGCCAAGCCTTTCCTGGGGCTGCTGAACGGCATCGCTCAGGCCACCTATTACGGCAACGCGGAGATCACGGAGGAACTGCTGCGGGAACAGCTCTACCCGGAGACGGCGCCGCAGGAATTCCGAGTCCTGTTGGCCAAGATGACGGGGATCGTCAAGGTGACGGGCGGGGGCGGGGCCGGCAGGTGGGCTGCCAGCGAGGGAGGCAGGGAGGGACCCCCGGGCGCCGATCTGTCACGTGAGGGGGCGTCCACACCAGAGGGATAACCCGGGTTGAAACTGGATTACTGTATTTGCCATGGCTACTTCCTAGGGAATCCTGGGATTTGTAGTTTGGGCAGGCACCAGAACTCTTTGGCAGAGAAGGCTGAAGACCGTGTAAAACTACAAATCCCAGGCTTCCAGAGGAAGGAGCCGTGGCGAATACACTTGTCCCTTTATATTCGCTGGGGTTTGCTTCCAGGACCTCCCCCCCTCCCGTGGATACCAAAATCCGTGAATACTCAAGTCCCATGATATGCAATGGCATAGCAAAAGGGTGTCGCTATTTATATAAGATGACAAAATCAAGGTTTGCTTTTTGGATTATTATTTAAGAGGATTCATAGAGCTAAAAAGACTAGAGTTAAATTTCCGCCTCGTGACTGGACAGAGAAAATGTAGTTTGCCTCCTTGCTGCTTTACCAAAGGGGGGGCTGAGGGAGACAAAGCCGATGAACCCCGCCAGTTGTTCCTACCTGCAGTAGAGGTGTCACATGACAGGGGCCAAGGCAAAGGCTGGTTGGCTGGGCCTGCACATTGCCACATTCCGTCATATTTGCTGGGGTTTGGTTCCAGGACACCCCCCACCCCGTGGATACCAAAATCCCTGAATACTCAAGTCCCATTAGATGCAATGGCATAGAAAAAGCGTGTCCCTATTTATATAAGATGGCAAAGTCAAGGTTTCCTATTTGGATTATTATTTTTTTAAGAACATTTTCAAGCTGTGAATACTTAAATTCATGGATACCAAATCCATGAATACAGAGGGACAACTGTACTATTGGCTGTGGTCGCTGTATTATAGTTCCTTTTATTCAGAGGGGCTCCAAGCCTTTAATCAGGTGGTTTTTAGGGTGGAACTGAACTACTCTAGCTTTGTTTCCAAAATAACCATATACAAGAACTGCTGATTTCCACTAATTATTGGGACTCTTTGATCCACTTTGTCTTTGGTTTCTTATACAGTTGTCCCTTCATATTCGCTGGGATTTGGTTCCAGGACCCCCCGTGGATACCAAAATCCAGGAATACTCAAGTCCCATTATATGCAATGGCATCGCAAAATGGTGTCCCTTATATAAGATGGCAAAATCAAGGTTTGCTTTTTGGATTATTATTATTTTCTCAAGAATAGTTTCAAGCCGTGAATACTTAAATCAGTGAATATTTAAATTGGTGGATATGGAGGGACAACTGTACTGTAATCCAGTCTCAGACTGGGTTGTTTGTGTTGTGTGGATTCCCCCGTTTGAAGTTGCAGGTTCCATCACCGCGGTTCTTGCAAAGCGCCGCATAAATAGAGGCTGCAAATTATGAGGTGAATGCTCCCAAGTGCCTTAAGGGTCTTGAATAGGGATGAAAAATCTTAATTACCCGCTCCGTCCATAAACGTGTGCCTTTGGGATCCTCTTTTCGGAGGGCTTGGCAATGCACCTTAGGGTGAAAGGCAGCAAGAGAGCAAGAGACCAGGTGAGTCTACTCTAGAGGGCGGTGGTTGTGAGCCCAGGCAGGCTTTCTCTCCACGAGACATGGGAAGCAGGAGGATGGGCCCCCTGAGAGGGAGAAAGAAAGCTCTTGTGCTGCGGGCGGCTCCCTGCTTTTGCAGAATGGGACATACACGCAGCACGGCCAAATCCAGACGATGTGGAATTGTTACATTTCCTGCTCAGGAATCCCAGTACTGTGAACTCTGGCTCTCATGCCTGTATAGAATGCCTTCCTTGTGGGAATGATATTTTGTCTTCAAAAAATATTTTCTCCTAAGGGTAGAATTCCCCCAAGTGTCAACAAAGTGCTGTTCTGTACTTGTTCTGTACTGTTCTGTTTAACATAACGTGTATTCTCAGAGGAGAAATGCTCTGTATATTCTCTGTACATTCTAAGGAATGATGTGTTCTGAGGTCCATTTCAAAGGAACAGTTCAGTTCCTTTGAAATGGACCTCCGAACACATCATTCCTTAGAACCGTTCCTTTGAAATGGACCTCAGAACACATCATTCCTTAGAACCGTTCCTTTGAAATGGACCTCAGAACACATCATTCCTTAGAATGTACGGAGAATATACACAGCATTTCTCCTCTGAGAACATGTTAAGTTAAACAGACACAACTTCTTCCCAGCAGCCCCTGACAAATGTCCTCTTCTGTCATCACTCCAGGGGGACCTGCCCTTGTTAGACCCAGGGCAGTGTCAGTAGGACATATACACACACACAAGGCTTGTCTACAGTGCAGGAAAAAATCCCTACCCACCTCGCAGTCCCTGCATGCAATCAGGACACACAACATTCTTGACAATTATCAATAGCAATAGCGTTGATATTTATATACTGCTTATCAGTGCCAAAGCACTCTCTAAGTGGTTTACATTGTTTTTTTAGCTAAGTGCCCCCAACAAGCTAGATACTCATTTTACCAACCTACGGAAGGATGGAAGACTGAGTGAAACTTGGAGCCCTCTGGGATGGAACTCATAACTTTGTGGCTTGCACTACTGGCAGTTAACTACTTTGTCATCAGGCCTCCCTGGAAATCCACAGGGAATCCGTTTCTGAGGGCTATAAAAACTCATCTTTTACCCCCAACCTCCCCCGCCAAATCCATATAATCCATGATGTGGCCCATGCTCCAAGGTGACTATGGTGTTTAGCTGGGGATGGGGAGTTTTCAGTAGGCAGGACTGGTTGGTTCCGGCAACCATGGTGTGTGTCACCATTTTGTTTAACTTCCATGTATGTATGTATGTCCACACGAGCAAGCGAGCAAATGAGCTGATCCCCCCCATGATATTACTAAGGCTGGTGATACCCCTCCCTCCAACAGTGTTACATGGTGCAGTTCGGCCTCACCTCACCCCCCCAGTGATTCTGATTCCCCCCCCATCACCTTGTGTTGACAATTTTTAACTGCAGATATCTACATAAGTGAGCAAGCAAATAAGCCAGTCTTCTTCATTCCCCCTCCCTGATTCCCTGCATATGCTTGCTCACTCATTCACTTGCTCACACGCTCACTCAGTAGTGTAGACATATACACTAGAGACATATATACATACAGTGCAGTTAAAAAAATGTCGATGATGGGGGGATCAGAGAGGGAAGGAAGAGGGACTGCACACATTGGCTGAACATTCTGTAAAATGAAAATAAAGTATTTTTTTCTGTCTTGTGTGTGTACATTTAGGCTTCCATCCCTTACTGATTATCTCTCATGTGGCATGAAGGGAGGAAGGGGATTGAATAGGAGAATCATTCAATCAGAGTGCAAAGTGGGTTAGATTGACAGGCAAACAATAACAACTATTGGTTGATAGGTTGATGCATCCTGGGAAGGGGAAGAACAGCAGAGCGGAGTTTACCAAGTGTGGCTGGTTATGCCAATGTCACTTCTGTGTGTGTGTGTGTATGTGTAGTGTTAATAGGGTTGCTGTGGGGTCGCTGCAGGGCCACTGTGGACCAGGAAAATGTGAGGTGAGGCTGGATTTTTTTGTCAGTGTAGACAAGCCCACAGTCCTAGTGTTTCAAAGAGCTTTGCTCTGCTTCCACCATGTCACCTGGGGCTTAGTCTATCAAAAACTCTGAATCCCCATGTGAATGCCCCTGAATCTGTGGCAATCAGGCCACACATGGCATGGCCTTTCCCCAGAATCTGGAGAGATCAGGTCACACATCACATGATCCAGATTTGCAGCATTTGGGGGTATCTTGCCTAGATGTGGAGTATGTGGGATTCAGCATTTTCTCTGTATTTTCCTCCACAGCTGCTGCCACCACATCCACCACCACTATGACCAATTTTAAAGCTCAGGAGGCAGTTCGCAGCCAAAGGGAGAGGTTTTCTCCCTTCCCCTGGCTTGGCAGTGCTGCCTCCACCTGCTCTCTGCTTGTCCGTCATTTTCTTCAAGTGCTTCTGTTGCTTTCTTCAAGTACCTCTTCCTACGACGGGTGAGAGCTAGAGGAAGGGGAAAAAACCTCCCTCCTGTCAGGAACTGCCTCCAGAGCTTTAAAATTGTGGGGGCAATAGCAAACAAAACTCTGCAGGGATGGTGAAGACAAGGTAGCCCATGTCCCTGCAGAGAATAATAATGTGCAGGGCTTTCGGGGGCGGAATGTGGGGGCATGCTGGCAAAACTCCATTCAGAGTTTTTGCCCCACATATAGACAAGCCCCAAGAACATGCAGGTATTATTTTGTAACTCAGGGAGGCAGTATAATGTAGTGGTTTGAGTGCTGCACTACGACTGGGGAACAGGGTTCAAATCCTGCTCGGCCATGGGGAACCCACTGGGTGACCTTGGGCAAGTCAGACTCTCTCAGTCTCAGAGGTTGGCAAAGGCAAACTCCCTCTGAACAAATCTTGCCCAGAAAACCTTGTGATAGTTTTGCCTTAGAATCTCCATAAATTGGAAACAACAACAATAACAATTCCATAACACATTTCCTGTGGTGCTTTATGAATGTACAGACTAAGAAGGACTTGTAAAGAGTAGAGCCACAATGTCATGAAATGTAAGAAGACTCAAGCATATGCAAAAGTAGGGACAGCGAAAGACACAGCAGTAGTAATTGGTAATAGTGCTATCTTCTTGCTTTTCATTTAATGTCAGTAGTGGGAAACACAAATCTAGTTCTGATTGAGTCCTAAACAAAAGGGATTAGATTAATTGTAGTTGATTGATTTCATGCTGGAATCTTTCAGGCCAGCAGGAATGATCTGTGCAATATTTTCCCACTAAATTCTGAATGTTGCAATGTCAGATTTGTATCCCTTTATTTTTTAGCATAGAGACTGATCTATGAAAGCATAGTAAATATCACTTTATATTTAGAGACAAACATCCATTGCCTCCTCTTTGCTGCCCACAGTGCATGGAAGCAGCCACTGCTAGTTACCCTCCACCTCGAAGAGTAAAAGTAGGAAGTTCCTACAATATTAGGTACTTCAGTTCCTGACCAATCCATATACTGCAAAAATTGTACAAGGTGGCCCAAAAGTATGATTTCTTAGATTTCAAAATGAATTTTCACATTCATGGAATATATGAATGGACAAGCTGATTTTTGAAAGAAAATACAACATACTAATTTTCCCTAATGCAGATCTTTTAATTTCCCTTATTGCTACCATTTGAGATGATTTCACTTTCTTCCTCTAGATGGCAATAGAACATTGATTTCAGAGTCACTGTGTGATCTTCCCAGTACTTGTTCTAAAATTTAGGAATTCATGGACAAAGGACCATGTAGTAGTATCTCTCAGTATGTGCAAGTGTGGCTTAAAAGGCCTAAAGGTACCAGATCCAGTCTGATCTAGGCTTTAGGAGAGCTGATTTCAATAAACTCAGGGAAATTATGGGGGTGATCCCATGGTCAGGAATACTAAAAGAGAAGAGACTTCAAGGACTTTCTCAAAAGGGAGATACTGAAGGCACAATTTCAAACAGTACCAATGAGGAAGAAAAATGGGAGGTGTCTTAAGAAACCAGGATGGATGACTAAAGAACTTTCAACGGAGCTAAGTTTTAAACGGAACATGTATAGGAAATGGGAAAAGGGGGAAATCACCAAAGAAGAATTCAAAGAGATAGTGAACACGTGTAGGAGTAAAGTCAGAAAAGCTAAAGCACAGAATGAGCTCAGGCACTCTAGAGAGGTTAAGAACAATAAAAAGGGTTTTTGGGGGGGTATGTCAACAGCAAAAGGAAGAAGAAGGAAATGGTAGGGCCACTATGTGGAGAAGATGACAAAATACTAACAGGTGACAGAGAAAAGGCAGAATTACTCAACACCTTCTTTGCCTCAGTGTTTTCAAAAAAGGAAAAGGGTGATCAACCTCAGGATAATGGAACAGAGGACACAATAGGGGAAATCCAGCACAGAATAAGCAAAGAGGTAGTAGAGGAATACCTTCTTAATCTAAATGAATTTAAATCTCCAGGACCAGATGAACTACATCCAAGGGTATTAAAAGAGATGGCAAATGTAATCTCAGAGCCATTGGCAATAATCTTTGAGAACTCCAGGAGAACAGGAGAAGTCCCAGCAGACTGGAGGAGGGCAAATGTTGTCCTGTATTCAAAAAGGGGGGGGGAGAGGATCCCAACAATTATCATCCAGTTAGTCTGACATCAATACCAGGGAAGATTCTAGAGCAGATCATTAAACAGAGAGTTTAAAGGTCTGGAAACCATGCCTTATGAGGAGAGACTCGGGGAGCTGGGTATCTTTAGCCTGGAAAAAAGATGGTTAAGAGGCGATATGATAGCCCTGTTTAAGTATTTGAAGGGGTATCAAGCTGAGGATGGAGCAGACTTGTTTTCTGCTGCTCCAGAGACTGGAACATGGAGCAATGGATGCAAGCTCCAGGAACAGAGATTCCACCTCAACATTAGGAGGAACTTTTTGACAGTAAGAGCTGTTCGGCAGTGGAACGCACTCCCTTGGAGCATGGTGGGGTCTCCTTCCTTGGAGGTCTTTAAACAGAGGCTGGATTGTCATCTGTTGGGGATGCTTTGATCAAGATTTCCTGCGTGGCAGGGAGTTGGACTGGATGGCCCTTGTGGTCTCTTCCAACTCTATGATTCTATGATTCTGATTCTGTGAACATTTAGAAGGCAATGCCATAATCACAAAAAGTCAACATGGGTTTCAGAGAAACAAGTCACGCCATACTAATCTGATCTCTTTTTTTGATAAAATGACCAGCTTGGTAGATGAAGGGAACGCTGTGGATATCGCATACCTTGATTTCAGTAAGGCCTTTGACAAGGTTCCCCATGACATTCTTGCAAACAAGCTTGTAAAATGTGGGCTAGACAAGTTAACTGTTCAATGGATTTGTAATTGGTTGACCGGCCGAACCCAAAGGGTGCTCAGCAGTGGCTCCTCTTCGTCTTGGAAAGATGTGACTAGTGGGGTGCCACAGGGTTCTGTCCTGGGCCCAGTGCTATTCAACATCCTTATCAATGATTTGGATGAAGGAATTAGGGGCATGCTTATCAAATTTGCAGATGACACCAAATTAAGTAGAGTAGCTAATACCCTAGAGGACAGGGTCAAAATTCAAAATGACCTGGATGGACTAGAGAGCTGGGCCAAAGCTAACAAAATGAAATTCAATATGGAGAAATGTAAGGTACTGCGTTTAGGGCAGAAAAACGAAATGCGTAGATACAGGATGGCGGAGACCTGGCTGAACGAGACTACGTGTGAAAGGGATCTAGGAGTCCTAGTAGACCACAAGTTGACCATGAATCAACAGTGTGATGTGGCAGCTAAAAAGGCCCATGTGATTTTGGGCTGCATCAATAGAAGTATAGTGTCTAGATCAAGGGAAGTCATAGTGCCACTCTATTCTGCCTTGGTCAGGCCTCACCTAGAATACTGTGTCCAGTTCTGGACACCACAATTCAAAAAAGGATATTGACAAATTGGAGCTTGTCCATAGAAGGGCGACTAAAATGGTGAAAGGTCTGGAGATCATGCCTTATGAGGAAAGACTTAGGGAGCTGGGTATGTTTAGCCTGGAAAAAAGATGGTTAAGGGGTGATATGATAGCCCAGTTTAAGTATTTGAAGGGGTGTCACATTGAGGATGGAGCAAGCTTGTTTTCTGCTGCTCCAGAGACTAGAACACGGAACAATGGATGCAAGCTCCAGGAACAGAGATTCTACCTCAACATTAGGAGGAACTTTTTGACAGTAAGAGCTGTTCGGCAGTGGAACACACTCCCTCGGAGCGTGGTGGGGAATCCTTCCTTGTAGGTCTTTAAACAGAGGCTGGATGGCCATGTATCAGGGACGCTTTGATAGTGTATTCCTGCATGGCAGGGGGTTGGACTGGATGGCCCTTGTGGTTTCTTCCAACTCTACAATTCTGTGATTCTATGATCTTAGATGCAAAGCAGGATCAGCCCTGATTAGTACTCGGATGGGAGACTGCCAATAAATACGAGGTGCTGTAGGCTATATTTCAGAGGAAGGAACTGGCAAAAGCACCTCAGAGTATTCCTTGTTTAAGAAAACCCCATGAAATTTATGGGGTTACCATAAGTCAACAGATGCTTTTAAAGCATGTATGCACACACATACAAATACTTAGAATCATAGAATTGTAGAGTTGGAAGAGACCACAAGGGCCATCCAGTCCAACCTCCTGCCATGCAAGAAATCATGATCAAAACATCCCTGACAGATGTCCATCCAGCCTCTGTTTAAATACCTCCAAGGAAGGAGACCTCACCACGCTCTGAGGGAGTGTGTTCCACTGCTGAACAATTCTTACTGTCAGAAAGTTCTTCCTAAAGTTGAGGTGGAATCTCTGTTCCTGGAGCTTATATCCATTGCTCCGCATTCTAGTGTCTGGAGCAGCAGAAAACAAGCTTGCTCCATCCTCAATGTGACACCCCTTCAAATACTTAAACAGGGGTATCATATTGCCCCTTAACCGTCTTTTTTCCAGGCTAGAAATACTTCATACTGCTGATGCAGTGTAACATGTGTAGCATTCTGTTATTTCTCTGGTAGAATGGTTAATGAGCTACAGAGAGTCATAGAATGGGAAGGGACTGCAAGGGCCTACTAGTCCAGACCCCTGCCATGCAGGAATGCACAGCTAAAGCAGTTCTATCAGATGGCCATTTGTTTAAGGGACCTCCTATAAAGAACAATCCACCATCCTCAGAGGAAGGCCATTCCTCTGTCAAACAGCTCTTATCAACAGGAAGTTCTTTCTGATATTCATTGTTATGTATTTTAGTAACTGAAAGCATTTTTATAATCTCTTTTGAATTATTAGACTCTTAAGGCAGATTATAACAATGGCCAACATCATTTGTCATTTACAGTTTCATGTATTGTATACCCACTCTCCATATGTCTTTTTTGGATGGGATGCAAGGGGCTAGTCCTTTGCACCCTGTCCAAAACTCCCCCCACCCACATACACACACACATACAAACACACACACAACTGTCAAGCTCCACTGCATACCACTGAGGAGGAGAGGATCCAGGAGGCAAGTCAGATGATGAAGAGCCAGTTCATTTCAGCTTAGAGGGAGAAAGAAATAGGAGTGTACTTACAGATGGAGTACACCCTCCAATTCATTCCCCTTAGAACTTTGCTATTTGAATTGCTTTCCTTTCCTTCCTTTCCAGCCAGTAACCAACAGCAGCAGTGGTGGCAGCCCCTCTTGAGCTTGGCAGCTACAGGTGGGAAGAGCTTTTGGATGTTGTGCGAATTGTTACAGAATAGCACCTTGCACTCTGTCCAAAATGAGACATATACACGCATAAGCCACAGTTATGTGCAGACATATCACTGAAGGGTTTTGCCCAATAAAACTAATAGTTGTTAAAACAACTGTATAAAGACTAAAACAACTGTAGAAGATACAAGATCAGAAGTTTTTAGAAATAAAGGCTGCAATCCATTATCCCCTCAAAGATCATAAATATCTGCATGCAGAGGTACACTGTGCCAATACTATGCAACCCATCACAGTAATATAACATACACAAGTGAATGAGTATTTGTATTCTTGCAGTTCATATACCACAGTCTCTGATTTATGGCAACCCTATGAGTAGACCTCCAAGTCAGTCTGTTATCAGTGGCCCTGCTCAGATCTTGCAAACTCAGCAAAGTGGTTTCCTTGACTATGTTTATCCACCTGTAATGTGGTCTTCCTTTTTTTTCCTGCTGCCTTCTACTTTGTCAAGCATGATTTTTTTTTTCTAGTAGAGTGGGCCCTTGTTATCCGCTGGGGTTTGGTTCCAGGACCCCATGTCGATACCAAAATCTGTGAATGCTCAAGTCACATTATATACAATGCCATAGAAAAATGGTGTCTCTTATATAAAATGGCAAAATAAAGGTTTGCTTTTCGGAATATTTTTTTCCTGGAATATTTTCAAGCTGTGGATAGTTGAATCCATGGATACAGAATCCATGAATACAGAGGACCAACTGTAACTCATGTCTTCTCATGATGTGTCCAAAGTATGACAGTTTCTCAGCATAGTCATCTTGGTTTCTAGGGAGAGTTCAGGCTTGATTTGCTCTAGGACCCATTTATTTGTCTTCTCACCAGTCCAAGATATCAACAGAACTCTCCTCCAGCACCACATTATAAATGAATCGATTCTCTTATTATTAGCTTTCTTCATTCTCCAGCATTCACAACCATACATTGAAATCAAATGCAATGGACAATCTTGATTTTGTTTTCAATTATATATCTTTACACAAGAGAATCTTGTCTAGTTTTCATAATTGCTCTTCCAAGTCCTAGTCTTCTGATTTCTTGCCTACAGTTTCCATTTTGATTAATGATAGGTATAGGAACTCTTTGACTGTTTGAATGTCTTCATCATCCACTTTAAAGTTCTGTAAAACATTTGTGGTCATTGTTTTGTTTTCTTAATTTTTACTCTTAACCCTGCCTTTGCACTTTTTTTCTTGACTTCTTTCAGTTTTCATTCCAAGTTTTTGCTATTTTCTGCTAGTAGTATGTTGTCATCTGCATATCTTAAATTGTTGATGTTCCTTCCTCCAATTTTCATATGTCCTTCCTCCAAATCTAATCCAGCTTTATGTATGATACATTAAACATACAAGTTAAACAGATACCATGATAATGTGCAGCACCATTCTGTTTCTCCATATTCTGTCCTAACAATGGCCTCTTGTCCTGAGTACAGGTTACACATTAGGATAATGGAATGTTTGTAGGACACCTATTTTTAAAAGAGTGATCTACACAATCAAAACCTTTGCTATAATCTATAAAGCACAGACTGATTTTCTTCTGATTTTTTTTGGTGCACTCCATTATCCAGTGAGCCAGTGTAGTGTTGTGGTTTGATCATTGGACTACGACTCTTGAGACCAGAGTTCGAACCCCCACTCAGCCATAGAAATCCACTGGATTACCTTGGGCAAGTCACACTCTCTCAGTCTCAAAGGAAGGCAAAGGCAAAATCCACTCAGAACAAATCTTGCCAAGACAACTTGATGGCACAGGATAACAACATTATCAAATGTATGTTTGCTATATAATCACTAATGACTCTTCCTTTTCTGAAACCAGGAGTCTTAGTGGACCACAAGCTGAACATGAGTCAGCAGTGTGATGCAGAAGCTTAAAAACCCAATGCGATTCTAGGCTGCATTAATAGGAGTATAGTGTCTAGATCAAGGGAAGAATTAGTGCTGCTCTATTCTGCTTTGGTTAGACCTCACCTGGAATACTGTGTCCAGTTCTGGGCACCACAATTCAGGAAGGATATTGAGAAGCTGGAACGTGTCCAGAGGAGGGCAACCAGGATGGTGGGAGGTCTAGAAGCCATGCCCTATGAGAGCGGCTTAGGGAGCTGGGCATGTTTAGTCTGGAGAAGAGAAGGTTGAGAGGTGACATGATAGCCATGTTTAAATATTTGAAGGGATGTCATACTGGGGATGCAGCAAGCTTGTTTTTTCTGCTGCTCCAGAAACTAGGACATGGAGCAATGGACTCAAAACTCCAGGAAAAGAGTTTACACCTAGGGCTCAGTTACATGACAGTTTTTATCCCGGGGAGAAGCTAGATATTCTCATCCCGAGTTCATCTCTTATTGTTTACATGATTTGTCCCTGGATGAACAATATCCTGGGATTGTTGTTTACACAGCAACCTTTTCCATGACAAAAGCAAGATCCCGAGACATAGTATCCCATGGTTTTTTTGTATACATGGGAAAAGGTTCCGGGACGCTTCAGTCAAGGATGTGATTACTCGTTTTTTCACAAACTTGGTGACATATTTCCTGTGGAGTTCCCCACCACGAGCGATGCTATTGGCTGCCACAAATGTATGTTCAAGCTTCTGCATTGGTCAGAAAAGGAAGGCAAAGGCAACCCCCTCTGCACAATTCCTTTAAACAAAATTCCCTGATGGGCTTGCCACAGAGGTTAATTCCAAATAAATGTAAAAATCCATTTAAAGGGTGATGGATGGAACAGACACACACAAGCCTTTAAAAAACAGAAGCCTCTGTGCAGGGGAGGAGTGGTGGAAGGAAACGGGAGAGGTGAACTTGGAGCCCCGATGTTGGCAGTGTGAAACTCCATTTAAAGAAGATAAGCCTCTCTGCAGGGGACGGGAGAGGGAAGGAAACAGAGAGGTGATCTGGGAGCCCAGAGATTGGCAGTGTGAAACTCCATTTAAAAAAGACAGGCCTCCGTGCTAGGGACAGGGGAAGGAAGGAAACAGAGAGGCAATCTGGGAGCCCAGAGGTTGACAGTGTGAAACTCCATTTAAAAAAGACAAGCCTCCATGCAGGGGAGGCAGGGGACAGGCTTTCTTGGAGCTGAGAGGTTTGCAATGTAAAAATCCATTGAACAGGGTGACATGGCACACACACACACAAACCTTCGTGCAGCCAGGAGGGAAGCCTTTGCTTTCAGCCAGTGAGGCTGAATCTATTGAACAGGGTGACGGACCCCTCCTTCTCTGAACTCTGTGCCCGCCCCTGCCCACCTCAATTTCCGGCCATCACCTGCTCCCAAGATATTTTGTCCCGACCTGTTCACATATCCGATTTCCCGCAACCTCCTGAGACTTTTTTAAAAACACGGGACAAACTGAGAGACGGAAAGTCACGCTCCTTGGAGGATATATGGTGACCCGCCTTCTGAAAAGCTTGAGATCATCACGATGAACTTGTGAACAACCAGGGTTCATCACGAGTTCATCTCATGACATTTTCGTTGTGTAAATGGTCCCCTAAACTTTAGGAAGAACTTCCTGACAGTAAGAGCTGTTTGATAGTGAAATGCACTACCTTGGAGTGTGCGGTGTCTCCTTTGGAGGTTTTTAAACAGAGGCTGGATGGTCCTCTGTTGGGAATGCTTTGATTGTGTACTCCTGCATGGTGGTGGGTTGGACTAGATGGCCCTTGTGGTCTCTTCCAATGCTATGATTCTAAAACCTTACTTAAAAGGGGAATCTGAGGGGCTGGCCAATCTTGGAAGGTGGAGTCCAATGGAGATTTCTTCAACAAAGTTGTTATAATTGCTTCTCTTAGGTTGGAACATAGCCCTCTTTCAAAGAAGCATTTGCAATCTCTGCCACCCAATTCTCCGGAAATAAGCATTCTTTCAATTTTTGAATCCGCAGGACAGTGCTGTGCATTTTTTTCCCAGTACAGTTAAATGGTCGCTGTTGTTTTGTACAGGAGACATTAATAGGAAGTATTTAGGAAATGTATTCCATGTGGATGACAACTAGAATCATAGAGTTGGAAGAGACCACAAGGGCCATCCAATCCAACCCCCTGCCATGCAGGAATACATAATCAAATCATTCCCGACAGATAGCCATCCAGCCTCTGTTTAAAAACTGCAAAGAAGAAGACTCTACCACACTATGAGACAGTGTATTCCACTTCCGAATAGCTCTTACTGTCAGGAAGTTCTTCCTAATGTTTAGGTGGAATCTCTTTTCCTGTAATTTGAACCCATTGCTCCATGTCCTAGTCTCTGGAGCAGCAGAAAAAACAAGCTTGCTCCGTCCTCAGTATGACATCCCTTCAAATATTTACACATGACTGTCATGTCCCCTCTCAACCTTCTCTTCTCCAGACTAAACATGCCCAGCTCCCTAAGCCGCTCCTCATAAGGCATGGCTTCCAGACCTCCCACCATCCTGGTTGCCCTCCTCTGGACACGTTCCAGTTTCTCCATATCCTTCCTGAATTGTGGTGCCCAGAACTGGACACAGTATTTCAGGTGAGGTCTGACCAAAGCAGAATACAGTGGTACTATTACTTCCCTTAATATAGACACTATACTCCTATTAATGCAGCCTAGAATCGCATTGGGTTTTTTAGCTTCTGCATCACACTGCTGACTCATGTTCAGCTTGTGGTCCACTAAGACTCCTAGATCCTTTCGGCATGTACTCCCCTCAAGCCATGTGTCACCCATCCTATATCTGTGCATTTCATTTTTACTGCCCAAATATAGTATCCTACATTTCTCCCTGTCAGAATTCATTTTATTAATATTGGCCCAGCTTTCTAATCTGTTCAGGTCATTTTGGATTCTGATCCTGTCCTCTGGGGTATTAACTACCCCTCCTGATTTGGTGTCATCTGCAAACTTGATAAGCATACCCTCTGTTCCCTCATCCAAGTCATTGATAAAGATGTTGACTAGCACTGGGCCCAGGACAGAACCCTGTGGCACCCCAGTGGGTACTTCTCTCCAGGATGAAGAAGAGCCATTGGTGACTACCCTTTGGGTTCGGTTAGTTAACCAATTACAAATCCACCTAACAGTTGCATTGTCTAGCCCACAGGTTAGTAACTGTTTGCAAGACTATCATGGGGGACCTTGTCAAAAGCCTTACTGAAATCAAGATACACAACATCCACAGCATTCCCTTCATCTACCAAGTGTGTAACTCTATCAAAAAAGAGATAAGATTAGTCTGGCACGACTTGTTTTTGAGAAACCCATGTTGACTTTTTGTCATCACGGCATTCCTTTTTAAGTGGTTACAGACTGTTTGTTTAATGATCTGCTCTAGAATCATTCCTAGTATTGATGTCAGGCTGACTGTGCAGTAATTATTTGGGTCTCCCCCCCCCCCTTTTTAAAGATGGGGACAACATTTGCCCTCCTCCACTCTGAGTATGTCTTTTCCACTGATAAACCTCCACTGTCAAAGCCAAGCTTTAAATCCACTTGAACTGTACTCTTCAATACAGTCTTTCTTACATAGCCTGTGGTTTGTATAAAACTTAATGGAAGTCATTTCTTTGTTTTGTTTAGGAAACACATTATTACTTTCAGGATAAAATCAACAGATGGTATTATCTTGAAGAATAAAATATATTGATAATGAACCCCTCTAATAATAAAATAGCAATGATCAGAATGCTGCTCTTTGGCAGAAAAGACCTAGGAGTTTGGGGTGAGGAGAGAGCAGTCATTCCCATTGTAAGGGGTAAGAGTAAATTTGAAATTGGAATTTGGGAATAACACAATATGCTTCACCTTAAGCAATGCCAGGGTTTGGATTGACAAAATAAACATTCTGGTTAAGACTTTCCCCATGTTCTTTCATTTTAGAACAGAAATTAGTAGTTACTCCCCTCCAGATATTTTTGGATATCAACTCTTCCAACACCTCACTGTTGACTGAGATGATTAAGGCTGGTGGCAGCTGTAGGCCAAATCATCTGAAAAGACACATTTGTCCATCCCTACTTTGGGTTATTTTTCAGGATGATCCCTTGTTCTCAACTAAGGCCATATCACATGTTTATAATTAAGATAGCAAAGACCCAAGGGAGCAAAGTGACTCTTCTATTTCCTTTTCACAAATAGCTACCTATATAAGCAAAAGTAGAAGTTACCTCATCAAATAAAAACATGTTTTATTAGGAGGGGTGCAGATTACTCATCTGTGCCTAGTCAGACATGGATTGGATTATCATAAGGAGGGGAAGTCATTGTGGGCGCCCAAAGATAACTGCACAAGGCAATCCAATGTGAGTGAATCTTTAGTTTCTTTCCTGTTGTGGGTGTGGTTTGAAAGTATATGCTTTAACAAGATTGATGTAGATCTGTTTCTGATCATTGTTGGATGGGAGACTACCTAGGAACCAGATGTATGCTATTTTGAATTCTATGATAGAAGAAAGATGGGATATAAATGTAATAAGGGACAAAGGGAAGCCTTACAAATGGCAGAAACTACAAGTAATGAATTAACTGCAGCTTTAAAAAACAGTTTTATACACAGAATTGCCTATGACTTTTTTTAAAAAACTACAGGAACAGTGGTGATAGTGGGACCAGTAGTGAGCTTTCCTATCATGCTTGTTAGGAATGGGTCAAAGGAACAAAGAAAAGATTTGGAGAACAGCCAGAATGGGTGTGTTCTAACAAGATAAATGCATTCTTAATATTTCAAACCTTGCTGTGTTATAATTCAAATCATCCCTGTAGCTAGGGCGTGGCTTGTTTATATAATGATGGATGCTAATTAAAGGGTAATGCCTCCATGGATCATATTGGCCCTTGAAAGTGCAAATTTACACCTACATAGGAGAGGCTTGGAAATGTGAGAGCAAGGAACTACGTATTTGAAACCAAAGAAGCTAGCTAGCAGGGTTGATAAGGGAATTCCATTTTAGAGGTTGTTTTTGGGTTTGAATCATAAAGTTGGAAGAAACCACAAGGGCCATCCAGTCCAGCCCTCCATGTATTGCTATCATTTTAGGGGCACTTTACCAAATTCTTTTCATCCTTCAGGAATTTGATGTTTCAAAGAATGATCACTTCTGAATTCACTGACTAGTAATTAAGGCTACATGGTGCATGTTTCTTTTTTCTTCAGCCCTTTGCAAACAGATTCATGATTAATACAGAACTCTTAAGTCAGTGGAAAGCAGGGCTATTAAGTTGCTGCAATATTTAGTTTAATAGAAAATAAGTTATATCTAGTGTTCTGGCACCTAATTTCATTTGTGGCCTTGTACATAATATACCATGCCAATTAACCATATAACCAGTTGATGTCTACTGATGAAGGAAAGAAATGTGAATAGCATCAAGAATCCTCTGCTGGTGTAAGGAACGGCTTATAAGAACATTAATAGCTGTCTTACTGACTCACACCAAAGAGCTTTCTTCTCTGGAAACTCACAAGCAAGGCACATTGGAATCATAGAATCATAGAGTTGGAAGAGACCTCAAGGGCCATCCAGTCCTACCCCCTGCCATGCAGGAATGTGGAGATCTCACATTTTTTGTGCATGGTATTGGTTGTTTGTTCAGTACTTGTACAATGGAATGGTAACTTCAGTTGCATTGGCTCCATGGTTGCATAAATTTCCCATTGACAGTCATCCAAGATTCTGGTGAACCTGGATATGGCTACAGCACAGAATTGTTGTTGTGTACCTTCAAGTTGTTTCCGACTTATGACAACCCCAAGGCAAACCTATCACAGGGTTTTATTGGCAAGATTTATTCAGACAGGGTTTGCCTTCCTCTGAGGCTGAGAGAATGTGACTTGCCCAAGGTCACCCAGTGGGTTTTCATGGCTGCGTGGGGATTCAAACCCTGGTCTCCAGAATCACAGTCCTATGCTCAAATCACTATACCATGCTGACTCTCCAGCATAGGGTACCAAACTCATTATATCTATTTTGCCTAAATAACATGACTCTGAAGTGTGTGGTCCTTAACAGCTGCTTTCCCCCACCATTTTTTAATTTACCCACTAAAGGTTTTTTTGTTAATGAAATTATGATAAACAAAGATAAAACGGGATTGCAGGCAATAAGATGGAAAAAAAAAACCCACCAACAACCCAACAGTTTAGGTTTGAATGCACAAAGTATTTCAGAGTTTTGAGAGATAATGGGAACTTGTTCACTGAGCTTTATAGTTGAGGAGAGATTTGAAGCTGTATTTTTCACATCAATTCAACTCAGTGGAGCATTCTGGCTCACAAGGGGATAAAAATTCAGGAAACTCCAACCCCAATGGTGTTTTCCTTGGATTGATCAATATGTTTCAAGACCTGCACATGCAGGGTCTCTTGGGAAGCATGATGAGGCATGATGATGGCATGAAGTCTCACTTGAGGTTCTCCAGATTAATTTGATTTAGTGCAAACAAATTTCAGTGTAGATGCTTTGGGAAAAGTCAGCATGCCATTTGCATTAAAACATTTTTTAGATGATCTGTGAGTATCAGAGCTAGAGGCAACACATGACCTTTTTCTAACTTGGATTGATAAATCTGTCTTAAATGTACAGTATATGCAGGCGCAAACATAAAATAAGAAGAGAGTAAAGAATAAGAGGAAGAAAGATTGCAGCTCATTCTACTAACAAGTTAGTAGAGTTTCATCTTAGAGAAGTGATTAGTGGGGTGCTTCAAGGTTCTGTCCAAGCCCTGGTGGTGTTTAACATCTTTATAAATGACTTAAATGATGGAATAGAAGTCATGCTTATCAAATTTGCAGATGACACCAAAGTAGGGGGGGTAGCTAATATATCAGAGGACAAGAATAGAATTCAAAATTACCTCGACAGATTAGAAAGCTGGGCCAAAACTAACAATTAATTGCAGCAGGGATAAATGTAAGGTAGTATATCTAGGTAGGAAAAATAAAATGTACAAATATAGGATGGGGGACACCCAGCTTGAAAGCAGTATATGTGAAAAGGATCTAGGGGTTTTAGTAGGCCACAAGCTAAATATGTGATACAGCGATTTTTAAAAAAAGCCAATGCAGTTCTGGATGGAGGGAAATAGTAGTACCACTATATTCTGCTTTGGTCAGACCTCATCTGCCTTATGAGGAACAATAGAGGGATCTGAGTATGTTTTGCTTGGAGAAGAGAAGACTGAGAGGTGACATGATAGTTATCTTTAAATATTTGAAGAGATGTAATGTAGAACATGGAGACAGTTTGTTTTCTGCTGTTTTAAAGACAAGAATACAACCCTGTGGATTCAAATTACAAAAGATTCCATCTGAACATAAGGAAGAACATTTTGAATATAAGCAATGTTCCATAGTGGAATAGATTGCTTCAGAAGGTGGGGGGCTCTATTTTTTGAGGTCTTTAAAAAGATGTTGGGCATCTTTTGGAGTGTTTTAGTTTTATATTTCCTGTAAGGTAGGGGTTAAATTAGATCGCCCTTGTAGTCGCTTCCAGCTCTACGATTCTATCATCTAAGATGTTTTGGGCTGTTACTCCCATAATCCCTTACCACTGGCCATGTTGGCTGTGAAAACTGAAGCTCAAAGTACCTGGAGGCCTATCTCCTGCTCACCCTGCTACTGGTGGTATTTTTTGCCTGAGAGACCAAACCTGCCATTGGCCCAAAGCAATATGAAGGAACTGTGGAGTGATGGTGACAACTTCAACTGCAGCATTTTAAAGCACTATTTAACAAACTGAGACACAACTACAAATAATTATTTCATGTGTGGAGGTGGGTTCATGTTTGGGGAGTGGGTTTTGTAAGTGGAATGCAGGTGAGGGGTGTGTGAAATAGCATTGGAGAGAGTTCATTAACATTTAGCACAGCAACCACATAAGCAAGATAGTAAGTTTCAAATTTTGAATTTTTAGTATGAGCTATAGGAGTAGGGCTCAGTCTTAAGGGGAAGATTTAGCTTTCTCCTTATGGTCTCCATGAGATTTCCCAATTGATTAGGATACATGTTTTCTCTACTACAAATGTATGTAAGTGTGCACACACAGGCACCACACACTATGCACAGCTGGCCATTTTTACAGTCCACGTTAAAGAGACTTACTTTGAACTGTTAACAATGTAGTGTAAGGCAGTTGTGTTTCTTTCAAGGATCTCTCGTTGTTGTTGATGATGATGATGTTATTGTGTGCATTCAAGTCTTTGCTGGCTTACAGCCTACCCTAAGGTGAACTTACTAGTGGCAAAACTTGTCCAGAGGTGGTTTGCCAGGGACTTCCTCTGAGGCTGAGAAAGTGAGAGTTGCCCAAGGTCACCCAGTGGGTTTCCATGGTTGAGCAGGGGTACAAACCCTGTTCTCCCGGTGTCCTAGTCCAACATTCAAACCTCTACACCACACTGGCTGTCATCTCCTTTTTAGAAGACTTTATTTCATTTATTTTCTGCCTTTCCCCCAGAAAGTAAGGCTCCTCATTTGTTTTATTATCATAAAAAAGGTTAGGTTGTGGAGTAAGAATGGGCCAGTGAAAAACAGAGGGCTTTTGCTGCTTAGCCTCTGCCAGCAGAATGATTTCAGCCAGCCCTACCTGTCTCTCTTTTGCTCTTCCCTTCTCTTCCTCCCCTTCTCCTTTCCCTCTTCTGTTTGGCTGTCATCTCTGATGCAGTTTGTGTCTTTTGGGGGCAAGGGCTGGGAAGTTAAAAGAGAAAATTTTTATGTAAGTTTATGTTTCATATGTCTAGTGTACAAATGGAAGTGATAAATGGGAGCTCATGTTTGTATTTGAGTTTTCTGCCATGGATGAGAGATTTAGATTATTTCCATTAAGATATGTTAAAAACTTTTCTGTTTATATAAAAAATAGCTTCTTTCGACTGTCTTCATGCACACATGTATAAGCACGTGCATGGATACTGAGTGTGAGTTCAGTTTCTGCCGCAGCCTAGGAGAACAGACTTGCTTGATTGTGATAGGTTTGCTTTCAGGTAGTCATAATTTGGAAACATCTTGAAGGCACACAACCACAACAATTGGATATAAGCTACACTTCTCAGTTCTCCAGTATTGTTTAATGAGGTTGCAGAATATAGCAAGTCTCTTCCACTCGCTAGAGATTCTGAAGTATAATTTCAAATTCTACATGGTGTATGAATTAATTATGGCCAAATGTGTCTCCTCTTATGCACTATAGAGATTATTGACAGGAAGTACATTGCATTTCTCCCCTTTCTGTGTAGTGTTGTTCAGGTTAAGATCTTCTTTTTCTTGACCTCTGAAGTACGATGCAATATGGCACTTTTTCTTATAAAAATATGGACTCTGCCATTTGGAAGAGCTTATTAAGTCCTTTTCTGAACGTTCTTTCCTTTTAGAGGGAAGGGGATTTTGTTACTTCCCCCCACCTTTCCTAAGTGTAATCTTGAAGAAGCTCATCCAGCCACATTAATTTAAAAAACATTATCTCTGAAAAATTTAAAAGCTTTTCTTGGCGCAGTTAACAACTTTAATAAAATATAGAGTTACCTCCAAAATCTAAAACAGATTATAACTTTTCACCTCTTTGTTGTCTGTGACTGAAGCTGCTGACACACTGCAGGAATAATGCAGTTTGACACCCCATTAACTACCATGGCTCATTGCTATGGAATGCTGGGATTGTAGTTTTGTGAGCTATTTAGCCTTCTCTGCCAGAGAGCTCTGATGCTACAACAAACTACAAATCCCAGGATTCTATAGACTCATAGAGTTGGAAGAGACCTCAAGGGCTATCCAGTCCAACCCCCTGCCATGCAGGAATACACCATCAATGAAACTAACAATAAAAATATAAGAAAGGGGATACTTCTCCTAGCAGTATTACATGTGAAAATGACCTTAGGATTACTGTTGATCATAAATTGAATATGACCCAGCAGCTCCGCACCACCTCTGCTGGTCTTAGCGATGTCACAAGTCACCTGATCCCCCCCCATCGTGCCCAAATGCATTCTTTCCACCCGAAGATGATGATGAAGTAGGGGGAAATGCACAGGATATTGATGTGGAACAGGCATGTATATCAATGTAAGCTTATCTTATATTTCAAAATGCATTTTCTTGAAGGTAATATCTGTAGTATTAACTAGGAGCGAGAATTGTATGGCCCCTGGCCCACATGAACCCCCAAAGTCCCCATTTGTGACCACCTAGTACCTGCCAGTCCCCCCCCCGCCCCATCTCCGTGAACTATTTATTTATTTATTTTGAGCTATTATACTTTGCTACATTTTAACAGTAAGCCCCCTCTCACCCTCCCTACTACTGCAATCAGGGCATTTTAAGAAGAGCTGACAGCCACACATCTTCTCCTCCAGGCTGGGAAAATGTGCCAAAGTGTCTTGCTTACTAAAGAGCCTTGGGGAGGATGGGATGCTTGCTCTCCTTAGACTGTCTTGCTTGTTTCCTGGGGTCCTGCATTGGACAAAGGCAGCAGTTGTTATTATGAAACAATTAGATCAGCTTCAGTTTATAATAAATTATTATATTTTTGCTGCGCCATTATCCCAAGGAATACAGAATGATCTGCTTAGGCCACTCCCCATATGATCATAGCGAAAGTCTTAGAAGATAGGATCTGCTCAGAGTATGTGGCTGACTCAGTGTCATCTAACTTCATGGTGAAGTGAGGACATGTCTACTCAGAATGGCTTGCTTCTGATTTCAGTGGCTGGCAAGTCTGCATGTTAGAATGGTCTTTAGTTCATTTTGCCCGAAGGGACATAGATTGCAACATCTCTCTAGGTGCCCTGTTGACCATCATATATGGCTCTGCTGTGGCATGCATGTAATGATAAACACCATATTCATGCATGTAATGCATGAATATGCATGTAATGATAAACACCAATTCACACATTATAACTACCATTTCCTTCTTAACAGTACCACATACACAAGCCTTGAGATAAATTCTAATTTCAGGTAAATGTAAAATAGTTGGCAACAGGATAACTGGACATTATTAAGGAAATTCTTCCTTTCTTTGAAATATGCAGTAGTTCCACTGTCACATGGAACAGAATACATATTTGTTGTTTGTTACTATGCAGTAAAAAAATATTTGCAAAATATGCAGTAATTGCTTACAGTAACCTCGTGATCACTGCCGTACTAAATTTAGCCAAATAGAACTGCAAGTTTCTGTCCCTTGTGTCTTCAAAACATGAGCTGACCCATCTTCTATTTTTAGCTTTCTCAGTGAAACAAGATGAGACATTGAGTAGTAGACCAAAGGAGCAAGCAGTTTTCCCAGAATGCTTCCTGAAATGTAATAAATAGGTACTTCTGGTTTCTCTGCAAAGGAGAAGGAAGGAGAGTAGTTCACATGACCTATTCAGGGCAGCAAAGGTCATTTGGAAGCTTCATTGCAGCCTCTTTTCTCATTTCCCATACTTTTTCTTTCTGCCTCTTTTAAATTCTTCGAAATGTCTACCTTTCAAGCTTGAAATCAAATAAGCTCCTTTCACAAACATAGTTACCACTTCTAATGAAGTATTCCATGAAGAATATGGCCTATCTGGTGCCTTTAATTTGTTCTATCTAGATGGTTTTATAGGGTAATGCCAGCACCCTAAACTCTCCTCCCAAACAGATTGTAGCCTGTGCAGCTCTTTCATAATGTTATCTCCTGACAGGTCTGTTTGGCTAGGGTTGAAGAGAGTTGCTATCCAACCACATATTATGTTATAATATGAATTACGTGGAACTAAAATAGATAACTCTTCAAGGGGCACACATTCCTCATAGAAAGAGAGTTCTGATTAACTCTAGTCCTAGGCCTTTAAAGATTTAAAAGCCAGTACAGAAGCCAAAGGCCTGGAAGACTTAAGCAGGGATGTTGATGATAGGATGATTTGGAAGTCTTTCATTCATAGGGTCACCATGAGTCAAAGTCAACTTGACAGCAGTTATCAGCAACAAATAGCAGTCAGTCTTTAATAGTGGTATAATATGCTGCTGGTGTTTAGGTCCTTTTTTAGCTGCTTTCTACTGCACCATTTGAAGTTTGCAAATGCTTTTCAAAGATGAGTATAAGGCCAGAACATTATAGTAATTTTGCTCAGTGTCACAAACCTTTATTGTTGGATCGTACTCCTGATATGTCAAGTGCATGTGTTATGATGTGAATGCTGGATGGTCATAAAACTCAGCTTCCTTTTTTATCTTTCTGTAGCAAAAGTTTTTTAAGAATACATTTTAATTACAATTTGTATTAAAATATTAGAGAGAATGGGTATAGCAATGATGATAATTATCATCGTCATCATAAATAAATCACGTTCACAGTTCACTCATCTTTGGTGCTGGATTCACTCTTCAGGCTCTAAAAAACAATCTGCCAGTTGCCTACCTCGGATTAGAGCCTTCTCAGGAACAGCACCCAGCTGGTGGAATTCCTTACCTGATCCTCCCTTTCCCTCTACATTATTGCTTAATGTAAGAGTCACATATAATAAACTTCAGACGTTTGAGAGCTGCAAAACATAGGCTCATAGAACTGTAGAGTTGGAAGAGACCACAAGGGCCATCCAGTCCAACCCCCTGACTTGGAGTAATACACAATCAAAGCACCCCCGACAGAGGGCCATCTAGCATCTGTTTAAAAACCTCCAAAAAAAGAGACTCCACAGCACCGTTTACATGATGAAAATGTAATGAGATGAATTCGTGTCAACCTGCATCATGACAGTCTCGAGCTTTTCAGAAAGGGGGCCACCTTTTATCCCTCAACCAGCAGGGCTTTCATCCTGTGGTTTGTCACAGTTTTTAAAAAAGTCATGGGGGGATTCAGAAAATTGGAAATGTAAACAGCCTGGGATAAGATATCTTGGTACTAGGTGATGACCGGAAATTGAGGTTGGCAGGGGCGGGCACTTGGGTCAAAGAGGAAGGGCTACCTGCCCCTTTTTCAAATTCCTCCAAAAGTTGGCAAAGCAATCTTCCATTGTTTTCCTGCCCATCACCTGTGTGGTTGCCGACATGGATGGCGAAAGCGTTACTTGTCCCAGGAAAGGTGGCCGCGGGATCCCCTGCTCCTACATGGAGACCATAGACTTGTTAGCGATATGGGGCGAGCAATAAAATCAGAGATATTTTAATCAGATACCACCTTACAAAATTATGACACAAACATTACGTGGATAATCAGACAAAAAGTTTTTCTGATTTGTCTCATAGTTACTAGCTATGTAATGACTGAGTGACACATTGCAAATAAGGCACAAAGGTGTCTTATTTATTTATTTATTTCTCACCCGTGGATCGAGGCAGAGAACAACAGATTAATATACTGCATATAACATCTGTTAAAAACACATAGCATCTATTAAAACTCATAGCATCAATTTAAAAGAACAAATAAGATAAATAGAAACAATCCATATTTAGAACTCATAGTTTAAAATTCACAATTAAAAAATCATCTGGATAGTCCTGCTGGAAGAAACTAGTCTTTAATGCTGTTTTAATGCTGTTAATACCTCCTTTAACACTGAGTGTAAAATCTTCCTCCAACTCTGGCTTAAAATTTCTGTTTATATCTTCAGTAAGAGCTCTTTGGCAGTGGAACGCACTCCCTCGGAGCGTGGTGGGGTCTCCTTCCTTGGTGGTCTTTAGACAGAGGCTGGATGGCCATCTGTCAGGGATGCTTTGATCGTGATTTCATGCATGGCAGGGGGTTGGACTGGATGGCCCTTGTGGTCTCTTCCAACTCTGCAATTCTATGATTCTATAATTCTATGATTCATGCTTTCTCATCTTGCAATTTGATGATGCCATCGTCCTTCACAAAATGTTCACAGACACTTCTAAAACAATTAAAGAATTAATAAGCTCCAACATGTGCAACACAATCAAACTTTACAGCACCCAGTGTCACACTAATACCCCACTAATTTTACTACCAGCAACACAGCCACACATACCACAATCATGCAATTGAAAAATTATAAAGCTTGGAAAAAAAGTTTACATTTTATATGAATTGTAATGCAAAAAGAAGCTCAGCCAACATATTTCCATGAGTCACACATTATATTTCAAAGAGCTGCATGTGATTCATGAGCCATAGTTTGGCCATCCCTGTGCAGCTGTTAATTAACACAGTATTTTCCAATGCACTTTTGAATAGGATGTTTTTGGAGAGTTTGTTATCTATTCTTGATTTTATTATTATTACTGTTGTTTGTTGATTGTGGTTTTATGATACCATATGGTGTTAGCCACCCTGAAAGATCACTTTTAGGAATGGAAAGGCAGGGTGTAAATATTTTAATAATCAAAATAAATGTGTGTGTCATCACTGTTAGAAGATTAAGAAATGAATATTTGTTCAAATAACTTGCTACCAAATTTGAAAACCCCTGAACCCGATTGATTCCCTGTTTAGCTTGTTTTCCACATTAGATTTCAACTTTCAATAAGTTTCTTTTACTTCTGCCATCTAAAAGCCAAATGCAACCAGAAAGAGGGAAAATTATTAAGGACTGGTGCCCCCAAACTAGTGCCTCTGAAATTCCCTGCTCATGATATCCCCAAGCAGTTTGTTTACAGCAGTGGTAGACAAAGTGCAACCTCCCAAAGACATTTTTGTGGGCTCTGGGGCCCCCAGGGCGGTCAAAAATATCCAAAATGCCCTCTGGTGGTATGGAGGGTATTTCAACTCTGTTTGGAAGCCTCCTAGGTGTCAAACAGATTTTTAAACAAATGTTTGCAAAATACTGTACTTCAAAAATTGTTTTTGCTCTACATTGTCCTCGAAGGGGAGGGCAAGGGGCAGTTCCACTATATTTTGAGCCTGTTCTGGGCCAATTTAGGCTCAAGAGAGGCCTTTTGTGAAACAAGCTTCCTGTTTAAAAAAGGCATATCCCAAGCCTAAAATGGCCCAGGAAGCCAAAGCAAGACATCATTACAGAGCATTTCAGGGCAACAGAATTTTTGCAGGAACAGGTGTGGCGGGTGTATGGCCCTCCAAGTTATTGTAGGAGGCTAATGTGGCCTCCTACCCCTCTAGAGTTCCCCACTGCTGATTTACAGCAATATACTTTTGCAGGGAAACCTTGTTTCTTCATGCCTCAACAATCTGATACGTTGGTCAGGTGGATTCCCTGAACAACTTGTTGTGTGCATTAGTTAAAATGCTAGTTTAGAATGGCCTTGTAAGCAGCTCTGCTGCTCTTCGTGTATGGAAATAGATTGTCATTCTCCATCCTGTGTCTGCCTTGCAACTTGTCCATCAAGTTAGTGGCCCTTTAGCTAGTCTACACATAACGGCCTTACCTAAATCAGAGACCCTAGCATTTACTATGAGCAAAATCTGTAATTTGTTCTGGTTGTGCAATAAGCTTGAACATGTACAAGTAACTTCAGAATTCGTCCTATGGTGGATAAAGTTTGAGCCAACTGAGAAAAAGCTATTGGGTGCTTCGCTCTGGAGATCAAGTAACCCAGGATCCTTTTTTGAAGGAAACCTTTGTTTGTGTTCCATCTCCCCTTCATTTACCTAGGCCATATTTATGTCTTCTTCCAGAAAGAGCTGTCAAACATACTGGTAGAATCCTAATTAATTCTATCTTAATAAAGTTAGATTCTTCTCCTCCCTTGAATTTCTCCCTGCCTGTGAGAGAGCCAAAGAAGGAAGCAGTTGATATGGTACATGAAATTGAATTGTTTTTGTTCCTCCAAGCCTTTGATTTCATTGTATTGAATATTGGCAGCACCCTGCAGATTTAGAGGGTTTGCTAATGAAAGTGCCTCCATAGCCTGGCATAGCAAATTCCTGGATGACAGCCACAGCTGTTGACAAGTAAAGTGATGTTTCTGGAAACTAAGGGTGTTTTCCCACCTGGATTTTACCAATTGTCCTTTCTCACTAGCTTTACATGCTTGTCAGACTCTATTTCTCAGAGTACATAATGAATTTATGTCAGTATTTCCTGCTGTGTGTGTGTACTAGGGCCACATTCCTTTTGAACCTAATAAAAAATAGGCCATACTAAACCATCTTGTTAATCCATTATTCTTCCATTATGGAAGTGGCATTTGAAATTACTGTATAATTTTATTGGCTGATTTATGGAACAGTTGTGTGGAACAAATATATAATTTATTAAAATAGTTCTTGACAGAGTAGTAAACAAGCCTTTTGTCACTTCTAAAACCTGTTTATCATTTTCTTCTTTCATTATGAGTTGAATATAAAATATTCAGAGTTCCATGAATTCCCTTGACTTTTTGCTACTTTATCTTTTTTCTACCAAGAAAAAACCCTCCTTATAAAGGATGACCACCTTTTCTCCATGGTCTATTTGAAGAGAAGGAAAAACAACAGTGATTCCCCCTTTTCTAATGAAGCTTTACAGAAACAGCATGTCAGAAAGATGCTGGTGCAAATTATGCAAAGTCCAGCACCAAGACCATATATCCTTCCCTCCCCCAAGTTCTCAGCACCTGCCTTAAGACTGGGGGAAGGGACATGTCTGTGGTTACAACAGATAATGGCTTTGACTAGCAAGACACTCAAAATTTTTATAGCTATGAAAATATTTTCTTAACATAAGGGCCTCATATTTCTGAAATGCTGTGCCCACAGATCATATGACCTTGGGAACTGAAAGTTGTATCAGGCTCACAAGGATGAGAACATTGTTGTAGGTTCATTGTGAATGTAAATTTAGACAAGACTTTCTCAACATGAGAGTTTTTATAAGCACACTTAGCTGAATGCGCTTGCAAATCCTTTTCAGAGATTCATACTAAAAGCCTAAAAATTTCTAAGGGCAACTGAGTGCATGTGGACGTTGTTGGTAGGGCCTCTAAGAACACCAACATCCCTTCTTCAGTTTTACCTTTTTACCACAAATGCTTTCATAGCACTACAGTTGTTAGGTATCTAGAAATGTCCCTGTTGCCAGACATCCTGTACTATATCTGAGATGAATGAAGTCATCAGAGAATATATCTTCTCTGGTATGGATGCCTCCCTGATTTCTTTTTCTCAAAGAAATCTCCATGTTCAGCACTGAAGTTAGGAGAGCAATAATTTGTAACAAGTACTAAATTTCTTTTCTGTCCTGGTGTTACTACTCATAACAATTCTGTGGAGAAATCTGTTCTTTAATTACCTAGTTTTGGGATTCTTACTCTCCTGTGACAGAGAGAACTATACCATCTACATTTCTGTCTCCATTCTGTAGGGTGGAGCTTTAACAGTTACTCTTTAGAAATAAGTAGTTGCCAATTCTATTTCAAGGCTGGAAAAAAAAAAGGTTACCGTAGTTGCTATTATAAGTATACTTCTTTTATAAAAAGTGCTTACTTTCTTGTTTTTCTTAAGTGACTTCATAATTATTTTAGGTACCATATATTCCGGCATATAAGAAGACTTTTTAACCCTGGAAAATATTCTCCAAAGTTGGGGGTCGTCTTATACACCGGGTATACAGTTTGCCTCACCTGCCGCCCAATCTCCTACCTCTTTGCTCCCTTCGCAAAGGCAGCGAAGACGCAGGAGATTGGGCAGGGGGGGTGAGGCAAAGCGTGTACCGGTACATTCGCCCCTCTCTTCCGCATTCACCCCCTTTGGGGAGGAATCGAAGGTGGAGGAGAGGGGCAAATGCAGCGCTTTGCCTCGCCCGCCGCCTATCTCCTGTGTCTTCGCTCCCTTCACAAAGGGAACGAAGATGCAGGAGACCAGGTGGGGTAAGGCAAGGCGGGTACATTCGCCCCTCTCCTCCACCTTCGATTTCTCCTCAGAGGCAGTGAAGGCAGAGAAGAGGGGTGAATGTAGCGGTTTGCCTCACCCACTGTTCATCTTCTGTGTCTTCGTTTCCTTCGCAAAGGGAACGAAGACACAGAAGGCCGGACAGGGGGAGAGGCAAACCGGGTACATTTGCCCCTCTCCTCTGCCTTCACTCCCTTTGAGGAGAAATCGAAGGTGGAGGAGAGGGGCGAACGTAGCGGTTTGCCTCGCCCGCTGCTCATCTCCTGCATCTTCGATCCCTTCGCAAAGGGAGCAAAGACGCAGGAGACCAGGCAGGGGGCAAGGCAAACTGGGTACATTCACCCCTCTCCTCCGCCTTCACCCCCTTTGAGGAGGAATCGAAGGTGGAGGAGAGGGGTGAATGCAGCGGTTTGCCTCGCCCACTGCCCATTTCCTGCATCATCGCTCCCTTCGCAAAGGGAGCGAAGACACAGAAGACCGGGCGGGGGCAAGGCAAACCGGGTACATTCACCCCTCTCCTCCGCCTTCACCCCCTTTGAGGAGGAATCGAAGGTGGAGGAGAGGGGCGAATGCAGCGGTTTGCCTCGCCCACTGTCTGATCTCCTGGGTCTTCGCTCCCTTCACAAAGGGAGCAAAGATGAAGGAGACTGGGTGGGGGGGCGAGGCAAACCGGATACATTCACCCCTCTCCTCTGTCTTCACCCCCTTTGGGGAGGAATCAAAGGCGGAGTAGAGGGGCGAATGCAGCGGTTTGCCTCGCCCACTGCCCATCTCCTGCATCTTCGCTCCCTTTGCAAAGGAAGCGAAGACACAAAAGACTAGGCGGGGGCGAGGGAAACCAGATACATTCGCCCCTCTCCTCCACCTTCACCCCCTAGAATTTCAGTGAAAAAGATGCAAATTCCACTCAAAGAGGGAGGGTTTGGCCTTCCAGATCTTCTTACATACCATTGGACATATCTGTTATCTTTTATCAATTTTTAGACATAGCAGCTTAAAGTAAGTAATCCACCATGGCCAGCCTTGGAATCTTCATTTCTGGCACCTCCGTTCAAATGGATAGTACACCGTTTTCATTTTTATTTTTATTTTTTAAAAGGGGAGTGTTTTGCCAACTATTTCAGCAGTTAGAACTGTGTGGCAGTTACTGTGTTATGAACTGCAATCTGACCCATACACTCATGCCAATTTGACTTTATTGAGTTGAAAATAGGTAAGGAACCATTGTTATGGAAGATATGGGCTGACAATGGGATTGTTACCTTAAATCAGATATTTGGTGTTGATGATGAGTTTTTTCCCTTTTCAGTTTTATAAGAGCAGTTTCAACTACCTCTATCAGCTAAATGGGTATATTTACAAGTAAAACATTTGTACAATCCAGATTTGGCCCTGCATCTTGAAATTAATCTGAAGTTCTCTTAATATTAGATACATTAAGTGAGGCCAACCAAGTATCCAAACCAACAATTTATAGAAATTTGTGTTATCTATAAATAAATATGACATACGGGGTATACAGAAAGAATGGAATACAGGATTGGAATATACAACTACAGCCAACTGTAGTTATAGAATGTATTTTGTGCTACAGAGCACCAGCTTGTACCCTTCTAACAGAATTCTGAAGACTGCCGCATATTCCGGTGTATAAGACGACTGTAAGATGACCCCCCAATTTTTGAGTTAAAATATATAAAGTATACTCGCCGTATAAGATAACCCCCACTACTCCCCCCACCCTCCCCGAAGCCATGATCGGGAGCCCGCATGCTGGTTGGAGACTCATGGGAGATGGCTGGCTGGCTGGGGAGATTCCCCAGTCCCGCGATTCACCTGTCTCCCAGCCACCTCCCGCGCCCCCCATCTTCTAAACAAAGCTGGCCAAAAAGCCCTATGATATGGCAACGTAGGGTCACCATATGTTAGCTACAACTTGAAGGCACACAACAGCAAATTAGAAATCAGTCCGTTGACTGACTTCAAAGTGATATACACACACACATTGCTGGCCAATGGCCTTGCCTTTGTTATTTTGCCTCTGCCCAGGTGGGCACACCTTGCCACACCTTAGCTCAGAAGCAAAAAGAAAGAAAGGGTGATAGGAACTCCCAGGCACCCAGAGTTTGCAGGGGTTGTCTGACCAGAAATAGGGCCCTTACAGCAAATACAAGCCTTGCCCTGCTGCTAGAGTGGAGGGCTGGGGACCACTGAGTCTTGGGTAACTCCCCCCCCAAAAGAGCAGGAAAAGCCATCCCTTATGCACATAGAAACAGGAGCACCATTCCATGGTAGACTGCCTCTGAAAATGGAGGTTCCATTGTGCTACCAGGGATGCTAACACCCACTGACAGGCACACTTGTCACTGAATGTTGGCAGGGGAGGAGAGATGTGTGCTGCCTGCCAATGGTGCAGTCCTGCCACACATGAACAGATGGGATGGCCCAAAGCTGTCCCCCTCCCAAGCCAGCCAGTGGCCTGACTTCCAAGCACTGGATGCCAGCCTGCCCAATGGGATCGGCGAGTCTGGGAGTTGTAGTCCAGCACCTGGGGGATGGAAACAAGGTTTTAAAAAGGTGGTCTTTGCAGGCAGGCCGAGAGAGGCTGGGATCAGTCACAGGCAGTCCGGGCTTGGGGGGCCCTTGGGAGGCAGGAGTCCTGGGGCGCCCCAAACGAAGCTCCTTCTGGGTGGAGTGGGGGACGAGGGTAGCCCCGTCTCCCGGGCGCAGTCCCGAAGCCCTCCCTTCCCGGCTGGTGGAGCGAAGTGAGGAAGGCACTTTGCGCACCCTTAGGGGGCCCCTTCCCTTCCTGGTGGCCTGGCCTCCTCCCCTGCCTACCTGCAGGTTGAGGTCTGTAGCTGGAGTGGATTGACTGGCAATATGCAGGCCAAGCCAGCTAGCCAGTCAGCCTTTGCCTTGGCTCCTGTCACGTGGCCACTCCACTGCATGGAAGAGGTGGGCCTAGCAGTCTTCAAGCCTTTGTGGACCCCTGTGAGGACATTGCAGCCCCCTGGGGGTCCCCAGACCACAGGTTAAGAACCGTTGCACTAGAGCAGTGTTGGGCAACCTTTTGAGCTTGGTGTGTCAAACTTCGCCAAAAAGCTAAGCATAATTTGGGTGGTGTGTCACTTTGAGGAAAAAACATTATTTCACAATATTTATTGTTTAAATAACATAAATGTATACAGTTGACCCTCCACATTCATAGCTTTCACTCTCGTAGTTTTGATTATTTGTAGTTTGCTCAGCAAACACCCCATTTAAATCAGCTTCTCTCCCTCCCACTCAAGGGAGAGGAGCTGAATTAAACAGAGTGCTTGCTGAGCAAGCCAGGTGCTCAACTCTCCGCTCTCCTGGGGCTTGGCTCCATTTGTGTGGGGGGAGAGAGAGCCAAGCCCCAGGAGAGTGGGGAGTTGGCGGGAAAGGCGCTTTTTAGCCCCCCCGCCCTTCCCAAAGCCGCTATTGAGCTTTCTAACCCTTGTTGCGGCTTTGGGAGGGTGGGGTGGCTGAAAAGCCTCTACGCTGTGCTTCCTCCACCCCTCCCAACCTTCCTTAAGAGGCTATATGGGGCTCTCAATCCCCAGAGCCCCTTTGGGAGGCCTGGGGAGAGGCCGGACAGACTCCCTCCCGCCCTCCTGTCGCCTTCTCCAGCCTTCCCAAGGCGGCTCCAGGGTATCAAAGCCTCAAAGCACACTCGGGAAGACGGGGGAGAGGCTTGGCAAAGTCCCTCCCCGGCATTTCTGAGGCGGCTCCAGGGCTTCGAAGCCTCAGAGCACCCTCGGGAAGGCTGGGCAGAGGCCAGGCAGAGTCTCTCCCTCCCTCCCGCTGCCTTCCCCGGCCTCCCCAAGGCAGCTCCGGGGCTTTGAAGCCTCGGAGCCCCCTCGGGAAGGCTGGGGAGAGGCCGGGTAGAGTCCCACCTGCCGCTTTCCCTGGCCTTTCCGAGGCGGCTCTGGGGCTTTGAAGCCTCGGAGCGCCCTCAGAAAGTCCGGGGAGAGGCTGGGTAGAGTCCCTCCCTGCCTCCTGCTGCCTTCCCCGGCCTCTCTGAGGCAGCTCCAGGGCTTCAAAGCCCGGAGCCCCCTCGGGAAGGCCGGGGAGAGGCCGGGCAGTCTCCTGCCCGCCTGCCCACCGCCTTACCTGGTCTTTACGAGGTGGCTCCGGAGAAGCACTGCAGGCTTTGGGGGGGGTGGCCAGGTGGGGGGGAGGCTCCAACCCCCACCTCCCTAAAGTGGCGATCAGGGATTCGTAGCCCCACCTGCCACTTTCCTCCACCCTCCCTAAAGTGGCAACCGATCACCACTTTAGGGAGGGTGGTGAAGTTGCGGGTGGGGGGGAGGAAGCCTACGGCCGCGTGTCACTCTCTCTGGCTTTTCTTCGCAAACGAAGATTCAGGAAGGACTCATCCCGCGCTTTCTGCAAGCGCGCTGATGACTAAAAAGGCCAATCCGAGATAAACAAGTCCGGTTGCAAAAAGCACAGCAGAAGGTCTCCTTGGGTGATGTTTTTGGGTTGTGATTCTTTCTGCGTTGTCGTTTCTCTTCAAGACTTGTTCGCCGTGAGTTCTCAAATAAGGCTGCAGCATTGTGGATAGTGCGTCTCCATGCCTCCCGATGTGAGGCCAGGGCGGACCACTGTTGGTGATCAATTTGACCAAGCCTGAGATGTTGTTTCAGGGAGTCTTTGTATCGCTTTTTTGGAGCGCCCCTCTTACGCTGACCCGTGGCGAGTTCACCGTAGAGTAGTATTTTTGGGAGGCGATGGTCCTCCATCCTAGAAACATGCCCTGCCCAGCGCAGCTGTGTTCTCAATATCATGGCCTCAATGCTGGTGATCCCTGCTTGCTCAAGCACAGCAACATTCGTCACATAGTCAGTCCAGTGTATATTTAGGATTGTGCGTAGACAGCGCTGATGAAAGCGCTCGAGGAGTCGTAGGTGGTGGCGATAGGTGACCCATGTTTCAGATCCATAAAGGAGGATAGACAGTACGATGGCTCTATACACACTGATTTTTGTGCTTCGCCTCAGGTGTTTATTGCTCCAGACTCTTTTGTGAAGTCTTCCAAATGCACTATATGCCTTTGCTAATCTGTGATAGATCTCTTTGTCAATCTTGGCATCTGAGGAGATGATGCTTCCCAGGTAGGTGAACTGCTGAACGGACTTGAGCACAGATTTGCCGACGGCAATGTGGGGATGGTGGTGTTCGTCCTGTGGTGCACGCTGGTAAAGAACTTCTGTTTTCTTCAGGTTGACTTCTAGCCCAAACAGCTCTGCAGCTGTTGCAAAGCAGGACGTTAGGCGCTGCAGAGCTGCTTCTGTGTGGGCAACAAGGGCAGCATCATCGGCGAAGAGCAGCTCACGGACTAGATAGTTTAGAGTCTTAGTGTGAGCCCTCAGACAGCTTAAGTTAAACAAGCTACCATCAGTACGGTAGCGTATATAGATGCCGTCGTCTTCTTCAAGCTCTGCCATAGCCCTTTGGAGCATCGTGCTAAAGAAGATTGTAAATAAAGTTGGTGCAAGAACACAACCTTGCTTCACTCCATTAGTTATTAGAAAGGGCTCTGAAAGAGCATCGCCATATCTGACTTGACCACGCTGGCCCTCGTGTAGCAAGATAATCATTTTAAGGAATTTGGGGGGACATCCTAGTTTTTCCAGGATCTGCCACAAATCTTTTCTACTTACAGTGTCAAAGGCTTTGGTGAGGTCGACAAATGTTACATAGAGACCCTTGTTCTGCTCCCTACAATTTTCTTGCAGTTGCCTAAGGGCAAATACCATGTCTGTAGTACTCCTATTGGCTCTGAAGCCACATTGGCTTTCAGGGAGAAGTTCTTCTGCAATAGCAGGAACTAATCTGTTCAGGAGTATCCTTGCAAGGATTTTTCCAGCAATAGAGAGCAGTGTTATGCCTCGATAGTTTGAGCAGTCGGATTTTGCTCCTTTTTTCTTGTACAGGGTGATGATGACTTCATCTCGGAGGTCTGATGGCAGTTCCCCTTTTTCCCAGCAATTCACAAGGAATTCGTGGAATTTTTCGTGGAGTGCATGACCTCCATGTTTCCAAACTTCAGGTGGGATTCCATCAATCCCAGCTGCCTTGCCGTTTTTCATCTGCTGTATGGCCTTAAGGGTCTCTTCCAAAGTGGGAGCTAGGTCCAATTCATTTTTCATTGGTTTTTGTATCATATGTTGGATAGCTGAGGCTTGGACTACTCGGTTGGCGCTAAAGAGGCTTTGAAAATGTTCAGCCCAACGATTCAGGATGGAGGCTTTATCAGTAATTAATGTTTGACCATCTGTACTGTATAAGGAGCTTTGGACCTGATAACTAGGTCCAAACACTGCTTTAAGAGCTTCATAAAATCCTCTATGATCACCCAGATCTGCAGAGCGTTGTGTCTTTTCTGCTAAATTGATCCACCACTTGTTCTGCATGTCTCGGAGTTTTTGTTGTAGTTTGCTACATGTGAGGCGGAAAGCTGCTTTTCTTGCATGACAGGTTGGCTGGGCGAGGTATGCCTGGTGAGCAGCTCTCTTCCTTGCCAACAGCTCCTGGATCTCTTGGTTGTTTTCATCAAACCAGTCTTGATTTTTCTTGTGGGAGAACCCGAGGGATTCTTCTGCAGACTGGAGGATACTGTTTTTGATATGTTGCCAAAGCACTGTAGGAGAAGGATCTGTAGGATGGTCTTCAAGTTTCGTTTGTAGGTTTGCCTGGAAGTTGTCTCTCAAGGTAGCTTGTTGAAGATTGTTGACTTGGAGCCTCTTCTTTAAGATGCCACCCCTCTTAGGTTTGAACATAAGATGAAGATTTAGTTTACATCTGACGAGGCGATGATCTGTTTGGCATTCTGCACTGGGCATCACTCGGGTATGACGGACATCACGAATGTCTCTCTGACGGACTAGAACATAGTCAATGAGGTGCCAATGTTTGGATCGAGGATGCATCCAGGTTGTCTTCAAGCTATCTTTCTGCTGAAAGATTGTGTTTGTAATAGTCAGCTGTTGTTCTGCACAGAACTCTAGCAGGAGGCGTCCGTTATCATTGCAATTTCCAACACCATGCTTGCCTAAGACACCTTTCTAGGCTTCGGAGTTCTTTCCTACTCTGGCGTTGAAGTCACCAAGGATAATAATTTTATCTTCTACAGGGACTTTTTGTATGAGTTGGCGTAGGTCTGTGTAGAATTTGTCTTTCTCTACAGGGTCGGCTTGCATAGTTGGGGCATATATACTAAAGAGAACAATATGTGGGAGGCGTAAGGAAATAATGCGATCAGAGTGTCCTGTTGGCAAGGTTTCGAGTTTGGAGGCAATGGAGTTTTTAATCATAAAGCCTACTCCTGAAAGATGTTTTTCGGTTTTGGGTTTGCCAGACCAGTAAAGTGTGTAGCCGGCGCCATGTTCTTTAAGGCTGCCTTCCTCATGGAAGCGAACTTCACTAAGAGCAGCGATGTCAATATTAAGCCGTGATAGTTCAAGGGCTATTAGGGCAGAACGACGCTCAGGCCGTCCACTATCTTCAGAGTCTTGCATGGTTCTGATGTTCCAGCATGCAAGTGTCAGTTTATTTACACCTTTGGAGGCCGGTGTGTGCCTTTGTTTCTTTGCCTTGGTTTGACCGCATCAGAAGATTCCCGTTGGCCGCGGCTAGCCAACCAGGTAGTTGGGGATGAGCTTTCGTTAGGCCACCTTTTCTAGGCCCCTCTCCATATGGAGCAAGCAGTGCTCTCCTTAAAAAAGGCTGCTTGGTCGTTCAGGATGCTGCCGAACAAGACTGTCATCTCCCGGGTCAGGCTTGAGCGACCAATGTCCTGAACCGCCTGCATGCAGGGTTGGGGCTGCGGCTTCCAGTGCATCTTTACACCTGCCGGTTTCATCCCTCGCCAGTCGGTACAGGGCTTTTTTGGTACTGGATTTGTCCTTCGAGCCTGTGCAATGGATTTTTCTGGTGGAGCACAGTGTGCACAGAACTGGCCTCACCCTTTAAACCAGAGATTCATCTGCCGTGGCCTTGCAAGCATGGACGTGGCAGCGAGGTCCTCGGGCCGTAGGTTTGATTAGAGTTTCCTTCTTTTAGATGGTTGACCTTGCAGGGCTGGACAAGCACCATCTGCCCGGGTTTGGGATTAGAGTTTTCCTTCTCCTAGGACGGTTACCACAAGGCTAGAGAGCCCATCCTGCCCTTTGACGCTCTTTGTCAGACCCTTTGGTCTGGAGACCCTACCAGTGGCTATTATGCCACCGCCAGCATAGCTCAAAACATCATTAGGGTACGCAAGCCTCTCTCCCACGACAAGGGGGCGTCAATGGAGAGGAGTGTTGACATGCGTGACATAGGTTCACTATCACTGCATTAGAGCCATCTTGTTTCTCACTGGCAATATTTCTGACTTGGACAAGTTAACTGAATACCTAGATATTGTAACAAAATTATTAATCATCCTTATCAAAACAGGCATCAACTGCTGGGGCTTTAAAATGAACAGCAAAATATCATCTGCGAAAATAGTGTTTTTAAATTCTAAACCGACATGCACAAATCTATTGATCCTGGAATTTTTTCTAATAGCACATACTAAGAGTTCCAAGCACAGATTAAAGGAGACAATGGAATCCCTGCCTTGTACTCCATTTCAGTGTAAAAAGGGATTAGAAAAAAACAGAGGTCATAACCTGTGCTCTTGCTGCTGAATACTATTTTTTTTATCAATTTTTTTTATCAAATTCAAAAATATTTTAGGAAACCCAAAATTAGCCAATACTGTGAAAATGATTGGCCAGTAAATTTTATTGGCCTTCTCAGCATCTTAAGGGGAAAAAAAAAAGGCTGGCTGATCAGCTGTATCTGAGTTTTTGCCTGTTTTTGATAAATCCTGTCTGGTCAGGAATTACCAAACATGAAATGACTTTTTGTAATCTATTAGCTAAAATAGCTGTCAATATTTTGATACTTGTATACTCTAGACATGATTTCTTCCAAGCTATATGCTTTCTGGCTCCTGTCAGCTTAGTCCTTAGAGGGAGGCTAAATGATGCTCTGCAACCTCTATGATTAAAGTATAAGTTAAAACCACATTCACCTATTAGCCTAAATATAATCCTTTGGCTGTCACTGTGGTTGGAGTATTCCCTGGGGTCTTTTGATTGAGAAAGTTAAATCAAATGAAAATGAAAGTGGGCCTGGCATTTGCTTGGAAGGGTAGGAGAAGGAAAGATACCTACTCAAAATACAGAACTTTGGGGAGAGGGGGAATGTTACATTGATCTAATCATCACAGTCTGTATGGTGGCATGTAATTTATACAGCTGTTTATCATGTATGAAATACGGAGTATGTCAAGAAGAGTTTATAACTTCTCTGCTCTTTGTTGTCACTTTCTTAATACTACACTTCTGCATTCAGAGGAAAGAATAAGTGAAGTTTTCCTTCTGATGCAAGAGTGAACTATATTGGCTATTCTAACATGTGATGATAGAGAATTTTACTCTGTACATCAGTTACCAGAGATTATATTTATGGAATCTGAAATGTTTCATTTTGTTTCAGTCAATAGCTTCAGCTGACATGGATTCAAATCAACTAGAGGCATATTTGACTGCACAAAAAAAGAAACCAGGAGGCATCACAAGTGATCAAGCTGCAGTTGTTGCAAAATTTTGGAGGAACCACAGAATGAAAATCCGAGACAACCTGATAAATCAAAGTAAATGGGAAAATACTTTGAGAAACTTAAGCTGGAGAGTAGATTTCAAGTCTCAATCAAGAAACATTGATCAGTTAAGCAGTCCTGTGGCAATAATCGAAATGGAACTTGGAAAAAATGGACAGGTGAGCACTGTTTACCTTGCTTTATCAGTGTGAAAAATGTTATTTAAAGATGGCACTTGTTTAACATGTTAGCAACAATCCAACCTAGTAAATACTGCTGATGAGAAAACATATTAAAAATGCACAGTGTTATAACCTTCTGTCATGCTATTTGTGCAAACTTACAAAAAACTCTGTCTGTTGTAGCCTTTCCACAGATATTAGACTACAACTCCTATAATCACATATCATTGGTCAGGCTGGCTAGGGATGATGAGAGCTTCAGTCTAGTAACATTTAGGAAACCTGTTCCCCATTTGAGAAAGATTGGTTTGCTGAAATTCATTTATATCTTTCTCCCAAAGTCACACTGCCTTGTTGTTGTCCAGGTGGAAAGCATTGTGCAGTCCAAAGATTTTCTTGCAAATACAAAGCAAATACAAGACCAAAAGAAAAAAAAATCCAATATTTATTCTCTATGACAGGAAATGATTTGCCTTGATTTGGTATTCTGTTTAAGCCATAGCCAAATTCCATCAAACTTGTCATTCTCATTTATGCACTGTAATAGCCTTCCAAATCACTTTCCTAGCATCAAGTGGTAAAATGTTGTTTCCTCTATCTGATTACGCCATTACAATGTCCTGTTCCCATCCCTAAGCTTGAATGCAACTCAAGGCAAGAGGATATTTGCTGCTAGCATTCTTAAAGTTTACAATAAAAACATACTATGGGTCAGTAAAGTAGAATGTCCAAGAAGTTACCAGCATGGCTATCAAGTGGTGTAAAGGAAGTTATTAGACATAAATGACTTGCTCCAGAAAATGGAAGTCTTGCCTAAATGAGGTGAATTTCAAAGAACATAACTTGAACAAAGAAAATGCAAGAATATGAGGGATGCAAAAAAAGAATTTGAGGAGTATATTGCTAATAGCATAAAGAGGAACAATACTTTATTTTTAAGTGCATCAGGAAGCTGCCCAGAGAGGCAGCTGGACAGTTCGGTAACAGTGAAACTAAGAGTCCTAGAAGAGGGAAAGCAGATTGTAGAGAAACTGAATGAATACTTTTCTGTCTTCACTGCTAAAGATACAGGGAAACTACCCATTTGTTGTTGAAGTGTGCCTCCATGTTTTTCTGATCTTGTAAGTAAAATAGGTAAAATGTTACCAAAATGAGCCTCTGTACCAGAGATTTGAAGAGTGGCCAGTGTGACACCATTTAAAAAGAACACTCAGGAAGCTATAGGCCAATTAGGTTAACATTTGTCTCAGGTAGATTGGTAGAAGGTGTTAAAAATAAAATCATCAAGGTATATAGAAGGACAAGCCCTACAAAAAGAAAGAAAGGAAGGAAGGAAGAGAATCAACATGGTTTCTGCAAAGGTAAGTCTGGTCTTAGTGTCCTCTTAGAGTTTTCCAAAAATGTCCTATCTGAGGTTGAGGATAAGAAGTGAAGTGTCCAGATTTGGTGATGACACTAAACCATTTTAGGACAATAAGAACAAAAATGGATCATAAAGAGATGCATATTGGGGCAAAAGATTCTAACTTCACATCTGTACTAAATGGATCCAAAGTGGCAGCATCTAGCCAAAGAAGGGATCTTGTGGTTGTGGTAGAGTGGTCCATGAAAATGTCAGCCCATTGTGCAGCTGACAATTAAAATAAAAGCAAATTCTATGTTAGACATGGTTAGAAAGGGAATTAAAAATATATACAGTCCTTATACAAATCTGGGGTGCCTCTGGCTTTTCTTCACAAACAAAGATTCAGGAAGGACTCATCCCGTGCTTTCTGCAAGCGCGCTGATGACTAAAAAAGCCAATCCGAGATAAACATGTCCAGTTGCAGAAAGCACAGCAGAAGGTCTCTTTGGGTGATGTTTCTGGGTTGTGATTCTTTCTGTGTTGTCGTTTCTCTTCAAGACTTGTTCGGCGTGAGTTCTCAAATAAAGCTGCAGCATTGTGGATAGTGCGTCTCCATGCCTCCCGATGTGAGGCCAGGGTGGACCATTGTTGGTGATCAATTTGGCCGAGCCTGAGATGTTGTTTCAGGGAGTCCTTGTATCGCTTTTTTTGGAGCGCCCCTCTTACGCTGACCTGTGGTGAGTTCACCGTGGAGTACTATTTTTGGGAGGCGATGGTCTTCCATCCTAGAAACATGCCCTGCCCAGCGCAGCTGTATTCTCAATATCATGGCCTCAGTGCTGGTGATCCCTGCTTGCTCAAGAATAGCAACATTCATCACATAGTCAGTCCAGTGTATATTTAGGATTGTACATATGCAGCACTGATGAAAGCGTTCGAGGAGTCATAAGTGGTAGCGATAGGTGACCCATGTTTCAGACCCGTAAAGGAGAATAGACAGTACAATGGCTCTCTGGGGTGCAGCCACACCTCAAATCCTATATACAGTTCTGATCATTGCACCCATAAGAGGTAAATGTAGAGCTGGAAAGAATGCAGAAAAGGGCAACCAGAATTATCAGGCGGCTGCAACATCTGCCCTACAAGGACAGGTTACAATATAGGGGGCTGCTCAGCTTGGGAAAAAGACAAGTGAAAAAAATTAACAGAGGTGTATGCATGATGTGGCAAAATAAGGAGACTAGTGTGATAAGCATGAAGATGAGAGAATGAGATGTGAGCCTGAAAGGAATCAATCCCAAAGCAGGAGACTGTAATGGGAGGGGTTTCTGTGTGTTTGAAGAGATGTATGACAGTTGGTCAGTTAGTGAGTGAGTTAGAGCTGAAGGCTCTGGGTGTGTACAGTTGAAGTCTGAGAGAAGGCTTGTGTGCTTTATTAGTGAGGTTTGAATCCAGAAGATTGTGTGCAGTGGTTGGATGTCTGAATGTGGTGTTCAATAAGTCTAGGTTATAAGGAAAGGCATTAAAATAGCCAAAGGTTAATTTGTGTGATAGGATATTTATGGTTGGTTACTGTATAGTGACAGTCTGTCCAGATAATACAACATTATAAGCACAAGATTGCCTAATTAATATTCCTTCCTTGGAGGTCTTTAAACAGAGGCTGGATGGCCATCTGTCGGGGATGCTTTGATTGTGATTTCCTGCGTGGCAGGGGGTTGGACTGGATGGCCCTTGTGGTCTCTTCCAACTCTGCAATTCTATGATTCTATGATCTTTTAATAAAGTAATCCTTTGTTGTTCAGATCCAGACTCCTTATGATTCATTCAGCATATAGACAACTAACGTCAAGCTTACCAGAGAAACACCACATATCGGCACAGATTTGGTTATAAAGGTTCAATCCTGGTTCAGATAAAAGGGATTAGGGTGAATCAAAAGGTGAAGTGGCAGGAACAGAGGGTGAAGGCAGCCAGTCTGAACATTTAGGGAAGGTTGGCTGGCATGTTTGAGGTTGCCCTTGGGGTTCATGCCACAACTAGAACCCAAGAACATCTCCTGAAACTATATGGTCAGAGATTTAGGGCAGGTAAAAGAAAGCAATTCTTCACACATGTATCACAAGATGTAGTTATGGCTACCAACCTGGATGGTTTTAAAAGCCAATACATTCATAGAGGATGGGCCATAAGTGGCTATTAATCAGAATGGGTAGATATATCACTTCTAGTATCAGAGGCAGTGTCTATTAATCAGAATGGATATACAGTTTTCCCTTCACATTCGCGAACTCGACATTCGCGGTTTTGGGAGGGCCCCCCGGGCCCCCCCCAAACCGCGAGACGGGGGCCTCTGGAGGCCCCGTAAAAGCCCTTGGAGGGAGCAAAGAGGGCCGGGGAGGCCTTCACGGGGCCCTCGGAGACCCTCCGGATGCCCAGTGAAGACTCTGGGAGGGAGGGGGGAGGGCCGCGGAGGCCTTCACGGAGCCTTCCAAGGCTCCGTGAAGGCCCTGGGGAGGGTGGGGGGAGGCCCCGGTGAGGGTGGGGGGAGGCCCTGGGGAGCATGGGGGAGGCCCCGGGGAGGGTGTGGGAGGCGCTGGGGAGGGTTGGGGGGGCCGCGGAGGCCTTCACGGAGCCTTGGAAGGCTCCGTGAAGGCCCCGGGGAGGGTGGGGGGAGGCTGTCAGGCTCGTCCCTGAATTCTGGGCATTGGAGTGGAATTCATGGAGGCCCTGACATGTAGCTAGTATTTTCTCAGGATTTTGGAATGCCTGAGAGCTGAGCCAGGCCTCCTGGTTGGCATGGTAACGCAAGTCCTACCAGGAACTCAAGGCCACGCTCGCCGGCTACTCTTGCTCCCCCGTGGAACTACCTCCTCCCTGCTCTGTCTGTTCTCCCGCTAGATGCCTTATTATCTCTGGTTTGTTTATATATACTTCAGTAGCAGCTTTGCAACTGTTCCTTACACATGCTTCTCTTCCAATAAAGAGATTTATTGAAGAATCCTGAGTTTGTGTTCTGTGTACATCACAGAAAGCTGCTACTCCTCTATTTTATTTTTTCTCTGTCCTGAAACTGTGGAGCCTTTACCTGCAATGTCTGACGACGCAGAGACTGGCACACAGACGGACCAAGATCTGATTGCAGCCAGCGCCAGAGAAGCCGAGGCCTCGAAGCAGGAGGCCGGGGCAGAGGGGGGTGCTGCAGCCGCCGCAGCTGGAGGCGCCAGCCGCGACCGAGACCGCCGGAGGGCTGCAGTATTTCTACGCTCCACTGAGCCCTGGGAGCTGGGGATGGAGCTGGCTCCAGGGAGGGGCAGCCTGCCAAGCTTCGGCACTCCGGTGCGAGAGGTTTTGGGCCCTGCCTGGCCATGGGCAGGGGCTGGTCGCCGAGAAGACCGCAGGTCACGGTGGGACAGACCCCAGGGTAAGGGGCCTAGAGAGCCAGAAGCGAAGTTTTCCCTGGCAGAAGTTGGAACCGAGGTTCTTCAACTGAAACAGCAAATGGGTGAGATACGGGAGGTACTCCTAGAACTCCTGCACAGAACCCCTCCAGCTCCACCAGCACCTGGAGGGGCCCAGCCTCCCCCAGCGCCACCTGCGGCTGCCCAAGCACCCGGGGATGGAGTTCCCGTTCAGCCCCCTGCTGTACCTGGCCTGCCGGCTCCTGGACCGGCTCCCCCAGTGGGGGCTGGCCCGGTTGAGCCGCAGGAGCGACCCCGGGGCTGGAAACACAGGCACCTGAAGGCGAAGTTCGATGGGGATCCCGCAAAACTACCCTACTTCATGACTCAAGTGGTGAGTTACATGACTCAGTGGGAAGGGGAGTTCCAGTCTGAGGCTGAGAAAGTGCAGTATGTGTCCAACCAACTGGAGGGAGAGGCGGCCCAGTGGTTGGTGGGTCTGTATGATATGGGAGCCCCTGAACTGGGTAATTACCAAGAGTTCCTGATGGCTCTCAGGGCCCAGTTTGACGATCCCTTAAGAGGGAAGCGGGCTCGAAGCAAGCTTAGGAGCCTGAAGCAAGGTACGATGCCAGTGGCAGAGTACGCGGCTGAGTTCCGCCGCCTAGCCAGCCAAGTGCCGGAGTGGCCAGAGGAGGTCAAGGTGCAGTTTTTCCAGGAGGGCCTGAACCCTGACATTCTAGAGTGGGCCAAGTTCCAGGGAGACCCCGAAACCCTCATGGGGTGGATACGGCTAGCTGGGGAAGTGGATTCGGTGAAGGCCAGCATCAAGATGTTGCGCCGCCAGGCCGGGATGGAAGGGAAGTCCGCTGGGGGTCCCGGGAAGAAGACCAAGTCGGCTCGCTCGGGGGGAGGCATCACCGGAGAGTCCGAACGTGAGCGAAGGATGAGAAAGGGGCTGTGCCTGCATTGTGGGAAGAGCGGACACCGCATAGCGGAGTGCCCAGAGAGGAGCCCACGGGAGCAACCCGCCACCGCCAAGCCAGCGCGGAGCGAGGGGAGATCCGGGTCCGCCAAGACTCCCTCTAAACCCAAGACCAAGGCGACGGCCAGGGCCCTGGCAGCGGGCCAGGCGGCAGGGGAGTCCTCAGATGATCCCGAGGACAGTGGGTCCTACTCTTCCGACGCTGAGCCGGCGGGAAACGGGCCCAGCCCGCCCTATTGAGCGCCCGAGGGCGGGCTAATCCGGAAGGGCGCCCGGATGCCGTGGTGAGTGGAGTGAAGGGCCCGTTCTTTATCAAAGCTCGAGTGGGGGTTGGAGGGGAGGGCCCCACCCGCAAAGTTATGTTAATGATTGACTCTGGTTGTACCCAAGTACTTATGCATCCCTCCTTAGTCAGTGAACTGAACGTTGATACTGTCAAGCTGGACAAGCCCGTGTGGCTGTCTCAGATGGATGGGGGGATGATGAAGGGGGGCCCCGCCCGGCGCATAACTGGCCCCATGCACATGAGGATGGGCAACCACCAGGAGGAACTGCAGTTTGTGATTGCTCCAGGTTTAGTCCCCGCGGCAGTTGTGGGTCTGAACTGGCTAAAGTACCACAACCCTACCATAGACTGGATAAAAGAAACACTGACTTTTACAGACCCATTGTGTATCAAGGAGCACGGGGCGGGGGGAGGATCCCCAGGGGAGGGGGACCCCCTGGTGGATGAGCCGCAGAATTACACAACTGCCTTAGTAAAAGGGGAGCTGAAAGGGCTGCCAGTGGAGTACAAGGCGTGGCAATATGTGTTTGAGGAGAGGGAATGTGACATTTTGCCACCCCACCGGGCTTTTGACTGTGCCATTGAGATACTCTCGGAGTCCAGCCTACCCAAACCTCGCATTTATTCCATGACACCAGCTGAAATGGAGGCGCTCCGAGAGTTCATAGATAAAAACTTAGCCCGAGGGTTCATTAGGCCCTCAACCTCGCCTGTGGGGGCCCCGGTGATGTTTAGGCGCAAGGCTGATGGCGGGCTTCGTTTGATTCAGGATTACAGAGGGCTAAACGCGATTAGTGTCTCCAACCAGTACCCCCTGCCCTTGATGAAGGACATATTAGCCCATCTCTCCAAAGGGAAGATTTTCACGAAGCTGGATCTGCGAGAGGCCTACTACAGAGTACGGATTCGGGAGGGGGATGAGTGGAAGACTGCATTTAATTGCCCCCTAGGGGCTTTTGAGTTCCTCGTCATGCCTTTCGGCCTCAAAGGGGCCCCTGGCATTTTTCAGAACTTAATTAATGATGTTTTACGTACATTTCTGTACAAAGGGGTGTTGGTGTACCTTGATGATGTGTTGATTTATTCTGAGGACTACACGTCCCATGTGAAACTGGTGAAAAAGGTGCTTGCCAGGTTGGGGGAAAATCATCTGTATGCGAAAATGTCTAAGTGTGAGTTCCACCAAAGCCGTCTGGATTATTTAGGGTACCGCATCTCAAACAAAGGGATTGAAATGGACCCAGAAAAGGTTAAGGGGGTCTTGGCATGGGAAGCCCCTAGAACCAGGAAACAGTTGCAGAGCTTCCTGGGGTTTGCTAATTTTTATCGGTCCTTCATCCCTGACTTTGCGTCGGTAGCCCTTCCCCTGACAGATTTGTTAAAAACCAAAGAAGGGAAAGACAAAGGTTCTAAGCACAGTAAAGGGAACAAACCTCCCCAAAAAATTGTGTGGTCACCACAGTGCCAACAAGCATTTGACAAATTGAAATCCCTTTTCACTTCTGAGCCTATTCTCAAACACCCCGACCCCTCCCAACCTTTCGTGGTCCAAGTGGACGCCTCTGATGTGGCTATGGGTGGTGTTTTGTTGCAAAAAGGGGAGGAAGGGGATTTGAGGCCATGTGCCTATTTATCCAGAAAGTTCAATGACACGGAACGAAATTGGCCGGTGTGGGAGAAAGAGGCAGGTGCTATCAAGTTGGCACTAGAGACGTGGCGCCACCTGCTGGAGGGCTCACCCAAACCGTTTGAAGTTTGGACTGATCATAAAAATTTGGAAGTATTTGCTACCCCTAGGCGTTTGAGCCCCAAGCAGGTCAGGTGGGCCAGTTTCTTTTACCGATTTAATTTCACCTTGAAATTTATCCCGGGGAAAAGGAATTTTCTGGCTGACGCTTTGTCCAGGCTACCACAGCATGAGAGTAAGCGCAAGGAGGTCATTGATACCGTTTTTTCTCCTTCCCACTTGGGGCTAGCTGTCCTCACTCGGAGCAAAGCCAAGGAACAGAAATCCACTGCTAGCCCTGCTCAGGTACCGGGTCCTACGGAAATTGGCGGTGATTCCCCCTTGGCACCTGGACCGGTGCCCCAGCCCTTGAGCCCCGAACCGCCTTCCCCCGATCCGGGGACCCGAGCAGTGACCCCTATGGCAGATGGCTCTGCCACACCCTCTGTTTCTCAAGGGGAGGGAGGTGGGTGGCATTCTCAATTGGCCTCGGAACTGCCCCTGGACCAGTGGTTCCTGGCTCACCCCAATGAGGTGACTGTGAAGGATGGGGTGGCCTGGAAAGGGGATCGCCTGTATGTTCCTGAGGTCTTGAGAGCGAGTATTCTCAAACAATGCCATGATGTCAAGAGTGCGGGACATTTTGGGTATCTCAAAACTTTACATTTGGCCCGGAGACAGTTTTGGTGGCCCCGTATGAGAAAGGAGGTGGAGGACTATGTGAAGGGGTGTACCACTTGTGCAGTGTCAAAAGGGGGGTCAGGGAAGCCCAAAGGTTTGCTCCACCCTCTACCTACCCCAAACAAGCCCTGGGAGGTCATTAGCATGGATTTTATTGTGGAATTACCAGAGAGTAGGAAAAAGACGGTTATTTGGGTGGTGACTGATTTATTCTCAAAGCAAGCGCATTTTGTAGCCTGTAAGAAACTCCCCACGGCCTCCCAATTAGCCAAATTGTTCATTCAGCATATTTATCGGATTCATGGCATTCCGGCCAAGATTGTGTCGGATCGGGGGGCACAATTTACCTCGCAGTTTTGGAAGGCTTTCACAAACCTTCTGGGGGTGGAGCTCGGTTTCAGCAGCTCCCATCATCCCCAATCGGATGGACAATCGGAACGAACGAATCAGACTCTGGAACAATACCTAAGATGCTATGTAAATTTCCAACAATCTGATTGGGTTGATCTTCTACCTTTTGCTGAAGTGGCCTACAATAATGCCACTCACCAGAGCACTGGGCTCTCGCCGTTCAAGGTTGTGTCTGGGCATGATTTCGGGCCCCTCCCCTTGTTGGAGGGGTCCCCCAGCTCTGACCCCGTTTCGGTCTCCCAGTGGAGTCAAAAGGTCAGGGATGCATGGCCTCATGTAATCTCGGCCTTGGACTTTGCCAAAGCACGCTACAAACATTATGCTGATCAGAAACGGGACCCTTCCCCCAAATATGCAGTGGGAGATATGGTTTATTTGTCCACCAAATTCCTTAAGTGTCCCCAACCATCTAAGAAGTTGGGAGCCAAATACATTGGGCCTTTTCGTGTTGTTAGGATGGTAAATCCTGTGGCTTTTGAACTGTCTTTGCCTAAGTTATACCGTCATGTACATCCTGTGTTTCATTCCAGCCTGCTCAAGCCCGTGAACCCTCCGGACAAACACCATCCGGCTCCAGAACCTGCTCCTCAGCCGATCCTGGTGGATCAGGACCAACATTTTTAGATTTCTGAGATTCTGGACTCTAGACTTCACCGGGGAGGGTTACAGTATTTGGTAAAGTGGAAACACCTGCCTTTGGGCCATGCGGAATGGGTTGCTTCTGAGCATGTCAATGCCAAACGCTTGTTGCGAAAGTTCCATGCCCGCTTTCCCGATAAGCCTGGCTGAGAAAGGGGGAGGTTTGGTCTTCAGGGGGGCAGTATGTCAGGCTCGTCCCTGAATTCTGGGCATTGGAGTGGAATTCATGGAGGCCCTGACATGTAGCTAGTATTTTCTCAGGATTTTGGAATGCCTGAGAGCTGAGCCAGGCCTCCTGGTTGGCATGGTAACGCAAGTCCTACCAGGAACTCAAGGCCACGCTCGCCGGCTACTCTTGCTCCCCCGTGGAACTACCTCCTCCCTGCTCTGTCTGTTCTCCCGCTAGATGCCTTATTATCTCTGGTTTGTTTATATATACTTCAGTAGCAGCTTTGCAACTGTTCCTTACACATGCTTCTCTTCCAATAAAGAGATTTATTGAAGAATCCTGAGTTTGTGTTCTGTGTACATCACAGAGGCGCTGGGGAGGGTTGGGGGGGCCGCGGAGGCCTTCACGGAGCCTTGGAAGGCTCTGTGAAGGCCCCGGGGAGGGTGGGGGGAGGCCCCGGGGAGGGTGGGGAAAGGCCCCGGGGAGGGTGGGGGGAGGCCCCGGGGAGGGTAGGGGGAGGCGCTGGGGAGGGTTGGGGGGCCGCAGAGGGTTGGGGTGCCGCGGAGGCCTTGGCTCCTTGAAGGACCCGGGGAGGGTGGGGGGAGGCACTGGGGAGGGTGGGGGGAGGCCACGGAGGCCTTCACGGAGCCATGGAAGGCTCCGTGAAGGCCCTGGGGAGTGTGGGGGGAGGCGCTGGGGAGGGTGGGGGAAGGCCCCGGGGAGGGTGGGGGAAGGCCCCGGGGAGGGTGGGGGGAGGCTGCGGAGGCCTTCACGGAGCCCTCCAAGGCTCCGTGAAGGCCCCGGGAAGGGTGGGGGGAGGTGCTGGGGAGGGTGGGGGGAGGGCCGCAGAGGCCTCCACGGGGCCTCGGGAGAGTCTCCGGAGGCCCCGTGAAGGCCTTGGGAGGGAGTGGGGAGTCTGGGAAAAGCGAGTATGGGGCCTCCGGTGGCCCCATGGTCGCTTTAGCAGAGGAGCGGAGGGCAATCAATATTTGCAGTTTTTTAATATTCGCGGGGTCCGTGGAACCTAACCCCTGTGAATGTGAAGGGACAACTGTATATATCACTTCTAGTATCAGAGGCAGTGTCTCTCTGAGTATCAGGTGCCAGGGAGCACAACTTTGAGGATACATTTGTTGTCACATTCTGCTGGTAGGCTTCCCCTTTGGGCAGCTAGTTGGCCAAAATGCAAATCGAATGTTGGAGTAGATAGGCCTTTGGTCTGATTAGTATGGCTCTTCTTAAATTCTTAAGTTTTGGGTTTCATTAACCATTCTCAGAAAGGCATGTGTTGAGTTTTAAGCTTACATTCACAGTTTGGATAATGAGGGTGGTGGTGATGTATACAACTACTTTAGACAATGTCTGTATTTCTTTCCCAGGGCTGATACTGACAGGACATAGTGTATCAATTCCACAGTATTTTTTCTGAGGATTATGTTTTGCATTTGGCAACGCCATTTTTGCAACCATTAATTCTACTCTACATGTATGATCTTTGTATGTTCTGCTTTCTCGAGCTAGGGATGTGATATTTGACCTTATTACTCAAAAGTACCTTTTAAAAACCTGCATGAGATTGACCAACATTGATTCCTCTTGATCCAGCATACTAGCCCTCTCATGAACCTGATTGTCACGCCCTCCCCTGGTTTCTGGGGTTTAGAGTCCTAGAATCCCGGGTAGACCTTGACATGAGTTTAGTCTCCCTTGGAACTCTGGAGCTCCCCCCCTTCAGGGCCTCAGTACTGGATTCCAGCCAGCCCGCTTAAACGGCTGGGAATGAGAATCTTCTGCTGGGCTTCAAGGCCAACCACCTGGGCTGGTGAATCCTCCCTTTTCCTCCTAGTAACTGTTCCCAGGGACTGGCGGGGTAACGAAACCTATACTGTTGCTTTTATCTACTGTCTCATGCTAAGCTGGTCAGAACTGGCTTTGAGGTGAAACCATATGCATATCCTTGCTCAATAAACCATGTTAACCTTTCATGCATGTTGAGTTAATGCATGTGTGTGGCCTGGCTCATCACAGTAAGCCAGTTCTGCCAAATCTCCATATTCTACCTGTGTACTGAAGGCGAGAGGTCTGGAGATGTGGAGACTGGAACCCAGACGGAGAAGGACGCAGAAGACGACCAGGGGGCCGGCTTGCCAGATGCCGGTACCGACTCGGCAGCAGGAGGGCTGAGCCGGGAACGACGGAGGGCCAGAAGACTGCTTCCTCCCCTCGACCTAATGGAGTTGGGAGCCAGGCAGGCCCTAGAAGGGGGAGCCTTCCCTTCTCTGAGACACCTGTGCATGGGGCAGGTGCAACGGCCATGGGAGCCAGCTGGCTCTGGCCAGAGGAACAAAGCTGAGACGATTGTAGATCACTGAGGTAGGATATACCTCTGACGGGCGGCGTTCGTAAACTGGGGGTGAGATGGCCTCGCCCAGAGCTGGAGAAAAAAGTGCAGCAGCTGAAGCAGCAGATGGAGGTGATGCAAACCGGCCTCGTGGACATCCTACAGCGGCTGCCCCAACAACCAGCACCACCGGTGGACCAGCAGCCGGTTCCTCCCGACCCCCAACTGCCAGTGTCCCAGGGGGACGGGGGGTTGCCCAGTCCAGCACTGGGGGGAGGGGTCCCTGCCCCTCCAGGAGGAGCTCCAGTCCCGCAGGCTCCTGGGGGCCTAGCACCCCCAGCAGGTGCTGGCCTGGTCAAGCCGAGACCATGGCCGCGGGGCCTCAAGCACCGAGACCTGAAGGCCACATTTGATGGGGACACCGCGAAGCTGCCATACTTCCTAACCCAGGTGATAGGATTCATGTCTCACTGGAAGGAAGAGTTCCAGACGGAGGCTGAGAAGGTGCAGTATGTCTCCAACCAGCTGGAAGGAGAGGCAGCACAATGGTTGGTGGGGCTCCACGACATGGGAGCTCCAGAACTCGGGAGTTTCCATGACTTCATGATGGCCCTTCGAGCCCAATTCGAAGACCCACTGAGAATGAGGTGTGCATGCACCGAGCTACTGCATCTACGCCAGGGCTCGAAGTCTGTGGGTGAATACGCTACAGAGTTTCGCCACCTGGCCAGCCAGATCCCGGACTGGACAGAAGCCACCAACGTGGAGTATTTCCAGGATGGGCTCAACGCTGTTTATGTAGCCAAATGTGTTCATTTTTTTTTATTAATATGGTAAATGTTTTTGAAGGCCTTTGATTTGTTGAAAGTAGAACTTAGTGACAATATTGGAGTAAATAACTGAACTCTAGCAGCTTTTACAGTCAGCCTTCTGTATCCATGGATTTGGCATATTATGGATTCCATCAACCATGGCTTCAAAATATTAAAAAAAAAAATCCAAGAAGCAAACCTGGATTTTGTCATTTTATATAACGGGCACCATTTTACTATGTCATCATATATAATGGAATTTGAGCATCCACCAATTTTGGTATCTGCCAGGGGTTCTGGAAACAAACCCCAGCGGATACCAAGGGCCCACTGCCACCCTCTGCTATCTGATATATGACAGCAGAGGATATATTTAGTTGATGTGTAATAAACTGCCATATTCTTTTAAAAAGATGATGTCATAGGATCACATAGGATGATGTCCAGTGTTGCATAAGAAGGGTTACCCTTCTTCTTCTCCACCTGTACCTTGCCAATCTGTTCTTGACCAGACTGCAGACCTATAGTGGGGAGTCTGTTATACTGTGAGTGGAAAGACACTGTTGTATATATGGTAACATGCAGTGAAAAACAGATATTTCATAGTAATTCTGTACATGCAACTGGTTTATTTTGTTCTAATGCAGTATTTGTGAATGTTGGTTGTTGTGTTGTTGTTGTTGTTGTGTGCCTTCAAGTCATTTTTGTGACCCTAGGACAAGCCTGTCGTGGGGTTTTGTTGGCAAGATTTTATCACGGGAGGTTTGCCTTTGCCTTCCTCTGAGGTTGAGAGAGTGTGACTTGCCCAAAGTCACCTAGTGTGTTTCCATTGCTCAGCAAAGATTGGAACCCTGGTCTCCCAGTGTCCTAGTAAAACCACTACACTAACCTGGCTCTTGTTAATGTCTATAAAATAGCTTTCAATTAGGCATTAAACTTCCTAACTGTTTGTAAATCCATTTACTTGCTTTTGAACAAATATTCCAGGAGTTAGGAGTCATGTATTCCCATGATGCACTTGCTTTGAATGTTATGGCAGAAAGGTGTTATGTATAAAAACGTAAAGCAGTATAGCTCAAGCTATGTAATGTGACCATTTCCCCCCATTGTGCAAGAGACCAGTACAGTTGTCCCTTCACATTCGCTGGGGTTTGGTTCCAGGACCCCCCATGAATACCCAAATCCGTGAATACTCAAGTCCCATGAGTATATAATGATATGCAATGGCATAGCAAAATGGTGTCCCTTATATAAGATGGCAAAATCAAGGTTTGCTATTAGGATTATTATTTTTTTAAGAATATTTTCAAGCCGTGAATACTCAAATCCATGAATGTGGAGGGACAACTGTATTTTGTCAGTGTCTTTTGGCTACAACTGTTTCTTTCTTTGCTGGAAACTTTCCAGGGTTTCTGACACAATGCTTGGAGACAACCACCAGTCCATGGCCCACCATTTGGAGTGGCAGTAATGTACTAGCAATTGTTAGCAATTTATATTATATTATATTATATTATATTATATTATATTATAAAAATAAAAATTCCACATGCAGTAGTGGCAGAGGAGGACCTTTTCACCAACATTGCAGTTACAGAATAGGCTATTAGATGCATTCTAGCCTGTATTCTGTTAGACTCACTCTGAATTGTCTCTCAGCTAGTCACCACTTCACTCATTCTGCCCCCCTCATCTCCCTAGAGAACTAGGGATCTTATTCAACTCAATCTCAGTGGAGGAGAAATTTAGTCAGCTACCTAGGCCATTTTCTCATTCCATTTTGTACACTGAACAGAATCAACTTCCAGGGTGACCAAACAAAAATCCTGAAAAGCCATCAGGAAACCATTTGAATCCATCATATTGTGGGCAATCTCAGTTGATCCCCAACCCTTGCAGATGCTGTGAATTTTGTAGTGATCCAGATGTAGGGATTATAGTGTTCTAGGTTTTGGATCCAGGTTTACCCCTCCAGGCTATATAGCTGCTCTTCAGGGAGCATGCAACCTCATCTAGAACAAGATGCACATCTAATTTGTAGGCATGAAAACCACTTACCCACAGCATCTCTATCTCATCAGGATTCAGTATAGTTTATTGGCCTCATCTAATCCATGAGAAATTCCAGGCAGTGGTCCAGTGCCTGTATACCCTCACCCAACTCAGATGACAGAGAAAGAGAAGAGTGGCTGTCATCAATGTACTGCTGGATCTTCATTCCAGATACCTTCATGGCTTCACTCAGATGTTAAACATGAATAGGGAGAAGATGAAAGCTTGCCATGATTCAAGTAGAAATCTTCCAAATGAAGCCAACCCTGTAGGTAGAAACAAAACAGCATATCATTGAGCTTCTTACTTCCATTCCACAGAGCTATTCTAGTAAAATACAATGGCTAATTGTATCAAAAGCACTGAGAGAGTTGTCAGGGTTGTATTCACCAGGTTCTTACCCTAATAGTAAATAGAGGTAATCCATTAGGCTGTTTCAGTGCCAAACCCAAACTTTTAGGGCTTTAAAGTTCAAAACCAGCACTATGAATTTGCTTTGGAAGCAGACAGATAGTCAGTGCAGCTTGATATAACATTGGAGTAACATGATCTAAATACTAGTACTGACAAGCATCAGGGCAGCTGCATTTTGTATTAGCTGAAACTTCTGGTACATCTTAAGTCCCTTGTAGAATACATTAAGGTAGATTGGGTTGTACAGTATGTGACTTGGCTGTCATTCCTAGATAGGGATGCTTAATCAGGAATGAGGGAGGGAGAACATTCCTAGCCACTAGCACTGTTTGTGCTTCCACAGACATAATTGAAGCCAGGAGCATTCCAAAGCTACAAACTAGGCCTTACAAAGGTAGAACTGGTTGGATACTGTGGCCCTTTCTAGTTAGTTTCTTCATCAACAATGCCTTATGTGGTTAAGTTTCAGCTCATTTATCCTAAAACTGCCTTCAGACACAGGTCTAAAAGTTCCACAGCTTCCATTGGATTAATGAGTGAAAATGGGACGTTGCACTAATGTCATCAGTATACTGATTACTTCTTGATGACCTCCCTGTGGCTTGTTGAAATAAAACTGAAGTCTCTGGCTTTTCTTCTCAAACAAAGATTCAGGAAGGACTCATCCTGCGCTTTCTGCAAGGGCGCTGATGACTAAAAAGGCCAATCCAAGATAGACAAGTCCAGTTGCAGAAGGCACAGCAGAAGGTCCCCTTGGGTGATGTTTCCAGGTTGTGATTCTTTCTGCGTTGTCGTTTCTCTTCAAGACTTGTTCGGCGTGAGTTCTCAAATAAAGCTGCAGCATTGTGGATAGTGCGTCTCCATGCCTCCCGATGTGAGGCCAGGGCGGACCATTGTTGGTGATCAATTTGGCTGAGCCTGAGATGTTGTTTCAGGGAGTCCTTGTATCGTTTTTTTTTGGAGCGCCCCTCTTAAGCTGACCTGTGGCAAGTTCACCGTAGCGTACTATTTTTGGGAGGTGATGGTCCTCCGTAAGCACTAACAAGTGGCTTTGCCCTATAGAAAGAAGTGGAACCATTGTAACATTGACTCCTAGTTTTACTTTGGCCAGAATATCCAGAAGAGGCTTAAACAGATTGTACTGAATGCTGCTGGAAGTTGCAACAAAACTGCTGAGTTTGAGTTCTCCACACTATCCATTCTCCAATTCCCCATGTGGTCTTTCCATTAATTGACCTGGCATTCATTAGCAGCCTTTCCAGGCCAGAGGGAATTGTAGATAAGTCACCAGAATTACTGAGGCCAGAAGGAAAGAGGGTAAATCTTGCATTTCCCTTGGATATTAAATCACATGAGAGAGAACATGAAACCTTGTGAATAAATGCCTTGGAGTCAAGCAGAAAGGAATCCATGAGAACATTCTGAAGAATATCAAGAATATCAAGGTTTCTAGGAACACAGCATGAAAACTATTAGTAAATGTTAGGTAATGCTAATAACTGCCAACACATTCTAAAGGATGGTGGGCTGCAGGTGGTAGGTGGCGGGAGAACTACTTGGGCTACTTTAAAGTGTTTGTACAATGAACTATTTGATGAAGGGTGTGAGAAAAATTTAGATGAGGATATCATAAATAGTTTTGACAAGATCAAGGAATATAATCTGTATTTTAATCGTGTGTTGTCAATATGAAAAATAGAATGAGGAAATAACTTTAACAAAGTGATACATTTAAGTTATTTAAAACTTTCAGAAGCAGAGATAACATAGTAAATGCTTTACCACAAGTAAACCATTACATATACTTGTTGTCACATTCCATTTTTTGTTGTTTCTGTAGTAAGAATGATAAGCACAAAATCTGAAAAGAACCCAAAGAAGGCAAATATAATGCTAATCTCTTCCTCCAAGGAATAGAGAACATTTTAGCTTTGCAGTACCCCTGCCATGTATCTTAAGATGTCCTGTGAAGACCGGAGATTGGTTTTTGGCACATGGGGACCCAACAATTTAATCATGACAACACTGACTTTCATCCAAGGTCTACTTCACATGTGGCTGGCTGGCTGGCTGGCTGGCTTGCTTGCTTTCTTTCTTTCTTTCTTTCTTTCTTTCTTTCTTTCTTTCTTTCTTTCTTTCTTTCCAGAGACAATCTTGATGTTGGAAGAAATAAGTGCTTATTCTGCAGTGATTATGCATGTTTATTAACTATAGCGTACCACAAAATATGCATAAGCTGTGTATTATATGGAAGTGCATAATTGCTTTTGGTGCTCCCAGGTACTGTACTCTTAAATAAAACTGGCAGGAGAGAAGAGAGGACAGCAAAGCAGGCAACAAGGCTGGAACAGAATTGTTTTGATACAGCAGATAAAATGTCCTTTATAATAGTTGTGGAAAGCTTGCAGATAATTAAATAAATAACAGTTATTAAGCATCTCAAAATAGATTAGAGACATTGTAAAATTAAATTTAAAACATTAATAATACAACAAAAACACAATAGATCAATAAAATCCAACACTGCATTTTTTTAAAAAAGGAGTAATCATAGTTTCCCATTTCTGCAACTTTAATCCAGGCTAATCCATGTCTGTGTTACTCTATAGGAATCTCACTTTTGTAAAAAGAGTAGATCATCTATAGCGTAATCAATTGGCAGACATAACTACAGCAATTTATTAAAAAATACACAGTCTCCCTTACAAAAATTACTATAAACTGGTCACCCTAGTGATCAGGATAAATGTAATCATTTGAGCTTTGTTCACCTTGAAAATACATGTATTAGAGGGAACAGTTATGTAACTGGATAAAGTCAGATGTGAACAACAACAACCAAAAAGAGGGCAAGGTTCACAGGAGCTCAGGGAGAAGTGGAGCAAAACTGCTTTAGTAAATTAAACATTGTTTAAACACAGAGCACTATGTCAGTAGTTAGTTTTCTTTCCATACTGTATCACATTTCAACACTGACAAATGAAAATATACAGTAACAACTGGAGAAATATAGTCATTAATATTTTCTATTACCTCTTACTTCTCAGGAGCTTCTTCCTGAAATACTTCCCTGTTAGCTAGACAGAACCAGCCATATCCAGTGTAGCTGAGAAGCAGTGGAAGTGGAAGATAGAGAAGACACATAAACACATGCCTCAGTTAAAAAAGCCTTTGATAGTGAATCTCCTTTTTACAAAGTGTTGTATGTCCTCCTAGCCCCCTTTCCTCCTTATCCTCTGTTTAGTTAGAAGGTTTTTTTAGCAGCCTCAGCATTGGGTGGGACAGTAAAAGAGGGCTGGAGAAACAGACTTTCAGTGTGGGTTGCAGCAGCATACCTGGGGTAAACAATTCAAGAAAGCTTAGCTAGGAAAGAAAGGGATTCTACTCTAGCTGATCATATTGTAGGTGTGTGTGCTTGTCTGCAACAGGCAAGATAAACAGCACCTGTCTCCGGAATCCTTTACTGAGCATACATGAAAAGAACAGAGAGAAGAGGTAAGAGCAGATAACCTTATCTCACCAGCTAGCCCCAGCATGTTTAAAAAATAATAAGTTATCTATAGGTTTGGGCACCAAAATGGAAATCACAAGAACAGTGGGAGCTGTCGAAAGAAAACGTCAGCCATCAGGTAGTCCCTAGAAATTTAAAATGTTTTTGTTAACATATGCAAGGCTTACCTGAGCTGGTTGTTTCATTTCACATATGCATGTGAAGTTTTGAATAAGAAGCGTCCTTAAATGTGCTGCACTGCTCTTCTTTTTTGTGGTGTAGTAAGTCCATGATAAGGTCGCCTTAGGGCCTCCATAGGTCAGAAACAGCTAGAAGGCACACATCAATAACAAACCTATCCCTATTATTCCCATATTATTTCTGCCTTCTGGCACCCAATTTTCTGTTAAAGAAGCAATGCCTAGGAACACATCTACTTTGTTAACTGAGGTATGCCTCTACTATCTATATGGCTGTCAAGCATATCTTGTTGTTGTTGTTGTTGTTGTTGCCTCATATGCTCTGTTTTACACATGATTTGGGCATAGCACTCAGTTGCAAGTCAATGTTGTGAAATGTTCTCCTCTACTTCTGTATCTTGTGTCTTGCTTAAATTCTTAGTCAGACATCATCTTTTCCATACCCAACATCTCAGTTCTAGTCATATTTGTTCCCTCCACTATTCCTCTTTTTTTCATAACTTCTCTGTGTCATCCTCCTTTCCAAATATCTCAGCAGCATTCTGAAACTTGATAGGGCAGTGTGAATTAAAGTGTTGTGTTGTTTTCCCCAGGTCTTCTTTGCACCTTTAAAAAGGATAATCAGATCCTTGCCTGGCAGCATTTTAATTTTATTTCTAATTTTATTTTTGCTGTGCCTGTGGAAAGGTCTAGAATTTTGGCAGTAGCCTCCAAATTTCTGTGAAGGAGGTAGTCCGCTTTAAAACAAAACAGTGATTACTTCACATATTGTCCTCCCTCATCTCCAGAATAAGAGCTGAGAATTTGCTAGTAATTTTCTTGACGTTTCATATCGCTATCAGTCTTGAAAGGAGTCATTTTAAGAGAATGGTTAAAGGTTCACTCAGCCTGCAAGCAGACTATAGTGTTTGAACTGAACAGGCACACTGAATAATTCTGCTAATGGCAGTGTCTCAAAAGATTCCAAGCAAGCAAAGTTTCTCATGTGGCATATAGGAACAAGCCATGGTGGACTGACATTTCTGACCTTCGGTAAAATAAGAAAGCAAGATGGCTGCATCTGTTCATATTCAAAAGTCCTTCGTTTCCAATATCTCTAAGTGTCTAGAAGCAGTATCCTAGATTATTTGTGATTAATTTCTACTTCCTCTGTGTCATGTGGAAATATATTAAAATGTAATTAGTGAGAAGCTTGCTTTCACTTATAATAGTTAGACTACATATGAAGAACGCTTTAAAACTTCTTTTCTCCATGAAGAATTTGAACCATTTTACCTATGTGTTCAGTGTTCTATAGAACAGTTGGTTCTTACCTGCATTTATTGTGTTAGTTTGCCTCTTAAATGGAAGATCTCACTAGAAAATAATATTAGTAGTAGTACTGGCTGGAGACATTGCTATTAATTATTAAACAGTTGTTAATAGTTACTGGTGCCTAAGTATTGTTTCATTGTAATCTTTTTCTGAAGTTAATGTTAGACCAAGGTAGAAAACCTTTGGCCCTCTAAATATTGTTGACCTACAGTTCTCACTGTTTCCAGCCATTCAACATTCTGGCTGTGACTGATGGGAGATGGAGTCCAGCAACATCTGGAAGAGCACTTGTTCTCCAACTCTGTTTTAGATGCTATCTTCTAATACTATTTAATTCTTTGGTTTCCTAAATATTTATATGTAAGACAATTAACAGATATCTTTTTAACAAAAAAGAAGATTAATAAATTCCACTTAGGAATTGTAGTTAAACAATATTTTCAGCAATTACATTCAGAGAGTTGAAATATTAGCATGTAATATGGTCTAAGGGGTGGGGCTTCTGCCGAGTCACTGACCTGCTTGGCGGAGGAGCTAGCACCCAGTAGCCCTATATAACTGCTGCCTCTGTCCTTTGAGCTCAGTCTCAGAGGGCCAGTGGCATGCACTTTGCTGTGCGCACAAAATATCACTAACAGTTGAATGGAAGCTCTCCTAACAGGCAAGGTTAACAGGCATTTGCACTGGTGTTTACTGGAAGAAATTTGAGGGGGAGGACCAGAGTTCTTTTTAGTGCCTTCTCTAAGATTATTTATTGTGTGTGGATGGTAAAGGACCTACTGCAGTCACCTGTAACAGCTGTGGCATGTTTGTCTTTTTACCAGAAGATGTGGGTAGCTATACCTGCAGCATGTGCTAGTTGGTTGCCCTGTTGGAAAAGATTGTCCAGCAACTTGAGGACAGGGTATCTGCTCTTATGCATATTAGAGAGCAAGAGGTTTTCTTGGACAGAACAGAGTAGATTGTCCTGGATGTGGAACACACTGGGGAGATTTCTGGGGAGGAGGTCATTTCCCATGCACAGGAGGTAGACATTTGGAGGAATGTGACACATCAGGGCTCATTCTGAGAGCTTGGAGCTACAGAATCAGTTTGAAGCTCTCTTCCTTATCAGAGATAATGAGGAAGAGCAATAGTGCCAGTCCTCAGGGAACATGCAAGAAACATTGGTAGATTTAGCACATGGAATGGCCCTTGCCAAGCCCCAGAGGAGGTAGTAGGGGACTCTTTGCTGAGGGGTACAGAAGCAGTGGTTTGCAGGCCTGACAAAATGTCTTGGGAAGTGTGCTGTCTTCCTGGGGCAAACATTCGTGACATAACAGAGAGGCTGACAAGGCTCATCAACCCCACTGACCATTACCCTTTCCTTTTGGTCCACATCGTTACCAATGACACTGCAAGGCATAGCCTTCAGAGTTATGAGGCTCTGGGTAGGAAGCTGAAGGACCTGGAGGTACAGTTTGTCATTTCATCTCTTTTCTCTGTTGAAGGGCATGGCCCAGGAAGAGAGTGAAGAACAGTGGAGGTGAACAACTGGCTTCACAAATAGTGCCACCAAGCATTCTTGTCTTCTTGGACCACCGCCTGTGATTTTAGGTGGATGGGCTACTGGCAAGGGATGGGTTGCACCTCACAGCAGTTGGCAGGAATATTTTTGCCCAAAGCCTTGAAACCTGATCAGGACAGCTTTAAACTGAGTTATGTGGGGGAGGGGGAGACATAAGATTCTTGAGGATAGGAATTCATCAAGTGCTGGAGATATTAGTCCAATTGTTATAGAAAGAACCAGGCAAGTAGTACAAGAATCCAACAGTGAAAGGGGAAAAGCCTTAAATAGGCAGCTAGGGGGAATGACCTGTGGTCTTAGATGTCTCTATACTATTGCACAGAACAGGGAAATAAACAAGGTGAAGCCATGTTCTGGAAGAGTTTATTCCTGACATTTTGCCTGCATCTGTGGCTGGCATCCTCAGAGAATGGTGGTGGTGGGTGGTTTATATATTGTGAGTCTCTGTTGGAGAGGATATGTAAATTTGTGTATTTGAATGGCTAGTTCCTAGGGTGGGAAGGATATGCAAGGAGGATTACTGTCTGTTTGGCTAATGGTCCATTGTCTGCTGGAAACCCCCCTGTTCCTGGGTGGAGTTCATTTGCATGTGTTGAGTTTTTATTTTGGTGTTTTTCAGGACAGGTAGCCAAATTTTGTTTACTTTAAGGGTTTCTTCTTTCCTGTTGAAGTTGTCCAGGTATTTGTGGATTTCAATAGCTTCTCTGTGCATTCTGACATGATAGTTGTTGGCCTGCTCCAGAATTTCAGTTTTTTTAAATAACATTTTTGTCCAGGTTGGTTTATAATGTGTTCTGCTACTGCTGATTTTTCTGGCTGGCCCAGTCTGCAGTGTCTCTCATGTTCCTTGATTTGTGTTGCACACTCCATTTAGTGGTCCCTATGTAAACTTGTCCATAGCTGCATGGTATGCGGTAAACTCCTGCGGCTATGAGAGGGTCTCTTGTGTCCTTCACTGAGTGTAGCATTTCTTGGATTTTCTTGGTTGGTCTGTAGATCGTTCAGAGGCTGTGTTTCCTCATCAGTTTCCCTATTCCGTCTGTGACTCCTTTGATGTATGGTAAAAAAGTACCTTCCCATTAAGTGGCTGTTTTTCTTCATTCCTGTGGTTTTTTCTGGGTCTGGCTGCTCTTGTGATGTCTGATCTGGAGTAACCATTAGCCTGTAGAGCCCAGTTTAGATGCTTCAGTTTGGGTGGTAGGTAGATACCTTCTGTGTAGGTATCTGTTGGTGTGTGGGGGTTATCTTTATATAGAAAACCCACACACAGAGACAGATACCTACACAAGAACTCCAGTCATCACCCAGGATGAAAAAGAAGCACAATAAAAACACTGGTAGATAGCACAAAAAGGTTCTGTGAACCCCAGTAGCTGGAGGACGAACTGAAACACCTAAACTGGGCTCTTACAGGCTAACAGTTACTCCAGCTCAGATATTATAAGAGCAGCCATCAAATTTCTTCCGACAGGCCATTCCAGAATCTAGGGGCGGCTGAAGAAAAAAAATCCTCTGGTCACAGTTGTCAACTAAGTCCTGGATGACTGAAGTAAATGTCTCCCAGAAGACCTGAGTGCACAGGGTGGATTATATGGGAGAATGCAATGCTGTAGGTAACCTGGACCCAAACCATGTAGGGCTTTAAAGGTAACACCCAACACTTTGGACCTTGCCCGGAAACTAATTGGCAGCCAGTGGAATGATTTTAATATTGGTGTAATGTGATTACTCCTAGGTCTACCACTGATCAATCTGGCTGTCATGTTTTGAACTAATTGAAATTTCCGAACTTGGTACGAAGGTAGCCCAATGTACAGTACATTGCAGCAGTCTAGCCTTGAGGTTACTAGTGTGTGCACTACCATCTTTAGGTCCTCCAACTCTAGGAAGGGGCGCAGCTGGCATATCAGCCAAAGCTGATAATAGGCACTCCTGGCCATCACATCTATCTGAGCTGTAATTTGAGTGATGGATCCAGAAACACCCATAAGCTATGAACATAGTGTTTCAGGGGGAGTGTAAGCCCATCCAGGACTCGGTGACTCACCTCCAAACCCAGGTAAGGACCCATTACAGTAAGCACCTCCATCTTGTCTGGATTCAGCTTCAGTTTGCTTTCCCCCCCCCTCATCCAGCCCATTACCTCCTCCAGGCATTTATTCAGAGGAGACACACTATCCTTAGCTGAGGCTGTTTTTAAAGGCATGGAAAAATATATTTGGGTGCCATCAGCATACTGATAGCATCCCGCCCCATGCCTCTGGATTACCTCTCCCAATGGTTTCATGTAGATGTGGGATATCATTGGGGATAGAATGGCACCTTGTGGTATGCCATACAACAGCTCCTTTTTTGAGGATCAGCTATCCCAACCAAAGAACCACCATCTGGAACTGATCGAGAGGTAGGACAGGAACCAGTGAAGCACATTGCCTCTGATTCCCAAATCCCTCAGTTGTTCCAGAAGGGTACCATGTTGAATATGAGTGAATGTTTCCACTTACCCCAGTTAAAATGAATTAAATTGATTTCTGTCATCAATGGCCTCAGCAGCACCCTCCTACACTGGGAGGTCAATACAAGTTATGCACCCGTTTCCTAGATAGAAGTTATTTTTTTAAATTGTTTTTTATTTTGAACAAAAAATTGGTTATTTACCACAGCAGACATATCATCAGATAAAGATTTGTTACAGTTTTTTCTTTTCCCATTCAGCTGATTTTAACCTTGTTAATGTCTTGTTTCACAATGCAAAGGGGGGAAATCCTATATAAATCAAGAGTAATTAAATATATAAATATATAAATAACAAATCCATATATCAATAAAGTATATTTTCACTTGTTTCAACTTCCTTTCTATTTTATCCAGTTTTCCAAAGTATTATACAATTTATATTAAATTGACTTTGCTTACAATGATTTAACAGTACATATCATTTCTCATATTATAACCATATATAACATTTTAACAATACATTTTAACAATACATATCACTTCACCTATTTCAAAATTTCTCTTCTAATTTTTATGTATGTTCCTTATCCCTTAGTATTAGTCTTCTCTCTTTAGTTCTCATTTGTTGTCTCATGGGGTCACAGTGCTTCACCCTTACAGTTTCTTTATCTATTTTTGTGTTATTCCATTTATCTGTCTTCTTCCCTAATTAATTTGGTATGTCTCTTTTCTCCACTTATCTCCATTTTCCTACCTTCTTCACCTTTCCTTTCCCTTACTCCAGATCTCTTATCCCATCCTTTCATTTAAACTCCTTAATTCTTTTCTTCCTTTCCCCCCTATTTCTACCTCTCCCCTTTCCCATTCTGTCCTTGCTTTCCTTCTTCTATACACATTTATATCTTTCTCCTAGACCTTTTCCTTTTACTATTCCCTATCATCTCCTCTTATTCACACTTCTCCCTTCACATTTCACTTTCTCCTTTCCACTAACCATCTTCAAACGTTCTCTTACCTTCTCACATACTTTAGCCTAGACTGAAGTTATTGTGGTACTTAGATTCTGCCCGTCCTGACCATGTATTCTTTACCAGTTCTGAAGGCCTCGTTCTTTCAGGTGGGAGCATGGAGTTGGGCATGGATAATCCATATATTTTCTGGAATATGCAGATCAGACCAGTTTGTATCAGTATTCCCAAAATTGAATTCATCAAACATTAACTTTCAACTTGATTTCAGTAAGGCCTTTGACAAGGTTCCCCATGACATTCTTGCAAACAAGCTTGTAAAATGTGGGCTAGACAAGTTAACTGTTCAATGGATTTGTAATTGGTTGACTGGCCGAATCCAAAGGGTGCTCAGCAATGGCTCCTCTTCATCTTGGAAAGATGTGACCATTGGGGTGCCACAGGGTTCTGTCCTGGGCCCAGTGCTATTCAACATCTTTATCAATGACTTGGATGAGGGAATTAGGGGCATACTTATCAAATTTGCAGATGACACCAAATTAGGAGGAATAGCTAATACCCTGGAGGACAGGATCAAAATTCAAGATGACCTGGATAAACTGGAGAGTTGGGCCAAAGCTAACAAAATGAAATTCAATACGGAGAAATGTAAGGTACTGCACTTAGGGCAAAAAAATGAAATGCATAGATATAGGATGGGGGAGACCTGGCTGAATGAGACTACGTGCGAAAGGGATCTAGGAATCCTAGTAGACCACAAGTTGACCATGAGTCAACAGTGTGATGCAGCAGCTAAAAAGGCCAATGCAATTTTGGGCTGCATCAATAGAAGTATAGTGTCCAGATCAAGGGAAGTAATAGTGCCGCTCTATTCTGCCTTGGTCAGACCTCACTTAAAATACTGTGTCCAGTTCTGGGCACCACAATTCAAAAAGGATATTGACAAATTGGAACGTGTCCAGAGAAGGGCAACTAAAATGGTGAAAGGTCTGGAAACCATGCCTTATGAGAAGAGACTTAGGGAGCTGGGTATGTTTAGCCTGAAAAAAAGACGGTTTAGAGGTGATATGATAGCCCTGTTTAAGTATTTGAAGGGGTGTCACGTTGAGGATGGAGCAAGTTTGTTTTCTGCTGCTCCAGAGACTGGAACACGGAGCAATGGATGCAAGCTCCAGGAACAGAGATTCCACCTCAACATTAGGAGGAACTTTTTGACAGTAAGAGCTGTTCGGCAGTAGAACACACTCCCTCGGAACGTGGTGGGGTCTCCTTCCTTGGAGGTCGTTAAACAGAGGCTGGATGGCCATCTGTCGGGGATGCTTTGATTGTGATTTCCTGCGTGGCAGGGGGTTGGACTGGATGGCCCTCGTAGTCTCTTCCAACTCTGCAATTCTATGATTCTATGATAATTAGTCTTTGACTAATTAGTCCTTGACTAATTGTCCTTAACCTTATAGAAGATATCAACTTGAAAATATAAAGCTGCCAAAATTATATTTATCAATAACTGGTAAATATTTTGGGGAGAGGCTCATAACTGGAAATGCCCAGTTGCACCAAGAACTTGTAGAATGGATAAAGTGAGTGATATACACATAGGAGGAGCATTGGGTATGCATTCCACACTGAGCAGATACATGGAATCCCAATGGTACATACATTATGGGCAAGTTAAACCACCAAGACATTTATGTCTGTGATACTGTTTTACAGTGATTTTAAAATTAAATATGTTTAAAAATTACAGTTTGTCTCAGCTATATCTTGTCTCAGCTATATCTTGACTATCTCCGCTGCCACTGAATTCCTGTGGAGACCAAAAAGAGCAGCAGTATTACTCTAAAGCCGAACCACACTTCTGGGAGCCCAATTTAGCTTTTTTGCCCTCTCAGTTCTTGTCACACACGTGTGCGGTCAGTCCCAAGCAAGCCTCCATAAGCAATAACTGGCAAAAGAGTAGATTCCTCATTGAATGAATGGAACCTGTCCTTAATTTGAAAATATTGAAAGAGCAAGTTGTCAGATAATGAGCTGTTGAGAGGCAGGGGCTTCTGTAACCTTTTTTGAGTAGAATTTGAGATATTTCCCTATTCGTTTTAAGGCTGTGTCATGAAACTCTGGTGAACCATTTATGTCTGTCTTTACCAGACAGTTTTCCACACCTACAGGATTATTTTCCCCATATGGATCAATCATATTCATTTCCTTGTTTGTTGCCTTTTATTGTTTTATTGGCTTAGATAGCAATAATTATTACAGCTTTTGGTGAAACCATAACAGGTAGCACTGAAGTTGTTAATGGCACTTAACCCATGAAAAGCTAGCAGAATCAAGACATGCTCTGAATATGAATATAAATGTGAGATTAGAGTGGGAAAACTTTACTAGCCCATTGCTTTTTCTTACTGTTTGCATAAGAACTAGCAGTGCGATGTACAAATCCATCAGCAAGCCTCTGGTGTGTGAAAAAAAGAAAAGAAAGAATAGTGCCATGTGCTGTTTCTCATAAGACAGCTAATCTTTGTATTCTGAGCACATCTATGGAAAAGGCAAGTGTGTTGTTAATCCTTTGGTCTTCTAGGTTTGGCTTTTTTTTTATCAAGTGACACACTTAGCTCACATGGAAGTCACACAAAGTAAGAGTTCAAAAGTAAAGTACAGAACAATATAGTAATAAATTCCCATGTGAAGGCAGCTATTTTGTTTCAGAGGTGGTTCTTTTCCAGTTTCTCCATTCTTTTGTTCCCAGCAACTTCTTCAGGCTCCTTTCATTGCTCTGAAGGAATAGACTTCGTCTTACCTATTCCTCATCTTTACCTAACCTCCTGATCAGGTTTCACTTGTTTTAGGCCAGCTGGCTCAGGTTATAACTTCACATAGCTAGTTCAGCTACTTTACAGACACACACAAAAGACTAAACAATATGCTGCAACATAGTCCCAAACACAGAGAAATTCACACACACATAGTCACAAAAAATGCCTCTCACTGCCTTTGTTTCTAAGAATGAATATCTTTCTTTGTCACAGCGACAACTTAAAGGCTTTTTGGTCCCCTTCTATAATGAATGAGCCTTAAGCCAAATAAATATGACATATGCAGACATTTTTCCATGCTTTAGTTATACTGTACCAGTTGCTTGTCAGTAACTTAGCAGAGTATGCCTGTCAGACTTTGGGATGTGAAATACAAGATACTGCAGGAGTGTTTAAAGACAATAGTCTAAAAAGAATTTACTACTAAAAAGCAAGGAATATTGTCTGATCTCTACTGAGACCTGCAGAACAGTGTCAGTACCTTAGAGAAGAATGCAAACCCTTTTATTTGGGAAAACACACAAATCATATGACACCAAAATAGGAAACTTGCAGCCCTCAGTGTAATTCTGAAAGCCCTCTGCTAGAGTGGTGTGTTCTTTCTCCAGCAGTTTGCTAGATGTAGAGGGAGAAGGAGAAAGAAGTGGCAGAAATAGAGGAAAGTGGGTGGGCTCATCTCATTCTGTCTCCACCAGTCCACCATTGGCTTAATCCCTGCTCAGAACCAGCATGTGACCCCCTGGCAGATGATCTTCTAGGGATTACCCTACCACTAGCATAGAAAATAATGTTATGTGGTATTATCTAAATGTGCATAAACTCATAATCATTTTTACTCTCTCTTTATCACACCAATTCATACAATTTGCTAACTTGTTAGCTGGATTTGGCATAGTACACAATATTTGTGTTTGCATCTAAAATAATCTTGTTATAATGTCTCATACCTCTTACATCATTCCCCTGAACCATATTAGGCCATTGACAGGCAAGAGCCTGTTAGAAGATGAGAAGAGAAAGGAAGATAACTCTGTTCAGGGAACGAAAACTAATGCCAAAAGTACCAAGGAGAATATTACTTCCCTCTGCTTTAGGGAACCATCTCTATGTTTGAAGCCTCAATATTGATTACTTCACAATCTTCACAAGTTGAGCTTATTTGCATAGCTCTGTTCAAAATATTAGAGAGCCAGCGTGGTGTAGTGGTTTGAGTATTGAACTAGGACTCTGGAGACCAGGATCCCTGCTCAGCCATAGAAACCCAATGGGTGACCTTGGGCAAGTCACACACTCTCAGCCCCAAATGAGGCAATGGTAAAGCCCCTCTGAACAAATCTTGCCAAGAAAGCCCCATGATAGGCTTGCCTTAGGGTTGCCATAAGTTAGAAACAACTTGAAGGCACACAACAACAAATTCAGATATCTCTTTTTTCACATGGCTAACATGTGTTCTCTCAACTCCTCTTGCCCTCTATGAGTTGGAGGGTGGACATCAGCAGAGGGTATTTTATACTCTGCTGAAGACAGTCAGCTTCCAACGTGTGGTAATGGGATGAGTCAGAGCCAGTGTGCTTGTCCTTGTTTCTGCTCTGCACTTCTGTCAAATAATACACAGTACATGTCTCGCATTAAAGGAGAGTAAAAAGTGTCACACATAACAGTCCTGAAGCAAAATGCCAACAAAGAATATAGGCGTGCAGAAGTCAACAACAACCAATATGGCTACTCTATAAGCATGCCATTCTGTTGCACTATAATGCAGTGTAATGCAGGACTTCACTGTGTGATACATGTTCGAAATAATTTGTGTTCTCAGGTAAAAAATGTGGTATGTTCTATGTTTCTTGAAGCTCTGAAATGGATTTTTCTTGACATGTGCATATGTGGCAGCACAAATTCTTCCACTAATTATTATGTGTTTACAAGTTTGTTTTTCTAGGAAGCCAAACTAGATGTTATGTTACCCATACAACAATTTGCTTAATTATTGTTTGTAAATTAAAGACCATCTTCCACATGCTATCCATGTAGCTCATTGGACACATTCCAAGCATCCAAGTGTTAGTCTTTGGCTTTGGGACCCACTACTGGTGGTAGAACAAAAATGGAAGTAGCCAGAAATTTAGGTCTGTTTTAAAAAAACCCCAACAACAACGAGGAGGTATTGAACAAAAAAAATTGTACAGGGACTGTGAATAGGGATAAGACTTTCAGGATCATCAATACTCAAATTTTATCCAGAGGAAAGACATTCATTGGGCCCAGGACAGAACCAGAGGCACCCTAATAGTCACTTTTCTGCAGGATGAAGAACAACCATTGATGAGCATTTTTGGTTCATTCTGTCAGCCAGTTACAAATCCATGGGGTCGGGTACATGGCAAAATAAGTCCGTGAAGAAATCGCTACAACTCCTAATAGTTCCCACACATCATGCCACAAAGTCACCTTATTCAGAAGGGGGGAGCTAAAAAACACAAAAGTAGCGTAATACAGGCTTTCGCAACTTTCCCCAACTTTTTAAAAAAGTTGCGCAACTTAGTGCACTATCAATTGTGTGAACGATCATTTCGCAAAAGTCTGTGGGAACTGCCAGCAATCTTCCAAAACAGCTACAGCAGAGCTGAGCCGTGATTGGTTGGACTGACTGCGGAGTGGGCAGCAAGGGGAGCCTGCTGTGATCATGTTCATGTGTGTGTGTGTATGTGTGTGTGTCATCCCCCCCAAGACCATCCCTCCTTCCTCCTGAGCTCCTCCGTGGCTGAAAGGCTGCCTCCTTCCCTCCCTCCCTGCCCTTCTCTGTGCTTCCCAGCATCTTATCTGCTCCACCGGACATCTTGTGTGAACTACAAAGCTGAAAACTAACCCAATCAACCAATTTCACAGTAAATCACGTAAATATGTGGCACTGGTGCGAAAATGCGCTAAAGTGCAAACTATTGCAATAAAAACTGCCGTGTAACTGAGCCCCATGTAACAGTAACACTGTCTTGCCCATATTTCACCATCTTGTCTGCAAGAAGGTCATGGGGGTCATTGTCAAATCCTTAGTAAAATCAAAATATACTACATCTGCAGCACTCCCCTGATCTATTCAGCTTGTAACCCTATTTAAAAAAGGTATAAGATTAGTATGGCATGACTTGTTTTTTAGAAATCAGTGTTGGCTCTTTGTAACCACAGCATGACTAATTAGAGTATTATCTAATAATTCATGCAGCATTACTAATTAACGCTTTTAACACATGTGTATTAGCATGTGTACATTAGCATTAACAGCATAACTAATTTAATGCCCAGGTCTGAGAGGCGGAAATATGATAACCCTAAGTTAGATGTGAATGGCTGGAAAGGGCACCAGGTGCTGGCTTCCTCCTTCACACCTTTCTGTTCCCTGGGAAAAGGTAATAATCTCAAAGCCTGCAATTTGAGTAGAGAGGTGCAAGGAAATCACCCACTAGATTTTCCTTGGTTTTTTTCCGGGCTGTGAGACTGTGTTCTGGAATACAGTTGCCCCTCCACATTCGCGGCTTTCACATTCGCGGTTTTGATTATTCTCGGAAAGCCGCCTGCCTCACCCTTTCCACTCCGTCCCTTCCCAAGACAGCGAAGGTGTTCTCAGGAATCCCTTCGCTGCCTTAGAAAAGGGAGGGGTGGAAAGCCTCCCTCATTCCACCCCAGTCCCTTCCCAAGGCAGCGAGGGACCCCCTACGCCACTCTGGGAAGGGCGGGGGGTGGAGAAGAGTGACGGCAGGGGCTTCAGAAGCCCCCGTAGCCACTCTGGGAAGGGCGGGGGGTGGTGGAGGAGAGTGACGGCGGGGGCTTCAGAAGCCCCCGCGGCCACTCTGGGAAGGGCGGGGGGTGGTGGAGGAGAGTGACGGCGGGGGCTTCAGAAGCCCCCGTGGCCACTCTGGGAAGGGCGGGGGGTGGAGGAGAGTGACGGCGGGGGCTTCAGAAGCTCCTGCAGACACTCTGGGAAGGGCGGGGGGTGGAGGAGAGTGACGGCGGGGGCTTCAGAAGCCCCCGCGGCCACTCTGGGAAGGTCGGGGGGTGGAGGAGAGTGACGGCGGGGGCTTCAGAAGCCCCCGTGGCCACTCTGGGAAGGGCGGGGGGTGGAGGAGAGTGACGGCGGGGGCTTCAGAAGCTCCTGCAGCCACTCTGGGAAGGGCGGGGGGATGGAGGAGAGTGACTGCAGGGGCTTCAGAAGCCCCCGTGGCCACTCTGGGAAGGGCGGGGGGTGGAGGAGAATGACGGCGGGGGCTTCAGAAACCCCTGCAGCCACTTTGGGAAGGTCGGGGGGGTGATGGAGAGTGACGGCAGGGGCTTCAGAAGCCCCCGTAGCCACTCTGGGAAGGGCGGGGGGTGAGAAAGGCCGGAGAGAGGCAGCACAGCCTCCTCCCCACCAGCCCGCTCACTCGCTGCTGTCCCCGGCTTTTCGAAGTGGGCGCCGGGCTCCAAAGCCCCGGCGCCTGCTTCGGAAGGCCGGGGAGAAGCAGCCCAGCCTCCTCCCCACCCACACGCTGCCTTCCCCAGCCTTTCTCAGCAGGCTCCAGGGCTCCAAAGCCCTGGACCCCGCTGAGAAAGGCCGGGGAGAGGCAGCGCAGCCTCCTCCCCACCCACACGCTGCCTTCCCCGGCCTTTCTCAGCGGGGTCCCGGGCTTTGGAGCCCCGGAGCCTGCTGAGAAAGGCCGGGGAGAGGCAGCGTAGCCTCCTCCCCACCCACACGCTGCCTTCCCCTGCCTTTCTCAGCAGGGTCCCGGGCTTTGGAGCCCCGGAGCCCGCTGAGAAAGGCCGGGGAGAGGCAGCGTAGCCTCCTCCCCACCCACACGCTGCCTTCCCCTGCCTTTCTCAGTGGGGTCCCAGGCTTTGGAGCCCCGGAGCCCGCTGAGAAAGGCCGGGGAGAGGCAGCGCAGCCTCCTCCCCACCCACACGCTGCCTTCCCCGGCCTTTCTCAGTGGGGTCCGGGGGTTCTAAGGCCTGGAGTCCCCTCAGAAAGGCCGTGGAGAGGCCAGCCAGGCTGGCCAGACACCCTCCTGCTGCCTCCCTCCCTCTGGGGGGGGGGCTGCGGGAGCAGCATCTGTTATTCGCGGTTTTTCCACATTCGCGGGGGTCTCAAGAACCTAACCCCCGCGAATGTGGAGGGACAACTGTAGTTTCTCTGAAGATGCCAGCCACAGATGCAGGCTAAATGTCAGAAAGAAACTATTCCAGAACATGGCCTCACAGCCTGGAAACCCAAGGAAAATCTGTGGATGCCGGCTTTGAAAGTCTTTGATTTCACCCACTAGAGGAAATTATGGAAGTAACAAGAAAACCACCCAGATTATTCTTTCTGAATAAAAACCTGCCTGTTACACAATGGGTAAGGTCTTTTTTTCTAAAGTGCAGTTGCCCCTTCATATTCGCTGGGGTTTGGTTCCACGACCCCCTGTGGCATAACAAAATGGTGTCCCTATTTATATAAGATGGCAAGATCAAGATTTGCTTTTTGGATTATTATTTTTTAAAGTATATTTTCAAGCTGTGAATACTTAAATCCATGGATACCAAATCCATTGATACGGCAGGACAACTGTAATGTATAAGGATCAGGAGGGGAAAATGACAGTCATATTTTGTAGTGTAGCAGCTGCTGTTGGTGTTGAGAGAAAAGTTCCCATTAACATCACAAGAGTTTTCATCCTAATGCAAAAAGAGCTTTGGGTGAGGTGCAGAGGAGATTTTTGTTGGGACTATGACAGGAATGAAAATACTGAAGTTTCTTTGTGTTCTTGTCACAATCTGATCGTTCTTCACCTCAGTTTGCCCAGTGTGTGCCCACTGTTTTGGTGATATGTAAAATACATTTAACAGAATCTGTAGTTTGGTCCTCAGAGCTGTTTGTCTCACCAGTAATATAGCATGTAGCTTGCTCTCCAGAGACATTTACATGACCTGTTTCTTTTTTTCTTCTTCCAATCTTTCCATATTGTACAAGTTGTACTTAAAATTCCTGGTTGTTGCTGGAGTTTGGCTTAAAGCAACTACATTCCAGTGAAATACCACAATGGTAGAACTAGTATGTACTTGTCAAATAACATTCAGTAAATGTTAATTGCTGAGATTCTAATAAGATTAGTTGAAATACTTAATTCTGGTTGCAAATTTCATGTGTATTTTTTTAATTTATAAGAATTTAATTGTTTGCATTTTTCAGTGTTCTTTTCTTAGGGGGAAGTATGTGAGGTGTTAGGATTTCTAATCTCAGTTTTTTAGTTTTTTTATGATTTTGGCTTCACCTCCTGCCAGAATTCCTGGAAACCGTATGAACTGTTGTAAGAGCCTCACTAGTTTATAAAAAGAAGCAATATTTCAGCCCATAGCAAGGCAATTAAAAAACAACAACCCTATTTTAACGAGTGCTCTGACCCAATAATAAATGTGAAATGCTACAGCTGAATATGATACATAAAATATATACAGTATGGAGTTTTGCCCTTATCCTTTATAGTCTCAGTCAGCATGCCTTATACTGGTGGTGGTGGTGGTGGTGGTGGTGGTGGTCTCTATTACTATCATCATTACCATCATCATTATCTATATCCTGTTTCCCCCCGCCACCCAAACCAGGACTTAAAATGGTTAGCAGCTCATATTACAAAAACATACTGCATTATCTGAGTAGCAACTTAATAAAAGATTGTGTATTAATCTGATCCCATATTGAGAAGTTATATGGAAAATATATTAATCATTTCATATTAATAATCAATTCATTTAATATGCTACTCTGACTTGGGCATGGGAACAGCAGTAGTAACTGAACAGTTTAGGATCTATTTAATTAACCTCTGTCAGTTATAGTTAAGGACAAGTCTGTGTCTCGATGCTGAATGTTTGACCTCACACTGGGGCTTTATTCATATCAAGATGGCTTTATTACAGTCAATATTTGTTGTTTCTTTTTTCTTAATCACTTTTCGTGTACACTTGTTGGTCAATGTGCCACCAGCTTACTCCTTACCCATTTCAAAGCTTCCTTCAACAATATCAGTTTAGTCCAGAAGCTGCTTTATTGGGATGTGGGAGAAGGCCCAGTGTATATTAAGCTGATACTACTGACTGACTAAATACACTGGGCTGGTCACTATACACTGTAAGCAATTACATCTTATTGAATTCCTTGTTTGAGATCAATGCTGTTATTGTCTTAGGTTTTCAGTTAGTGCCTATTAGACTAGCTTAATTATGAATTGAGATGTCTGGCTGTTCACACATTCTTGCATAAAGGTTCTATGAGCACATGTGGGATTTTACAGGTTGTGAGACTTTCACTTTCACCGATTCAGTAATACCTCACTTCCAATAATACACTTGTGGTTTTTATTTGTATTACCTTTTTAGTGTCAGTGATGTATTCAAGTCTTTTACTCCAAGGAGATTATCAGATGGAGACCATATATAGCATACCTGTCTCACCAGCTATTTCCCACCCCACTCCCATCCCTGTAGCACTTTAAAAAAAATCAGACCTACCTTTCTAGAGAAACATAAATGGCTCCCCTCCCCTCTGGCAGTCCAGGAAGTGAACGGAGCTCTTGCCAAGTCCCATTCACTTCCTTATTTGAAATCCTGGGCCGTTCTTGTAAGAGAACAAGCACATGGAAATTTTTTTTAAAAGGATAAGAAAGGTTTAAAACTGACAGCAAGCACATTTGCTGTTACTGCTTCCATCACATGACCAGTAGGCAAAAAGCAGCGAGATCATGGAAGTGTTGTTCAAAGGAGGAAAATGGTTTTTCATTTCATAACATTTCTTGATGAATGCATTATGTTACTGAACTAAGGCTAGCAAGCTGGTTGCTGAAAATATACAAGTCATGTCAGGGAGTCATTTACTGTTGAGCCAACTCCAAGTTGAGTCATTGAAGCAACTTGAGTCCAACGTGAGTCCAAGGGCTTGTCTATATGAGGCTATAAAGTGTGGATTGATGCACACGAATGCCAATTTGCTGCAGCTTTCATTTGTCTCAATAATTTTTTGACAAGATCGCAGGCATGCAAAGCTGTCCACATTCATTGTTCAAACAGTCATGCCTATGAATCAAGATAGTGGGTGCAAGTGAATTACTCATGTTTTTATTCCCACTAGTTGTCACCACTGAACGTATTTTTTAAAATGCATACCCAAAGTGCAGAAGTGTGATATTACACTTAAATAAATAGGAAAAAAGGCGGGGGAGCTGTTTTATCGCCTCAGCACATGATCGCTACAGCAAAATCCAACATGGCAGTTTGGGGCACTTGCCTTGCCAGCAAGCTCCACCCCCTGTACATGTCTGACCAATCAGCTTTCCACTTCTGCTCTTTTTGGGAAGGCTCAGCAAAGCAAATCAGTTGCCCCAACGAGTGGGAATGCACATTCCCTGAGGAGTTTTTTTAAAAATACGGGAAAAGCTGCGCAGGCTTTTCCTGCAAAGTTTTTGGTGTTTTTTGCCCTCCCTTCTGAATATGGTGGATTGATGTAGGATCTCATTAAGACAAATCATATTCTCCTTGAATTTTATGAAGAGTATTTTCACCGTATAGACAACCCCCAAGTCTGCCAACTCAAGTCTACATCACTGTTGAATGTAGCACAAATAAACAGAAAATAACTTTAAAATATAAAAAATGACTGTCAAAAATGTAATGTCAGTATGTGTCACTACTTCCTAGCATCAGACATCTCAGACGTCCAGCCAACTGTACACTTGGGACTGTAGAAAAGCAACTGTTCATAGAATCATAGAATTACAGAGTTGGAAGAGACCACGAGGGCCATCCAATCCAACCCCCTGCCATGCAGGAAATCACAATCAAAGCATGCCCGACAGATGGCCATCCAGCCTCTGTTTAAAGACCTCCAAGGAAGGAGACCCCACCACGCTCCGAGGGAGTGCATTCCACTGCCGAACAGCTCTTACTGTCAAAAAGTTCCTCCTAATGTTGAGGTGGAATCTCTGTTCCTGGAGCTTGCATCCATTGCTCCGTGTTCCAATCTCTGGAGCAGCAGAAAAGAAGCTTGCTCCATCCTCAACGTGACACCCCTTCAAATACTTAAACAGGGCTATCATATCGCCTCTTAACCATCTTTTTTCCAGGCTAAACCTATCCAGCTCCCTAAGTCTCTCCTCATAAGGCATGGTTTCCAGACCTTTCACCATTTTAGTCGCCCTCCTCTGGACATGCTCCAATTTGTCAATATCCTTTTTGAATTGTGGTGCCCAGAACTGGACACAGTATTCTAGGTGAGGTCTGACCAAGGCAGAATAGAGTGGCACTATTACTTCCCTTGATCTGGACACTATACTTCTATTGTTCAGGGAGCAGGTGACAAAATGGTTGATGTTCCTAGAATTTTAATGAAGCTTGAGCAAATTAGTCACAAAATTCCATTGAAATTAATGCTACTGTGGCTGAAAATCTCATCTTAATCGAAGGACCTCCTTGGTTTGTTGTTGATGATGATAGTTTTCTTTTTGGTGTCAGTTACTGCTGTAGAACCGAGCAAAAAAAGGTGATTCTGAACAAAACTCTTCCTGCTGATACTAAGGAATTACTCCAGAAGGAAAACAGAATTATTGCAATATTATAACAGATCTATGATATACAATCCATCTTGCTATGAACACAAATTATTATATAATACAGAGTTATCCAACCTGTACAGAAACAGTTTATTGTGTGCTTAACACAGTGGCTTGCAATGGATGTTATAGAGAGCCAGCGTTTCAGAGAACCCTGGTTTACGTACTGTGTGCATGCAGCATGCTGCTGCATACTGTTTTATCCAAACGGCTGTGGTTTGTTTATCATGATGTGTGGACTTACCAAGAGCAAGCTTTTTCTTATTCTTGATGGGATATCTCAAGTTTTGAGACAACCCCTCCTCTTGTTTTGGTCAAGGGTACAAATATTAATAAGCATTTTTCACATCCCCACTGGATAATATGAAAGATCTCAAGATAAATGCTTTATAAATTATCTAGCCATGCAGATATACAGAAAAGAACAAATCTATAGAGGTTTATTTCTCATGGGAGAACATGAAATTAGTAGATTAAAAAGCATCTTTAGCTTGTGGAGTTCCTATAACTGGAGAACCTGTGTAAGTAATGTTCTCAGTCACTTTCCCTTGCATTTCAACCAGGAATTGAACATGTTAACTCTATTACTCACTTTAGTGTTCATACCATTATTGGGTCAACAAGCTCTTTCTCCTGTCTATCTGCCAGCATGATATGTGCTATCAGCTGCCAGCACTGTCCCTCTGCTTTCTACCTAGAACTAGTTTCCATGGCAACATTCAGAAACCAGTAGGGAAACTTTATAAAGCTCTCAGAGCATTCTATAGCTGACCTGAGAGATGCCATTCTTTAACAAAAGAACTTTAAACTGAAGTAGCTGAAAAATAACTTTTCAAATACTTTCATACTGTCCATTTGGGCTTTCCTGGACCACTGTAAGGCAAAACTACAATGAGTATGCAAAGGGATGTTGCATCTGATGAAGTAGACTCAGTCTACAAAAGCTTGCGCTACAAACTTATTTCAGTTAGGAGATTTTCAGACCTGCAAAATGCCGGTTTGCCGCGCGAGCAGCCTCCCGAAACTGCTGCGCGGCAAGGGTCTACTTCGGACGACGCTGTGCCTCTCGCGAAACCGTCCGTGTCACTTCCGTGAAGCTTGGGACGGCTCAGCGCCATATTTCAATCACGGAGGTTGCCCGAGATTGAAATATGGCGCCGAGCCGTCCCAAGCTTCACGGAAGTGACACGGACGGTTTCGCCAGAGGCACAGCGTCGTCCGAAGTAGACCCTTGCCGCGCAGCAGTTTCGGGAGGCTGCTCGCGCGGCAAACCGGCATTTTGCAGGTCTGAAAATCTCCAAAGTCTCAAAGGTGCTACAACATCCCTTTGCATATGATCCAGACTAACACAGCTATGTCTAGGAATTCTACAATGAGTGTGTTATTGTAAACAATTACAGTCAGCCCTCCATATTTGTGGGGGTTAGGACCACAGGGCCCCTGCAAAAGTGGGAAAACTGTGAGCACAGTTGCTGCTGCCAACCCCCTACCAAAGCCTGAGGCTGCTGTGTGAATGTGCACACAACAGCCTTGGACATCGGGAGTGGGGAGCACCAATGATCCTCATTGCCAACCCTCTCCTGACACCTGAGGCTGCTGTGTGAATGTGCACACAACAGCCTTGGACATTGGGAGGGGAAAGCATCCGGGAGGGGGGAGCACCTGGCAGAGGGGGTGCCAAGCCAGCCCCAGGCGCATTTGTTTGAAAACCTGGCTACACTACCCCCAAAACCCTCCATTCTGGGCTGCCTTCCTCATCCCTCCTACATTCCTCCACTTTCTCTTTCCGTCCACCTCTCTCCAGCCTGCCATTCAGCTCCTCTTCATTTGTTCTTCACTGCTTCCCAGCTCGGCAGCAGCCTAATGAAAAAAAAAATGTGGCAGACGCTGAATGGATCTAACCATGCTTTGAGGGAGACAATGGACTTGTCAAGCTCCCATCTCTGCTTGTTCCTTGTCCCAACTATCGCCAAATACAGCACAGCAACCGTCAGGCTATTCCTACGTGCTGGGTCTTTATTTTCCTTCACTCTCTTATTTCCTCTCTCACTTCCTCACCTGCTGGCTCTCTGTTTCTCTCAGAGCCCAGTGGTGGTGGTGAGCTCCAGAGAGCCCTCCCAGGCCCCTCAGAAGTCCTCACCGAAGACCCCCACTCAGTTCCAGGGTATCACTGCCTTCTGTTGGCCTCCACAGTCACAACTCCAACCTAAGAACTGCCAATGCTACCTCCTTTGCAATGGAAACCAAGGGGGGGGGGAGAGGAGCTGAATGGTGGGTGGGATAAAGGTGAAGATGAGAAAATGGAGGAGCATAGGAGGAATGAGGAAGGCTGCCCAGAACAGAAGGTTTGGGGATAATGTAGACAGGTTTTCAAATGAGTGCACCTTGAGCTGGTTTGGCATCCCCTCTGCCAGGTGCTTACCCCTCCTGATGTCCGAGGCTGTTGCATGCACACTCACACAGCAGCCTCAGGCTTTGGGACGGGGTTGGCAGTGGTGCAGACACTGCTGCTCCCCCTCCCGTTGCTGGAGGCTGATGTGTGAATGTCCATGCAGTGGCCTTGGGCCCCTCCAGTCTGTGTGTATGTGTGGCTACAGAGGGGCTGTGGAAAAGCCGTGAATGATTGAATCCCCAGATGTCAAACCAGTTAATGTGAAGGGCTGAGTGTATTGCTGTTTTAAAAGACAAATGAGCTAATTTTGTATAATTTGTCTCATCCTATAAATTTTACAGTTCATGGCCATCTAACTCAGCTCTTTTGAGTATATCCATCTTCTGTATTCATGTTTTTATTGTCCTGAGATGAACAAAACGAGAGTTCAAATCATTTAACTACAGATTTTTGCTTAGTTCTCTACTAATTTCATTTTGTGCCATGACAAACTTCCAAAGCCTCATTGTTCTTTCTGCATACCTTTATGATCAGAAAGCATGTAAAGAATTTATCATGAGATCTTCCACATGACTGTCATCCAGTGTGGATGTGAACAAACATACTTGTTAATATTTACATCATTGACCAAAGAAAAGTGGTAGGTGATCTCAAATTTTGAGGTATCCCGCCAAGAAAAAGATTAGACATAGGATTCTTTGGGATTGGGGGTGGGGGGAGTTTGTTGAATACACAAGGATTTCCTTGGCCAAAAATGTGACCTGTAAATTGTGTTTTCTGTGCAAAAAGCAGTGTTCTTCTGCTGAAGGCAAAATATTTTGCATAAAAATACTGGGGGTTTTTTGTGCAAAACACACATACAGAGAAAACCACATTTAGAATCAGTGCGTTTGTACATATTGTGTCAATTTATGCCAGTGGTTCTCAAACTTTTTACCTCTGTGACCCCCTTTACATCTACATGCAGGTATTCATGGGGGGGCAGGAAGGTGCCAGGAGCTAATTCTTCCGGCTCCGCTGCATCTACGGAGCATGTCAGCTGTTCCTTCTGCCTTTGGAACAGAAAGAGCAGAAGCACTGCAGCCAAAGCAGGAAGAACGTGTCCCTGGCACCTGGGCCTTGCTGCCACTGCATAATGACTCCTCTTTCTCTCCTCTCTGCTCCAGTGAGCCCATCAGCCACCTGCTTTGCAAGCCCAAGAATGTGTGCCTGGTTTGCCACTGTCTCCACTGCTGCCCTGGGACTGAGGAACATTAATTATTTAATGTCCAAAAAATTTCTTGCGCACCCCCCCTTGAGCAACTATTGCATACACACACAAGGGTCACACCCCCCACAGTTTGAGAACCACTGATTTATGCAGTTTGCACAAATATACCAAATCTTGTGTGGAAAAACCATATGTAGGTTTAGCACATGTGTTTTCTGCACAAAAAGCAGAAAACACATTTTGTGACTCAAAACATGTTTTCTGCACATGAAAACTGTGATAGTATTTGCACAAATGAAGTACCAAAGTATGCACGGTGCTCAAAAATTATGCAGAAACCCTCATATTCCTGCAGAACAGGGAGAAAATTGCTTTAATTATTCATTCTTTTATGCAGGGAGGAATATGAGTGAAATTTACATCTCTAAGTTCTGTGAATGCAGTACCTGGTGTAATGAAATACTGTATAGAGCAGGAGGAAAATGTCTTGAAAGAAGGCAGTAACAGTAGACCTATAGTCATGTATCCTCATGTGTGATTGGACATAGTGTTCAGTTTTTCCTTCTGGCAGCATTCCCTCTATATCATGTTTTCCCTTGGGGAGGGGGCTGCTGGTATAATTATCAATCTGAAATGTTCTGAGTGTCCATGAAACATTGTGCACACTGCTTTATATCCTGGGCTTATTCAAGACAGTTTTAGCGTCACCAACAACAGCCACACTAGCCAGTGGTGAGTGGCTTGTATTCAAGAGAAGATCCCTATTCCAGAGGCACATATTCTCCACCCACCCACCCACCACCCCAGGTCTTTTTCTTATGTGGAAATAGACTACCTTAACATCAGTAAATATCAGTGTTGTTTCCTAATAGAAGCTGAAGTTAGGCATGGGGAACTCGTATTGGGAAGCCAACCTGCCAGCAGTGGTTATGTGAAGGCTCGATTGAAATACAGCTCCATAAGCCAAAGCACAGTTCCTTGTCAATACAGTAATGCAATTACTTTACATGAAAATAGTGGCTGTGAGCCTGTCTGATAAAAGCTGGCCATACAAGCACAAAAGCGTGGAATCAGATTGAAAAATATCTCATCATTAATTATGAATAGAGTAAAGGTTTCAAGATAAGAGTGTTCAGCTTGTAATAAAACTGAGTATTACAAGCAGTAAGATGCAAGCCTGTTACTTGCAACATGCAGTAAGATGCAAGCCTGTTACTTGCAAATGCCATAAGCATAATTACTCCCAATATACTGTATTTGAGAAGGGCTTGTTCATTCACAGGCAGACAGAGGCCTTCCTCTGTTAATTTAACAAAAGCTTTTGACAAATTAGAATGGTGTTACCTAGTCAAGGTTATGAGTGAAACCTTCTTTAAAACACTACATCAGTTACACAGTACAAACCAAACAATTCTTAGAAACAGTTGAATCAGATCCATTCCATATTTATTGTAGACCCAAGCAGGACTGCCCATTGTCTCATTTTATCTTTGCTTTTGCAATGGAACCTCTGGCAAATATAATATGAAATGAATTAAATCTGAAAAGGATTAGGATTAATGGCAGAGATCCACCTTAAATCTTTTAGAAGATAACATTGCTGAAACAATTTGCAAGCCATTTCAAGAGCTTCCGGTTGAGCCCCATATCCATGGGACTAGTATCTGTGGTTTCACTTATCCACATCCAAAAAAAATGTCATCTCTAGGCATTTTCTAAGTCTTCCAGTGCAGTTCTGTGGTATGCTTCCAACAGAAGTAATTTATTTCAATAGAAATAATTCGCTATTCACTATTATCCATGGTTTCACGTATCCACAGTAAAGCCAGGACCATATCCCCTGCGGATGCAGAGGGTTACCTGTAGTATCAATGTTACCATCTTTTGGAGCAGAATCAGGTTTGGAAATGAAAAAATAAGACTAAAATCTTATGTTTGAATATGAATTCTAGCTCTAGAGAGTTTCTTTGTAGAATAACAGGCATTCAGACAAAATACATCAAGTATAAAATACCTGGGTGTCATAATTCCAAGTTCTTTAGCAAAGACAAATTCACTTAATTACAAACCTTCAATCAGATCTGTTTATGTATAAAATAAAGAACTAATTTTATCTTGGGTGGGTTGCGGTGTGTAAAATGAACATTCTGCCTACATTAAGTTACCTCTTTCAAACAGTCCCAATCAACATTCCACAACATATATTATTGTCATGGCAGAAGACAATCATGGACTTTATCAATAAGCATAAACACCCCAGAGTCTTGAAAATAGCATTACAGGTTGCCCCCCATATCCGCAGGGAATACATTCTTGGACTTATCATGTATAAGTGAAACCATAGATAATAGCAAACTCTATTAAAATAAAGGCCTTCCTGTACAGACATACCATAGAGTTGCATTGGAGGACCTAGAACTTCAAAATACAAGGAAGTATAATCAGAAATTCCTTGTATAAAGTCAAACTATGGCTTTCTCGCTTGGTGTGGACACAAGCGAGAGCCTTCTCAGTGGCTGCTTCCCCCCTCTGGAACACCCTTCCTCAGGAGGCTAGGCTGCCCCCCTCGCTTTCATTTTGTCGGCAGGCAAAGACGTTTTTATTCAACCAAGCTTTTAATTTGTAGCTGCGCACACAGAGGGTTTTTATTGGGGCGTGTTTTTAATTTTTTTTAACTTTTATATGTTTTATATAATTCTCTTTTTTTTAATTAAGGTTTTATATATCCGTATTACATATCAAATTGACACAAGTCATAACCAAGCAAATTATAAGCAAAAATTTAAGCTAAATGCTACCAACATTTACAATCTTTTGTATTGCTTGTACATCTTATTTCCACTTCCTTATATTGAATCCCAAATGTATCCAGATTATATAATCAATCCTCAATAATGAACTTCTTGATAACTATTTGTATGTTTTATATAATTCTAAATTGCCATTATTTTAATTGTTTTTAACTTTTAATTGTGATATTTTTAATTGTATGTTGTATTTTATGTGTTGTGAGGCACCTTGGGTCCCATTCTGGGAGAAAGGTGGCAGATAAGTCAAATAAATATATAAATAAATTCTATGAAGCATTCTGGTTAAGATATTAAGATTTATACTTTCTCTTAATGTAGATGCTTAGTTTTTACTAGAAATAGATAACGTTCAGATGGGATCAGAGGACTGCCATTTATACCTATTAAACCTAAAAACTATGCAATATTTTAAAAATCTTGTTTTCAAAAATATATTTCCATTATGGAAAAGGTGACAAAAACATTTGATCCCACCGTTATCACCACTGATAACATTCCTATGGAACTCTGTTGATGAAGAGAAATTTTCTTGATTTAAAAACTGGGAAACCAAAAATCTATATCATTTGCAAGATTTATTTATAAGACAACAACATAAGGGACTCAAATAAAACAATAACTAGGGAATGTCTTTGATTCATGGTTTCAAATTCATCTGGTTTTACATTTTATATACCATCCTGAAGTAAAGCTTATCATGAATGGTTCATTAACTAAATTTGAGTCAGTTATTTCACAAAAACTCTGGATCTGCTGGATTAACATAAAAAAATCTACTCTGTTTCACATTCATGGTAACGTAATGGGTTCAAAACTGGTCTGGGGAAAAGGTGAAGGATTGGTAATAGGTAATGATTTATAGTCCTCGTTATGGAAAACCTCTCCCTTAAAATCAATTTCAGCTAAAATACATGAACAGTGTTTTAAAATAATGTATGAGAGGTATAGTATTCCACCGAAACTCATAAATATAAATAAGCAAATACCTGCCAAGTGTTGCAGAAATTGTAATGCTGTGGGTGCATTCTTTCATATGTGGTGGTTGTGTCCAAAAATCCAAAGGTTCTGTGTAGAGATTTTCAATGAAATAGAAAAAAAAATACAAATCAAAAATTTACACTTTCACCAGCACTGGATTTACTCTTTTTATTTATAGAAGAAAATGGAAATTTTATTAGTGAAAAGTGTTGTTGTGTGCCTTCAATCATTTCCAGCATACCAAAATGTGATGTGGCAGATAAAAAAGCTAATGTGATTTTGGGCTACATCAATAGGAGTATAGTGTCTAGCTCAAGGGAAGTATAGTGCCACTCTATTCTGCTTTGGTCAGACCTCACCTGGAATACTGTGTCCAGTTCTGGGCACCACAATTCAGGAAGGATATTGAGAAGCTGGAACATATCCAGAGGAGGGCGACCAAAATGGTAGGAGGTCTGGAAGCCATGCCCTATGAAGAGCGGCTTAGGGAACTGGGTATGTTTAGTCTGGAGAAGAGAAGGTGAATTGGGGACATATTTAAATATTTGAAGGGATGTCACACTGAGGATGGAGAAGGCTTGTTTTCTGCTGCTCCAGAGAGTAGGACATGGAGCAATGGGTTCAAATTCTCTCTCTCTCTCTCTGGTTTTTCTTCACAAATGAAGATTCAGGAAGGACTCATCCTGCGCTTTCTGCAAGTGTGCTGATGACTAAAAAGGCCAATCTGAGATAAACAAGTCTGGTTGCAGAAAGCACAGCAGAAGGTCTCCTTGGGTGATGTCGTTGGGGTTGTGATTCTTTCTGCGTTGTCATTTTTCTTCAAGACTTGTTCGGCGTGAGTTCTCAAATAAGGCTGCAGCATTGTGGATAGTGCGTCTCCATGCCTCCCGATGTGAGGCCAGGGTGGACCACTGTTAGTGATCAATTTGGGTTCAAACTACAGGAAAAGAGATTCCACCTAAACATTAGGAAGAACTTCCCGACAGTAAGAGCTGTGGAATGCACTGCCTTGGAGTGTCGTGGAGCCTCCTTCATTGGAGGTTTTTAAGCAGAGGCTGGTTGGCTATCTGTCAGGAATGATTTTATTGTTTATTCCTGCATAGCAGGGGGTTGGACTGGATGGCCCTTGTGGTCTCTTCCAACTCTATGATTCTATGATTCTAAGAGTTTTCTTGCCATGATTTATTCAGAGGATGCTTGCCTTTGCCCTCCTCTGAGGCTTCGATAATGTGCCTTGCCCAAGGGTTTCCATGGCTGAGTGGGTATACGAGCCCTGGTCTCCAGAGCCTAGTCCAACACTCAAACCACTATACCACACTCTGGTATTTTTTAAATTTTTATTTTATTTTATTTTATGGTCTAACAGCTCATATGTTGAGTGCTCAAAAATGGAAAGATCTACACATTTTAACTTAGAACTGTTGGTATAAGAAGTTGTGGTCTCTTGCTGACTGACACAACATGTTCACAACTCAAGAAATGAACTCCATGATGACTCCTTTATTACTGATTGGTTTCTTTCCATTTCTTTCTTTTATTAATAGAAGCAAAGGTAATCTAGATCCACCTGTCTATGGAATGACCTCTTAACTTTAAGGCTTTAAAAAGAAATGTTTGTGTGTGTGTGTGTTTGTTATATTTTTTTAAGGAATGCTGACAATATGTAAATGTTATTTTGTTCTGTTGAATTTTAAGTTCTATATTTCAATTAAAATGGTTCAATAAAAATGCCCTATGAGGAGTGGCTTAGGGAGCTGGGTATGTTTAGCCTGGGGAAGAGAAGGTTAAGAGGTGACATGATAGCCATGTTTAAATATTTGAAGGGATGTCATATTGAGGATGGAAGCAAGCTTGTTTTCTGTGGCTCCAGAGACTAGGACATGGAGCAATGGACACAAACTACAGGAAAAGAGGTTCCACTAAACATTAGGAAGAACTTCCTGATAGTAAGAGCTGTTCAGCAGTGGAATGCACTCCCTCAGAGTGTGGTGGAGTCTTCTTCTTTGGAGGTTTTTAAGCTGAGGCTGGTTGGCCATCTGTCAGGAATGCTTTGATTGTGTATTCCTGTATGGCAGGGGGTTGGACTGAATGGCCCTTTTAGTCTGTTCCAGCTCTATGATTCTAAGATGCTCAGGAGGAATCAAGACATCAAATCAGAGCTTTTCTAGAAAAGTTTTTGTTCAGAGATAAAAAGAAAATCAATACGTAACTAGTGAAGGCTGTCACCAAGAAGTGAGGAGTATAGAAAGAATGAGAACTGAAGTGACTGTGTGGCTAAGGAAGGTTCATGGTAATTCTTCAGTGTTCAGAGAAAAAGGAGAAAGTGCTCAATCTATGATAGTAGGAAAACTGGCAAGAAAGAAAGTGTGTTATACCTTTCATCCTTATGCATACACAGAGGAGAACCAGTCTTAGCAGCTTTAACCACCTTGAGTACCTTTTTGGTAAAAACGAAGATAGATAAATAGATTAATTGATTTCTGGGAAAATCAGGATGCGGGGATATAGGAATGGCCCAAAACTAAGTCCACAATCAATGGATCTCTGCATATCCTAGCAAGACCTTTTGGAATTACATCAAGTTCAGGGGTTCAGAGATACAAAAATGAGAGTCAGTGGAGAACTCCAAAGGGTAGTAGTTCAGAATGCCTGCCAGCATAACAACTCCTGGAATTGCATTGATCTCAAATATCCATTTTTAATGTTAGAAAGAAGAGACTCACAAAAGAATGGAGTGGCTGTGGAATGGCACTTTCTTGGTGTACCAATGAAAGAATACTTTCCTAGGTTGTATGTTGCAGTACTTTCTGTGAAGACATGGAAGAATTTGGGGATCTCCATTACTAGCTAAAGCAACAAAACAGTGTTGTTCTTGGTTGAATTACAAAACAGAAGATTAAGGATTAATAATTCTATGAAGTCCTAAATCATTTTGTAGATAGTGTGGTATTCCATTACCCAATTGAACAGAATGTGTTGGTGTGAAACCATACCAACATCTTGAACCTAGTTCTTTGCCAGCCAGGCTTTCCAAATAAAATAGAGACATTTGAACCAAGTTGACAATGTGTGCTCTGAAAATGGAATCAATCTGTTGCTGTCTCAAAATATTGGCATACAATAATGATTTTTAAAAACTTTCTTATAAACACAACAAAGTTTGTTAAATAGAAATACTGGCTACAGTATGGCTGATCTCCCCTCTCCCCATTATAAGCTGTGGAACAGTTTATGTTCATGGACCTCTGCATTTTGTCATTGATAATAGGACCTGGTTCTCCATCTAGTTCTCTTATTTTGATGTTTTCATATGTACCTTTTGCAGTGTTATCATATAAACATTTGTTGTTAAGGTTTGGAATTGCAACAGGGGAGATTGGTAGAACCTTGATGTACCAGGACAGAAGCATGTATGAAGAAACAAACAAAATATTCTTTCCTGAGTCACTGGAGTTGCATTTTCTCACTTTTTTGAATGTCTTGTTACTTTTTGCAAGTCTTTTTACTCCACTTCTTCATAACTATGAGTGCTATAACAATGAAAAGTTCAGTTATTCAGGATCTCAACCATTGCTATAGATTTAATATCTTCTGGCTTATTGTTGTACACACTGTTTTCCCTCATTTATTTTCCCATCATTAGGTCAATTTTGCAGCCAAGGTCATGTCAGAAGCAGTAGCCCTTTGCCAGTATGCCTGGCTTCGGTCTACCAGTCTCACTGAGGACACTAGGCATAGGGTAGAAGATCTACCCTTTGGTAGGGAAAGCCATCAAAGGGTAGATCTTTGATTGGTTTTTGTATCTTCAATACCAAAACCACTGTATCTTCAATACCAAAACCAATGAGGTCCTTGACCATTTATGTAAAGTAAGGCTCACTGCTAATAAGATGGGGTTTGGTGTGCAGCGGCAACAACAACAACCCTTTAAGTCCTTGTGGCAATGTCAGTCTTCCTAATTTCCATATCGAAATTGCCATTGATGGTCTTGAACCCACCATGCCAGCAATCTTCTTATCTGAAATGCCAATACATGCAGCAGTGTTACCAGTTATCTGCTTTAAAAAAAAACCTCCATTTTCTCAAAGTCGCACTTCCAGGATGTCACCACAGCTGATGGTATTTCCTCCAAGTCCAGGCCCTTTTCCATCTCAGGCACCCAGGTTATACTACCATTATACCACCTGGTAGGACATCACCACAGATTCCTGGGTTTTTACCATCATCTGTCTGGCCTATGTCATAGAATTCTCAAATACACCACACATTGGTATATTTAGTCATACCCCTCCATCCAGAGCCTTTTTAGAAGAGCTTACTGCCTTGCTACAAAATTATGCCATGGAGAAGATTCCAGATCATTGCAGGAGAGATGGCTTATTAGCAGTGAGCCCAGTACTTCATAGTTCCAAAGAAAGACAGTGGTATTTGCCCCATTTTGGACCTTTGTGGTGACAATCGTTCCATCAGGCCACAGAAGTTTAAGGTGGTGATGCTGCACTCTATTCTGCCATTTCTTCATGAGGGGGATTTGTTTGCATCCATAGGTCTTCAGGACGTCTATTTCCACACTGGAGTAAGGCCACAACACAATAAGTTCCTCAGATTCACAATAGGCAAGGACCTTTACCAATACAGGATGCTTCCCCTCAGACTTTCAACTGTGCCAAGGGTGTATGACAGTGGTAATCTCATTTCTGAGAACTTGATGGGTACAGATTTACCCATACCTGGATGATTGGCTGTTGGTGTCTTCCTCCCAGGACATTCATCTGACCCTATCTCTTCAAGATCTGGACTTAAATGTCAATGCCTAGAAGTCAAGGGTTGTCGACTTCATAGGTTCAACATTGGACTCCCACACAGGCCAGGCTTACTTCCCAATTGCCAGGGTGGACAATCTAAGACAAATACTCAGTGTGATCCTTGCTCATCCTTGATGCTCGGCACTTGCCATTCAAAGGTTGCTAGGATTCATGGCTGCCACTAGAGCTATAGCCTATCTGGCATGACTGAATTTCCAGCCCCTTCAACACTGATTTCTATGACTTTTTGACCTACTACATGATTGTCAGTCCATGCACAAGCATCAGTTGCTATTTTGGTGGATGAGGTCTCACAATCTTCTCTCAGGCATGCCTTTTCAGATGCCTGATCCATCATGCATGGTGGCTACAGATACCTCACTGACTGGTTGGGGGGCACACTGCAACCAGATCACACTCCAAGTCAGCTCAGGAATCCAGATTTCACATCAACGCTCTGGAACTTCTTATAGTGATCAAGGCATTCCAGGCAATAAAGAGGATGTTGATGGGCACAGTAATACAAATGACATCATACATAACAAGGCAATACCCATTCATCAATATTGCTCAATCTCACCATGAATCTGTGGAATTGGTGTGTCAAGAGATGCATCCTGTGTTAGTAGCCAGCCAGGGAAGAGAGTTCAGCAGTGTAATAACTGTCTTACCAGAGTTTCCAGCCAGGTGTTTTAGAGTTCCCAATAACAAAGCTGAGTCCACAGGAGAAAGCAGTTAGACATAGTGTCAAATTCAAAGGGGTGTTGGTAGCAAAGTCAGGTCACAAAGCCAGGATTCAAAGTCCTGGAATCACACAAGCTGAGAGTCCAGAGGAAAGTATGTTACGCCTCCAAGAAAGGTTTGTTGTCAGCAACAACCTGCTGAGAGCAAAGCTGGGATATTTATGGTCTGGAATCTTCCCTCAGCTGTTGCCTAATTACCTTTATTTGCTATAATATACTCTGAGTGACACAAGCCCTCTCTTTCCTGTCTATGTTGAATTGCTGTAGAAATTGTCTAGTTTGTATCTGTGGCTTGTAGCTGCTGGGGAGTATCCCTGTTTGTCTCCTGCACATCATTCTGCCATTCCATTTCCCTGTCAGGATCCTACCCCTGGGTCCTGAGAACTAAGCATGACACCCTCTTCATCTGCCTCACTATCTGTGTCGTAATCCAGACCAGGGGTCTGGGAGGGAGGCATGACAGGTAGGAACAGAGAACGTGTTGGTGGACTCAGTTGTGCTCACGTTCTCCAACACAAGTGGGCACTATCTGATGATGCATATTGCCTCATGACATCCAGGTGGGGAACATCTCTTCTTGGTCTGTTTGCATTTTTTGCTAACACCAAGTGTCCCTGGTTCTGCTCCAGAGCAGTGAGAGGACATGGATCTCTTGGGATGCCTTTCTACACAGATGGTCAGAATCTCTGATGTATCTGTTTCTGCCCTTCCTGCTACAAGTGAAGGTGGCAGTGAAACTTGCCAGAGATCATTCCAGTGCAATTCTGATTGCACCATACTGGCCCAGGCAACTGTGGTTCACCCTGCTTCTACATTTCTCCAGAGGTCAGTTCATGTCTCTTCCTCAGACACCAGACCTATTTTCACACTTTCATGGTCATGTTCTGCACCCCAGCCTGGAGAATAACACCATAAATTTGCCTAGGTTCATGGCTGTCTTGTCAGCATCCAGAAAGGACACTACTATGAGATTCTATGGTTATAAGTGGACAGGTTTTGTTCCTTTGTGTCATCTAGGTCTGAGGCTGTTTCTCCTGCAGGAGCGTCCACTGCCTTGCATTTCCTGTTACATCTGTGTGAGCAAGGGCTAGCTTTCTCCTTTCTGAAAATGTATTTAGCTGTGATTGTGGCACACCAGCTAGTATCTTCAGCTTCAACAACTCTGTTCTCTGAACCTGTAGTCAGGAAGTTTCTGAAGGGTTTAGTACACCTTTATCCACTAGTGACTCTGCCTATTCAGCAGCAGCCTTGGCTGGAACTGGGAGCTGGGCAGTGAGTGCTTTGGCCCCCCTCCTCCTCCCTCGGAACACCTAGCCTTCAGAGAGCCTTTAAAGCCGGCTCTAGCCCGACCATTGGTAACAGCAGCAGCCAACCAGTGGTGAGCAGAGACTTGGACTGGGACATTTTCCATCTAGCCACACAGCTCTTCTGCCACCTGAAAACGCCATGGGAGCCAGGCGGAGATTGCCAAGTTTGGGCAGAGTATTTAGCCCGCCCAAAAAACCTCCTCTTCACCAGCAGTGAGAGCTGGGCTGGGACTCTTCCACCAAGTCCCTTTTAATTAAAGATGGAAGCCCAGCGCTAGCATCAGGAGCAACAAAGGCCAGGAAGGTTGGTGGTGCCCTTCCAGCACGCCTGAGCCATCACTTCCCAGCTCGCCAGCAACCGCGGCGACTCTGTTTGTGGACCCCTGGCGGCAAACATCTAAGGTGGCGATTGGGGACAAATTGTTATATTGGACCTGATGTTGATGTGGGTTGACATAAGACTTGTATTATCAAGCCATTCGGTCTCTTATCACCTGACTGCTATAGTAATTGGATTATGGGATTGGGGTTGGTTTATCCCCCAAATACCCCTTTTTTCCAGTGGCTTTAAACTTTACTGTTTCCCTTGAGGCCGGGAATGAGGTGGGGGCGGCTATAGGAGTTGTGCAGGGGAATGGGAGGTACAGTTGGAACAGAGCGAACAAATGTTACAAAAGAAGACGGGATCACTGTTTGAAAGCTATCCCACCTTCCGTTCCCTCTGTTTCCCAGAATGGCTTGGAGAGCAGACCAACCATTCCACAGAACCTCACTCTGCTCCTCTGCAATGCCAGGTCGGTAAGAACAAGACCCATATCATCCATGATCTCCTCATGAATGAGGATGCCGATCTGGCATGTTTTACAGAGACCTGGCTGGGAGAGGATAGCGCAGTTACCTGGTTGCAGGCCCTCCCAGCTGGGTACTCTGTCAGTGAGCAGGTGAGGGGAAGTGGGTGGGGGGGGCGGAATTGCTCTGGTTCATAAGAACAACCTGATCTTGACCAGACTACCTGTCTGGAACACAGTCCACTTCGAGTGTATGCATCTTAGCCTGAGGACCAGGGATAGTTTGGGGATTCTGCTAGTCTACTGTCCACCCCGTTGTCTAGCAGACTCCCTGACCGAGCTGACACAGCTGGTCTCGGAGCTGTTGTTGGAGTCTCCCAGACTTTTAGTTTGGGGAGACTTCAACATTCCGCTCAAGACCAGTCTAACAGGCGCGGCTCAGGAGTTCATGGAGACCATGACAAACATGGGCCTATCCCAATTGGTCATCAGGCCCACACATTGTGCAGGTCATACACTCGATGCGGTCTTCAGTACGGAACAGGAATATCCGTGGGCGGAGGTTGTAAGTACCTCCGCATTGTCATGGTTGGATCATTTCCTGGTCAAGACGGAACTTAGAGTCTGTATCCGCCCCACTGGGGGTGGTGGACCCATTAGATTGGTCCACCCTCGAAGGCTAATGGAGCCAATTGGATTCCAGAAAGCCTTAGAGGGTTTAATGGTTGGGAATGCCGGTGACCCTGTCTATGCCCTGGTCAATATCTGGATCACCAGTCTCGCCAGGGCTATTGACCGCTCCCAAGCGTCCTTTCCAATCCGCTTCAAACCGTAAGCCATGGTACACACCAGAGCTTAGGAGAATGAAGCGGTTTGGACAACGACTAGAACACATGTGGTAGAAAACTCGACTCTTATCTAACAGAACTCACCATAGGAATTTTCTTTGGTCCTATCGGGAGGCAATACGTGCACCGCAGAGATCTTTCTCCTCTGCACATATTGTGTCTGCAGAGTCCTGTCCAGCAGAGCTGTTTCGGGCGGTGAGGGAGCTGACACAGGTACCCCCTGTGCCGAATCCCTTACTTAATTTGACAATGGCCTGCTGTGACGCGTTTAACAACTTTTCCCAGATAAAATCTCTCAGAGAAGAGCCAACTTAAACGCCAATGTTTTAGCAGAAACCATAGGAGAGGTGTCCAGCAACTCCGTCGATGAAGTTATTCTGGATCAGCTCTAATCTGTGAGTACTGAGGACGTGGACAAGCTGCTTGGTAGGGTGAGGAAAACAACTTGCCCTCTCAACCCTTGCCCATCATGGCTGGCCGTCCAGGGAGGGAAAGCATTGAGGAGATTCCTCGTGGATATCATCAATGCATCCTTCAGGGAAGGACATGTTCCATCTTGTCAGAGATTGGAACACGGAGCAATGGATGCAAGCTCCAGGAACAGAGATTCCACCTCAACATTAGGAGGAACTTTCTGACAGTAAGAGCTGTTCGGCAGTGGAATGCACTCCCTCGGAGCATGGTGGGGTCTCCTTCCTTGGAGGTCTTTAAACAGAGGCTGGATGGCCATCTGTCGGGGATGCTTTGATCGTGATTTTTTGCATGGCAGGGGGTTGGACTGGATGGCCCTCGTGGTCTCTTCCAGCTCTGCAGTTCTATGATTCTATGATTCTATGAAGGAAGCTACTGTTAGACCGCTTCTGAAAAAACCTTCCCTGGGCCCCCTGGATATGAGTAACTGCAGGCCTGTTTCTTTATTGTCATTTCTGAGCAAGGTGATCGAGAGGGAGGTTGCTCTTCAACTCCAAGCTGTCTTGGATGAAACCGATTATCTAGACCCATTTCAAACCGGCTTCAGGACAGGCTTTGGGGTAGAGACTGCCATGGTTGCCTTGACTGATGATCTGCGTCTGAGCATCGACAGGGGTAGTGTGACCCTGTTGGTGCTCTTAGACCTCTCAGCAGCTTTTGACACGATAGATCATGGCATCCTCTTGGACTGCCTGAAGGGGTTAGGTATCGGGGGCACTGCATTGCAGTGGTTCTGGTACTTCCTCTTGGGCAGGTCCCAGAGGGTGCTGCTCGGGGACAGTTGTTCGAGCAAAAGAGAGCTCACCTGGGGAGTTCCACAGGGAGCTACCTTGTCCCTGATGTTATTTAACATCTGTATGAAGCCGCTGGGTGAGATTATTCGGAATTATGGAGCTGGGTGTTATCAGTATGCTGATGACACTCAGATCTATTTCTCTGTATCTCGTTCATCGGCCTCGAATTCCAATGACATCTCTTCTCTCAATGAATGTCTTCTGCCGGTGATGGGCTAGATGAGGAAAAACAGATTGAAACTGAATCCGGACAAGACGGAGGTGCTCATGGTAGTGGCCCCGAAACCAAGAATTGGATTACAACCTCCAGTCCTGCATGGGGTCACACTCTCCTCCAGTGACTGTGTTCGCAGTCTGGGGGTGCTCCTTGACTCGTCGCTCCTGATGATAAATCAGGTAAATACGACAATCTGGATACGCCAGCTGTGCCCTTTTCTGGAAGCAAGGGACCTCGAGACCTTTGTTCACGCGCTGTAGATGTAAATCCTCCTGTCCCTGAGGAGAATTCCTTTGTAAGTGTTGAGTTTTGATTCTATTGTTTTTCAAAACTGAAAGCCAGATCAGGAGGATTTCCAGCAGATAATGGGCCATCAACCAACCATTAGCCAAACAGACACTAATCTTCCTTGCATTTCTATACCCAGAAACTAACCATTCAAATACACAAATTTACATATACTCCCCAACAGGGGTTCACAGGATATAAACTCCACATACACTCCTACCCACATTCTCTGAAGATGCCAGCCACAGATGCAGGCGAAACATCAGAAGTAAACTCTTCTAGACCACAGCCTCACAGCCCGGGAAAAAACCAAGGAAAATATGCAGCACCTTTGAATTAATTTCTCTTTTGAGTCCTGTGACAACTTTGTAGAAATTAGGCCTACCTTGTGGTCTTTCTACTTTCTTTTCCATGTTCAGTTGGCCTCACATGAAACCTGAGATTAATTGTTTTTACAGAGCAGTAGGTCATATTGTTGTATTAATACTTAGAGGAGATTGCTTTTGGTAGTGACATGGAGAAGAGTCTTTTCAGTCATGTCCCCACCCTGCACTCATCCCCTCCATAGTAGGTCAGACCACATGGATTTATTGAAAATGTGACTTCGGTTTTCCTCATCCACAAAATATTTGGAACTCACAAATATGTTGAATGATTGTGCTTCTGGTAGGTTGTTTTATTATTTTTTGAACTGTCAGGAGTTAGAGACTGAGCTCCATTATAAAATGGCCGAACAACTGCAGAATCATGCTGAGTCATAATGGCTGACTCCATGAACTACCAACTCATGCCTCGTCAGGCCACTAGGGAGCAATGTCCTGTAGATATATATATGTAAGTGAGCTAGACCAAAGCTTACTCTTCTTGTGAATGCTGATGCTTGGTGAAGCAGTTTCTCCTTCAATTGTAAATATTTGTGTATATATTGCAACTGTTTGACTTTGAAGATAAAAGTGCCTCCTGCTTATTTGGACATCAAACACTCTGTGTGTAAGTGTTCTTGGGAACGAGTTGCTACTAAGTCTGCTGAGATAGTTTTTGGCTTCTGCTGGGGATTGAGTGTCCTATCGTTCCCTGACACGAACCACTTGGGGATTTATTTATTTATTTATTTATTGCAAATGGGGAGCAGTATGGAAATATTTCTAATAGATTTAATAAAAGCTGTTTCCTACAAGGACTTTCCTGGGGCATATCTGTACCTCCTCCAGCCTTTCCCTCTACCCATACTCTTCAGGCTTTACCTAGAAAAATGTGGGGTTAGATGTGAGACTCTCCAGGCCCTTTCCTTACCCACTGTATTTTAAAAGATGTATAACTGGGATGAGGGGCTAGAAAGGAGAGAACAGATGCAGCAGATCAGTGGCAAATTGCCCAGATTATTAGCTATCATATTTTAGGATCCTTCCCCAACTTGGCATTTTCAAGATGTATTGGACTAAAAATCCTACTATATCCCCAACGTGCCATTAGATTGTGGCAAATCTGGAAAGTATCAAGTTGAGGAGAGCAGCTCCAAAAGATCACTTTTTAAGGAACCAACAACAGAACATCCCACTCACTCACTCACAACAGTTTGAACCCATTGCCATTTTCTTCTTCAAGTCTACAATTTTTAATGTCAAAGTTATATCTGCAATTTAACTTGTTTTAAAAATTCACTATCCAATAATAACATTAGATTTTTGAGCTCACTGATGCTTTAAAAGAGAGCCAGGGTGGTGTAGTGGTTTGAGTATTGGACTAGGACTTTGGGAAACCAGCATTTGAATCCTCACTCAGCCATGGAAACCCATTGGGTGACCTTGAGCAAGTCACACTCTTTCAGCCTCAGAGAAGCACAATGGGAAAACCCCCTCTGAACAAATCTTGCCAAGAAAACCCTGTGATAGGTTCACCTAAGAGTCACCATAAGTTAGAAATGACTTAAAGAGACGCAATAACAAATGTTTAACAAAATGTATGAGATTTCCCCCCACTAATATTCCAGTTCCAAAAGTCTGCCTCTGGTGCTATGCCCTGAAATAAAGCATTCTTTAGGTGGGATTTAGAACACTTTGGGTGGGAACTTGTGGTTTCTCCTTTCTTTTCTCAGTGTGATATAGGCATTTTCTTCTGTTTGAAATAAATGGGAAGAAAAATAGGAACGATGGGCAGGGGAACTCTGGAGGAAAAACTCTGTCCAGACTAGTGTAAACCAACAGAGCTTTGGAAGTAGTACAGGATCTGGCAGTTTAGCCCAGTCCTGCCACAACACCACTTAGAAATTATCATTAAAACATTGAATAAAATAAACAAATTCACCAGCAGAAGCAAGAAAACTCAGCTGTGAGAAAGATTTGGCGGGGTGGGGACAGGTTTTATGGAATTGCACAATTTAAGTAAGCTTTTGCTGTTTTGTGAAACATATTGTCTACAGTTCTTGCCCAAATTTGTAGAGAAAATGATCGGACAATTGTATAGAGCCAGTATAGTAGAGTAAACCTTTCCAGAGTTTGACAAAAACAGGCTATGTCTTTTACCGAATAGTTTGCAGTTAAAGGCAAATGAGTGTGCTTTTATGAAGGATGCACTGTAGTTCTTTGGTGTGGGAGAGATTACAGCATAGTCCAAGCAAAACATTAAGAAGATTTTTTGCCAGCTGGAATGAACACATGGCTGCTAATCATTATTAAAAGGTTAATCCACATTTTAGTGGAATTTATTTTCTCAAAATTCTTCTTTCACAAAGGGCCAGTTAATTATACAAGTAAGTAGTAGGACTCCTGTTTATTTGACATCTGCCCAACAAGTCAAAATTTAACCACTTTACCTACTGTTTTTACTGCTTTTAATTGCACTGTGATTTATTTATTTATTTATTACTGATTGTCTCTGGGAGACACTTTGGGTCTCATTCTGAGAGAAAGGTGTCATACAAATGCAATTTATAAATAAATAAATACAATCAGGTAATACAAAAAAATCTCTGGTTAAATGTGTGCATATTAGGCTTGAATAAGTAGGCGTCTTTGACCATCAGTCTAACTAACTTCCTTATTAGTTCTTCAGTTCTTCTCTGGTTTACAATGCAATTTAAAGAAAAGGCTGATATGTTTAAAAAACTTAGATGCCAGCAGGATTTTCTTGGAACCAGTTTTTTTTTTTAATTGGTAATTGTTTATTGTTAGACCAGTATCCAGTGTTAGTTGCTTCTTTTTAATCATTTTATTTTATAGTACAAGAAATGCCATTCAGAAACAAATCATTCAATTAACATAGGTTCAACCAAAACAATTTTCTTTAAAATAACACTTTTTATGTTTTTTAATATTTTTATTAATTTTATAATCATACATTATAATTTCCAATCAATACTTATTTAGTATAACACATAAAATAATCACAATTTTTCTATCAACTAATTTCAAAAGTTAACATAAATTCTTTACTATGATTCTTTTCATGAATATTACTTCCCCTACCCGCCCCCACCTCAGTGCTCCCCTTCACCGGAGCCATTATCCCTTACCTAATCTTTCCAGAATCTCATTTCTTCTCGTGGAGGTAACCTCCCATCTTTTGTCTGTAATACTTCTTTAACAAATACTTTCCAAATTTTATCAAAATCATTTTCTTTCCAACTTCCTCTTGTTACTTTAATTCTACATGTTAACTTATCATTTATTGCCATTTTCCAAACTTCTTTATACCATTCCTCCCCGTACATTTATTTGCATTTTCCAATGTCTTGCTATAATTAATCTTGCTGCCGTTAATAAATTTGTTATTAAATCCTTTTCTGCTTGGTTCTCATTCTCTCCATTATAAATTGACATCAATGCTATGCTCGGTTTCCTTTCTATATTTCTATTCAGAATATTCTCTATTTCTATAAAAAACATTTCCCAAAACTGCTGTACAAATTTACCATTCCACCGCATATGCATATATGTACCTATTTCTTGACAACCTCTCCAACAATATTTAGAATTATTTTTGTCTATATTATGCAGTCTTGCTGGTGTCAAATATGATCTCCATATTATTTTATAGTAATTTTCTTTTATCCGTATCGACATATTTTTTAGATGTCTTTGTTTCCAAATCTTATCCCATTTATGATCTCCAATTCTTTGTTTCAAATCTTCCTCCCATATTCTCCTTAAATATTCCCCTTTGTCTTTTTTATCCTTATTTTTTTATCAATATTTTATATAATTCACTTGTAATACCTTTCAAACTTTCATTATCATCCCTCTTGGAACCAGTTTGGAGGGAGAGAAGATTGGGAGACCTCAGTATGACATCAAGATCCTGTTCTTGTTGGTGCGTTGGAGCCTCTCCCCTTGCCTCCCACCTGCCAGGTCCCTATCTCTCCTGCTGGTATACTCACTGCAGGTTGAGAACTCAGTGAGCCAAGTTAGCCATGAATGTTCAGGGGAACTGAAGGAGATACCTGAATTGAGAAAAAAAGGAAGTGGGAGTAGAAATGGAAGTAGAAACAGGTCTTATAAACAGGAGCATGCTTGGGAAGAGGATTGGTAACTTGCATTCTTTCTTCTGTAGCAACCAGGTGCCATTCACTATATCTAATTCTTTAGATGTCAGCAGCAACCTCTCAGCATTCACTGTATTCAGTGACAATAAAACCATATGCTTTGACAGGCTGCTATCATTGTTCCTGAAAGTGCAAAGCAACCTATTTCAATCTAGTATTCAGTAGCAATGCCCAGATAGGTTTGACATCAAGGAAGGACTGCTTGTAAACTTCATAAAATGTATGTCAGGTACCTGAATAATAGCTCCCACACTTCAGTCATGTCTACAGGACACTCTAAGACCTAGGGACTTTATGAGACACACAAAATAAGGTGTCATAACGACACCACATAACCGTGAAAGAGCATGCAGATCAGATGACGTCATTCTTTCATGGTTAAAATTAGCCCAAAACCCATACCTTTTTATTGACGGCTGAAGCTGTCAATAGATTTCCCCATGGTGCTTTAGTGCCGGCATTGCTGGTGTGCAAAACCTCAGGCCATTTAACTCTTGTGACTGCAGCGAGAATGGCTTGTCCAATGCAAACACTTCCGGGTGAGATCGGGACATACAGGTAAGTTTCACTCTATTTATGACCCTCCCCAGGTTACTTGGGACTTTTAAAGTGGGTGTGTATGCTTTTTAAAACGTCATGCTTTATTTAAATTTACCACGTGACAAACTCTTGCAGGATTTCGAATGAGGAAGTGAACGGGGCTTCGTTCACTTACTCTTCATTTCTGGAGCTGCCTTTGCCAGGAAAGGAAGGTAAGTGCGGGGGGGGGGGCAGTCTTTTGCCGGCATAAAAAATCTATTTTTTATGCCGGCAAAAGAAAGTTTTAAGGGGCTAGTCTGATAAAGTCCTAGCACTTGCCTGTTTATGTCCACTAGTGACATATATTTTCTGTTTTGAGGGTCTATCCCAACACATCCAAACCTTGTTTGACCACAGCTGGTCATTTTGATAGATATTGTCTTTTTTTTAACCAAGAACTGGTATTTAGCAGTTTGGTAAGTAACCAATAACTCTATGTAAAGGTGATTCAATGATGTGTTTGTCCAGTTTGGGGAGTTATAAATTGTTATTGAGAAGGTTATATGCTTTCATTATTTAGAATACACTGCATCAGAAAATGGTAGATTGCATGCTGACATTTTCTTAGACCTCCAATGAGTAGGACTGTGTATGGTGGGAAGAAGTCCATCCTTTATCCTTCTCTTTTTTAAATAAATGTTTTCAACAAGAATCTCGAATCAAGCAAAATTATATTCAGTGGAAGAGAATATTCATGTTGTGTATATGGCTGAGTTTTATGTTCTCTCTGATTGTAGGAGAAAGATTATGGTGTTCTTGTGAATGCTTTCAGGAATAATGTTGTTTTCTGGGCTGGTGAGGGCAGCATAATTATTTGGAAACAAACTTGGAAACATAAAAACAAAAACACATGTTTTCCACACCTTTGTTATTGTGTGCCTTCAGGTTATTTCTGACCTAAGGCCACTTCAGGGGGTTTTCTTGGCAAGATTTGTTCAGAAGGGCTTTGCCTTTACCTTCCTCTGAGGAAACAAAATTAAGAACAAATTTCTCAGCACACAAACTATGGAGCAAAAGGTGGTAGCTTTGATATGAGGTCTGGCATTGTCTACTGGCATTGGCCTATATCTGCATAAATCAGAAGTAAATTACCTTATTCAGTACAGCAGTCGTTGAGAACAGATTTGTTGTTGTGTGCCTTCAAGTCATTTCCAACTTATGGTGACCTTAAGGCCATATCATGGGGTTTTCTTAGCAAGGTTTGTTTAGGGAGTGTTTGCCTTTGCCTCTCTCTAAGGCCGAGAGAATGTGATTTGCCCAAGATCATTCAGTGTGTTTCCACGGTTTAGTAGGGATTCGAACCCTGGTCTCTAGTGTCATAGTCCAATGCTCAAACCACTGCACCGCATTGGCTCTCTTTTCCACACCTTTAAATTGAAAGAAAGAAAGAAAGAAAGAAAGAAAGAAAGAAAGAAAGAAAGAAGCATGCTGTATTCCAGCCTTCAAATGCCCCTCAGATTTTTTGACTTCTGATTCCATGATCCTTTACCATTGGCCATATTAACTGAATGTGATGAGAATTGTAATCCAAAACATCTAGAGGACACCAGGTATGGGAATACTGGTTTTTTCATGGTGCATTTGTATTACTCTCTTGAGTTCTATGTGCATGACTTTTAAAATGAATATTCCAAACACAGCTATGAACTGTACAAGGCTTTGCATTTTAAGAAAGGAAACAAACTCCAACATACCATATATGTAACAGGAGAAGATGGATTCTTTTTCATAGGGCTCATCTATACATGCCCCAAAAGCCCGTAGTGCCCCACAGAAAAAGCAAGTTGCAGCAGCTGCAACTTGTCTTCATGGTGGTTTTATCCCCAGCAGCCCCCATAAGGTTCATGTCCCAGATGACAGCTGAGGAAGGGAGAAGAGGGTTAGAGAGCCCTCTTCCCCCTTCCTCGGTCCTACAGGAGCAAGCCAGACAGTGGAGAAACCAAGGGAGGGTGAAAAGGGCTCTTTCACCCTCTTTCCCCTTCCTCGGCCCCATGAGTGGATGAGCAGGCAGCGGAGAAGCCGAAGGGTGGGGAAATGGCTCTTTCGCCCTCTTCCCCCTTCCTCGGCCCCACAGGCGGGTGGGCAGTGGAGAAGCCAAGGTAGGGTGAAAAGGGCTGTTTTGCCCTCTTCCCCCTTCCTCGGCCCAATGGGTGCACGGGTGGGTGGTGGAGAAGCCGAGGGAAGGTGAAAAGGGCTCTTTCGCCCTCTTCCCCCTTCCTTGGCCCCATGGGTGGGCAAGCGGCAGAGAAGCTGAAGGTTAGGGAGAGGGCTCTTTCTCCCTCTTCCCCCTTCCTTGGCCCCACAGATGGGTGGCAGAGAAACAAGGCGGGTGATCGGCAATGGGATGGGGGAGGGAACTGGGGGAGGAAGAAGAGGAGGAGAGAGCCCTCCTCCCTTCTCCACCCCCGGCAGTGGTAGAAACAGCAGCAGGGGTGGGAATGACAGCCACACACACACCTTCCCCATCCTGATCACTCAGGAGGGGGAAATGGTGGCTCTAGGCACTTGCCTTGCTAGCATGCCCCACCCCCTATGCTTGTCTGGCCAATCAGGGGCGTTTCCTCTCATTTGGGCAAGTGAATCGGATTGATTTGCTTGTCCTAACAAGCAGGAATGCGACACACCCTGTTGTTCTTTTTAAAAGACAAGAAAAGCCGCAAAGGCTTTTCTGATGAGTTCTTTGGCCTTTTTTCACCTCCACCTTCACAACAGAGCGAAATCACATGGAATGCAATTAGGACAGATAGGGTTTTCCTCGCATTCTGTGAGGAGTTTTTTCACTGTTTGGATAACCCCATAGTCTCTGTGCCTCTCAAATAGGGGTTGTCTGCATCTTCACAGAGCCAGTCAGAAACTTCTAAAGATGAGAAGAGCATTTTTGGTGACAGCCTCACCTACCTAGTACCACATATAACACTGAGAGGCTCCTCTCGGTTCCTTTTCATCAACCAAAACTGCAGCATCATGTTGGAACTTCTCAGTCCTTCAAGACTGCATCTTCAGCTTCACTGAGTGTTTCTTTTATTTTCTTCTACACCAATCATATACAATGTTTTTCTTCATCTTCATCCATTTTGGTCATCATCCAAAAACTAAATAAATTCTTCTTTCATTTGGCTTTCAGGCCCATGGAATCAGTCTTGATTGTTCATGATATCAAGGCCTTTCTTTAAAAAGTAGATTGATTGTGCCAATGCAACACCCCAGACAGACAGCCATTCTCACATGCTTAGGTGAGGGACACACTGAGAAATGTCAGGTTTGCCGAAACAAAACAGAGCCTTATAACCCACTTATATTGCCTGAAGATCACAGCTGTGGAGAAATGCTTACAGATTTCCAGTTCTCCAGGTATATACTGTATTCCCATCTGCCACCATGATCAGAACAACAACTTACAATTGTTGACTTCTGTGAAGACACACCCAACTAAAGGTGGTGGCAGGTTTGGGTGTGCAATGCCAGTACCCTGGTGAGATCAAACTCCTTTACCCAAAAAGGCTCTGATGCTGAATATCCAGTTCAAAAAAGGGGGAAGTTTATTTTAAAGAACAAAAGAAAAGGGCTTTCTCCTCCCCAGCTCTAAAAGGCTTGAAATGAAAGGTACTTTACAGTTGGAGTTTCAGCGGTCTTCAGGGTGACGTCTCTCTGGGTTTTATCTCCTCACTCAATGGAGCTGGTGCAGGGTCTTTCAGCTCCTGATTCCTCTGACTGTTGTAACTAATTTGGCTGATGACTGTTGGTAACTAATTTGGCTGATGACTATTGGTAACTAATTTGGCTGATGGTGTAAGAAATGCCCTTCCCGGCTGTCTGGGCCTGATTGCCACCAGAACTGCTCTCTGCAAGCTCACAGCAAAGACTGCCCAAAGGAACAAAAAGCTTCTAGGTGAACAGAGCTTGCTGGGAAAGGACAAACCAAACCTGGAAAAATGCAGGGGAATTCTTAGCTCCTCCCACAAGTCTAATACAATGAAGTATTCCTATACTCAGACATGCTAAGGCCTTGAAAAGAAAACAAAGGAAAATGCAGGGGAGATTTAAACAGTCCTGGCTGGACATCACAACTTCACTATCCGTCATAGTGTTTGAAAGTGAGGTCTTGTCTATATGGTCAAAATAATACGAATGGTATGTGTATATACTGCGATACTTTCATACAGACATGTGCATAAATACATGTCATTCGGAAGGTGGCAGCCAAATCCACTGCAAAGTTCCACCTTTCACATGACAGCTCTTCAGATACCACCCCAAGACTAGCACAACCCTGTTTATGTCCACTAGTCAATGGTAGATGTATTTTCTACTGTGAGGGCCCTCCCCAACACACCTACACCTTGTTTGACCACAGCTGGTCATTTTGACAAACCTGGTCTTTTGCCAGGATCTGGTATTCAGTAGCTTGGTAAGTAGCTAATATCTCTATGTAAAACTGATAAGTATTTGGGGGGCTTTGGTCTGTCAGCAAAATAGCAATCCACCAACTAGTAGCAGTCTCAAGCTTTGCTGCTATTTAAAGTGGTGGTCCATTGACCAATGCCGATACATAAGCCATTAGCTGCCAGTCACATGAAAGTTTCCAAGAGAGAAAGAAACAAGTGTAAGCCAATGTCTGCAATAATATCATGGGGGACTTCGTCAAAAATCTAACTGAAAATAAGATACACTACATCCACAGCATTTCCTGATCCACCATCTCTGTTTTCAAACTGCTCACAGAAAGGAAGCTAATTAGTTAGTGATTTAATGACTCAGTTTATCAAATATTTTCCAAGCTATAGGCCTGCATATTCACACTCCTGATCTAAAATAGACACAGTTCTGATCTGGACCAGCAGACATAGTATGAAAGTTTTAAACCTTCTCTCACGCATGATTTTTGTTTAAACCCTGCACCAACATAAAAACTAAAAAGGCAAAAGAACACTTCATTGGCAGCCAATGAAGTTTCTTTTTTTTTTCTTTTTTTCTTTTAACCCTCATGAGAGGGAGAATTAAAATAAAAACCAGGTGTGGAGGAAGATTTAAAACTGCCTTCCCTTATACAGGTCATGAAAATGCATGCTTAATTTAGAGTTTTGGGTTTTTTTTAAGGTAAGGATCTTAAACTACATACTACAGGACATATGCAACATGTAGATTGCACTTTCACATCTTGCTGTCACTTTCTTCTGAGTACAGCACATTTGAGAACAGAAACTGTAAAAGTTCTTAAGAACATCAGTGGAAAATACTGTTAGAGAACAGATGGAATGACTCATAGAAAATGTGAGAGAATGTACAAAACAATTGCCTAGTATGTCTTGTAACACAAGGAAGCAGAAAGTGGTTGAGGTAACTTAGATGACAAAGCATCCAAATTCATAACTTCCGTGGGGTCGTGGCATGCAGCTAAGAGTGAAAGAAAATAATTTTCAGACTCCAATTCCAGTTTTTTTTCAGCCATGGTTTAGGTGGGTTTTTTTTTACCTCTCCTCCAGACAACCTTACCAAGGATGCCTATCACAAAAGCAACACTCAGTGTCATAATTCCATTTACTTTCCTCTCTATGATGTGACAGTCTCTGGAAGCAAGAGCAATGCCTGTCACCATGAATTCTGAGTGGTTCTGCCCATTCAAAATCACCCCAAATAAAATATTGTGACTTGAATAACAGCTCATTCTAGGGAGGTTTCCTTTTGGTCATGGTACCAAATGAGGTTCTGATGTGCTCTGTTTTATTAATTAGGTTCTTTTGAAAAGCTTCAAGAAGAAATGTTCTAATGTAGATTTCATGTATTTGTCACAGTTTCTTCCCTGCAACAAATTATGAATTAAATATATAATGGAAACACAATCTATGAGTAAAAGCAACAGGATTAATGTGGATAGACCCTTAGGCCTTTTATGTGCTGTGGTTTTCAGCACAGATTTAAATGCAGAGTCCACCCACACAAATGTTTCTGCAGAATTTAAGCTTGCACAGTTCTTTCTGTGCTTTCTGATTTATTCTGTATATGAGTATTTCTTTCAAAAGAATGCTTCAAGGTCTATATAGGTGCAGACTATCCGCAAAACCAATATTCACTGGAATGTGATTTTTTTTTCTTCACCATTTTACATTTGTGGTACATTGCCCTTTTTAATTATACCACTACTGCTAAATTATTATGTCTGTATGTGGACTTGTTTCAGACCTCATACATAGGCTCCTAGTGGCTTTAATACACGTCAGACACATCTTCATTTTTTTTTTACCACACACGGCTATGGTACAGCAAACTGTACAGTCTCAAAATTGTGCCTGCAGAGCTGGTTATGCATTTACCCCATCACTTTTCAAACCAGTCAGCCCGCTGAACATCAAGTTACAAGCTATCCTTACTAAGCTACTATTTTACAGCCATGGTCTCTCATCTGCAATACAAGATGGAAGCATATACATGAAGTACAGTAAGACCCCCTTCCAAGACACACACACACTCCACATGGATGCCTGAAACTGCAGATGGTACCGAACCCTATATTTTCAGACTGCGGTTGACTACTTAAATTTAACCCACTACCACAGAGTTAAGAGGAGCTTGGAAACTATGCTTCATATGGCTGGGAGAACTCCACACACACACACCTGCTGCCGCACAGAGGGTGGGAAAACCAATCTACTCCCAACTTTTCTCTCATCACTTTCTCAACAAATGGTTTCAGAACAAGCAGAAGGTAGGAGGTCAACCTTCAGCCCAAGCATACTATAGAATCACACTGGAGGACCAAGAAATGCCCACAAACACTTACGTTTTCTTGGTAGCAGTGATCACAGGTAATTAAAACCACAGATGGGAGGGGATTACTGTATTGTCCAGAATTTCAGGAACATAAACAGTATGCATGGTTGGAGTGAATTAGTATACAAAGGGGTAAGAAACAAATTCAGAACCAGGAAGTACTGATACTGAGTATTATTAACAGTAGACGTTCACAGAATTTTGCTAAGACATGCAGGCTCTATCTACGCTATCTGGTGAAGTAATAAGCCCTCATCCTGATTTAAACTTTGGGTTGTAGACTGGAACTTCCCAATGAATTGTAACTCAGCAGTCACTATAATCACCTTTTGAAATTTTTTGAGTCACAAAGGCTACTCTGAGGTCAGTGAGTGAGTTGATTCCTGTTTATTTCCTAGCACAGGTCATCTCTAAAAGGGCTAAAAGCAGACCAATAGAGATCAAGATGATGATGATGATGATGATCTTTATTTCTTACCTGCTTCTCCCCATGGATCGAGGCAGGGAACAAAACAGACCAATATACAACACCTGTTAAAAGCACATAACATCTATTAAAATGCATAACATCAATCCAAACATGACAAAACCCATTAAAACAATTAATCCTTATTTAAAATTAATAATTTAAAATCCATAATTTAAAAATCATCTGGATAGACTTGCTGGGAGAGACTGGTTTTAATCCTTTTTTGAATTCAGACATTATGCATATTCAGCTGTCTAATCTCTTCCGGCAGGTCATTCCAGAGTGTAGGGATGGCTGAAGAAAATATCCTATTTTTCTCTTGCAAAATATGGGGCCCAACTATGACAACTTGATTGGACATCTTTTCCAGAAGTGGATTCACATTCAGAGGTAGCTATGTTGTCCATGCAGCAAAACCAAATCCACAAAAAAGTGATACCTTTATTGGCCAACCATATGCAAAACACATGATACAAGCTTTTCAAGCTCTACTGGCTTCTTCATCAGACAAAAGGTGTTAATATAGAAAGAAAGGAAGGAAGGTAACGATGGTGGAGTCTACATGCTGTTTCAGATGTTCCGTGTGTTGTTGTCCAGGTGAGGGATCTCATGCAGGCAGAGGCCACTCCTACTTCCTGGCCATGTGGAGTTTAGACAAAATACAGTAAAATTAAAACTTTTTGCAGCAGTGAGGCAACTTCTATGGCATTTTAAAACAATACAGGGGCATGGCAAGCAGTGGCAGCAGGGCTCTTGCTCTTTCATCTGTGGGTGTGTGAGGGCAATTGGCAGAGGCTGCAGTACTCCTGCTTGTTCATTCACAGGCATGTGGAAAGGGGTGCTACCACCGCCGCCAGTCACCATCTCCCTGGGGAAGCTGCTCACCACCCTGTGGGTGGGTGGGGGTGCTCTTGCTTGTTTGTTTGCAGGCAGGCATGCCACCACTGCCACCAAGCGCCTTGTCCCTGAAGAAGCTTATCATCACCCTGCAACTGGTGGTGGTGCTGGCAGTGGCACTCCTGCTCATTTGTGAGTGAGCAAGTGGGACAGTCGCCACCACTGCCAATCCCAGTGTCCCTGCAGAAGCTGCTCGAAGGTGGAAGTGGGGTGGCTGGCAGGCTCCTTGGAGGAGCCTTAAGAACGTGCATCTCACAGGATACCTGGCAGCCAGGGCTTGCCACTATCTCTACTGCTGCTGTACACCATTTTAAATAGGGGCTTGACCATTTGCATTTTTTTTTTTGTATCCATGGGAAGTCCCAGAACCAATCTCCCACAGATATTAAGGGCCCACTGTACCCACAATGAGTAGGTCCAGCCCACTGTGCTTGAAATAGCTTTTCAGCAGTACCTGCTGCTGCAGCACACATGCATTTTTACCCCCTTTATGGGATACATGTCCCCCCTTAAATTATCTTTTTTATAAATTGAGTGTCTCCATTTGGTGTAAAAGTAAGTAGAGCAGAGCAAGCATGTTTGCAAGTTGCATCCTGTCTTCATTCCTGAGCAACCTGACCTCATATCCCATTTCTGGATTAAAATGTAGATTAGAACACGGTTGTCTTTGATTTTCATACTTCTCCAAATTTTGGTCTAGTTCTCAACTCAAAGGTATCCCCAATATATATAAAAATACATATTACTACATAAAATCTGCAAAAAATGTGTATTTTATGATATAGTGCATACATACATCTCTGTTCTGTGAAAAAGTATGTTAGCAAATAATGTTCATTTTTGTGCTTTAAAAAAATCAAAGATTTATTCAGAAATAAAACAGAACATACTTTTGTCATGTGACTAGAACTTATTTTCCATGTCTGCTGAATTTCACTACCCAATGGATTTATCTAGAAGTCAAGGTTGCAGTTAGGGTGATTGATAAAGAACTAAAAGATCGTAGTAACTACAGGACCATTGCACAAATTTCCCATGCAAGCAAAGTCATGCTCAAAATTCTGCAGCAAAGACTACTTCCATATATGGAGCAAGACATTGCAGAGATGCAAGCAGGGTTCAGGAAGGGAAGAGGCACATTGCAAATATACTCTGGAAAATGGAGAACACCAGACAATTCCAGAAAAAACCAGCATGTGCTTTATAGACTACAGATGCCTTTGGCTGCATAGATCACAAAAAGTGATGGATTGCTCTTAAAGAAATGGGTGTATCTTTACATTTGATTGTCCTGATGTGTAACCCCTACTCAGAACAGGAGGCTACCGTTAGAACAGAATACAGAGAAACATAATGGTTCCCAATTGGAAAGGGAGTCAGACAAGACTGCATTCTATCATCCTACTTGTTCCACTTTTATGCAGAAAATATCATACACAGAGCAGGTTTAGATTCGGAGGGAGGAGGAGGAGGAGGCATGACTCACTAGAAAAGACAATAATGCTAGGAAAGGTGGAGGACAGTAGAAAGAGAGGAAGGCCCCATACTAGATGTATAGACTCAATCAAGAAGGGTATGTCCCTGAGCCTGCAGGACCTGAGCAGAGCAATTGAGGACAGCGGCCTTGGAAGTGTCCATTTGACAGGGTTGCCATGAGCTGAAGTTGACGAGATCTGTTAACAACAACAATGTGCTCTCCCCACCCCACATCATGCATTTGTACTGTACTAGATTAATCCAGTGCTGCTGTAATGAAATGCTGCTCCTGTGACTGCACTGAAAGCTATAATCTGGATGCAGTCATTGTATTCTAAGGAGGAGAGGGCTTCAAGTGCATAGTCCATACTTTTTTGACTGTCTAATGGATGGCACAGCAGGACTCTTGTGCAGTGTTGTTTGGAAAGCTTGAAAATACAAAAGAAGTCAACCTGGATGGATTTTTAAGAAGTGAGGCAAGAAGTGTCTGTTTTGCCAGAAGCAACAGTGTATCAATCTAACACTAAAATATGTTTATTGATCTAAAAGGGAGTAGCTCTCTAAACACTCATTTCAGCTTTGAAAGCGCTGTGTTTGTTCGCTGCCAGAAGGTTTTTGTATTTATATATCTCCTTTTGTATTTATATTTATTTTAATAGAATTTTGTCCTACATAAAATGTTTAATCATGCTCTTTGGCTTTAAAAACAAGGACAACTATCTTCAAAAGAAAAGGAAAGGGGAAAAAAAGGATGGATTGTTAATTGAATGCCTATCTATAGCATCTGACAGAAATCTCTTAAATACTGGCAGCAACAGTAGAGTTGGGAAGGTTGTCTTATATTCCACCTAGCAGACAATATGGAAATCTGGTACTTTTGTTTTAATCCAGTGTGTTCCTGTTGTTACTTCTCTAGTCCAAAGATAATTTTATATTTGTTGTTTTGTGCCTTCAAGTCATTTCTGACTTACGTCAACCCTAAGGAGAACAAATCATGGGGTTTTCTTGGAAGAATTTGTTTGGGGGGTGTACCTGTGCCTTCCTCTGAGGCTGAGAGAGTATGACTTGCCCAAGGTCACCCAGTGGGTTTCCATGGCCAAGCGGAGATTCATAAACTATGTTATTTATAGGAAGGTATGTTGCTTTATGACAGCCAGCATGGTGTAGTGATTTTGAGCTTTAGACTATGCCTTTGGAGACCAGGGTTCAAATCCCAGCTCAGCCATGGAAACCCACTGGGTAACATTGGGCAAGTCACATTCTCTCAGCCTCAGAAGAAGGCAAAAGCAAACCTCCATCTTCCCAAGAAAAACCCATGAAAGGATCGCCATAAGTCAGAAATGACTTGAGGGCACACAGCTACAACAAAATTTTGCTTTATAGACAGGTTGCTTTTGCAGTTTTTCTTCTTTTCCTAACTTTTACATGATATACAGTAGTATTGTAAGATGCTTTAAGTCTTTTTTTAGCAGGGGGAAGCATATATAATATTGAAAGTATTGCAGTTGTTGTCATAATAACAGATTGTGGGATCTTTTTTTCTTTCTGGAAGGGATCTGAATTTTCATTTTGATAAAGATTTTAATGAATAAGAGCAGCTGCCGTGCTATAGACATAAGTGTTGTTAGAAAACTAGGCACCAAGTACTTTTTTCTGTGGCACAAGTTATGTAATTTTGGAGGTTCTGCAGCAGAATCCTTTCCCCAACAAACATGTAGTTATATAGTGAACTGAAATATGTACGGTTGATCCCATAGTTACTATTATTCTCTTCAGGATGCATTTGTGTTAAGGAACTAACACATGGCATTATTATTTCATATATTCACAGGATCACATGTTTATTCTCCTTGTTTAAAAAAATACCTAGCCTCCAACCTTCAGTTTTGTGTTTGCAATTAGTAATAATACCATAGAATCACACCTGCATTGAAAGAATGGGAAACATTACACCTTTTTTTAATGTTCCTCTTGTGCCCACAATCAGGGTGGAGAAGAATGCATAAGGAGAGAGTAATCATGATGAGTACATACTCTTAAACTGCAAAGCACATTACAGCATTTATCTAATTAAACAGAGTATTAGTGGCATTTGTTACCCTTGTGACTTCTGATAAGGATTCCACATTTTATGCATTCCTCTACTTTTCTCTGAGTGGGATTTTTGTGCTGTTACTGTGTGAGTGCAGCAAAAAGCTTGAGGAATCTTTTGAGACAGGTACACACATGCACCCTTCATCCTTGGACAGCTAGTGAGTAAAATACCAAGCAAATGGAATAAATTAAGTCAAGGGAGAGCAGGCATCCTTGACTTTTTGTGAGTTTGTTTTTGTAAAGAGTTTAAAGGCACCCCAGGAGGTTATTTTGGCCATTGTGTAAAAACTCCTGGTACCAAACAGTGAATTTTATAAACAAGAAAAAAAATGGACACTTTATGTTGCAAATACAAGGGTTAACAACAGGAAGAATGAACTCAATGACATAGAATGTTGGTGATTTTAAAATGGTAAAAGGAAGCTAGTGCAATTAAGTATAAAACATAATCGAGTTTTAGTGTTCTAGGCCAAAGGATGTCATCAAAGCTAAGGAGGGCATAATTGCCTTATTAGTCTTCATTTGCTTCAAAATGCACTGTGCAAATATTCACTCAGCTATTACAGGGAAAAGTTCCTTCTCAGGGCTTCCATGTTATTCATCTTGTTAGTTGTCTTTCAATAAATAAAGAATTAGGTGCTCTTTAGATATAAGGAACTTTCCACGGTTGTATTCAGTTTAAACACGTGTGAATATTGACACTGAATTATGCTCATTGCCATTGTGTTTAAACCAATTCTGTGTGGTGATCAGCTACATATGATTTGGGAGAACAATTGTCTGTAGAAACTTACTGTGTTTCTCAAGGTTTTGTTGGTTGTGGTTAGATTTGCATTCCTACCTATTAGAGCTACAGGTAATAGGTAAACAGTAAAGATAACACAAAGTAATTTAGGAAATGAAATGCTGTTGTAAGAGGAAGGCACATTTCCTCTGTTTTAATAGTTTTAAATGGTCTGATATCTGTTATTTATTTATTGGGGAGAAAGGAAAACCTATACTCTAAAATGCTTTCTTTATATAGGTTATAGTTTTATTATTTATCTCCATAGTTTCCTTTCGTGAAAAAAATATTTTTTAACCAGTTAGTCTGAAGGGCAAAAATAAGGGACCCATTCTCACCAATCTTGGAAGGAATTCCACATCCAAGGTACACAGAAGACCCTCCACAGCTTCAGTTCTCCAGTGGGACATATAACAGGGCTTCGGATACTTAACATAAACCAGACAGGTTCATATGGGATACTACTAGTAATCAGCATCACTTTGAAATTGATTGAACAGGCAACCAATCTGCCCAGAAAACATTTGTGGATGATAGTAGGCAACACTTAAATTGTTTAAATGTGTAGTGGGAAATCTTGTATTAACTGCATGTGTGGATGTCATGTGGGCTATCTGGGAATCATGTTCCCTCCTTGACCTTTTAATTATTTCTCACAGCACAATAATGAAGAGGCTGTTTTCTACTTTTAGTTTTTGGTTTGATTCTTACACAATTGCATTATTTAGAGAGCCAGCATGGTGTAGTGGTTTGAGCATTGGACTATGACTCTGGAGACCATGGTTCAACTCCCCACTAAGCCATGAAAACCCACTGGGCAAGTCACACTCTCTCAGCCACAGAGGAAGGCAATGGAAAACCCCCTCTGAATCTTGCCAAGAAAACTTGGTTGCTGTAAGTTGGAAACGACTTGAAGGCACACTACAACAACAATATACATTTACAACTGAATCAGATCTGGTGGGAAGTCATAGATGTTCTTATATATCACATAATAAACTGCTTTACCATCTAGAACACTGGACTGACAGGCAATTGATTGTCCATGTGTAGGTCAAAGACAGCTCCCTTGCCCATCATAATATATTAGACCATTCTCAAAGTATTTGACTGTAATGTGTTGGATACCAAAGTGAGCATAGTATAAACTTTTTTGAAGCATGCTCAATTATTGTAGTCTAATCCTGAGCCTCCATACGAAAAATGCAGACAAGCTGTGGCTTATATTGTGAGGTGCAAACAAAACTTATGTAGGAGGGAATGTTTGGACTCGCTTAGGGAGACCTGTGTTCAAATCCCTCTCCAGCCATGAAACTTTCTGAGTGGCTTCAAACTCTCTGTCCATCTCTTTTAGAATGGTTGTAAGAAAAAATGGAATAATATCAATAGTGCCATCCTGACCTACTCGAATAAGAGCCCAAGCCCATACAAGGGATGTTATGTGAGCTATCAAATAGCAGCACTCATAAAAGAAACACCTCTGTTTAATCACTTGTGTGTAGGTGTATGCCTGACTGTATTCTGTTACAGACAGAACCCTATAAGCCTATAGTTTTCATGATGCCCCTTTCCCCCAAGGATTCAAATGCCCATGAACTGGAAAAGTGAGGGAGGGGGTGTCACATCAGTTGAGACTGCAGCTCTAGGTTCTTGGTGGAGTATCCTTTCTTAGTGCCATTTGCAGAACTGATGCAAATAACATTGAGTTGCCATTAGGAATCCCAGCCCCCTTCTTTTTCAGCTCCTTCATTTCTTATCCCAGCTAGGTTTGATGGGCTCTTCAGTGGGATGGCAGGAACTGCAGTTGGTGTTTTGAGTGGCTTCCAATGTTTTGTTTCACTTGAAGTGCATGAAAAACATGGATCATTTCTGTGCATGCTTTTGGAGCATGCACTAAGGTTTCTGCATCTCTAACCAAGATAAAATCTTGCTATAATTTATCTGCCTGATAATGAGATTCTAGCTTTGAAAATGATTTGACTATTACCTGTAAACAGCAAACACTCAAACAAGAATGAACATAGGTTTATAGCTCACACATTCCTTTATTTGAAAGTTCTGGTTGAATTGCCACTGTGCTCTTCAACCTTGGATGCTATCCAGATACCATAGATGCAAACAAGGGTTTTCATTTACACATCCGGGGTACTTTTTATTGTATTTTTTTAATAGTAGACACAAATACATTCTATGCCCTTTAATTGAACAAGTGTTCAAGAAACAGTACTCTCAAGTCTCTATGCATATGTCTACTGAGTTCCATACTCAACTGCATTTTTCATGCATCTCTGTTTACCAGAAAAAAATAACTTGTGTACAGGAAGCTCCTGCTTATTTGACAGGTATGGGGCTATAGCAGTGTCAGAAACCAGAATTGGTTGAAAAGTAGAACCCATGTTGGGAACAGGAGGGAATTATGGTGGTTCACTTGGGACTGCCTGTGCGTATCCATGGATGCCTGTGGGCACCCACACACTGCTTACAAAGTCTCTCAGTTGGCTTGGTGACTTTCCCCCCTCACTTTGCAAACAGTGTGCACGTGTATGGTCAGTCCCAAGCACGCCTCTGTAGGCAAGAACTGTTGAAAGAGTAGATTCTCGTTGAATGAATAGAATTTGTCCTTATAATTTGCAAGTGTCAAAAGAACGAGTCATCAGATAACAGACCGTCGAAGGGCCAGGGCTTCCTGTATATCATAAAGGCACCACATCCTGTTGATTTTAGAAGTTAAGCAGGGTCAGCCTTGGTTAGTACTTGGATGGGAGACCACAAATGAATACCAGGTGCCACAGGCTTTATTTCATATGAAGGAACTGGCAAAATCACCTCTTGAGTATTCCTTGCCTAGGAAAACCCTATGAAATTCATGCAGTCACCATAAGTCAACAGGCAGCTTGAAGGCGTGTGCACAAACATACACAGAATACTGCCTTCCACATCATGATCTTTCCATGTTATCCTTACCAGTGCTGTGAACTCACGAAGAGGCTATTGTAAGAGGTTTTATTTCTCCAGCTTTAAAAACTAACAGATCCAAATCAATTATGGATGAACAGTGTCCTAGCAACAGTGAGCTATTCATAGTGGATATGACAAAACACTCTTTTTCAATAATGTAGAGAAACATGAGATGGAAAATCACAAATGTGAGATTACTAATTTATTTAATCTAATTAGATATTAGTTCCTTTTCAGGACCAACCTCTCAGAAAGCAACAAGCATACACAAAAGAGAAACAATAGAATACTAGGCAGAATCATAGAATCACAGAGTTGGAAGAGACCACAAGGGCCATCCAGTCCAACCCCCTGCCATTCAGGAATAAACAATCAAATCATTCCCGACAGATGGCCATCCAGCCTCTGCTTTAAAACCTCCAAAGAAAGAGACTCCACCACACTCTGAGGCAGTGCATTCCACTGCTGAACAGCTCTTACGGTCAGAAAGTTCTTCCTAATGTTTAGGTGGAATCTCTTTTCCTGTAGTTTGAACCCATTGGTCTGTGTCCTAGTCTCTGGAGCAGCAGAAAACAAGCCTGCTCCATCCTCTGTATAACATCCCTTCTGTGAAAGAGTGACAGAATTATTCAAGGTATCCAATACTGCATCTAACCTACTTGTTTAGGATCAGTTTGAGATGATATGGTTTGAAGATATGAACAAAATGCTTACCGTAATACATCCGTTCAATGGATTTGTAATTGGTTGACCGGCCGAACCCAAAGGGTGCTCAGCAGTGGCTCCTCTTCGTCTTGGAAAGATGTGACCAGTGGGGTGCCACAGGGTTCTCTCCTGGGCCCAGTGCTATTCAACATCTTTATCAATGACTTAGATGAGGGAATTAGGAGCATACTTATCAAATTTGCAGATGACACCAAATTGGGAGGAGTAGCTAATACCCTAGAGGACAGGATCAAAATCCAGAATGACCTGGATAGACTGGAGAGCTGGGCCAAAGCTAACAAAATGAAATTCAATACAGAGAAATGTAAAGTACTGCATTTAGGGCGGAAAAATGAAATGCATAAATATAGGATGGGAGAGACCTGGCTGAATGAGACTACGTGCGAAAGGGATCTAGGAGTCCTAGTAGACCACAAGTTGAACATGAGCCAACAGTGTGATGCGGCAGCTAAAAAGGCGATTTTGGGCTGTATCAATAGAAGTATAGTGTCTAGATCAAGGGAAGTAATAGTGCCACTCTATTCTGCCTTGGTCAGACCTCACTTAGAATACTGTGTCCAGTTCTGGGCACCACAATTCAGAAAGGATATTGACAAATTGGAGCGTGTCCAGAGAAGGGCAACTAAAATGGTGAAAGGTCTGGAAACGATGCCTTATGAGGAGAGACTTAGGGAGCTGGGTATGTTTAGCCTGGAAAAAAGACGGGTAAGAGGTGATATGGTAGCCCTGTTTAAGTATTTGAAGGGATGTCACGCTGAGGATGGAGCAGGCTTGTTTTCTGCTGCTCCAGAGACTGGAACACGGAGCAATGGATGCAAGCTCCAGGAACAGAGATTCCACCTCAACATGAGGAGGAACTTTTTGACAGTAAGAGCTGTTCGGCAGTGGAACACACTCCCTCGGAGCGTGGTGGGGTCTCCTTCCTTGGAGGTCTTTAAACAGAGACTGGATGGCCATCTGTTGGGGATGCTTTGATCAAGATTTCCTATGTGGCAGGGGGGTTGGACTGGATGGCCCTCGTGGTCTCTTCCAACTCTGCAATTCTATGATTCTATGATTCTATGATCCAACTGTGTGTTCCCTTGGTATTTGCAATTTTGGTGAAATAAAGTGTATAGTGAGTGTTTCTTTATTGGGAAAAGTGATGCCTGCTCCCCTTAAAGAGCCAGTGCTACAATGATTCCTAAAAGAATCCACCCCAGATTTAATTATTCTTGACACTGGTCATCGGAACAACAGAACTACTGAGAATTCCTCCACACCTGGATCAACATCACCCCACTATCACAGATAACCAGATCCAGAGTGTGCCAAATATGTTGCCTTTATTGCCATGCAGGCTATTAAGCTCTAAGCTTTTCCCGACAGAGTGGTCTCAGCATGGACCACATCCAAGACCAGCCAGACAACTTAGGAAAGACAGGCCAGGCCATACACGAAAAGAATCCTTGTTTCTCTTGAGCACCCATCTGTAGACAAAAACACTCAAAAATGAAAGACTGGGACAAACAGGACATCTGGTGAGGGAGAAGAAATCATGGTAGACCACTGCAGTTCTCCTTTCCGTCCTACCCTACCAGATCTTGCCCACTGCACAGAGAACTGAGGTGGGAAAAGGTAGAACATATTGCCCCTTCCCATCTTATCCAACCAGGTCTCTCTGACTGTAATGCCAGCCAAATTAACTTGCTCATCCAAGTTCAGATCCTTGATGGCGCTTTCCCATTTGCTGGTCTCATTCAGCAACAGTATTGACAAATGAAGAGTCCCTATCAAAACTGGAAGATTGGGAAAATGACAATAATGGAGGCCTGTCACCAAGACTACTTTGGATCTCTGAATTGGGCTTTTGTTGTTATTGTTGTGCACCTTCAAGTCATTTCCAACTTATGACGACCCTAAAGTGAACCTGTCACAGCATTTTCTTGGCAAGATTTGTTCAGAGGAGGTTTGCCATTGCCTTTCTCTGAGGCTGAGAGAATGTGACTTGCCCAAGTCCACCCAGTGAGTTTGATGGCTGAGCTGGGATTCAAACCCTGGTTTCCAGAGTCGTCCAACACTCAAACCACTAGCCCACACTGGCTCCCTCGGAGATAGCTTACTCCATATTTTAATACCATTTACTTCAGTCTCTTGGTATCTTTACCCTGAGAAATTTCAAATTCATTCCTTTAACATCTGTTTTTACACTGAAGTTTAGCTTTGTTCTAAACACTGATGGTTAAGGAAGAAAACAGTTTAAAACCCTGTTGGTGACTTTTAATGATGAGCTGCTGAAGTAAAGCTATCATGTATGCTAGCCTGTCTTCTCATTCGTGAGGACCAACATGGCCTTTGTTATTATAAAATATGAGTTGTGAAAAGGTATACTTGTGCTTTCATCAGTTTGTCATTCGTTCTAATAGGGCTTGCCCAAGAACAAAGGCTTGTGAATTGTGCTTGTGGCTGTCTGGGACACATATTTTAAGTTCTTTGTATCTAATGCTTTGTACACAGTAACTGGAGCTCAGCCTGAGAAGGTTAACTGCATTCAGCACTAGTAAATAATCCTTCTCTGATTTAATAGCTATAAAATAATGGATTGAAAAATTTCAGGAACATAATATCATAAAAGCAATGAAATTAAATTTGCTGCAATGTACCAAATGGAAAGCTTTCCTTGTGTACTTGGACCTGCTCCAGTCCTTCCAATCCTTTCTATTTAATCTGCAGTAGTTTAGGATTGAGTCTTCATTAGTAGAATTAAAGAAAAATTCTCTTGAAGGGTGGGTAACTATTTCCCGCCTGCTGTAACATGACAGAAAAGCTGTTCATCCCTCCCAAATCATGTAAAACCGAAATAAGGGAAAACCAAAGTACATGCTGCATAGCAAACACTTTTTCTCTTTTCATTCTTTTTTCCTTGTTGGAAATTAATAATTGAAAAGTTTTCACTTTTGAAATCTTAAATGACATAATATTTCTGAAGGTAACTCCATAATTAATAGTCACCTTGTTTATTGTTGTTGTTGTCAAGAATGTAATGTGTATGAAACCAACAGGGCCAATAGAATTGGTGCTCTGTCTCATTATGTTTGTGATTATCTAGCTTTTATTTGGAGATCACACATTGCTTGTACCTCACAGGATAATAATAGACATTCAATAACTTTTGAGTCATACAATGTCATTAGATTGTTGTGGATGCAGCATGATGATAGAAAATTCAGCATACCATGCTGGCACTAGTTTGCAATGCATTTGTCTGCCTCTTCTGAGATTTCATATGAAATGAGCAACTTTGGCAATCTGCAGTGTTTGCCCTCATTTGACCAAATTTTGTTCCTTTAGGAAAGACTAAATAAGCAAGAATAACATTTTGTCAGAAAGATACCACTCACTAAAGACTGATCTATGTCTTTAGTCCTTGTACTGAATTGCAAAAAGTAATACTGTATATGTTTCATTTTGGGGATGACTCATTGTCTACATTACTTATAGTTAAATGAGTATCCAGCTTGTTGGGGGCAATTAGCTAATGCATTGTATATTGCTTAGGGAGTGCTTTGCACTGATAAGCTGTATACAGTTGTCCCTTCACATTCGCTGGGGTTTGGTTCCAGGACCCCCCGTGAATACTCAAGTCCCATTACATGCAGTGGGATAGCAAAATGGTGTCCTTTATATAAGATGGCAAAATCAAGGTTTTTTTATTTTATTTTTTAAGAATATTTTCAAGCCATGAATACTTAAATCTGTGAATGCCAAATCCATGAATATGGAGGGACAACTGTAGAAATATAAATGCTATTGCTATTGCTACTGTTTCAGCATCACTGACAACCCAAAACCACATAAACACTGTACTGATCTCTGGGGTGATCCAAATGTAAAACCCAGTTCTATTAAATAAATACAGGTAGCATAGTCTAAAAACACATTAGTTGGTTCTACTTTTCTGCAGTGCCCTACACCCTTCCACATTCTGAGGAAAGCTATTGTGTGGAGAAGCCATAAACCTAACCTACACAAGCTCCAGACCAAACTGCCAGCTGAAGAAGAACTTTAATGTCTAGAATAGTATCCTAGAACTCTTAAAAACAGTTGGGTTTTGTTACAGGCACATAAAATGGCTGGAAATGTCCGCATACTGGAGCAATTTTACATTGTGCGTAATGAAATAAAATATGTTTTTTAAATAAGTCTGAAGCAAACTAGAGTACATTAGGCAGCTTCAGAGCAAAGCTTTGAAAACTAATGCTTGCTGAGCTAATTGTTATTTTTCAACATTAGCAGATTTAGAAAATTGGAAAGGAAAAGCTACACAAGAAAAGATGCAGCCTGGAAAATTTTCACAAGTTGCATTTTTTAGCCAGAATGTAAAATGTGAGCTCTACTGAACCCCCCCCCCCAACAGTGGAGGATCTCCTGTTTTGTAATTAGGAGGAGAATGGTATGGAGCTGTGTGGGGTTAGAGAGTCATGGGTGCCTAAAATATCATTTAGCAAAGCATGTCTGTGTCCTTTCAAAGTAATGTCAGATGTCACTGGAAAAAAATGTGGGAGGCTAGGAAACTTGGCAAGGAAAAAGAAGATCCATTTTGAAGGGTTTGATAAGAAACATATTTGACTATACTAAAGCAGACAGCAGTTATCAATCTGGGAAAGCAGAACTGACAGGCCTGACTAAAATAGCTTTCATGTTTTCTTGTCTCCCCTAGAGGCTGGACTATGAATCAAGGTATTTATTGAAAGCTTACATTTTTAAAAAATTCTCATGCTTGTAGTTGTAGGTAAATATTTCATCAAATATAAATATCTCTGTGCCTTTATATTATCTTGTTTGTTTGTTTAAATATTTACATCTTATCCTGTATCAAAAGATCTCAGGATAGTGTACACTAAAATCAATTTAAACCATTTAAGACAGTTCAACAATTTTAAAACCGTAAAAGATTATTTAAATAATCTAACAACTTACTAAACTGTGTGACAGTTTAAAACATGACTGTTTAAAGCCATGTGCAGTACATGTACATGTTATGTAGCAGCTTCTTCAGACTCAGGAACCAGCAGCTTCAGGGTTAAACAGTAAGCTTTATTGGTACAGAAATATAAAGCATTCACACTACATTTGTTACTCAGAATGAAAGCTATTTTACACAACTAAGAATAAAAAATATTTACAGTCTACAAATCTGGTGGACTACACAGTCATTGGCTATCCATCTTCCCCACTCCCCTTTTCACAAGGAGAGTAGACACCATCCCAAGTTCCCACAGCTACAGTACTCTGCAGGTGCATGGTTAATCACTCCATCCCAGACACATGTCTTTCTTTTTCAGACACTCATCCTATCCTCCCTTGTTACCCAAAATGCTCCTTGGAAAATTCCAAGAAATTATCGAGTTTCTAATATGTTGGGGAAATTAGCAGCAACTCGACTTTAGCTATGTGAAAGGGGGTAACAATGGAATCTGCAAACCTATGTCTACCAGTAATAATCTGGATGGAATACGTACACATTTAAAACTAAGTATGGTTTTTATTAAGGAGTTCAAAAATAACACGAAACACACACACATTCACCCAGAAGAAGCATTCACACAAGGCTATAGAAAGAAACAGTAGGAAAGCTTGGGATAGAGGGTTGCAAGAGGGTTTTGCTGAGGTAATATAACCTGTCCTGTAGTCCGTCTGGCAGAGTGGATGGAGAAGCTGGATGTGGCTAACACAGAGTAACAGAGTTTCCCTCTATTACTAACTGTGCGCCCTGAGTTGGCTAACACAGAGTAACAGAGTCCCCCCCCCATTACAACTGTGCACAAATGAGGCATATTTTGGGGGTGATATTTATACCTCCAAATACACCTGAGGCGATTGGTTGCTTCATGGGTTGAAACAATGAATTCCATGAGCCTTCATGGATTGCACAATGAGTTTCCTGGTCTTGACAAAAGGTGTAGAAAATGCTAAATGTGTTTCTTAATGTCCAGTGATAGAATTTTAACAGCTTTGAACAGCTTCTTTTAGATTGGGAACTGAGGAGAGGAAATTTCACAATCAGCAAATACAAAAGGGTTTCTCTATATCCATTATCTTCCCATTTATGTGGAATGTGTCTTCTTTTGGCCTTTCAGTCCCAGGCCTTTCTGGTAAGACAGGGCACTCAAATGACCTTTTGAGACCTTCCTGTCTTTTTACCCTTGTAAAAGGCCACAATAATGAACCAAGCTTGGCCAGTTTCTGAGGCCTGTAAAAATGGGGTGCAGGGCAATGCTAACATTCCAGGAGTGGGGTGCCTTGGAAGTGGGGTGCAAACTTGTGCTTACACCCTTGTCTCCCAGGACAGTATACTTGTTACAAGCACAGAAGATTGCAAACATCAAATGAAAATAAAAAAATAGCAATCACACTGTATTTCAGCAAATTGGCAGGAGAAGGTCACATCCAGGATCTTTTAGCTTGATACAGTTATGAAGCTTGATACAGGAATGAAGTCAGTGTAGGTATCACTTTACCTTCCAAGGCAAGGATGTTTCACACTCAAAGTGCTACAGCAGAGAAGACCCTCTCCTATGTCCTTCTACAGTGTATTAACCCCACTGCTGGGACACACAGTACAGTCTCAGGAATCAGGAGAAGTACTACATGATAACCATGTTTCAATATTTGAAGGGATGTCATACTGAAGATGGAGCAATCTTGTTTTCTGCTGCTCCAGAGGCTAGGACACGGAGCAGTTGGTTCAAATTACAGGAAAAGAGATTCCACCTAAACATTAGGAAGAACTTCCTGACAGTAAGAGCTGTTCAGAAGTGGAATACACTGCCTTGGAGTCTCTTTCCTTGGAGGTTTTTAAACAAAGGCTGGATGGCCATCTGTTGGGAATGATTTGATTGTGTATTCCTGCATGGCAGGGGGTTGGACTGGATGGCCCTTGTGGTCTCTTCCAGCTCTATGATTCTCCAGATGTCAAGGTCCCAAGCTGTTCAAGGCTTTACATGTCATCTCAAGCCCTTAAATTTAGACTGCAATTGTATCTGCAGTCAGCGTAGTTCCTTTAAAACTGTTTTTATAACTTCTATATGATGTTCCAGGCAACAATCTATCTACTACATTTTACACTATCTTCCACTTTTGTGTTGTCTTCAAGGGCAGCTCAATTTACAGCACATTGCAGTAATCTAATGGCAAGTTGCCAGGGCATGAACTACTGTGGCTAGGTTATCCCTATTTAGAAAAGGTTGTGGCTGGCAAACTAGTTAAAGCTGGCCCCAGGCACTCTGAGCCACAGTTTGAAGTGGTAAAGATGAATTTAGGAGTCATTCAACACTATGTACTTGCAACCTCAGGAGGAGGGCAACCCCATCCAGGACAGGTTGCTTACCCAATTCTCAAACATAGAAACTACCAATCCACACAGCTACCATTTTGGAGGGTGGGGGGAATTCAGCTTCATTTAGTGGCTGTGATCTAAACCATTACAACATCTAGTCACTTGTCTAGCACCTGCACAGCTCCAGTCGATTATTAACATCAAGGAGAAGTGGAGCTGGGTGTCATCAGAATCTGTTGGTCCCCAACTCCAAACTCTTAATGGCCTCCTGAAGAAGTTCTATATAGAAATTAAACTGTATTGGGACATGATGGAATCATGTTGTGCCATTCTCTGGAACCAGCACTATAGATAGTAGCTGAATCATGAAATTTTGTGCCTCTCATTCTCATCCCACAGAGCTGGTCCAGTAAGATCATGATCAATGGTATCAAAAGCCACTGGAAGATTCAGAAGGAAGAGTAGGGTAGTACAGTAAGATCCCTGTATCCACGGGGGATTGGTTCCGGGGGGGCCTGTGGATACCGAAAATCACGGATAGTAGCGAACGCCATTGAAAATAATGGGACTTCCAGTTTAAAATACCATAGAGTTTCATGGAAGACCTAGAAAATGTCTAGAGAGGACACATTTTCTAGGAAGGCTCTATGGTAGTTGTGCTGAAACTAAAACTGCGGATAATTGAATCAGTGGATAATGAATCAGCGGATATGGGGGCCGTAATGTACTCTAGATATCTTTCTTTCATGGGGCAACTGAAGCTGTTCCACTACCATATCCTGACATGAAACTAGATAATCAGTTTCTTCCAAAAATGACTAAAGGTGTCCAGCTGTAGGCCAAATTACTCAGTCCACCCTCTGTCACCCCAAGTAGGTGCAGAGCTGATAGAAAATCCCTGAATCTATCAGAGAAGGCACACAACACAAAGCTTTTGATCAAAAGGGTCAGACACCCCCTCAGATATGCAGTAAGAGAATGGGTGAGACAAGTTTATTGACCATCTACCAGCTTTATAAAGCAGGAGAGGATGCTCCTAAAAATAAAATAAAATACTACTAGGTATGCTTGCATAGATGAGCTAAGTGAACCTGTTTTTGTTCAGTTTAGGGTAGCTTTGGGGTCACATAGTCCCCTTACTTCTGTTTTACAGACAGAGTTCAAGAAAAGGACAAGATGCACACAAAATGACTTTACCCTGGTTCAGCACTTAAGGCTCTCAAAACCACCACATGTTCAACTGCCCTGCCCCAAAAAGAGGTGGTAGTTCTTATATACTCTGGGTTTAGGGAGGTCCTCTTCTGGACAGGGTGCAGTATTGCTTCTTTCACCACACCTTGTAGTAACATACTCCCCCTCCCATAAGTTATGATTTTGTATATTTCACCCCCATCCACTAGAGAAATTGCTATGTGTTTGATGGGATTTTATTCTGGCGATCATTTTATAAGCTGCTCTAAAAGCCTCTTTGGGCTTTAAAATAGCCTATAGGTTTAAAAAACAAAACCAAAATATACTACCCTTTTGTTCAAATGATAGATTTTGGGAGACTTGGTTGTAGCACTTGAAATATTGCACAAAGGTCCTTTCCTTAAGTTAAATTTCCTTAAGTTAAAAAAATTGAAATGTTGGCCATGAGACAAATTACAGCAGCTGTATTGTGGTACTACCTTTATTAAGCCAACGAAAAAAATACACAAAACTCTGGGCACTAGCTTTTGGAATCAAGATTCTTTCATCAGGCAAAGGTGTTTAGAAAATAGTGCAGGACAAGGAGGGGGAGTGACAGAGATCTAGCCCATGCTATATCATCTGAATTTGGGCTCTGTGGCAGGGATTTGTATACTGTTGGTGGTGTGCTCTTTCATTTTAAGTATTAAAGTTTTGTAATAAAGATTGTTATTTTGGTTCGGCTTGTTCATTTCAGAAAAAAAAATATGTTACACAAAACCTGACTTGCATGGGCAATGTGGTTTTATATGTGGTTGGGATGGTGCTGCCTACCTGTTCTTCTCAGTTTATTTTTATTTAATTAGGTATTTATACCCCACCCTTCAGCCACAAAGGCTATCAGAGCGGCTTACAAATTGTTTTAAGCAATAGCAATTTACATATCTACACTGCATTAAGCAATTTCCAATGTGTATTAGCTAATTGCCCCCACAAGCCGGGTACTCATTTTACCAACCTATGAAAGGATGGAAGGCTGAGTGAACCTTGGAGCCCGCTGGAATTGAACTTGCAGTACTGGCATTTAACCACTGTGCCACCACGGCTCCCTCAGCCAAGATTATCTCTAGTTTTTGCATAAGGAAATCACTTATGCAGAATCATAGATTCATAGAGTTGGAAGAAACATCAAGGGCCATCCAGTCAAATCATTCCCAACAGATGGCCATCCAGCCTCTCTTTAAAAACCTCCAAAGAAGGAGGCTCCACCACACTATGAGGCAGTGTATTCTACTTCCAAACAGCTCTTACTGTCAGGATGTTCTTCCTAATATTTAGGTGGAATCTCTTTTCCTATAGTTTGAACCCATTGCTCCGTGTCCTAGTCCCTGGAACAGGAAAAAACAAGCTTGCTCCATCCTCACTATGATATCCCTTCACATATTTAAACATGGCTATCATGTCCCCTCTCAACCTTCTCTTCTCCAGTCTAAACATGCCCAGCTCCCTAAGCCACTTCTCATAGGGCATGGCTTCCAGACCTCCCACCATCCTGGTCGCCTTCCTCTAGACACATTCCAGCTTCTCATTATCCTTCCTGAATTGTGGTGCCAGAACTGGACACAGTATTCTAGGTGAGGTCTGACCAAAGCAGAATAGAGTGGCACTATTACTTCTGTTGATCTAGATGCTATACTCCTATTAGTACAGCCTAGAATCGCATTGGCTTTTTTAGCTTCTGCATCACACTGCTGACTCATGTTCAGCTTGTGGTCCACTAAGACTGCTATATCCTTTTTGCATGTACTGCCCTCAAGCCATGTGTCACCCATCCTATATCTGTGCATTTCATTTTTACTGCCCAAGTGTAGTATCCTACATTTCTCCCTGTTGAAATTCATTTTTTTAATATTGGCCCAGCTTTCTAATCTGTTGAGGTCATTTTGGATTCTGATCCTGTCCTCTGAGGTATTAGCTACCCCTCCTAATTTGGTGTCATCTGCAAACTTGATAAGCATACCCTCTATTCCTTCATCCAAGTCATTGTTAAAGATGTTGACTAGCACTGGGCCCAGGACAGAACCCTGTGGCATCCCACTAGTCACTTCTCTCCAGGATGAAGAGGAGCCATTGGTGACTACCCTTGTACTGTGGGCTTGACTTTTTGACAACTGGAGAATTTTTCACGATTACTTTCATTTTCTACTGTCAGCCCTTCAGATCCACGGGTTCTGCATCCATGGATTTAACCAACCACAGCTAAAAAATATTCAGGAGGGGGAAAAATCCAAAAACCAAACCTTGCTGTGTGCCATTTCATATAAGGGACACCATTTTTACTATGCCATTGTATATAATGATACTTGAGCATCCACGGATTTTGGCATGCATGGGAGGGTCCTGGAACCAAACTTCAACAGATATTGAGTGCCCGTGTACCTTCTTTCCTGACACAACAAAATGGTTTACTTCCACAGGTTAATTCTCAGTGACATATATAATATTCATTCTGAATATTTCAGCCTATTTTCAATTATGGTTAGTGTGCGTGTATATACATATGCATATTTATCTTTTTGTTTTACAGTACAGAGAGTTGGAGGCACTGCAAGATAAAATTGTTTTATCCTTTCTTTTCTTCCCACTCCCATTCAAAAATGCTTCTGAATTTTTCAACTTGTTTTTTCAAAATAAAAAAATACTTATTGTCAACATTGTTGCTTTACCTATGCTAGTATTCTGAAAAAAAATATATGCTGTGGCTGGTTTGCACATATTTGAGTTTCAACTGCTGTCATGCAGTGCTTTTTGAGCTGTGTTCAAAGTACTCTGGTGTTCTGTTCCTTGGAATCTTTTCAGGGATTCCTAAATGAAAAGGTCAACAAAGGTGGACAAGATTCCCTGAAAGATAGTTTGTCCATCATCTCCATCCCATACAATGTGCACAGGGAAGTGTTGGGATGTTTTGGGTGTAACATCAGTGTGTTGGGCAAAACGGTAGCCCAAGAGGCCTGGTCAGTATACATATACTAAACCACTTCCCATGGTCCCTGGGATATCTGTATCCTCAGTGGTATGTAAGGCAGAAATGTGCAGGCATTCTTCAGTAGGCAAATGCAAGTGTAAAAATTTCTCTAAATTTTAAAAGTTTGAAAAAATTGCATTTGCTTTACGTGTTGCCTTGTAAAATATGCAAGAAGTTTCTCAGACTGTATGATGGGTCAAGAAAACGAATTAGGTGAAATGTGTTTCTGCTTATGGTAAGCCATTGAATGTTTATGCCATAACAAACTTGTTTGTGTTTTAAAGTCTCACAGGACTATTTCTTTTTTGTCAGAAAGGAGATGGTAAGGGACTAACATGGCTCTGAAATAAAGATCAGTATGGATTTTTCCTTCTGACAGACTGTTTTCTACTTCTGTTCTTCTGAAGTCATTATTCCAAAACATTCTATGACGGAAAAAGAACTGAAACCAACCCCAAAAATATTACCACCTAAACAATCATCCTTGATCTCTCAGTGATGATGATCATAGTGGTGGAAGCAGTGCTAGATTTGTTGATGCTGTGAACAAATGCTCTAAAGCTCACCTTCTTCTTTCTTTCCAGGAATCCGAATTTTTGACTGTCGAATTCGATGAGCTGAAGTTGAATCAAATGGTGAAGAAGCTTTCAGAAATAGAAGACAGCATTACTTCTCTAACCCAAGCATCCTAGTTTTCAAATTAATCATGTCGCACTCAGATTAAGGTGGACATCATTAATGCCTATTAATTCTTTTGGTTATTACATTTTTTTACAACACTATTTTGTATCTTCTTTCTGTTATGCAAAAATTGGGATAAAGCAGGCAAAAAAGTAACTTGAGAAAAATATTCTGTAGAGTCATGCAAAGACAATTCTGTGCCTAATAAAATCAAAGTGAGAAATTAAAGTTAATAGTATTGCCTTGCAGGACAACTAGGGTATTGCTATTATGTATTGTTTTCAGATGAGAATATTTAAAACCAAGAGAAAGAAAATTCCCTTGGTTCAAATAAGAACAAACCATTAAGAAAAGAGGTGAAAGAGGATTCCATTGTACTGGGGAACAATCAATGATAGAAACTCCAGTTCAGACATTTGCCCAAAATGGCTTTGCAACCTGTATGGTGAAAGGCAAAGTGTATACCCTGTCATTCCACCATATATACAATGTATTAAGTCACTTCCTGTGGTCAATGTACATAGCCTCTGAAACTCTTCCTCCATTATAGGGGAAAGAATGTGAAATCAGATCATCCCATATACCCAGTTTTGATGTGGAGACCCCTAATTATATTATATGTGGGGCATATAGGGTGGGACATATTTCATCTTTCCTCCACCAAGTGAGTTGCAGCAGTGCCTGCTGTGTGTCTGTAGGCTCAAGAAACAGAATCTTATAATAAATTCCTACCTTTCCTGTTACATTCTAAATAAATTTGTTTTGTGTATCCACCAGTACGTTGAATTTTTTGTCAACCTGTTAGGCAGTATCAGGGAAATAAAACACATGTATTTTGACACTTCAGGCACACTGTTCAGACTCATGCTAGAAATAATTATCCAGCCTAATTGGATTAATTCAGATGGAGACCAAAAGAACATCAGAATGAGTTTTCAGCATAAAGTGTTCCATCTCAAAAGCAATGCCTTGTTGCATATTACAGACCTTACAGAAAATGTGTTTATGGGGGGAAAAATATTAAAAGAGCCAAGCAAATGAACTCCAGAGCTTCTTGATTATTACAGCACTGCTGTTTACTTTCTGCACTAGGATTTGATCCTGTTTCTTTAAACAATTGGGCCTCCTCTCCTCACCTTTCCTTTAAGCCTACCCCTAAATATTTTAGCTAGTTTACTGAGCATGCCAAGTGTTCTGTTTCACCTTTGCATTTGCTTTGTCTCAAGGTACCAGGTCCTCCCTTTTCTCATTTATGGAAGAGGGAAGAGGTATTCCTATCCCAATATATATGACTCTATTCCTGATTATCTTAAAAATACCCTACATGCTATTTGCTGTGACCTGGAAATCAATGAGCAGTTGGATACTCTTTGTGGGAGGCATAGAATTAAAATGTCTCACCTTGCTGAAGTATACATGGGATGGCAGTGACACATTGAGCGACAGGGAGGATTGTAACAGGTCTGCTTCTGCTACATTACAATTGCGTGCCTTTAGAGTAGAGGTGGTGAATCTGTGGCCCACTCAGAACTACAACTGCCATCCTCCACAGCAACTGTTAGCCATGCTAGCTAAAGCTGATGGAAGTTAAAGTCACTGGAATCTGGACAACACACATTCCCAGCCTGTGCTGTAAGTGGATATTGGTTGCAACCTATAGCACTGTGGCACTTTAATTAACAACCTTCTCATTGTAGATTCAGTGCTTGTAAAGGCACTGAGCGCTTGTGTTTGGAAAATGAATTCCTTTCTGCAGACCAAATAATAATAATAATAATTATTATTATTATTATTATTTATATCCCACCCGTCTGCGAACAATCAGGGCGGCTTACAACAGTAAAATAGTACATGGTATAAAACAACTCAAAATCCCTTCCCCCCCTTAAAATATTATTAAATCAATACAAATTAAAATCAACATATAATACAATTGTTATTAAAAACCCTTCCTAGCGAGCAGCTAGGATTTCTACTGACCAGACTGCCAGCTAGATTGCAAGCAGACAAATGATGTGAATTAGTATCTTTTGGGGTTGGTGAGAGTGTGATGATGATAGGGGGTAGTGTGATGGTGATAGGGGACAGCATGCAGGATGGATTGTTCCCGTGCAATACTCTCCCAAAAATAATTGCATTATCTACAGCTAATCTTAACCATGCTTTAGGCCATTGCTTCTCACACTCTGGTCCCCCAGGTGTCTGGGATTTCATCCTCCAGAATTCCTAAGCAATGGTTATATTAGCTGGGGCTTCTAGGAGCTGAAGTCCAAAACATCTGGAAGACCAGAGTTTGGAAAACACTGGTTTAGGCAGCTGTCCGCATTGAGACAGTATGTAGCAAATGCCTTGAGAAATCCCAGAAACTGAAGGAGCTGGTTAGTTTGAGTGTTATCCAAATTGCATGGGAACCCACTTGTGTCACTCAAATTAAGATATTAATATGGGGAATTTTAATTAGCTCAAATATGGCAGCAAGAGGCCAGGTAACTATGGGACCTTTGGACCTATGTATACTAGTACTCAGTGACAAGACTCCAGGCCAAAAAAAATTGTTTTAAGATTTTTATTGAGAAATAATCATGGAACCACTCACACATACATTTTAAGTAATCACACAAGGCTAATGAAAGATAGGAGGAAGTATTTGGACAGAGGAATAGATTTTGGCACAATGGGCTATACTATATCTATCTGACCAACAGAGGTTTGTGCAGAGAAGAATACTCGGGCTTGATGCTGAGGTCATACAGAAAATGGGCAGAGTGATGGTGTATAGGAAACTGTGTGCACTTTGGTTGTATTTGAGGGTAATATTTTACTCAGTATTTACTCTTAAGGGGTGGTTTTTGAGTGGAGAACAATGTTTGAATGGGTTTCCCAGAATGAAACAATGGAAGCTCCAGCTTTGTTGATTGCTGTCAATGGTTGAAGCATTAAGACTGATGGGTTTCGGGCAACCTCCACTTTGTGTGTAGGGGAGGTGTGAAGGAAAACCATTTGCAGAGTAATGGATGTTCTGGTCACTTGATTGTTTGTGAGTGACTCACTGCTGGGGTGCATCCTGGAGAATCAGCACATTCTGCCCTACTACAGTCTGAGAGGGTTTCACATAATTACTTCCTGGGCATGTCTGCTTTTGGGGAAATTTCCAAGACCTCTTCTTAAGTTTTGAGCAAACCTCCACTAGTTCCTATATTTGGGCTGCCCTGGTCTACTGCTAACCACGTGAAGTGTCAACAGAAACCAAATAGTGAAATATTATCAATTAAATGAATTATTGGAAGGGAGGGGATGTCAGGGCAGGTAACACGAGTAATCACTGCTCTGCAATAGCTCTTAATCTTCCTAGAAGCAGAATTAAAATAAGAAATCTAGGAGATTTTCAGACCTGCAAAATGCCGGTTTGCCGCGCGAGCAGCCTCCCGAAACTGCTGCGCGGCAAGGGTCTACTTCGGACGACGCTGTGCCTCTCGCGAAACCGTCCGTGTCACTTCCGTGAAGCTTGGGACGGCTCAGCGCCATATTTCAATCACGGAGGTTGCCCGTGATTGAAACACACTCAGACCTATACTACATATTTAAAATAGCTCACCTATTGTACATCCATCTACCCCAACCAGTTTATGGCTGAAATCCTATTTAAATAAGAAGAGAACTGGCAGGGGGGGGGCTGGGCCTCCTTTGGAAGGGAGTTCCATAGCCTAAGAGCAGCCACTGAGAAGGCTCTCTTCTCACCAGAAATGCTTGTAAGGGTGATGTGACAGAAAGGAAGCCTTCTCCCAAAGACTGTAAGGCAGGGTCCTATGGGGAGTTACAGGCTTTCAAATAGTCTGGACTTAAGCCATATAGGGTTGTATAGGTCATAATCAGCACTTTGAATTGTGCCTGAAAACAGACTAGTAGACAGTGGATCTGTTTCAGCAAGGGAATTATATGCTTCCTATAACTAGCCCTGGTCAGCAGTCTAGCCGCAGCATATTGGGCCTACTGAAGTTTCTGAACAGTTTCCAAAAGCAGCCCTATGTAGAGTCCATTACAGTTGTCCCTTCACATTCAGTGGGTTTGGTTCCAGGACTTCCCATGAATACCCAAATCCGTGAATACTCAAGTCCCATTATATGCAATGGCATAGCAAAATGGTGTCCCTTATATAAGATGGCAAAATCGAGGTTTGCTTTTTGGATTATTATTTTTTTAAGAATATTTTCAAGCCGTGAATACTTAAAATCGTGAATGCCAAATCTGTGAATGTGGAGGGACAACTGTACAACAATCCAAAGAGACATGTGTTACTATGACCAGATCTGACAAATTTTGGTGGCTGTTTAATTTTAGCACAAAATATCCACTATCAGTAAGGAATAAAGCAGCACACTGAGAAATTTACTCTCTGACACTTTCATCCTGAGGAAGCATGTACTGCAGCTCTGAGAATCATGTTTCTCCTGGGCAAAATGTGATGAAATATGCCACTGACAGCTACTTTGGCACCATGCAAGTGTATGTAAGTCATGCCATCATTTGGACCAGAGTATTTCAAGGCACCTACCTCCATCTGACTGAACTGTTCCCTTTAGCACCATGACAACCTCTGGTTTCTTGTCACACAAGTATTTTAAAAATTTGCTACAAGCAAATTAATCATGTGTGATCTTATTTAATGAATCAGGATCACCAAGAATATGAGTTAGTTGTTGAGCCACTAGTGATCTTTCCTATTAAATTGGATTTAAATACATAACTATCATTTAGAGAAGGATCATTTTCTAAATGAAATTAAGTGAATCATACAATTTAAATAATCTGTGATTTGTAATTGTCAAACACATTGGATGGGAAAATGTCATGTAAATGGAAATTTGCACAAAGAAACACACTGAGACAGATATCAGGAAGTGATGTTTTACCCAATAACAAATATATATATAGTTATGGTATTTACCAAAGATTTTTCTGAAACAAAATATGGCAAGATCATAAGAGTCATAGAATTGTAGAGTTGGAAGAGACCACAAGGGCCAACCCCCTGCCACGCAGGAATCACTATCAAATCATCCCTGACAGATGGCCATCCAGCCTCTGTTTAAAGACCTACAAGGAAGTGGACCCCACCACAATCCAAGGGAATGTGTTCCCCTGCTGAACAGCTCTTACTGTCAGAAAGTTCCTCCTAATGTTGAGGTGGAATCTCTGTCCCTGGAGCTTGCATCCATTGCTCCATGTTCTAGTCTCTGGAACAGCAGAAAACAAGCTTGCTCCATCCTCAATGTAACACCCCTTCAAATACTTAAACAGGGCTATCATATCGCCCCTTAACCGTCTTTTTTCCAGGCTAAACATACCCAGCTCCCTAGGCCTTTCCTCATAAGGCATGGTTTCCAGACCTTTCACCATTTTAGTCGTCCTCCTCTGGATATGTTCCAGCTTCTCAATATCCTTCCAGAATTGTGGTGCCCAGAAATGGATATAATATTCTAGGTGAGGCCTGACCAAGGCAGAATAGAGTGGCACTATTACTTCCCTTGATCTAGACACTATACAGTCGTCCCTTCAAATTTGCGGGGGTTAGGTTCCACGGACCCCCGCGAATGTGAAAAATCCGCAAATATTGATTGCCCCCCTCCCCCGCCAAAGCGACCACGGGCCTCCAGAGGCCCCATAGTCGCTTTCCTTGGACTCCCCCCTCCCTCCCAATGTCTTCACGGGGCCTCCAGAGACCCTCCTGAGGCCCCGTGAATGCCTCCCCGGCCCTCCCCACTCCCTCCCAGGGCCTTCATGGGGCCTCGCAAGGCCCCTTGGAGGCCTCCCCGGCCCTCCCCGCTCCCTCCCCAGGCCTTCATAGGGCCTCCGGAGGGTTTCTGAAGGCCCCGTGGAGGCCTCCCCGGCCCTCCCCCCTCTGCCCCAAGGCCTTCACGGGGCCGCACAAGGCTCCGTGGAGGCCTCCCCGGCCCTCCCCACTCCCTCCCAGGGCCTTCACGAGGCCTCCGGAAGGTCTCCAAAGTCCCCGTGGATGCCTCCGCAGCCCTCCCTCCTCCCGCCCAGGGCCTTCATGGCGTCTACGGAGCGTCTCCAGAGGCCCAATGGAGGCCTCCGTGGCCCTTCCCCCTCCCGCCCAGGGCCTTCAGGGGGCCGCACAAGGCTCCGTGGATGCCTCTGTGGCCCTCCCCCCTCCCGCCCAGGGCCTTCACGGGGCTGCGCAAGGCCCCGTGGAGGTCTCCCAGGGCCTCTCCGCTCCCTCCCAGGGCCTTCATGGGTCCTCCGGAGGGTCTCCGAAGGCCCCGTGGAGGCCTCCCTGGCCCTCCCCCCCAAGGCCTTCACGGGGCCGTGCAAGGCTCTGTGGAAGCCTTCCCGGCCCTCCCCGCTCCCTCCCAGGGCCTTCACGGGGCCTCCGGAGGGTCTCCAAAGTCCCCGTGGATGCCCCCGCGGCCCTCCCCCCTCCCGCCCAGGGCCTTCATAGTGCCTACGGAGCGTCTCCAGAGGCCCCATGGAGGCCTCCGTGGCCCTCCCGCCTCCCGCCCAGGACCTTCACGGGGCTGCGCAAGGCTCCGTGGAGGCCTCTGCAGCCCTTCCCCCTCCCTCCCAGGGCCTTCACAGGGCCTCGCAAGGCCCTGTGGAGGCCTCCCCGGCCAGCCCCGCTCCCTCCCAGGGCCTTCATGGGGCCTCCGGATGGTCTCCGAAGGCCCCGTGGAGGCCTCCCCGGCCCTCCGCCCCAAGGCCTTCACGGGGCCGCGCAAGGCTCCGTGGAGGCCTCCCCGGCCCTCCCCGCTCCCTCCCAGGGCCATCACGGGGCCTCCGGAGGGTCTCTGAAATCCCCGTGGATGCCTCCGCGGCCCTCCCCCCTCCCGCCCAGGGCCTTCATGGCGCCTACGGAGCGTCTCCAGAGGCCCAATGGAGGCCTCCGTGGCCCTCCCCCCTCCCGCCCAGGGCCTTCACGGGCCCTTCCCCCTCCCTCCTAGGGCCTTCACAGGGCCTCACAAGGCCCCGTGGAGGCCTCCCCGGCCAGCCCCGCTCCCTCCCAGGGCCCTCACGGGGCCTCCGGTGGGTCTCCGAAGGCCCCGTGGAGGCCTCACCGGCCCGCCCAGGGCCTTCACGGGGCCTCCGGAGGCCCCGTGTCGCGGTTTTGGGAGGGCGGGGGGGCCTCCCAAAACCGCAAATGCCGAGTTCGCGAATGTGGAGGGGCAACTGTACTTCTATTGATACAGCCCAAAATTGCATTGGCCTTTTTAGCTGCCACATCACACTGTTGACTTATGTTCAACTTGTGGTCTACTAGGACTCCCTTTTGCACCTAGTCTCGTTCAGCCAGGTCTCCCCCATCCTGTATCTGTGCATTTTGTTTTTCCGCCCTAAGTGCAGTACCTTACATTTCTCCGTATTGAATTTCATTTTGTTAGCTTTGGCCCAGCTCTCCAGTCTATCCAGGTCATTTTGAATTTTGATCCTGTCCTCTAGGGTATTAGCTACTCCTCCTAACTTGGTGTCATCTGCAAATTTGATAAGTATGCCCCTAATTCCCTCATCCAAGTCATTGATAAAGATGTTGAATAGCACTGGGCCCAGGACAGAACCCTGTGGCACCCCACTGGTCACATCTTTCCAAGATGAAGAGGAGCCACTGCTGAGCACCCTTTGGGTTCAACCGGTCAACCAATTACAAATCCATTTAACAGTTAACAGTTAACAGATGATTTCCTGCAGGAAGTGAGAAAGAAAGTGTTCTATAAGTAAGTACCCTTCCCCTTAAAAAAGAAATTAACTGGTTAAGTAACATAACTTAATTTACTATGTGTATTTCAGTTTGCTTTAATGGGAGATCTCTTCTGAACATTCAAATAAAATTTAGTATATATTTCCAACACATAGTTCTATTTCAGATTTTAATGCCTCATACCTGTTTTAAAATACATAAAAAATGCCAGCTAGATTGCAGTGTTAATACTTCCCTTGGTAGACTGAGTAGAGCTTGGAAGTGAAATTGGACAATCTCTGAGACTGATTTCTTGTCTATACGAGGGGGGGGGGAATACGAACATGTCTGAAAAAGCAGGCGTTTGCAACGATGTGACCTGTCTTCATGGTCAGAAGAGCTCCCCTAAAATCCACATGACCCCCTAGCCAAGATGGCAGCTATAAGTGATTTACTCACAATTTTAAATCTGCTCCTGCCAATTAAAAAAAAAACACACAGTTTCCCATTGTGCACACAAGCAATAGTTCAAAATAGGAAAGAAGAAAAGAGTATAAGATTGCCATTTTATCAACTTATTGGACCCTCACTTAGCTGAAAATTTAACACGGTGGCCGCAGGCACTTTCCCTGTTTGCTAGCCCTGTCCCCCATGTTCATCCAGCCAATCAGATTACACTGCCTGTTCGTATCTGTGCAAATGCAAGTGTTCAAATGATTGCACATTCGCATGTCATATGGAGTTTTTTTTAAAAAAAAATCTGGCTAAAGCACCAGACACGACACACACAGACTTTGTGGTGGATTTGGCTGCCCCCCTTACAAATGACATGTATTTATGTGCATGTCCATATGAATGGATCACCCTACGTTCGCATCCCATTCGTATTATTTTGACCGTATAGACTGGTGATGGCGAACCTATGACACGCGTGTCACCACTGACACGCATAGCCATCTGTGGTGACACGCGGCTAGGTCTCCTTCCCCCTCTTCCCCCCGCAACCTCACCACCCTCCCTAAAGTGGCAGGCGGTGCTTCAAAGCCCCGATCACCACTTTAGGGAGGGGGGAGGGGGAGGAAAGTGGCAGGTGGGGCTACGAAGCCCCGATCACCACCACGACCCCTGAGGCCTGCCTACTTCCCCGGAGCCGCCTTGGAAAGGCCGGGTAAGGTGGTGGGCGGGTCGGCCTGGCCTCTCTCTGGCCTTCCTGAGGGGGATCCAGGGCTTTGAAGCCCTGGAGCCACCTTGGAAAGGCTGGGGAAAGCGGCGGGCTAGCAGGAGGGTGGGTGGGAGTCTGCCTGGCCTGTCCCTGGCCTTCCCAAGGGAGCTCTGGGGCTTCAAAGCCCGGGAGCTGCCTTGGAAAGGCTGGGGAAGGCGGCAGGCTGGTGGGAGTCTGCCCAGCCTGTCCCCAGCCTTTACGAGGGGGCTCTGGGGCTTCGAAACCATGGAGCCACCTTAGAAAGGCTGGGGAAGGCAGCAGGCTGGCGGGAGGGTGGACGGGAGTCAGCCCGTCCTGTCCCCCACCTTCCTGAGGGGGCTCCAGGGCTTTGAAGCCCTGGAGCTGCCTCGCAAAGGCTGGGGAAGGTTGTGGGTGGGCTGCCGGATGGGTGGGAGTCTGCCCGGCCTCTCCCAGCCTTCCCAAGGGGGCTCCGGGGCTTCAAAGCCCTGGAGTCATCTTGGAAAGGCTGGGGAAAGTGGCGGGCGAGCTGCCGGGCGGGATGGAGGGAGTCTGCCCGGCCTCTTCCCGGCCTTCCCAAGGAGACTCCAGGGCTTTGAAGCCCTGGAGCTGCCTCGGAAATGTCGGGGAAGGCAGTGGGCGGGAGTGAGGGACTCTGCCCGGCCTCTTCCCGGCCTTCCCAAGGTGGCTTCAGCACTTTGAAGCCCCAGAGCCTCCTTGGAAATACCGGGGAAGGTAGCGGGTGGGAGCCTTGGAAGCCCATTGGTGCCTTGAGAAGGGAGGGGGGAATTGTACGGGTGGAATTGTCTACCCTCCCCTTGCCAAAGCAGCAACAGGCTTCATGAGAAGCCCGTCGGTGCCTTGGGAAGGGAGGGGGGAAATCGTGCGGGTTCAAGGCTTTCCGTGAATAGTCGAAGTTGCGAATGTGGAGGGGCAAATGTATACATTTATATTATTTAAACAGTAAATATCGCAAAATAATGTTTTTTTTTTCCCTCTAAGTGACACACCACTCGAATTATGCTCAGTTTTTTGGCGAAGTTTGACACACCAAGCTCAAAAGGTTGCCCATCACTGGTATAGACAAAACCCTAGAATGAAAGCTGGTTTTCCATTCAGTTATTATTCAAGTTAATAACTCTAGCTTGAAGTCTAGTTAAGGAAATAGAAGATATGTTCGGCAGTGGAACACACTCCCTCGGAGTGTGGTGGGGTCTCCTTCCTTGGAGGTCTTTAAACAGAGGCTGGATGGCCATCTGTCGGGGATGCTTTGATCGTGATTTCCTGCGTGGCAGGGGGTTGGACTGGATGGCCCTCGTGGTCTCTTCCAGCTCTGCAATTCTATGATTCAATTCTATGATTCTATGATCTGTTCCTCCACCTGTTGCTTGCCTGGCATTCGTACTGTGTTGGAAGAACAACAAGTATTATTCTCTGGTTGTGATGGAGCCCAGGTAAGCTGCTCTTGAGTAGGAACAGAGTAATCTCTGCACTCTTACTCAGCCGTTTGCTTGAGCTCTAGCATGAAAGAAGAATAGGTCCAAGTAGGGAAGAGATGCTATGGGTCAGATCTGACCCTTGGACTAATGGTTCCTGCCCCCTTGCATAAAGCTATTACTATACTGACACTCTGATCCCTTTCCTAGTTATCACCAGCTTATGTTCTGCCTTTCATAACTGGAATCTGGGTCTAGGATTCTCTTGAATTTTCTCCATTCCAATAACACCCTTCAGAATTTTGGTCATGACATACAATCATATTCCCCTGTACTAATTTACTGGTACTTTATAGGCTGTGTTTCTCTGGAGCAGTTATTTCTCATAATTGTTCTATCTTGTTAGACTTTGCCTTCTATGAAATATATAGCATTGCTCTTCCCTCTCTTTTCTGTAGTCATAAAACTTAGCTGCCTTTCAACATCCCTTTCTATACCATTTCAGTTCTCATTGGATTCAGGTCAGAGTGGTGCAAGATCACATTATTGTGTCTACTTTCTGGTGAGGAAGGCAGTGAAACAAATTTTCAGCTATCATTGTATCCTTGGCTAAAGGTCTGTCAGAGCTTTTGCAAGTCATTAAAAGTGTGAATAGGTGTGGAGCCCCAGAGTCTTACATCGGAATGTACAAAATCTGCTTGACAATTTTTTTTGCTAGGCACTCAGTGAGAAAGTTTCTTGTATTTCTTCTGACCTTATCCCATTTCTGATCCTTTGGGACTGTCTGTGTGGTCCAGCTTTATATGACTGGTTTCAGTTTATACAGTAAAAGGAGGATGTGGAAAAAAATGCTTGGATAGTTTGGTCCAACCACTTGTATTATTGACCCTTATCAATTTTGGCTAGTTACACTTAGTCACAGGAGTTGATTGGGTGGATTCACAATTATTAATATATTTCATTGAGTGAGGGTCTTGAACACTTAAATGGGGGCTGACATGTCTACAGAAATCCTGGCCCAGTTCAAGGTGATACTGGTGCTTACATATGTTTGTTTCCCAAACATATGAAAATTCCTCCCATGTCAACCCCTCTGTGCATTAAAACCGTAAGAAGGGGTTCTTTTCTGTGACAGTAGACCAATTTTGGAATGCCCTCATATAAGGACATTCCCTAGGCAAAACTGTATTATTTTGGCACCATTGAAAACACTGGTTGCAGAAGCATATTCTAATTTAGAAAATTATATTTTAAATTTAAGTTTTTTATTTTATAATTCTGACCAACATTGTTTTAAGTCTTGATTTTTAATACTTATAGTTTTTTTACATTTTAAAATTAACTCAAAATCAAGAATGTACTATCAACAGAAAAGTATTTAAAGAAAAAAGGATAATTAGCATTAATAATGAAAAGATAAAATAATTTGAAAGAGAGGGTTGTTGTTCTTGTTCTTGTTGTGTGCCTTCAAGTTGGGTTACCAAAATAATAATACAGAAAAAAACCTGGTTGCATTTTGTCTCAAGATTTCTCATTTTAAAAATTAACAAAGAGACAATGCCCATCTTTGTAGAAATATATCAATTTGTGGATCACACTGTCCCTTTGTGGGATAGGGTGGTGGTGTTTTAAACAGGCCTCCAGATGTTTCTAAACCAATCTAAAATTTTAAATGGTCCTATTTCCGGTATTGAGCTTATACATATTCTGGCTACCAAGTAATCCAAGTAGAAATTGTTGGTTTAATTTAATTTAATATGTTATTTGAAAAATTAAATTTTAATATAATGTTAAACTACATATGTTTAAAGCATTATTGTATAGATTTTACATTTTTATGACACTGATGTGGAAATCCTATTTGGAGTAATGTCAGTGTCTGTCTGTCAGTCTGTCTATGGGAAGCCAATCCATTCCGTAGAGGGTTGACTTGTCCCAAAATTTTCCCCAGCATTTTAACAGTCTAAAACCTTGCCATCACCATCATTTCAATTCACCCATCTGCACCTTACAGTTCTGCTATTCTAGCTGGCCCTAGGTATTGATTAGAAAATATTTAGTGGTCTTGAGTTGCCTAGCAATCTAATTTTTCCAGTCTGCCCCCCAAGGCTTCATAGTTAGATTTTTCATAGTACGTGGTGCTGACATATACCATAACTGCTGACACTTCTTTTGTATTGTTTACCAGGCTATGAAGTATTTGCTACCTTGACACTAGGCAGTCACATTCTTATGTGGTGACTTCACACCACAGCATGTCATGTTATCAGTTAAACAGTGAAGCAAGCTTCATTTGGAATGTAAATACTAACTTCTGCAGATAAGTTACTAGTTGTCATTGTTCATATCCAGATAACAAGTGCAGCATCTCCTTCTATCAAGTCAGTAGCTATGACAGCACAAAGCACTATGAAATACCACTTGCTCCATCTTCCAAAATTGCTAGGTTGCTGTTAATTTTGGTGGTTCTTTAAGGCTTGCTTGTTGTGTGCCTTCAGGTTGTTTCCAACTTATTACACCCTAAGGCAACTCCTAGCACAGGGTTTTATTGGCAAGATTTATTCAGAGGAGGTTTGCCTTCACCTTCCTCTGAGGCTGAGAGTGTGTGACTTACCTGAGGTCACCCAGTGGGTTTCCATGGCTCAGCAGGGATTTGAGCCCTGGTCTACAGAGCTGTAGTCCAACGGTCAAACCACTACACCATGCTGGCTTTCCTTTCTCTAAGTTGGTTCTACTCAAAGTAGTGGTCTGCAGACTGTGCCAATCTCCGACTTATCATATGTTGGTCTTCAGTGAGTTTCCAGGAAAGAAAAAGCGAACAATTGTAGCCAATGGGCAGAAATATCATGCCAGTCCCTGGCACATCAAGAAAAAAAAATCCTGCTGGTCCCTCACATCAAATAGCTTAAGAAGCACTGCTCTAAGGTCTTATGAATGCTGCATTCATGTTCAAGACCAGAAACATTGTAATATGGGTATATGGAACAGCATAGTTGCTATTAAAGAAGCAATGTGTTATGTAAATTCAGCATGCAGACATTGTATTTAATGGTTCTCCAGTAACTCTAAAATACCCCTCTGATTCTTTTTATAAATGTCTTCTGATTTTTGCATAAAATGCCTTTACAACTTAAATTATTTGGGGGAGCTTTAGTAATTTCAGTACATTTAGTCCAGGATATGCTTAGATGTAAGCAGCCCCTCCTTACATCCTACAGTATTAAATAATCTGTTCAGAGAGTTGGCATGGTGAAGTAGTTTGAATGTTACAGCTCTGGAGACCAAATGTCAAACCCACTGGGTGACCTTTGGCAAGTCACACTCTCTCAGCCTCAGAGAGAGGCAAAGGCACACACACACCGATCAAATCTTGCCAAGAAAACCCCATGATAGTTTGCCTTAGGGTTGCCATAAATCAGAAATGACTGGAAGGCACATAATAACAATAAATCTGCTTTCAATGAAGGTGTATTAAATAAATTAATTTACTCCTGATTTATGCAGATATGGGCCAATGCTAATAGATACAAAATCAAAGCTTCCTCTTTTTGCTACATAGTTTGTGTGCTGAGAGATTTGTTCTTAACTTTGTTTCCATTTGTTTGTCTGAAGATTAGAAATTGCAGCCAAAACCTCACTGTAATCTTCAAGTATGTCCTCTCTAAAGTATGTCAGCTTTTCCATGACCAAAATCATCCCATGGTTTATTCATCCAGTCACACTGAAGCATATCTTCCTGGCTTGCTTCCAGCTGACTGCTACTTTACCCCTGCTTGTTCCTAACATGTTAGCCATGAAAATGGCCTTGGAACAACTTTATTTTGGGTTGTTCTATGGTTGATTTTGGCCTTATGGACATACCTACCATCTTTCATTTTCTAAAACAGATTTCACAAACATAAAGCAGATCACAAGGATCATTTCCCCAGTGATGACTTACCGTAGTTTCTTGGCCTACAATAATTATAATAGTGGTGGTGGTGGTGGTGATGCAGTGAAATACTGCCTACTGTTTTGGTCTTCTAAACTGTTTTTTTTTTCTGCCTCCCAGATGACTTTCTGTTTCCTTTCCAATTAGCTAATGCATTCTCTCTCTCTTTCTCTCTTTTTTTTATTTAATGAAACATAAAATCTCAGTTTTCCCTGGAGTTTTTCCTAGCAGGATGTAGTGTTCCAAACATTATGGTAATTAAAGAAAGTGTATTTTAAAGTACAGTAAGCCCTCAACTTTCATGGGGGTTAGAGTCACAGGATCCCTGTGAAAGTGGAAAAATCACAAATACATCCATGTATTATGTGAGGGATCGATCCGTTCCAGGACCCTTTGCGTATTACGAATGCTACTTTTTATTTTTAACCTGAGAGAATACTTCTGTAGGTATTTCTAGATCTTCTAAGCACAATTCTATGGTTGTCCATGGAATCATGCTGGAGGACCTAGAAATGACTAGAGAGAACATATTGTTTCAATTGTGTATAGGGTAGCAGCAGAGGCACAGCAAATACAGTAATTGTGAATAATCAAATCCATGAATGCTTAACTCACATATGTGGAGGGGTGGCTGTATTTATAGAACACAGCTATCACTGCTGTTCTTGAATAAACAATTTAAACTGGTTTCTTTTTTAAATTGCTTGGTTTAAACAAAGAAAGAAATCTGAATGTCTCTTGGATTACTAATAGGAAATGGGGGAAGTTATTTCATCTTGACAGATGATTCTCATGCTGTTTCCCAAGTCCACGTGTACTGCTTTCCTCAGCTTGTTCCTGCTTTCCTTGTTTCCAGCATTTTTTATATGAGCCTTGTTTTAAATATTTAACAATGATAACTTAGTGTAGCTGAGGAGAGGTAGCTTTTTAAGGAGATTTTATATGCCAGTAGCAAAGTTCTGTGTAACTCATATTCCAGCAATCGGCTTGAGGCTGAAAATTGCTTCTTTGGAAAAGGTTAACTGATAGACCTTATGATGAAAAAGGTAGTATGGAAGCTTCTACTTGGTTCCAAAAAGCCAATGTAGGTAAGATTTTTGAGATACATAGAAAACTAATTCTATGACTGAATATTTTATTTTTATTATATATATGTAATAAAATATAAAATATAAATATATATATATATATATATATATATATATATACAGGCTCGAAGGACAAATCCAGTTCCAAAAAAGTCCTGTAGCGATAGGCGAGGGACGAAACCGGCAGGTGTAAAGATGCATTGGAAGCCGCAGCCCCAACCCTGCATGCAGGTGGTTCAGGCTCGAGGCTGACCCGGGAGATGACAGTCTTGTTCGGCAGACCGGACTTGTTTATCTCGGATTGGCCTTTTTAGTAATCAGCGCGCTTGCAGAAAGCGCGGGATGAGTCCTTCCTGAATCTTCGTTTGCGAAGAAAAGCCAGAGAGAGGATATATATATAATAAAATATTAAATATTTTATTTTTGCTCATTGCTGAGCAGTCACAGAATTAGTTTTCTATGTATCTCAAAAATCTTACCTACATTGGCTTTTTGGAACCAACTTGAAGCTTCCATACTACCTTTTTCATCATAAGGTCTATCAGTTAACCTTTTCCAAAGAAGCAATTTTCAGCCTCAAGCTGATTGCTGGAATATGAGTTACACAGAACTTTGCTACTGGCATAGAAAATCTCCTTAAAAGGCTATCTCTGTGATATATATATATCACAGCTGTTTTTTCTCCAGGAAAAATTAGATTCCACATACTTATTTAGATAAAAGATTTTAAGTACAAATAGGAAATAACCATCTCCTGCTTGTAAATGTGAGGAGCCAGCTGGTCGGCCACCATTGGATCACATGGATCTTGCTGTGATCCATCGCGGCTCTTTTTATATATGGCAGCCTCTTCTGAATGCTGTACCTCATAGAAGAAGTCTTGCTCTAACCACCACAGCATTCTTTTAGAAGTTTGTATCTCATAGCTTGGCTCTTGAAAACATGGGCTGCTTATCTCCATGTAGGTCAGCTTGTTGGTAGCTGCTCCAGCTTGTCATCTTCAGATCTACTTATAAAGGAGCCTCAGCCTGCTGCTTAACAAGGCAGCTTGGGGAATTTCCATCCACCATACTCTGTGGATGTGGACTGAAAACCGAAAGGTGTTTCAGAGTCAAGGAGAGAGGGTTTATCCCAAGACAGAGTATATGCTGATTTTGCATGAATTGTAGTTTAGCTGGTTTTCCATCTTGCCTGACAGAATTTGAGCAAACCTGCATTTCTGAGACCAGCATAGCAAAAGGTGTCTTACCATGTTAAGTGTCTTAGCAAGCTCATTATCTCCAAGTGAATGAGGTAAAAATAAGGAACAGGGAATACCTCAGACTGAAACAGTTTAAAGAAAAAGTGAGGCCAGTTTTGTGGAACGTATTCTCAGTGCCAGAACCTCTCCCTTGACCTATCTGCTCAGGTTGCATATAATTACTTGACAAAGATTTGCTAGCCCTTTATACCTTTTAACTTCCTTACCTTATTCAAAATCAGTGTAGCTAAATTTTGATTCGTGCCAGATTAGGTTCATATAAGCCAACATTGTCTTTTCCCACAATAACTAACCAGATACCTGTGGGAAGGCCAGAATAATGGCAGGAAAACTATAGAATTCTCCTACTGTATACATACACACTTCTGCGAGCAACTTGTATTCAGTGGTGTACTTTCTCAACATGGAAATTTAATTTAACCCTCATGACTAAGAGCCATTGCTGAACGGAGTCTCCTTAAAGCCATGTAAGCCCAGAAGCCTTTGCCACTTCTGGTATTGTATTCTATAACATTTAGTGAAGGAATACAGCACTTTTTTGTTGTTGTCCTGAAGGTACTGCTAATCAAGTTCATTGGGTGACTCCAGGTTTTAGTTTGATGGTGGAGGAACCTGTTCTTTTCACCCATTCTCTCCACACTATGCATCATTTTATAGGCCCTCCTCACTAAGTGACCTTTTTACTAAATTATCAGCACATTCCTGCACATGTCTATTCAAAAGTAAGGTGCTTAGTGACAAGTTGGATTTTCTTCCAGGTAAGTGTTCCACTTTTAAGCAAATCACCAAGTAGAGTTTTCTGGGAAGCCTATCAGAAATATAACATACAACAATACAACACTAATGTCATGAAAATGGCTGTGGACAGTAGAATATAAAGCCAAGATAAAGATAATAGCAGAGAATAAAACGCTTCAGCATATAAAACCAAACTAAAATCCAACCCATCTATGGAATAAAACATATAGAAGCACTAGAATAGTGCTTAAATGAGAACAAAAGGTACAAATGAATCATAGAATCATAGAGTTGAAAGAAACCACGAGGGCCATCCAGTCCAACCCCCTGCCATGCAGGAATACGTGATCAAATAATTCCCGACAGATGGCCATCCAGCCTCTCTTCAAAAACCTCCAAAGAAGGAGATTCCGCCACACTACAAGGCATTGTGTTCCACTTCCAAAAAGCTCTTACTGTCAGGAAGTTCTTCCTAATGTTTAGGTGGAATCTCTCTTCCTGTAGTTTGAACCCATTGCTCCATTTCCTAGTCTCTGGAGCAGCAGAAAACAAGCTTGTTCTGTATTCAGTATGACATCCCTTCAAATATTTAAACATGGCTATCATGTCACCTCTCAACCTTCTCCAGACTAAACAGGCCCAGCTCCCTAAGCCGCTCCTCATAAGGCATGGCTTCCATACCTCCCACCATCCTGGTTGCCTTCCTCTGGACACGTTCCAGCTTCTCCATATCCTCCTGAATTGTGGTGCCCAGAACTGGACATAGTATTCCAGCTGAGGTCTGACCAAAGCAGAATAGAGTGGCACCATTACTTCCCTTGATATAGACACTATACTCCTATTAATGCAGCCTAGAATCGCATTGGCTTTTTTAGCTTCTGCATCACACTGCTGACTCATGTTCAGCTTGTGGTCCACTAAGACTGCTAGATCCTTTTCACATGTACTGCCCTCAAGCCAGGTGTCACCCATCCTATATCTGTGCATTTCATTTTTACTGCCCACGTGTAGTATCCTACATTTCTCCCTGCTGAAATTCATTTTGTTAGTTTTGGCCCATCTTTCTAATCTGTTGAGGTCATTTTGGATTCTGATCCTGTCCTCTGGGGTATTAACTACCCCTCCTAAAAAGCCAGATATATAATTTAGTGTCATCTGCAAACTTAATAAGCATACCCTCTGTTCCCTCATCCAAGTCATTGATAAAGATGTTGACTAGCACTGGGCCCAGGACAGAACCCTGTGGCACCCCAGTGGGTACTTCTCTCCAGGATGAAGAGGCGCCATTGAGAACAAATGAGAACAAAAAGCATTTGCCTGGCACAAAAAGGCCACAATAAAGGCATCAAGTGAGCCTCTTTATTATAGGATTGTCCCTTAAAAGACTCAACCCCGATCCCGTGAGGAAGATGCTGCAGACAGTGAGGTCCATTGCACACAACACAATGGACTTTATCAGACAAGCCTCTACAAATGTTCTTTTGTTGCTGTATTTTGAACCATTTTTCTGCCAGCAAAAGAAGCCATTTTATCAGACCTACCTGTAATAGCATTAAAAGGCAGCCCCCGCATTACCAGAGCATGAACAGAGTTCTGTTTACTTCTGTATTCATGATCTGATTGGTTCTTGCGAGAGGACACAAGTGTGGGTTAATTTTAAAGTACAGCAAACAAACACACACACACACACACAAGCACAGAAACATACTCACAAAGTCCCAAGTAAACCAGGGAGGTTCATAAAAAGAGCATCCCCTGCCTGGCTTTCTCAATCTCAACTGGAAGTGTTCTGCCAATTGATGCTGTAATCACAAGAGGACAATGGTGCACGGTTTCAAACGCAGGCAATACTGGCAAAAAAGCACCATGGGAGATCTAGTTGACTGCTTGACCCATCAATAAAAAAGAATGCCTTATTCCATACACATAATCGTGAAAGTACGATGTCGTCTGATGTGCGCACCCTTTTGTGTTCATTAGGCATTGTTATAATGTCATATTTGCTACCTCTGATAAAGTCCAATGATAATACTTAGATTCCACTTAACTGGCATGGCTCCATCCTATGGAATTTTCAGATTTGTAATTTAATGAAGTTTTTAGAATTCTGACCCAGAGAGCTCTAGTGCTTGCCCAAACAACACATCATAGGATTTTATTGGATTCAACTACTGCAGGTAAAGTCATGTCCAAGAGCTATAATTGTTTGCTGTGTTAAGAGTCTTGATTGTCCTTTTTCTACATCTTTTTTATGACAGTCTTTTTGAGATGGGAAGATCAGATCTGCATAGTGCTCCTTAAAGAAGTTTCTATAGAGGCATCATAATGGCTGGCACACTTTTCATTTCATTTCCTCATACAAAATTCCAATGTACATAACCTGCCATTTTCACACCTGCCACACATTGAGTTGACATTTTCAGCAAATATGCAACGTGTATGTGTCTTACACCTACAGTACTTATACTGAACTTCATTTAGCTTCCCCCCCCCCCCGCCACTCCCCATTCATTCAATTTGGAGACATCCTTTTGGAGCTCTGCACAAGCAGCTCATGGGCAAATGGGGTACCTCTCCCCACTATTTCCAGGTGAGCTTCCCCCACCTGGTCTGGGTCCATAAGCTATCATCCTTCCACTGTTCACATTAGCTTCCATCACCCTGAATTGACTGGGGCCATCTACAACCATGACAACTTCACTACTCACTACTTAGTCCGATTTATTTATGAACATGTTAAATACAGTCTAGGTACAGATGCCTGGAAGATTCCTTTATATCTTTTTCTGATTGTGAGAACTGCCCATTTATGTCTTCTTCTGTTTCCTGTTGTGTAGCTAGTTAGCAATCCTTAACAGAACTTGTCCTCTCATCCCATGACTGCTGTTTTGTTCAGCAGACTTTGAGGAGTTTTCTGAATATTATTATTATTATTATTACTATTATTATTATTAGGAAAACCAAATATATAATATCTTCCCAGATCATCCCTATCTACATATGTCTTAGCACTGTCCAAGATGCCCATAAAAGGGCAGTGGGAAGCAGGCATTTACAGAAAGCAAGTTCATTCTGCCTTGACAATGATCTCTTTTTGTCTTTAGATGTTCAGTAGTTTTTTCCACAAACTTACTAAAATGGCTTGACTATTCTCCCCCCCCCTTTTTTTTTTTTTTTACTTTGGCTACTTTCTAACCTCTACATATTGAAAAAAAAATTTTTTTTTCAGATTCTAGAATGTGTCCCATCCAAACCTTAATAATTATTAATCTATCTCTCTCATCATTTGGAGGGATCTGACAACAACAAAAGCTGAATACCTTCCACTGGGCAAAGGCTGAGTCATGGAGGAAGGACTGGAAAAAGACAATGGTACTGCAGCTCACTCATAAGACCACTGGCAAAGCGACATTCTGCTCTCCTTTTTATTACATTTTTCTCATACCTTTCCACCCAAAATTGTACCAGTGGCAGCTAATAAATATAATTCAAAACAATTTAAAAACCAAATAAGAAATATCTCTCTCTCTGGCTTCTCTTTGCACACGAAGATTCAGGAAGGACTCATCCCGCGCTTTCTGCAAGTGCGCTGATGACTAAAAAGGCCAATCCGGGATAGACAAGTCCGGTTGCAGAAAGCACAGCAGAAGGTTTCCTTGGGTGATGTTTCCGGGTTGAGATTTTTTCTGCGTTGTCGTTTCTCTTCAAGACTTGTTCGGCGTGAGTTCTCAAATAAGGCTGCAGCATTGTGGATAGTATGCCTCCATGCCTCCCGATGTGAGGCCAGGGTGGACCATTGTTGGTGATCAATTTGGCCGAGCCTGAGGTGTTGTTTCAGGGAGTCCTTGTATCACTTTTTTGGAGCGCCCCTCTTACGCTGACCCGTGGCGAGTTCACCGTAGAATACTATTTTTGGGAGGTGATGGTCCTACATCCTAGAAACATGCCCTGCCCAGTGCAGCTGTGTTCTCAATATATGGCCTCAATGCTGGTGATCCCTGCTTGCTCAAGGACAGCAACATTCGTCACATAGTCAGTCCAGTGTATATTTAGGATTGTGCATAGACAGCGCTGATGAAAGCGTTCGAGGAGTCGTAAGTGGTGGCAATAGGTGACCCATATTTCAGACCCATAAAGGAGAATAGACAGTGCAATGGCTCTATACACACTGATTTTTGTGTTTTGCCTCAGGTGTTTATTACTCCAGACTCTTTTGTAAAGTCTTCCAAATGCGTTATGTGTCTTTGCTAATCTGTGATCAATCTCTTTGTCAATCTTGGCATCTGAGGAGATGATGCTTCCCAGGTAGGTGAATTGCTCAACGGACTTAAGCACAGAGTTGCCGACGGCAATGTGGGGATGGTGGTGTTTGTCCTGTGGTGCAGGCTGGTAAAGAACTTCCATTTTCTTCAGGTTGACTTCCAGCACAAACAGCTCTGCAGCTGTTGCGAAGCAGGATGTTAGGCGCTGCAGAGCTGCTTCTGTGTGGGCAACAAGGGCAGCATCATCAGCGAAGAGCAGCTCACATTTTTCTTCATACCTTTCCACCCAAAATTGTACCAGTGGCAGCTAATAAATATAATTCAAAACAATTTAAAAACCAAATAAGAAATAAAACCATTAAAATAACACCTCAGTAATCAAAATCACTAATCAACCATCATCAATATGGTATCTTCTTCGTGGTCTCTGTGAATCACACAGCTGGGTTACTCCTGCGCCTGTGCAGAGCATCAGAACCTTTTAGAAACGCTAGGCAGAATGTGCTTTGATACATTTTTGGCGGTAACTCCGCCCACACCAGCGGTCCCTTATAAGGGATTCCCACCCAGTTTTCCTCAGTTCCTTTCTTTCCGCCACGCTAGTAGCTTGAAGGAACCTCTGTTCGCTAGGTATTTTTTCTCCTCTCTATTTGGTTTTGACTTGGCTTTGGATTTTGACGACGATTTTTCTCTACTCCTCTGTTTTGGCATTCTACTTCTGACCGCTGTTTATTCGACCTGGTTCTGGCTTTTGACGACAACTCTTGCTTCATTTACCTCAGATATCTTACTGACCCGGATTGTTGCTGACTACGTCTTTCACTCCGCTTTCCTGTTGTGAATTTGTGAGTAAAATATCTGGAAGAAGACCCTTTAAACACTGCGTGATTTGTCAGGCCAAACTCCCAAGCACGGATGGCCATTCCCGCTGTTTGATTTGCCTGGGGGAAACCCACAATGTTGACGCGTGCGTACACTGCAAGGCCTTCACGCCTCAGGCCCGTAAGCACAAGCTGTCTCGTTTGAAGTCATTCGTGTATGAGAAGGCCTTAATTCTGGGTACAACTTCGGCTTCAGCTTCTGCCTCAGCCCCGGCCTCAACTCCTGTTTCTGAGTCCCAGGACGCTCTCGGTCTCCGACATCCAAGGGCCAAAAACGCCGTTGATCCCGGAGCCCGTCTAGGCACCGTTCGACGGCTTCGGATCCTGAGGCTCTCCATACCTCCATGCAGCATGCATCTTCAGGTTTGACACGGGATCGTTCGGCATCGGTCCAGCAGCCGACACCGTCGACTTCGAAGACCATCGCTTGGGATCGGGCTCCTGCCACCACCGAGACCTGTCCCGGCACTGAGTCTGGCTCTTCGCAATCTTTAAAGAAAAAGAGGAAAGAAAAGCCTGTGTCTAAACATGACTCTACTAAATCTTAAGACCAAATCGAAGGAGGGCTCGAAGAAACAGAAGCCCCTCGATACTGCTGCCCCTGTGATTCCTACGCGCCCACTGGTTGATACCAAGGCCACTTTTGCCAGACTGCTGCCCGTATCTGCCAAACCAGAGTCTGCGGTTTGCCGTTCGCTCATGCCACTGGGATTGGTGGAGATTGTGGCGGTTGACATTCCATCCGGGACCGACACTGAAAGGTCACCTAAGCAGCTGGAGGCATCTCCCGCTCTTGTTATTTCATGGGCGCAGTTGTTGGAATGCCACTCTTCTGACATCAAAGTTGAGGTCGTTGAGTGTGAACTCTCGCCTCGGGGCCGTACATCTCCCTCTACAATCCGTAACGATGTTCCAGCTTATACTGTGTATGATCTTGCTCGATCCATCTGCCGCACAGGTTTTGCGTCTCCCACGGGCTCACAGATTTTGATGTCAAGGGGTGATGTGCTTGGCTCTTCCTTCACTGGCCGCTTGATAGCTCAATCTCCACGACTGTCTGACCTTGACGTTGTGAAACCGGCGTCTAAGAAGGATGCAGTGATTCAGTTCTCTCCTTCTCCTGAGTATCGCCCTCTGCCTCGGACTCCTCCAACCCCACAGCACCGATCTCCTACACCACCACAGGACTGTAGTCCATCGCCGGAGTGTTCGACTTCCTCTTCCTCCATGTCTTGGGACCAGTACTGACCTTACTTACCATCGCCTAGAGTTGAGTTGATGGAAGATGATTCCTCCTCCCCAACGGATGATGTTCGCGCTTTCGCAGAACAAATGGTTCGGATGTCCCACGCGTTGGACCTTAAAGTAGAGGAATGAACAGCTGAGCCAGTGGACACGATTTTTCAGCGGATCCAGTCAAAGGCACCCCCTATGGCTTCTATCCCCGTTTTGCCATCACTGTTGAAGATCACACAGGGCTCCTGGGAGAACCCCTCCTCTATACAGTCGACCTCCAAAAAGATCAATCGCCTGTACCGTGTGGAACATGTGGAATGGCTCCAGAACCATCCAAAACCAAACTCTGTCATTGTCGAAGCTGCACAAAACAGGAAGCAACATCAGCCTCTGTCAACCCCACCAGACCCAGAGGGCCACAAGTTGGACATTGTAGGGAAGAAAATTTATTCTGCAGCTGGATTGAGCTTCTGTGTGGCGAATTACTCAGCTTGCATGGGAGCTTACCAGCAAGTGTTATGGGAACGGATGAGCCAGTTTATTCAAGACCTCCCTGAGGAACGTCGTAGAATGGCAAAAGCAATTCAGGCGGAGGCCCAATCTCTTGCGGGGCAGCAGATGAATTCGGCCCGTCATGTTGCAGACTGCACAGGGAAAACCACCGCTGGTTCTATTGCGCTGCGTCGACATGCATGGCTACGTTCCTCAAGCCTTACACCTCAAGCATCGGCCACCATAGAAGATCTGCCTTTTGACGAATCTGGCCTATTTAATGGGTCAACCGTTGAAAAGCTCGAGTTCACCCAAAAGATGAGGACGACTGCCAGGAAATATGGTATGGGCTCCACCTCCGTCTCCCAGTACCGTCCTAGAGGCAGATATTCCTGGCAGGCTCCATTGTCTGGCCAACAGTTCCGACGAGGGTACTCTGGCCAGTCCTACCGCCGGTCCCGTTATGTTCCCTCTTCTTCTCTGCCTCATCGGTGAGGAGCCAGGGCTCGGGTTCCAGATACCGACAACCACCGAGGCAACGATCCAGGGATCAGAGCCGGAAGAAGTTTTAACTTGATTGTTGATACTGTTTCTCTTCTTTCTTAGACACCACTCTTCGGGGATTGACTGTCGAACTTCCAAGAAGCCTGGTCTTCTATAACATCAGACTGCTGGGTACTCCAAATTGTCCAGAACGGCTATTGGATCGACTTCGACTCTCTACCTCCGACAGGACTGGTTCGATCAACACAGCCCTCCCCCCCCTCATTGAGGAGGTACAGACCCTGTTGCAGAAGGGAGCCATCAAACCTATCCACCCCGACCTTCACCACCTCTGCTTCTTCTCGAGGTACTTCCTCGTTACGAAAAAGGATGGCAGCCTACGTCCGATCCTCAACCTCCGTGGGGTGAACAGGTGCATAGCCCCAAAGAAGTTCAGAATGGTCATCTTGGCTTCCATCCTTCCACTCCTGAAACAGTACGACTGGTTCGCCTCTATAGACCTGAAGGATGCTTATTTTCACGAGGGGATCCATCCAGGCCACAGGCATTTCCTTGCTTTTCAAGTCGGAACCGATGACTTCCAGTTCAGAGTTCTTCCCTTTGGTCTTTCAACTGCTCCTCAAGTTTTCACAAAATGCATGGCAGTGGTAGCGGCTTTCCTTCGTCAGCAGGGCGTTGTGGTTTTTCCCTACATCGATGGTTGATTGTGGCAGACTCTTGGCATCAGCTTGAACTCAATGTTGGCCTCATCTTAGATGCCTTACACTGCCTGGGACTTGTTGTCAACATCGAGAAGTCTCAGCTCCATCCGGCTCAAATGATCCAATTCATTGAAGCTTGGCTAGATTCTGTAACGGCTGCAGCTTACTTACCTCAAGACTGCTTCAACACCCTTCAGTCCTTTATCCATGCTTGCCGTCGGTCCCGAAGGCTCACTGCTCACTCAATCCAGATACTTCTGGGTCATATGGCAGCCACTACTTATGTGACCCGCTTCGTGAGACTACAGTTCTGTCCGCTCCAACACTGGTTCTTGCAGGTCTTCGATCCTCTCCACGATTCTCCAAACAAGATGCTCACGATGCCATGGGCGGTTCATCGGTCTCTAGAGTGATGGCTGGTACCGGACAACGTCCTGTCGGGCATGCCATTCGATCTTCCTCAACCGAACGTCTCTCTGACAATGGATGCCTCACTACAGGGATGGGGAGCTCATCTCGAGTCCTACGAGATTCGGGGTTCTTAGAATACCGAAGAGCGAGCCCTCCACATCAGTGTCCTGGAACTTCTTGGTGTCCAGAATGCGCTACGAGCTTTAGAATCCCCGGTGAGGAGCAAGACTGTCCTAGTACTGACAGACAACACCTCTGTCATGTGCTACCTGAACAAGCAAGGAGGCACAAGGTCCCCTCAACTTCTGCAGCTCACGTTAGACATCTGGGATTGGTGTGTCCGCAGGAATGTTTTTCTGCAATCCATCCATCTTCCTGGGGTGGACAACACTCTTGCAGACGGACTCAGCCGTTCAAGCCTCTCTATCCACTAGTGGCATCTACACAGGTTGGTCACCTCAGACCTGTTTCGAAGATGGGGCCTTCCTCAAGTAGACCTCTTCGCATCTCCGGAGAATGCCTAGTGTCCCCAGTTCTGTTCCAGAAGATGCGCCCCGGGATCGAGAGGGTACGTGTTCCTGTTCCGTTGGTCAGGTCCTCTGCTTCATGTGTTTCCTCTGTTCCCACTGCTGACAAGAGTAATTGCCAAGCTTCGCCGGGACCGAGCGAATGCTATCCTCATTGCTCCGCAGTGGCCTCGGCAGCCGTGGTTTGCAACCCCGCTTCACCTGGCCAAACGTTGCTTCATCCGTCTTCCATCCCGTCCGGATCTACTTACCATCCAGGAGGGCAAGGTCTTCTGCATCTGACAGCGTGGAGACTGATCCTGTGATTCTTCCTTCAATTTCGGGACTCTTGGGTTCGTCTTCAATGCTGAGGCAATCTGCATCTCTTCATCCAGAGGTTCAGGCTGTTATCGATGCCACACTAAGACCGTCTACCTGAAAGTCGTACCACTACAAGTGGAAGAAATATGAAGCCTTTCTGGCCTCTCAACGTCCGAGTCCTGATCCGTTCTCCATTCCGACTGTCTTGGAGTTTCTCTTCCAATTGTCTGCTGCGGGCCTATCACTTTCATCAATCAGGTGCTACTTGGCAGCTATATCTGTCGAATTCCAAGCAAGAGGTTGTCCATCTCCCTTTGTTGATGCGACAGTTAAGAAGTTTTTGAGAGGCTACGCCAACCTGCACCCTCCGGTAACCGAGTCGACCCCGGCTTGGAGTCTCGAATTGGTCCTCTCACAGCTGGTTCACCGACTATTAGAACCCTTGGCTTCTACTGATCTGCGACTTCTGTCCTGGAAGACTGCCTTCCTCGTGGCCATCACTTCAGCACGTCAGGCTGGTGAACTCTGTGCCTTGAGATCTGATCCTCCATACACTGCTTTCCATAAGCACAAAGTGGTGCTTCGCCCTGACATTTCTTCCCTTCCAAAGGTGGTGTTGAGTTTCCATCTCAACCAATCCATCACTCTTCCTGCTTTGATGCAGGACCCGAAAGATGATTTCGAACGTACCCTCCATCTCATGGACGTCAGGAGGGCTCTTGCTTTCTACATTCAAAGAACTGCTTCCCTCAGAAAGTCACCCAGACTGTTTGTGTCCTATGCTGACTCGAAGCTTGGAGAGCCCATTTCTCCACAATGGTTATCGAAGTGGGTGACATCGACCATTGCTCTCTGCTACAAACTGGCAAAGAAGCCTTTGCCGTCACGGATTCGAGGACACTACGAGGGCTATCTCCACTTCGACAGCATTCCTCTCTGGGGTGCCTCTAGAGGACATTTGCAGGGCTGCAACTTGGTCATCACCTTTGACTTTCATTTCCCACTACAGACTTGACTCTCGTTCCAGGAACGAGGCTGCCTTTGGGAAGGCTGTACTTTTGGCTTCTATACAATAAGTGAGTTTTAATGTACTGCCAAGCTGTTTAATGTGATAAGTATATATACTTTATTAGTTTGATTAAGAATGTGTTGTCAAAAATCCAACTGATGTTAGACTGTGCAACATGGTACTAGTGTCAATGTGTATAGGACATACCCTCCTCCTGGAGTGAAGCTTGCCACTCTAACCAGCTGTGTGATTCACAGAGACCACGAAGAAGATAGACAGGTTGCTTACCTGTAACCATAGATCTTCGAGTGGTCTTCTGTGAATTCACACAGACCTGCCTATCCTCCCCTCTATGTCCTACTACATCATATAAACATGCTTAATGTTCCTGATGCTGCAGATTGTGGCGTCATTCAAGGAACTGAAGAGAATTGGGCGGGAATCCCTTATAAGGGACAATTGGTGTGGGTGGAGTTACTGCTAAAAATGTATCAAAGCACATTCTGCCTAGCGTTTCTAGAAGGTTCCGATGCTCTGCGCAGGCGCAGGAGTAACCCAGCTATGTGAATTCACAGAAGACCACTTGAAGATCTATGGTTACAGGTAAGCAACCTGTCCTTATGTATCATACTTACCCTGTCCCTTGACTTCTAAGAGGACCTTCTAAAGGTGTATAAACTAGCCCCAATTGCAGTCACTAAGAATATCACACTATACAGTTAAAGCACTATTATTCCACTTTAACTGCTCTGACTGGTTCCTGTGGGATCCTGGGATTTGCAGTTTAAGGAGGGGCATTTAGAACGCTATGCCTGAGAGCTCTTAGGCCTCACTAAACTACAAACCCCAGAATTCCACAGGAGGTAGCCATAGCAGTTAAAGTAGAATAATAGTGGCATAATGGTGTAGTGCAATATTATCTTTTAGGACTGCTTGGGTAAAATAGAGAAACCCAGATACTTTCTTTTGAGCTTCTGAGAAGAAGAGCATGATAAAAATATGATTAATAAACCAGAAGTGGCAGGTATACTGAATGCATTAATGTGGCATGGTGAGATGGTATCAACAGAAATATGTTCCAATTACACAGTATTATCTCGTTGTCTGAGAAAGTACACAATCAACATGTTATTTTCTACATGAGAGAGTTCTTCATAAAAGCTTGCATCCCCACATCTTGGGGGACAACTTTTACACTAGGCTGATTAAGTTGATTCACAAAGAATGGCCACTTACAGCCAAATGCCTGCTTGGAGCATGTTTTTTACTTTTTTCTCAGATGTCAGCACTAAATGTCCATGCTGCTCTTCTCTTGAACCAAAAGCTGGTATATCATCTAATTGAGTTACATAATAGTGCACTGTTGTTTTCTGGAAAGCTTTTCTTTGGCAAACTGTGAAAGAAAAAATGCGCTAAGCACAGAACAGTGGGGAAATACTTAAAAGGAAACATTTATTGTTTCTTCCAGTACAAGTCTCGTCTCTTTACAATGTTTCTCCACTCTAATACATGTTTTCCATGTACAGTACTGACTGATCAGGGTGTCATTTTTTCTTTGAAGTGCTCCTCAAAATCCTGAGTGCAATAGTATTTGGTTTATAGGCTTATAAGGGTCTCTTCTTTGCATTAGAGCCTGAAGCTATGTGAACTAAGGGAGGTGGGGCAGGACAGGCTTCCTACTTTGGAAGTTCTATGCCATCACTATCAAAGGTGTAGCAAGAGGTACATCAAAGATTAAAAGAACACTCCTTTATCTTATTAACTTCTCTTTAGTAATTTATTGCCTGCCAAAAAGAAAGACAGTTTGTAGGAAATGCAAATGCACAAGAAAACTCAGTACACCATAGCATAAATTGAGAAACAAGATAAAGATCTGACTTGAGAGGTCAGATGCTTTGTTGTTTGTTGTTATGTGTCTAAAGGTCCACTCCAACTTATGGCAAACCTCTCCTAGGGTTTTCTGGGCAGGACTTATCATTCAGAGGAGGTTTGCCATTTCCTTCTTCTGAGGCTAATGAGAGAGTCTGACTTGTCCAAGATCACCCAGTGAGCTTCCATGGCTGAAAGGTGATTCAGCAAACACCATGCTGGCTCTGAAAATCCCAGCAACCCTAGCCAGCAGTGAATAATGCAGGGAGTCACAATCCAACAGTGTCTGAAAGGCTACCTTATTCTCTCACACACCTCAGCTAACAGGATAAAAATATTTTCCACTTAGAAGTTTTCAAAGGGGTGCGGGGGCAGGTTGGCATGAAGTGATCCTAAGGTTAGCAGGGAGGAAGAAAGGGTCATAGGGAATGGGAGGGCAAGAATGGCAGGAAGTGGTGTAAGCCAATCTAGTAACCCAATGCCTGCTCGTGGAAGGTAACAAGTTCTAGGAGATTATCACACCAGGCTGCAAATATGCAGCAATTATGTTAGTGAAACAAATAGAAACGTGTCATTATTGAAGCTATCGTTATCACACCTCCACTTCAATGCTGATATGTTTCTGTTTGCTTCACTAACATGATTGCTGCACAATACTAGAAGGAGGGTGTGGGGGAGAAAAGAAACAGATGGGGTGGGAGGGGGAGGGAAGAAAACAGACATATGAGCAGGAGGGGGAATAGTTACATCAATCAGGGGGGGGGGGAGAAGACCAGGTTGCAGAAAGTGTGTGCAGCGGGGAGAGACCTATCAGGCTGGAGGGGGAATAGATCAGGCAGCCAGAAGGGTGGAGAAGACCATGCAGCAGAAATATGGGGGTGGGGAGAAAAGAGACATTTCTGGCTGGAAGGAGAGTAGCTCAGGCAGGCAGGAGGGTGGAGAAACAAGGGCGCGAGAGAGAAGAATAGAGGAAAAACATGCCCACTCACCCCATGTGACTGCTGGTATGGGAACTCAAGCGGAAGAGGACTTATCGCTTAATAATGGAAACACAGCACTATTGAGGGCCTATTGACGGGTTTCCCCTGTAAATGATAGGGTGCCCTTCAGCAATGGTTTGAATGCAGTCTGGCAACAGAACACAAACAACATCATGAAATAAGGAATGTTCACATACACTATTAACCTTCTCTAGTAGCACTGGTAAAGCCTCATGTGATAATTTCCCTAGTTTTTGTTCTTTTCCCCCTACTGTCAGATTTCCATGGCCAATAAGCATGCCACTGCAGACTGGGCCAACCAGAAAAATCGGCAGTAGCAGAACATGTTATAAACCAACCTGGACACAAAATGTTATTTAAAAACACAAAAATTCTGGACCTGGCCAACAACTATCATGTCAGAATGCACAGAGAAACTATTGAAATCCACAAACACCTGGACAACTTCAACAGGAAAGAAGAAACCTTAAAAGTAAACAAAATCTGGCTCCCAGTTTTGAAATACAATAGAATCGAAACTCAACACTTACAAAGGAATTCCATCTGGGGACAGGGGGATTCCCAGCAGATAATGGCCCATCAACCAGCTATTAGCCAAACAGGCACTAACGAGCCTTGCATTTCTATACCCAGAAACTAACCATTCAATTACACAAATTTACATATACTCCCCTATAGCATATAAACCCCAGACACAGTCCTACCCACCCATTCTCTGAGGATGCCAGCCACAGATGCAGATGAAATGTCAGAAAGAAACTATTCCAGAACACAGCCTCACAGCTCAGAAAAAAACCTGAGGAAAATCTATGGATGCCGGCCGTGAAAGCCTTTGACTTCACATAGAAGTTACATTAGCTGATTAGCAGAGTTCTGAGTCAGGACACAGTTCCCCTCATGTTATTGGCCATGTTGTTAGACCTGATGGTGGCTTGCATAGATTCAGTTCCATGGGCCAGGCTTCATCTCAGAGCTCTGCAGTGTTTTCTACTACCGGGCAGGCTGGGGGGCACATTACAACACCCAGATGGTGCAGGGTCTGTGGTCTCCTCTCGAGAGTACGCACAGTATCAGTTGACTGGAACTCTTAGCTGGCTGGTTAGCCCTTCTCAACCTGCAGTCTGAGGTGTTGCACAAACATGTGTTGGTCAGGATGGACAAAATCCCAACCAGATAACACATAAGGGGGAGAGGGGAACGCACTCCTATCCACTGAAGGACAAGATGTTTCTGCTGATGTGGGCTGGGGGAGTCTCCTTTTCTCACTCAGGGGAGAATTCTTGAAAGGGCAGATGACTGACCAGGCCAATTGGTTAAGCAGTCAATGGCTGAATCAGGGACAAAGGGGGCTGAACTTGCTAGTTTTTCAGATGGTAGAGGAACGATTTGGTCTCCTGTGAGTGGACCTTTTTGCAAATTCCCATGTGTTCTTATCTTTATCTGTGAAATGTTAGAGGATATGTTTTAAGGATGCATGTTATCTATGAACTATACATGTGCAGGCAAGACTCTCATTTGGCCTTGGCACAATAGATCCCTTAACTTTCAGGATGAGGTCATTTTCACAAGTTTCTTGCACACTTGCTAATTCTGTAAGATTCACTTACTGTTGCCCTTTCCACATCCAGTAAACTAAGAGCTATAGAAGGGACTAAGAATTTGACTGTAAGTGCACACTTGTTAGTAAATAAGCACTGTTTCAAAGGTAGGAATTATGCAGGCTACCAGATGCTGTTGAATTACCAGCATTCCTCACCACTGAATCTGTTGACCGGACTGTGGGGAGTTGCAGTTCAATAACATCTGGAGTACCTTTGCAGTACATCTTATTTACTCAGTAAATATTTCCTGTGTTCCTAGCATGTTTAGGGTGTACTACATAAGACAGGCTGCATTTCTATTGCAAAAATAATGCAGTTTGACACCACTCTAACTATCATGGCTCCATCCTATGGAATCCCAGGATTTGTAGTTTGTTGTAGCACCAGAGCCCTCTGACAGAGGAGGCTAAATATCTAAAAAAACTACAGATCCCAGAATTCCATAGCATTGAGCCATGATAGTTAAAGTGGTGTCAAATTGCATTATTTCTTCAGTACAGATGCAGCCAGAGAGTTGTTCGTTCAGATTTTACTTGGATCAAAAATGTAAGGATTCATAATAAGCATATAGCTATGCTTCATCACTCTTATCAATATGGGAGGAGGAAGAGGAGAAAAACACATACTGAAACTGCAGGATGTTGTAAGGAAGATGAAGACATGAACTTAGCTAGGAGAAAAGTGCTTAGAACTCTCTAGAAACACTCTCTCTGGCTTTTCTTCGCAAACGAAGATTCAGAAAGGACTCATCCCACACTTTCTGCAAGTGCGCTGATGACTGAAAAGGCCAATCTGAGATAAACATGTCCGGTTGCAGAAAGCACAGCAGAAGGTTTCCTTGGGTGATGTTTCCAGGTTGTGATTCTTTCTGCGTTGTCGTTTCTCTTCAAGACTTGTTCGACGTGAGTTCTCAAATAAGGCTGCAGCATTGTGGATAGTGCATCTCTATGCCTCCCGATGTGAGGCCAGGGCGGACCATTGTTGGTGATCAATTTGACCGAGCCTGAGATTTATTGCCTGCCAGGGAGTCCTTGTATCGCTTTTTTGGAGAGCCCCTCTTACGCTGACCCATGGCGAATTCACCATAGAGTACTGTTTTTGGGAGGCGATGGTCCTCCATCCTAGAAATGTGCCCTGCCCAGCGCAGCTGTGTTCTCAATATCATGGCCTCAGTGCTGGTGATCCCTGCTTGCTCAAGGACAGCAACGTTCGTCACATAGTCAGTCCAGTGTATATTTAGGATTGTGCGTATACAGCACTCATGAAAGCGTTCAAGGAGTCGTAAGTGATGGCGATAGGTGACCCTAGGTGTTTATTACTCCAGATTCTTTTGTAAAGTTTTCCCAAATGCGCTATATGCCTTTGCTAATCTATGATCGATCTCTTTGTCAATCTTGGCATCTGAGAAGATGATGTTTCCCAGGTAGGTGAACTGCTGAACGGACTTAAGCACAGATTTGCTGACAGCAATGTGGGGATGATAGTGTTCGTCCTGTGGTGCAGGCTGGTAGAGAACTTCCGTTTTCTTCAGGTTGACTTCCAGCCCAAACAGCTCTGCAGCTGTTGCGAAGCAGGATGTTAGGCGCTGCAGAGCTGCTTCTGTGTGGGCAACAAGGGCAGCAGCATCAGCGAAGAGCAGCTCACGGACTAGATAGTTTAGTGTCTTAGTGCGAGCCCTCAGACGGCTTAAGTTAAACAAGCTACCATCAGTACGGTAACGTATATAGATGCCGTCTTCTTCAAGAAGACGGCAGCTATATACGTTACCGTACTGATGGTAGCTTGCCATAGCCCTTTGGAGCATCATGCTGAAGCAGATTGTAAATAAAGTTGGTGCAAGAACACAACCTTGCTTCACTCCATTAGTTTTTAGAAAGGGCTCTGAAAGAGCATCGCCATATCTGACTTGACCGTGCTGGCCCTCATGTAGCAAGATAATCATTTTAAGGAATTTGGGGGACATCCTAGTCTTTCTTGGATCTGCCACAGACCTTTTCTACTCACAGTGTCGAAGTCTTTGGTGAGGTCGACAAATGTTACATAGAGTCCCTTGTTCTGCTCTAGAAACACTACAGACTTTCTTAATAGTATTAAAGAGGCACCAGTGTTCTTTCTTCTAGACTGATTCTCTAATGGTCCATTTTTAGTTTCTATTCCCCAGTCTCACTGTGATATAATTAAAGATGTTTCCGCCTGTTATTTTCATTTCTCCTTCCAGAGTAGAACCTCTCTCTTCTTCAGAGTGGAAAATGTTAATTAATTTTGTCTTTAGTGCTGGGTTTTTTTGTTTCTGATCATACTGACTTTACCTTGGACTTTTTCTCACAATTCTTTCTTCAGGGAAGTCAGGGCAGAAAAACATAACTTCAGGGATTTCATGAAAGGACAGGGTGGCCATGTACTGTTTCCTCCAACTGGGAAAGACAGAGAAAGAGAGAGAGAGAGAGAGATGCAAACCAGTCCTTCTCATTTCTCTTTCAGATGAGATGATCAAAGACCCATCATGTTTTCTATGGGCTGATGTTAACAGAACTATAAATGTAATAGTCCTATTGGCCCCACTAAATGTTATGCATATGTGTTCTGTCGCCCAAATGACAACTATGCTTTTAGATCCACTTCTGTAATAACTAACACATATGATACATCCTCACAAAACAATGTGTATTCCCTGTTACACACATTATTATTTGCATCAACTGACAGAGTATGGGAAAATGTGCAAGATGCGACACAGGACAATCCTATGAGACAATGGTATGAGATGCTAGAGGGGAAATCTAAATATGCAGCTACCATTTCTGCTGCAGGCATTAGTGAAAGTTTGGCCTCAAGATGCAGGTATTTTTGGTGTCCATATACAGTATTTCTTCTTTCAAAATGTAATCTGCACTACTCTGTTCATACTGTTAACACTAAAAACACACATGGCACATCTTGGATCTAAACGTGTAACTGGTCCTGATTTATTTCTGTTTGTATGAAATTGGAATTTATGTCTGTCTGGAACTAGGAAAGCCAGTGTGGTGTAGTGGTTTGAGCATTGGACTCAGGAGAACAGGGTTCGAATATCCACTCAGACACGGAAATCCACTAGGTGACATTGGGCAAGTCACACTCTCTCAGCCTCATAAGAAGGCAAAGGCACACCCCCTCTGAACAAAACTTGCCAAGAAAACCCTGTAATAGGTTTGCTTTAGGGTTGCCATGAGTCAGAAACAACTTGCAGGCACAAAACAACGGGTCTAGAAGATATTTCTACTTTTTAAATTGCTTCAGTTATTGTAGGACACCTTGAGTATGTGTAAGCACCAGATGGATGGGATATTAATACTGTATAAATAGATGACGGGTGGTGATCTTTTTAAATCTTCCATTTTCTGGTTACTGTTACTAATTGTTGCACTATAAATAGGAAAGAAATTCAGACTGGGGGAAGTTAAAAGACAAGAATGGATGACGGCCATGGAATCTATTAGTTTTGTGCAATGTTGGACCTAATTACTTTGAAAGGGGAAAAACCACACCTCCCTTCTGTTTGTCACATACACACAGGGCACTGTCTAGGAAACATGCCAGCCACTAGCATAGTGATTGCCAATTTGGCAATTTGGCTGTAAGTAGATGGGACACCAATATGCATTTGTTTTAAACCCAGGCCCACTTGGCTAATGTATAAAGCAAATCTGTGTGTTTTTTTTTTCCCTTTGTTTAGTTTAGACCAAAGGGGTAATGAAGTTGCGAGGAGCTGAACTCTCCATTCCTATAGCCTTCCTCTGTGTTTTTCTCTCAGTCAAGCTCAGTCAAGCAGAAAAGGGTTTGGGGAAAACTAGGCAGGAAACAGAGCTGTAGGTTAGCTTCCTGCCCATGTGTAAAGCAAACCCTAATCAGACTGTACTAGAGACATGCAAGAGGCATGCAATGTTATGTTGTCCCAGCTGAAAACCAGCTTTATCTACTGCCAAGAGCCTGCAGTCCTCCTGTCAAGGGCCTGAAGAGAGGGCCATTCTGCTGAAACGGACCCACTCTATTTGCTTGTACTCTCTTGTGCCTGATTTTTCTCCTAACCCACCACCATCAGCATCCCTTTTTTCTTTAGTATTACTTCTTTTCTGCGGCAAATGTGCTGGCAAAGAGTGCCTTGCTTTTATTTATTGATTGATTTTTAGTAAGCTGCTGTGGACCCTTTCCAGATAAAATATGGGACAAGAAATCATTGTAATTGGCATGCACCTAGGTTTTAAACAAATGAAAGAGGGTGTCCATGGAACAAGTGTAAATCCCCTGGCCCATGGGCCTGACACAAGCTGTAGGGGTTTCCCATCTCTCCCACCATATGACTTCCAAGTTTTTCCTTCAATGACCACCCCTTCTCTTGTGTCCCACCTCTTTCTCTCACACAAGGTTACAATCCCTGTTTGCGGTGTCCCTGATCACATTTTGGAGATTTTCAGACAGGCAAAAATCGCTCCTTGCCGCGCGAGCAGCCTCCCGAAACTGCTGCGCGGCAAGGGTCTTCTTCGGACGACGCTGTGCCTCTGGCGAAACCGTCCGTGTCACTTCCGTGAAGCTTGGGACGGCTCCGCGTCATATTTCAAGCACGGGCAGCCTCCGTGCTTGAAATATGACGCGGAGCCGTCCCAAGCTTCACGGAAGTGACACGGACGGTTTCGCCAGAGGCACAGCGTCGTCCGAAGAAGACCCTTGCCGCGCAGCAGTTTCGGGAGGCTGCTCGCGCGGCAAGGAGCGATTTTTGCCTGTCTGAAAATCTCCTTTGTGTCTTCCTGACTTTTCCAATGCAAAGACTTGACCATGTTTCTTTTCTATACCTATTTGGCAAGGAGAAGGGACAATAATAATGGCAATTGCCAAAAGTGCCATTGTGCCAAATGTTTTGATGTTCACTTCACAGCCAGGTACAAAAGGTAGGAAGGAATGGGGAAAGAAACCAGCAAAATGGTTGCCTTCTGTCTTTTCCAGGCATCTCTCTCTCTCTCTCTCTCTCTCTCTGGATGGGGACATAGTAAACAGAAGTCTTTTCATCCTTTGAGAAAAATAGCATTGGGTGAGAGTCAGCAAATAGCTGACTGTGAGCATGTTCCTTTCTTAGAATTAATATCTACCAAGATGTGCTGTTCTTCTGTGAAGCTGTCTGGTACTGGTCTGTTTTATTTTACAGACAAAGCACTGGTGTTTTGCCTCAGTCCTCAAGTCACAGAGCATCTTGCAATCCTAACTAGATAATTACATCACATTAATGAAATTAAAATAACACAGATAGGATGCTCCTGTACATTTAGCACAATGGTCTGGGGTTTTTCTTGAAGATTTCACTTCTGCAAACTTTTATGACAGCTTTATGGTGATGGAGGTGATCTGGGGAAACCAGAAACTGGTTTTCATTAATATTTTCACCAGTGCCTTTTCCTTTTCTTTCCTTTTTTTCTATTATGTGTGTAAGATCAACTCTTTTTTTAAATCTTTGGATAGATCTTTTTTTTTCAATCAGGTAAAAAAGGAGAACTGAATCTAAAAGTATTATTATCAAAGAGGCAAAACGGAAAGTTTGGCAGGAAAATGAGAACACTCCCTTTGCAACAGGAAGTTCTATACCCAAACTGAGCTGTTCCTTCTCTTTCATGGGGTGATGGTGGGTGGGCATCAGAGAAATGAACTCATTTGTTACTGGTGAGGAGGCAATCTATACCAAAACATTGGAGAGGGGGATACATCAAAAGACCCTTCTTGGAGAGGAACAGTAGTGGTCGGCAGCCATTCCCCTCAGTGTGTACCAGTAGCTCATCATCAAAGAGAAGGGTCCTCTCTCCTCAGTGGAAGGATAACCCTCTCACCACCACTCAAACATTAGGCAGCCACTTGGGCAGTAAGAGTTCTCTTTTTGTGGTATAGAGAAAGATTCTTTAGTAAACCAGGACAGAGGCATTAAATTGTAGGTACATTCTCCATTAAATGATTTAGAATAGTTCCCCCCCCCAAAAAAAAATTAGCACAATTTTCCAGTCACTGAAATTCCATCAGTTGGAGATTTAGCTGATTCAATTCAAACTGGTTCAGGTCTCCTATAGAATAGATAGAACAAGGAGCAAAGGTACTCCTCTTGAATAAGGGCATGGTTTGGTTAATAGCTTTTTTAAAATTCTGATGAATGAATTCTAATAACAGTAGAAACACTAAGGACATTATCAGATGCAGCAAAAATTGTGGAATTATGACATCAGGGTAGTGTGAATCGGCCCCGTTATTGCACATCATTGTCATCTTCATGTTCTTAGTCAGTGCTCTCATTCATGGGACAAGCCATCAATAGATTGTCAGTAGTGCTCTTTTCATGCTATTGACTGTGTACGAAACCACATCCCGTTGTAATCGCGAGATTACAGCATGAATGAGCAATCCTCAGTGAGAAAACCTCCAGGTGTGAATGCAAAAACAAAGCACAGGACACTCTTTTTATGAACTGTCCTCTTTAGTTTGCATGTTTTTAGGTTTGGTTCAGTGCTTGTATGTTCATTTACTATGTTAATTAAGGGGTTTGGGGAGTTTTAAGCACATTTGCGTCTTCTCTCAAGAACCACCAAAATGTCACCCATGCCGAATCACGGAAGTAAACTCCCATTCTTGAAGCTCTAGTGGTCTTTGTGCGATAATTCTGTGGCATTGCTTTTGCATAATTACAGCGATGTGTGATAATAAGTGTTATAATGCCATTATGTTCCCGCTATCTTCATTCGCAGAATTACAGTGTTTTTAGATGCTAATCTGATAATGTCCAAAGCTGTTCTGACATTAAGTTGCCTAAGTGCCTTTCCATGTTATAGCTGTTTAGCACAACATTTACACATTTCATTATTTAATGGTACCAGGTAAAAAGGTCCAACTTCTCTCAGGGAAGTGCTTCCATTTCAGGGATATTGCATTTTTGTAGCCCACTGTGTTGTTTCCTGGAGAAATATGTTTATTTTCCCAGCCAGCAGGACTACTTTGTTTTGGAGATCTGCCTGAAATTTAACTGAACAAGAATAATCCTTTTCTGCAAAATGCTTGAGGCATTCATGATGGCAAGTGTCAGAGCTCCCCGTCCCTCAGTATAAATGTCATGTTGTGATACTAAAATGAGTGCTCAGTCTGCTGAGAGCGGGCATGCAGTGAATCAGAAATGCACACCGCTCAAAGCACCATAGGCCCATATCACCAGAACCTTTAGCTCTGCTCATATATTGCTCATGTATAGATCAGTTTTCCATGCTGAAGCAAGAGCAGACCACAATTTTAGTCCCTGCCCCAGATATTATGTCTCTTCCTCCATCTGCACTGTTGCGCACAAAGGTGTCCTGATGCTACACACCCCTACAGTTAGGTTTCTTTGGAAACAGCATACCACATGGATATGAAAAGAAGGAGATGCAACATCAGGGAAGGGCTACAAGCATAAAAGGGCTGCTTCAGCATACAAACACCCTATCAAGAAGTGGGTGCCAGACTTTTGACATGTGGATTAAAGATTTGGTCACAACTAGTGTTTTTTGTTTGTTTGTTTGTTTGTTTGTTTTTTGGAATGTGGCATTGGGGAGCAGGTGGTAAACATTTTCAAGGATTCCACCTCATTCACCTTCCCAGCAGAGAACAATTGGTCAGAGGTATTGTGCTATCCATACAATGCCTTACACCCCTTCCCTATAATATCTCATAATTGGCAATATTAAGATGCTTCACAGGGTCTAGTAGACCAGGGCAAACCAGATAGATGAGGTCAAACTGAGGTTATGAGGACCCAAAGAAGGTGCCATGGAAAAATACTGGGAGACACATCCAAGATAGGATTAAGTGAAGCCACTACTACAGAGAGGTGTATGTGCTATGTGCTAATCCCCTCATGGCACCCTTGGCAATGAGTCACCCATCACAAACAAACAAGTGCCCAAAAGAACCCTTTTTCTCAGGAAGTATCCCTCATCCTCACATCCTATCCTACAAACAGAGGTTGTCATAAACCCATCAATGCCTATCTCTCAGCCATAAATAGCAATCAGAAGAGTTTTAGTTTCCTTCGTCTAAATGGTGGGAAACCCATCTACGCTGAAACACCCCTTCTGGACATGAAATACTGTATAAATATTAGCCCCAAACAATAGCCATGTGTTACTGTGCCACTGTGGACAATCTGGCCACTCTTTCTGTTGGTGTGTTCCCAGATTGGATGTCAGTACCACCCTCAGATATTTGTCTGAGTACCTCGCTCCCCCTCTTTTCAAGACTGGTAATTATTGCCCTATCTTCTGAATCTATTCCTCTATCCAACCTTTCTGTCCTAAACTCATTGTTAGCCTTGTATGGTTCTTGTGAGCATGTGTTTTGCATGTGTGAGTACTCTCAGTGTTATTTTCCAATAAAAAACATTTATTTTACTTTAACTGGAGTATTCTACAGTGAGTATTGGTATACACAGGTGCATAAGGTCCAGCAAGTTACCTGACCTCTTGCAGCCATCCATTTTGGCTAAAAACTCCCCCAATTAATAACTGGGATTTTGGCATCACTGGTGGGCCCCCACAGACTCCCCACCTCTTCGGGTAACACATATACCCGATATATAACACATATAACCTGTGGATCCCCATATGTTGTTGGATTACAGTTCCCAAGAGCCCTCTGAGGTCTCGCCTTGACAGCCAGGTGGTCCTCCCAGTCATTAGTAAAGCTGTAGGACTGAACTCACAGCCTCACTAATGACTGGGAGGACCATCTGGCTGTCAAGGTGAGACCTCAGAGGGCTCCTGGGAACTGTAATCCAACAACGTCTGGTGACCCACAGGTTGAGAATCACTGGCATATACACTTTCTAGTGACTGGCAATTACATGAGGGGGGTGGCAGCACCACAGGGCCACTGATTTCTGATTCCTAGTTGATTAGTACTTATTTAATTTATATCCAGCCTTCCTTCAAGTATGGAACACAAAGCAGCTTACAATATAAGTCAAAACAATATATAGCTAAAATAATATATAATACAAATGTTTTTAAAAGGGTTAAACAAATAATCCAATTAAACCATTAAGTTAAAACACAGTTTTTTAAAAAAAATATTTATACCCCACTCTTCAGCCACAAGGCTATCAGAGCGGCTTACAAATTGTTTTAAGCAATAGCTATTTACACATCTACACTGCATTAAACAGTTTCCAATGTGTGTTAGCTAATTGACCCCCACAAGCTGGGTACTCAATTTACCGACCTACAAAAGGATGGAAGGCTGAGTGAACCTTGGCGCTGGCTGGAATCGAACTTGCGACATGGTGGCTTGCAATACTGGCATTTAACCACTGCGCCACCAAAGCACATTCAAAACACAGTGAAAGCTACAACACACCTCATTTAAAAATATCCTTCTATGCCAGCCAATTAAAAACCACACACCTGTTTAAATAAAAAGGCCTTTGCCATCTGGTGAAAAGAGAGCGGGGGGGGGGGGGCAACTAAACCTCTCTTGAGGAAAAGCTCCATAGCCTAGGAGCAACCACCAGGAAGGCTCTCTCCCATGCCTTTGCTAGGCAAGCCTGTGAAAATGGTGGGACCCAGAGAAAGCCCTCCACTAAAGATTGTATGGCTCAGGCAGAGTCATAGTTGAGAATGGTGTGCTATAATGTCTTTGCCTTGGATACTGAGCAATGTCAGGTTCTGTTTGAATCCCTTGTTTGCGCTCTGAGCACTCTCATTCACATGTAAATGTTTCTCTCTCCCTTAGGAGAAGGATTGGGAAGTTGTCATTTTGGACAGAGCACTCATGCCTCTTTCAGAAATGTAATGGATTCTCCCCCAGGAGGAGCCAGCAAAGCATAATGGTTTGAGTGTTGGACTACAGCTATGGAGACCAGGATCTGAGTCCTCACTTGGCCATGAAAACCCACAGGTAACCTTGGGCAAGTCACACACTCTCAGCCTCAGAACCCCCTATGATAGGTTCACCTAGGGTCACCATAAGTCGGAAGTGACTTGAAGGCTCACAACAACAAGTGGAGGTGCAGTCCTGGGGAAAAAGCTGCACCTACATGCCTTGGAACTGATAAAGGTGGGTGGGTGGGGTGGGGTGGGGTGGGGTGGGGAAGACCCCTATTGGGATGCCATGGCAAACTGTTTAGGAACAGCAAATTAAAATCTTCTCATACTAGCCTTAGAGTAAGAGAAGTCTTAGAGCAACTTGTGTTCAGATAACCAGGGTTGAGAGACTGCTCACCTGCACAGATGGTGCTGCCCCATACCTTCATTGGGAAACATTAAGTGATCCCTGTAGAGTGCTTGCAGTTCCACCATCCTGCCTGTCAGAAATATATTCACTTTCCGTAGGAGCAAACAGGAGAACTAGGGGAAGATTCCAGGAATAGTATGACAGATTGGAGAGGCAGGGGTGAGCATGCTGAGAACAACACTCCAAGAAGATGAATGCAGCTTTCCGTGTTAGTACCAAATAGGAAAAAGAAAGATTGTTTTCTCTGCTCATGAGCCAGCTGAGCTCACTTCCCACTTCTTGCCTTGAAGCAGGGAATACTGTATTACTTGAACATTTTGTGAACTGTCAAAAAAGTTCCTGAATCTTTCATTGTTGTATATCAAACTGATGAATACTTCCAAAAATGCATGCAGAGAATTATACTACGGCAGCCCTTGAGAAAAGCTGCCCATTATTCTTCCTAATTTGTTACTGACCCAGAGTAACTAACATGGGGCCCTTTCACACTATGTAGTGATGGCACTATGATTCCACTTTAACTATCTTGACTGAATCTGATGGAACCTGGGGATATGCAGCTTGGTAAGGCAGTAGAAGAGCTCTAAGGCTGAGAATTCTAAATGCCCTTTCTTACACTACAAATCCCAAGATTCAATAGGATTGAACTGTGGCAGTTATAGTGGGATCATAGCACTATAATTGTGTAGTGTAAAAAGGTGCTGTGATGCTCTGGAAGTCTCCCATTCACATGTGCATGCACTCAGAGAACTCCAGAGTTCATCTAGAATCTGCCATCACCACCCATGGACTTCAATTTCTCCATTCAATGTAACTCAATGGGAAGTTAAAGAGTTCAACTTGTACTTTCCACTCTGACTCTGCAGAGCTTCACTTCCCCAGCCCCATGGAAAGAGAGCAGAGCGAGGTATGTGAAGACAGAGTGCCTTGAAAAGAGAGCTTAAAGGAAGTTTATTTTAAGCAGACTACATAGCATAATAGAAACTACTCTTTCATGAAAGGCACTTTCCTTTCAGGCACACTTAGGAGTTACAAAGTTACAGATATGTCTAGTCATTCCAGGCTAGTTTATAAAATAAACATAAATCCTGATGCAAGTAAGCTAGACAATTCCCTAATCCAGTGGTTCTTAATTTGTGGCCCAAGGGTCGTCCTCACAGGGGGTCCTCCAAGAATGAAAAGCTGCTTGGCCTACCTCCTCCCTGCAGTGGAGTGGCCATGTGACAGGAGCCAAGGCAAAGGCTGGCCAGCTGGCTTGGCCTGTGCATTACCATTCAATCCAAACTTGCAGAAAGAAGCAGAAGAAAAGTCTTCCCTCCCCCTCCAGTGCCTCTGAGGGAAGGGTTAATGGATGGTGTAATTGTATTATTGTTGCTGTTATTGTTAGGGTTTTAAATCTTGAGTTAAGTCTTGGGGGTCCATGTCAACAAAAGATATTTAAAGGGGGACCCTGGTAAAGAAAAGGTTAAGAGCCATTGCTCTAACCTATTCAGCAGGAGTGCAGTAAATGTATCTTAACCTGATACATCCTTAACCCTTTGTTTACCTGGTTGGCTGTGCTGCCCAAATAATGGGAGAATCCATTATCACATGCCCATGGTCAAGCCTGTGCTCCTAGTTATAGGAAATCCCTGTGGAGGACAGAAGGTGATCTTGCTATTAATGCAAAGGGCTTGAAGTCAGGAGAGTTGGGTCCTACCCTGCCAAATGCCCCATATAACCTTTCTTCATCTCTCCGGTTTTTCTTCCCAAAGATCCAGGAAGGACTCATCCCGCGCTTTCTGCAAGTGCGCTGATGACTAAAAAGGCCAATCTGAGATAAACAAGTCCGGTTGCAGAAAGCACAGCAGAAGGTCTCCTTGGGTGATATTTCTGGGTTGTGATTCTTTCTGCGTTGTTGTTTCTGCAGCATTGTGGATAGTGTGTCTCCATGCCTCCCGATGTGAGGCCAGGGCCGACCATTGTTGGTGATCAATTTGGCTGAGCCTGGTATATGTCTGCTTCCCAAGGTTGGTTTAATCTATGAATGCTAATATTATTGTGCTTGTTTTGTTTTGTTTCTTTAAGATGAAGTGCAGAAGCTTTGTTAGTATTCCCTAGCTTCCAGTAAAAGGAATTTGCAAACTAATTGTTACAGGGTGGGGAGAAGGATTGTCATGTGAGTGTAATAGGATTTCTACAAAGCTAAATTGCAAAGCAGTAACAATGTGCTTGGAGAATGCATTTCTCCCCTTGTGAAACTAATATCCTGTGAATATCCTGTATTAACATCACAAAACCCTGATTATTTAAAGCCAATTACAGGCAAAACCTCTCAGGCCTTTCTGTCTCTGACTGGGGACAAACAGACAATCTTAGCAAGAAACAGAACCCACTTTGTTACAAGACTGACTGGATTCCAGATGCAGAATATGTTTGTCTATGACTTAAAATATGGAATACTTTTGGGCAATGTGATAAGTGAATTCATTCTTGACTTGTATTTCACCCATTGTCCACTAACATTGCACCCTGATGGGAAGAACTGTCGATAGTTTATTGCTAGCAGTGTATGAAATATATTAATCAATTCTAGTTATATATGAATAAGTTAATGTGAAAAAGCCATCTCTCAGAGTACATGCAAAGGTTCAGTTCCTAATAGTCTTGCCAAAAGGAAAACTTAGAAGTGCCTCTTGTCTCTTTAGTGGCTGTGTAGAAAAAGGAATTTCAGCAGCTGTTGCTTGTTGTCTGGTTGCATGACAAGCAATACCTGTTGAAAGTCCCTCTTCTACATTCCCATTAAAGGGTTAAGAACACTTTCAATCTGGAAACCCTAGTCCCTGATGTCTCCAGGGGGGGGGGGGCTGGGAAAAGTCTCCAGGAACTCCAAGATTTGGGAGCCACTGTGAGCCAGTGTGTAGAACAGTGATGGGACTACATAGCCCTCCAAATGTTTGTGGGCTGTGGCTCCTTGCAATTCAAGGCAGCATAGCCAATGGCAAAGAATGCTGAGAGTGCCAAGAACATCTGGAGGGTTGCATGATTTCCACCCTATTATAGACAATACCCAACTAGATTGTATTGTCTGGGCTGATTCAGTACAGTATAACGTTCTGTGTTCCTACTGATGGGATATATTTTTCTTTAAGAGAAGTTCAGAGATTTTATTAGATGTATTATTCCTCAATCTCTGATAACCAGGAATTTGGAGCAATAGGTTTGAGGTGAGGGGACTCAGCAAATACATCCGTCAGATTTTTGTCATTTCAGTGCCAAACGTCATGGACTGAAGTGAAGAGAGAGTGAGACAAAAATGTAGACACCACAGAGTGTCCTTCTCTAATCTCTACCCAAAAGCACAGTATCATTAGACAATATTCACACTGTACAGCTGTTTGCTCATGAAGAATGCCAACCTGCCCTGGAGTGTATCAGTAAAAGTTGGTTTAATATAGTTTTAACTGTTATAGTTCCATCTCACAGAATCTTGAGTTTTGTAGTCTGGTGAGGTACTTGGATACTCTCACTTCCAGTATAGACACCTCTAGTTCAGGGGAGTGCACTTTAGCTCCTGGCTCTCATTCACATTAGCAAAGACTACACAAACCCCATGTTTCTTAAAGGCTGGGCCATGGCAATTAAAGCAGTTGTTATATAGATACCCTCCTGAATGAAGTGTGCCACACTTAGGAGATTTTCACACAGGGCCAAAATGCCCCGTTACTGCCCCGCCACCTCCTCTCCCGTTCCTGCCACAGAATAACGTAATCTTTCACACACTTACCTTAATTCCACAGCAGGAACGAGCTCCCCCTCTCCTCACTGGCCGACCATAAATGCAGCCATCATAAGGCTGCTTTTATTACTGGCCATCTGAAACATTATCACTTGATAACAGCCGGGTGGTAAATTTAAAAAATAAAACTCCCCCAAACATAAAATCAGTTCATCAAGCACAAAAACACACTTTAAATCACACAATCAAAACAGGGAGGGTAAAATAAAGGGTGCCACTTACCTGGATGTCCAGATCGTACCAGGAAGTGCTCAGAACGGACCTCCCCTCCACGGCTGTCATTTCAGAACAGGAACGGGGCTCCTGTTCGCATACCCGTGATTGCGTGAAAGCGATGGAATGGGAGGTCTGTTCACGATGAAAAATTGTGATTACATTGTTCCAAAACAGTCACAGGAGCAGGTTGGATGCAGGACAGAACAGGGCCAATGTCATCCGAAAGGGAAAACCTTTCCCAACCCTGTTCTGTTCCTGCCACAGGATATATAGCCCATGTGAAAATCTCCTTAGTGTATACAGGAAGTAAAAGAAGCACCAGCAAGCAAATAAGCATTTCTTTAATTCACAGACACAAGCCATATGCAAAACAATCCTTTTCTGTGCCTTGCACTTGGTAGTGATAATTCTAATGGCTCTCTATATATGAGTATACCTATCTGAAACCACTGTAGCTAACATGAGGGCAAGAAATGTGGTGGAAGATGGGAACAAGCTGTTTTCTTTTACTGTTTTTATCCACTGGATAACTTGTCACTGGTGACTTGTAAACGTTATTGGTTCCAAATTAAATCAGTGGGTGAATTTATTTGGTTCTTCTAGAAGTGTTGCTGATCTTTTTGGCCAGAGAGTTAAGAAAGTGGTTGACACTTTATGTTTACAGTTTCAAAAACATTCCCACTCCACCTTCACTATTCCTGTGTCAAGGCTGTGTCTTTTATTCTTGAATTCTTTCCTCTTCTCCTCACACTTATGACTTTTAAATAAAGATTTGCATAGTTTTTTTCTAAAACCATGATGTGCTCTCCAGCTGTATTTCTGTGGTTCTGGAGTGCCTATGTAGAATGTTCACAAAGCAACGGAGATCAGCAACACTATCTCCTTCTAGCAGTTTCCACCACCGATGCCACTATTCCTGTTTTTCTTTCTATTTCATTATTATTATTCTGTTCTGTTGAGGTCATGCTCCCCTCCTACAACACTAGAGTGTTGGAGTTCTTACCTTGATTTTTATTTAAAGAGATAGCCATGTTAGTCTGGATCAGTATGGAAAGGGATCTTGTAGTACCTTTGAGACTAAGGAGATTATTAGACAGACTTAATAATCTGGGATAAGGACGCTACAGGATCGCAAAAGGATTTCCCTTTCAGACGATGTTGTCCCTGTCCCATTCTCCCCCCCCCCCATGCTGCCTCTGTTCTGTCCCCGTTTTTTCTTATGGATGGGGAAAAGTCTGTAGTATGTGGGGAAATAATCATTGTAATGTAAAAGCAATCTTGTGTACCTCATTCACAATCTTAGATAAGTCTAGGGTTTTTCCCTGCATGCATTTTGTTCTCCCAAAATTCCCTTCTCTTACTTCACTGGGCACTTCTAGCCAACTAGAAGTGCTGGATGATTCACACATGACCTAATTTGAATTTTATTGCTTTTGTGTAACTTGCCTCCTTCTTCTGAATCTGACTCTCCATGAGAATGGATGCATTTTAAGTTTTCCTATAACCATGCCATGATGCATCGGAACCCAGCCCACGACTGTAGGCTGGTGAGTCTCTCTTACCATATTCTTAGTCAGTTAAGGACCTTTTCTTAAATTTGTTTTAATATGTAGATTGAGACTGATATACCTTCAGTAAACTTTGTTTTGCATTTTAAACTGACTCCTTTGTTTTGTAATGAGTCTAATTTAACTGGGGGATCCCAGATCTCTGAATACACTTTTAAATGATAATTGAGCTTAAGTCTGCTTCTTAATCGCACTCTGCATAAAGCGTGAAGTCAAATGTGACGGAATGATTTTACCTTTTTAAAAAGGAGATAATTCTTGTTGTTTTTAAAGGACTAGATCCTGCAATTTTATTTTTAGACTCATTACCTTCCTACAAAGTCGTTAATAGATTGCCTGTTTTGTTCTATCATGGGCATCTGAAAAGGAGCCCCGTTCTGCTGGCACAATGCCAGCATCACAGTGAGGTCATGGGGAGGTCCATGCCGAACACTTCCAGATTCGATCGAGACATTGAGGTAAGTGACACCTTTTTTTTTTTTTTTACCCTCCCTGGGTTACTTGTTAAGTTTAAAGTGTGTTTTGGTGCTTGGTTTTTACTTTTGACATTTTGTTTTTATTTTTGAATTTCCCGCATGATCGTTCTCTCATGAGAACGGCCGGGATTTTGTTTCCAAGAAGTGAATGGGGCTCAGCGAGAGCCCCATTGACTCCTGGGATGCTGGAGGGGGGGAGGGGAGAACTTTCAATAGCGTGGCAAGGTAGGTGTCTGAAAATTTTTCTTTTATTGTGTTACAGGGATGGGACTGGGGCAGGATTAGGGGTTGCAGGACAGAAATGGCTTTTAAGGACCTGTGTGATAATCTTCTAAGAAAGATGTTAGTAACCTAAGCTTTCGTAGACTTAAGTATACTTGCATCAGATGAAGTAGACTTCAGTCAACAAAAACGTATGCTATCAACTTTTTTTTTATTGTTGTTATTATTTAAAACAGTGGGATAAAAAGCAGTGAGTCAGTTTTCCAATTGTCATCCTTTTTATGTGAACAAGGTAACACATATTTGGCAAAAGTAAGTCACAAAGGTGAAGGCCTAGCTCATACAGTCATTCTCTGCTCTTCAGTTATGTTCTCCCTATGTTCCTAAATACACTGAAGGCACCAGAACCCATCTAATCTTGGAGGCTAAGTAGGGTCAGCCCTGGTTAGTACTTGGATAGGAGACTGCCAATGAATAACAGGTGCTGTATTTCAGAGGAAGGAACTGGCAAAACCACCTCTGGGTATTCCTTGTCTAACAAAACTCTATGAAATTCCTGGGGTTGCCATAAGTCAACGGGACTTGAAGGATCAGACACACTCACATACACACACACATACACCTTCCATTCTAAATTTCAGCTTGTCTGGCCCTGAGATGCTCATCCACATTCCCAAGCATAGCCAGATAGCAACTGCTGAAGCCCTGTTGTCTGACCAGTTTCCACAGCTTCTGAATAATGTTTTTTTTTCCTCCCAGAGTGAGACAGGCATTGCAAGAGAGAGACCCTCCCCCCCCCTCTCTCTGTGTGTGTTACAGACTGGATATAAAGAACTGAATGCATTCAAATTCCCCATCAGCTACTCACTTCTCTGCATAACCTTAGGGACTTCACTTAACCTCTGTCTCTTTCACCATCATCTATAAAAGAGAAGTAAGGGCAGGACTACAAATCACTGTGTACATGGGTTTAATCGAGACACATTCTGTCAAAAGTATTGGTCAGTTTGATTGGTCTTTCCACTCCTATGAGCCTCCCATCATTGACAACTTGAGAGGAAGCACAGTTCCTTTGTTTCTTGGAGAGAAATATAAAACAATTGTGAGCCAGTATGTGAAAACTGAGAACACAGTTCCTAATTTTTGCTAATTCCTTTCTTTTTGCATTCAGCACAGGGATGGTCAAACTGCATGTGTTTTTCTTTTCTTTCTTTCTTTTTTTGTGGGGGGGGCAGTTCTTTGCAGTTCAGGCTCCACTAGACTGCCCTAATTCTAGCAATATAAGAGTGGGGGCAAAGGAGTAGTGGATTGACACTCCTGGAAGCCTCCAGAAACAATGAATCACTCCTTAAACATAACACATTATCACATTCTGCTCTCTTTTACAGTATATTGAAAAAATTACCCATTTTTCAAAACCAGAAATTGCCATCTTCCAGCTTTTTGTTTTTCATTATTTGGCACGTTTGGCAATTTGTGTGGCTCTCAAAAGTCAGAGGGGAAAAAAAAAGTTCCCTGGACCAACTTGAAATCACCCAGACCCAACTGAGGACTTTATCAGGCATGGCAAAAATCATGGGACTACGACGTTATGGTAGTGTGAATGGCTGTGTGATTACCTCATGTCCCAGCTGCAAATACAGCATTCCTTTTAATTGATGGGACAAGCTGTCAATAGATCACAAATATTTCTTTTTTTGCAGCATCAATGGTGTGAGAAAACACATCCCATTGTAATTGCAAGATTACAGCATGAATGGGCGGTCCTCAGTGAGCAGACTTTCAGGTGAGAATGTGAACACAAAGCACAGGACAGCTGAAATTTCGTCCATACCAAATTGTGGAAGTAAACTCTCATTCTTAAAGCCCAAGTGGTTGCCGTGTGATAATTCCATGGCATTTCTTTCTCGTGATTACAGCTACAGATGATAATAAGTCTTATAAATGCACAATGTTCTTGCTATCTTCATGTGCAGAATTATAGCATTTTTAGATGCTAGTCTGATAAAGTCCTGAGTAACTTTATTAGATTTATTTTGTCTGGTCTGCTTTTGCTTTTTCAGTGTGTTTTCATTTAGCATATATATTACAATATTGTGTGCCCATACACTCCCTCCCTTCCAATAGATTGGGAATAATTCATAAATTGGCAATGATTGACAGTTCACATAGGTCCATGGTAGACCAAGCCATCTACAGAAGGGTTCAAGTAAGGGTCACCCAGAAATCTAATTAAGTTGTCTCAGTTGCCAACCAGATCTACAACAGAATGGACCCCTGTAGTCCCTTCCAACTCTATGATTCTATGATTCCTTACTTACTGTTCATATCAAAATATTGACAGCTATTTTAGCTAATAGATTACAAAATGTCATTTCATCTTTGGTAAGTCCTGGCCAGGTGGGATTTTTCAAAAACAGGCAGGGGATGGGTAATATTTGATTGTTTGTGGACTTGATTGCTTTAAACTAAGAACTGATAAGCCAGCCATTATTTCTTTAAATGCTAGGAAGGTTTTTGCTAAAAATTTACTGGCTGTTTATTTTCATAATATTAGCTAATTTTGGATTTCCTAAAATATTTTTGAGATGGATAAAAATGTTATATTTGGCACCAAGAGCACAGGTTATAACCAATTTTTTTTCTAATCCTTTTTTACACTGAAGTGGAGTACAAGTTCATTGTATCTTTTGATACTCAATTTCTGCTTGGAACTCTTAGAATGTGCTATTAGACAAAATTCCAGGATCAATGGATTATGTCAGTTTGTGTATGTATCGCCACCACCTACGACTCCTTGAGCGCTTTCATCAGCGCTGTCTACGCACAATCCTAAATACACACTGGACTGACTATGTGACGAATGTTGTTGTCCTTGAGCAAGCAGGGATCACCAGCATTGAGGCCATGATATTGAGAACACAGCTGCGCTGGGCAGGGCACATTTCTAGGATGGAGGAGCATCGCCTCCCAAAAATACTACTCTACGGTGAACTCGCCACGGGTCAGCGTAAGAGGGGCGCTCCAAAAAAGTGATACAAGGACTCCCTGAAACAACATCTCAGGCTTGGCCAAATTGATCACCAACAGTGGTCCGCCCTGGCCTCACATCGGGAGGCATGGAGACGCACTATCCACAATGCTGCAGCCTTATTTGAGAACTCACGACAAACAAGTCTTGAAGAGAAACGACAACGCAGAAAGAATCACAACCCAAAAACATCACCCAAGGAGACCTTCTGCTGTGCTTTCTGCAACCGGACTTGTTTATCTCGGATTGGCCTTTTTAGTCATCAGCGTACTTGCAGAAAGCGCGGGATGAGTCCTTCCTGAATCTTCGTTTGCGAAGAAAAGCCAGAGAGAGAGAGAGAGTATGTTGATTATGATTGATTATGTCAATGTGTATGTCAGTTTAGAATTTTTTAAAAAACCTCTTTTTGTAGATGATCTTTGCTGTTCATATCAAATGTGTTGTGCAGCTTCGGACTCTCCTTTCACCTCTGAGCATATCAACAGCTGAACATCTTTTCAGTTTGAATCCAGTACCATTAGCCACAGTGCTACCTGTAGTTGTCTTCTGCTGTAGTCCAGTAACTCACTGTGTGCCATCCGGCCTGGGAGTTTCATCTTCTGGCACTGTCATTTCATCTTGGATTGTCTCATCATAGGGTGTTTGCAGTAAAAGAAAGGAGGTTTACTGTGTCTCCTTCTGTACGGTATTAACAAGTGTTACTATGGTACCACTGGCATTGAGAAATCTGAACGATCCTCTGCCAGTGTCACCCCCCCCACACACACACTACTGCTGCTGCTGCTGCCCAGTAGCTGTTTGTCATATTTAGTTTAGTTCCTCAGCAAAAGCTTGTCTGACATGGGAGAGCCTACCAGCACATCTTTTTATGGGGGAGGGTGGGGGTGGGTGGTGTTTAGGGTTTTTAATCTGTATTTGTATTTTAATTTTTGTAAGCCGCCCCGATTGTTTTAACAGAGGGGCGGGGTATAAATATATTATTATTATTATTATTATTATTATTATTATTATGACCACCAGCATAACCTCTTGCCTCACAGGAGCATGCAGTCCCACCACTGTGGAAAGTCCCTACTGGTGGGGCTTTTGTTATGCTGGAACATTATTGTGTGTAAGTGAGACCCCTTTTGAATGGGAATATATTTTATTTAAAAGACAGGGAGAAATGATGTGCTTTGGCTGCAATAGTCCAGCAAAGCTGACCTTGTGAACCACTATAGTGGGAGACAATCTGGCAGCTGTGTAAAAAAGGAGTGGGGCATGTTTATAAAATATCACTTGTAAAATAAAACCCACACTCACCCTCCCAGCTCACTGTAACACACTTTTGCACTTGTGTTTTTATAAGAACTCGTGGGGAGGGAGCATTACTGGAGTTATGTAGAAAATTGTACAAAAGTCTTGACATAACGACTCTGCCCTCTGGCTGAGATATACAAGGTCTGTCTATTAAATAACGAGACTGATACAATAATCCATCTTTATTCATATGTATTATAATTCTAATGCTTGTCTCCTTCAATATACTCCTCGTTCACACACACACACCAATGCAGCCTTGTTTTCCACTAGTCAAAGGCAGATCAGGTTTTGTCAGGTGTTTCAACACATCTGCCATTTCCTTCTTTACTGCATCAAATGACTCAAAACGTGTTCCTTTAAGCACCAATTTCACTTTAGGGAAAAGAAAAAAGCCACATGGTGCCAAATCTGGTTAATATGGAGGATGTTCAAGTGTAGTAATGCTTTTATCAGCAGTTTTCACAGAAAGTGCTGTATGAGCAGACACATTGTCTTGATGAAGAATGAAACCATTTCCCCACAGTTCTGGCCTTTCCCCCACCTGACTCTTTCTCTCAGCTTTGTCAAAACTTCCTTATAATAATGCTGGTTCACTGTTCTACCTTCTGGAACCCATTCTGCCAAAATTACGCCCTTGATGTAAAAAAACAACAACAAAACCCAATGAGCATGGCTTTGAATGTGGACTTGCTCTGATCTGCTTTTTTCATTCTTGGTGCTGATGGTGTTTTCCAGTGCATTGACTGTCGTTTTGTCTCAGGATCATACCAGAAGATCCAGGTTTCATCACAAGTTATGTTTTTTTGAAAAAGGTTTGGGTTTGCCTCAAGTTGCTGCAGAATGTCACGTTGCTCAACTTATAAACTTAGCATTTTTCTGGCACACAACAGACAGCACAGCTGCTTTAAATGATGACTGGCAATTAACTGAATGGCCAAAAATGTTGATGTTTGTCATGCAGGTTCAGACATTTATTTTTATTTATTTATTAGATTTATACCCCACCTTTCTCCCAAGATGGGACTCAAGGCGACATTTTCAAAGTCACCACTCAAGCATTCGCAATCAGTTCTCCTTGATTTGTTTCCAAGGTAGAAACAGACCTCACACTACATGTTGGTGTGACACAGTTAAATTCCAACAGTACCCTTTGTGTAGGTAGAATTCCACATTAGGACACAAGGCCATCTTGGATTATTTTCAGTCTCCTTCCAGGTGTGACTGAAATATGGTGTTAGTGGGTGGAGGGAGAAAAAAAGGATTTGGATCAAAACTGACAATTCCGCTAATGAAAAGACTCTTTCCATTCCTGCTAGCAGAAGTGGGTATCTGTGGGGAGGGAGCAGGAATGTTCACCAGTTCCCAAGGCACACGCAAGCACATAACCTGCAACTTCCCACAACTCTTCAGAGCAGATTCGCAGCTGATATGGGGAGGTAGAATCTATCTTCTGTATGTGGGGATGTCTTCTGAGCAGAACTCTACTGAAAACAGGGATGGGCAAAAGTGCAGCCCTCCAGATGTTGTTGAGCTGCAAACCTCATCAGCTCTAGCCAGAATTATCTGATGGTGAGAAATGCTATGAGTTGCAGTCCAACAATATCTGCACTTCCACTCATGGCTAAATAGATGCTCCATCTAGCACAAGAATCTCAGAATCCAAGCCCCATGGTTTACAGATGGAAGAGCAACAGGATCCAGATGGAATGAATGCTGTTCTGTTTACAAAAGAAAGCAGCTTGTTCCTAAGCAAAGTTATAATGAAAGAACTCTCTGTAACAGCAATAAGACTGTTTGAGGAAGCCACAAGGCCCTGCTTAAAAATGTTCCCATTTAATTCTGGAATTATTAAGGTTAGTTAGTGCCTGAAATACTTTACTGTAGTCACAAGATCATGAAAAACAAAATTATCATGATCTGAGTGTCATTTGTATGTTTTCATTAATTTTCAATCAGATGATAAGCCATAAGGAAAGACATACTTTCTCTATTATTTATGAAATTTGTGAACATTTAATAAAAAAAGATATTGTTGCCATTCTGAAGCCGCATTCTATAAATAGCTGAATAAAAAACTTCCTACATATGTTATAGTTGTCATGTGCTTTGGCACAAGGAAATGGTAAATATCCTGTTTCATTTTGGGAAGAGAGGGATTCAAGACTGATAAGGAGTCAGTTAACCTAGACCTTGTCTAGACAAGAAAATATAATGTGGATTGGTGCACATTATCACAAATTTGCAGCTGTGCTCATTTGTTTCTACTGTCTTTTGGCAAAATATATTGTATGCGAAGCTAACTGCGTTTGAAGTGCACACGCAGTCACGCCTGATAATCAAGATGGTGGCCGAGAGTACAGGATGGTATTACAGTGTACAGTGCTACACATGTTGTTGCCGCTGCACAGTATATGTTTTTACTTGTAAATCAAAGGTGTGCAAGTGTGACCTTCCACTTATAAAAAGCCCTTTGGTCACCCCAGTGCAGCAAAAAAGCACACACTTGATAACACAAAACACAAAAAAGGCACTTCTGGCCACTTCCTCCCCGTAAGCTCACCCTCCACCCGCACGTCCAATCAATCTGCTGTCCACTTCAGCCCTAGCCGAGAATGCATAGCATCCTGAATAGGATGTTCAAATGAGTGATAATGCACATGACCACACATTATTTTTAAAACTTCACAAAAACCTGCAAAGTTTTTCTCCTGCAGTAGATGGAGTTTTTGGCCCCACTCCTTCTGAATACCATGAATCCCAATCATAGCATGCTGGGACAAAGGGTATTCTAGTTGCATTCTGTGAGGAGTATTTTCATCATCTAGAAACCCCCTACTTAACCTAAATCTTCAGGGCCAGATGAACTGCATCCCAGAATATTGAATGAACTTTGCAGACATTCTTGCATAACCACTTGCTGTCATTTTTCTGAAATCTTGGAGAATGGATGAGGAGCTAGAGTACTGGAAATGAGCAAACATTATTCCTCTCTTCCAAAAAAAAAAAAAAAAAAGGCAAACACCAGGAAAACTATTACAGATTATACAGGAGTCTGTTTGCAAGTATCTTGATGACAATGCCGTGATTAGTAGGAACCAGCATGAGTTTATCAAGAAGAAATCCTGCCAAACGGACCTTATATCTTTTTTTTTTTTAAATTGGGCCACTAGTTTAGATGGAGAGAATGCTGTGGATGTCATTTATCTGGATTTCAGCAAAGCATTTGATAAGGTCCCCCATTATATTTTTAAAAATAAATTGACTAAATATGTAATACATGGAAACACTAACAGATGGATCCATTATTGGTTGGAAAACCATGCTCAGAGTTGTCATCAGTGGCTGTGCTTCAAATTGGAAGGAGATCTCATGTGGAGTGCTTGCTCCAGGGTCTGTCCTGGGGCTGATACTCTTCAATATTTTTTATCAGTGATTTAGATGATACAAAACTGGGATGGGGAAGCTAATACATTGGAAGACAGGAACAAAATTCAAAAGGAGGTTAATAAACTAGAAAACTGAGCTGAAATTAATAAAATGAAATTCAGCAGAAACAAATTGAAAATTACATTTAGGCCACAAAAACCAATTGCATAGGTATAGGATGTGGGATACTTGTCTCAGCAGTACTACTTGTGAAAAGGACCTTTGGATTATTGCTAATCATAAATTGAAAATGAGTAAGTAAAGAAAGCAAATTCTATCTTAAGGCTGCATTAAAAGAAGCAAAGGTTCCAAGTTGAGAGACTTTCCAAGCCCTTATATTTTGCACTGGTCACTGTGTTTTCCCCCTGCCCAAAAAACACAGTCCTCATTTTCCAAGCCAAGAGAGGTAATATCCCTTATATTTTGCACTGGTCAGTCCTCATCTGGAGTACTGTGTTCATTTCTGGGTGCTTCATTTTAAGAAGGATATAGACAAGTTGGAGAGAGTTCAGAGAAGGTCAATGAGGATGATAAGAGGTATGGAGAACAAAACATATGAGGAGAGCTTGAAGGAGCTTGAAGGAATTGGGCATATGAGGAAAGATTGAAGGAGCTGGGCATGTTCAGCTTGGTGAACAGAAGACTGAAAGACGGGGAAGGGTACCACACTCTTCTTAGTACAAAGTTGGGCAACAACTTGCCTTTTACCTGGTTTTATTCTGGCCTACCCCCTGATGTAAGATTTTTTTATTATTATTTTATTTTATTTTTTGCTGAGACACAAAAGATGGAATGACTTCTCTGTCTAAACAGTATGAACAGATCTTGGCTAAAATACCTTGGTCAAAGCTATCACTTAACATGCAGTTCTAAATCTAGAAGCCTACAAAGCTTAGGACTGTCAGGTAAAATTTTAAAGAACAGAAAACAAGGCACACTTACTACCTTAAAAAAAGGAGTGAATCCAATAAAATCTAATTGTGATGTTAATTAAATAAGACACCTCTTAAAATCCTGAGCAACATAGCACATGAACTAATAGTTAGTGGATGATCTCAGTAGCAGCAACCTCACCTGGGCTTGTGTACACAGACCAAATACCATGACTTTCCCCCATTACAAATCCCTGCAGTCCAGATAGCACAGGACATTTACCCTGATCTGCCCCGGGCAGTCCTCACCACCCCCTGGCAGATCCAGGGCTGAAATGGCGAAAAGTCAAGAAAGGGACCTTTACCACATTTTTAAAAAATACCCAGTTTAATTTGGTACTGCCAGATCAGGCCCCACATGTCTGTAGGAACCTGTCCCAGTATGCCATCCCTCATTGCTGATGCCGGTCGCCCTTGCTCTGCCAGGTCCAGGCAGCAGGCCTTCAGCATGTGACCAAGGCTGATCACATGCAGGGAGCTTGTCATATGGTGCAACTGGCTGCCTGGACATAGCAGAGAAAATGGCAGTAGTAATAGGCCGACACTCCTGTGTGGACCCCAGCCCATTTTCTTCAGGTAATGGGGGCAGAACAGGTAACCTCCACAGTCAGGATATGCCATCGGGGAGCCTGTGTATCCTGGCTTGTGTAGATAAGTATCTAGATATGGCTTTTAATGGGTAATCATTCCAGGACAAAGGATCCATAAGAAGTGGGAAAAGAAACAATACCAGTTCCTCTGGCTTTTCTTCGCAAACGAAGATTCAGGAAGGACTCATCCCACGCCTTCTGCAAGCGCGCTGATGACTAAAAAGGCCAATCCGAGATAAACAAGTCCGGTTGCAAAAAGCGCAGCAGAAGGTCTCCTTGGGTGATGTTTTTGGGTTGTGATTCTTTCTGCGTTGTCGTTTCTCTTCAAGACTTGTTCGTCGTGAGTTCTCAAATAAGGCTGCAGCATTGTGGATATTGCGTCTCCATGCCTCCCGATGTGAGGCCAGGGCGGACCACTGTTGGTGATCAATTTGGCCAAGCCTGAGATGTTGTTTCAGGGAGTCTTTGTATCGCTTTTTTGGAGCACCCCTCTTACGCTGACCCGTGGCGAGTTCACCGTAGAGTAGTATTTTTGGGAGGCGATGGTCCTCCATCCTAGAAACGTGCCCTGCCCAGCGCAGCTGTGTTCTCAATATCATGGCCTCAATGCTGGTGATCCCTGCTTGTTCAAGGACAGCAACATTCGTCACATAGTCAGTCCAGTGTATATTTAGGATTGTGCGTAGACAGCGCTGATGAAAGCGCTCGAGGAGTCGTAGGTGGTGGCGATAGGTAACCCATGTTTCAGATCCATAAAGGAGGATAGACAGTACGATGGCTCTATACACACTGATTTTTGTGCTTTGCCTCAGGTGTTTATTGCTCCAGACTCTTTTGTGAAGTCTTCCAAATGCACTATATGCCTTTGCTAATCTGTGATCGATCTCTTTGTCAATCTTGGCATCTGAGGAGATGATGCTTCCCAGGTAGGTGAACTGCTGAACGGACTTGAACACTGATTTGCCGACGGCAATGTGGGGATGGTGGTGTTCGTCCTGTGGTAAAGGCTGGTAAAGAACTTCTGTTTTCTTCAGGTTGACTTCTAGCCCAAACAGCTCTGCAGCTGTTGCAAAGCAGGACGTTAGGCGCTGCAGAGCAATACCAGTACAATGTCTTTTAATTAGTTGCATACCTGAAAGCAACCTGGGAAACAGGTGATTGTCCCCCCTCCCCATAACATAGAATATAGAGTTGGAAGAGACATCACAGCTAGCTGCTTGTGGTATGGCTGGTAAACAGATTTTGAGGGTTTTTGTAATTCATTCCAAACCTGTTTGGCCACCGGAAACACAGAGAGAAAAGTACTATGGATGGGTACAGTACATTTCTCAAAATACTTTCAGGCCTCATAAAAACTATGGTCCATATTCAACCTTAGTGAGAGCTTGTTATGTCTGTTTTGTTTTGGTGCAGATGTACAAACTGCAAGCCTTTACACATTTTCCTGATTATAAACTTTCTTGGATGGAACACCATTTACTTTTGAGTAAATGTTAGATTGGATTGTTCATTTACATGAATTTAGAGACACATTAGAAATTGCTGGTGGAAAGTTCCAAAACTGGTGTTCAGCAAATGGAAAAATTTGTATCACTCAAAAGTGGGATGTCCTCCTGTATACCTTCTTTCTTATTAGCCAAATACTGTAAAAGCAGGTGAAAAATGGAGGTGGTGTGTGTGTCAAAGTAACTTAACATATGCACAGTTACTGGATTTTTAATGAGAAAACAAGAGCTATTTACTTTCCTGCAAGTAGCGGAATGCAACATTTTTTCACCACTCTTGAGTGGGAAAGCTACCTAGTGCAACCAGTCAAAAGGCATTGTCCAACTATTCTGTTTTTCTCTCTTTTAACAGTTATTTTGTAGTTAAGAAAAAGGCAGAAGTGTGGAGAAACTCAGGAAGTTTACAAGTTGAAAGCTATGTCAACTGTAAAATTGTGTGTTTGGGGCAAGGCAGTTGCACAATAAAAGCCTTCTCTGGAAGCATCCTTTGCCAGCTACTGAATAGGCTATGATCTTTATTTTGTTCTGCAAAAGCCACATAGGAGATTAATGATGGTCAGAGATTCCTGAACCTACCTTGAATAAAAACCCTGTCTGATCATACGAAGGATCCTCCGAGTCCAGTACAGTGGGCCCTCATCTGCTGGGGTTTGGTTCCTAGAGACACACCCACACAGGGATACCAAAATCTATGGATGCTCAAGTCCCATTATATGTAATGGCATAGTAAAGTGGTGTCTCTTATTTAAAATGGGGAATAGCAAGCTTGGTGTGTTTTTTTCCCCCTGCCCAAATATTTTTGAGCCATAGTTGCTTGAATCTGTGGATACAGACTCCATGGATATGGAAGGCCGACTGTACCCTGTTTACAATGGTGGCTATTCAGATGCCTTTGGGAAGCCAACAAGCAGGGTAGAATGTCAAGCGACCTCTCCATAATGGGCACCCAGAATCTGATGTTGAGGAATGCTGGACACAGAGTGGAATATGGGAAAAACAAGTGAGAAGTTCTCCTCTGCATCCAGAGGTAATTTCCTGGACTTGTGAGGATCTTCCATGAACCTGCAATAAAGAGGATCTTCTAAGGCTGGGTGGGAAGAGGCTTGAGCAGGGAACCTCACAGTTTATAAATGGATCACATTGCTTTGGCAGCTGATTATTATAACAGAATCAATACATGTTGGATATCGGTTGGCATACTTCTTAGACAGGGGTAGGCAATTGCAGTGGGGCGGGGGCAGTCCCGCTTACCACACCACCACTGTACCCATACAGACCTGGATATTTACTTCTGGATATTTACTTCTGGTCTTCCCTAGCTGGTTTGGAGTGGGCTGTTTTCTACCTTGTTAATTCTTTTTAAGGGTTTTGAGGATGACGATAGGGTATTGGTAGAGTGTTGAGAAAAAAGAAAGGAGGGGTGGAGAGAGTTCAGAGGAACTTGGGGCCACAAAACTGTTTGTGGGTTGCATGAAACCCATAGAGCATGCTGTTCCCATCCCTGTTCTCAGACGTACAATCTAAATCATAGTTCATAAGCAACTAATTCTCCCATGTTAATTTTAAACATAGTTGAAACAGAAACACCAGGATGCTATGGGAAACATATGGTGGGGGTTTGGGAGCCTGGTATGCTGAACCCAATGGTCAGACTGCGTGTACACACAAGGCTGTAAAGCACAGTATCTTAAATTAATTCTGTGAAATATGTGCACACACATGCGAACATGCAGTCTGAATGATCTTTGTATTCTGCAAGCTTAGGTTAATTGTACCTGGCTGGCAGCCAATGAACATCATGTGCCCTGTGGGAGGAATTCCAGGAGAGAGAGGGCAAAGATCACCCCAAGCCCCTGCCTCAGCCAGAGTGTTCCTCCTTTGTCCCACAGGGCCTTCTTTAATATGCTGCTCTTGGAAGATGGTTACTTATGATTTATTCTTCTAAATATTGGCTTGTATTCTGTTCAGGATCTACACAACCAAGAGACTTATTTCATGCTGAAGTGAAGCAGCAGGGCAGCCGGAAGGTTCTGTTCTCAGTTCTGCTTTACTGCATGACGTTGCCATTCTTCCATTCTGGTCCTGTGGGAGACAGATGCAAAACTGGAAAAATCTGTCAGTAAAAAGACATTACAGTATTTTATCTCCATCTCCCACAGCACCAGAATGGCAGAACACCAAAGAACGTTAATGTCATGTGGTAAGGCAGCACAGAAAGCGGAACCTTCCAGCTGCCCTGCCACTTTACTTTCGTATGCAGCATGATTATATTATTATTATTATTATTATTATTATTATTATTATTACTATTATTTCTAAAGCCTCCAAGAGCAGGAATGCTCTACCACCAGCAGGGGAACACAATGCAGGATGAAGAAGAAATAAAAAGATGGTCCCTTCTACTCATTCATCCAAATCATTTTTAAAGGTATTGAACAACACTGGGCCTAGGACAGAATCCCATGGGTATGTCACTTGTAACGTCTCTCTAGGATGATGAAGAACCATTAGTAATTCATATTTGATCCATCAACCAGCTACATATCCACCCAACAAGAGAATTGTCTAGCCTACATTTTGCCAGCTTGTCCACAAAAATATCATGGAGGATGTTGTCAAAACCTTGTTGAAATCAAGATATACCACATCTACCGTATTCCCGCTATTGGTTTGCCACGAGTTTTTGAGAAAACCATGCTGGGATTTTGCATGTTGTCAGAGAGAAGTAAAAATACCCCATCTTCGGAAGTATCCCATCCCACCTATTGCAATAGGTGGGGCTATGCATTTCATGACTGCAGCTCTTTGGGAAATGTCCAGAACACTTGTATACCCATCAGTGAGTCAGCCTGTGTGTGTGCACCCACATGTGTATGTATGTGTGTGTATAGATGAGATAGGATCATTGTGTATCTCCCAAAATAGTGCTTCTGATGGTGCAGTGGTTAAATGCCGGTACTGTAGCCACAATGTTGCGAGTTCACTCCCAGAGGGCTCCAAGGTTGACTCAGCCTTCCATCCTTCCTTAGGTTAGTAAAATGAGTACCCAGCTTGTTGGAGGCAATTACGATAGCTAAAATACACTGCAAACCGCTTAGGGACTGCTTTGGCTATTCTATATACAATATAGAATTAGAAGTGCTATTGCTATTGCTTCTGTATGGCAGACTGAGAAGGCCTTTCTTCAGACCCCTGGCTGGGGTCATAACTTCATAGAATCATAGAATTGTAGAGTTGGAAGAGACCACGAGGGCCATCCAGTCCAACCCCCTGCCACGCAGGAAATCTTGATCAAAGCATCCCCGACAGATGGCCATCCAGCCTCTGTTTAAAGACCTCCAAGGAAGGAGACCCCACCACGCTCCGAGGGAGTGTGTTCCACTGCCAACAGCTCTTACTGTCAGAAAGTTCCTCCTAATGTTGAGGTGGAATCTCTGTTCCCAGAGCTTTCATCCATTGTTCCATGTTCTAGTCTCTGGAGCAGCAGAAAACAAGCCTGCTCCATCCTCAATGTAACACCCCTTCAAATACTTAAACAGGGCTATCATATCGCCCCTTAGCCATCTTTTTTCCAGCTCCCTAAGTCTTTCCTCATAAGGCATGGTTTCCAGATCTTTCACCATTTTAGTCGCCTCCTCTGGATATGTTCCAGCTTCTCAATATCCTTCCTGAATTGTGGTGCCCAGAACTGGACACAGTATTCTAGGTGAGGCCTGACCAAGGCAGAATAGAGTGGCACTATTACTTCCCTTGATCTAGACACTATACTTCTACACTATACCTCTGGGTGAGTTCAATCCCAGAGGGCTCCAAGGTTGACTCAGCCTTCCATCCTTCCGTAGGTCAGTAAAATGAGTACCCAGCTTGTTGGGGGCAATTAGCTAAAATATACTGTAAACCGCTTAGGGAGTGCTTTGGCACTGATAAGCGGTATAGTATTAGAAGTGCTATTGCTGTTGCTTCTGTATGGTGGACTGAGAAGGCCTTTCTTCAAACCCCTGGCTAGGGACATAACTTTGTAGGAGTTGTTATGAGAATAAAAATGAAATGAACAAGAAGTAGTGTAAACAGAGGTCAGTAAAATGAGTACCCACCTTGTAGGGGCAATTAGCTAACATGTTGTACCCCTTAGGGAGTGCCTTGCACTAATAACCGGTATAGAAATATAAATGCTATGCTGTTGCTATAAATACAAAGCTAATATACAGTACAAGTTATAAATCTTGCTTATATCAGCCAGCAGTCAAATAATTCAGTGGTTTGCAACATTTTGTATCTTACATCCCACCAATCACCCTATCAAAGAAACTGAATGTCACCATAATTAGAAACAAAAGCCTCAGAATTCTTGAGAATGATGTTTATTTGTTTATAAGCATTCTGTTATTATAATTACAATTTGTGGAAAGCTTAAGAGACATAAAAATAGCATTAGCATTGTTTTGAGTAAAGAACCACCAAATTAATGAAATCAATTCCATTACAAGCTGAAAATTGTTAAGAAAACTCTGTGTTCTGCTGAGACTACTACTGCATCACACTCATGGTACATGTATGATTGGTTGAGAACCACTAATTAACTGACCTTCTAAAAACTCCCGGAAAAAATAAAGAAACCTAACATGGGCCATTTCTACAAAGAGCAATACAAAATGTAATGTTTTCAATCTGGCTTGATTTGCATATATATAGTTATTTCCTGGCCTGTCACAAAGAATTGTCAGCAAAGATTACATGAAAGAAAGTTTGCTCTTGTGAAAAAATTGCCATTTTATGATCAGGGAAATACATTCAGGGGTAGCTATGTTGGCCATACAGCAAAACAAACTCCAAATCCACACACACAAAAAAGTGATACCTTTACGGACCAACCAAAATGAAAAACACATGAAGCAAGCTTTCAAAGATCTACTGGCTTTCCAGAAATGTATGTAAAAACTTACTTTGAATTGTATCAAGTTCATTTCTACTGGAATGACCCAATTGCAGGACCACATCTAATAAACAGTAACTCTTGGTATAATAAAGCTGGTTTTTTTATGAGCATTGGTTTAGATATTTGAAAATACTATTACTTTCTGATCAGAACTGTGTTCAAACAATGAATTCAGTTTTACTGTAGGATGTTCAAACACAAGTATTATTGTGTAAATAATACTGAATTTAGTATTATTGTATACAACCTTCATACATAATTAACTGAATGAATTAAAATGTTATGGAAGTGTAATGTTGCTATTTCTTAATCTGCTCAAATGCCAGTTGATTAGAAATGAAACTGTTTTTTTTTTAAATGAAGCCAGCAGGAGGGGAAAAAACAGTCCCATGTGACATGTATTTGTGCCTTTGAACTGTTAGGAGCTGAAGATATTCAGATTTACTATTGTAAAATTGAATCATTTTTTTTGTGATAGAATTAAATAAATGTAAAAGAATCTGCACTGTAAACACAATATTGTGTTTCCAAAATATGCTTAAAACTGAGAAATTTTTGTGGTATGTTGCCAAAGAGTTCTCATTTTAATCATAATTAGTGATGAACCAAGTAATTCATCCATCCGTTGCCTTAAGTACAGTAATAAGCTTTTCTTCTCTGCTGAAATTTAAAAACATATGTAACACATTAATAAGCATGACATTCATGGTGAAATCCCATTCATGTCTACCAAAAGCAAAACCTCTTGAGTTCAACAGCAGTTACTTTGTGGTGAGTATGCATAGGATTGTACCCTAATTATCAGAATCCTTATAAGAGCAGGTGTTATGACAACTTATTTTCTCTGCAGACAGAATTATGAATTAGAAGGAACTTATTTGATTTTTCTCTGCTCTTTAGGAATATCTTCACTCTTCTGTGTTTAAACTTACATTTCATGCTGAAACCCATGTTTCATCTTGACAATACTGTCATATATTTTTTATGTTGTTTAGATTCACAGGTTTGCTAAAGGTCTACTATTGTCTGAAGGGCTTTTTAGTGAAATCTGTTCTCATACAATTTTTATGCAGGTTCACAATGAAGATTTTAAAACTATTCAACTTCTTTTTGAAGTATTGGAACAGTTTCTTTTTACCTTGGACCTTCTATAATTCTGATGTATTTAAATGCAAACATGTATCTATTTAGAATATATAATATTGTCTCTTCCATTTGAAACAAACTTCCCAGCATAGCTTAGAATGTATGTTTAAAGCTATCCAAATGCATTGTTTGAGTGATAGAATAATGATTAACAGCCCAGTGCAGCCCAACACAATCAGCATGGATAAAGGAATCCAAAACAGAGTAAGAGGCACGGGAAATAAAAGAATATTTTCCTAGCACTAAATAAGGGCAAGCCTTTCCAAGGAGATTAATCCAAACAGGTAATACTGCCACGTTCAAATGAATACAGGCCTATGAAAATAATCTGGGCAAGTTCATTAACTGCCTTAGAGAAGGACATTCATACAAAGTAAAGATACACTAGCCTACCCCCAATAAGTTACCACTGTAGCATTTCTGATTGTTTAGTATGAACTTCCTGGTGTACAGATTTTTAAATACTTCAGTGAACAGTTGACAGTAATGGACTGGATGAAGAGAAACAAACTGAAGCTTAATTGAGACAAGATAGAAGTGCTCCTGGTTAGTCACAAGGCAGATCAAGAAATAGGAAATGAGCCTGTGCCAGATGCGATTATACTCGCTCTGAAAACATTCGTTAGCAGTCTGAGACTTAGGAGTATACCGCACTCTGAAGTAAAGCTGCAGTGCTGCAGGAAGATTCTGTCTTCTGTGCTGCCTTACTGCATGAGGTTGTCATTCTTCCATTCCAGTCCCAAGGGAGACTGAGGTAAAATGGTTAATGGAAAAAAAAGTTAGCAAAAAGACACGGTTTTACCTTGGTGTCCCATGGGACCAGAACAAAAGAACACTGGAAGAATGATGACATCAAGCGGTAAGGCAGCATGGAAGAGGTAAACTTCCTGCTGCACTGCCGTTTTACCTCACCAAGCACTAAGCCCTTCAATCTTGAACCTGGATATTCAGGTTTTGGAAATGGCTAGTGCATTGGGACAATTAAAACTACTATTCCAACTGTGCCCATTCCTTGACATGTCTGACTTGGCCGCAATGATATATGCCTTAGTTACATCCCATTTGGATTACTGTGGTCACATGCTGTACATGGGGCTGACTTTGAAAAGTGTATGGAAACTCCAGCTGCTGGTCCAAAGAGCTGCATCCAGCTTGTTAACAGGGGCTGGTTACTGGGAGAATACAAATCCTTCATTACAATAGCACCACTAACTGTCAGTCTGTTTCTGACAACAATTCAAGGTGCTGATTATGACTTATAAAGCCCTATACAGCTTGAGTCAATGCTATCTGAAGGGCCGTATATTCGCATATGAGCCTGCCCAAACTCTTAAGATCTTCAGGGAGGGCACTTCTCCCAATCCTATCAACTTTGCAGGCACGTTTGGTAGGATGTGAGAGAAGGCTGTCTCCACGGCTCCTACTACACTCTGGCACTCCCTTCCTAGAAAAGCTAAGCTGATTCCCTCCTTGCTTTCCACCATCAAGTGTTTTCTATTCTAGTAGGCATTTAGGAACAGACTGGTTGTATAACTATCTGTTATTTTCTGATTTAGTGATGTATTTTCTGATTTAGTGATGTATTGTTTTTAACCTATGCTTTTAATGTGTTATATGGTTTTAATTGAGAGCAAGCTTGGTGTAGCAGTTTTAGTGTTGGAGCAGGACTCCGGAGAGACCAGAGTTGGAATTCCCACTCAGTCATGAAACCCACTGGATGACCTTGGGCATACTTATCAAATTTGCAGATGACACCAAATTGGGAGGAGTAGCTAATACCCTAGAGGATAGGATCAAAAGTCAGAATGACCTGGATAGACTGGAGAGCTGGGCCAAAGCTAATAAAATGAAATTCAATATGGAGAAATGTAAAGTACTGCACTTAGGGCGGAAAAATGAAATGCATAGATATAGGATGAGAGAGACCTGGCTGAATGAGACTACATGTGAAAGGGATCTAGGAGTCCTAATAGACCACAAGTTGAACATGAGTCAACAGTGTGATGCAGCAGCTAAAAAGGCCAATGCGATTTTGGGCTGTATCAATAGAAGTATAGTGTCTAGATCAAGGGAAGTAATAGTGCCGCTCTATTCTGCCTTGGTCAGACCTCACCTAGAATATTGTGTCCAGTTCTGGGCACCACAATTCAAAAAGGATATTGACAAATTGGAGCATGTCCAGAGAAGGGCAACTAAAATGGTGAAAGGTCTGGAAACCATGCTTTATGAAGAGAGACTTAGGGAGCTGGGTATGTTTAGCCTGGAAAAAAGATGGTTAAGAGGAGATATGATAGCCCTGTTTAAGTATTTGAAGGGGTGTCACGCTGAGGATGGAGCAGGCTTGTTTTCTGCTGCTCCAGAGACTGGAACACAGAGCAGTGGATGCAAACTCCAGGAACAGAGATTCCACCTCAACATTAGGAGGAACTTTTTGACAGTAAGAGCTGTTCGGCAGTGGAACACACTCCCTCGGAGCATGGTGGGGTCTCCTTCCTTGGAGGTCTTTAAACAGAGGCTGGATTGCCATCTGTCAGGGATGCTTTGATCAAGATTTCCTGCGTGGCAGGGGGTTGGACTGGATGGCCCTCATGGTCTCTTCCAACTCTACAATTCTATGATTCTAAGTCTCACGCTCTCAGAGGAAGGCAGAGGAAGGCCTCTTCTGAACAAATCCTTGAAAAGAAAACACCATGATAGGGTCAGCTTAGGGTCACCACAAGTCAGAAACAACTTGAAGGCACACAACAAGAGTTTTAATTGTATAGACAGTTTAATATTATTTTAATCTTAGCTATTTGTTTCCTTTTAGCTGTATGTGGTTTAACTTATATCTCTTTTTTGTTCTGTAAACTGCCTTGAGCCCTACTTTGGGAAAGGTCGGATATAAACAAAATGATTGATTGATTGATTGATTGAATAGGACTAGACATCTTTTTTAAAAAAGTGAAAGCCCAGATAGGTTATCAAGATTCCAAAAAGACGGAGAGAGCTGTATTTATGGTATGACTTCTATCTAGGATATGTCTACAGTTGTAGTAATTCATAAGTTACTATAATCAAGTTGGCAGTCTTCATAAAAATATTTTTAGCAAGCTCAAAGAAGTTTCCCAGATACTTTCAGCTGAAGCTGGAAATGCAAAACAATCTTAACCCACAATCTCAGGGTCTAGGAGCAAAAACACAGCACCAAAGGGCTATTTTCATAAGCCCACAGGCTGCATATGGGAACCCATTTTTAAAAGTAGACTGGAGTATCAACATTTCACCATTTTAAAAAATGTCTGTGTCCAAACAGAAAAAAAATGTGTAAGCTTCTCTTTTTAACTCTGAAAGCAGATTTAAAAAAAAAAAAATTAAAGCTCAGATTTTTGGCAATTATACCACAAGCCCCTTTGCCTTGAGCTATGTTCTAGCAGAGTGATCACTATATACGGTACTGTGACATTAAATTTCACTGGACTGATACCTTGGGAATGTAGCTCTTCTGAATTCATTTTGTTATTAGCAAACTGGGTTTTTTGGTGCAGTTACTGGTTCTGTAAAATAAATGTGCTAAAATCAGCAATGATGATGGTGACTGACAGTGATAATCTTAATAAAAGTAACTAAAATAATTTATTCCTTTATCTGTACTCTGAGCAAATGCAGGGTCATCATGTACATAATACAGACAACACTACTTGTGCCAATAATCTATTACTTCTTTGGGGGATTAGTCTCCCAGCTTTCACTTGCACACTTCCAGCATACATCCTACCAGCCAAAGACTTGTTGTATACAAAATAGACTCCTGAAAAAAATGATATCTATTCCAGAAATACAAAGTTTTCTCAAATAAGGCACACTTCAGATAAATGCATTGTCTACAGTACATTCTACATTGACAATAGATTGCCTGCTCTGGGAATCTGAAAGAGTTCATCTGCAAAATCTGGCTGCATTGCCTTCTAAGACTATAGGATCTGTAAACTCTGCGATGCAAATAAGTGCCTAAGCATGAGTCTCCTGTATATTTATCAGTTAGAATCAGCTATGTTTTCCAGCAAAGCTGCTATCCTATGCATGCTTGTTTAGGAATAAATTCCAGTAAATTCTGCATTTCCTATTGTTCTTACTGTTGTTTTTATTATATCCTGCCTTTCTCCTATTGACTTCAAGATGGTATCTGTTGATTCATAACCTATATATTAGAAGTGGGAATCATGCACCCTTCCAGATGTTTTGGAACACAACTCCCAGTGCTCCTCTCCATTGACAATGCTCACTAGGGCTACTGGAAGTTGCTCTAAAACAATCTGTGGAGGGTTGGATCTTTCCCACCCCTGCAATGCATGTATTCTGAGAAGCCCAAATGAGGTCAATCCCAATGGGAATTACTGCTGAATTATAACATTACTAGGAATTGTGTTTAATTGCAGTCAGTGAGACATTATAGTCAGTATTCCTAGTTTAGCATGCAGAGGATGTTTACCATAAATATGTTTCACATGAATCTCCTAGGGGTCAGCTATACGAGAGAATTAATTTTGAAAAATATGGGCTTACCTCACTTTCAGTGCTGTCCCCAGTTGTGCCTCTGATGCATCCGAGCTTGTAGTTCACACGCAGCATGCTCCCTCCCTGAGAAAAGCTGGAAAAGATTCCCCCCTTTTCTATTTTTAAAACATTCACGGGTCGCGGAGCCCAAGTGCGTTGTGGGGCTGCAGCTGCTGCCGAGGGTGCCAGGTGGGATGGGCAAAGACCAAGCAGGGCAGATCCAGCACCCACCACAAGGACCACCTGCCCCAGGTAGTTGCCGCTGCCACCACCATTGACACAGAGGGATGGGCAGAGCCACCACTGCAGCTAAAGGGCTGCTGAAGGGCCGCCGCCGAAGGGCTTGCTCCCTGAGACCCGGCCGACAGGCAGCTGCTGCCCCATCCCCAAACTGAAGGGCCAGGCCAAGGGAGCAAGCGAGCGAGCAAGGGCTCGGCCTTTGTGACTGGGCTGACGGATGGTGGGTCCATTGGGGTCTGTGTGCCGGGGAGGGGGGCCCGGCTGCTCCCTCGCTTGCTGGCTGTTGCTGGTCTGAGGAGCAAGTGCAGGGGAAGGGAAGGGGTGGGGGAAGGGAGAGAGGAGCAGAGCAGGCAGACAGAGAGGGCTGCAGTGGCAGCAAAGTGGGGAGACCGGCTAGAAGAGTCTTGCCATGTAAATTTCAGAAACTTTTCAAAGTTAAGGCTTGTTCCAAACAAGACAGTTATTGTGGAATTTCTATAGCTCTTTCACTCACATTTTATGAACGCATAAATGTGTTCCATATAATAAAAGCAATGACGGATCCTGCATTGCAGGGTGTTCCTTGCAAGCCTGCCCCCTCCAGGGTCCAACCAATCACATTTCACCTCTGTTGTGTGCCTCTTTCAAGATGATTGCTCAGATGACAAAATATGCAATTTTTCTAACACTTTTAAAAAAAAAGACTGTGATAAACTGCGAAAGCAGTAATCATGGGCTATGTGGTGTTTTCAGCCCCCCTCCTCCCAAATACCACAAATCTGGGCCATCTTCCATGAGGACCAATAGGAATCTTAGCAAATTCTTCCAGGACTTTTTTCACAATGTACTCAACCCCCTAAAGGATTTAGTGGTGATAAATTCCAGATCTTAAAATTTCTAAAAGAAAAACTTAACAGCCGTGAGCAAGTAGATTTCACCAGGTGTTTTCTTCTATAGAGATTGTATGCTTGCCCTCTCCAGCACTTCTGCAGATGCCTCATATAATAAAATTCCTGTTGCCTAGTCTCAAAACTAAGGTCCTCCCCTTCCCTCTGGTAATGATGGGGTAAGGATTGACATGCCAAGCACTAGTAAAAAGAAAGCTTAGAACAGCTAGTTCTAGGGGCGGTGTTCCAAATGGTCTAGTGCACAGTGTTTGCTCTCCCACTTTGAGTTCACAGTTAATAGATACAGGACCAGAGCTCTTGGAGGAGGAACCAATGGTGGTAATTCTGCAGTAGTGAAAGGGAGGGAAGGAGCTGAATAAGCTGATGGTTGTGGGGAGGGCTTGGGAGGGCTCTAGGGCCAGTGAACTTGTACTATGGAAAGGATATGAAGCTTTAAGATTTGTGTGTGTTTCTATCACTCTACACTGACCAGAAACTATCAAACTATTTGTGAGGTATGTTTCAGTTAACCTATTCTGGTCAACAATTTAGCTGCCATGTTTTGAACCATCTGAACCTTCCAAAGACTCTTCAAAGGCAGCTTTGCATATAAAACAGAATGCTGGTGTATCCTAGAGATTACCAAGCCATAGATAATAGTGACTAGGCCATTTCTTTGCCCAGTTGGTAAACTACAATTTGGTGAACTTCTAGAAATAAGCAGGATTGAACAGCACCTCAAAGCTGGAAAGTAGACATTCAAGGGCAAAGGCAGAGAACCTCTTTGCTTGGTTACATTCCCTCAGGGATAACTTAGCATGGGTTGCATGCCATTTTCCTCTCTCTCTTTCACTGATTACACACACACACGTGCGCGCGTGCAAACAGCCAACTAGCCATCAAATTTCCTTCCTTCCTTTCTCTCACACACAGAACACATGTCACAATTATAATCTGTTTCCCCTCCTTTCATTGATACATATACCATCCAATTCTCACCACCACCACCTGAGCAATTTGGCTTCAGGGGGAAAAAAAGCTCCCAGTGGCACCAATGGGAGGTGTGTTCTTCTCTTAATGGGAATGTTGCATGGAGCGGGTGGGGGGGGCATAGTCCTCACAGCTGCCTTTCCCCTGCAAATCATCTTGGGTTTTTTATATAATTGATTGATTCATTGATTTTTAATACTAACAGTGCTCCATTTCACACGCCCCCATCCTCCTCCTGACCTCCATTTGTTCTCCCTCCGACCTGCTTTCATTTTCATTCCGCTGTTTTTTATTAACGGACGTTTCCATCAATAAAAAACAATGGAATAAAAATGAAAGCAGGATGGAGGGAGAATGAACGGAGGTTGGAAGGAGGACAGGGGCGTGTGAAATGGAGCGCTGGAAATGGAACAGCCCCGTCTTTCTCCCGAACTCTGTGGGAGGGGTTTCCCCCATCTGAAAATCTCCCTAGTCTCTGGAGCAGCAGAAAACAAGCTTGCTCTATCTTCAATATGACATTCTTTCAAATATTTAAACACGGCTGTCATGTAATCTCTTAACCTTCTCTTCTCCGGGCTAAACATACCCAGATCCCTAAGCCACTTGTCATAGGGCATAGTTTCCAGACCTTTCACCATTTTGGTCGCCCTCCTCTGGACGTGTTCCAGCTTCTCCATATCCTTCCTGAATTGTGGTGCCCAGAACTGGACACAGTATTCCAGGTCAGGTTTGACCAAAGCAGAATACAGTGGCATTATTACTTCCCTTGATCTAGATACTATACTCCTATTGATACAGCCTAGAATCACATTGGATTTTTCAGCTGTTCAGCTTGTTAGCTATGTTCTGCATAAGGTCTCAGCTTGAACTGTTCTTTTTTTACCGTCATCACCCCATAGATTCTGTTCTCTTATCTGATATCTCTCAGTAGGGTCTCCAACATTAAAAGAAACAGTAAAGGTGAGAGGGGACAACCCTGTCTAGTCCCTTTTGTATTTCAATTGATCTTGTTGCATTACCATTTACTAAAATCTGAACCTTTTGAACTGAGTAAATTGTCATTATTGCCTGAATAATATTGTCACCAAAGTCTGTTCTAATACTTGAAATAAGTAATTCCATGAAATATTATCAAATGCTTTCTCTGCATCTTAAAAAAAAAAATCAAATTAAGAATAGTTCTTACATTATTTCCTTAGTTGTCTTTTTGACAAAAAAGCAAAAAACAAAACCCTTCTCTGATCCTCATGGATATTCAGAGAAATATGTTTTCTCAATCTTTTTGCCAGAATAGTAGTAAATATCTTATAGTCATTATTTAGTAATGAAATAGTTCTATAATTCTTTGTTAATGTCTCATCCGTATTTTCTTTATGACTCACTGTAAGCAGGCCTTTCTCCAAGAATCTGGCACCTGCCCTTTTTCTAATAACACATCACACATCATTTTTAATGGTTGAAGTAGTTCATCTTTCAATATAATATGCTGCAGATAGCCAATCTGGGCCTGACATTTTTCCAGATATAATCTTTTTAATTGCTTCAGTAAGTTCCATAGTTGTCACAGTCCTATTCAAGCTTTGCTTTTGTTCCAAATGTAATTTCCCTAGTTGGAGTTTATCCAAGTAGTCTTTCATATCTGAGATTTTTTCATTGCTCCTTGCATATAACCCTCTGTAGAATTCCCTAAATGCTTTTAATATTTTCAAATTGACCTTACAAACTGATCTCCCCTCCTGATCTTTGTGACAGATTTCTTTAACCTTTCATGTTTCAACTTATAGTAAAGCCACTTCCCAGATTTGTTTGCAAATTAAAACTTCTTTTGCCTAAGGTATAGAAGTTTGGCATTCATTTCTTGGACTGTAAACAATGAAAACTGTTTTTGAAGTAAGTTAATGTTTTGTTGTGTTTCTTTATCAAAATTTTTCTTATGCTTTTCCTCCACATTCTGTATTTTGTCCATTATTTTGTTCTTTTAGCTTCTCTCTCTCTCTCTCTCTTTTTTTTTTTAAGTCTGGAACCATATTTTATAAATTGCCCTCTCATATAAGCATTGCTTTCATCTCAAACTATTGTGGGCTCTGTACCCTTATTTAAGTTCAGCTCAAAGAATTGCCTCAATTCTTGTTTGCGTTGTTGTAATATTTCCTCCTTTAGAAATAGATATTCATTAAGTCTCCATCCAAACTGTGTTTGCTCCATTTTCAGGGACTTTGTTGGAGGATTATGGTCTGAATTTTTTTTTAGTAGGTTAGCCATATTCTTACAAACCTAGAACATATCTATTTTAGAAAAAGATTCATGATGATCTGGAAAAAAAATTATAGTCTCGAGAGTTTGGCTGTAAATATCTCCAACCATCTATTAATCCAAAGTACTCTGTATATTTAAAGAAAGTTCTAGATAGTCTCCCATAATCTTCCTTAATACCTTTACTGGAACATTTATCTTTATTAGGATCAACAATTCAGAATTGATCACAGTGGCCCCAAATCGACCATGATGGTGGCCACCTGCACTGGGCCAAATCTGGTCATTGTCCACTCTGGCCAGGTGGGCCGACACCGCATCAGCCCTCCTGACCCATCCTGTTTTTGGAGCTGCTGCCACCTCGCCGGCCAAGCAGCTGCCTGTGAGAGCCTGGCAGGCAACATTACTTCTGTTGCGGTCAGAACAAGCTGCCCAGACATGTGATCAACAAGGAGGGGTGTGCTCTATCCCCCTCCTCCTTGATTGCACAGGCATCCCATTCTGACCTCAACAGAAATGACAACATTTATTTATTTATTTATTTATTATTTATTTATACCCCGCTCTTCAGCCACAAGGCTATCAGAGCGGCTTACAAATTGTTTTAAGCAATAGCTATTTACACATCTAACTGCATTAAACAGTTTCCAGTGTGTGTTAGCTAATTGCACCCCACAAGCTGGGTACTCAATTTACCGACCTACGAAAGGATGGAAGGCTGAGTGAACCTTGGAGCCAGCTGGAATCGAACTTGCGACACTGGTCAGGCTCTCACAGGCAGCTGCTTGGCAACAGCTCTGACAGGGATCCATCCCCTTCCCAGCACTACTCAGTGCAGAGTAATGCAGCTGGCACCACACCTGTGCACAACTGGATTGGGCCAAATCGAACCCAATCCAGCTATCCAGACAGCAAAGGAACCCGAGATCACGCCAGAGTTTCTGGGGAAATCCCAGAATTTTCTCCAACTGCTTAGTTTGGAGCAAAGTTGAGCTAATGGCAAAAAAATTGCAGTTCCTCCCTGGTAGTAATCATATGTCATCTGGACTGCCAGCACTGGATCTGAGGCAAGTCCACATTTTTTTGCCAACATAGACAAGACTCTCTTCCCTTTGCAACCACAGCCTGAATGTCACATCTCTTCAGAGCTTCAGAAATATTTATCCTTCATAAATGTTTTACCCCAGTGCTTATATTTTCATCTCTGCTTTTGTTTACTTTCACTGTGTCAGAGGAGGGATTGACTGGGTTTGGGAAGCTTTTGCCTGTAAGTACAGTCATCCCTTCACATTCGCGGGGGTTAGGTTCCACAGACCCCCGCGAATGTGAAAATTCTGCGAATAACGACTGCCTTCCCCCACCAAAGCGACCACAGGGCCTCCCGTGGTTACCTCCCCCTCCCTCCCAAGGCCTTCACAAGCCTTGTGGCCACTTCTGCAGGGTCTCCGGAGTCCCCGTGGTCGCCTCCCCAGCCCCCTTCCCTCCCAAGGCCTTCACGGGGCCTTCCAAGGCCCCCTCATTGCCTCCCCCACCCCCGCCCTCCTAAGGTGGCTAGGGGGCCTCGGAAGGCCCCATCCCCACCTCTCCCACTCCTCCGGCCTGCTTCTCCCCCCCCCCCAGAAGTGGCCACAGGGCTTCTAGAGCCCAGTCGCTGCTTTTGGGAGGGCGGGGGGGGAGGCCCTCCCAAAACCGCGAATACTCAAAACCGCGAATGCTAAATTTGCAAATGTGGAGGGGCAACTGTATTCTTCAGGGGTCTTAACTGAATTTTGATTCAAATGGACTTGTGACTACCGTACCTCCACCAATTGAGCATTGGACTGGAACTCTGGAGACCAGGGTTTGAACCCACTCTTGGCTGCGGAAACCCACTGGGTGACCTTACACACGTCATACACTCTTAACCTCAGAGGGAGGCAAAGGCAAATCACCTTTGAACAAATCTTTCCAAGAAACCCCTGTGATAGAGTCATGTTAGAGTTGCCATAAATCAGAAACAATGTGTGTGTGTGCTGGCATGCGTGCACATATACATACACACATACACAGTTTGGCCTAAATATCCTAAAGGTACAGATCCCATCTGATCTTGGAAGCTAAGTCTTCACTTGACCCATCTTCTCTTTCTAATTATTGTCCTATTTCACTGTTGCCTTTCCTCTCGAAAGTTGTGAAATGCGCTGTTTACACATGGTGCCTCACCTTTCTTTCTCAGGCTTCTACACTGGATAATTTCCAGTCTAGATTTTGCCCTTTACATTCTACAGAGACGCTCTCACAAAAATAACATTATTTGATACAGTTGATCATGTTCTGTTAGATTCACTTCATGATTTAGGGTTCACTGATTCTGTTCTCAGCTGGTTTTCATCGTATCTCTCAGGCCGGTCATTGAGCATGGTAGCTGGTGGTCATGAATACCCCTCCTTTCCCCTTTCAGTTGGGGTTCCTCGGGGCTCCATTTTCAACCCCTTGTTATTTTCTCTTTCCACCCTATCTTTAGGTAATCTTATCAGCTTGTGTTTCAATATCACCTTTATGCTGACAATATTTAACTTACCTCTCTATTCCTGAACTTTCTTCAGATTTTGAACATCTCACTACAGCTTGTTTTTCCAGTATCTCAGCATGGATGCTTCATCACCACCTTAAACTTAATATGACAAAGACAGAACTACTCATCTTATCCCTGAAGCCTTCTTTACATTATACATTTTTTCATTTCTATCGATAATTTTCCCATCCATCCTGTGAACAAAGCATGGAGTCTTGGCTTTGTTTTTGACTCCTCGTTGTCCTTTGTTCCTCATATTGAGCCTGTAGCAAAGTTGTGTCAATTTTTCCTTTATAACGTTGCTAAAATTAGACCTTTCCTCTCTGCTTCCTGCACCAAGACTTTAGTTCTTGCTTTAGTCATTTTCCGTCTTGATTACTGCAATTTTCTTTTGACTGTTATCTCATCTTAGTCCTTTGGTTTCCATTCTTCACTCCGCTTGCTAAGATTATCTTTTTTGACCTGTTGTTTTGATCATGTTACCCCACTTTTGATATCCCTTCATTGGCTACCTATGCCCTCTAGGATTCAGTATAAGCTGTTTGTTCTGACATTCAAGGCGCTGAATAACCTAGCTCCTCCTTACCTTACAGCTCTTATCTCTTTCTACCAGCCTGTTAGAAATCTTCGCTCTGCAAATTCTTACCTAGCCAAGGGTTTCTTCCTCCTTGGCTTGACGTCATCCTTTTTCTCTTGCTGCCCCTTATTCCTAGAATCACCTCCCTGTAAACTTGTGGACTGTTTCTTCCCTTGCTGTTTTTAAATCCAAATTGAAAACTTTTTTGTTCTCTGACACTTTTGGAATTTTGGATTAATGCTTATATCTCTACTATATTTAATTACCTGTACTGATGGTTTTGTTTAATTCTGCATTATGTGTATGTGTGTGGGTTTCCCCCCCTCCTATTGTAGTTTGGTTTTGTATTTTAGTATTTTATGTTATTGGAATAGTTATCATTGTTTTATTCTGTAACTTTCTGTAAAGTGTCATGTACATGGATGACGCTATATAAATGAACAACAACAACAATAATAATACTTGGATGGGAGACTGCCAACAAATACCAAGTGCTGTAGGCTTTCAGAGGAAGGAAATGACAAAACCAGCTGTGAGTATTCCTTGCATAAGAAAAATCTATGAAATTAATGGGGTTGCTATAAGTTGACAGCCAGCTTGAAGGCACATACACAGTCGCATACTCAGGATCTCTCTCTCTTCTGAATATGTGCCCGTGTGTGTGTGTGTGTGTGACAGAGAGAGAGAGGGAGATAAAGAAAGTGAGAGAACTGCCACAGCCATGTCCTCAATTATACAGCTTGTCAGCAGACCAACCATCAACATATCTGAGACGGTTTGGCTTCTAATCCTTCCAGAATGAATTTTACCTCTTATCTTCCCAGCTCTTGAAATGTGAATACACTTGTCCCTCTGTATCCACGGATTTGGTATCCATGGATTTAAGTACTGTATTCACGGCTTGAAAAGACTCTTTAAAAAATAATAATCCAAAAAGCAAACCTTGATTTATCATCTTATATAAGGGACACCATTTTGCTATGCCATTGCATATAATGGGACTTATTCACCGACTTTGGTTTCCACAGGGGGTCCTGGAACCAAACCCCAGCGAATATGAAGGGGCAACTGTAATCTGTTACCAGAAAGATTTCCATCTCTAATTTATTAAAGAGGTGAGCTCTCAGGTTAACAGATGTCTTCCAGAACCGAGAATTATTGGGAGTTTGAGTAGACAAGGATGGGCTCCTATTTCCCTTGGGAACGAATATTAGCATATAGCGAATTCTCATGAGACTTTAGTCGGTACAACGCTCCCCCCCGCCCCAGGCGACACTGTTTTGACTCGCTAATTGCTAGTGTGTGTAATTATGCCAATGAGGGTGGCGGTGGTGGGAAACAACAACCAAGGCACTAATTCGTTCTCACAGCAATGGAAGGACAATCCAAGAGCAGCAAAGGCGCCTGGTCCCATCTGGCAGGCCTCTCCCGCCAAGGATTCCCGCTGTGTCGTCCGTCACGAGGCTGGCCGGGCTCCTGGGCCAAAGCGCCATCCAGACCACGCTGAGCCCCCCCCCCCGGCTTCACTAGGCGGGAGCCCACGGATAAGTCCTTCTCATCATCGCACGGCAAGCAGAGGAGGCACGGCTCTCGCCCGAAGAGCGGAAGGGCTTGCCGGGGACGGCCCAGGCAGAGCCCCCTCTGTGCCCAGAGGCGCGTCGCGTACGCGCCTACTAGGGATGCCCCCCCCCTCGCCCTTGCAGCTCTCGCCTCTCCCTCATCCCAAACTTCGGCCTCTGCTCGGCTCTCTTCCGGCTCCTCTCCTCTGGCACCACCTTCTTAGCTCCCCAGAGGACGCCCCGGGGGTGGGGCTTGGTCAGCCTCGCCTTGGCTCGCCGTCGGTGGGTTTCCCACAGTGGCAAGCGAAGCGTGGCGGCAGGGCCGGTCCTCCTGGGTTTTCCTGTGTTGTCACCTTGGGCTGAGCCAGGGGGCCAGAGGCGGCCGCGGCAGCTGCTGCTGCTGCTGGGGGAAGGGGGGTTACAGGAGAGCCCCGTGAGTGGCGAGGGGAGCGGCGGCGGGCGCGTGGGAGCCAGAGACTGGCTAGCCACAAGTGGCCCCTCGGAGCCTCCCTCCTTCGACCTCGGCCAAGCGGGACACGGAAGAGGCACCCCACGCACGCCGGACGCCCCGCCAGCATGTGCCCCGGCGGCCGAGGAAGCGGGTGCCTTTTGGCGGCGCTCGCCCCGAAACCGCTGGCTTAAGGCTTCCCCCGCCGACTAGGGCGAGGAGGAGGAGGCGGCGTCTGGGCTTCTTCGCCTTTCAGCAGGAGTGAGAACCGCGCGGGGTGAGTCATTGAGGCGGGCAGGAGGAGGAGGAGGAGGAGGGAGACGGAAGCGGCTCGGCTGCCGCCGCCGCCGCCTTCTGCTTTCCTCCCTCCCCGGACCCCAACGCCGCCTTTCCCTGCTGCCGTCGGTCCGGAGGCGGGAGGCCAGAGGAAGAAGCCCCTCGCTCGCCCAGCCACACGCGCTTGCTTCCCGCCGGCCTCGCTCGCCAGGAGGGAGCCGCACCTCGGGGCGCACACGCGGCTGGAGCCGGCGAGGAATGGGGGCGGCGGGGTGTGGGGTCGCCGCCACCGCCAAGGCCGTCGTCACCTGAAAGCGATGGTGGCGGACCCGACGACCACGACTGCAGCAGCAGCAGCAGGAGGTGAAGAGGAAGAAGACGACGGCGGCAACAGCAGCAGCAGCAGCCCAGGAGCAGTGGGGGGACCTCCGCCATTGTCTGCCAAGGTACGGGCGCAAAGCTCCACCGGCCAGGCTTGGTTGGGCTTTTCCGGGCTGGGTGCGTTTTGGGGTTGGGTTTTGCTGCGTTTGGAGCGGAGCGCAGAACCGAGACTTACTCCCTCCCTCCCAGAAAAACTGCCTGCCTGGTTCGTGGCGGGGTTTGTCCTAGCGGGTGGGAGGGGTGGGAAAGGGAAGCTGCCGTTTTTAGGGAAATGAAAGAGTTGCATGCAAGGAGGTTGGGGGAGATTTTCAGTGTTGGGTGCTCTCCTGAAAGCAAGGGCGCGCACACACGCAGCCAGCCCGTCTCCAAGGTTGGCTACGTTTCCTACCACTCCCTGAACGCTCAGGCGCACGGCGGGGGAGGTGGAAAATTCTAGTCCAGACCGTGGCTGGTGCTGGTGATGGCGTTGAAATCGAAAAAGACAGCAGACCTTCCCCCATGGAGTATCTGTCCTATGTTGGCCCTGCGCAAAGAACCAGCAGTGAGAGTTACCGAGAGGTTCAGCTTGGGGTGGCTGATGATGCCAAGAGTCCTTCTGGATTCTGGGGCTGGGCACTTCTCTTCCCAACTCCTATTTCTTCCCCTCTCCCCTTGGCAATCTAGGGATAGACCCAACTGCTGTTTAGTTTAATAAATCTACTCAGATTGTGCTCTACATATATTAGGAATGTAGGGTTTATAGAAGCCTTATATGGACATAAACGAAATGCAGAAGGCCTTTGCTTGGCTGGATGGAGGTGAGGACAGGAAGGACAAGACAGGAGGGCAATCAAATCTACATGAAAAAATGGAAGTTTATACAGATGTCTGCCATTTGTCAACAAGTATAAAAATGCCGTAGACCAGCATTTCTCAACCAGGGTTCCCTGAGGGGGTCACTAGGGGATCCCTGAGAGAAGTGATTTTTAAACATTTTTCTAGGTGTAGATATGGTAATAACATTTAGGCAGGGAGGTCCCTGAGACCTGTAAATTACAGTATTTCAAGGGTTTCCCCAGGGTAAAAAGGTAGAGAAAGGCTGCCTTAGATCTTTTCAGGTACTGTGCATTTGTGAAAAAGCCAGCGGCCTGTACTTAAACATGGGAAAAAGCACTTACTGCAGTTTCAAAAAGAGTGCTTTTTGAAACTGCTTCCTCTGGTTGTCTTGGGTCTCTGAGCAAACTAATGAAAAAAGAAAAATTGAAATACAGAAAGAATCTTTGTGAGAAGAACATTGGCTACTTTTATCTACTGGAAATTAAGTATTAAATCTATTTATTTGATTTATCCTGGACCTTTAAGAAGTGGATGCAGAACTTGTTGCCAGTTTTAGACATGAATTCTGACACTCCCGTGTATGGGACAGAAAATACAAATATTTTGGTTGATTTTAGACATACATAGACATATTAATGTAGTCAGGTGTAGCCTTATAATAGTGTCAGTTTTTATTTTTAAGATGTATGTGCTGCTTTCCCCCTGACATGCTGTCAGGGCAAGGCTTGGAGGGCACTGTGGATCTTCTCAAAAAGCATCCGGAAATAGAATTGCTGTCTAGAACTTAAACAAAGGTAGCTGCATAGCGAACTATCTCTTGTTTGTAATTAAACTGACTGATTGTAAAGTGTAAGATCTTTTAAAAATTCATTTATTTTGCTGAGGACACCCCCTCCTACCATTTAGATATTTTAATTTGCTTTAGAAGTGGGGTAAAAAACTGCTTGAAATATGCTATTTGGCTAGAATGTGCCCTTCGGCAGGATCATGTCTAACTGATCTCTTTTTAAGAGTTATTTTCACACAGAGAGAACTTCCTACAGATATAAGCATTGTCATGTGTAAATCAGCATTATATCCCTGCTTTAAATGCAGCTACTCTGTAACCTAGAATACATTAGTCATTCCACAAAAATGTTTGGTAAGAGTTACTTAATCCCCTCCCCTCCCCTTAGACTGACCTCCAAATAATAGTCCACAGAGAATTTGCTCAATGATTAACTCATGGATTCTGCTGGACAATACAGAATCTACCTCAGTAAGAATGTGTTACCTTCAACACATAAGGGAAATCCTTGAGTCTTTTTTTATTCTTAATCTTTAAGTTCCTTACCAATGACAGGCAAAAACTATGTGTAATACAGTAGGTTTTGAGAAAGGTTTTTGTTACGTATTTAACATGTTCAACTTTTCATGGAGAGGAAAATACGCATAGTTGTACTGTGGTATCTCTAATCTGCGTGACAATTGGGAATACAGATAGACCCTCATATCTGTGGGGGATATGTTCCCAGACTTACCATGGATGCTGGAAACTGTGGATAATAGCGAACCCCATTAAAATAAATTACTTCTGTCCCAAGTATATCATAGAATTGTGCTGAAAGACCTAGAAGATGCCTGGAGAGAACACCTTTCTAGGCGTCTTTTAGGTCTTCCAGCACAACTCTGTGGTCAGTTTCTGGTGGAAGCATACCGTAAAGTCGCACCTAGAAGAAGCCTAGAGAGGCCAATTTGTTTTCAGACATGGGTGAGTGAAACCACTGATACAGGTCCTGCAGATATGGGGGCCTATCTGTATATCTCATGTCCAGGATGTGACATCAATGCTACGTTCTTATATTGATTGACATTTAATTTTCATAGTCAAAGAGCTAGAGTGAAGCCTTTGCTTTGTGTGTACAGTATAAAAAAAGTTAGTAGAACTTTGTGTGTTACAAGGCTTCTGATAATGTGAGGTTTTTAATGTTTTAAACTGTATTTTATATTATTTTGTGAGCCACCTTGGGTCCCTTCTCAGAGAAAGGTGGCATATAAATTAAACTGATAGATAGATAGACAGATAGGTAGTTCAAGGAACTGAAAACAGAGAATTGAGTGACCTGGGACCAGAATATGTGAAAGACACCTTGTCATAGAATCGGAAGAGACCACTAGGACCATCCAGTCCAACCCCTGCCATGCAGGACAATCAAAGCACTCCTGACACATGGCCATCCAGTGTCTATTTAAAAGCCTCCAGAGGAGGAGAGTCCACTACACTCCAAGGCAGCATATTCTACCATTGAACAGCTCTTGCTGTCAGGAAGTTTTCCTAATATTTACGGTAGGTGCGATCTCTTTTCCTGTAGTTTGAATCCATTGCTCTGAGTATGAGCCTCTGGAGCACCAGAAAAAAAGCTTACTCCATTTTCAATATGACATCCTTTCAAATACCGGTATTTAAATGTGGCTGTCGTGTCACCTCTTAACCTTTGCTTCTCCATGCTAAACATACCCAGCTCCCTAAGCAATTCTTCCTAGGTCATGGCTTCCAGACCTTTCACCATTTTGGTCACCTTTCTCTGGACATGTTCCAGCTTGTCAGTATCCTTCTTGAATTGTGCCCAGAACTGGGCACAGTATTCCAGTTGAGGTCTTACCAAAGTAGAATAGAGTGTCACTGTTACATCCCTCGATCTAGACACTATACTGTACTCGTATTGATGCAGCCTAGAATTGCATTGGCTTTTTTAGCTGCTGCATCATACTGTTGATTCATGTTCAGCTTGTGGTCTACTAAGACTCCTAGGTTCCTTTCACATGCACTTTTGTCAAACCAGGTGTTGCCCATCCTATATCTGTACATTTCATTTGCCCCCCTGCCTAAATGTAGTACCTTACATTTCTACTTGTTGAAATTCATTTTGTTAGTTTTGGCCCAGCTCTAATCTGTTAAGGTCATATTGAATTCTGATCCTGTCCTCTGGGGTATTAGCTAACCCTCCTAACTTGCAGATTTGGTGTCATCTGCAAATTTGATAAGCATGCCCCCTACTCCATCATCCAAGTCATTGATAACGATGTTGAATTGCCAGGACAGAATCTTGTGGCACCCCACTAGTCACTTCTCCCCAAGGTGAGCACCTCTGGTCCTGTGCAAACCTTGCTGGGAGTTTACATTAATTATCTGAAGCTCTATTAAATGTTCCACCTTCTGGAGTGGCGAGGTTGGTGGGAACCTGAGGCAGGATCTTTCATGTAATGGCAGTTTAGTTGCGGAACTACCCTTCCAGGGATATTAGACTAGCTCTCTCATATTTGGCCTTCCTTTCTTAGATATAAACTATTATTCCACCATTCTTATACTGAACAAGGGCGCCCTTTTGATTTGACTTTCCTGTTTTAAATATGTTATCAGCTTTGATTTAATTTTGTTTGGAACAGTTGTGAACCATTTTACTGTAAATCACTTTGAGTAATCATTAAGCAGAGAGGTGATTCAGAAATACTTTAAATAAATAATACACATTCCTTTTTTTCTCCTCCAGCTTTCTGCCACATACTAGGAAAACTGTTGTGTGATCAGGGGATTAAGTGCATACTGCTGGGTTGGGAGGAACAAAAGAGATGGAAGGATAGTTGTGATGAAAGTGCCACAGAGAAAAAGGAAGGCTGTTGAGGTCAGCTAGTACAAGTTAGGGTCAAGGAGAATGAGGTTTTGACCATAGGAGGATTTTTCTGTGAAGGATTCCAGCTTAGTAATTGATATGTTCCTGTATACAGATACTGTAGAACAGCTATTCCAAACTGATACCTTCTAGATCAGCCTTTCTCAACCGTTTTATCCTGGAGGAACCCTTGAAATAATTTCAGGTTTTAGGGAACCTCTGCATAAACATTATTCTATATACTGCTATTGCTTTCCCCCCACAATCACAATTTCTTGAGGAACCCCTAGCAACCTCTTGGGGAACCCTAGGGTTCCAGGGACCCCTGGTTGAGAAACATTGTTCTAGATGTTTTCAGTTTCAACTTCTGTTAGCCTAGCCAGTGATAAGGAATCTTGGGAGTTGTAATGTAAACTTCTGGTTAGGGAAGGCAGGTTAAAGACTTTGTACTCATGGTATAACCTTAGTAGGAATTAACTGTTGAAAAGTCAAGAGAATGTTCATGCATAGAAGTAAATTCTGTTGAAGTGGGTAAGACTAAGTCAAATTGTTTAAATTGATGGTATGGACTAACAACTGAGGATAGAGAAACTTTTGTAATAATATGTTGTGATATGTTTAGTTTGATCCCACTCTACTGCTAAAGCTATATTTTTGAGACAAATATCCTTGTTTTTATATTTAACCTGGAGCATAAATCTTTAGAAATCTGCATTGTGAGTTCACTGAATCCCTGCAGTGGGGAACAGATTATAATAAAATGAGCTTCTTTCTTAGTCATGACACTTAATAGAAGCTGTGTGGGTGAGTTATTGAGGTGATTTTAAATAGATTGTTCAAATTGCCAAAGAAAAGTTTATTATAAATGTCTTGAATATTTTAACATATAATGTGGTTGCTTTAAAAATTCAAACTAATCTGTTTAAACTAAATAGAAGCTTATACCACCCTTGAATACACTTCAGGACCTCCAGTTGTTTGGCTCTCATATCTTTTGAGCAACAGAGTTTTTTATCTGCTTAAGAGAGATTTGTTGTGAAACAGCTTCATTATATTTGGTGCTCCCAGTACACAAGCAAGGACACTAAGCAAGATCACACATGAAAATTAAGTGCTGTGTACTTTCCAGAAGGGAGATAATTGGCAGGGATGTGTCTCCTTGACATGGGAAGTAAATGGCCCTGCTGGCTGACAGTCTAGATAGATAGGCATAACATGCATAATAATAAATGTATAATAACACAAGATGTAACGGAGAGTGGGCAGGCTTCAGAAGGATGGACTTGTCTTTCTTTTCAGCAGAGGCCCAGATCCAATAGCAAGAGTCAGTCACAGAATGGCAGCAGAGCTGTAGGGATGAGGCCAGAGACGAAATGGCATGTCCTATGTGAGCTCCACTGAATTCAGTACACTTGTATGTCCATATCCACAGATTTGGTATCCACAGATTTAAGTATTTATGGCTTGAAAATATTCTTAAAATAATAATCATCCCAAAGGCAAACCTTGATTTTTGCCATCTTATATAAGGGACACCATTTTGCTATGCCATTGCATATAATGGGAATTGAGTATTCACGGATTTTGGTATCCACAGGGGGTTCTGGAACCAAATCCCAGCAAATATGAAGGGACAACTGTAGATCTTTCTCTCAAGTTTGTAGTGTGTCAAATTGTTACTGTAGGATTTTCAGAACACCAGGCTAATGGCTCAGTCCTTTCTATGTGTAACTGTGTGCAGTGTAGCCCCCCTGTGGGAAGCTAGGACTGTGACTGTTTTGTCCCTTAGGAGCTGCCATTAAGGGAGTGAAGGATTTTGCTTTGAGGAGGCTGGGAGAGAAATTCTGTCAGGAGCTGAAGCGGTGAGGATTAAAAGAAAAGTCCCAAGAGGGAATCGGGATTACAGGCCCTTGTCCTTTGCACAACAGCATTTATTGAGCCACAACCCTAACGCCCCGGTACGTGAGACAGCCTGAGGCCTACATCTGCACCCAAGGACTCTGTAGCTAGACACAGATCTGAGAGACTGAATGCTCAGCATTGGCTAACTAAACTGTGGAATCCCTCCACTCCTATTTTGTTCTTTAGAGGTATACTTTTAAGCAGTACTTTAAATATGTACAGTTGTCCCTTCATATTTGCTGGGACCCCCCGTGGATACCAAAATCCATGAATACTCAAGTCCCATTATATGCAATGGCATAGCAAAATGGTGGCCCTTATATAAGATGGCAAAATCAAGGTTTGCTTTTTGGATTATTATTTTTTCAAGAATATTTTCAAGCCATGAATACTTACATCCGTGGATACCAAATCCATGGATACAGAGAGACAACTGTATAGTTCTTCCTGCTTGCCTCCTTTTCTCTCTCTACTAAACATAGTCCACAGTGTGTTTTTCTGTTTAGTTAAGTTTCCTACTGGCTGTTCTTCCTCTCTCTTTTCAGGAAACGTTCTAGGCACTGCACACTCTTTGTGGGTGCTCTCATTCTTCCCCTTCATCCATCTCACAGCTGAATCCAGAGGCCCTTTTACACTACACAGTTATAACTTTATGGTTCCACTTTAACTGCTATGGCTGCATCCTAAGGAATCCTGGGATTTGTAGTTTGGTCAGAGGCACCAGAGGAGCTCTCTGGTTGAGGATCCTAAATACCTCTCCCTAAACTGCTGGGGTGGGTGGGGCAGGGCTGGGCATTAAATCAAAAGTCACCAGAATCGAACTTCCATTAAAAATAAATGTAGCAACTGCCAGGTCAGTTGATTGAAGTAGGTGTAAAAAATCGATCCTGCTGAAGCTATTATAATAAATGGCATCAGAGAGTTACTTGTCTTGAATAGTCTGGATACCTTAGGGAATGTTAAAGTCATTAATTCCAAAATTTATGATGACTGCTTTGGTGGAAGGTAATAATTAAAAGTTGTAGCATCAGTTAGCTCTCAAAAGCAAAGGGCCAGTTAGAGTAATCAAAAATGTTTTTTACCTTAAACAACCAACTGTTTCTGCAGAGTAAGCAAACCTAATTTCTTCAGTATTTCTGCAGTAACATTTCTGATGTTTTGGATGTGATAGACCTTTCCCTTAGCTTTGTCTGAACACCTGAAATCCTTACAAAACTAACAGTTAAGATGGCTGTGCAGCTGCACTGTCAGGCCAGCCCTTCTAAATGTTTTGTACAATCAGAGAAGTTATTCCTACTATCAGCTGCTGAAGACGTTTGATAGTGAGCGAGATGTGGTAACCCAGGTCTTACCTGAGTGGTCATATTCTGATGTAGAAAAAAGAGAGTTTGAAGCCTCCATCTGCAAATGGGACCAGTGCCCAGAAATGACCATGAGTTCATTTCTCATGATTACAAGACCAGTGCCTTATTGAAGTAACTGCCCTGGTGCTGCAGTAATGGGTTTCTTAAATATCATTGAAGAAAAATGTGACACTGCCTACACTGGAAAGCATCTCTGAAAGATCTAGAACTCCCTAACTAAGGATAGAATAGGGGTGAGAAAATCGATTTAGCCTGAGGGCTACACTTGCTTGTGTGTAACCTTCTGGGGGATGCATGTCTGTGCTGGATGTGCCAAAACTCAAAGTAGGCATGGCTAAAGTGGACATTCTCCAGTTCATCTTCTCTGCTCCACTCACTCACCCGCCATCTCAGGGCAGCAGAAAAGATGAGAAAGCAGTGCTGGCAGGGCAAATCCTCTGGAAGTGGCTAGTAGTGATAATATAACAACCACAGAAGGATGCTTTCCAGCTGGAATATAGAGAGATAAGTAGGGTAAACCAGATTTCTAAAGTAACTGGTAAAATGCAGTCTAGGGTGAGTCACCATGGATTGTTAACCTTGTTCATTTGTCTTGACAGAAGTGTATGTAAATTTATTAAGATCAAACAAGCCTGGTTGGATTTCACCATTGTTTTTTCATCTCTTGGGGTAGAGTGATACAGATGTGGTAGGGGCCAAGTTGGCTTCTTTACTTAACCTTCTTGAAGTGTCCCATTTTACTCTATCTAAATGAGTCATTCAGTTCATTCCTCATGATTACAAGTATTTTAGTACTGTGAGGCAAATGTCTGTCTTTTCCATGAAGGCTGATAGAAAAGAGATCCCACCTAAATATTAGGAGGAATTTCCTGATGGTAAGAGCTGTTTGGCAGTGGAATGCACTGCCTCGTAGTGTGGTGGAGTCTCCTTCTTTGGAGGTTTTTAAACAGAGGCTGGATGGCCATTTCTTGGGAATGCATTGATTGGGTATTCCTGCATGACAGGGGGTTGGACTAGATGGCCCTGTGGTCCCTTTCAGCTCTATGATTCTAAGTTGGTAAGAGCTTTTGCTGTTTTTTTTTTTTTAATGAGATTCACTTGTAGGGCTTCAAAGCCATTTGTATTTTATTCAGTATCCACTTTTAAATTGTCTGGCCAGCTGGTTTTCTTTGGAGTTTCCCCCCCTTATTTGTGTAGACACCCCCAGTTACATTGGCTGGTGCTACTATTTATGGCTTTTTTTATATGGCCTTCAGTTATTTTTGTCTCCTTTCTCCCTCAGGTCTGGGGAAATAGGAAGATGTTCCTACTTTAAGTTGTTCACAAAGAATCATTCTTATAAATCATTCTGTCACATAGATGGTGATACCTCTGACCCTGCATGTGATGAATCCTAATAATCCTCCCCTTGTCTTCTCCCTAAGCTTCACCTTCTTTAGAGACCTGTTTCCCTTTCTTCTCTGTTGAGCAGGGGACTGCAGGGGTAGGAGGGGGGAAAACACACATATGCAACAGTAAAACGGAACTGCAGAGAGGTGATACAGGAAGAGATTATTCTTATCTTGCATTACTAGGTCACTGTTTGTCAAACTGCATGTTGAGAAAGGAGTTTAGTTTTGTCATCTGCAAGGGATATGCTCTCAGACTTACCCCAGATAGTGAAAATAACAATAGTAGTGAACCCTATATTTCCGGCAGAAGCATACCATAGAATAGCACTGGAGAACCTCCAAATACCTAGAGAGGTGTTCTGTCTACACATTTAGAGGTTCTCCAGCATGACTCTATGGCCAACTTCCACCAGAAATATAGGTTTCACATACCCATGTCTGAAAAATATGTTCTCACTAGGCATTTTCTAGTTGACCATAGAATTGCACTGGAGGACATAGAAAATGCCTAGAGAGAACATATTTTTCAAACACGGGTAAGTGAAACCACAGGTACTGATCCCACAGATATGGGGGTTGTACTGTACTATGGAAGTAAAGCAAACTGGTAGTACAGGAAGAAAGCAAATTTTAAAAAATCATTTTTTAAAAAAATATTCTTGATCAATGCTGCAATATTGCATTTTAATTATAAATCTTAAAGGTTTCGTTTCCTTTACCAATAAAATATTGATAGGGAATCCTTGGCACACTGGCTGTCGCAACTGTAGAATCATGTATACTGAAATAAGTTCAAGTAGATTTTCCAATCAGATCATTTTCATTCACGCTTACCAGAAGATGAGTGATTTATTGTCAGAAAGTGTTTTCTGGGAGAAAAAATAGAATAATGTCCAACATTGTGCTTCAATCAGTGGAATAGGCACTGTTGGTGAGATTGTCTCTGAAGTGTCCCATCTATCTGCCTCATCAGCTATGGAAACTATAGGTACCTTCTGGGGCAGCCCTGGGGTATTGCATGGGATTTTGGAATGAAGAAGAGAATTTTCTACTGCCCACACAGATGTCTGTTCATGTAATACTGGATTTAGCCCTGAATTTCCTAACCAAGATTTTGGATAGCAATTTAACCTATGGATCCATTGAAATGTCAAAGCCAGAACCATTGTTCATTGTTTGTCTATGTTTTTGTTAGTGTTGAATTAATAATGTATGGTATGATTCAAAAACTAGATGTCAGATAGAAGGCTACACAGATCATGCTATATTTCTATTTGGTGGGATTATTTCATACCAAAGACTATGAAGTAAAGTGACTTTTCCACTTAGGTTCTGAAGTGGTACAGTTCAGATACAAATTTACAAGTTACATGAGAACTTGGTGTTGAATGGGGCGCTAATAATGCTTAAAATCAATCATAGTGAGTAGCATATCAATATTAAAAGGAATGCCAGTTTAGTAGTAGTAACAGTGCTAGTATCAATAGGAAAATTATATTATCTAGCAATATAATTGAAGAATAAAATGCTGAATTATTATATTTTTGACAAAAATGAAATGGCAACCCCTTGAGAGGCAATTAACATTTAGCTGAATAAGTCCCAATGTGGTTAGTAGGTTTTCTGGGAGTTTTTTTTCTTTCTTTTCAGAAGCAAACTTGATGAAATAATTTCATCAGCAGTAGGTTAATGTAAAGAAAGCTTAGTTAGACATAAGTAGTTTTTGTTGTTGTTGTTGTTGGAACTTATTCACAGAAAATATCTTAAGGCTTTATTCTAGGTCTAACAAAGATCTGCTCCTCTAGCACAGGATTCTGTGATGCACAGTGATCATAGAATTGTAGACTTGGAAGAGACCACAAGGGCCATCCAGTCCAACCCCCTGCCATGCAGGAAATCACGATAAAGCATCCCTGACAGATGGCCATCCGAGGTGCTCTGTCAAATTGACTTCTCATCACCAGGAACCGAAAAAGAAACACAAGAAAAAGAAGACTTGTTCAACTCATGATCCCCTCCAACTTTGGTCACCAACCTTCAAGCTCATGGTTTGTAGGATGTTGAGCCTCTCCAACCTATCAAACTGATTCAGGATCGAGCTGCATCTTCATGTGCTCCATCCCCTCAGGACTGGGCCACTTAGAATCATAGAATTGTAGAGTTAGAAGAGACCACGAGGGCCATCCAGTCCAACCCCCTGCCACACAGGAATCACGATCAAAGCAGCCCTGTCAGATGGCCATCCAGCCTCTGTTTAAAGACCTCCAAGGAAGGAGACCCCACCACACTCTGAGGGAGTGTGTTGCACTGCCGAACAGCTCTTACTGTCAAAAAGTTCCTCCCAACATTGAAGGTGGAATCTCTGTTCCTGGAGCTTGCATCCATTGCTCCGTGTTCTAGTCTCCGGAGCAGCAGAAAACAAGCCCGCTCCATCCTCAATGTGACACCCCTTCAAATACTTAAACAGGGCTATCATATCTCCTCTTAACCGTCTTTTTTTCCAGGCTAAACATACCCAGCTCCCCAAGTCTTTCCTCATAAGGCATGGCTTGCAGATCTCCCACCACCTTAGTTGCCCTCCTCCGGACACGCTTCAATTTGTCAATATCCCTTTTGACCTGTGGTGCCCAGAACTGGACACAGCACTCCAATTGAGGCCCGACCAAGGCAGACTAGAGCGGCACCACCACTTCCCCTGATCCAGACACTATACTTCCATTGATGCAGCTCAAGATCGCATTGGCCTTTTTAGCTGCCGCATCACACTGTTGACTTGAAGGAACACAACACAATAGTAATAAAAAAGGACACATTGTGCTGGAGGACTTAGCATCTATGCACTCAAAAATTTAATTCTTATATTTGTTATGGGCCTTCAGGCCAACTCTCAGTTACAGCAACCCTATATAGGGCAAAATTCAGAAGAGGCTTGCCATTGCCTTCTTCTGTGGTTTAGTATGACCTGTCCAAGACCCACCCAGTGGGTTTCCATGGTGGAGTGGGGATTCAAACCCTGACCACCCTGTCATAGTTAAACATTCAAACCACTAGACCACACTGGCTCTCTGATATATTTATTCATTTTATTTATTTATTTATTTATTTAATTTATATCTAAAACAGGGGTAGACAGCCTGGTGCCCTCCCAAGTTTTGGACAACTCTCAACCAGCAGGGTCAAACATCAGAAATGGTGAAGTTGTAGTCCAAAACATCTGGAGAGCACTATTCCTGTGCTTGCCTATCCCTGCTATAAGGAATCTCACTAGTTCATTATGGAGTTCTTTCTTTTGACACAGGATTGACTCTGTTCATGTGCTGCTACTGATATGAATACAGTGTGTGCAAAACATGTGGCACCATACGGTATTTTTTGTGTATCTGTCTTACTTTTGAATTACTTATATTAATGGATGTTGAAGACAATTGTAACTACTTTTTGAGGTTAACTTCTTCACAAGAACATGCCTTATCTTGTTAAAGAGTCAGCTGCATTAGTCTATTTTAATATAAAAAAATATTGGGAGAAAAGAAAAGGAGGCTTGCAGTATCTTTAGAATGAATAGGTCTGTCAGTGCATCAGATTTATTAAACTTATATGAAGGAACTAGATAAAATCCTCATCATTAAATAACAAGGTGTGAACCATCCATGCAATAATATTCATGGATATATCATCATTAAATAACAAGGTGAGAATTATCCATGCAATAATATTCTAAATTTCTTTGTATGGATGTGAAAACTGGATAATGAAGAAATCTGACAGGAAGAGAATAAAGTCATTTGAAATGTGGTGGTTTGAGGAGAGCTCTGTGGGTATAGTGGACTACCAAATAGACAAACAAATGGGGTCTGATAGCAAATCAAGCCTGAACTCTCACTAAAAGACATATCATGGGAAAACATTGGTAAAGACAATAATAGTCAGAAAAGTGGAAGGTGATAGGAAAAGAGGAAGATCACAATCACATGGATGGACTCAATATAGGGGACCAGGGCCCTGAACTAGAAGTAGAGGGAAGGTAAAATTTTTAAAAAATCTTTAAAAGATAGCCAAGTACTTAGTGATACATTTAACCCTGTTTTCTTTGGATTTTCTATCAATTAGTAGAACATATTTAGCTCTGATTGGTTTTCATAGCATTATAACTGCCAGAGTCCTGATGCTGTTTTTTTTTTTTTTTAAATCAGCTAATTCAAATTATCCAGGAAGTTTTTCTTAAATATAGGATGAATCTAACTAAATAGAGGGAGGTCATGATCTTGCCTACTTGTAAAATTTGGATCAAAACTCTGTCTTACGTTCTTGACTAGTTCACCTTAAAACTGAAGAAGACTAGTCCTTTAGTTTACTTCATATGCTTTGAATGTTAGGTCAGTTATTTCAAAAAAATTCTGTGGCACTGCTTACAGAAAAAAGGAAGTTGATAGGTGTAAGTATATAGAAAGCTTCTCAAAGATTACTGCAGTGTATACTTGAGAACTCTGAAAATTTGCAGGCACATATGTAAGCAGACCCAGATTATGGTCTATCTTAAAAACAAATAGTAATTGTAACCAAGAGCTGAAATCATTTTATACAGTTGTCCCTCCATATCCACGGATTGAGTATCCATGGATTTAAGTATTCACAGCTTAAAAATATTCTTTAAAAAATAATAATCCAAAAAGCAAGCCTTGATTTTGCCATCTTATATAAGGGACACCATTTTGCTATGCCACTGCATATAATGGGATTTGAATATTCACAGATTTTAGTATCCACGGGGTGTGTGTCCGTGTGTCCTGGAACCAAACCGTAGTGAATATGAAGGGACAACTGTAATTTATTAAAACATGTATCACACCTGTCCTGCATCAAAAGATCTCATAGCAGACAGCAAAACAACTACCGTATTCTTTTAAAGCCTAAACAGTTTAAAGGAGTGTACTCTGTGGGAACAATATCAAAACTCTGCATCCTAACCAAGCCATGATCCTCAGGCCATCAAAACTTTGGCAAAAAAGCCAGGCTTTAACTTGGTGCCACAATGAGGCCATTATCAGTGCCAAACAAATAAGGGGAGGGCATTGAATAGCCAGGGCACCACAGCAGAGAAGGCTGCTAATATGTGTGTGCACATGTGTGTGATTACATATTTAAAATACATGCATCTTAGTGATAGCTGAAAAGAATTGAAGTTCCATTGGTCCCTTTCGCACTACACAATTATATTGATTCCACTTTAATTACAATGGCTGAATCTATGAAGTCCTGGGGCTTGTAGTATGGTCAGAGGCACCAAAGCAGCCTCTGAGAACTCTAAAGCCCCCTCCCTAAACTCCCAGTCCCAGTCCCAGGATTCCATGGGACGTTGCCATGACAGTTAAAGAGGAATCCTAGTGCTATTGTGTAGTGTGAAATGGCCCCTGATTACTGTTGTATCTACTTACCATATCCAGGATCCAGTGGGGCGCTTCTGTTGGTGGGACAGACAGTGGAACCAGGGGGCAGGGAACTCCCCTGCAGCTCCCCCTCTATATCATTCAAACCAGCTTTTGCAGGGCTAGGTGAACCGCTGGAACTACTGCAGGGAGGGAGTGGCATACAGGGCTTCAAGGGAGGAGAATATGGGAAGAAAGTTCTGATGTGCTAGCCTGACTTTGAATGTAGATGTGTTTTACTAATTAATTTTATAAAACAGTTGTTGGTTTTGTTGTTAAGACAAGTAGACAAGATGCTCACCTACAAGCTATCAACTAACTTTGAATCTGAGTTGGAAAAGAACATATCTGGAGATGACCATGTTTTATATTTTGTTTTTATTGTTGACACAGTTTACTGATACTATTGTATTACAAAAGATTTGATAAAAAAGAAAAGTTTGAGAAATAGGAGATCTTGCATCCCATTATCACTCTTAAGGAGGCATTAGTAACCTTACTGGATGCAGAAGAGGTTTTGCATTTCTTAAGGGAACTGTTCCCAGGATCCTATGGAGGATGTTGTGACAGACACAGGATGACACTATGGAACATAGTTGTGCTGGGGAGGAGATGTTCTGATTGGTAGGGAAGAAACTGGGATGTACAGAAAAGTACTGTGGAGAGATCATAAATGGTTTCTGCTCTAGATCAGATGCCAAGGTTGAAGTAGACATGATATTAAATGCATGAATACATTCAATGCATCTCCTTCACTTTCAGAAACTCCGCATGTACAGTGGACCCTTGGTATCCACTGGGCTTTGATTCCAGGCCCCACTGTGGATAGCAAAATCTGTGGATGCTCAAGTCCCATTAACATACAATGGCATAGTAAAATGGCATCCCTTATATAAAATGACAAACAGCTCAGTTTGCTTTCTGGAATTATTATTTTTTAATATTTTCTAGCTGTGGATTGTGGAATCCATTGATACAGAATCTGTGGATACGGAAGGCCAGCTGTATGTGACAGGGAGAGTGTGCTGCTGTTACCTCTCAATGGAGAAGCTGACATTTCTGTAAAGAGCAGCTGGGGAAGACAGCACTTCCACCAGGATCACACAAAAGGAAAGGGTTAAAAACAATAACATTGTGTTGCAGCCTCAGTCCTTTTTCTCTCACTGCTCTACTATCAGAAAGTGGGGGAAAGACCCTTTAAATGTGGTCAAATATTTGACAGCATGTCTAGTTTCACTCCCACTGTGATCATCTCTGCTAGACTGCGGGATGGGGAGGGAGCAGGAAGTCATGTGAGAGAGAAAATAAGTTAAATAAAAGCAGGTTATATATTGAGAGATGAATTTAAAGGGGATCTGAACTTGAAGCTAAAGACCACTTTGAAACTTTCATATCCCATATATTTTTAGGTAACATATTCCTAAAAGTAAAGCACTTAGAGAGGAGTAAATGCCTTTAAAACTGTACTACTGTAAAGGCTTCTTAGGAGAACTATTGAAAACTAGCACTGGCATACCTCGGTTAACATAGCCTCTGACAAAGAAACTCCTTTTTACAAAGCTTTATTATGCTCACCCAGCCCCCTTCTCCTCCTTGTCCTCTCTCTAGCCAGATTTTTTTAAGCAGCATTAGCACTGGGAGGATGATAAGGGAGGGCTAGAGAAATAGACTTTCAGTGTTGGGGTACAGCAACATGTTTTCAGTAAACAATGCAAGAAAGCTTGATCTGGGAAACAGCAGGATTCTACTTCAGCAATCCTAGTGCATCTATGAATACTGCCAACAAGCAAGGTAAAAAGCAGCTGCCTGTGGAATCCTTTATCGTGCAAAGCACAAAGGAAAGGGGAGAGCAAATAAACCTGCCTTACTACCTACCCCTGCCATGTTAAAAAATGCATGGAACTGTAAGTCTGGCCACCAAAATGGGAATCATAAGAAAAGCTGAGGCTAGTGAAAGAATAAGTCAGCAGTGGATGCATTTTGGAAGAACTGTTTCTGTTTATTTTTGCAAGGTTTAGCTGACCTAGTTGTTTCATTTCACATGTGCATATTGTTAGTTTTGTGTAAAAGTTTGCAGAAATATGTTGAACTGTTCTTCTTTTTAGTGGTATAGGAACACATCCCTATTCTTTCCATATTATTTTTGCCTTTAGTACCAAATTTTCAGTTAAAGTAATGCCCAGGAACACATCTATTTTGTTAACTGAGATACACCTTGATATGCATTTGTGTTCTGAACTGCAATCTGCACACACATTAAAGCAATTTAAATCAGTTATTTAAATCATAACTCGAATTAGCAAAAAGAAAACTTTTCAAACAATTTTGAAACCGGGTTTTCCTGTGGAGTCTATATGTATATATTTTCCCTAATAGTGTATATCTGACCATTAAACTGTTTATTTTTCTTTGTGTTGCACAGTACAATGGGTTTTCTGGATCAGCAGGCGAATCAACTAGATCAGCTAATTCAACTGTGACCGCAGATCATCACATCCCATATTATAAAATGGCGGTGACGTGAACATGACACACTGAAGCATTCACATTCACATCACCGTCATTTAATAACATGGGATGTGATCATTTACATTTTGGGGTATCCGGACAGGGTCCAGGAACCAAATCCCCATGGATCCGAAAGCCTCACTGTATTCATACTTTCCATTTTTTTTTCCTGGCTGTAGATATATTAGCTGTAAAATACAGCAGAGGTGGGCAACCTTTTTTCTGTGGAGGGCCACACTGCTATGTGTGTGTTGTGTTGGGGCCTCGTACCAGCAGCGTGTAGTGCCCAAACCACAAATGTTTAATTTACTTCTTTGTTCCCCTCCTCTTGCCACACTGTTCTGTTTCCCTCTTCCTGCCCAGATTTCTGCCGCTGAAACAAGTCACTCTTGCTGGAGGTCTCAACTTGTTGCTTGCAGCCAGCTTTATGAAAATGAGTATGGAAATATAGGAGACTGAGCACTGAGCAGTTTTATCTTCTCTCTTTCTCTCCAGTGCTATTCCATTCTACTTCGTTTTTCTTTGGGCTGGCTTCCCGTCATAGAAATGAAGCAGTTTGTGAGTGTTTGCCTGAAGTAATGGCTGATAGTTATCGTACAGACTAGAAGTTTATTTTCATCAGATGTAAATAAAAAGCTAATCCTTGATAGAATATAAATACACTAGGAGCCCCATATCTGCGGGGGGATTGGTTCCAGGGGCCCCCACAGATAATGAATTCTGCAGATAATCGTCATTGCCGCCATGGGAGCCATCGCGGGGGTGAAGGGATAAGGGAAGGCCACTCCTCCCCTCCTTTCGCTTCCCCCATCACCATTGCAGCCACTGGAGCCATTCCAGGGGGGGTTGGTTAAGGGAAAAGGGAAGCGAGACCTCTCATCCCCCTCCCTTCGCCTACCCATTGCCATTGCTGCCACTGGAGCTATCCCACAGGGAGAAGGGAAGCAAGACATCTCCCCTCCCTTTGCCCTCCCCATCACCATTGCCACCACGGTAGCCATCAAGGGGGAGAAGGGAGGTGAGACTTTTCCTCCTCCCCTCCCTCCTCCATCCAACCTGCTCCCCAGTTAACATCAGCCACAGATAATTGAATCAGCAGATGGCGAATCAACAGATACAGAGGTGCTACTGTAATGATATTAGAGAAACTGTCAAACCAGTTCTAAAGACTTCTTTAAATCAGTGGATACATGAGAGGCACTAACTACATTTAAAGATTGATAATAAAGGCTAACATGCCTATATCCAGATCATTTAATTTTAACACAGTTATTTAAGAGGACACTGGCATGTATATTTTTCTTAAAACCAAAAATACCTAATTTAATTTTATAAAATGGATTTTCTTGTTGGTTTCTGAAATCATCAGTTTCTACCTGTTCTTTCTCATGAAGACTGCAGCTCCAAATATTGATAGCAGCTACCTGAATGAGCATAATTTTGGGATGCCTGACTAGGTGGCGGTGGCAGCTGTTGCTGCAGCTGCTTACTTGATATCCATAGTTACGGTTGAAGGACAGCTAATAAATTGTGCAGTACCCTCCATTCTAGTCTTTGTCTTCATGCTGTGTACATCCATCCCATCTTGCATTAATGGGATTCTTTCTGTGTTGTCATTTCTCTTCAAGACTTGTTCGGCATGAGCTCTCAAATAAGGCTGTAGCATTGTGGATAGTGCTTCTCCATGCCTCCCGATGTGAGGCCAGGGCGGATCATTGTTGGTGATCAATTTGGCCGAGCCTGAGATGTTGTTTCAGGGAGTCCTTTTATCACTTTTTTGGAGCACCCCTCCTACACTGATCTGTGGCAAGTTCACCATAGAGTACTATTTTTGGTAGGCGATGGTCCTCTATCCTAGAAACGTGCCCTGCCCAGCGCAGCTGTATTCTCAATATCATGGCCTCAATGCTGGTGATCCCTGCTTGCTCAAGGACAGCAGCATTCATCACATAGTCAGTCCAGTGTATATTTAGGATTGTGCATAGACAGTGCTGATGAAAGCGTTTGAGGAGTCGTAAGTGTTGGCAATAGGTGACCCATGTTTCAGAACCGTAAAGGAGAATAGACAGTACAATGGCTCTATACTCAATAAGGTAATAGTAAATCTAGCATTTTACTTCCTAGCCTTCTTTTATAGCTCAGTGACTCCATCCTTCTTGAACTTTATATAGTAGTTCAATATTGTGTTGAACTGACATAGAATATTTATTTGCTTAATTTGAACATCTTCCATGTAGTCTTCCACCATCTGAAATTAACAGGTATAATTCTTTTCTGCCACAAACTTTCAGTCATGGTCTCATTGGCTCTTGATGCGTATTCAAGAGACCACATGAAATCTGGATGTTGGTTTAATGTACAAGTGGGTATTTTTATTTATCTATCTATTTTATATGCCACCTTTCTCCCAGAAGGGGCCCAATCTCTTCTGGGAGATAGAATCCTCAAATATGGTCAAGGCTCTTCTTTGAACTGTCTAGCAAAAATGGGCTTTATTTATTTATTTGTTTGTTTGTTTATTTATGGTATTTATACCCTGCTCTTCAGTGGCTTACAAGTTGTTAAGCAATAGCACTTTACACATCTACACCACTTTATAAGCACTAAGCAGTTTCCAATATATGTTAGCTAATTGCCCCCACATGCCAGGTACTCATTTTACCGACCTATGAAAGGATGGAAGGTTGAGTGGCCCTTGGAGCCCTTGGGATCAAACTTGCAACGCTGTGGCTGCAGTACTGGCATTTAAGCACTGTGCCACCAGGGCTCCCTAATATATAGTAATATATAAAATACAATACTTTATAGAGTAGTTCATGTTCTACTGAGCTATTTCACTGAAGGTACAATTTAAGAAATAAATATTCAGTGACCTGTTTAGATAGACTTGTAAGTACCTATTTGCCTGTTTATCTCTGGGAAGTAAGAATTGCCAGCAGGAAGGGAGATACATTGATAAAAGTTAGTCATATTTAGCATTATAGCATTAACAATAGCATTTATATTTCTATACTGCTTATCAGTGCAAAGCACTCCCTTAAGCGGTTTACAGTGTGTTAGCTAATTGCCCCCAACAAGCTGGGTACTCATTTTACAGACGTACGGAAGGATGGAAGGCTGAGTGAACCTTGGAGCCCTGTAGGGTTGAGCACACAACGTTGTGGCTGCAGTACCAGCATTTAACCACTGCACCACCAGGGGCTCCCTACTGTTTAGCCTCAGTGACTAACATTGGTAGATGGGGGTGGCTGGAAGCCTAGTTGCAAGGCTGCTTCCAACTGAATTCGCAGGATGAACATAAAAGGAATTCCCCACCCCTTCCCTTTTCTGAGGTTCCTCCAGTCTTTGGAAAAGGCATGTGCTATGTGCTGGGCAAAAGGCTACAGGAGAAGGCAAATTGGAGTAAACACTTGACAAATTGATTGAAGACAGCTTGTACGAGCAACTCTTTAAGAATAGTGTAGAATATGTAATTTAAAAGGTATGATTGCAGTACAGATTGGTTATTTTGCTGTAGAGGTCCATTCCATTTTATGAATGTTTGATCTTGCTCACTAACATGCCTAGTGTCCTTCACATCTTCCTCCTGGGAAGGTGCTGATGATTCAGGAACATGCAACATGTATCTTAAGAAAATAACTTTTAATAGCTTTTCAGCTTCTTGGTATCAGTCCTTATAGGAAGTCATCACAGACATTTGGCAAGGCATCTGCAGCTAGCTAGTTCTGTGTTTTCCCACCTACTGAAGATGCACTTGGAATTATCCATATGTCTTACAGGGCTTTTTAAATTGTTGTTACTGGATTGTTTCCTGTATTTCTTCTATGTTTCAACAGGAGTGATGCCTTACAAGGGAAGGAGATTTCCTGCTCCTTCTCTGATGGATATTTAGTGAAGGAAGGCCACAGGAGAAAGCGAAGGATTGAGGACATTCTAGTATCTGTCTACCAGTCAAGACTTCAGTAGACAGAACAGATGAAGGGAGCAACAAAACAACATGTGCAGTACTGCTATGTCCAGGGTGCAGGTTGAACCCAAACAGTTGCTTGCACAAGAGGGGAGGGTGTACCTTGGCTTTTGCTTGCTCCCCGCCTCCCACCAGCTATAGCTCCTCATGGCATTTCTGTTAGTTTTGTGATCCTCTGTATTGGCCTTTCAGATGGGCACAGCGGACTTCAGTGGTTTAAGAGAATGTGGGAAATCCTCCTGGGTTCTTAGGATCCAACTCAACTACCTGGCAAGCTTAAGGCAAGCTTACATTCCTGCCTTTTCCCCTCATTTTGTTGTTGTTGTGTGCCTCCAAGGCATTTCTGACTTATGGCAACCCTATCACAGGGTTTTCTTGGCAAGATTTGTTCAGAAGGGGGTCTGCCTTTGCCTTCCTCTGAGCCTGAGAGAATACAGTATAACTTGCCCAAAGTTACCTAGTGAGTTTCCATGGCTGAGTGGGGATTCAAACCCTGGTCTCCAGAGTTTTAATCCAATACTCAAACCACTACACCATGCTGGCTCTCGTTATTCTTTAATGTTTTCTGCCAAGGTTAAAAGGGATGTTTTTATACAGCATCCTAATCTGCCTGTTTTATCAGATATGTTATCTTCTCAACACTCTAAAATTAGGCTTAAAATAAATAGCATGTATTTAAAGAACAAATGCAGTTTGTGGAATCAAAAGTATTGACTTCTTCCATATGTGGTTGATAGCTGAACCACAGCTTTGTCTTAACCTTAACTTTTTGGAATGGTTGGTTGATTCCCTGATATTTTGGATAGGTGGGCCTTCCAGACTTGCTGCACACTTTAGAAATATATCAGGACCTTCTCTTTATCCTATGGCTTTCCTTTGGATAAGATGCCTTTCCATTTTCAACTCCATTGCTCTTCAACTCCAAGCTGTCTTGGAAGAAACCGATTATCTAGATCCTTTTCAAACTGGTTTATAGGAGAGGATTTGGAGTTGAGATGGCCATGGTTGCCTTAGCTGATGACCTTCGCCTGAACATTGACAGAGGTAATGTGACCCTGTTGGTGTTACTGGATCTCTCAGTGGCTTTTGATACAATAGATCATGACATCCTCTTAGATCGCCTAAGTAGGCTAGGAATCAGAGGCACTGCATTGCAGTGGTTCCGCTCCTTCCTCTCAGGTAGATTCCAGAGGGTGATACTCGGGACAGTTGCTCTGCAAGGAAAGAACTTAATTGTGGCGTCCCGCAAGGCGCCATCCTGTCCCCGATGCTATTCAACATATATATGAAGCCACTGGGAGAGATCATCTGGAGGCATGGGGCGGGGTGTTATCAGTATGCTGATGACACCCAGATATATTTCTCCATGTTTCAGTCTTCAGCTCTGACTTCAGATGGTTTCTCTTGTCTCAATGATTGTCTTAGGGGAGCAGTGGACTGGATGAGGAAAAACAAATTGAAGCTGAATCCAGACAAAACAGAGGTTCTCATGGTAGCAGCCCCGAACCCAGGTATTAGGATACAACCTCCAGTCCTGGATGGAGTTACACTCTCCTCCAGGGACTGTATCCGCAGTTTGGGGGTACTCCTGGACTCGTCGCTCCAGATGACAAATCAGGTAAACGCGACAGTCAGGAGTGCCTGTTATCAGCTTCGGCTGATCCGCCAGCTGAGCCCTTTCCTGGAAGCCGAGGACCTTGAGACTGTGGTACATGCTCTGGTAACCTCCCATCTTGATTTCTATAATGCACTCTACATGGGGCCACCCTCATGCTTGGTCCGGAAACTTCAACTAGTACAGAATATGGCAGCCAGACTGGTCTCGGGTACATCTAGAAGAGACCATATAACACTGATCTTAAGATCATTTCACTGGCTGCCCATTAGTTTCCGGGCCCAGAACAAGGTGTTGGTTATCACCTTTAAAGCCCTAAATGGCTTGGGTCCTACTTATCTTTGGGACCACCTCCTTCCATATAATCCTCCCCGTGCACTCAGGTACTCTGGGAGGAATTTACTACAACCTTTAAAAACTAGGCTCTCCTCGACTTCCCAGAGGACCTTTTTGGCTATTGCTCCCAGATTATGGAACCTGCCAGATTATGGAACCTCGCCTGCCAGACGAGATCCGTCACATTACCACCTTAAATAACTTTTAAAAAGCTCTTAAGATGGATCTCTTCCGGCAGGCCTTTCCTGAATAGATACCCGGCCATCAGAAGAAGAAAAAATCCTATTGGTCCGATCCCTATTCCAGTTATTTTATTTTAGTGGGTGTGGGTGTGTTTTAGTATTTATTAAGTATTTTAAATGTTTAATTATTTAATTGTATTTTAAGGGGGGTGGGATGGAGGGTTTTATATGTATATTTTAAATGTTGTAAGCCACCCCGATTGCATTTTGTAGAGGGGTGGGATATAAATAAATATTATTGTTATTATTATTATTATTATTATTATTTCTTGTTCCTCCTGCCAGGGTGTTTTTGTGTTGAATTTTATTTTGTGCTTAATTTTACTCTTGCTTTGTATAAAGCATATACAGTCGTCCCTTCACATTCGCAGGGTTTAGGTTCAGAAGACCCGCACGAATGTGAAAAATCTGCGAATAATAACAGTCCCCCGCCCTTCTGAAAGTGGTGATGGGGCCTTCAGAGGCCCGGTCGCCACTTCCCCCCGCTTGCTCGCCCCCCCCCACAAGTGGCAATCAGGCCTTCAGAGGCCTGGTGGCCACTTCCCCCGCCTGCTTGCCCCCCCTCCCCGCAAGTGGTGATCAGGCCTTCAGAGGCCTGGTCGGCACTTTCCCCCCGACTCCCCTCACGACAAACCACGAATATGTGGAACCATGATTGTGGAGGCCGCGAATGTGGAGGGAGGACTGTAGTGTCTCACTGTTTATTTCTGTCTTTTGATGTTATGGAAACTGATTTGAACTTTCTAGGCAGGAAAGCAGATTATAAATATTTTTTTAAAAAAAGAGTGACAAAAGGGTGAATCCTCGAATCCTTTTTGCTGTTAATAAAAAAGAAATAGTAAATATTGCTCTTGCATATCCCCTCAGGACCATGAGTAAAAATTATCATCTAACTAGCACTGTATAGTAGAACTGGATTTACAACTTCAAAACCAGTAATTCAACTTTTGTTTCCTTCATGTGTTCTGTGTTCTAAAATGCAAATCACATGCCTCGGGTTATTCTTGTTTATAGTTTGATCTGCTAATATTGCTCTTCTGATCTAGAGACACGTCATACAAATCTTGGCATTATTGTTTATTATAGCTTTTCCTTCAAAAGGTCAGTATGGTTTGCTTAGATGGTCTCTTTCCCCATCCCCTTTTTAGTCATTGTAACAACACAGAGATGTAGGTTAGAGACTGAGAGTGACTGACTCATCATCTATGTAATGTGGCTAAGGTAGAGATTTGAAGCCTGGGCCTTGTCTGCACAGACCGAATGAAACTGCCTCCCCCCCTTTAGCGTCCAGTTGTCCAGATGATGTAGGGTTTTGGCTTTGATTCAAGTCCAAACTGTTCAGATTACATCTGGGCAGTTATTACTAGAAAACAGGGAAACCCCCCCCCTTAAAACAGTTTTTTTTTTTAAAATACTGGGGGGGGGGAACAGTTCCTGTGGGAAAAACAAGAGCATTCCATGGCAGTAATGGGCAGCTGCCTGCATGTTCACACTCAGGGCGCTGCTACCTCGAGTGTGCATGCGTCATGCTCCCTGAGGTCACAAAGAGCCCCCCAGCATGTGATCAAGGCTGGGTGCCTCGTTTCTGGCTTCAGAGAGTGCAGCAGCAGCAGTGCCCACCAATACAGCCTAGCGCACGTATGTGGATAGCTGCCCGTTCTGGCCATAGAATTTAAGGTGATTGGGGAATCTAGGGTGGTTCTGGGTCCAGAATACTCCGGCCAGAATGCGGAGTATTGTGGCCAGTGCAGACAAGGCCTTGTCTCTCTTGTTGACATGTAGTATCTGCCATGTTGCATTGGCTCTAAGAAAAGTTCTTTAACAAGTAAAGTAGACATGGTGAATCACTGAAATTTACATAAGTATTGATTCACCAATCACCAGTTTATTCAGTGGGTCTATTCTGGTTGGGACTTGTAGTTAGATTTAGGCCCCATGTTTGAACCATGTAATGAAAACTACAAGTGGTACTATGAACATATAATTGAACAAGACTAATTGCTTTCTCAAATTGTATATTAATTTTTAATATACAATTGTCCCTCTATCCACAGCTTTGGTATCCACAGATTTAAGTATTCATGGCTTGAAAATATTCTTTAAAAAATAATAGTCCAAAAAGCAAACCTTGATTTTGCCATCTTATATAAGGGCCACCATTTTGCTATGCCATTGCATATAATGGGACTTGAGTATTCACGGATTTTGGTATCCATGGGTGGTGGTGGGGTCCTGGAACCAAACCCCAGCAAATATGAAGGGACAAATGTGGTTATTTTTTGCACTTTGGTTTTATGCTTGATTTCCAGTTCCATAGTTTCTGAAATGGTCTTTCAGATAAGAACAATGTATCTGGTTAATTATGTAACCATTATTTAAAACTAGTTGACTTGTTCTCTTATTCAGATAGAAGCAAGTTTCCTGAAGTGATGAGTCTAAAAGAGGTCTTTATGCTTTTTTTTGCTTTGAGATGATCATCATCCTTTAAAAACACTCCTAAAACTTCAAAAACCAAGGAAGTATAATTGGAAATTCCTTGTATAAAGTCAAACTATGGCTTTCTCGCTTGGTGAGGACACAAGGCCTTTATACAAGGTCTTTGACAAGGTTCCCCATGACATTCTTGCAAACAAGCTTGTAAAATGTGGGCTAGACAAGTTCACTGTTAAATGGATTTGTAATTGGTTGACCAGCCGAACCCAAAGGGTGCTCAGCAGTGGCTTCTCTTCATCTTGGAAAGATGTGACCAGTGGGGTGCCACAGGGTTCTGTCCTGGGCCCAGTGCTATTCAACATCTTTATCAATGACTTGGATGAGGGAATTAGGGGCATACTTACCAAATTTGCAGATGACACCAAATTAGGAGGAGTAGCTAATACCCTAGAGGGTAGGATCAACTGGAGAGTTGACCTGGATAGACTGGAGAGCTGGGCCAAAGCTAACAAAATGAAATTCAATACAGAGAAATGTACAGTACTGCACTTAGGGTGGAAAAATGAAATGCATAGATATAGGATGGGGGAGACCTGGCTGAATGAGACTACATGCGAAAGGGATCTAGGAGTCCTAGTAGACCACAAGTTGAACATGAGTCAACAGTGTGATGCGGCAGCTAAAAAAGGCCAATGTGATTTTGGGCTGCATCAATAGAAGTATAGTGTCTAGATCAAGGGAAGTAATAGTGCCGCTCTATTCTGCCTTGATCAGACCTCACCTGGAATACTGTGTCCAGTTCTTTGGGCACCACAATTCAAAAAAGTTATTGACAAATTGGAGCGTGTCCAGAGAAGGGCGACTAAAATGGTGAAAGGTCTGGAAACGATGCCTTATGAGGAGAGAATTAGGGAGTTGAGTATGTTTAGCCTGGAAAAAAGATGTTTAAGAGGCGATATGATAGCCCTGTTTAAGTATTTGAAGGGGTATCACGATGAGGATGGAGCAGGCTTGTTTTCTGCTGCTCCAGGAGCAATGGATGCAAGCTCCAGGAACAGAGATTCCACCTCAACATTAGGAGGAACTTTTTGACAGTAAAAGCTGTTCGGCAGTGAATCCTCTCCCTCGGATCGTGGTGGGGTCTCCTTCCTTGGAGGTCTTTAAACAGAGGCTGAATGGCCATCTGTCGGGGATGCTTTGATCATGATTTCCTGCGTGGCAGGGGGTTGGACTGGATGGCCCTCGTGGTCTCTTCCAACTCTGCAATTCTATGATTCTATGACAAGTGAGAGCCTTTTCAGTGGCTGCTCCCCCTCCCCGGAACACCCTTCCTCAGGAGGCTAGGCTGCCCCCCCCCGCTTTCCTTTTGTCGGCAGGCAAAGACGTTTTTATTCAAGCAAGCTTTTACCAGTAATTTCTAGCTGTGCGCACAGAAGCTTTTTATTGGGGTGTGTTTTTAATGTTTTTATTTTTAAAAAACTTATATATGTTTTATGTAATTCTAAATTGCTATGATTTTAATTTTTTTTAACTTTTAATTGTGATATTGTTAATTATATGTTGTATTTGATGTGGTGTGAGGCACCTTGGGTCCCATTCTGGGAGAAAGGTGGCAGATAAATTTAAATAAATAAATTCTATGAAGCATTCTAGTTAAGATATTAAGATTTTTTTTTTCAAAAATATATTTCCATTATGGAAAAGGTGACAGAAATATTTGTTCCCACCGTTATCACCACTGATAACATTCCTATGGCACTCTGTTGATGAAGAGAAATTTTCTTGATTTAAAAACTGGGAAACCAAAAATCTATATCATTTGCAAGATTTATTTATAAGACAACAACATAAGGGACTCAAATAAAACAGTAACTAGGGAATGTCTTTGATTCATGGTTTCAAATTCATCTGGTTTTACATTTTATATACCATCCTGAAGTAAAGCTTATCATGAATGGTTCATTAGCTAAATTTGAGTCACTGTTAGTTCATCTATATCATTTGCAAGATTTATTTATAGGACAAAAACGTAAGGGGTTCAGATAAAATAAATAGAGAATGTCTTTGATTCATGGTTTCAAATTCATCTGGTTTTACATTTTATATACCATCCTGAAGTAAAGCTTATCATGAATGGTTCATTAACTAAATTTGAGTCAGTTATTTCACAAAAACTCTGGATCTGCTGGATTAACATAAAGAAATCTACTCTGTTTCACATTCATGGTAACGTAATGGGTTCAAAACTGGTCTGGGGAAAAGATGAAGGATTGGTAATAGGCAATGATTTATAGTCCTCGTTATGGAAAACCTCTCCCTTAAAATCAATTTCAGCTAAAATACATGAACAGTGTTTTAAAATAGTGTATGAGACGTATAGTATTCCACCGAAACTCATAAATATAAATAAGCAAATACCTGCCAAGTGTTGGAGAAATTGTAATGCTGTGGGTGCATTCTTTCATATGTGGTGGTTGTGTCCAAAAATCCAAAAGTTCTGAGTAGAGATTTTCAATGAAATAGAAAAAATTACAAATCAAAAATTTATACTTTCACCAGCACTGGATTTACTCTTTTTATTTATAGAAGAAAATGGAAATTTTATTAGTGAAAAGTGTTGTTGTGTGCCTTCAGTTGTTTCCAGCATACCAAAATGTGATGTGGCAGCTAAAAAACCCAATGTGATTCTGGGCTGCATCAATAGGAGTATAGTGTCTAGATCAAGGGAAGTAATAGTGCCACTCTATTCTGCTTTGGTCAGACCTCACCTGGAATACTGTGTCCAGTTCTGGGCACCACAATTCAGGAAGGATATTGAGAGGCTGGAACATGTCCAGAGGAGGGCGACCAAAATTGTAGGAGGTCTGGAAGCCATGCCCTGTGAGGAGTGGCTTAGGGAACTGGGTATGTTTAGTCTGGAGAAGAGAAGGTGAATTGGGGACATATTTAAATATTAGAAGGGAGGTCATACTGAGGATGGAGCAGGCTTGTTTTCTGCTGCTCCAGAGACTAGGACATAGAGCAATAGGTTCAAACTACAGGCAAAGAGATTCCACCTAAACATTAGGAAGAATTTCCTGACAGTAAGAGCTGTTCGGAGGTGGAATGCACTGCCTTGTAGTGTGGTGGAGTCTCCTTCTTTGGAGGTTTTTAAGCAAAGGCTGGTTGTCTGTCTGTCGGGAATGATTTGATTGTTTGTTCCTGCATGGCGGGGGTTGGACTGGATGGCCCTTGTGGTCTCTTCCAACTCTGATTCTAAGGCAGCTTATGTGTTAGTATATTCCCAATCTTTGAGATCTCTGAAGAGATTTTGTTTTTATGGATCTTTGTATTTTTCCAGATGCTTATTTGTGTAATTTTTTTCTTTTAGAACAATATGTTAGTATACTGTTATATTTTTTCATCTAATTTTAATGGTACTGTACTTTTGTTTTCCAGATATGAGACATGAGTGTTGGACGCAGAAGATTAAAGTTGCTGGGAATTCTGATGATGGTCAACTTCTTTATATATGTAATTGTGGAAGTCTCAAAGAGCAGTGGCCAAGAGAAAAATTCAAAAAGAAACATTATATTACCAGACAGCAGATTTTGGAAAAAATATACTCCTCACAAGGCCTATTGGAATAAACAGCAGCAGAAATTGGAACACTTGTACAATCCTGTTCTTGCATTGCTTTTCAACATGACTGTCGAAGAAAGGTTATCTTCCAACGGCAGCTTTTCAAACTTCTGTGAACCTGACCCATTTGTAGCTTCAGAACTTAATGACTTTGAAAACTTGCCAGATAGATTTAAAGATTTCTTTCATTACTTGAGGTGTAGAAATTACTCTTTATTAATGGACCAACCACACAAGTGCAAACATAAACCTTTTCTCCTTCTGGCTATCAAATCGCTTATCCCGCATTTTGATAGAAGACAAGCAATCCGGGAGTCTTGGGGAAAAGAAATTAAATCTGGAGACGTAACTATTGTGAGGGTATTCCTGTTAGGCCAGACTCCTCCAGAGGATAATTATCCTGACCTCTCAGATATGTTGAAATTTGAGAGTGAAACCCACCAAGACATTCTTCTGTGGAACTACAGAGACACTTTCTTCAATTTGACTTTGAAAGAGGTACTGTTTTTGAAATGGGTCAGTAATACCTGTCCAGACGCCCAGTTTATTTTTAAGGGAGATGATGATGTTTTTGTAAATACTCATCAGATCCTGGATTACTTGAAAAGTTTAACCAAGGAAAAAGCCAAAGACTTGTTCATAGGTGATGTTATCAAAGATGCTGGACCTCATCGTGATAAGAAACTGAAGTACTATATTCCTGAAAGTATTTATGAAGGTTCTTATCCTCCATATGCAGGTGGTGGTGGGTTTCTCTATTCTGGTGATCTAGCATTAAGGTTAACCAACATATCGGACCAAGTCCTTCTCTATCCTATTGATGATGTGTATATTGGAATGTGCCTTCAGAAACTCGGGCTTGCTCCAGAAAAACACAAAGGCTTCAAGACATTTGATATTGAAGAGAAGCAAAGGAATAATATTTGTTCATACACAAACCTAATGTTAGTCCATAGTAGGAAACCTCAAGAAATGATTAAGATTTGGACAAACTTGCAGGATCCACATTTAAATTGTTAAGTTGTATCTGTCCAAAAGATATTTCCAAACTTCAGTTTAAATTTCTTGGCTTAATGATTAGTGTACTGACTTCATTTGGTACCTTGTTTTATAAACCAAAAGTAGCTAAAAACAGTCGGTCCAGTACTACTTAAAATGAGACTGCATCAATAACAGTGTACACCATGAGGATATGGCATGAAAATACTGTACTAATCTTTCAACTGTCACGCTCTCAATGCTTTCACATAATAAAATACTGAAAAATCATAGCCTTCAGACATTGTGCTTAACTAATTATTGATTAAATGATTAGTTACCCTGTGATATTGGTTATATTGTTTTCTAGTGCTAGTAACTTAACTGTGGTGGTAGGAATCAATACACTGTTTGACTTATTTACCTTCATAATCTTGAAGACACTCACTGTTGTAACTCAAATTTCAGGAGAGTAACATCATAAATAAACATGATGAATAGTTACTGGGAGATTCTTTTTTAAAAGCAGTATTTAGTTAAATATGGTGGAGACAATTATGCAGCCTACATATAACAGTGCATTTTAAAGTTCAGATGAGCCATGTATCTGTTGCTGAGAAGTTGTAAAGCTTGAATTGTGATTTGGGACATAATTTTTTCTTTCTATTGGATTCACTAATGGACAAACATTTTAGCCTTTTAAAACTGGCATCAGAGTTGCACAGTCTCTTTTATTTACACATTAGATGTAACATTTTGGCTGTTGCTGTATTTTATAGTGATTTCTTTTTTTAAAAAAATGGCAACTTGACACAATTTAACACATGAAGAATTGCTTATTCTTTCAGAAATTATTTTGGCCTGTTCTAAAGGCCAGGCTTGCAGCCTCATGAAAATGTGGTAATCATTCAAATCTAAAATTTTAAAGTGAACCCTAAAATGTCAAGGAATAGATCCCAGAATACTGCAATTCCTACCTGCCATATCTTCATTTGTGTTATATCAAACAATTATTCAAAACAGTGACTGCTGTCTTTATATATGTAGAAGTGCCTGTATTTATTGTTCAGATTGAAGACCAAAACACTTTCTTAAATATATTTAAGAAATATTTGTATAGTGTTGTCAGTCATATTTAAATAGAGTACACTATTTTAAATGTGTTGAAATATAAATTGTTAAATAAAGTTAATTGTTTTTCAATTGGAAAATTTTAATCAGTTTGTTTTTCAGTTTGTGTACCACCTTATATTTAAGTTCCACATATTTCTAAATAAGCATTCACTTAACTAAACGCAGAAACCATTGGATGACCTTGGGCAAGTCACACTCTCTCAGCCTGAGAGGAAGGCAAACACAAAGGCAAACCCCCTCTGAACAAATCTCATGATAGGTTCACCTTAAGGTCACCACAAGGGTCGACTTGAAAACACACCACAACAACAAACAACTGAACAATCTTTTTCAGGGGTATATTAGAATATTAATTTGCTAGATTACTCTTATGGCTCAGTCACTCATGTCCATCAGCACACTGGTATACTTAAGCAAGCTGATGAGAGTGCATCACTACACACTTTCCATTGGAACAGGGCTTTTTTTAAGTACTGCAATACTTCCCAAGAACACTTATATTGTCCAGGTGCAGGAGAAGTTTCATGGCACTGAGAGGTGCCATTCCAGTGGCAATGATGCCTCTAAAAAGACATCCAAACAACTATTTCAATAGTGAAGAGACTTACACATGTGAAATACCTTAAAGGCATATAAGAACGTAAGAACGACCATGCTGGATCAAACCAAAAGGCTACCTAGTCTTAGCACTCTACCTACATGATGGCTGGCTGGATGCCCATGGGAGGCCCACAAACGGGGCATGAGTGCGCACTAACACTCTCACTGTTTGTTTTCCCCAGCCCTATCTTCACATTATCTTATGAAAGTGCATTGTGTAATTAATTATGCACAATTGGCTGGATGATGGTCTAAAAATTCATGGGAGTTGTGATGGGGAAACTGTAAGAAAATCTTAGGACTAGTCTAGATGAGAAGATATAATGTGGATTACTGAGCATTAATGCAAATTTGCAGCAGTGTTCATTTGTTTCCACCGTCCTTTGGCAAAATCGCTGCTATGCGCAGCTATCCGTGTGTGAAGTGCACACGCAGCCATGCTTGTGAATCAAGATAGTAGCCGAGAATGAATTACTTGCATTATTATTCTCCGCATGTGGTTGCCGCTGCATAGTTGTTGTTTTTAACTGTAAATCAAAGGTGCGCAAGTGCGACCTTCCGCTTTAAAAATCTGTTTGTTCACCTCAGCACAGCAAGAAAGTACATGATCGATAATGTGAAACTCCAAAATGGCACTTCTGGCCACTTCATTCCTGGCAAGCCCACCCCCCCACACACATGTCCGACCAATCAGCTTTCCACTTTTGCCCTTGCCGAGAATGCGCTGCAATGCAAACTGGTTGTCCAAACGAGCAGTAATGCTCATTTCCACACATTATTTAAAAAAAACCACACACACAGCAAAAGCCGCAAAGACTTTTCCCGCACAGTAAATAGAGTTTTTGGGAACCTTCCTTCCAAAAGCCGTGTATCTCAGTGGGATCTCTGTGAAATCTGTTAGGATTATTTTCACCATCTAGACGACCCCTTAGTCTCTGTATTGTTGAACTCTGCAGAAAGTATTTGTACACTGGAATAAAGTAAGTATATTCTTAAAATCCCTGGTGATCAAATTAGATCCTTAATTTGAAAAGAAAACTCATATGCTTCCACTTTATCCGTTAAGGCTACAATCCTATGTCTTTGTGAATAAAACCCCATTGAACTTGGTGGACCTACTTCTGAGTAAGCATGTATAGGATTGGACTTGGAAGGTTGCTGTGTTGTGTTCACTCATCTGCTTCACAGAAGATAGCGGAATAAATTTGCTCATAGTAAACGTGCCTAGGTTTGTGCTTAAACTTCCCCATGTTCCAACATGGTTGCTTTTGTCCTATATCCCTTCTTACTGTTTTACTCAAATGCATTCCCAAGGGTCATGTTATTGAAGTTCTCCACATTTTATCAAGATAAAAATGAGCCTTTTCAACTCTATTTCTTAAAGTGTAAGAAAATGTCTTTGAATCTGAAAACTGTTGTGCTGCTGTGATAATTGGTTAAGAACTTTTCTGCAATATTTTAATACTTTTAATACTTTTGACTTTCTTGAATGTCAAAATATTGAATACTGAATGTCAAAAATCATGAATATTGAATGCTGAAGCAGGTATGTATGCGAGATGATCAACTGGTTGGCTCCATACTAAGCTAACCGCACTTTAAACCCACTTAAATTAATGGGATCAGTTAGTCATTATTTCAGTGACAATTAAGTGCAACTAACTTTTTTTAATTAGAGAAGTAAGATTTTATATGTTAAGATTTATAACCACTTAAAGTTGGAAGTCATTGTAATTTTTTTGTCTGTTTTTTTCTTTCTTCTTTCTCTTCTCTTTCACATACATCTGTATAGTTTTCTTTCTTTTTAATATATCTGGAAATTCTTAATAAAATTAATTTTTAAAAAGTGCAACTAACTTAAGCCTAAATCCAACCTGTCATTCCTTATCCAAATTGCTTGGAGCATTAAGGCTGCACAATACTAAACTGAAGACTATGTGTATCCACTGACACAATCTTTAATTATTATTACATGCTAATAAGCCAGTGTGGTATAGTGGTCTGAGTGTTGGACTATGACTCTGGAGACAGGGTTCGAATCCTGGCTTGGACATGAAAGCCACTGGGTGGCCTTGGGTAAGTCACATTCTCTCAGCCTCATAGGAAGGCAATGGCAAACCTCCTCTGAACAAATTTTGCCAAGAAAACCCTGTGATAGGTTCACCATAAGGTTGTCATAAGCCGGAAACAACTTGAACGCACACAACAACAGCAAGTTTCTCTACATTAGTAGATAAGAAATTGCAAAGACTTGCAGGGGGCACCAAGGGTTGTGAAAAGGGGCAGGGGACACAATTTTCTCTTCACATGGGAAATAGAAAACATACATTGGTATTGTAAATAAAATAGAAAACAGCCAAGCAAACTGTTGAATGAGTAATTTGAATGAATACTTTGAAAAGTTTTCCATCTTCATGCTTTTTTGTAGTAGTAATTTTAGAGATGAATTCAGTTAAGAAACAAGATCTCAGAATATGAATGTTTTGTTTATTGATGGAGTTTATAATAGAATCTAAAATCCAACAGTAGCAGTTGAGCTGGTCTCAATTTTCCATTCTTTGCACAGCAGGTTTTAGCAGAAATTACACATTTCTTATCCTCATAGTTGCAGAGAACCTTGAAAACATGCACAATATTCAATCTCATGAGTTCCATTAGCACTACAACACATGCACTTTGAAAAAAAGTCTCATGAGACAATTGTGTTCAGGTGACTTTGGTGACATGATGTAGTCCTCTTCCTTAGAGGCCTTTAGCAACCTTTTGCTCCACAGAAACACCTTTAATTACGGTATGTTTCTGCTGCCATCATGTGTGAAAAAACAAGGAACACTAATACCAAGTTCAGAATACTCTCTCTCTCTCTCTCTCTCTCTCTCTCTCTCTCTCTGGCTTTTCTTCACTAACGAAGATTCAGGAAGGACTCATCCCACACTTTCTGCAAGCGCGCTGATGACTGAAAAGCCCAATCCGAGATAAACAAGTCCGGTTGCAGAAAGCACAGCAGAAGGTCTCCTTGGGTGATGATTCCAGGTTGTGATCCTTTCTTCGTTGTCATTTCTCTTCAAGACTTGTTCGGTGTGAGCTCTCAAATAAGACTGCAGCATTGTGGATAGTGCGTCTCCATGCCTCCCGATGTGAGGCCATGGCGGACTGGTGGTGGTGTTTTCTGCTTGTATGCTGTAATTCATTCTCATATGGGCTTTAAGTTGAAATCCTCACTGAGCCACAAAATTCACTGGATGCCCATGGGTAAGTAATTACCTCTCATCCTAATCCTCTCTATCAGGATTGTTGTTGTTCTAGATTGGAATAGTCCTATGTTTGCTGTTCTGAGCTCTTTGGAGAAGAAAAGGATACAAATGTGATATAAATAGTAAAGCTAACATAACAATAAGCTCTCAATAAACCAAGTGCATGTAACATCTTTCAGAAGCATTTAAACTGTGTTGCCAGAGGCAATTGTTCCTAATAGAAAGCAGATGCTTCAACCTTGGGAACATTCCAAACCATGCTATGCTTTTGAAACATGAAGTCTATGAGAAAAGCAAAGTACTCAAATTTCAGAATGCATGTGCAGTCCAGTCTCATGTATTTGCTCAGAAATCCTAGTAGTGGGGCATACTCTCAAGCTAAGTGTGCACAGGACTTGAACCTCATTGAGATACAGATTTATGGGTGGAATATGATCTTTTATGATATTATAAATTGTATTCCCTATTCTGCCTTCAACAAAACACTGACAATGCTTCTATCTTTTTTTTAAAAAAAACAGTTGTATACAAGCAAAACTATCAATATATACAAAATAGACAATATACCATATCTGTACAACTGATACACTGAAGTCTACTTCTTTCTTTGAGCCTTGATTAAAGGTCTAATCTTACTGAAACAAAAGCCAGTGTGGTGTAGTAGTTTGAGCATTGAGTTCCAGTTCTGGAGATCAAGGTTTGAATCCCCACTCAGCCATGGAAACCCACTTGGGTGACTTTGTGCAAGTCACACTCTTTCAGCCTCAGGAAGACAAAGGCAAGCACCTCTAAATAAATCTTGCCATGAAAATCCTGTGATATGGCCTTATGGTTGCCATAAGTTGGAAATGACTTTAAGATGCACAACAACAACAACACTTGCTGAAACTTTCAGATTGTTTCTCCATATCTTGTTCCCACCTCCTCACCTTTTCAGCAAGGTAGGACAATGAACTGTGTGTTTTCCAGTCTACAGCAAAGTGTCTGTGTAGGGGAGAAGTACAGAGCTTGATGGGTTATGTGAACAGGAAAGCAGATATAGGCTACTTGCTTTTGCAAAAAAACAGTCACCATTAAAAGGCAAGTAGCAACTCATAAGTAATGGAGCCTATTCCTTCCCTGGCTGGACATGCTCCTCTCATGAAGATGGCAACAACCACGAAATACAGACATTCTATGATTTGAGTGATGCATATGTCTACAGCATGCAAATGAATTACTGTTCTCTACTTAATTCTGTAAATAATTTTAAATACAAATCTTCATACTACACAGTTCTTGCCATTTTGAGTGAGTCTTTAAAAGTATTTTATTCATACTGTAAAGCAGAAGTGAGAGCCAACATGATGTACTGGTTTGTGCATTGTACTATGTCTGGAGACCAGGGTTCAAATCCCTGCTCAGCCTTGGACACTTGCTTGGTGCACGCTCTCAGCCTCAGAAGAAGGCAAAAGCAAACCCCTCTGAACAAGTCTTGCCAAGAAAACCCCATTATAGGGTCGCCTTTGGGTCACTGTAAGTCAGAAATGACATGAAGGCACACAAGAACAACAAAGGCAGAGGTGGGAAACTGTGGAACAGATTTGTTTAATTGACATCTGGGGAGGCCATGTATACACAGAAATGTCTCTGGGGGGCCACTTGTAACCCTGGGCCAAACTGCCCACCTCTGATGTAAGAGAAAATATTTCACCAGGGTTATATATATATATATACATATGCCAAAAAAATCAGGTTTTTTCACTGGGAAATCTGAATATTTCTCTGAGGGGGACATGAGAAAAGTTAGTTTTGTTCCAATTTTTTCCATTCCCCCTTCCAACTCCCCACAACTTTTCCTAGGGCCTATAACATTTTGGGACTGCAGTGGGGGTCAAAAAGGGACATCTCTCATACTATGGTCCAACCTCTAAATTCAGAGTAAAGGGAGAAAACGTCTGCTAACAATGTCTTTAAAGTGACACTGTAGTGTGGTTATCAACTGCTGCAAAAACTACAGTCCTGTGATGTTATGGAAGACCAACATGTTGGTTGTGTCAGGAATTCATGGCAACAGACAGAAAGGGGTTCGAAGTGGGGAGATGCACCACTTCCAGCATTTCACCAGAAAGAGAACAAATCTGCCTTTGTGTAATTCTCTCTTCATTCCTCTCCTTCATGCCTCTCTTTGGGGAGATACTGTGGTTTAAACTAAACTAAATCATGGTTTGATATGCTGTTTTGCAAATAAAGTGCTTTAACCAGTTCCTAGTTCAGACTATAGTTTAACAATCTACACTATTATCCTCAATGCTGGGTATGCATCCCAAGATTGAGACATCCGAACAGGCCAAAGTGCCCAATGTGAGTGTGTGTGTGCCTTCAAGTCACCTGTCAACTTATGGCGACCCCATTAATTTCATAGGATTTTTAAAGGCAAAGAATACTCAGAGGTGGTTTTGCCAGTTCTTTCCTTTGAAATATAGCTGACAACACCTGGCATTTGTTGTCGGTCTCCCATCCAAGTACCTGCCAAGGTTGATTCTGCTTAGCTTCCAAGATCAGGTGATATTTGGTTACTTTAGGGTATGAGAATTCCCCGTAAATCAGGGGTTGTGAATATGTAGCCCTCCCAGACATAGCTGAGCAGCAAGTGGCATGATTCTTCACCATTGGCTATGCTGAGTAGCTCTATTGGGAGTTGCAGTCTAATAACATCTAGAAGGGCACACATTCTTTGCCCTGCCTGTAAAACATCTTCTTACCTCCAGCATGACAGAGCGATCCCTTCTGTATCTACATTCTAGTACATGCTATACTACTGCCAATTTAAATTAGTATTGTGTAATCATTTAACAGCAACAGCTATTATTCCCATTCTGCTCATCTTTCACATCTGAAACTAATTTTCTAAAACAAAATGGTCTGTTACTATAGCCTCTTCTCTCCCAACATGTTTCTTGAAGGAAGTGCATGAAGCATTTCCCGACTCTTCAAGCAGCTCTTTAATATGAGCATAAAACTAGATGGCTTAAATAAATACTGGAGGAGAGGATGCTGTGTGTGAGAGAAAAGGGGCTTTTCAGACTTGAGTGCCTTCAGCTTGACCTGACTTGGCAGGACTGGATCAAACGTTTCTTTCTTGCTTGTCTTTGTTTTGAGCAAGGCCCTGCCTGTGTTGCTTGGATGGTGTTCAGAAAGAAACATGCCTTTTGTCTGAAAAGCTTCCCCAGGGACCAATTAGGCAATGGTGATATCTAGCAAAGCATCTACTTAGGCACACATATGAAGTAAACACAACCCATTTAAAAAGTAGCTCACTTTTATATGACAAATAACACATGCAATGTTTTGCTGATTTCATGGTCATTAACAAGGGGTTGTTTCTTCTGTCAATGCTTGTGGGTAGATTTTGCTTTTTAGGATACTTTGTGCAATCAATTTAACTACAAGTTACAGTGAAATACTGTAGTATCACAGAACTAGAAGTTCTCCAACACTGGTATAAAAACTGAGAAATGCCTGAAGGGTCTCTGTTAATTTGGGATTCCGAATGCGCCTACAATAATGCAGGTAAAAATGGGATATAAATATAATAGATACATAATAGTAAAGTGTACCATCATATTTCTGGGTGGAAGGTGTCATTAAGAATAGCAGACAGATCACCCTCCAATTTGTTTCATACTGTAAGTTTTTTTGCTCATTCTTTGCAAGCATTTAACCAACTGGCTCTTGCCACAACCAATTAAATGAGTCTTAAGATGCATATGGGGAAAGCACTGGTGTGGCAGCATTGTGTTTTAATTATAATAATCATGAAGTACAAAATGAGGTACAACAAAGTATCTTCAATTCAAATGAGAATTGTTGTTAACTGCATGCATGTACTTATTATGCATATTTTCTGTTAAATAAGAGCTGCTGGGAACCCTAATTAGCTTTAGGACCCTAGGAGTTGGGCAGGGAATAAAAGTTTGATCCCTGATAAGGTCCTGACCACCACCTTGCCCATCCAGCCCCAAACAACAACCAACTTTTGAAGAAATTCCTATTTGGTTTTCAAGGTGTATCCATTTGGGCCAATGGATTTTTGAGGGGAATGAGTCAGGGAGAGAGAAGGATAATCACCCCTGTCTAAAAAGTGATTTTTTTTTTTAAAAAAATTATTATTATTATTATTATTTTGCAACTGTGCAATTAACAACACTTCTATTTTAGCCTTTAGGACTAAAACATTCAGGTGCGATGGGAATAACGTGCCCTGCAACTTGAGGCACTCAAGATGGTAAGGGCTGGCTTGAGTTGCAGCCCAAAATCATGGGGTGGGGGTGGGGCATGATTCCCACCATAGTTTGAGGTGACAGAAATACAGGATTTTGTGAGCAAATGCAAAATACTGTATGTGCTCTTTTTGAGGGCAATCATTTGAAGACCATTACAAAACACCCTACAGAGCATTTTTCCCCAGTCAGAAGCTAACCACTCATTTTAAAAATAGCACACCTACTTAAAATAGTAAAGTAATATGTTCAGAATAGGGGTGGAATTTTGGGGTGTGGCCAGAAAGGGAGGCTGAGTTCTGTTGACAATGTATGGATCTAAGAGACAGAAGAAGAAAAAAACCCTGTGATTACTTCCAGGATAACAATGCTTTGATTGGTCCCAAATGAATCAATTACAAGCTTGCAGATCAAGGGAACAGTATTATTTTTCAACACAGTTACTTTAACTTTCTTCACCCATAGGAAAAGAATGGGGGATGGGGGTTATCACTTTTTTAGTGATAACCCCCACTGAAGTTATCACTTCAAAGAAGAAACAAGACTACTGAAAAAGAAACATAAAGCCGGTTCTGGAGGAAAGCCTGGACAAGGATACAGCAATATAATTTTTTTGGAGGGTTTTGGATTTTGTTTTGCTGCATGGCCAACAAAGCAACCCTGGAATGAGTTTTCTAGGATTACCATGTATTTCCAAAAAGTAAGGAGACCTGTTGTAGCAGAGCTGAGGCCATGTCCAGAGGGTGGGCTGCTCCCATCCGCTGGAAATCCCTTCCTAGGGAGGGCTAGGCTGGTCCCCTCCCTGTAGGCAAAAAAACATTTTTATGCAAGCAGGCTTTTAATAAATAGCTGGGCTTATGGAGGTTTTATTGGGGTTTTAAAAATGTTTTTTATGTATATATATTTTTAAATTTTATTTTGCTTATTTTAATTTTTTAACCTGATGTGTTTTATCTAATTTTAGATAAGAGTTTGCTGAGAAAGATCTCTCCTGGTCAAATCTTATAGTCAGCACCTTTGCTGAACTCCATTATCTACTAGCATCAAGTTTGTAAAGTTTCCTGATTAAACAATTGAAATACTGACTGCACCCACAGACAAAGTTCTATCTCTCCCAGCATGTGGCCCTGCAGATGGCAAACAATGCATTATAGACAGGAAACAACAGTGATAGAAAATGTGAAGTTGAAGGCTTTCATGGCTGGCATCCACAGATTTTCTTTGGTTTTTTTCCGGGCTGTGAGGCCGTGTTCTGGAATAATTTCTTTCTGACGTTTCGCCTGCATCTGTGGCCAGCATCTTCAAAGAATGGCTGGGTAGGAGTGTGTGTGGAGTTTATATGCTGTGAACCCCTGTTGGGGAGGATATGTTAATTTGTGTAATTGAATGGCTAGTTTCTGGGTATAGAAACGCAAGGCTCGTTAGTGTCTGTTTGGCTAACGGTTGGTTGATGGCCCATTATCTGCTGGGAATCCCCCTGTCCCTGGGTGGAATTCCTTTGTAAGTGTTGAGTTTTGATTCTATTGTGTTTCAAAACTGGGAGCCAGATTTTGTTTACTTTTAAGGTTTCTTCTTTCCTGTTGAAGTTGTCCAGGTGTTTGTGGATTTCAATAGCTTCTCTGTGCATTCTGACATGATAGTTGTTGGCGTGGTCCAGAATTTCTGTGTTTTTAAATAGCATTTTGTGTCCAGGTTGGTTTATAACATGTTCTGCTACTGCTGATTTTTCTGGCTGCCCCAGTCTGCAGTGTCTTTCATGTTCCTTGATTTGTATTTGCACACTGTGTTTAGTGGTCCCTATGTAAACTGGTCCACAGCTGCATGGTATGCAGTAAACTCCTGCAGCTGTGAGAGGGTCTCTTTTGTCCTTCGCTGAGCATAGCATTTCTTGGATTTTTTTGGTTGGGCTATAGATTGTTTGGAGGTTGTGTTTCCTTATCAGTTTCCCTATTCTGTCTGTGACTCCTTTGATGAATGGTAAAAATACCTTCCCTCTTTGGGTGGCTGTTTTTCTTCTTCATTCCCATGGTTTTTTCTGGGTCTGGCTGCTCTTGTGATGTCTGATCTGCAGTAACCATTAGCCTGTAGGGCCCAGTTTAGGTGCCTCAGTTCGTCCCCCAGGTAGTGGGGTTCACAGTTCCTTTTTGCATTGTCTACCAATGTTTTTATTGTGCTTCTTTTTTGTCCTGGGTGATGATTGGAGTTCTTGTGTAGGTATCTGTCTGTGTGTGTGGGGGTTCTGTATACCTTGTGGCCTAACCATTGGTTTGGTTTGCAGATGACTAGGACATCCAAGAATGGCAGTGTTCCTTCCTTGTCTTTTTCCATCGTGAATTGGATATTTGGGTGGATGCTGTTCAGGTGGTTCAGGAATGAGACCAAATCTTCTTCTCCATTGCTCCAAATGGTGAAAGTGTCATCCACATATTGGAACCATGTTGTGGGCTTTTTTGGTACTGTTTCCCGGGCTTGCTTTTCAAAATGTTCCATGTAAAATTTGCTATCACTGGACTCAGGGGGCTGCCCATGGCTACCCCATCTATCTGTTCGTAGAATTTGTTGTCCCACTGGAAGTAGCTTGTGGTGAGGCAGTGTTTGAACAAGGCTGTGATGTCCTCAGGAAATATTTGTTGTATGAGTGCCATGGTTTCCATTGTGGGGACTTTGGTGAACAAGGAGACAACATCAAAACTGATCAGTCTGTCTCCAGGTTTCAGTTCAATGTTGTTGATTTTTTCTATGAAGTGAGCTGAATCATTGACATAGTGAGGGGTTTGTCCTATGTGGGTTTGTAATTGTGTGGCCAGAAACTTGGCCAAGTCATATGTGGGCGATCCCATGGCACTCACTATGGGTCGGAGTGGAATGGAATTCTTGTGGATCTTGGGAAGTCCATATAGTCTTGGTGGGAGAGCCTCTGATCTGCATAGATTCTGGTGTACGATTGGCTGAATTGATGAGTTATTGATCAAGGCATTTGTTTTTCTGGTGATTTTGTTGGTCGGGTCTTGCTTGCTTTTCTGTATGTTGCAGGGTCCAAGAGTTCCCTTATTTTTTGTCTGTATTTTTCTGTTTCCATGATTACTGTGGCAGTGCCTTTGTCTTCTGGGAGAATATGATTTCTGGGTCTCCATTGAGATCCTTGATGGCTTTTTTTTCTTTTATGGTTATGTAGCTGGGTGGCTTTTTCCATTCTGTTGTAGATCGCCCATGTTGAATCTGGCCTCTACCGTCTCCTGGAGGAAGAGGCAGAAGAGATAAGAGGAGAAACAGCTAGGATCCCAAAGAAGGCAAAACCACCATCCAGCATCTGAGGGTGCCAGCCACAGATGCAGGTGAAACGTCAGAAAGAAACTATTCCAGAGCACGGCCTCACAGCCCGAAAAAAACCAGGGAAAATCTATGGATGCTATCTGTGAACGCCTTCGACTTCACATCTCTGCAGATTGCAGCTCCCCAAAACTGTTCCCTCTTTCTCTGGTGTGTGTGTGTATGTGTGTGGGTAGATTAGGAAAAATATTGGCCCTACTTTTGAACCTCTTCCTCTCATCTCTCCTTCTCCTTTGCAAACCCTACAGCTTCAAAACATTTTTAATTCCAAACCCTCATAGCCCTGAGTTTTCTATTCTGCATGTACCTTTACCATTTGTAAAGGTCCACCATGATATTTGCTATTCCCCAGTGTAACTATTATGTACTGTATATTTTGATTTCTGTATGCCCAATAAAATTCCCCTTTCAGAGAGGTCTGTGTGAATGTGGGTTTTTGAGTCCGATTTTCGTGATGCACTATTTGGCCAAAGTCATAAGATGCCTGACAAGGATGTATACTCACAACATGTTTGAATTCATTCCTTTTCATTCCTTTTCATTCATTTAATTTTATAGTGTTTAATGTCTTTTTATGGGGAAGGGTGGGGGTGGGTGGTGTTTTTAGTCATTATTATAATGTTTTAATTGTTGGAAGCCACCCTGATTATTTTTAGCAGAGGGGCGGGGTATAAATAATAATAATAATAATAATTATTATTATTATTATTATTCCTACGTTCTGAGGGCATATCTGGTAACAGCTATTTCTATTAATGAAAATATAAACAGTAGCAACTGGATCCTTTCCAACTGGCCATTTGAAAGATGACCATGGTTGTTAGGAATAGTGGACATCTCCTTTATGAGAAAAGGCTGAATTTTTTTTTCTGCTTCAGAAAAATGTAATTGGGGTGGGATAGAGCTTTCTAAATAATGAACAGTGTGGGAAACAGAAAGGATATTCTCACAAAACTAATAGGTTCATGATAATTTTAAAAATTATTTATGCTATGCATAATATATAAAATCTATTGCCAAAAGATGTAGTTAATGAATGCATCTGAGGTGATGCTTTTTTAAATAAAAGGGTTTGAAAAAGATTTATTAGACAAATTAATAATAAAAAAGATGAAGCCAAGGGATATCTATTAGAGAAGAAACCACTGGAGGGAAAGGGCCAGCTACTTGTATCCTTCTTCTCCCCATAACTGGCTGTTTCACTTGTGTGTATGGGTGGGCAACAGGGAGCGTGAGGAACAGGGCAGGAGCCAGGGCACCAAATGAAAAGCCACAGGAAACACTGAAAAGTATCAGGGAAACGGTGCCAGGTACAATTGGTTGATGGCCATCTGTGCGCATGACAATCCTTGCACCCTGTGTGTGGCCACCACTAGGAAGAGGCCAGCTGGATCAGGCCAGTTGTTCAAGTATTCTGCCCTGGTGTTCTGACCTGGGGGCCGGTTCCAAGACAGGAAAAAGTTCGCAAGATTCTGGATTACCGTCCTTTCGCATCAGGAGTGCATAAATCACACGACTCCTGGCATTTTCGGATGATGAAGCCAGATCCAGCAACTTTCTGTTTTCCTTAGTTCACACAGGCAAAGGTTGGAGGGATCGCCTCCATATGATTAAAGCCAGGCAGGAGGCGGGGAGGGAGCAAGGAGGGGGTCATGGAGACCATAAATAATGAGAGGAAAGAAAAAGGACAAACAAACAAGGGATCGAAAGAGCGATCTGTCAAACTCCCCCCCCCGTCTTCCCCAGCCCTGAAAGGCTTCTATAAAGAAAGGAGTCAATGAAAGCATGAACAAGCAAAAGCATGGTGGAGCGATCTCCTTCGCTTCCCTTCATGCACGCACACACAAACACACACCACAGAAGTAGGGCTTGCCTCATTCCTAATTGTTTTCCCTCCCTCCGAAGCCTTGAATAAAGGCAAGTGAATGGAAGGACAAACAAACAAAAGAACGAACATGCGATCGGCTGTTTCCCAGCACACACGATGGACACACACACACACACATTCACACCAGCGAAGCATCTTCCCAACCCCCAAAGCCTTCCTTTGAAACAGACAGGAAGGGCTCAGAGCACATTTTCCAAAGTGGGCTGCAAGCAGAAGGAGGGTGAATTTCTTCTCTCCAACCCCTCAGTCTATTCAGATAAAGCAGAATGGTCACTCCAATCAATCAGGATTCAGCTCTGCTCACAGTAATTCAAAAAGGCAGATGCCAGTTTACACAATCGTTAGTTCCCACGATAAATTATGCGCATTTTCACAAACTTAATAAAAAAAGTATGGAAAACTAGCAAAAGCTGATACTGCACAACTTATGGGTTTTTTGCACCCCCTCCTTCTGAAAAGGGCGCTATTGCTTCGAAATGTGTGGGAACTATCAGGCTTCTTGTCGCATTCTTTGAGGATTTATTTTGCCGTGTAAACGACCCCCTGGTGTTCACAGGCATACTGCTTCCAATATTAGAAAGAACATATAGCCAGAATAACAAGTAGCCATTGATCATGTTATCCTCCATGAATTTGTCTAATCCCTTTCTAAAGTTATCTAAGTAGGCAGCTGTCACATCACCTAATGGCAGTTAATTCCATAGTTGAAGGACACATTGTATTAAGTATCTTCTTTTATCTCTAGTGAATTTCCCACACCATTCAGCTTCACTGGGTGAACCCGGGCTCTGGCATCATAAGAGTGAGTTTTTCTCCCTGTCCACTTGCTCCACATAACCGTTATGTAGAAATTTGAAATGCTGTAATCTTTTGGATTATTTTGATTGCCCTTTCTACCTCTACAATATACCTTTGGAGATGAGGTGATGTGAATTGTACACAGTATTCCTAGTGTAATCACATCATATTTGCAGAAGGCTTAACAGTGTACTAGACTGGAACAGCCTCTGGCAGGAAGAATAAAAAATGAAAGTGGTTGCTTAAAGAAGGAAGCACTGCAAGAAAGAGGAGAAGGGTAAGAAGGGTAATCTGCTAACCCAATCTACACATTTATTTCTTACCTCATCTATGATATACTGATTGTGCAAGTATGACTTATCCAGTATGACAAAATACCACAAGGAAACAAACTGTACAACTATCTGTAAATTTATCACAATATTGCAACACTTACCCATAATGTTGGATGAGAGGTAAGCAACTCTTTCAAGACACGTTTTCCTCATGCCACCATCACCACACATGCAAACACAAGCAGGACTAGCCCTGTGGTGCTGTTAAGTGATGCAACCTGTTGCAGGTGGAACCATGAGGCAGAAGAGATGAAAGCAAGAACTAGTCAATGAAGGATGCAGTGAAACCCTTTTTTCCTCCAGGGTTGGCCCTAGCCAGAGTGAGTGGGGAATTAGCATTTTGTTTTCTCGATGCAGAGGGTATCCTTTGCACTGCTTTAGGCAGTAAAATATATTTCATTGGCAAAGCTGAAAGGGATCGTGGTGCTTAAGTTCTATTAAATGCATATATCAATGTGCATGTAGCGACCACTTATCTGTTACAGAAGGCAGTGGGTCTCTATATTTGGAGCCAGTGCCTGTACCCTGAAATAAGCTTAAAGTACAATCCTGTGTTTGACTTCCCAAAAGTCATAGTCACTGAACCCATAGTGTTCCGTGGGACTTACTATTTTGTACACGTGTGGGGAAAGTGTGGCTCATAGGGCTACCAGAGTTAAAACTGGAGAGGGCTGCTGTTTCTTTAATGGTTGAGTAGAAAAGGGAATTTCAGCAGGTGTTGATGGTTACCTGGTTGCATGACAAACAACACTTGCTAAAAAAATTTCTTCTACACAACCATTAAAGGGACAGGAACCCTCTCTAGTTTTCAGTCTGGTCCATAGGCTAAATGTTGCTTCCAGAATCCCACAAAGGATTGTTGATTTTTTAAAAAATGATGCTAGAGGTGGGGGGTTAATTTTGCCATACTGTTGGCCCTCTGGGCCATTTTAGGCCTAAGAAGCTTTTTTCACACAACAGGAATTGACCTAGAAGTTACCATCTGGTTACCTTCCACTTTCTTTTAGAGGAAAGGCCTCTGCTGGACCTAAAATGGCAGAGAGGCCCCCCCCTGCAAAAAATGAGGGCAAAAAACAATATTAATTTTTTGAGAGGTATAGCAGGGGTGTGCGCCCCCCAAAGTCCCCTAGGGGATCAACCCCCCCCCTTCTAGTAAATGTTTACAAGTTCTACTTCAAACAGAATCTGTTACAGCATGGCCCAACCACATTTTAGGAATTTTTGAAACTGTATTTCATATATGGAATAATACGGTATGTATGTTGTTGTTTGTACACTCTTTTAAAATGCTGGTTAGACACTTGGGCTCTAGCAAAGAAGTATAACTGCAAAAGGAATAACCGCTAAATCATACCCTCCAACATTTCACTGATGAAAACCTGTACAAGCAACATCAGAATGTGGTCAAGATGGCTCTAATGCAGAAGAGCAGATAAGCTAGGAGAGGCTGCAGCAGATTGCTTTTGCCTGAGCCTCTTCTCATATTTCCCCTACTGTGTTATCTACTATTATTGTACAAAGTTATATTGTGCTTTAAACTTAGTTTGCAGCAACTGAAGCAAGCTGAGACCAAAGGGGTACAATAACAATAGTAAAAACAGGGACATAGCCAAAGCAGCTAAAAAAGTGGGACAACAGAGGATTAATTGGGACTGTCCCTGTCAATCAAGGCAGTTGGGAGGCATGCTAAACTAGCAGTCTGGAACTCTTTTTGTGCCCTGGGCCACATTCTCAAAGGGAAATCTCCCAAGGGCTGCATATCAAGGGTGGGTGGAGTCACAATCAGGGAAGGCTGAGCCAAAACCAAAACCTGGTGAGGCCAGGGCTACCACTGGGCCACCCATTGTCTCTCACCCCCCATTTCTCTTTGTCTCTTCCCACTGAAAAATGAAAATCCCTCTGCCAATTATACTTAGGGGCAATTAGGCAAAGAAGCAGTTTGAAACTTCACACCATTGTGCTCACATGAATACAGTGTCAGTGGGCAGAAAACGTCCAGGTGAGATCACGACAGCCAGGTACCATACACTCTTTTTATGAACCTTCCTGGTTCACTTTTTAGTTGTAAAGTGTGTGTCTGTGCTTGTGTTTACATTTTGTTTCTTTCTTTTTGTTTATTTGTTTAATTTACCGCACTCACGTCTTCTTGCGAGAATCGGCAAGATCTCAATCCCGGAAGTGAATGGACCTCTGTTTGTGCTCCGTTCACGCTGAGGGGCTGCCTATTGACAAAAGTAAAGGTAGGTCTGTGTTGGGGGGATTCTTTCGCTGGCAGAAAAACGTTTTTAAATATCCTGGCAAAAGAATGATTTTACAGGCTTGACTGATAAAGTCCTTAGTCTTTGTGTCCTTGTTCTAATAGCTGCAGCAAGAAACTTGGCTACATTTTCAATAATCATTTGGTTAGTGTCTGCTATTAATACAACAAGGGGGAAACATAATGAGCTTTTACAACTCTGTACAAAGTATTCACTTTACCAATTGGGGAATGTGCAAGAGTAGTACTACTCAGAGTAGTACTAGTGGAAAAATCAAACTTGTAAAGTAGAAGGTGAACAACAACCAGTCCCACACCCACCCACATACCTAGAGGAAAAATAAAATAAAAGTTTAGTCTTCTTTGTAAAACACATAAAAACAAATTTACTAACGAATAAATTGTTCATAATCAAATACCTCATGCAAAGGAAGACAGAGAGGGAAGAGAAAATGGCTGTAGGTTTAAATGATATAGGGAGAGTGGGTGTGGTTAAAAACAAACAGAAGAAACTGTAATTCAAACTAGCAGTTAGCAAATACAGGTGTACAAGGATTACTGTCTGTCTGTACCTGACGAGGAAGTCATACTTTGTCAATTACAAAATACTGTACTGTAACTTATGGGCTGAAGAACTGTTTTTTAAAAAAATATATATGTATAATGGAAAAATCAACTTAAAGGGGAGATACACAGAGCGTTCCCCATACACATGTGCAAAATAGCATTTATTATGTGATAAACTGATTATCTGGGTGGTTCCTAAGAGCATCTAACAAGTTTTAGTGGGGATAGGGGAGTTAAAGGGAATGTGCTTAGCACAGAACCTGTTTGAAAAGAAAGGATAGTAATCTGACATTCCTTTGGTTAACTTTAAACAAAGGAGTTAGAAATATTCAGAAGTTCTGGCTATCATCATTCAAGAGAAAACTGAAACAGGAATCGGGTGACATGGAAATTCCTTTCACTTAGTTCTGTTGGAAATGCAGAGTTGGCTGTAAGTCAAGCAAGTCCAAACGAGAAGGAAACGAATAAGAAAAATTACTCTTATAAGTCCGTCCTTTCCCTTTGATTATTCACTTCATGCTTTTGTTGTCTGTTAATATAATATTTTGCCACTTTTCCACCACCCCTTTTGGAGCTGCATGCCTGGCCCAAACATTGCCTTTTCTCCTCCAAGTTACCTTCCCATTATGGTGTAACTGTTTTCATACATAACATTCCCCCTAATTTAGCAATGAAACATGTACACCTTCTGTATCAGAGGGGTCGTTTACACGGCAAAAATAATCCTCAAAGAATTCGCCAAGAAACCTTATAGTTCCCACGTGTTCCGCATCTCCAGCAACCTTTTCAGAAGGAGGGGGTCTGAAAAATCCCTAAGTGGTGCATTTAATGACCCCGCTGATTTTCCGACTTTTTAAAAAAAAGTACCGCATATTTGTGCATTAACGCATTTGTGAACTATCCGACACTTTGAAGTTTGGAAGATCTACCATCCACAGAAGTGGGCGGTTCGGTAACATGACGCCACAGAAACCCACCCACACATCCCTCGTACCTTTCCGGTAAACACCTGCTTTGAAGCATCCTCTTAAAACATCTTTCGTTTTCCTAATGGAGGCAGTTCAGAGAACAAAGAAGGGTGACAGGAGAATAGCTTGGAGCCATGCCGAGACTCTTGATTTACTGGATCTTTGGGGGGAAGAGAAAGTACAAGAGCAGTTATGTTTATGTCACTGGAATATTGATGTGTTTGAAAAAATTGCCACAGGAATCTAGCGTAGCTAACACCCCCATGGCTGCTACAATAAATAAATAAAAATAAATACATGTTTATTTTTATTTTATATTGTAAATAGGGAAAACCAACTGTCCGCAAACCAGGAACCTTTTTTAAAAAAAAAAAAGTGGCGGGAGATTTTAAACCGCCGCTTGGTTTGCTCGCTCCAGCCAGCTTGGGGAAGAGGGAGTCATACGGAGTTTAGGGGGGTAAAAATCCTGTGGGTGGTTCGTATGCATACGAACGACAGCCTATTTGTATTTTTTACCCCCAAAATGGATTTTTTTATGATCGTTTGCCCCCCCCAAGTTGAGTTACCACTATTGAAAGAACAAAGACCATAAATGATGACGAGAAGCCCAATCAGAATTCAATGAGGGGGGGGGGACAGCTGACCAATGGGAGAACGAGTGGCGGGAATTCCTGAAGGAAGTACGTTGGAAAGGAATGACGTACTTCGTTGATTGACAGGTAAGATCATTGAAATATGCAGAATATCGATGTCGTGGGAACTAGAATAGTTCGAGGTAAAGAACCTCGCATCTTATTTAAATGCACATTATAATCACATCTGAACTACATCGCGGAACTAAGTAGGATCCGAAATAATATCGTGGGAACTTTGCGACACTAAATCGAAACTGTGCTAATGCAATAAATACCACAACAAAAATAGCCGTGGAACTGGCCCCAGAGTTTCATTATTGTCTGTTTTGTAGTTCTACACCCACATGAACATGCTGTTAAAATGCTGTGATGGGATACATGACTCCCTCCCCCCACCCCAGATGCACTCCAAGTATGTATTAAGGCAGCTGTTACTAGGATAACACAAGAGGATCTCTGTTGCTGAAGCGCAGTCTGGATAAGTAATGGTATCACTGTGGACCTGCTCCTGTTCCTATTGTCTCTAATATGCAGCATTCCACTGAACTGACATCAAAGTGAACTTGTTAACATCAGCAGAAACTGCAATAGCACAGAAGCAGAGCTGCCTTTTTATTGCTTCCCTAAAGGCTGAACCTTAGTCAACTCTTGTACTGTATTTCAAAAAGTGCCATTCAAAAAAACCCCAACAACCACTAATTACTCTTCTTCCTCAGCTGCTTTGTTTCATCTCAAATGCAGTAATATTATTCAACTAGGGCAGATTGCCCAATTCTAGAACACTCCAGCTGTTTTGAACAGTAACTCCTGTAATGCCTGACCATTGGTCATGCTGGTTGGGGCTTATAGGAGATGTAGTCAAAATATCTGGAGGACAGCAAGCTGGGTGGGTTGAACTAGACCATGTGTAACTTCATCTGTCTGCAGTCTTAGCCAAGCAGCATCTGACTCTGCAATCTCAGTTGTAGATCAACTGCAATTCAATATGACATGAAGTTTTACATTGCTGCCCAGGAAATTCTCTCTCTGGCTTTTCTTCGCAAACGAAGATTCAGGAAGGACTCATCCCGCGCTTTCTGCAAGCGCGCTGATGACTAAAAAGGCCAATCCGAGATAAACAAGTCCGGTTGCAAAAAGCACAGCAGAAGGTCTCCTTGGGTGATGTTTTTGGGTTGTGATTCTTTCTGCGTTGTCGTTTCTCTTCAAGACTTGTTCGGTGTGAGTTCTCAAATAAGGCTGCAGCATTGTGGATAGTGCGTCTCCATGCCTCCCGATGTGAGGCCAGGGCGGACCACTGTTGGTGATCAATTTGGCCAAGCCTGAGATGTTGTTTCAGGGAGTCTTTGTATCGCTTTTTTGGAGCGCCCCTCTTACGCTGACCTGTGGTGAGTTCACCGTAGAGTAGTATTTTTGGGAGGCGATGGTCCTCCATCCTAGAAACGTGCCCTGCCCAGCGCAGCTGTGTTCTCAATATCATGGCCTCAATGCTGGTGATCCCTGCTTGCTCAAGGACAGCAACATTCGTCACATAGTCAGTCAGTGTAAATTCTACTGCTGCAGGAAATACATATCATAAGCCTTTGACCTAGCTGCCTAGCATGTCAGACTTGATCCTCAACTTATATAGAAGTCAGGTGTCTCCCCCGGCCCCACACCTTTATATTAATTGCAAACATATAATTTAACCTTCTAATGTATTTGGCACCACCACCACCATCATCATCATCATCATCACTACTACTACTCCACCACCACTACTACTACTACTACTACTCTCCTTCCTCCTCTTCTTTACTTTCAAGTTGACTCTGACTTACGGTGACCCTATCATATGGTGTTCTTGACAAGATTTTTCAGAGGCAGTTTGCCATTGCTGTCCTTTAAGATGATAGTGTGACTTCATAGAATCATAGAATCATAGAATTGCAGAGTTGGAAGAGACCACGAGGGCCATCCAGTCCAACCCCCCTGCCATGCAGGAAATCACAATCAAAGCATCCCCGACAGATGGCCATCCAGCCTCTGTTTAAAGACCTCCAAGGAAGGAGACCCCACCACGCTCCGAGGGAGTGTGTTCCACTGCCGAACAGCTCTTACTGTCAAAAAGTTCCTCCTCATGTTGAGGTGGAATCTCTGTTCCTGGAGCTTGCACCCATTGCTCCGTGTTCCAGTCTCTGGAGCAGCAGAAAACAAGCCTGCTCCATCCTCAGCGTGACATCCCTTCAAATACTTAAACAGGGCTATCATATCACCTCTAAACCGTCTTTTTTCCAGGCTAAACATACCCAGCTCCCTAAGTCTCTCCTCATAAGGCATTGTTTCCAGACCTTTCACCATTTTAGTTGCCCTTCTCTGGACACGCTCCAATTTGTCAATATCCTTTCTGAATTGTGGTGCCCAGAACTGGACACAGTATTCTAAGTGAGGTCTGACCAAGGCAGAATAGAGTGGCACTATTACTTCCCTTGATCTAGACACTATACTTCTATTGATGCAGCCCAAAATTGCATTGGCCTTTTTAGCTGCCGCATCACACTGTTGACTCATGTTCAACTTGTGGTCTACTAGGACTCCTAGATCCCTTTCGCATGTAGTCTCATTCAGCCAGGTCTCTCCCATCCTATATTTATGCATTTCATTTTTCCGCCCTAAATGCAGTACTTTACATTTCTCCGTATTGAATTTCATTTTGTTAGCTTTGGCCCAGCTCTCCAGTCTATCCAGGTCATTCTGAATTTTGATCCTGTCCTCTAGGGTATTAGCTACTCCTCCCAATTTGGTGTCATCTGCAAATTTGATAAGTATGCCCCTAATTCCCTCATCTAAGTCATTGATAAAGATGTTGAATAGCACTGGGCCCAGGACAGAACCCTGTGGCACCCCACTGGTCACATCTTTCCAAGATGAAGAGGAGCCACTGCTGAGCACCCTTTGGGTTCGGCCGGTCAACCAATTACTTGCCCAAGGTTACCTAGTGGATTTCAGCATCATTACTTAGGATATTCAAAATACAGTACCTACAGCTTTCTTCCTTAAGCTGTGCTTTCCACCCCCCCTTCCATGTATTTTATTCTCTACAGTAAAGGGATTGCAAGGACTGTGATGTTTCACCCTTCCCACAGTGTGATGTTATTTGTTTTTAATGGAGGGTTTCTTTGAAAAGGAAAGAGAGGAAATGTAACATTGTACGAGAGGATGTCTAAATGATCTAAATATGCAATCAAAATGAATATGTGGTAGTCTAATAGTCACCTTAAGTTGTGGAATGTTTGAGATTTGGCTGTTTGCTTTGTCATTAGGGGCTTGTCTACATGATGAAATACCCCGCATCCCTCTGTGAATCTCTCCAAATCTGCAGCCGTCCAGCCAGATTTCAAGCTGGAGTGTGTCCAGAGGAGGATGACCAAGATGGTAGGAGGTCTGGAAGCCATGCCCTATGAGGAATGGCTTAGGGAGCTGCGTATATTTAGCCTGGAAAAGAGAAGCTTAAGAGGAGACATGATAGCCATGTTTAAATATTTGAAGGGGTGTCATACTGAGGATGGAGCAAGCTTCTTTTCTGTGGCTCCAGAGACTAAGACATGGAGCAATGTACTCAACCTACAGGAAAAGAGATTTCATCCAAACACTAGGAAGAACTTTCTGACAGTAAGAGCTGTTCGGCAGTGGAATGCACTGCCTCAAAATGTAGTGGAGTTTCCTTCTTTGGAGGTTTTCAAACAAAGGCTGGATGGCCATCTGTCGGGAATGCTTTGATTGTGTATTCCTGCATGGCAGGAAGTTGGACTAGATGGCCCTTGTGGTCTCTTCCAACTGTATGATTCTATGAATCATCTGTTATTTTCTTTGAAACACCCAAGGTATTTTAAATAGAATTAACTCTCTCTCTCTGTTTCTTTGGCTTTTCTTCGCAAACGAAGATTCAGGAAGGACTCATCCTGCAATTTCTGCAAGCACACTGATGACTAAAAAGGCCAATCCGAGATAAACAAGTCTGGTTGCAGAAAGCACAGCAGAAGGTCTCCTTGGGTGATGTTTCTAAGTTGTGATTCTTTCTGCATTGTCGTTTCTCTTCAAGACTTGTTCGGTGTGAGTTCTCAAATAAGGCTGCAGCATTGTGGATAGTGCGTCTCCATGCCTCCCGATGTGAGGCCAGGGCGGACCATTGTTGGTGATCAATTTGGCCAAGCCTGAGATGTTGTTTCAGGGAGTCTTTGTATCGCTTTTTTGGAGCGCCCCTCTTACGCTGACCCATGGCAAGTTCACCATAGAGTACTATTTTTGGGAGGCAATGGTCTTCCATCCTAGAAATGTGCCCTGCACATTGCAGCTGTGTTCTCAATATCATGGCCTCAATGCTGGTGATCCCTGCTACCTCAAGGACAGCAACATTCATCACATAGTCAGTCCAGTGTATATTTAGGATTGTGCGTATACAGTGCTGATGAAAGCGTTTGAGGAGTCGTAAGTGGTGGTGATAGTGACCAATGTTTCAGACCCATAAAGGAGAATAGACAGTGTAATGGCTCTATACACAGTAATTTTTGTGCTTTGCCTCAGGTGTTTATTACCCCAGACTCTTTTGTAAAGTCTTCCAAATGAGCTATATGCCTTTGCTAATCTGTGATCGATCTCTTTGTCAACCTTGGCATCTGAGGATATGATGCTTCCCAGGTAGGCGAACTGCTGAACGGACTTAAGCATAGAGTTGCCTGTGGTGCAGTCTGGTAAAGAACTTCCGTTTTCTTCAGGTTGACTTCCAGCCCAAACAGCTCTGCAGCTGTTGCAAAGCAGGATGTCAGATGCTGCAGAGCTGCTTCTGTGTTGGCAACAAGGGCAGCATCATCAGCAAAGAGCAGCTCATGCTCTAGATAGTTTAGAGTCTTTAGTTTAGAGTAGGTGAACTGCTGAATGGACTTAAGCACAGATTTGCCGACAGCAATGTGGGGATGATGATGTTCGTCCTGTGGTGCAGGCTGGTAGAGAACTTCCGTTTTCTTAAGGTTGACTTCCAGCCCAAACTGCTCTGCAGCTGTTGCGAAGCAGGATGTTAGGCGCTGCAGAGCTGCTTCTCTGTGCATTCTATATGATAGTCTGCTTGAGAATTTCGGTGTTTTTAAATAACATTTTGTGTCCAGGTTAGTTTAAAACAGGTTCTGCTACTGCTGAATTTTCTGGCTGGCCCAGTCTGCAGTGTCTCTTATGTTCCTTGATTCGTGTTTGCACACTGCGTTTACTGGCCCCTATGTAAATTTGTCCACAGCTGCATGGTATGTGGTAAACTCCTGCAGCTGTGAGAGGGTCTCTTTTGTCCTTCGCTGAGCGTAGCATTTCTTGGATTTTCTTGGTTGGTCTGTAGATTGTTTGGAGGTTGTGTTTCCTCATCAGTTTCCCTATTCTGTCTGTGACTCCTTTGATGTATGGTAACAATACCTTCCCTTTGGGTGGCTGTTTTTCTTCATTCTCGTGTTTTTTTCTGGGTCTGGCTGCTCTTGTGACGTCTGATCTGGAGTAACCATTAGCCTATAAGGCCCAGTTTAGGTGCCTCAGTTCATCCTCTAGGTACTGGGGTTCGCAGATCCTTTTACCAATGCTCTACCAATGTTTTTACACCCACTCTATAAACCCCCCCCACACACACTCATACCCAACCATTCTCTGAAGATGCCAGCCACAGATGCAGGCGAACCATCAGGAATAAACTCTTCCAGAATACAGCCTCACAACCCGAAAACACCAAAGGAAAATCTATGGATGCCGGCCATGAAAGCTTTTGACTTCACAACAAACATCTTGCAGCTAAAAGCCAGCTAGACAGAAGAGGAAAGGGCGGACTGAGTGGGAGTAAAAAGGTTATTGTAAAATGGAGCTTCACAGTCAGTTGCTTTGTTAACTGACGTGTTGCCTGTACTAAAATTTCAGATTTATTAAGAGCAATCATGATTAGGGTCCCACATCTCAGGGTCTGGTCCCTCTTCTCTAGTCCAGGAGCATGGAAGTGGAATTTTAAGGCAAGAAAGAAAGCAAAGTGAGAGCTTTACAGTACGATGAAAATCATCCCTTCCTCCCCCAACCTCTCTCCTTGTGTCACAATGTGTTATGGGCCCCCATCACTCCAAGCTGCTTTGGAGTAGCTACTGTAGACTGCAGAGTTTGGAAAAATCTTTGTGCTCTAACGACAACTCCCATACCTTCTTAAAAGCAGTGTTTTCAAAGTTAATAGAAACAGAGCAGAGGAAAGTGCCCCCCCCCTGTTCAGTGTAGAGCTTGGAAAATATAATTTTCAACCAAATAATTATCTCTTTCATTGGAGCTATTTCATTAGAGATACATCTAAATCACTTGACTGAGCATAATGTATCATGCTTAGTGACATTACGAGGGCCGACCACCCGTGTCATAGGTTTCAGCCCTTTAATCTCAGGGCCTGGGATGATACATTCTTGAGCCATTTGATTATGTTACACTAATTCAACACAATTATGTTTGCATCATTGGCAAGGGAACGTGCCCCAGCCATCTTCTGGGCAATAATTTAATTGGGATTCATTTCCAAGTGAAATTTCCAAGGTAGCTTCTGAAGGAAATGGCCAGTTCCAGCCTAGTCATGAGACAACCCATTTCCTTGCAAGTACAAAATAGATGGAGTGAGAGTCTGGCCCAGAACATGAAGCAGCTGACTGCGTGCAACTTCACAGATAAAACAATTTTCCAAAAGTGCTGTTATGGCTTACACTCAAAGAATTCGTACTCTCTAGTGAGACCTTTCTGTTTCTGCTTCAGCAGTTATCACGACTGACACAAGCTTTTGGGTTTGTTTCTTCAGCAGTGAACACTGCAGCTGTAGAAACAGCAAACAAAGTTCAAGCTGCCTGCAGCACACTCCTTTCTCACTGTGCACCTCTCCCCACCCAGCCAGCCAAACCAGAGTAGGGGCTGCCAGCCTTATCTCAGACTCAGGAATGACGGGAGCTGGCTAGGAAGCTTCCTAGCCACCTCCCGTCCTTCCCAAGTGCGAGATGGGGTCTGTATATCCGGTGTACAAGATGCCCCCCCCCAATTTTCAGGAGATTTTCAGGGGTTAAAAAGTTGTCTTATATGCCGGTATATACGGTACTTAGGAACAAGAAAGAGCTTTAGAGCTAGAAGGCCACTACAGTCAGACCCCTATATTCACAGGGGGTTGGTTCCCACACTTACTGTGGATACTAGAAACCACAGATAACAGTGAACCTTATTAAAATAAAGGACCTCCAGTAAAACCATACCATAGAGTTGCATTGGAGAACCTAGAAGATACTCTATGACATGTCTCCTATTTTGTGTCCTGCAGATAACTATAATCATGTATATTGGTTCCGCGGATCCGGGAGTCTCAACTATACTTCAAATGTTTTCAAGAATAAGCTGACTCAAATAGAGAAGTGACTGCTTACCAAACAAAAGGCTGTTTACTCAAGCAGCCTGGTAAATAAATTCACAGCATGGCGTAAGAGTTTCCTTTGAGGATAAGGGATTAATAGAAAAGAATGTCTGTAGTATACTCCTAACATTTCATAGAGAATTCCACCAAGACATATGTATGTGTTTTATTTATTTATATCCCACCTTTCTCCCAGCATGGGATTCAGGGCAGTGTACAACATTTTTAAAACACAATGCAGTTTTTAAAACTCTTAACACAAAAATTAAAATACAATTAAACCAAACTTTGAGTTTAAACACACAACTTAAAAACAGCATTAAAAAGATGTTTGAAACATTATAAAATAATTTTAAATTTTAATTTTAAATTGTGTTAACAATTTACCTCAAACAACAGTACCACCTTTGAATCATCGTGGTTTTTGGAAAGATGTACTTTTTACTTTAACATTAGATTAACTTCACCCTTATTCAATAATGCCCTGATATTTTGTAAGGGTATTTTGCTGTCATAGTCAGTTTTGGTTAGTTGCTATCCTGTTGCTCCTCTTGTTCTGATTTTGTAATTGTAATTGTTTTTTTAATAAAATGTATTAATAAAAAAACACAATAAAACACTACACGTGCCCCCATTAAAAGCTCTATCTGCTGCAACATATTAAAAACCAAATGCCTCCTGAAATAAAATGGTTTTTGCCTGCTGGTGGAAAAATAGCAGGGATGGGCCCAACTGGGGGAGGGAGTTCCACAACTTGGGCCACCAAGAAGGCTCTCTCTCATGTCCTCATCAAACATGTTGGTGATGGTGGTGGGACCAAGATAGGCTTCCCCCTTCTTATTAAGAATTAGGAGAATCATTAAAAGACACAAGGGAGAGTTTGGGAATGTACATTTTTGTAACTGCAACTTCCAGAAACCAATAGTCAGTGGTCACACTAGGGAGCCTGGTGGCACAGTGGTTAAATGCTAGTACTGCAGCCATAACATTGCAAGTTCTATCCCAAGGGCTCCAAGGTTCACTCAGCCTTCCATCTTTTCGTAGGTCAGTAAAATGAGTACCTGGCTTGTGGAGGCAATTAGCTAACACACACTGGAAACTGCTTAGAGAGTGCCTAGCGCACTATAAAGCGGTGTAGATGTGTAAGTGCTATTGCTTAACAATTCGTAAGCCTCTCTGAGAGCCTCTGTGGCTGAAGAGCGGGGTATAAATACCTAAATAAATAAATAATACTGGTTGGAGGATTCTGGGAGTTTGTAGGAACTTTTCCAGGTTTGAAAAAAACACTTGGACACACAGTGACAAAGCCTGTTCACCTCAAATGCTGACTGCATATTGCAGCATCTCATTTTATATTCATAGAAACAGAGTGCCTCTAAGGGAAACAACATTCTATTCATAATACAGCCAAGCAGTACAAGCTAGACAAATTTGTTTTCCAAATCAGATCACAGCAGACTTCAGCAGCATGCCTAATGGAGGGACTTCCAAGGAACCACAATGTTTCTTGGAACAGTTTGAAAACCACTAGGGAAACCAAAGCCCCTGGTACTCAGTGATCCATGTCTGCTTGTGATTGGGCACAGATGCCTCACAGAGAAAGGAAAAACTGAGCTGACCCTTTGGGAGGGACATGGGTAGCCTTCATATCTTCAGATCAGCAGAAGTCATGACATTTATAGCCTGTACAACTTTGCATCTTTTTGCCACAGCCTTGAGATTCCTTTTCCTCTGCTGCATCTTTATAACCAACCTCAGTGCCAATGTATCCTCCTCATCCAAACTCAGCCCTCTCAGCTGAGATAAATTTAAAACAACAACAACACAGAAATGAATTAGAAAGTTTATACAGTACACACTTTTGCAGATGTGTTTAATATTACTAAATTTTGGTCAGAGATGTGTGTATGACTTTAAATCACAAACATAAGGAGACTTACATGGGAGAAAGTCCCATTGAGTTCAGTGGGACTTGCTACCAAGGAGACAGACATAGGATTGTAGTGTAGCATTCTTATTTGGGAGTAAGTATCACTGAGGTCAATGGAAAATAATTATTTTAGAAATGGGACATCCAACACAAATACTGTATATTTCATTCCATAGGACTCGAATTAAAGCTCAAATGAACTGGCTTTGCAGTTTTCTTCTCAAACTGCCAGCTGGCCCAGCTCACCTGGGGCTGACTCTCAAAGGCAACTAACAAGATAGTCTGAAAATAGAAAGGGTGATGCTGCTGTAACCCATTGCAGTATTTAGTCATGATGGGAATTGGCATCCACTTAGACACATTTTTTTCCTACATTTGGCAAGATGGAAGAAGGCTTCTAGAATAAGATTACAACATTTAGGACATTTTGAACATAAGCTATACTGCCAAGCAAACATACTTTGTGTTTCTATTGTAGGAGGTTAAACAACTAAGGACTTTTTCGGACATCAAAAAAACAACGCCACGTTGCGAGGCTGCAGCGCTGCAGGGCATCCCTTTCGGATGACGCCCATCCCTGCCGGTACTGTTGCGGTACCGCAGGGACATTTGAGTGTAATATTTTGGCGATTTTTACTCATGAAAGTTGATTGTGAGTAAAAATCGCCAAAATATTACACTCAAATGTCCCTGCGGTACCGTAACAGTACCGGCAGGACGGGCGTCATCCGAAAGGGACGCCCTGCAGCGCTGCAGCCTCGCAACGTGGCGAGGCTGCTTGCGTTGTTTTTTTGATGTCCGAAAAAGTCCTAAGTAAGCATAACTACAATTATTATGAAGACCAACTTTGGCTCCTGCATTCTTGCTGAACTGGCCCTGCATTTATTTCACAGCATTTTCCTCCCTGGCAAGGTTGATCTGGATCACTTCCTTGAAACTGAAGTTTTCTCAGAAGCAGAGAAGGAAGCATCCTCCTCATGTATTTTCAGTCCATAAATTGCTGCACAGATCTACAGACCCCTTCATTGGTTGACAGAACAAACGGAGAGGACTCCACCAATGATTGCTCTTCATCCTGGAGAGAAGTGACTAAAGTGGGGTGCCTCAGGGTTTGGGCCCAGTGTTATTTAACATCTTTATAAATGACTTAGATAATGGAATAACATGCATGTTTGTCAAATTTGCAAGGTTGTCATGGAGACTGCTAGGTTCTGAGCTGTTCCTTGCAGAACAGCTTAAGGACAACCAGCATCAAGCAACCTTAAAACCAGCCCAGCCAGTATATTCACTGGGCAGTTTAGTAGTAGTGGTAGTAGTAATAGTCTTACCCGCCTTGACACCCCCACCTTTTTAACAATACATAATTGGCAATATTTAATAATTTGGCTAGCTATGGCCCACCACATGGTTGGCAAATAAACCAGGGACTTTCTTGATATTAAGGCTAGAGTTATGCACAATCTAGGGAGAGGCTTTGGAAAATCCCCAAATGGGTCATACCCAGGGCAAAGTTCTTCCTGGAGAACACCTAGAAATGGGTCATCCACTAACCCCATCAAGGATAGCTGAGTACTCAGTGCCTACAAAATGGGTTTTTCCTCTTTTCCCTAGATCACAAAAGGTGGTTATCTGTGTCCATTCAGTTCCAAATGTTTAGACCATTAACGATCATTAACACATCTGGAGAACCCTTTGTCCAGTCCTGGGAAACTTTGAAAAACATTGTATGCTGCTGTAAACCCCATTCCTTGAGAGAAATTATCAAATATGAATACCACCCTAAAACACCACCAAAGTGTACACAGATCTTCCTCTTATCTCCACGTCAATCTGTGTACCCAGGTTGCAGCTTCCATGTGAATCTCTGCTCCTCTGATCAGTATAATATAACCCACAATCCCCTCACTCTATTCCTCTATCCAAATACTTCCTACTTTCTTCGATAGCCTTGTGTGATTGCTTGAAGCTTGAGTGTTAGCATGAAATGCTGTTAAGATTAATTTCCAATAAAAATAATTTAATCGTATGTTCTGGCTTGGAGTCTTCTCAGTTACTACCACTATAAATAGGTTAAAAGATCCCGCAGTTGCCCAGCCTCTTGCTGCCATCTTGAGCTAATTAAAATTCCCCATAGTAGAATTTGGACACCAGTGGGATCCTCACAGACCCCTATGCAATTTGGGTAACAGTAGTTTATTATTGCTTGAGTTATTGGATATTTGCATACAAAACAAATGAGTGAAATAAAAAAGTATAACATATTAATAATAATAATAATAATAATAAGGCTATGATTGTATGTTTTTAATTTTTTTTCTTCTAATTTATATATATTTTAATTAATGCATGTTTTTAATCCTTTGCAATTTAATATTATTTTAAGGGGTGGGTGGGCTAGGGTATTGTGAGTATGGGGTTTTTATATTGTAAGCCGCCCCGATTGCATTGCAGAGGGGCGGGATATAAATAAAATATTATTATTATTATTATTATTATTATTAATATTCTGCCTTTTCCCTAGGGAATCAAAGTGGAGCACAACATAATTATAACAATAAAATATTATAACAATAAAAGCTCAAAGTTTCCCTGAGGGAAATCCCATATAGATCTATATGGGTAGTCTGAGAATAGTACACCAGTAATTATCTGGCCTGGCCTGGGTCCCCAACATCAGCTACCTTCATTCCATGTGAAATGCAGTATGCACCAGAACATTGTACAGGGAAAGCCTATGGCAACACAAATGGTCCTGGTCCCTTTCTATAGCTGGACCATGTAACTGTCCAAAATATGTTACATCTAAAACCAGATCTTCTGCCTTGTTCAGATAGGTTTTGATTATGCCAGCCAGCTCCTCCAATAAATTGTGGATCTCACATTAACCAGCATAATTTTTAAAAACGGATTATCTGTGAACCCATTTCCAAGAGGTGGACTTAGGAGGGGAGCTACAAAGTGTTGTGGCTCACAACTGTCACTGACCTCCTTTTTGCTCTTGTTCGATCATACACACATGCCTAGCACAACTAGAATCACCCTGGGTTATACTCATTATTCCTTCCAAACAGAAAATATAATGAAGGCACATTATATTTTATAATGAGAGCACAGTGAGATGTACTGCCTCAGAGTGTGGTGGAGTCTCCTTCTTTCGATGTTTTTAAGCAGAGGCTGGATGGCTATCTGTTCCGAATGCTTTGATTGTTTATGCCTGTATGGTAGGGGGTTGGATTGGATGGCCCTTGTAGTCTCTTCCAGCTATGATTCTAAGCCCCAGCAACTAGGCAAATTAAGTGCAAAGCCTAGCCTCCAAACCCTTCCACAATGATAGAAAAAGAGAGTGCACGAAAGAGACCCTTTAATAACCTTCCTCTATTCGAGGGACCCAATGAAAGATTAATGTATTCTGTTGTCTCCTCTCGTTATGGCACATCATGCCACTTTCACCATCTTAAAGATGGCATAGTTGTGAACTACTACTGTGGGCTGCAAAAGGATTTTCCAAACTCCATCTTGCAGCTGGAACTCACAGCCAAGCACACAATCTACGTTTAATGAAACTGTTCAAGAGGCCAGCGGAAAGAAAGTGAGAATCCACACAAGCCTCCTAATGCTGATGTTGCTTTATAGGGGTCTTTATAGAGTGCTTTTTAAAAATGCATTTTATTATTTTTAATGTTTAATATTTTAACTTAGAAATTGTTTAATTTTGTTTAATGTTAGATTTATACTATTACTTTTGTATTGTTTTTAACTTGTATTGTTTTAAAGAGACCAGACTAATCTGATCTCTTCTTTTGATAAAATTACCAGTTTGGTAGCTGAAGGAACGCTGTGGATATCACATACCTTGATTTCAGTAAGGCCTTTGACAAGGTTCCCCATGACATTCTTGCAAACAAGCTTGTAAAATGTGGGCTAGACAAGTTAACTGTTAAATGGATTTGTAATTGGTTGACCGGCCGAACCCAAAGGTGCTCAACAGTGGCTCCTCTTCATCTTGGAAAGATGTGACCAGTGGGGTGCCACAGGGTTCTGCCCTGGGCCCAGTGCTATTCAACATCTTTATCAATGACTTGGATGAGGGAATTAGAGGCATACTTACCAAATTTGCAGATGACACCAAATTAGAGACATAGGGAGCTGGGTATGTTTAGCCTGGAAAAAAGATGGTTAAGAGGCGATATGATAGCCCTGTTTAAGTATTTGAAGGGGTGTCACATTGAAGATGGAGCAAGCTTGTTTTCTGCTGCTCCAGAGACTGGAACACGGAGCAATGGATGCAAGCTCCAGGAACAGAGATTCCACCTCAACATTAGGAGGAGCTTTTTGACAGTAAGAGCTGTTCGACAGTGGAATGCACTCCCTCAGAGCGTGGTGGGGTCTCCTTCCTTGGAGGTCTTTAAACAGAGGCTGGATGGCCATCTGTCGGGGATGCTTTGATTGTGTATTCCTGCATGACAGAGGGTTGGACTCGATGGCCCTCGTGGTATCTTCCAACTCTATGATTCTATGAAAGATGTTAGCTGTCTTGAGTACCTTTGTCAGGAGAAAGGTGGGATATAACAAAATAAAATAATAAATAATAATAATTGCTTGTAGTTATGACTGTGGAAGCCTGAATTCAAACTCTTCACTGAACTGACTGCACAAGACAGGCTATATTTTGTCTGCACTACATTTCCTAGGCTGTCATATTGTTTTAATGTATTAATATGACAAACACATTAAATACGTAAGTACATTTTATGTATTATTATTTTCATTAGAGTGGTTGATCTATCACGTTGGTGACATGTGTGGAAACTGGCAGGGGGGGGGAAAGAGTTTTCTACTTCAAAATGGATAGATATGATAATGAAGTGAAATGACAGTTTATATGATAGTAGGGATAAGAAAGATCTGGTAAGGTGATAGCTGCTCCATCTCCCCATCTGGACTTCCCTCCCTCCCAAAGAGTTCCCCTGATCTGGCCACACCTCTCTAGGTGATTGGTTCCATTGTTGAACTGTTCTTACTCACAAAAGGTTTCTCCTAACATTCTATCTAAACCCTTCTGTAACCTAACATTATACCTAGTCCTACTCTCTGGGGCAGCAGAGAACAAACATGCACCCGCCTCTCTGTGACAGCCCTTGAGGTATTTCAAGACTGTAATCATGTCACCCCTCATGTCTTCTCTTCACCATTCTGAACAAGCCCACCTCCCTTAAACCGCCCTCATATGTTTTGTTATCCATACCTCTTATCATCCTTGTCACCCCTTTTTGAACCTGCTCCATATACTGAGACACCCAGAATTGAACACAGGGCTGCAAATGAGGCCTGAATGGTGCAGAATATAGTGGGGGGCTATTACTTCCTGTGTCCTGGAATCTACAGTTCTATTAATGCAGGCCAAAATATTAGTATCCTTTGATGTAGCATCACACTGCTTGGTCATATTCAGTTTATGATCAACAATAATCCCACATGTACTGCTGCTAATCCAAGTATCCCCCATCCAATAAGTGTGCACTTGATTTTTGTGGTCTAAGGAGATTTTCAGATGGGGCCAAAAAGCCCTGTTGCTGCACCGCCACCTCCTCTCCCATTCCTGCAAATTTCAGACACTTACCTCCATTCTGCTCCAGGAACGTGCTCCCTCCCTGCTGGATAGCCAGCCATAAACGTAGCTGTTGTGAGGCTGCTTTTACGACTGGCTGCGGGAAATCCCGCTCATTCTCACGAGAGAATGAGCGGGAGGGAAATTAAAAAAGATACCGCCCCCCAGCTGTCAAAGGAAGAAAACAAATATAAAAATAAATTTAAAATAAAAAAGGAACCCGGGGATGGGGGGGAGAAGGGTGGCATTTATCTGACTGTCCCAATTGTGGCAGGAAGTGCCTGCCACGGAGCTCCTCCCGCGTGCCTGTCATGGGCTCTGTTTCCCATGTCCCTGATTCTGTGGCAGATGGAAGGGACGTTCTATTCACAATTTTTCGTCATGAAAAGAATATCCCGGGAGCAACACGGGGGTAGGATGGGAGCAGGATGGAAGGGGTCAACGTCATCCGAATGACAGCCCCTTTCTTGACCCTGTTCCGTGCCTGCTCCGCAATATTAGCCCCATCTGAAAATCTCCTAAATGTAGAACTTTGCAGTTGTGTCTGTTGATTTTCATTCTATTAGTTTCACCCCAGTTTTCTAGTTTATAAAGGTTTGAATTCTGTTCCTATCTTCCAATGTGATAGCTACCCCTCTCAGTTTTGTGTCATCCACAAATTTGATCAGGATTCCCCCAACCCATTATCTAAGTCAATCTCCACTCAAGACTCCCCTCCAGTTTGAAGTATAAGCCACTGATGATAATTCTTTAAACATGATTTTCCAACTAATCACAGATTCACCTGATGGTGTTCTCATCTGTTATACATTTATTCATTTATTATATCATGCAAGACTTTTTCAAATGCATTGCTGAAATCCTGATAAATGACATCTACATCATCTCTACCATCTACTAAACTAATGACCTGACTTTTCAAAAAATGATTCATTTGGCAGGATTTGTTCTTGACAAACCCATGCTGGCTCCTACTAATCACTGCAATGTCATCTAGATACTTGCAAAAAGGTTCCTTTATAATCCATTCTAACATTTTTCTAGGTATTGAGGTCAGGCTAGTCTGTAATTCACCTGATTCCCCCCCCCCTTTTTTTTTTAAGAGAAGCCGTGTTTGCATTTCTCCAGTCTTCTGGCACCTCACCTGTTCTCCAAGATTTCTCAAAAAATGATGGCATGTGGTTCAGAGAGTACATCAAAGAGTCTCTTCAGTACTCTGGCATGCGGTTCATCTGGCCCTGCAGATCTGAACTCATTTAGGTTAGCTAGGTGAGTCTTGTCTCCTTGTCAACACTGATTTGTAGTCTGGATCCCTTACCAAGGTCTCTGCTGCTGTGTGGAAGCACACAAGGAAGCTGGCAGAAGGAAAATACGTATTGCACAGTTCTGTGTTTTTGTTGTGATCTGTTAGCATTTTACCATCCTTCTTGTGCAGTGGCTTCATCATTTCCTTGGTCATTCCCTTGCTTTGAATGTATTGGGGGGGGGTATTGCTCCTTGCTTGCCTAGCCAGTCTGACTTTATTATGGGCTTTAGCTTTCCTTATACTATTCTTCCAAGCTTGGGCTACTCATCTATACTCTTCCTTGGTGATTTGTCCCTCCTTCCATTCTTTATACATGCTCTTTTTTCTTTTCACTCCTCCTTACATTTGCTTTGTAGCCACATTGGCTTTTTCAGATGTCTCCCATTTTTCTTCTTTCATGGGACAGTTCGTGATTGTACTTTTTGCATTTTTTTCTTCAAGAACTCCCACCTTTGCTAGGTGTCTTTTTCCTTTAGCATCTCTAGCTATGGGGTTCCACCCAGTATTTCCCTGAGGTTATTAAAATGAGCTTTCCTGAACCCCAAAGTCGATGTTTCACTATACCCCCTTTGCCCTGTCCCACAATTGTAAATCTAGCATTATATGGTCACTTCCCACTAAAGTACCAGCTACCTTGATTCCAGTGACCAACTCCTCCATACTGGTTAGGATCAAGCCCAGGATTACTGATCCCCTTGTTCCTTTCTCTACCTTGTGAATGAGGAAATTATCTGCAAGGCACATCAGGAATTTGTTGGACAGTGTATACTTAGCAGAGTTAATCTCCCAGTAAATATCAGGGCAATTGAAGTCCCCAATAATACGAATTCTTCCATCCTTGAGATTTCTGAGATTTGTTTCAAAAAAGCATAATATGTTACCTCTTCTTGGTTTGTTGGCCTATAATAGACTGTGGCCACAATGTTGGTTTTATTTATTTCCCCATTTTTTTTTACCCAAATGCTCTTCTTTGAACCACTCTGATCACTGTCATGGATTTCTGCACAAGTGAATTTGTCTTTTACTTACCCTCCTTTTCTGCTACAGTCAGCCCTCTGTATCCACAGATTCGGCATCCATGGATTCCACTATCCACAGCTTGGAAATATTTTTTTTTAATTCCAAGAAGCAAAACTTGAATTTGCCATTTTACTATGCCATTGTATATAATGGAACCTGAGCATCCACGGATTTTGGTATGGGGGATCCTGGAACCAAACCACAGTGGATACCAAGGGCCCACTGTACTTCTATTCTTTTGAATAGGTTATATTATTCAATTGTTATACAGTGGGCCCATGGTATCCACTGGGGTTTGTTTCCAGGACCTCCTGTGAATATCAAAATCAGTGGGTCCTCAAGTCAATATACATTGACATAGTAAAGTGGTGTGCCTTATATAACATGGCAAAATCAAGGTTTGCTTCTTGGAATTTATTTATTTATTTTTGGAATATTTTCAAGCTGGGGATGGTGGAATCCTTGGATACCAAATCCATAGATACAGAGGGCCAACTGTATTCCAATCCGTGTATTTCTGCATGGCCCTTGAGGTCTCTTCCAACTCTATGATTCTATGATTCAATCAAAGGGGTAATCTCACCAGGTCTCTCATCTGAGTCAAGATGAAGCAACTACCTTTTAAGCAACCTTTTCACTAGCTAGTTAGGATGTAAGCTCTCCATGCATATGTAAATGTGAAGCTATTAGTAAACTTTTCTAAGTTTGTAACCTGAAACTGCTTGCCTTGTTTATTTTTTAGTCAGTTTTAGTTCTCAGGGAAGCATTGTCAGTTTGGAGCATGCTTTTGTCGGCTACTCTGCTAAAAGGAAGGCTGGTTTTTAACAGTTTCAGCTTCCATAGAGTTTTTCCAAAAGGGAAAATACCCTGGGACACTCTTAATTCCCAACAACTTCAAGTTTATCTTGTTTCTTTCCCAAACTCTGTGTGTTAGTGCACAGACATCTGAAGCCTTCTTAGAATCATAGAATTATAAAGTTGAAAGAGACTACAAGGGCCACCCAGTCCAACCCTCTGCATGGCAGTTGGCCCTTGTGGTCTCTTCCAACTCTATGATTCTATGATTCTATGCAGGAATATACAATCAAATCATTTATGACAGATGGCCATCCAGCCTCTGTTTAAAAACCTCCCAAGAAAGAGACTCCACCACATTACGAGGCAATGTATTCCACAGCTGAACAGCTCATACTGTCAGGAAGTTCTTCCTCATGTTTAGGTGGAATCTCTATTCCTATAGTTTGAACTCATTGCGCCGAGTCCTAGTCTTTGGAGCAGTAGAAAACAAGCTTGCTCCATCCTCAGTATTCTTTGTTCTCACCTATTAATTTACTGTCAGTTTTACTGTGGATCCTCTTCTCTACCCCTGCTTCTCCTCTAGAATTCACATTCTTGTGTGTAGAGCTTACCTTTCGGCTGATGTTTGAGCTATCATCTCCAGCCCCCAAAGATTTAGTTTGAAGCCCTCTTGATCAGACATTGTCTCTGGTCTTTGTGAGATTCAGCCCATCTGTAACCAGTAGTACTCGCTCTAAGGAACAAAGTCCATGGTCCGAGAAGCCAAGCCTCTCCTGTCTGCACCATCCATATAGCCAGTCATTCACTTTTACTATTTTCTTGTCCCTGTGTAGTTCTCTATCCTTCACTGGCAAAACTGATGAGAATACCATCTGCACCTCAAAACCCTTCAGCTTCCTAAACAAAGCTTCATAGTCCCAGGTGATCTGCTCAAAGGTGTTCTTGGCAGTGTCAATGATGCCCACATGAATGAGGAGAAAGGTCTGTGTTCTTCATATGTTTTGGCACATTGTTGTCCTAGATATGTGTGTCAGGAAGATAGGACACTTCCTGATTCATCAGTCAGGCTGGCAAACAGGTGCTTTTATACCCCTGAGCAATGAGTTCCCAATCACCAGCACTTTTCTTTTCTTCTTGTCGCAGTTGGTGGATATATTCATTTCTTCTGTGCAGTGGCTCCTGTTGCTGCCTGTTTGAGCATCTTCAATGCTGCTATCTTCCTGAAGATGTAGGAAGTGATTGCTTAGTTGGAGCAGTTCTGAGTCCCTTCTGTATGGTCTTCTCCTGATTGTGACTGTTTTCCAGAATGTTTCCTGTTACAGGCCTCATCATTTTCAGTGTTAGTTTTTTTCCTGTTGGTTCTGTAGGATCAGTTCCCTCTGTGTTCTATTCAGGAAGTACTCCTGTTCTCTGATGCACTGAAGAGTCAGTACACATACATCACTGTAGTGCACTGACCTTCTCTTCCAAAACAGCTACCAATTTGCATTTGCTGCAGGTGTTGTTCATGAGGTTTCCTGGCAAGAAGACAAACATTGCACATACAGTGCAGCATAAAACTATAGATCCTTCTGCTGCCATCACTTCAGATATTTATCTCCCCCTCCTCCCTATAATATCTATAAGGTATATAAGCGCATGTGCCACCAGTAACTTCAGCAAAGACTGATGGGAAAATGAACTGCTACTCTTCGAGATGTTCACCTTCTCCTATGCTGGCTCAAAAGCTTGCTGCCTCTCCCAATGCAGCTACTTTTTTGGTCACAGCAACTTCAGCAAAGGCTGATGGGACAGAGTATGCAGATGAGCTGCCACTCTCCCAGAGCTTTACAGTTGTCCCTCCGTATCCATGGATTTGGTATCCATGGATTTAAGTATTCACAGCTTGAAAATATTCTTTAAAAAAAAATCCAAAAAGCAAACCTTGATTTTGCCATCTTATACAAGGGACACCATTTTGCTTTGCCATTGCATATAATGGGACTTGAGTATTCACGGATTTTGGTATCCATGGGGGTCCTGGAACCAAACCCAAGTGAATATGAAGGGACAACTGTAGTTTCTACATCATATTTCCGTATTCTGCATATTTTATCAGGTCAATTCGCATATCACGTCAGATTGCACAAGCATATGTGTGGCATCCAGAAAACTCATGGATCTTTTGTGCTTCTTTGAGAATCAAATTGATAGTGGTAGAATGATGGTGGAAAGCAGGAGATCAGTAATGAGGCACAAGCCAAGTGCCTGTTTCCAAGCAGAAGGTCTAGACTAGTGTTTCCCAAACTCTGGTCTTCCACATGTTTTGATCAGAATCCCTGATCACTGGCCAAGGAAGCTGAGGCTCCTAGAAGTTGAAGTCCAAAACAACTGGAGGACTAGAGTTTGGAAATCACTAGTCTAGACAGATCTTCTTTGGCGGGCTCCTTTCATTTATTGTCACCTTTACAGCTCATTTCAAATGTACAGTAAATATGTACTCTTTTCAGCATTCTTATATCACTGCAGAGATAACACAAGGAATGTTTTCTCAGTAGCATAATGTGTGCTGCAGGGGGAGGAAGGTTATCTGTGTGAAGGAGGAGCTGGGCAAGCCTGGCTGAAGGCAACCAATCATGGCACAGGTAGTGCTGGGAAGGGCGGGATGTGGGGAAGACATGTTTCAAAACTGAGGTTTGTCTTTGTCAGAGGCCAGATAGGGTTTTGATTTGAGAGAGATAAGGAGCTGGTAGTATAGAGACAGATCAGTCTGAGATATAGGAGAACTGACTGGGGGTTGAGGGAGCTGTGATGGATCGACAGTTGAAGGATTAATTTATTAATTACATGTGCCTTAATAAACGTCCACTTGTTTGCTTGTATTTACTACTGTCTCTGTCTGTTCATACTAAGTTTGGTGGAGAGCCAGTCTTGCTAACCACAGCAAACCCACGACAACCACAAGTCCACATATAAAGGGGTCACCCTGAGACCCAAGCACCCAGTCCAGGAAGGGATTAAATGGGAAACAAGGGCATGGTGAGTGACAGGATTCTGAAGGTAGGAATTGTGGGACAAGCCTGGAAAAGGGATCTATCACAATCTGTTTCATCCCTCTTTCATGTTTACCACCTTTTTGTACCCTATTTTTATATAATGGAGCTCCTGGTAGTTTGCCAAGATTTTGGTGATCAAGATTTTGGTCCCTATATGAGGACACCTGGGCACCACAATTCAAGAAGGATATTGAGAAGCTGGAATGTGTCTAGAAGAGGGCAACCAGGATGGTGGGAGGTCTGGAAGCCATGCCCTATGAGGAGCGGCTTAGGGAGTTGGGCATGTTTAGTCTTGAGAAGAGAAGGTTAAGAAGGGACATGATAGCCGTGCTTAAATATTAGAAGGGAGGTCATACTGAGAATGGAGCAAGCTTGTTTTCTACTGCTCCAGAGACTAGGATATGGAACAATCGGTTCAAGCTACAGGACAAGAGATTCCACCTAAACATTAGGAAGAACTTCCTGACAATAAGAGCTGTTTGGCAGTGGAATACACTGCCTTGTAGTGTGGTGGAGTCTCCTTCTTTGGAGGTTTTTAAACAGAGGCTGGATGGCTATCTGTCATGAATGCTTTGATTGTGTATTCCTACATGGCAGGGGGTTGGACTGGATGGCCCTTGTGGTCTCTTCCATACAATCTATGATTGTATGACAGGGTCAATGGGGTTATGCAAGTTGCTAGGGCTGAATCATCCATTCCCACTAGCTGTTTTAGTCCATTCCCAGGATTAAACAAGAAGAATTCTAGGCTAGAGGGCACCTTTCTTTTTAAGAGAAAAAGTTGCTACCTAGATTTTGGCACCATCCCAAATCTGTCTGGTACATCCTGACTGCAGTAATCAGAGCATTTCTCTCTCTCTCTCTCTCTCTCACACACACACACCACGTTTGAGCCAACAAGTAGAAAGAGCATTGGTCTAGCAATCTGCTTCTTCTCCCCATCATGCAGAAATGATCCAAGTGCTCTCTGATCTGATTTCCTGTCCCCACCCATAACTCAGGGTGTATCCCACCGTATCAGCAGAAATTGCTGGGCCCTGTGATACCTAGTCAGTTCACACATCTTCTATAGCTTCTGTATTAAAATCCAGCTGCTTTGGGTGCTCCTCATCTCCCTCCTATGAATTTTTAGGGGCTCTGGAAGCAGGGAAAGAAATAGTTCCTCAGTGCTCTCCCCTCAACTCCTACCTGCTGTATTAAAGCAAGATTTTTGTGGCTAGAAGAGATAGCACATTGATTGAGAAAGGCAGAAAAGTCACAGTAAGAAAGGAGCTGAGGGAACAGAACCTCCAGTAGTGCGCTTAGCTAATTTGGATTTCTAATAGTCACATGAATGCCTCTCCTTGGATGATAATGCATATTATTTCACTTATTTCAAAACGTGGTAAGCCGGCTCTGCTACATTTCAGGTCCCTCCTGTTCATTCTGCTGAAAGGGGCCAGAACATTTGCTCCCAAATTGCCCACCAAGAACCCCCATTTTCCTCTCACTGAAAGATTGCAGCTTTCTTCCTTTTAAAGAGAGTTAGGGTTTGGGAGTTTGCCAGGTGACAACAGAAATATAACAGATAGAGGGTATGTGGGGGGTGGGAGAAAGAGAGAGAACACAAGTGTCTTCTAGAGACTGAAAAGCACTAAAGGCTGGAGGCACAAATCAGTTATGTCATAAGCATGCCAGCCAATATGGGGTGTTTGCTGTCTTCATGGTTGCCAGGCAAAAGGTACAGTACATTTTCTTTAAAAATCTAACAGCTATAGCAACGGTTCCTGTTCCTCTAGCTTTTCAGTGTATAATTGATGTCATGATGGGCCTGGCATTGAAATCTCAAAGTTAGGAGAAATATCCCATTGATGTTGTTATCAGAGGCTAGCCTCATGCAAGCTACCCAGAAAATTCCTACAACAGAAAATTAAGTCACATACCGGTACTTATCCACTTTCAGTATCCTGAAATTGTTATTTGTCCAAAATACAAATCCTTTAGCATGGGAGGGGTCAGTCTCTCATTTGAATGTACTGTTCTCAATTACTTGTTCTCTCTTGGAGAGTCTTGTGAGAAGAATGGCTCTTTAAGAGCTTCAACAAATGGGCTATATGCACCTGATTTGAACTTCAGAATCTGAAACTCACACCTCTACCATTTGCTTTCTCCTGTGAAGTTCTAAGTGGGAGATCCCCAACACCTGTGATGTCCAGCCACAGATTTCAAGGCTATCTGTGGTAACAACCACAGAGAAGTCCAGCTTCTCTTCTGGGCTTGTATGCCATCTACATGTAGGGCAGTGCAAAATTTCTGATGCATGAAAGCATGAAAAGATTCATTTTTTGCTTTGATAAGAGATACACTCCCAAGGGGCCCCAACAATAAAAAGGATTCTGTCTCCCTCCTTCTCTGCAGCCAATCTCAGAACACTGCAGAACTCACCATAATGAGTTTTCACCCAAAATTAATTCTACAAACATAGCACTTTGTTATTAAAGTATCACAGAAGGACATCGGAAGCCCCAAGTGGTTTGGGACCTCATTACCAGATGGAGCACTTCTCCCTATATGAAGCCTCCCTGACCATTGAGAAAGGCTGTGGGAGCTCTCTCTCAGGAGCCTTACCCAGCCAGCTCCTGCCATGACAATAAGTACCCTGATTTGTAGTTTAGGATGATGGGTGTTGTAGTGTGTGCTCTGGGAAAAACAAGTAATCAGGCTTTAGTGATAGCAGATGTGTTTGTTCAGGAATATGCTACCATTAGATACCCTGTGAGAGACCTGGAGTACAACAGAGGGGTGAACTGTAGCTGGGAAACTGGAATGTTTGTGCTTTGCTGACCAATTACGGTACTTAGTCTGTGGTGGGAAAAACTGTGAGCTTTAATATACTTCTGGAATAGAAATGATGCTTCAGTCCTAACAATGCCTCTGTACCGGATTTTGCTCTACTTACTGGAATAAAGCTTTACTGTTAACTACTGAGGACTGTGTTCCTGAAGTGGGTCTAGCCTGTACATTACACTCTCTGCTGTATCCTACCATAATCCATAAGTTATGGAATACCCTCCCCTTGGGAGCCCTTTTGACACCAACACTGGCCTCATTTCAACACCTAGCAAAAGTATGTTTTTTTTCACCAAAACTTTGAAGCCTGGGAATCATGCCTTGATTAAATGGTGAACTGCTGATACACAGCAGTTCACACTTTGTACACTGTTTTGAACTACAGTATTTTAAATTGTTTTAGGCTGTTTTAAATTATTTTTTTCTGTCTGTGCCTCCCCTGAGATCTTTTGACATAGGGTGGGATAGAACACTTTAAATATTATTATTATTATTATTATTATTATTATTAACTTTATTTATACCCTACCTTCTTCCCAAATCCAGAACTCAAGGTAGTTTATTTATTAATAAAACAAATAAATAAAAATTTAAAATCTATTTATATTCATTTGACAATAAAAGACACACTTTCTTTGATTTGTCCAGATCCACTTCCTCATAATTTTACTGCAGAATAATTTATTTTACAAGGGGAGAATAATTTCTTTTTATTTACCTCACTGTGGTCCACCATTTTCTAATTCCACTCCTCTGTATTCATCATTTTGCTAAATGAAAATTTCTCAAAGGTTCACTCTCCTGTTTAAAGACACCACCACCCACTCTCCACCTGAACCAGATTAGACAGCCATTAGTTCATTGATAAGCCCCCCTTTTCTTCTTTTTTTGTCCAGCTATACAAACTGATGGATTCTGACCTCCTCCTATTAAAGGGGATGAATAGCCATAACTTTCCCCCCTATTATGATGTTATAATAGTAGGGAAAGACCAGTCCCAGATTCATCCTCCTCTGTTTGGCCATTCAGTTCTTGGCTGGGTTACTGTAGCACACATTACACATCAGGCTGCATCTTGAAAGGCATTTAACTGCAGCTGGTACAAAATGCTCTGGTTAGGTTGCTGAGTTCATAGAGTCATACAGTTGGAAGACACCACAAGGGCCATCCAGTCCAACCCTGCCATGCTGGAATACACAATCAAATCATTACTGACAGATGGCCATCCAGCCTCTGTTTAAAAATCTCCAAAGAAGGAGACTCCACCACACTCAGAGGCAGTGCATTCCACTTCCGAACAGCTCTTACTGTCAGGAAGTTCTTCCTAATGTTTAGGTGGGTTCTCTTTTCCTGTAGTTTGAACTCATTGCTCCATGTCCTAGTCTTTGGAGCAGCAGAAAACAAGCTTGCCCTATCCTCAGTATGACATCCCTTCAAATATTTGAACATGGCTATCATGTCAACTCTCAACCTTCTCTTCTCCAGACTAAACATGCCCAGCTCTCTAAGCCACTCCTCATAGGGCATGGCTTCCAGACCTTTAACCATTTTGGTCACCCTCATCTGGGCGTGTTCCAGCTTCTCAATATCCTTCTTGAACTGTGGTCAACACAATATTCCAGGTGAGATCTGACCAAAGCAGAACAGAGTGGTACTCTTACTTCCCTTGATCTAGACACTATACTTATAATGCTGCAGCCTAGAATCGCATTTGCTTTTTTAGCTGCTGCATCACACTGCTGACTCATGTTCAGTTTGTGGTCCATTAAGACTCCTAGATCCTTTTCGCCTGTACTGCCCTCAAGCTATCAAGCAAGAGTTGTGCTAAGTATTTTAAACATCATGTGCATATTCTGTTTGATTTGAACTGGATGCTGGTTTCTTTCTGGTTCAATTAAAGCCTTAAAACATTTTAGGTCTGAGTAGCTTCCATGTGTTCTTCACTTCATGTCCTGATCATTGTCTAAGGTAACATTCAGACCACTTGCCCCAGTGATGCAGTACAATGGCCAGTACCGTAGGGAGCAAGAGCTTTAACAGCCCAATTAATCAACAAGTTAATTGTAGCTTACCTACAGTAATCTTTATGTCATTCTTCAACAGAGTTCACCTCTTTAAACCCTTCTCACATTCCTATTTATATGAGTTGTTATCCATTTCATAGGGCAGGCAGCTTTGAATAAACTGCTTTAATAATTCATTCACTCCAGTGGGAGTGCTCTGTTGGAACAATGCATTTTTTCTTGATAGATGTTAATTCTATCCTTTGTACGTGTAGCCTACTCATTTCACACACCGTTTTATTTTTTTCTGATCAACACAGTGACCTGGGTGTCACCATCCTCCTATCAAGGAGTGCTGATGGACTGATCTTGCATCTTTGAGTTTTTCTTAGAAATTCAGAGCACTTTCAACACTGTCTTCAGCTCTCTGCTACTAGTCTGCTACCCTTTCTAAAGTCTCCTTCTATGTCTGACAACTCTTTATTGTCACTCACCTTCCTTGTTTACACCAGAGGTTGGCAACCTGACCCCTCAGCTTGGTCTCTTGTGGCCTAGTTTGAAAAAAAACACACCACACTCAGCACCTTGCACATTATCCATTCAAGAACTGCCTGTCCCTTCCTTAGCAACAGGTGGGGGGACGCAACAGAAAGAGGGATAGAAGAGAAAAGACAGAGAGTGTGTATGTATGTATGTGACCATCCCCATCCCTTAAAGGATTCAGCTCTGTCCTCCACCAATATCTGCCCCCTGACAACTTACCCCTGAAGGGCTGTGGCCCTCATCACAAAAAAATAAAAATAAAAAATAAAAATAAAAAATTGCCCACCCTTGGCATATATCCATTGGAATGTATGGTCACTGCCTTCCCAGCCCATGTTTGTCTGTTTGAGAAGCAAGTGTTAATGGTCATCTTAAGGTTTCTCTCTCCCTTAGGATACTTCTGGTCAAATCCTTGCTCCACTCTCTGTGCTACCAGAGGAACAGAAAACAAAGGTAGTTTGTACAGCAGGCATAACTAATTGTTCACCACATTTCTGAACAGGCCAGCTGATGACTAAAATGGCCCTGTTAAAGGTCCATAAAAAAGGAAATCCTCGGAAGTCCAATGTTGAGGAAACACACTGAGGAGCAAAGCCAAGGAAACCTCCAGCCACCCTTTAAAATATTTTACCCTATGCAGCTTTGAGGCATTCCCCTTCTTTCTCCCCACCTAAATGTTCTAGTTTTCTGTTCTGGTATTAATTCAGCCCCATTAATTGACTTTTTTAAAAAAAATTCTTTCAATTCTTCTTCAGTGAGAGTGGTTGGGCAATGGAACCAATTGAATCATAGAATCATAGAGTTGGAAGAAACCACAAGGGCCATCCAGTCCAACTCCTTGCCATGCAGGAATGCACAATCAAAGCATTCATGACAGATGGCCATCCAGCCTCTGTTTAAAAAACTCCAAAGAAGGAAACCCCACCACGCTACGAGGCAGTGCGCTCCGCTTCCAAACAGCTCTTACTCTCAGGAAGTTCTTCCTAATGTTTAGGTGGAATCTCTTTTCCTGTAGTTTGAACCCATTGCTCCATGTCCTAGGAGATTTTCAGACGTGTTTTTCAGCGTCTTGCCGCGCAAGCAGCCTCCGGAGCAGTAACGAGGCTGCGGCACGGCAAGGGGTCCATTTTGGATGATGCCGTTTTTCTCTCGGCGTCGTCTGTGACTCTTGCGGCTAGCATTGGAGGCGGCCATGCTGTTTTTTACTTATGGAAGCTGAAAAACGCGTCTGGAATTCTCCCTAGTCTCTGGAGCAGCAGAAAACAAGCTTGCTCCATCCTCAATATGACATCCCTTCAAATATTTAAACATGGCTATCGTGTCACCTCTCAACCTTCTCTTCTCCAGACTAAACATGCCCAGCTCCCTAAGCCACTCCTCATGGGGCATGGCTTCCATTCCTCCCACCATCCTGGTCACCCTCCTCTGGACATGTTCCAGCTTGTCAATATCTGTGATGTACCAAGCACACACGCTCACATGCATTCAATAAACTGCTTTATTGACATGGATTCATGTATCAGGAACATAGGAAAAGCCGAAACTGAGCATAGTCAGGCAAGCCTCTAGATAAAAGCACACAGCGTGAGAAAAGCAGTTAGGGAGTATTTCACATCGAGCCTTGCACCTGGGCTGACCTTGAGCTGCTGGGGAGAGCAGCGTTCCCATGCCAACCAGGTGGGCTGGCGTCACTCCAAAACTTTCAGGGACCTAGGACAGGAACCAGGCCTGATCCAGCCCTATGTCAGGGTCCTCCATGAATTCTACTCCAATACCCAGAATTCAGGGACGAGCCTGACAATATCCTTCTTAAATTGTGGTTCCCAGAACTGGACACAGTATTTCAGGTGAGGTCTGACCAAAGCCGAATAGAGTGGCACCATTACTTCCCTTGATCTAGACACTATACAACTATGAATGCAGCCTAGGAGGTGGTAGGGTCTCCTCTGGTTGCTTTCAAAAAGAGGCTGGACAGCTACCTGCTGGGGATGTTTTAGCTGGAGATCCTGCACTGAGCAGGAGGTTGGATTCAATGACCCATGGCGTCCCTTCCAGCTCTATGATTCTATTTCCCAAATGTCATTGTCTCTCTTCCTCACGCTGAGGGCCACCCCAGCCTTTCCCTGATCTGGGACTTTTCAGAGATTGAGCTACAAACCCTATCAACCCCAAGGGGGGATGGAAACTATTTCTAGTTCCCCAAGAGATTAGGTTTCACATCTATAGCCTCCTGATCCTTTGCTAGGCCACCTTACCCAATTCCCCAAGACTAGAGTAGGAACTAGGCAGTTCTCCAGAAGTTATTGGATTGCAACTTCCTGGAGCCCTAGCCAGAAGGGCCCATGGTAAGGAATTCTGGGAATCTAGAGGGGGTTCCAAGAGGTCAGGAAAGATATGGTGCCTAGGTCTCACTCTGGCTTGGGGGTGGGTTGGGGCTTATACTTCTTGGCCTTGGGTCTCTAGGTATTAAGGTACTCCTTGCATCACACGCAGCCTTTGGCAAACATTACACTAGTTGAACATTATTTTTCACTTGCATCATGGAGCTCTAGCTCCTTATTGGTTTTCACAAGGGGTTGAAATTTAATGGGTCCAAGGGTGTTTCTTCAGATGATGATACACTCCATTCTGTGGCTAGATTATAGAATCATAGAGTTGGAAAAGACCACAAGGGCCATCCAGTCCAACCTCCTGCCATGCAGGAATACACAATCAAATTTTTGAATAGCATGAGATGTGTGGGAATGGGGAATGCCAGAACTTCACTGGATAGGAATCTAAGAGGATGCTGGACAGGAGATTAAGATGCCTGATTATGGCATATTTAATCATTCAAACTTTGGAAGAAGCTGAAAATGGTGCACGTCCCTGAATATACTTTTCTGTTATATGTCAACACAGCCTATCTGTTCATATGTTCACATATTCGTTGGGATATGTTGTTGCAATCCAATAAGCTGACTTGTTTAACTGTTGAAAGGGTTAACTGGTAAATGTAAACAGAATGCATGACATAGTTTCCTGTTTGTAATGTGACTGCCTTTTCCGGAGAAGGAGGTGTGACTTAACTCTCTTTGTCTGGAAAAGGACCATGAGGTGATTCAGAAGCTATGTTTACATCATAGGGGCGAGAGCTCTGGGACAGAGCTCCTGCATATTTTAGTTTTTAAGATGTAGTTTTTCAGTTATATTTTGTTAGTTTAGTCTACACTTTTCAAGTTGTTCCTGATTTTGACTGAGATGAATGTAATGATTGTGAGTAAAGTATTTTTCTACCTTTTAAACTACTTTTGAGTACTTTGAGTCTTTTCTGCTAGAGTGTGGATGCTGGGGGCTGTGTGCTTGGGTAGATGGCCATTTAAACCTGAATGTTTGGAACCAATATGTTTTTTCAACATCTTTATCAACGACTTGGATGAGGGAATTAGGGGCATACTTACCAAATTTGCAGATGACACCAAATTAGGAGGAGAAGCTAATACCCTGGAGGACAGGATCAAAATTCAAGATGACCTGGATAAACTGGAGAGCTGGGCCAAAGCTAACAAAATGAAATTCAATATGGAGAAATGTAAGGTACTGCACTTAGGGCGAAAAAATGAAATGCATAGATATAGGATGGGGGAGACCTGGCTGAATGAGACTACGTGCGAAAGGGATCTAGGAGTCCTAGTAGACCACAAGTTGAACATGAGTCAACAGTGTGATGCAGCAGCTAAAAAGGCCAATGCAATTTTGGGCTGCATCAATAGAAGTATAGTGTCCAGATCAAGGGAAGTAATAGTTCCGCTCTATTCTGCCTTGGTCAGACCTCATTTAGAATACTGTGTCCAGTTCTGGGCACCACAATTCAAAAACGATATTGACAAATTGGAACGTGTCCAGAGGAGGGCGACTAAAATGGTGAAAAGTCTGGAAACCATGCCTTATGAGGAGAGACTTAGGGAGCTAGGTATGTTTAGCCTGGAAAAAAGACGGTTAAGAGGCGATATGATAGCCCTGTTTAAGTATTTGAAGGGGTGTCACGTTGAGGATGGAGCAGGCTTGTTTTCTGCTGCTCCAGAGATTGGACCATGGAGCAATGGATGCAAGCTCCAGGAACAGAGATTCCACCTCAACATTAGGAGGAACTTTTTGACAGTAAGAGCTGTTCGGCAGTGGAACGCACTCCCTCAGAGCATGGTGGGGTCTCCTTCCTTGGAAGTCTTTAAACAGAGGCTGGATGGACATCTGTCAGAGATGCTTTGATCATGATTTCCTGCGTGGCAGGGGGTTGGACTCGATGGCCCTCGTGGTCTCTTCCAACTCTGCAATTCTATGATTCTGTGCATGTATTTTAAACAGAAACTCTGCTGATGAGTGTGCTTTCATAAAGGGGAATAAAGTCAATAGTACTTTGGCACCTGTTTTCAAAAGTATCTCCAGTAAAGCACAGGGGTAACATTGATAATCCCCATTAATATTACACTTTATTGTACTGAACTGACCATGCTACTGCAGCATTAACAAAGCAAACCCTCCATACTAATTGGAATATTCCCAATATTCTTCTTAAGCTGTCTGATGTGGAAGGATGGCAATTTTGTTTCCCAGTATGCTAGGAACTGGTACCATACTTGTGTCCATTAGCTACTACTGCTTCTTTCTTTCCTAGAAGCTCTTCAGGGATCAGCAGCCAATGACTCACGGATTGGCATCAGTCCATAGACCACCACTTTGAGTAGCACTGCTCCTAAGTGATGCTTATTTACTCTGTGTCATATAACAGAAAAAAGCAGTGTAATAAGACTTTGACTTTATCACCTCAGTTTGAGCAGTAAAACAGAAACAGACTGAATTCAGACATTAATGCTGTGTAGTAGAATATTGTCCTGTACAACCAGAGCTCAATACGACTCTTAGGCCTGCCAACTTCAGGAGTATATTAACTGAAACTTGGCAGACAAGACACCCTGGTGGGACTTGCAGTCAGCCTTGAATGCCAAGTGTTTGAGAAATGAAATGGGAAGGGAATCCAGGGAAGCACTCAACAAAATCAACATGGAGAGCTTGAAGGAGAAAAGAAAAATAATAAACTAAATCAACACATTTCAAAATTGTTGAAATATGATTATATATGATTTAGTTGTCCTTGTGATGCGGGTGCAATTGAAACCATTGAGCATGTCTTCTTATATTGCCAATTCTATAGAGACATCCGTCACCAGCTGATTACCCCCCTTCTGGAGAAATACCCTGGACACCCCGACACCTTTTATATCTATAATCTTCTAAATAATCAGGTTCCTGAGGTTGTATTTAAGGTAGCAAAATTTTGCTATATTGTATGTAAACTGCGACCTCAAATGGTTAATGGGAACTAATGCAGGCAAGTTGTGTGTCTGTAAGACTGAGGCAGCTAACGATGGGACCAAGGAAGTCGCGTCAGCTGGCCCCAGGCACGTCTGAGCTTTAAGCTCTCTACGTCAAAGATTGCGATTGTAATTTCTCAGAATATGGCTGGAAATCACAGTTTTCTATCACGGCTTCGGTTTGATTATGCCGGACATATTTGGCTCTATATGAGGCACCAACTCAGTTATATTGTTGATATAACCTCTTCATTTGGCTATTGGGAAATAATAAAGTTAATCTGGTAAAGACTGAAGGGGAAGTATCGAATCTTAGGAGAAATGGATATCTCAATTTTTATTCTGAAGTGTGTACGATATTAATGTTTAATAACTGTGTTTAATAACTGTGTTTAGAAATTTTTAAATTTTTATTGCAATTGCTCTGTATTGGACTTATAATTTTGATTTTGCTGGTCAATGACCGAATAAATTTATACTACTACTATGATTTAGTATTAATAAAATTATTATGAAAAAGAAAATAACATTAGCCCTGAGAAGTGTTTGACAGTGGAATACACTGCCTTGTAGTGAGGTGGAGTCTCCTTCTTTGGAAGTTTTTAAACAGAGGCTGGATGGACATCTGTCGGGAATGATTTGATTGTGTGTTCCTGCATGGCAGGGGGTTGGACTAGATGGTCCTTGTGGTCTCTTCCAACTCTATGATTCAGTTTCAAAGGTTAATTTGTTGTAACAACTACAACAGAAGAGGACTTCTATCCCAGGCATATCTTCTTATGCCTGGAATTAGGAAGCAAAAAAAAAAAAAAAAGAAGTTTTAAGACATTAGCATTGAGGGCCTATTTGTTCAGAAATAACTCCTATTGAGTCCAAAGAGGTCATGCCCAGATAAGGAGGCACAGGACCAAAGTCTTATGCTGCAATCCTATCTGGAAGGAAGTTACACTGAATTCAATAGGTCTGGCTTCTCAGTAGATTTGTATAGAATGCATTGTTAAAACAGCATAAAGAACTTAGCTTGGAAAGAAAAATTTGTTTAAAAGAGGGTGGGAACTCTGCAGCACCACAGGGGCTTTTGTGCAGCCCCCAAACCTCCTCCTCCTCTTCCACTCCCCAATATGGAGATAAATTAAGAATCCCAGCTCTAGAAGGTCTACTCTCCACCAATTTATCCATGGCTGCCTACCTCTCACTTAGAATTAAGATATTAAAATCTAAAGTGAGGAAGACCAAAAAAGATCCTTCCCTGGATCTGGTGATCTCTATACTGAACAAGTGGCTTTGTTGTTCAGTGGGTTCAGTGTGGTAGTGTGACCAGCTGTCTTTGTTAAATGTTAAATTAAAAGAGACACAGCTGTAAAAAAATAAAAGCACTAAAAATTTATTATATGAAAACTGAGTTAAATATGAACTTCCTTGATTTCTCTTCACATTCTCCTATTCCTAACTGGCCTTCACTCTCTCCCTGACTGCCCTAACTCTATTTCCTCCTGCCTCGTCAACCCTTTCACAGACAAACCTCTAAGTTATATCCTTTTGCTCATAGCCACTGCTTTCACAGTATTCCATGAGTTGTGATTGGCTAGGTGTGTCAGCTTCTCACTTCACATACGGATTCTGGGTACAGTGCATAACTCATTTTCATATCAGCTCTGCAAGGTGAGGCTGTTGCATATGTCCCTTTTTCCAACATGGGATTAAACATACAGCAGGAGAAACAGGTTTTGATGGGCATGGTGGAGAATATATATTTTGCTGTCAAGTGCACAGATTAGGGAACTGGTACATCTAGTGGCTTCCTGTCTATGTATTTTATGTTATTGTGTGCTTTTAAGTCTTTTCCAACTTATGGTGAGGCTAAGGCACTTTTTTTTTGTCACGAATTGTTCAGAGTGGGTTTGCCTTTGCTTTCCTCTGAGGCTGAGAGAGTGTGACTTGACCAAGGTCACCCAGTAGGTTTCCATGGCAGAGCAGAGAGTCAAACCCTAGTCTCCAGAGTTGTAGTCCAACACTGAGACCACGACACCATGCTGGCTCTTGTCTATGTATTTTATAGGTGTATATTTTCACAATCAAAAAGCCCCACTATCACAAACAAGACGCACAGGATGAAACTTGGCAAAGTGGCGGGGTGGAGGGACATACTGCAAACTTTTATTCACAGGGATAAAGTTCCCCGTAAGTGTCCTCTCATGATAAAGCATAGTTAGTTTAGTTGTAGCACCCAGCTTGATGCATGCTTGTGGGAGTAAACTGACACCAACTTAAAGTCACAGGAGGCTGACAGAGGTCCTGACTATGTGTGCCATGCTTTACAGAAGACCCCCTCTTTCTGACATTCTCTGTACTTTGAGAGTGGGGTGCAAAAGACTGAAAAGGGTCTGTTCCTGCTATGGGAACAAATGGGAATATGATTTCTTCTCCCTTCAATTCAGCTTCCACTGGAAAAGCTTGAGATTAGTGTGTCTTCAATGCTTAGCTTTAGTCAAAGAATGTTTTTAGCAAGTACCTGGAGTACCTGTATAAAACAGTGGCTACTGTACTTAAAATGAACATTGTCTTCTCCCAGTCCTCTTCCTGGCCACCAATTCAGTTCAGCTACCTGCACGAAAACACTTTAACTGTGATATTTAAGATGTGAGAAATGATTGTTGCTGTGAAAAATACAATGGCTGAATAGGTGGTGAAGAGACAAACATCAATGTGTGCTTCCTGCTAAAAGTTGGTGCTACTTGTACTTTGGGCTTAGCAAAAGAGAAGAAGGAACCCCAGGACCTGGAAGTGACAATTCATCTACTGGGGGAACCTGCAGCCTTGTGGAAACTGTTGAACTCAAGTCCCTGCCAGCCTTAGCCATCCAGTCAATGGCAAGACATGATGGGAATGACAGTCCATCAGCAACTCAAGGACCAAAGGTTCCCCACTATCAATCAACCTCCTGGACAGAGCTGCAGAAACACCATCAAAAACATGTGAAGTCGAAGGCAAACCCCAACAGGGGTTCAAAGCATATAACCTCCACACACACACTCCTACCCAACCATTCTCTGAAGATGCCAGCCACAGATGCAGGCAAAACGTCAGAAAAAAACTATTCCAGAACATAGCCTCACAACCCGGAAAAAAACCAAGGAAAACCATCAAAAGCACTCATGGGAGTTGTCTAAATGGTCAAAATAACCTGCATGGAATTCGCTGGGAATTCTACCTGTCTAAATGGGATCCTGCACCACTCCACACTATTTGGAAGGAGGGGGGGGCAAAATGGCAAAAACAACACAGGAAAAGTCTTCGCTGCTTTTCTCATAGGTTTTTAAAAAAACAGTGACGGGGTGTACATTCCTGCTCATTAGGACAAGCGATTTGCTTTGAATTGCTTCCCCATATGAGAGGAAATGCAAAGTTGATTGGCAGGTGAGTGTGGGAGGTCGGGTTTGCTAACAGGGTAAAGGCCTGCTGCCGCCATGTTCAATTTTCACCTTAGGGAGCGATCGCTAAGGTGATAAATAGGGTGTTTGTTTGTTTTTGGTTTTTTTGTTCTGCTATCCTTTTAATTCGAAAGATTGTTCTATCACTTGAGTGCACCTTAATTTTTTTTTTAAAAAAAGTTTGGCGGCAGCAAAGTACTAACACGAGTAAATAACTTGTGGCCGCCATGTGGCACACAAGCTTCTGGGGGCTTCTGGGGCCAAAACCACTGTCAAGACAAGTCTCTGCTGTTGCAAAATGCCATTACTACAGGGTACTCTATCCCCCCCCCCTTGTATAGATGGGCCCCTGGACATAGGCCTGAGGTCTGCTCCCTGCCCTGCCAATCCATTCCATTTCACACCACTTCTTTCTCAAGTAGCACTGAGCAAATGGGAAGCACTGGCGTGTGGCTGGATATTTTGTAGTCTGATGGATTGGTCTGAGAATAGATTTTTGTACTCAAAATGCCATTTTTATTTCATCTATTCTCTTCTGCATCTTGTGACACATGAGTGAAAACAAACACCTCTAGCATTATAAGCTTTATAACATAAAGGAAGAGTCACAATACAAGAACCACACCCATATTTCAAGACAATGACCAGGCAAAAGTCTGCCTGATACTGCTAGAATTACTACTTCTGCTGCTACTACTACTATAATCATACACACAGTGCCATCCATGTGCATGGTAGAATCATAGAATCATAGAGTTGGAAGAGACCTTAAGGGACATCCAGTCCAACCCATCATGCAGGAATACACAATCAAATCATTCCTGACATATGGCCATCCAGCCTCTGTTTAAAAACCTCCAAAGGAGGAGACTCCACCACACTCCCAGGCAGTGTATTCCACTTCCGGACAGCTCTTACTGTCAGGAAATTCTTCCTAATGCTTAGGTGGAATCTCTTTTCCTGTAGTTTGAACCCACTGCTCTGTGTCCTAGTCTCTGGAGCAGCAGAAAACAAGCTTGTTCTATACTCAGTAGGACATCCCTTCAAATATTTAAGCATGGCTATCGTGTCACCTCTCAACGTTCTCTTCTCCAGACTAAACATACCCAGCTTCCTAAGCCGCTTCTCATAGGGCATGGCTTTCAGACCTCTCACCACCCTGGTCACCCTCCTCTGGGACATGTTCTAGCTTTTCAATATCCTTCTTGAATTGTGGTGCCCAGAACTGGACACAGTATTCCAGGCTGACCAAGCTTAAGGTACAAGCTTAAGATCTGCCACAGGGGAAACCCCACTGGTGGGAGGGATAAATAAGGAAAGAAATTATAGTAATCCATGCATAGGCTTGGTTAGAGGATTAGGCTGCATCTGCACTATCGAAACAATCCAGCTTGACACTGTTTTAACTGCCATGGCTCAATGCTATGGAATTCTGGGATTTGGAGTGTTGGGGGGTATTTAGCCTTCTCTGGTGACACAACAAACTATGAATCCCAGGATTCCATAGCACTGAACCATGGCAGTTAAAGTGATGTCAAACTGGATTATTTTTGCAGGGCATATGCAGCCTTACTTGCAAAAGAGCATGGAAAGAATGGGGTTAAGCAGTCACACACACCCTATGGAAATATAACATTGGATTTCAAAGGATCAGTGGCTAAAATTGAAATGGGAAGCTAATTCACAACTGAGGAGAAGTGGAAAGCCGGTCCACAATTAGAGAGGCATGTACAGCTTCTCAGCATTAACCACACTGGTCCTGGCCCTAAAGGGTTTATCAAACTGTATCCTGCATGCTGGGTATGATAGGAGCTGTAGTCCAAAACAACTGGACTACACCATGACTATTCTTCACCACGATTCCACAGCTCAGACCCAATCTAAGAGATTTTTCTGCTTGAGGCAAATATCAAGATGCCCCTCCCAGGTAGGGCAGCTGGCTGGACTTGTGGCCGCACCTTTCTTTGAGGAGGGTGAAAGTGCTCCATCTGCCAAAGCACCCAAAGATATCAAGCTAGTTTAAGGGAAGCAGAGGAAGCCAGGTGGCTTCCTGCCCCCCACCCTCAGCTCTGCCCCCCACAACACCTGAGGGTTGTCTATATGGTGAAAATACTCCTCACAGAAATCGATTGGAAAATGAGCTGTCTTAATGGGATCCTGCATTGTCTCACCGTATTGTGAAGGATGGGGGCCAAAAAGAGCAAAAAGTACACAAGAAAAACCTTTGCGGCTTTTCCTGACTTTTAAAAAAAGCCCTGTGTGGTGTGCGCATTCTCGCTTGTTAAGACAAGTGATTCAAAATGTCTCGCTTCCCCATACAAGAGGAAACCCAAACTGATTGGCCTGATGAACGTAGGGGGCGGAGCTGTGTTACAGGGTAAGCGCCTGCTGCCACCAGGTTGGATTTTCGCCTTAGCATGTGATCGCTAAAGCGATAAAATGGGAAATTTGCTAAAGCGATAAAATGGGGAACTTTCTCTCTCTCCCTCTCTCTTTTTTGGAAAGGTGAAATATCACTTGTGCATACCATAGAAATAGTTTTTTAAAAATAAGTTTGGGGGCAGCAGATTTAAAAACACAAGTAATTCACTCGCTGCCACCATCTTGATAAGGGGGCATGCGAAGTTTAGGGGGGCTGTAAAACCATTAAGAGAGGCCTCAGCTGCTGCCACTTGCTATTACTGTGGCGCAGTCCTTTCTCTTCCCCTGGGCTCTGTTCTGCACCTCAGGACAGCATTTGCCGCCTGAGGCTGTCACCTCACTCAGCCTGAGCCAGGGATGGGGGACCAGGTGGTGTTTCTGGGGCCCCCACAGAGTCCTTTGGGGGGCACCCTCTTGGACGGGGCACTTTTAAAGACACCCAGTCACTCCACCACAAGCAACACCCACCCCACTCAGCAAGGACATAACACGTTCACACGCTCACCTGCAGGCTGGGTGTGCGCGCGTGCAGACGAGGCTTTAACCTCCCCCGTTTCCCCCGCGCTAAAAGCAAAGGGGAAAAACAGGTCTGTGTTGATCAAGATTTGTGTGTGTGTGTGTGTGTGGGAGAGGCTAGGGTAGGGCCTCCTCAGAAGCCGTCCCCCTGCAAAACCGGGCTGCCAACAGCTCACGAAGCAGCCTTCCCGCGGCTGAAGCTGGTTTTGCTGGGAACGCGGCGGCCGGGCATGGCTCTTGCGGGCCCTCTGCAGTGGCAGCACGTGTGGGGGGATTGGAGGGATTTTGCGGGGAGGCTGAGGAGGATCCCAAAAGCCACATGTGGGCCTCCCCCCCCCCGCGGCGTAATAGGAGGGCACATCCTCTCCAGGGTCACGAGAAACTGCCGAGTTTCAATGCTCAGGCCTCCATGCAGGCAAATGTCTCTTTGCATGGCTAATTTGCATTGCAAGGAGTACCAGGGCAGCAAAACACCCGCGTTTCCACATCTCTTCTTCTCACAGCAGGGTTGGAGGGTGAGGGGGAGCTACATGCCCGGCGCTGCCTTTAGTGCCGAGCAAGTTAGCGGTATGCAATTGCGACCCCTCCTGGCCAGAAAAGAGAATGGCTGCTCCATTGCCCCAAGACACCTTCAGTCAAGCTGTGGTTGAACTGGAACAGTGGTTCTTAACCTTCCCTTTACCGGGGACCCCCTTTAAATATCTTTTGTTGATGTGGACCCCCAAGACTTAACTCGAGATTTAAAACAACAACAACAACACAACTACACTACAGAATCATAGGAAGAGACCACAAGGGCCAGCCAGTCCAACCTCCTGCCGTGCAGGAATACACAAACAAAGCATTCCTGACAGATGGCCATCCAGCCTCTGTTTAAGGACCTCCAAGGAAGGAGACCCCACCTCACTCCGAGGGAGTGTGTTCCACTGCTGAACAGCTCTTACTGTCAAAAAGTTCCTCCTCATGTTGAGGTGGAATCTCTGTTCCTGGAGCTTGCATCCATTGCTCCGTGTTCTAGTCTCTGGAGCAGCAGAAAACAAGCCTGCTTGTTTTCATTCAGCCTTCCCTCAGAGGTAAGGGAGGGGAGGGAAGACTGTTCTCCTGCTTCTTCTTGCAAGTTTGTGGCTGGAGCAGAGTGAATGGCGATGCGCAGGCTGAGCCAGCCAGCCAACCTTTGCCCAGGATTCTGTCATGTTGGCACTCCACTGCAGGGAGGAGGTGGGTCAAGCAGCCTTCAAGGCTTTGCAGACCCTCTGTGGGAGTCCCTGGACCCCAGATTAAGAACCACTGAACTGGAGGGATTCTGCTTAAGATAGCTTGATTTTTGGATTGTGCTAAACTTCCCTTTCTCTTATTTAGAAAAACAGTATTACAAAACTCTTACTAAAATTGTAAAGAGCAATCTTAAAAATAAAAAACCCAGCTTAAATCAAAACAATAACAATGTCTACCAGATACAAGAAAGCAATTTTACAAGCTGAAAGGTTTTCACACACCAGCAGAAATGTCTTGATTTATTCAACAAAAATAAAGCCAAAATGGAGAAGCCATGTGTGGAAAAACTAAGTACACCCTTACTGTTTACATAGGAATTAAGATGCTAAGTAGAGATAGGAGCTGCTAATCAAATGCCCTTGATTAAATGATCATCAGCAAGTGTGACCACCTCTATAAAAGCCAAAGTTTTAGCAGTTTGCTGGCCTGGAGCATTCAGGTGGGTGTTAACACAATGCCAAAGAGGAAAGACATCAGCAATGATCATAGAGAAGCAATCGTTTCTTCCCATCAATCTGGGAAGGGTTATAAGGCCATTTCCAAACAATTTAAAATCCATCATTCTTCAGTGAGAAAGATTATTCAAAAGTGAAAAACATTCACAAATGATTTTAAAAATTCAGTTTCCATTAGACCCCAAACTTTACCTACTGAACATGACATCTGTTTTAACTGAAAAAGATGAAAGAAAACATCGGAGAGTAATTTTATACATGACCATGGCAGCAAGAATAATTTGGCACCAACTATAGATGGTTGGATTTTAACATTGATTGATATGAAAGAACTCAATATTTTGATGCATATGTTAAACAAAAAAAAATACACAGATAAAGTTAAAATGGACTGGCTCCCAATAACAACATTTTAGGAAGAGAAATGGAGAATGGGGCGAGATATTTTACTTGAATAATCACTGAAGAGTCAAACACAACAGAGCCATGTCAGACACAAATAGCGTTGGATAACAAATGCGATAAGACAGTTGGGTTTAATTATTAAATTTAAGTTTAGAATTTTAAAAATAGGTATAAGCACCATTGAAAAAATTAAAAATAATGTAATTGAAATGAAGTTGAAAGATCAAAACCGCATAAAATTCTTACAAGATGGTATTACATGGGAAGTCAAGTAGAACAGAAGTTAATCAAAATAATATGTACATTGTTTGCACAATTTTGTTTATTTATCTTCTATTGTTTATTTCACTTTATTTTTATTATTTTGCTATTGCTTCACTATAATCCGCACACACACGTATATATATATATATATATATATATATATATATGAAAACATTCAAGACAGTTGCCAATCTGTCCAGGAGTGGATGTCCCAGCAAAGCGATGCTCAAAGAAACTGCTCTACAGGCCTCAGTTAGCATATTAAATGTTAAAGTTCATGACAGTACAAACAGAAAAAGACTGAACAAGTATGGTTTGTTTGGAAGTATTGCCAGGAGAAAGCCAATTCTCTCTAAAAAGAACATGGCAGCACGGCTTAGGTTTGCAAAGTTGCATCTGAACAAAGCACAAGACTTCTGGAACAATGTCCTTTGGACAGATGAGACCAAAGTGGAGAGATTTGGCACATAATGCACAGTACATAGGAATGGCGAAAACCAAACACAACATATCAGCAGAAACACCTCATACCAAATGTCAAGAACGGTGGTGGAGGGGTGATGATTTGGGCTTGTTTTTCAGCCACAGAACCTGGGAACCTTGCAGTCATAGAGTCAAATGTGAGGCCATCTGTCCAACAGCTAAAGCTTGGCTGAAATTGTGTCATGCAACAGGACAATGATCCCAAGCACACCAGCAAATCTACAACAGAATGGCTGAAAAAGAAAAGTAGCAAGGTGTTGCAGTGGCCCAGTCAAAGTCCAGACCTTAACCTGATTGAAATGCTGTGGCAGGACCTTAAGAGAGCTGTGCGTAAACAAATGCCTACAAACCTTAATGAACTGAAGCAACGTTATAAAGAAGAGCGGGCCAAAATTCCTCCACAATGATGTGAGAGACTGATAAAGTCATACAGAAAACGATTACTTCAATTTATTGCTGCTAAAGGTAGTTCTACAATCTATTGAATCATAAGGTGTACATAGTTTTCACACATGGCTTCTCCATTTTGGCTTTATTTTTGTTGACTAAATCAAGACACAGTATAATATGTCATGTGTTGTTGTTCATCTGAGATTGTATTTATCTAATTTTAAGACTTGCTAAGGAACAGATGATTGTTATTATGTCCTGATATGTAAAACCATAGAATTCAAAGAGGGTATACTTTGTGAAGTCTAAGGTTTTCACAGCCAGCATCCATAGGTTTTCCGTGGTTTTTTTCCAGGCTATGAAGCCATTTTTTGGAAGAGTTTATTCCTGACATTTCGCCGCATCTGTGGCTGGCATCTTCAGAAAATGGTTGGATAGGAGTGTGGGAGGGGGGTTATATACTGTGAGTCCCTGTTGGAGAGGATATGTAAATTTGTGTATTTGAATGGCTAATTCCTGGGGGGAAAGATATGCAAGGAGGATTAGTGTCTGGTTTATGGCTAATATTGTGGCTGCACCCAGATGTAATCAGTTTCACTAAGGTGTGGCAGGGGTGGGTAACTGCAGCAATTCCAAGGTCCCCTTTTCTGTCCCTGCAAGCTTCCAAATGCCAAACAAAACAAAATAATACCAGAAATGCCAGGAAATCCACTTCTGCTTTTTTATGCTCAATGGTACTAGAGACGTCTGTAGCCAGCTTCTCCTAGAAGCTTCGAACAGGAGCAATTCACCCCCTTTTTTTGGTGCAGAAAAAGGCCCATCTAGGGAATGGGGTGGGGGGAGGGCTGCAAATACAGTCTTGGCAGGCTGCATGGGACCCCAGGTATTTTAAAGGAACTCTAACATACTTGATTAGAAAGGGCCATTTTAACCAGTGTCATTAAACAGAATGTTAAGTCTGCTGAAAGTTCCCCTTTTATAAAACTAACATAATTACAAAAGCTCTAAAGTCTAATAGCAATAGCCATTCCACTGGTGCAGAGCCCCCCCCCCCGATGGTTCCCAAAATGGGCCATGTTGGCTGAGGTATTCTGGGAGCTATCATCCCAAAAAGTAACATTTCCAGGTTCTGTATTGTGTTAGCATTCACTCTGGTTCAATAGGCTTCTAACTGTACATATGTGTGAGTACTAGCCAACTGCTTAGTTCTCAAAGGCCCCAAATATGTTTCTGCTGTCAAAGCATCATTCCGAGAAATCCTTCTATCCTTGAACAAATGTTTTACTTGGGAGGCACCTACTGCCCATCCCAGACCTTGCTGAAATCCATATGCAAACATCTCCTCCCTCTCCCTGTGACTGGACAGCCTTCTTTTCCAGAAACATTACATTACATGCCTTTGTCAACAATGTCTCTTCTTGCAGAGAACAGTATCCATTTCATTCTAACATTACAGCAGGGTAGCACTGAAAGGAAACAGATGTTCCCCTGTCTTAAACAAGGACATTGGCCTTGGATAACCTGTGTCTTCATGGCAGGGCATTTTTTTTTTTTTTGCTTCCTGGTGCACCTATTTTGTGATTGTTTGTGTAAATACAAGCTCCAGCTTCAGCAAGCAAGCACCCTACAAGTATGCACAGAATCAGAGCCAAAGTAATGAACAGCTACTTCATCCTCTTGTCTCACAGCTGTGTTTCAAAAAGCAAACAGAAGATTCAGTTTGTATCTGAATCTATAACGCAGCAAATTTATGATCTCTTCCAACCCAATTTATGTGACCAATGAGGGTAGATGCCAAGACTTGCCAAGGCCTGAAGCTACAGCAGAGAATGACTAGAATTAACGCTGTTGTTATTACTGCAAATGTTCAAGAGAAGAGCCTTAGCATTACATAACCCATTCCTACTGCACATGACCAGCTTCCTGCTAATGTGAAGTTGATATCTTTTCTGCTTTCCCTCCATAATTGCCATCATGAAGAAATGTAGACAGGAAGAAACTACACTGCTGTTTTTCACCTTCCCTGTCACCTTATTTCACTGCTAGTTTGCTTGCTTAATTCCAGTGCAGTTGAAGCCATAGGAGCATGACCAGTAAAAACAGAGAAAGAGAAAACTGGCAACCCCAAGACTGTATTATTGCTACTATCACACCAGCACTTTTTCCCTTAGAATGTGTCTCACTGTTTTTATATTATTTGGCGTGGAGCCTAAGCTTTTGCTCCAGGGAGAGAAGGTGCTTTAGCTCAGAGAGGGTTTTTTCCATGAGCTTTTTTCTCTCACCACAAATGCAGTGAAACTTGGATTCCAAGTTTTTCTGGGTCTTTCTTGATGGAAGGCTCCTAGTACTACCACTCAAAAGCATTTGTGTAGCTATTCTATTTCCCCCTCCTTTCTGGATTTTTGGTGGCAAGTAAAAAAAATGGATGTAACAAAAGGAAAATATTGGAGAGTCAATAAAACCTAAGTCCTCTGTAAAATTCCATGAACCAGGCAGGGTGCCTTGTCAGGAAATGCCTTGTATTTACATCAGCTATGTGAGTTTTACAGCTTGGAAAAGTTGTTACTATGGTGGTGGTAGTAGTGGTGGATTCTCCATGTCCATGCTGGCATGGGGATTCTGGGAACTGTAGTTCTGGTGAATTTAGGCTGAGTGCTAATGAGGAGCCCAAGAGATTGTGTATGTGGCTGAGCTGCAACTTAAACTTCTAGCCTTTGTTTAAAATTCACCAGCATGTTCTGCATGTGCCATCTTCCACATATAACCTTGGAACAGCAAACTAGTGTCCGGGCAATGTCTTTGCACCTGTTTGGGGCTTGGCCTTGTGCCTCTCCCATAGGCTGATCCTACGTATGCTTACTCTAAGTCAGTTTGATTACCTCAATACTGCAGTCTTGAGAGGGTGCATTAACACCACAGTTCCCTGCCAATTTTCATATTAGCTGCATGGATAGAGAAACTGAACAAGTATACCCCTCAAGCTATTCCTTTTGTTCAACTGTTAAAGCAGGAGTGGGCAAAGTGCAGTCCATGGGCCATGTGCAGCCCCCATGGCCATTTTGTGACCCCCTGGGTCAAAAATGGGTGTGTGTGTGCAAAAGGATTTACTCCAGAATTCCTCCAAATGGTGTATAGGGCATTTCAAGCATGTCTGGAGGCCCCCTGAGCCCCCTTGGGGATCAAAAACAATTTTTGCAATTTTTTTTTCAAATTCCCCCAATGGTCCAAAATGTCCACTAGGGGGCATGGGGTGGCTTTTGGGTGTGGATAATTTAAGCCCAGGAGGGGCTTTTTTTTTTTTTTTTTGAAACCCCAAACATGTTGAAAATGCCTCCGTACCCCCAATAGGTCTGGGGGCAATTTTTTTGCGGGAGTGGGTATGGCTTTCCAAGGTCTCCTAGGAGGCTAATGTGGCCCCTTAGCCTTCTAAAGTTGCCCTGTGTTAAAGGGACAAGAGTCCTGCAGGAAAGGCAGGGGAAACCCTTAACAATCAAGCCCTTTTGAAACCTGCAATTTTGGTTGGTCAACCATTAAATATATTGTAACACAGTATATTGTAATACTGTATACTGCAGCCTCCTTTTTTGTGGGAAAGATATAAGAAACCTTTTTATGGTTTACCTAGTGAGCATAGATTCAGTTCCTTGGCTGGACTTGGTGCTGCTTTACCTGTTATTAGCTTTGTCTGTAGAACACAATTTAGCCACCAGAGTGAGCTAGAGGACCATCTTTCTACCCTTTCAAGTCTTTTAGAAACCAGAAATGAACTATTTAAAATGGTGGACTGTAGTATTCATTCTGATGAAACTTATCAATATAGGCTTTGGAGATTTCAGGCTCATAGGCTGTATCCCTGTATTTCACATATGCAATACTTCTTTAATTACTTGGCTTCAGATTGGTTTAGGACTATGCAGAGAGTGCTTTTTAACCCTCTGGTACTCAATTTCAGTTAACAGCCATAGAATCAAGCTCTGCAATAAAATCTGACAATGGGTTTAAAAACCACTTGTAGATTCCACCACCACTCAACACACAGCAGGTGCCATCTCCCTGCAACAGGACAAGTTGTTTGTTTATATGCCTGCAAACCTATTTACGTAGGATCTAGCCCCACTTAACCACTTGCTTACTTCCAAGTAATCTTGCAGATGATTAAACTCCCTGCATTTCAGGCCCACAAAGTACCTCTCTGCTACTTAATGAGTGCTACTTAGCATGTTTACACCTGATTGGATAATGGTGCACATGTGTGGACAGGAAGTGCATAAATGGAAGCATGGAGAAGTTCCTCTTTTTTTCAGCCCCCCCCCCCCATGAGGTGCCCTTAAAGAGAGGGAGGGGGGAAACAAGCAAGCAAAGGGAGTCAGGTCTTCCAAAGTACACCATGTGTTGTCTAGGAGGAGAGCAGAGTAACTGCTGAGACGGGTACATTTAATGACAGCTCCTGGCAAAACTTTACAATGAAATTGCTCTTTCCTTTATTATTGTTTCCTTTTTTGCTTTTTGCTTTTTTGTTGGGGAAGGACAGTACTAGTCAAGTTCCCAGGGTTTTACTGACCCCAAATCTAGATGGAATAAAAGGTGAGAAACAGGTGAGTGTTGCCCTGAGTCAAAACATACTTTTCCCCATGAAGAGTGGGGGGAGTTATAGAAATGCCCCACTCTCCAGCATTGTCCCATGTGCCACTGGCATGGATGTTCATGTAAGTTAGATACATTTGCCAGTCTCTCTGTAAACCCAGCACTTCTTTCAAAGTTATGGTGAATAACTGACAATCACTTAACACAAGGTGAATTTTTGGTGTAACTAGGATTAGAAAAAGGAGCTCCTTGTATCTGAGTAAGTGGATGCATCTTTTCTCTGAATATAATAACATGACTTACTCCTTTGATTTTCTTTACAGCCAAATATATATCTTGAAAAATCTCAGGAACTCAAACCAGGTAAGCTTTTAAATCTATGGAAGTCTCAAACAGCAAGTTGGTTCATTCATGTGTTCAGTAGCACATGAACACATGTGTACAGCTCAGTTTATTGCACAACAACCTATCAAATACTGTACACCAAAACCTCATGTACGTGTGCTTTGAACTTCCTTAAGTGTGGTTGGGACTTGTGAGCATTAGATCCCAAGCTTGGAAAATTACTTTCAAGAAGGAAATTGTTATACTGCTAAGACTCTAAAACTAGTTACCAAGATTCATTTTTTTTTTAAAAAAATCCCCTGCTTCCCTCTATATCTTGAAAGTAACTAGAGCAGTTACTTTTAGTTACTTTTAAAAATCTCAATAGTGCAAGCCACTGGCCTGGGATATAAAACACTCTTTCTTCTCATCCCCTTTGTGGTTGTCTCTGTTGGATCCCAAGGGAGTATGGAAGTAAGAAGAAAAGAGACTACTGTGTAGCTCCCATATAGGCACCTTTTCACACTGTACAGCTATAGCACTGTGATTCCACTTTAACTCCTATGGTCTCATCCTGTGGAATCCTAGGATTTATAGTTTGATGAGCTCTATGGCTGAAAATTGAATATCTCTACCTAAACTGCCAATCCCAGGATTCCATGGGATGTTGCCATGTCAGTTAATGTGGAATGACAGCACTATAATTGTGCAGTGTGAAAGGGCCCCACCCAAGGCTACAGAACTATAATTACTAGAGCATAGGTACTTTTCCTTCAGCAGTGAGGTGTGGAGGGCTGCCGCCATGCAAAGAGCTTATGATTAGTGTGTGATTCTACCCGTGTTGTTCCCTTCTGATTAAGCCCTTGAGCTGGGTTCTCGTGAAATACGGAAAGAGAATTGCTAGAGCAATTTCCACTCTTTGGGTTAAACCAGTTGAAAGAGTCTGTTTTCTTGCCATGAGTTCCTAGCTGTGCAAATTGTGATGTGTGTAGTTGAGGAGGGGCTTTGAAGAAGGTTCAGATTGGCAGGGAGATGAGGATGGTGGCTAAAGCAGAACTTCTTTGGAATCCACATCAATACTGCAAAGACTTTCAGGGGTCTGGCTCAGTGTCCTGAAGCTGAAAGCAAAGCTGTAAGAAGAGAAAGTTGAGCATGGCAAGATCTTCAGTAGCAGCTAGATCACTCAATAGAAAGCTTGTGTTTGCTCTACACTTACTTCTAAAGATGTGGGGTATAGCTTGTTTGCTGGATGGTTGAAAATATTTTATACCCTGTCTTTCAGCCAAAAACATTCCAAGAGCAGCTTACCAATAATTAATTTGACAGCTTGATATAATATAGTTGTTCTTGTGCTCTTGTCAGCATACTTGATTACAATAAACAGGACAGGGAATATGAGCTCAGTGTTCACAACAGTGTGGTTTGTCCATGTAGCACAGTCACTGGTCAGTATTAGTCACATTACAACAGTGTTCCAGTATGGCTAGAGCCACAACAATAGCTCTGAGCCAATGAGGAAGAACTGGTGCTATCAGCTTTTGATATGCAGATTCACCTGTTGAGGTTCATTCTTAATTCTGGATAATGTAAAATTTTGTTTTAGCATTGGGCATGTTTTTCTTAGGCATGTTTTTTCTAACCCTAGTAAATGTTTTCTCTAACCCTAGTAACTGGCAAATTACCTTTGCCACCACTAAAATAATCAGCTACCCTCAGACATGTCCCCCCTCCACCCCAGTCTGAATTGTTTCTGAAATAATCAGGCAAAATTGGACCACAAAGATCCAAAATTCCTTCTCATGAATTCTTTCTCAGGAACTACCAATCTGAAGTGAACTAAATGATCATTCACAAAAATATACAAGCAGCCATTTTAGCTGAACCCTCCTAAGAATAACTAAGGCTGCACTTTCCATATTACGTAAATTTACCTAGGAGTAAGCAACACTGAACAAATGGAGGAAATTTCTAAGTACACATTGTGCTTGTAAGAGTGACCATAGTTAAGACTGATTAAGTGATAATAGATGGTCGAAGTAATTTTCCCTCTCTGTGACTGTGCCCTCAAATAACACGATAGCAGTTGTGATGGCCTGACTGGAGATTTCAAATCATATTAGGAGGCAGACTGTCCTGCTCTTGTGACCATTAGAAACATCTATATTAGATGTTTCCCCATGCCAAGGGCAGGATTACCTCCTAGGGCTTTATCACACCAGGCTTTTCTCCTACTACAATAACTTTGCTCTAAAAACACTATTCAATTAGGATTGCTCTCTTTCCTTTTGCACCTTGGGAACCTTTCCACAACTGCAACCTTAATTTGTGCTACAAGATTACCACACACAGCATTTGGGACTGCCTACCAGTACTACCCACTACCTCCTCTTATCCCCTCCTCTTTTCCTAGCTTAGCAAGTTCTCTCTCTCTCTCTCCCCCTCTCTGGGCTAATGCCCCAGAGGACAGTATCAGAATTAATAGAATCATAGTATCATAGAGTTGGAAGAGACCACAAGGGCCATCCAGTCCAACCCCCTGCCATGCAGGAAATCACGATCAAATCAAATTCAAAATGACCTCAACAGATTAGAAAGCTGGGCCAATATTAACAAAATGAATTTCAACAGGGAGAAATGTAGGCTACTACGCTTGGGCAGTAAAAATGAAATGCACAGATACAGGATGGGTGGTCCCTGGCTTGATGGCAGTACATGCGAAAGAGATCTAGGAGTCTTAGTAGACCACAAGCTGAACATGAACCAGCAATGTGATGTGGCAGCTAAAAAAGCCAATGCAATGCTAGGCTGCATCAATAGGAATATAGTGTCTAGATCAAGGGATGTAAGAGTACCACTCTATTCTGCTTTGGTCAGACCTCACCTGGAATATTGTGTCCACCACAGTTCAAGAGGGATATTGAGAAGCTGGAACGCATCCAGAGCAGGGCGACCAAAATGGTTAAAGGTCTGGAAGCCCTGTCCTATGAGGAGCAGCTTAGGGAGCTGGGTATGTTTAGCCTGGGGAAGAGAAGGTTAAAAGGTGACATGATAGCCATGTTTAAATATTTGAAGGGATGTCATACTGAGAATGGAGCAAGCTTGTTTTCTGTTGCTCCAGAGACTAGGACACGGAGCAGTGGGTTCAAACTACAGGAAAAGAGATTTCACCTAAACAGTAGAAAGAACTTCCTGACAGTAAGTGCTGTTTGGCAGTGGAATGCACTGCCTCATAGTGTGGTGAAGTCTCCTTCTTTGGAGGTTTTTAAACAGAGGCTGGATGGCTATCTGTCATGAATGCTTTGATTGTGTATTCCTACATGGCAGGGGGTTGGACTGGATGGCCCTTGTGGTCTCTTCCAACTGTATGATTTTGTGACTGCACTGTTAGAAGGGAAGAGTTGTTCTGTTTCTAACATTTCTCTTTCCAGGTGGTAAACATAACTAATAATCAGACTTAACTAATCACTGGCAGATGAAAGCCAACAGCTACTGTCTGATTCTGGCTTCTCTGACAAGCCCCAGTTTGGGGGGGGGGGAGAGATGATGGCAAAGAGAGAAGTTTTTTTCTCAGGTACTTTGCCGATTGAAGGGAAATCAAATTGAAACGTCCACCCTTCTCTCCTGATCACTGAAGATGGACTGATGTTTCCCACCTAAGCCACACCCAAAGCATGCCCACTGACCACTCAAAATTAGGATAAAGTGAAATTGAAGTTTTGCACTAGAGATCGTAGCACAACAGAAGCAGTCAAGGAGGTCGTTAATGGATTTTTTGTGTTAATAAAAAGAAACACTTTCCAAATGGTCTCTTATGGGAGAACAACAGAAGAGAAATGACATCATGTGATAAGCCACAAACAAAGATTGTATTATCCTAATGTAATTGTGATTTACCTTCCTCATGTGATAAAGACCTAGAGAAGAGAGAGGGAAAGGGGAGCTTTTTTAGGAACTATTTTTATTTTGTGTGCTGTAGAAAATTCTGAAGAAGAACGGCCTATTATATCATTGTGACTCAGAGTGATTCTTTAGTGAATAGTATCTGCAAAATGTATTCCCTTTTTTTTTTTTTTTTTGTAATTTTTATTTGCATATGATCTGGAGCTAGTCTTCCTTAGTACTGTATTTAGGTCTTTAGGACATTGATGGTTCTGATCTGAATCACAGAATTGGAAGAGCTGTCTTGTCCAGCCTCTGTCAGTGCCCAATCCACAGCTCAAGAATTCAACCTCCACTTTAAAAACTGTAAGACGGAGAATCCACTGCTCTCCAAGATAGTCCTTCAAATGGCTTTGTTGTGTGTGATACAGGCAGAAAAGTGCATTGTAGGTGAATATGCATAAGCCATTAGTCTCTCTAAAATTTAAAATTCTTTTTTTTTTGTTCTGTAGTCATAATGACAGCATGATTAACACAGTTGGTTTTTAACTCTGATAAATCCCAAACACTAATAAAAGAGAACCAAATGTGGGAATATTTGGTATCTATATCAAGCATAGGGCAGCATAGCCAGTGCAATATGAGCTTGTGGTTGGAAACAGTAATCATTTTACATGCATTGATGCCTCTTTTCTATCAACACCAAAGGGATTGCAAGGAAAGTCTGAATAACAGAGGCTATATATTATGAAGGAAACCAAATATAGGAACTTAATAATAATAATAATAATAATAATAATAAAATTTATTTATACCCCACCCCTCTGTTAAAACAATCGGGGCGGCTTACAAAATTTAAAATACAATACAAATAAAATCCCTACAACACCCCCACTCCCACCCTCCCCCATAAAAAACATTAAACAAATATAAATTAAAAACAACTAATCTAAAATTACATTTAAAACTATAAATACAATAAAATATAATAAATGGCCAGCAGGCTAGAAGAGGCCAGGATCCCCTGAGGCCGGGATCTAATTAGGAAAGGCCTGCCGAAAGAGATCCGTCTTTAGTGCTTTTTTAAAGCCACTCAGGCTTGTTATCTGACGGATCTCATTCGGCAGGTCATTCCACAATTTGGGGGCGATTACCGAAAAGGCCCTCTGGGAGGTTGCAGACAGCCTAGATTTTTGTGGCTGAAGCAAATTCCTCCCAGAGGACCGGAGTGCGCGGGGAGGATTGTATGGGAGGAGCCGGTTCCGGAGATAACTTGGAACTTCCCTTTTTAAAAAACATAAGTCACATATTTGCATAACCTCAAGAACCCTTGATCGGTCATTGCTGGGTCAAATCCCAATAGTATATGTAGTATATATAAAGCTGGGATTTTTTATTTTAGTTTTTTTCCCCAATACATGTTGCTTTACATTTATTTTTGTGGAAATTTCATTTATCTTTGTAATACCCATTCCCCCAGTTTAGAGAGATCCTCTTGGAATTCTTTACAATCTGTTTTTATTCTCTCAACTCTAAATATGTAGTTTCACCTGCAAGTGTGGCCACCTCATTATATACCCTCAAGCTTGGAAGATAGGTGTGATCAGCATTCTCTTTTGAGAATATTCTGTCTGCAGTCCTATATATTCTGATATCTTTCCACACCTTTTGCTCTTAATGTAGTATACTGGAGGGGCAGGTGTGTTGGGAGACCTTATAGGCACATTTGCATTCACGTAATAAGGTCTAATTTTTTTGCTTTGATTGAAATATCTTTTTTAAAATTTACTCAATTTTGTAAGATTTCATTTATTATTTTGTCTTTGCTTTTTCATGGTAATCAGATTGTTACATGTTTCAGGTATTATGACTATTAATAATATTATTAAAAGCAGTGTTCTCTGTTTTCATTGCTTTGTAAAAATGTACCTACAAACAAGCACAATTCATACCAACCTGCCTACCAGTGCTGAGCCCTACAGCTTAAAAACAGTTCCAGAGTCCCTGCCCTCACTGGTCTAGAAATCTGCTGAAGCTACTTCAGTTCATACAAGGTTGCACGTGCACTCCTCTTCTAGTGTGAATGGGCATGTGTTCGGATCCCTCTCCTTTTCTTTTCTTTTTTCTTTTTGTGGCAGGAGCTTGTAGTTCAGTTAAACTATATTTCAGTCATTTGTACTTCAATCAACTCAGGAACCAAGTCATCCTAAATCTTGCCTCTGCTGTGATCCGAGTTAACTGATCAGCCTCTTAGCCTCAAACCCCCATCGGCTGTACTGAAATAGTATATGTGAAGTGCTTCTTAATGTTTGAGTGCAAGAAATAAATGCTAGGTATTATTGTCCTGCCTCTTTTTCATCATCATTAAAATCTTTTAGATCATGATAAATATGTTCAGCATCACCCATCTTATCCAGATACCTTGTTAAGTCTTGCTTCTTGACCACTCCTTGTAAAAGAAAGTAAACCTGGAGGCCTCACAATATTTTCTCAAGGACACCTCCCCCCCCCCCCTTTTCAGGCACATTCAGTTTATGGATCTTCTATGACCGGAAACCATCATCTGACATGTTTGGGGGCCCTGGTTGTGGGCTGATAAGGCAAGATCCAGCAGGCATGCTGAAATGAAACAACTCTAGGTCTGGGTGATGCTGGAAGAGAGACTACTTTGGAACCTTATACATACCACAAAGTTAGAAGAAAGACAGGACTAAATGTGATAAAGATACATCAGTCCATCTTGGAAGCCATTAACAGATGTACCTGGATTTCCTTTGACTAACCACTGTTCTCCTCTTCCTTATCATCTTTCCTGTTAATTATAGCAATAGCTATAGCTATGTAAAAGTGAAGACTGGGGATCCTTCTTTAAAATCATGTTTTAAACAAGACTGTCTTAAAAGTGAGAAAGGAGGAGATACAGATTGCATATTCTATGTCATTTCCTCTGTCAGACAAGTCAGCTGAGCCAGTTTGTAATGTCAATAGTACCGACAAAAACTCATACAAGATAAACAGAACAGTTTCCTCTCGTGGGAGGAAGGATGGATAGGCGGCCAAGAAGCTGTGTAGACAGGCTGTTCTTACTAGATATGTGCAACGTCATCCACTTATCAAATAAAGAAACAAAGAAAATATTCAGTCCTGATAACTTCTGTCATCTTCTTGTCTTCCAGTGCTAGACCCCCCATGGATATCCATGTACCTCCCTGTGAGAAACTGCCACAAAGCTGAGAAAGAAATATGGGGAATTTTCTCCCCCCCTCTCAAGTATCTGAATGGCTTTGAAGGAAACATTTGGTGCAACTGAACTGTTTGGGCAGGTTCTAGAAAGCACATCATTATTTATATTGAAGGCTGTAAAAGTGATGGCTGTGAAAAAAATGAGAACAAGATTTTCTTCCATGGAGTTTCTTCATCTGCAGAGAACATGGCAGTCTATGCCTGCTGGGGAAAAGAGATGCATGCTTTGCTACTTATGCAAAAGGTGTCAATGTGGTCTTCCTGATGAGGCATCCCACTAATCCTAGAAAAGAAGGGTTTGTGGGCAAGTACTATATATTCAAGCATCAAGATACTAGGTGTCCACCCAAGGCTGTCATTGACTCTGAAATGCCTGCTCCAGAACCATCCCCTGGAACTATAAACACCATTCCTCAATCTAATAATGAATCACAGTTATTTACACACAACAATGCAAGCTCTAGAATCTTTGCAAATTACAGGATTAACAAAGCAATGGAACTTAATGAATTATTGCAAGCAAGCAGACAAAATGCAAGTGTTGTAGCTTTTATGGGCTTCTTCAAGAAAACAGGAAATCTCACTATGCCATCCACATCTTCATATGGGCATGAAAAGTCTTCTGTGATCTGGAGAATGAGTGCTGAAGAAATCCCAGTGGATCCCAGTGAGTCTACTATTCCTTCCAGTGTTGCCTCTTCTGACGTTCCTTATTTTGAGTTATCACCCCTAAAAGAATCTTACAGCTCTTCAGAAGGAACAGAATTTCCAAGCGGAATGCTAATTTCTACTCTGTGGTCCTTTGTAGAGGATCATCTGTGGATGAGCTGCAAATCAACACAGCTGAGGCTGAGAACCAGTTACCAGGAGCAATCTAGTGTGGGCATTTCCCTGAATCTAGCTTCCAAGACACCAAGTGGATCAGACAAGATTGGCTTAAAAATGCAAAGCAGCCACCTTCTGGATTTAGCTACCCAAAGTGGGTTGTCTCCCTCTACAGGCATAACCATAACAGCTCATTTAATTACTGCAGGACTAGGGCTTTCCCATATTGTCACTTTCTCAAAGACAGCAAACACTCTTTTTTCTCCTGCTGTGGACCTAGAGCCTTCACCCTTTCACAGGACTAGAGTAGGTCATTCGCTTCCTGTTCCAGACCCAGAGTCAGTCCTCTCAGATAAGGAATGTATCCTCTCCCCATCTATGACACCAACATATCCTTTTCCATCTGCAGGATCGTACCAAACCCTTTTTGCATGTGTTATGCTCCAGACACCCAGGGGCCGTTTACACGATGAAAATGTCCTGGGAAGAATTCGTGTTGATCCCTGGCAGTTTACACGTACATCGGGTCGGGTATGTGATTTTCGGAAGGGGGGCCACCTTTTATCCCTCAACCTGCGGGACTTCCAGTCCCCTGGTTTGTGCCAGTTTTTAAAAAAGTCACGGGAGGATTCGGAAAATCGGAAATGTAAACAGCGTGGGACAAAAAGTCTCGGTACTGGGATGACCGGAAATGGTGACTGGGGGCGGGCTTAGAGCACAGGGACCAGAAAAGGAGGGGTCAGTCACCCGTTCAACAGATCCAGCCTCACCAGTCGAAAACAAAGGCATCCCTTCCAGCTGCACGAAGGTTGATGTGTGTGTGCGCGCGTGTACTCAATCACCTTTTTAAATGGATTTCTAAACTGCAAACCCTTCAGCTTTACCTTTTCCTCAACTGCATGTTACAGAGAGATTGTAGTAGCTTGGTCACCTCCCTGGCACATTAAAATATTCAAGCCTCTGAGCGAATTAGCACCCTTTAATTCCCCCTCTCTGTGTTTGTGTCTTTCAAAACGCCTGCCTATAGCCATCTCTGCAGCCAGCTGTAGGGGTTAATATTTTAAAGAGGCAAGAGGAAAACCAGGCTTGATTTCAAAAGGAAAGCACTCAGCTTGATTTCAAAAGGAAAGCCCTGCGTCTGAGGAAAGATCTGTCTGGATCTTTCAAAATGCTTTCTGCCTCTTCTGAAAGGGTTAAAATGTTCAAGAAGCAAGGGGGAATAACAAACCTCTGCCCCCCTCTCTCTCCCCCCCCAGCCAGCCAATAGCATCGCTCGTGGCGCGGAACTCTAAAGGAAGTGCGTCACCGAGGTTGTGAAAACACGAGTAATCGCATCTTTGATTGACAGCCAAAAAAAAAATTAAAACCTAAACAAAACCGCAACTATGGACGTGTAAATATCAGTCACGGGACCACCCGGGATATCCAGATCAGAGACATAAATCGTATAAACAGCGAGGGGTGGATTCGCGATCACTATGTCACGGTAGGCAACGCGACAATTTCTGTCGTGTAACTGGCACCCCACTCTTTCTGAGCAGGAGCCCAGAATCTTTTCAATAACAGCACCAGACTTTTCTTTAAGTGTGGAGGAGCTGGGGTGTGCCTATACACAAGGAGCAATTTTGCAAACAGCTCTTCAGCTTGAGGCCATTTGTCCAAGTGCCACAATGCTGGAGTCAATGGCTTCAGATTATGCAGTAGTGCCTACCAAGACCCTATCTGCTGCTTTCCCAGTTAATGAATTGTCTTCTTCCTTTGGATTACAGACAGCAAAAGATATTGAGATTCCTTTGAGCAGCCAATGCTACCTGGATGTGGTTTGCACCTGATAGGAAAAGAGCTACCCAGTTACAATGTTGCTCTCTAGTTTGGCTGTTCATAAAATGAGATCCCTATGTAGTAGCCACTATGCAGATTTGGAATGTCTTTTCTCAGCTGCTGTACAGCCTTCTGTCATCCAGCCACTACTGGGAAGAAAAGAGGACTACTGTCTTGATATAGAGTCTGGAGAGTGACAAAAAGGTGCTGCCAGTGAATACAGTAAAACCCTTGAACTTGGTGTCCAAGCATGAACTGTGTTTACCTGTTGATAGATTTATAGTAAGCACGCTCTCTCCTCTGCATGAATCTTTCATTGAACTGCCTCTCATATCTGTGCCACCTATGAGTGAAGAGAAGCAGCCTGGGAATATGACTGAACATGGTTTTATTTCTAGCACAACAGTTGTTCCTCTCTTGTCAGTATGACAAGATACAGACTCCAGCTATGTTGCCACCAGTGGCTTTAGAAGTGTTAGGCGAGGAAAGCGGGCAAACCAGGGAGCCCCTAAAATCTTGGGAAGTGCAGCACCATGCTAAATGGCAACAGCCCCCCCCCCCGAATTCTTTGTTGCTGATTCTGATGCTCCTGGAACACTCTTTGAGGAACAATCCCTGAGAGAGGGCTTAGATTTGTCAACCCTGCAGGCTTCCAAAGTAGGGCTACTTTTGAACCACAGAGGTATGCATTTCATGATTCCTTATTTAGATGTTAGTTATAATCCCATTATGAGTTACATTCACCTACCCAGAGTATAGAAAATGGAGTAACAGGTAATGTTTTCATAGAATCATAGAATTGCAGAGTTGGAAGAGACCACGAGGGCCATCCAGTCCAACCCCCTGCCATGCAGGAAATCACGATCAAAGCATCCCCGACAGATGGCCATCCAGCCTCTGTTTAAAGACCTCCAAGGAAGTAAGTAGTGGGAAACTATGTCATAGTACAGTTGCAACATGTTCCTCAGAGTATCTTCTGGCTGTATGAGAGGTGCAGCAGCCAACAGAAACACCATATGGAACTAGTTCAGTCCTGTAGAACGAAACTAGAGATTTGTCTATGGTCACCCAGTTAAAGAGAGGATATTGTAATATATATTTGCAGGCTTCATCATATTATTATAGATTATAAAAACCAGTGTTGGCCCTGCAATTATTTTCACTTGCTAGAAAGAAAGAAAGAAAGAAAGAGAAAGAAAGAAAGAAAGAAAGAGGAGGAGGCAGAGGACCATGCCCCTCAGAATATGTAAACTTCAGGAATGGGATAGATTGGTTCCTGAAGGAGTTCAAGAGCACATTATTCTCATTCCCCCTGAAATATGAAATCTGGGTTGTGGGTGGCAATAGTGGGAAAGATAGGGCTTGCTTTAGACCACAGCCTTTAGCTAGGTGCTGAAAATAACCATGTGAGTAAGACCCATTAAACACAGTAGGGATTACTTCTGAGTAAAAACACATAGGTTTGCCATAGAACTAAATTCATTGGCCTGAAATGTATTTGCTCCCCGAAATTCTCCTTTGCAAATTTTGTTTACCTATTTCTAGTGCCTGAATAGTCTCTGAATGCTTATCTGTATTTACCACCAAATAATGCTTTATTTTAATATTTGACAATGGATAATATTCTGTATTTGTCAGATAGAGAGCCAATGTGGTGTAGTGCTTTGAGTGTTGGACTATGACTCTGGAGACCAGAGTTCAAATCCCTGCTCACCCACTGGGTGACCTTTGGCAAGTCACACTCTCTCAGCCACAGAGGAAGGCAAAGGCAAAGCCCCTATGAACAGATCTTGCCAAGATAGGGTGCCTTAGGGTTGCCATATGTCAGAAATGACCTGAAGGGACAACAGCTGCATTTGCCAGATGGCCTGTAATGGTATCTGGTACTTGGCAGCATTGCTGACTTGATATCCAGTTAAAATAATACTGTTTTTTCAATTTTCTACTATCATCTGAGAAATACAGTACTTCAGTATCATTATCTATCTGACGACACTACTGACATGCACATTAGGGTTTTGGGTGGGGTGGGGGTTACGCATAGTGTTGGGCCTAATTTCATTCATCATGAGTAGGAGCTTAAAACTCAAGCAACATTCTGCTTGGGACAGAGCACTGCAGAAGATCTGTTGTGAGAAGTATGCTGTTCTTTTCACTAATGAGCCCCAATAATTTTTCAACGATGCCCTACAAACCACTGATCAGTCACTATTTGACAATAGTTGGTGATATGCATGGAGTTGTATCTAATGTTACATGGGGTTTGATGACCTGCAATAGCAGTCAGTTCAGGACAGTCTTGCCAGATCTCAAAACATGGGCTAGTTCATTTGGGAGAGTACTGCCAGTCAAATTGGGAGGAGTAGCTAATACCCTAGAGGACAGGATCAAAATTCAGAATGACCTGGATAGACTGGAGAGCTGGGCCAAAGCTAACAAAATGAAATTCAATACGGAGAAATGTAAAGTACTGCATTTAGGGCGGAAAAATGAAATGCATAAATATAGGATGGGAGAGACCTGGCTGAATGAGACTACGTGCGAAAGGGATCTAGGAGTCCTAGTAGACCACAAGTTGAACATGAGCCAACAGTGTGATGCGGCAGCTAAAAAGGCCAATGCGATTTTGGGCTGTATCAATAGAAGTATAGTGTCTAGATCAAGGGAAGTAATAGTGCCACTCTATTCTGCCTTGGTCAGACCTCACTTAGAATACTGTGTCCAGTTCTGGGCACCACAATTCAAAAAGGATATTGACAAATTGGAGCGTGTCCAGAGAAGGGCAACTAAAATGGTGAAAGGTCTGGAAACGATGCCTTATGAGGAGAGACTTAGGGAGCTGGGTATGTTTAGCCTGGAAAAAGACGGTTAAGAGGCGATATGATAGCCCTGTTTAAGTATTTGAAGGGATGTCACGCTGAGGATGGAGCAGGCTTGTTTTCTGCTGCTCCAGAGACTGGAACACGGAGCAATGGATGCAAGCTCCAGGAACAGAGATTCCACCTCAACATGAGGAGGAACTTTTTGACAGTAAGAGCTGTTCGGCAGTGGAACACACTCCCTCGGAGTGTGGTGGGGTCTCCTTCCTTGGAGGTCTTTAAACAGGCTGGATGGCCATCTGTCGGGGATGCTTTGATCAAGATTTCCTGCGTGGCAGGGGTGTTGGACTGGATGGCCCTCGTGGTCTCTTCCAACTCCGCAATTCTATGATTCTATGATTCTATGAAATAACCTGGACCTGAATCATATAAGGCTTTATAGGCCATCACCAACACTTTGAATTCTGCCCAGAAACAGATGGGCAACCAGCAGAGCTCTTGCAACTATGGAACGTGTTCTCTCTGTAACCAGATCCAGTTAACAGTTTGGTTGCAGCTCTCATTCTGAAAAATATGGGTGGTAAGACTGGGCAATGAGGTAAATTTCAGTAATTTTGGATAGCTATTTTGGCTATTAGTATTTGAGAAGCAGCCTCAAAATTAAGTTACTGTACACTGCTTGACTAAGCAGGTCAATATGTAGAGAAACTGATAATTGGAGGGAGGGTACTTTGTAGATCAATTACTTGCAATCTGACCAGTTCCATTTGATTACTAGTTGTAAATGTCTGGATATTAGGAAACACTAGCTGTAAACAGAAGAAAACAAGGTGGTGTGAATGGCTTTTGCCTGAACGGCAAGTGCTTATTGATTTAAAAAGTAAATTCTGATAACTAGATCTTGTTACCTTACAAATGATGCAAATTTGGTGTCTTTACACAGTTTTTCCTGCATAGTTTTTTCACACTGTAGCTTTCCATGGAGAGGGCTGATGAACTCTCTAGGACAGTGTTTCTCAACCAAGGTTCCCTGGAACCCTAGGATTCCCCAAGAGGTTGCTAGGGGTTCCTCAAGAGATTGTGATTGGTGTGTGTGTGGGAGCAATAGCAGTATACAGAATAATGTTTATGAAGGGGTTCCCTGAGACCTGAAAAATTATTTCCAGGGTTCCTCCAGGATAAAAAGGTTGAGAAAGTCTGCTCTAGAACTTTGAGGTTCTTCCCATAGTCAATAGACATCATATTTAATCACTCTTCTGACTTTTGACATTTCACCAGCATTGCCAATGCATTCTAAAGCCCAGGTTACCCCCTCCATATATGTGGAACGAATATCTGCAGTTTCATTATCCACAGCTGAAAAAATAGGGACATGTACCATAGAGTCACATTGGAAAATGCCTAGAGAGGTGTCCTCTCTAGGAATCCCTAGGTGTTCCAAAGCAACTCTATGGTATGTTTGTCCTGAAAGTCCTTTATTTTAATAGGGTTTGCTATTATCTGTGGTTTCACTTATAAACAGTACGGTAAGTACAGGAATCTATTCGCCACAGATATGGGGGGGACACCTTTATGTTTTCAATCATAAGGGCCTTCTTAAAAAGTAAAAGTGAAATACTCTGGAAGATAAAGTCTTGTCACTAGACAGCCATTGTGGAGTAAGTGACTTGCAGAGGAATGCCAAAGGAGCTTTCTTGAGTGTGGAATGCCTAAAGAAGAAGCTACATAAAAATGTAGATGTCAAAAAGGAAGAGTTTCTTTCAGCAGAATAAAACCAGGCTTGATCAATAAGGTGATGGTGATTGTATATCTTGTATCTCTTCTTTCTCCTACAGAGTTGGGGTTTCCTTGGCTACTCGTGTATTTTCCGATAAAAAGTTGCCACATGATCTTGAAGGACGAAGCTGGAACTTTCTCTCCTCCCATCCTGAGCAGAATGCAAACCAATAATTGGTGCAACTGGACCATCTGGGCTGGCCATCACAAGCACATCTTGGTTTACATAGAAGAATTTGAAGGAAGGTCAGATTGTGAAAAAAATCAGGATAAAATCATATTTCAAGGGGTCTCATCAAGTGTTGAAAGTAAAGTAGCTTATGCATGTAGAAACCATGGTACTCTGATCTTTGCAACACAGGCTGTGGCTGTCCATGTAGTGTTCTTGTCAACATTTTCTTCTCAAAAGCACATTCGTAAACACTTTAAAGGACGGTATTATATATTTGAAGGTTATGAAACTTCTTTTACAGGTGGCAAAGATCCACTTCTGAAATCCAACAGCAATTTCGGATTGTCCCCTAAATCCTATGTAATGCACTCAGGACATATTTTGGACTTTGTAAAGGCTAGCAGAAAGCTTAGCAGTGAAAATACGGTGCCTGTGACTAATAAAGAGAAATGGGGGGAAAATGAGAGTGCTACCAGCTTGGAAGCACTCCTAACACCAGCTGTTGGTAACCACATGCCAGTTTCTGTCTTAAAATCCATGGAAAGTGTAACCATGCATCCCCTTGCTTTGAAGAGGATGCAGGTTGCAAGACCATATGTTCATGATACTAAAAGTGGAAATGAAATGTCTTCTGGCATCTTCAAGAAAGTTCTAGACACAGGATCAAACATTTTGAAGAATGAAGAAGAATCGTTTATGTACAATCCAGTTTTCCCTTCTAACTCTCCACATGTGCATCAGGAAGTCAAAATGAAGACAAAATTGGTGGAAATAAAAGATAATGGAATTACTATTGAATCTGCCTACTTTCAAAACACAACCACACGTCAGATACCAGTATACACAAGAAGTTCTGGAAGAGCAGTTTCTGGAACCCCTGCCTTCAAGAAAGGCATTGCTTTTCTGCAAGTGTCTAAAGAAAAGCAAAGAATTCCAATTCCATCCCCTAAAAGTACACCAAGGACAACACAGATACAGATTCTTCAGTCACAGGAATCTAATTCTGGGTTCCCCAGGACAATTACAGATGTAATACACCCTCAGCAACTCTTGGAGCTGAAGGAAGCACATAAGGGAGAGCAGATGGACAATGAGATCTATAGAGTAGACAGTAGCAACAGTGAGCAGGACATGATTGTCACTGCTGCAGGGGAGAATGAATCTTGGAGACCTGAACTTCTTGTTACAGAAATGCCTCCAAATTCATCAACCGTAAGCCATCTTGATGTGTTGCTTGCTCCTTCTCTGGGGGCACACAATCATAACTTTATAGATGCTGCCACCACTTTGCCTTCCCAAGTTGTTCTCTCAGGTAGCCTCAAGAGCACTGAAGTGGCGACAACAGTAATTACTCATTCCAGCAATTCAGAAACCAGATACAGGAAGCATCCACAAGGAAAGTATATGAAACCAAGTCCTACATATCCCCCTTCTGGTTGGAAGCTCAGAAATAACGTCTCCTTGAAAGTAGAAAATAATTCATATGGTAAGTCTTGTTCTCTTTACATGAGGGTATGGCAGGGGGGTGGACTGGATGGCCCTTGAGGTCGCTTCCAACTCTATGATTCTATGATTTATGACAAATGCATTGTACAAACTAGTAATTGGGGAAGAGATGATGCCAAGAAAGCAGGACAATAACTCCTTGCTAACTCCTTATGAGGAGAGACTTAAGGAGTTGGGTATGTCTAGCCTGGAAAAAAGACGGTTAAGAGGTGATACGATAGCTCTGTTTAAGTATTTGAAGGGATGTCACACTGAGGATGGAGCAGGCTTGTTTTCTGCTGCTCCAGAGACTGGAACACGGAGCAATGGATGCAAGCTCCAGGAACAGAGATTCTACCTCAACATTAGGAGGAACTTTTTGACGGTAAGAGCTGTTCGGCAGTGGAACACACTCCCTCGGAGCGTGGTGGGGTCTCCTTCCTTGGAGGTCTTTAAACAGAGGCTGGATTGCCATCTGTTGGGGATGCTTTGATCAAGATTTCCTGCGTGGTAGGGGGTTGGACTGGATGGCCCTCGTGGTCTCTTCCAACTCTACAATTCTATGATTCTATGATTCTAAGCTGTATATATTACAGTTCAAGATGAAATTTCTTGAACAGAGTATACAGATCAACCCCCATATCCACAGATTTGGTATTCATGGTTTCACTTATCCACATCCAAAATAAGTTCTCTCTAGGCATTTCTAGGTCCTCCAATTTGATTCTATGGTCAACGTCTGGTATTTTTCTCATTGAAAATAATAGGGTTTCCTATTATCCACAGTTTCAGGTATCCACGGAGGGTTTTGGAACATATCCCCCATGGATACGGGGGTCAATCTATATAGTGTTTTTCAAAGTTCTTTTTTGTTAATCAATAATTGTTAGTAAAAAAAAAAAATTACTGTAAATCGGAGCTGTTCCACACTTCAGAGTGCTTCCAGATCAATAGCTTCTAACATTAAAAAACCAAAAGATACTGTGGTACTTTGCCATCTTTTATTACTCTCTAGTATGAAAATTTCATACTAGCCAGCATGGTTTAGTGTCTTGATTATTGGACTAGGACTCATGGAGGCTTATTGCACGAGGAAGCAAAACAGAAGTGCAGCCAGATCATTTTGCATTCTGTTGTTCCTTACCATATGATGTTGTAGTTCTTCAGTTCTGGTCCAGTGGGAGATGACTGTAAGTCTTCTTCCTAACTGGAAAAACCCATTAGGAAAAAGACTTGCTTTTACAGCCATCTCCCATGGGACCAGAACTGAAGAACTACTGAAAAACTATGATGTCATGTGGTAAGACAGAAAGTGAAACAATCCAGCTCCACTTCTGCTTTAATTCCTTGTGTGATAAGCCTTTGGAAGACCAGGGTTCAAATCCCCACTCATCCATGGAAACCCACTGGGTGATCTTGGGCAAGTCACATTCTCTCAGCCTCAGAGAAAAGCAAAAGCAAAAGCCCCTCTGAATAAATCTTGCCCCACAAAAAACACATGACAGGTTTACCTTTGAGGTCACCATAAATCAGAAATGACTTGAAGGCACACAACAACAACAAAGTATGAAAAAAAGATGGAAGAAACAGTGGGAAAACACAGTTACAAATGGATGATTATGTAATCTGGACCCCACCCCCCAAGTTCTGTTAATGAAGCAGATGCATAATGAAGCCCCATCTAGAATCACCTTTAGTCTACATAGTTATTAATCACCATTTATTCTACAATAGCCGTTGTTCTGCATGTTTTCAGACTCTGAAATTTCACTCCTTACTACCTACATTTCATTCCCCTTTGGCTCTATGGTTTTTTTTAATTTTTTCACTTTACTCTGTACCACGTATATGGTATGGCTCCTGTCTGCTCCTGACAACTCCTGATAACACTTTGTGCATGTAATGGAGTTTACACTCACCCACAAAACCTTGTGTGTTTGTACTGGAATACTATTTAAAGAAAGTCTCAAGCTGCCACAAGACTTGTTGTTGACGACCAGCCCCTTGGAATTCTTGGTTAGAATCATGTTGGTGAATCCTATTTGGCATTGCAAAAGGAGGTGTCCTGTACCTCCTTACAAAATGTTCCTTGCCAAGCAACAGCAGCTGGGCACAGTTCCATCCCTTTGGCCACCAGTCAGCTGTAGGGGTGTGCCTGGATATGTTCCAGCTGTCTTCATGTACCTCAGGGAAGAGGGAGGAGTCTCACACTGCAACCACAGTCTGTTCCTTCTTCTGCAGGTAGGCAAAGGCGGCCAGAATGTGTCCAGGTGCACCCCTGCAGCCAATCAGTGGAGGGGAGGAGCTGGGAGGAAGTGGGAAGGAGAGAGCAGACACAGATGCACACCAGATGATGGCAGAAGTACACTGGCAGACTCACATGTTGGATCTTGGCCCTTGGACTGTTTTACATGTGCTGAAAAAACAACAAAGAGTCTTATGCCATCTAAAGAACAAATAAATGCATCACTTCATAAGCTTTTGAGGAGTCAACTTCATCAGATGCTTGAAGTGTAACACTGAGCTGAAGGCAGTAAACAGTGAAGTCAGAAGAAAACAAAACAAAGCCAATGAGACGGTGGCAGTTATGTTATTTACTGTAGTAGTTGTCATAACGTAGCAGTAGCTTTTTGCAAAAAGGAATAAAATGATATTTGCACTCTTGTGTGTTATTTGGATGGATACACAAGTAAAAGTCTGTTGCTCCTTGCAGCAGATTTGTCCCCCTGCAATGTATGTAAAATGACCCATTGAGATGTTGTGGAGGAAAGGAGTCATTTAACAGTAAATCCTGTATACTTAATTTGTAATACACTCCTGAATGCCATTTAATTATGTTTATGGAAGATGGAATGGGACTGCCACTTTCAGAGGCTAGTTGAGTATACTGTAAGTTGAACATGAACCAGCAGTGCAATGCTGCAACAAAGAAGGCGAATGCTATTTTAGCCTGCATTAATAGAAGCATAGTTTCCAAGTTGAAGGAAATAATAGTCCCACTATGTTCTGTGCTGGTCAGGCCTCATCTGGAGTACTTCATACAATTCTAGGTGCCTCATTTTAAGAAGGATATAGGACTTTATCAAATGCACTAAATACAGCGTCATAACGACGCCACATAAACACAAAAGGGCGTGCAGATCAGACGACGTTGCCCTTTTGCATTTACGTCCTGTCAAAATCCCGTACCTTTTTATTGATGGCTGAAGCTGTCAATAGATCCTCTGTGGCACTTTAATGCCAGCGTTGCCGGTGTGTGAAACCTCGGGCCATTTAAATTTCGTCAGTGCAGCGAGAATGGCTGGTCTGGCACGAACACCTCTGGGTGAGATTGGGACATCCAAGAAAGTTTCACTCTTTTTATGACCTGTCTTTTTATGACAGGCTACTTGGAAATTTTAAAGTATGTTTAGATGCTTGTGTAAACTTTTTATGCTTTATTTTTATTTTTGAATTTCAAACTACGAAGTGACCGGGGCTCTTTTCACTTCCTCTTTATTGTTGGGGCTGCCTTTGCTGGGAGAGGAAGTTAAGTGCAGGGGAGAACATTCTTTTGCTGGCGTAAATGTGGGTGTTTTTTTATGCCAGCAAAAGAACGTTTAAAGGGGCTAGTCTGAAAGTCCATAGACAAGTTGGAACAATTTCAGGGAAGGGCAAGAAGGATGATGAGAGATGTGGAGAGCAAAACATGAATAGAGGCCACAGAGCGGAAGGGCCAGGCCTGTTCTCTGCTGCCCCGGAGGGTGGAACCAGGTCTAATGGTTTGAAAATACAGGAGAGTAGATTTTGATTGAACATTAGAAGACACTTTGTGACAGTGAGAGCAGTTTGGCAACGGAACCAATTGCCTAGAGAAGTGGTGGGGTCTCCTTCTCTGGATATCTGCTGGGGATGCTTGAGATGGAGCTTCTGCATTGAGGAGCGGGTTTGAGTTGATGGCCCATTCAGTTCTATGTTTCTATGACTGACACCTTCTATTGCCCTTTTCCCACAGAGAAGAATTTTGTATTCAGGACTCATGAAGATAATTCTGCTCTGGAATCCAAACACCATCCTGGAGGTACTGTGGTTCTTTTCTACTTTCTCCCCCTGCTTCCTCAGAAGTGAGATGAAGTTTAAAATTTTCTCAGGTTCCTTTGGGGCATGGACTGTTCTTTGATGTGCTTAGTATGCCATTGATTTTAAATGTAGTGGTGAGATGTAGACCCGGTTTGATACCTCCACAATTCTTACTGTGCTTTGGGGATCTTTGCATCTTCCACAGATCTTCTCTTTGAAATAACTTTTGGCATAGAAAACAATGGACGGCTCCCACCCATCGGAAGTGATCTGGAGAAATCCCTCATAGAGTCCATTAAGAAGAAGGTAGGAAATCTCACAGCACTGCCTGTATCACAAAGCAAGTTGTCTTGGTGAATAGCAGGTGGATTTTCAGCCTTTTACTTCAGCCTTTCTGATCAATAATATAGAGACAGGGCTGTTTATGGCATTTCTTTTAATCAGAAGAGGCTTGTGGGTCTGATGTCAAAGTTCAGACCAAACCCCTGAGCAGACTCACCACTCAGAGCAACCAGCCTCTGCATGAACAGCCTCAGGTTCTCAGTTATAGTTTCTTACCTCTTTTGCCATGTTGTTTCTTAGGAGGACTGGACAACTGACATTTGGTAAATTAAAAGCACAAGGGCTCTATCATACTACCCAAGTGTAGCACTATGATTCCACTTTAAATGGGCATTTATAATGCTCTCTGCTTGGGAGCTCCTCTGTTGCCTCTGACCAAACTACCAATCCCAGGATTACTTAGGATGCAGCCATGGCAATTAAAGTGCTAAAGTAAATCAGAGTGCTATGACTGGGTAGTGTGAAAGGGCTCAGACTCTGTCATGAGGTGAGATTTTCAGAATCAATGACCCACCTATCATCAATAACACAATTTAAGAACATTTCATAGACTAGAATTCACACTGAACTGACTCCTAGACTTTAAAAGGTAGTGTTTATGTGAAGTCGAAGGCTTTCACGGCCGGCATCCTAGATTTTCCTTGGTTTTCCGGGCTGGGAGGCCGTGTTCTGAAATAGTTTCTTTCTGATGTTTCACCTGCATCTGTGGCTGGCATCTTCAGAGAATGGTTGGGTAGGTGTGTGTATGGAGTCTATATGCTGTGAACCCCTGTTGGGGAGTATATGTGAATTTGTGTAATTGAATAGTTAGTTTCTGGGTATAGAAATGCAAGGCTAGTTAGTGTCTGTTTGGCTAATGGTTGGTTGACAGACCATTATCTGCTGGGAATCCCCCTGTCCCTGGGTGAATTCCTTTGTAAGTGTTGAGTTTTGATTCTATTGCTTTTCAAAACTGGGAGCCAGATTTTGTTTACTTTTAAGGTTTCTTCTTTCCTGTTGAAGTTGTCCAGGTGTTTGTGGATTTCAATAGATTCTCTGTGCATTCGGACATGATAGTTGTTGGCCTGGCCTGCATTTCTGTGTTTTTAAATAGCTTTTTGTGTCCAGGTTGGTTTATAACATGTTCTGCTACTGCTGATTTTTCTGGCTGGTCCAGTCTGCGGTGTCTTTCATGTTCCTTGATCTGTGTTTGCACACTGTGTTTAGTGGTCCCTATGTAAACTGGTCCACAGCTGCATGGTATGCGGTAAACTCCTGCAGCTGTTAGAGGGTCTCTTTTGTTCTTCGCTGAGCGTAGAATTTCTTGGAATTTTTTTGTTAGTCTCTAGATTGTTTGGAGGTTGTGTTTATGTCTTTTGGGAAGAAAATGTAGAGATGTAGTGAAGCACATTCTGTGGGCAGGTAAGCAATAAAGCATCTTTTAAGTCAGGTAGAATGAAAAAAAGAAAATGTATCTTCTTACTAAAAACTGTAAAGTTAATTGGCTAGATAACTTAAAAACAACCTTGTCCTTTTAATACCCCCCATCCAAAAACCACAAAACAGTGATACCTTTATTGAGATCCTGGCTCTCAATGGAAGTTACTTTGCTACTGTTAATGGATTTGATATGGAATTGCTTGTGTTTTACTGCCCTTTGCCCCCGGTCCCCACGTGCCCAAGAAGGGGAGTGATCTCTGCCTGCATTGATATCCCTCTAGAGTCTAGACCATCTTAACAATGACAACAGAAGTACAGTCTGAGACAAAATATTACTCTAACATCATCACTTTTTCTCTCCTGTATGATTTTTACCATCTTTGCCTGATGAAGAAGCCAATGAAACTTTGAAAGTTTGCATGATGTATTGTGTGCTTTTTAGTTGGCCCAATAAAGGCATCACAGTTTTGTGGATTGTGGATTTTGTTGTATTTTGCTCCATGGCCAACATGGCTACCCCTGAATATTTGTTTTTGGCCCTTTAAGTGATAGATGAGAGCTCCTCCTCTCACAGGAGACATTGGGAATTTGGAGGTTCCTAGTTTGGAGATTAGCCACCACTGAAGTTGAGTTTTAAACAAAAAACAGAGGTGGGGGAGTTGTAGCTAACTATATTATAGACACTTTTCTTTGACATGCCACTCATTATTCAGTAGCTGTCTGCCATATAAACCAACAGTGAGGCATTCTCTTTTCAGGTACAAGAGAAGGTGAAACTCTTCTCAGACAAAGTCAAAGAAGTCAAGTTAAAGGAAGTTGTAAGGAGAGACAAAAATGAAATGGATAGGTATGGCAACTGAGCTCTATGATAGTAGTAAATATTTTGCTGATATACCTTGAACTCAAGTGCTGTTCTGTTGCATTTATGGAAAAAAGCCAACCATATTCTTTGTGGTATTTCCTCCCTTGTAATAAACATTTAACTTATATTTTGTGCTCACTTTTTCTAAGTTAGATATGATGTATTTTTTTATAAATGTGTCCAGTCCTTTAAAAAAAAGGGGGGGTGCTCCCATTCATGTAAGTGGAAAGTAAACTTAAGATATGTTCTTGTTTATGTGTAGGCAGAACGGGCCAAATCTGATGTTCATGTTCTGGTTGCATCTAACACCAGAGGAGAAGAACGTGTCTCACTTAGTGCATTCTCAGCTGAAAGACCTTAGTGGTATATCTATGGGAGTTGGAGAGGTTCGGACTGTTTTGGTGAGAGGTATGTGAACAAATGTTACACTTACTATATATAATATAAAATATCAAAAGGAGTTAAGTACAACCTTTAATAATTCAGTGAATGAGATCTTGGGCTTGCCATTTTTGCATTAGCAAACTGTTAGGCAGGAGGAAAGAATAGGTGCTTGACCCACAGAACAAATAAGCTGATCATGTACATTTACTGGGGTCTCCATCTAGAAGTAAACTGTTCCCTTCAGTCTCTTCTCTCCAAATCACATCTGCTTCCCTTTCCTACATATAACTTCTCCTCACAGAGTTCAAAAGGTATATGCTTCAGGAGGAGAGAGTCACTTCACAGACACAAGAGGTAGACAGCTGGAGGAATGTCACACAGAGAACAACAAAATCCAGGTATTCTTCGAGCAGCTTGCAGCTACAGAATCGATTCAAAGCCCTCTCCCTTATCAAGGACAACGAAGAAGAACAGCATGGACAGACTTCAGGGGCAGAGCAGGGGACCCTGAGTGTACCACTGCAAGGAACAGCAGCTGCGAAGCCTTGGGGAGGCGTGTGGTGGTGGTGGGGGGGCTCCTTGCTGCGGGGTACAGAAGCAGTGGTTTGTGGGCCTGACAAGATGTCTCAAGAGGTGTGCTGTCTCCCTGGGGCAAAGATCCATGATGTGACAGAGAGGTTGACAAGACTCGTCAAGCCAACGGATCATTACCCCTTCCTTTTGGTCCATGTGGGAACCAATGATACTGCAGGGCACAGATCCAAAGATCAGAAGAGATTATGAGGCTCTGGGGAGGAAGCTGAAAGAAATGGATGCACAAGTTGTCATCTCGTCTCTTCTGACAGTTGAAGGGCATGGTCCAGGAAGGGAGAGGAAAATAGCTGACGTAAACAACTGGCTCCATAGATGGTGTCGCTGAGAACAATTTGGATTCTTGGATCATGGGCTGCACTTCCATGAGGGGGGACTTCTGGCAAGAGATGGGGTGCATCTCACACCAGTTGGCAGAAACGTTTTTGCCTACAGTCTCAAGAATTTGATCAGGAGGGCTTTAAACTGAGTCATATGGGGGAGGGAGACAGTATTCTGGAAGGCAAAAGGGCTGGAGAAAATAGTCAAACTGTCATAGAGGGAACAAGGCAAACAGTGCAAGGACCCAACAGTGGCAGGCAAAAAAAACTTGCACAGGCACCAAGTAAAGGGAACACATGGTCTTAAATGCCTCTACACTAATGCACAGAGCATGGGAAATAAGCAAGATGAACTTGAACTCCTAGCACAAAAAAACAAGGATGATATAATAGGCATTACTGAAACCTGGTGGGATGAGTCACATGATTGGAATGTAGGAACAAAGGGGTATAACTTTTATAAGAGAAACAGGCCAAACAGGAAACGAGGAGGAATAGCTTTATATATCAGAGATATTTATACCAGTGAAGAGATCCATGACATCAATACTGGAAGCCAGGTGGAGAGCATCTGGATAAAAATTAAAGGGGAGAGAAACAACAGGGATGTTATTGTGGGACTCTACTACAGATCCCCAAGTCAGACAGAAGAATTAGATGATGCCTTTCTAGAACAGATGACCCCCACATGCAGAAAGGAGAGATGTAGTAGTGATAGCTGACTTCAAATATCCTGATATTTGCTGGCAATCTAACTCAACCAAAACTTCAAAGTCTAGCAAATTCCTTACTTGCCTGGAAGACAATTTTATTATCCAAAAGGTGAAAGAAGCAACAAGGGGGTCAGCTATTTTAGATCTAATCCTAACCAACAGGGATGACCTGGTTAATGGGATCCTTAGGTGAGAGTGATCATGTTCTCCTGGAGTTTGTTATACAATGGAAAGGAGAAGCCAGGCATAGTCAGACACTCGTTCTTGACTTTAGGAGAGCTGATTTCAATAAACTCAGGGAAATACTGGGGGTGGTCCCATGGTCAGGAATACTAAAAGAGAAGAGACCTCAAGATGAGTGGGACTTTCTCAAAAGGGAGATACTGAAGGCACAATTTCAAACAGTACCAATGAGGAAGAAAAATGGGGGGGGCGTCTCAAGAAACCAGGATGGATGACTAAAGAACTTTCAACAGAGCTAAGTTTTAAAAGGAACATGTATAGGAAATGGAAAAAGGGGGAAATCACCAAAGAAGAATTCAAACAGATAGCGAAAACTTGTAGGAGTAAAGTCAGAAAAGCTAAAGCACAGAATGAGCGCAGGCTTGCTAGAGAGGTTAAGAACAATAAAAGGGTTTTTTTGGGGTATGTCTGCAGCAAAAGGAGGAAGAAGGAAATGGTAGGGCCACTACACGGAGAAGATGGCAAAATGCTAACAGGGGACAGAGAAAAGGCAGAATTACTCAACACCTTCTTTGCCTCAGTGTTCTCAGAAAAGGAAAAGGGTGATCAACCTGAGGATAAGGGAACAGAGGACAAAATAGGGGAAATCCAGCACAAAATAAGCAAAGAGTGAGTACAGGAATACCTTCTTAATCTAAATGAATTTAAATCTCCAGGACCAGATGAACTACATCCAAGAGTATTAAAAGATCTGGCAAACTCTTGGAGAAGAGGAGAAGTCCCAGCAGACTGGAGGAGGGCAAACGTTGTCCCCATCTTCAAAAAAGGAAAAAAAGAGGATCCCAACAATTATCGTCTAATTAGTCTGACATCAATACCAGGGAAGATTCTAGAGCAGATCATTAAACAGAGAGTCTGTGAACATTTAGAAGGCAATGCCATAATCACAAAAAGTCAACATGGGTTTCAGAGAAACAAGTCTGAAATAGACTGGAGAGCTAGGCCAAAGCTAACAAAATGAAATTCAATACGGAGAAATGTAAAGTACTGCACTTAGGGCGGAAAAATGAAATGCATAGATATAGGATCGGAGAGACCTGGCTGAACGAGACTACATGTGAAAGGGAACTTGGAGTCCTAGTAGACCACAAGTTGAACATGAGTCAACAGTGTGATGCAGCAGCTAAAAAGGCCAATGCGATTTTGGGCTGCAATCAATTGAAGTATAGTGACTAGATCAAGGGAAGTCATAGTGCCACTCTATTCTGCCTTGGTCAGGCCTCAGCTAGAATACTGTGTCCAGTTCTGGGCACCACAATTCAAAAAGGATATTGAGAAATTGCAGCATGTCCAGAGAAGGGCAACTAAAATGGTGAAAGGTCTGGAAACCATGCCTTATGAGGAGAGACTTAGGGAGCTGGGTGTGTTTAGCCTGGAAAAAAGATAGTTAAGGGGCGATATGATAGCCCTGTTTAAGTATTTGAAGGGATGTCACACTGAGGATGGAGCAGGCTTGTTTTCTGCTGCTCCAGAGATTGGAACATGGAGCAATGGGTGCAAGCTCCAGGAACAGAGATTCCACCTCAACATTAGGAGGAACTTTCTGACAGTAAGAGCTGTTTGGCAGTGGAACGCACTCCCCCAGAGTGTGGTGGGGTCTCCTTCCTTGGAGGTCTTTAAACAGAGGCTGGATGGCCATCTGTCAGGGATGCTTTGATCGTGATTTCCTGCGTGGCAGGGGTTGGACTGGATGGCCCTTGTGGTCTCTTCCAACTCTACAATTCTATGATTCTAGGCTTCTAGTACTTCACTGTAAAATTACACCTTTAAAAAAATGCAAGTCTTGCTTCACAACAAGCCATTGATCAAGCTTAGTGTTTAGAGCTAGAATTAGGGTTGAGGAGGGGTAAAGGCTGTTCAGACTCAGGGCCTGTCTATACGAGGGGGAAAAATGTGGATTCATGCAAACTCATGCATATTCGAAGCCAGATCAACCTGTCTTAATGGTGCTTTGGTAGAATAGCAGGCATGCGAGGCTATCTGTTTTTATTGTCCCCAAAGGGCATGCCTGTGATACAAAATGTTTTTATTTTTGTGGGTTGCTGCCGAAGAATGGTTGTTTTTTTTTTAAGGCATATCAGAGATGTGGATGTGCATAGTACAATATTTCATCTAAATAAATTAAAAAATAAATAAAAGCAAAAGGCTGTTTTGTCACCTCAGCACACATCGCTAAGATGAAAATCAAAGATGGTGGTTCTGGGGCTCTGGCTTTCTTAGCAAGCCCTGCCCCCTGCTCCCATCTGGCCAATCAGCTTTCTACTTCCGCTTTTCTTGGACTGTGTGGATTAATGTGATCGCCTGTCTTAACGATTGACGATGCACATTGTCTACAATGTTTTACAGTGGATTTGGACCCCCTCCTTCTGAATATGATGGAATTATGTGGGATTCCATTAGGACAGGTAGGATTCTAAGCTGGTTCTATGAGGTTTATTTTCACCATTAAGGCTATTTTCCAAAATAAAGGAAAAGGGGTTCAGTGAATATCGTTCAGATTATTGTGTGCTATATTCAGAGAACATGCTTAAGAAGGATTCATTGTTATTACTCTACCAAAACCAAAGACATGTTAGGGGAAATTCCTCCTTCAGGCACATCCCATAGGTTACACTGTTGCCACCCTTCCTACAGGCCATGCAGAACTTGATTTGTGCCTAGTTCTGGATTTCTTCCAAAGACTTGCAAGCTTCATGATGCCCAAGAGGTAACTGATTGAAAATGCATGGCAAGAAAAGCCATAGCTCAGGCTTTTAATCAGCTGTATTTCTGGATGGTATGTTTCTAATGCAGCCACAATATTAATTCTGCTTGCCATGCACCTAAACAATGGAGTGTTGTGAGCAAGTGAAAGGGTTTTGAGGGAAGATAATGTGGAACATTATGGAGAAAAGGAAAGATTTTTAAAGATGAGGGCCGCTGGAGAAAGAAAGATGAAAAAGATTGAAAGTTAAGAAGATGGAAGTACTATAAATATGTTTGAAGTGTTATTAAGAAGTCATGGTCAGATCTAAGTGGTTGGCAAGCTAACAAAAATGTTTTACAAAAAACTGGTTCTTCACATCCCAGAGAAGTCAATAGTGAAAAAAACACTGGATTCCTCTCTATGCTACACTGCCATAGATTATTATTAGCTGATCTAAGTGGTGGTGTTGGTTTAGGGTTGCCCTTTCTTTTCAGAAATTGTGCTAGTTGCTCCTAATGTTTAACTAAATGTGCCTAAACTTTATAGTAGTTTCCTTACATCAGTATAATTAAACCTGCTGACTTTGAGCTTATTTTGCCATTACATGGGGAACAGAACTATGGGCAGTAGTAAAATAGAAATACAATATACAGAATTGTATCTACTCACTAGGCATATGCCTGGTACTTAAATAAAATGCTGTTGAAGTTTTTAAACCATGTTATTGAAGAACTACTCTGTCTGCACTGGTTAGATGTGAATGAATGCAATGCTGGGATCGGACTATGCGGTACTGAGGCAATTTGCCTCAATGGATTTGGTACATACATATGCCGATGTAAAGACGAATATGAAGACCATTCTCAGACGAAGTCAGGCACCCTGTGCCTTCGTGGTCCACGGTCAGGTATGTGATTATATAAAACTAGAGTTCCACTTGTGTCAAAAATGCTGGTGTTGCTCATAGCAAGGTGTAATGTGGCGGTCTTACTATGTGAGTCACCCTACCTGTACAGAATATCTTCCTACCAACCATCCCCTATCAGACACTTGGTGCCACAGTCCTAGGAAATCTAGAGGCAATGAAGAGCACTAAAGGTATAACAGGCAAGGAGAGGAGCAGCCCAATGCCCCCAAAAAGGAATAATAATAATAATAATAATAATAATAATATTTATACCCTGCTCCTCTGTTAAAAACAATCGGGGCGGTTTACAAAAATTAAAATACAAATACAAATACAGATTAAAATCCATAAACACCACCCACCCCCACCCTCCCCCATAAAAAGATATTAAACCAATATAAATTAAAAACAACTAATCTAAAATCACATTTAAAAAAATAATAAATAACCAGCAGACTAAAAGAGGCCAGGAGCTCCTGAGGCCGGGATCTAATTAGGAAAGGCCTGCCAAAAGAGATCTGTCTTTACTGCTTTTTTAAAGCTACTCAGGCTCGTCATCTGACAGATCTCAGAAAATGTATCATCTAGACATGTTGTGGGCATCTTTTTCATCTCTACCTACCCAACTCAGTAGGCCTCTCCTTTATGGCTCCCTTTCCCTTGCTCTCTCTCTCTCTCTTCATGTTATATTTCTTTTCCCTACCGTCCAACATCTGCACTTCCTCTGTGGACTCAGTAATGACATGGGGTATTCACCTTCCTGAAGTTTATGCAATAGAGTTCTTCCAACTCTGGTTGGAAGTAGGATTGTTACAGCTCAGATATTTTTTAAAAAGAAAAACCAATTTCATTAAGTGTTCAGAAACAAATTATGAAAAATCCCCATCCCATCCTTGATAACATACTGCATTACACACATATGTTTGCATTTCTAAAGCCTAATTTGATACCATCACATTTGTTGTATACTAATTCAAAAGGAAAGGGGAAAAGGGGAGTGAAGAAAGTAAAAAGGAAAAGAGAGAAGGAAAAAGAGAGATAAGTATTTAAAAGTAAATGATCAGTAGATGCATCATAGTATGCTACAACAATACCCTTGTTCCACAAAGAATTCAAGAAAACTATGTCAGATCATATGAAATCTAATTCTTATTTTAACTTGTTTTTTCATGAGCATCCAGTATCAAATGATCTTGAATTTGAGTGTTGATATTCTTAGATTTCCCAGATTTCCAATTTTCCAAAACTGTATGTTTAGCCATCAGTGTAGCTTTGGCAACTCATTCCACCTCCCCATTCTCCAAGTCCCAAGAATGGCCCAATAGAACGTGTGATTTCCAGCCTTGGCCATAACAGATGTACCAGAAATGGCCTCCAATTACTTATATCTCCAGCACTCTGACCCTGTCATTGAAAACATGGGTGCCCAATACCATATATATATATATATATATATATATATATATATATAGTTGCACGAGCCACAGTTAGATAGTTAATGTAAATAATCTGGCCGCAAAGCAACTTTCTAATGTAAAGCTGAGTTTGTTTCCCATCTAATAAAATCCAAATTAGGAGTGAAGGACTTTGTATAACCTCATATTCAAGTCTGTTATACCTAAAGTAACTACCTTTTGAAACAGCTGAACAGGTTTTGGAGATCTGTAGGACCTAGTGCACCTGGAGCAAATTTTTCAACAGTATTATGCTTAAGCTGCAGATATTTCCATGTAGTCCTATGAGGTAACTGGGCTTTCCTTTTGCAGTTCACCAAAGGCTTTAAAAACATTATCTATAACAGTACGTGAGCTAAATACATTATACCCTTATTTCCTCAAGTTTTCCATGTAATTGGTTTACAGGCAATGAGAGTATGGGGATTTCTCCAAACAGTAAGCTGATTATGTACAAACATCTGTACCCAGGTTGTATACAAATCATTCCATGCCACTTTTGTGGCTATATTTGTAGGAATATAATGTGAGAGATTGGCTCACATTATATGGCTGCTTCCAGTTTAGAAGGGACTTTGCATTCTGCTTTAGCCTGCCAGTACTTTGTAGTTGTGTGCCTTCAAGTCATTTCCAGCTTATGGTGACACTAATGGTGGCCCTAATGCAAAATAATCATGTGGTTTTCCTGGCAAGAGTTGTTCAGAGAAGGTTTGCCATTGCCTTCCTCTGAGGCTGAGAGAGTGTGACTTGTTCAAGCTCACCTGTTGGGTTTCCTTTTTATTTTTATTATTAATTTTATTGAATAAAATTTACATAAAATTGCATAACATGTTTTTCAAAAATAAACTACCAGCTACAAAGTACAACTAAGATCTACAACTAACAAAGAAAAATTTTAAAAGATGACTATCCTTTCTGTAGTTATATTTAACCCTTATTATCAACCCCACGCTAACTTAACTATAAATACACTTCATCTATATATCTGACTCACATTAATTGCTAAAGCCCATAATCATCAAATCACCCTCATCCCCCAACCCGCCAAAAAAGTCCACTAGGACTTTTGAAAAATCATTTGAAAATCTTGTTAATGATTTTTTTTGTTTGATCAGAATAGACAATTTGTCCATTTTTGCTAAATCGTTAAGTTTTAATAACCAATCTTCTTTGGTAGGTCATTGCTCATTCTTCCATTTCTGGGCATATAATATTCTTGCAGCTGCTATCATATATTGTAATAATCTTCCACAGCTTCTTTCTAGTCAATTATCCACCAAAAGAAAAGAAAAAAAAACAGGTTTTAGCTGAATATTAATCTTTAATATATTTTTTTGCATCATACTGTGTATCTGAACCCAGTATTATTATTATTTTTTTGCCTTTTCACAAGTCCACCACATACGATAAAAAGACTCTTCCTGATTACATTTCCAACAAATATTTGATGATCCTTTTTTTCTCTAGTGATTCTGTTGCTTGTATATGTTTTGCATCTCTGGTCTGTGACCAAAATAAATTGATTGAATGATTTAATTTTTCTGGTGTCATGTACCAATGAGACATCATTTTATAAAAGTTATCTTTAAGATCATAACAAAGTAAATTTCAGAGCTTTTGACCACATTTCCCCCCAGTGCTCCATTTGGATGTTCTGTCCAAAGTTCCTAGCCCAGTTTTTCTTACAATCCTTTTGCTTGTTCATCTTCCATCTCAAATCTTAATAAAAGCTTATACATCTTACCAATCACTTGGTTGTCATTTGTACATAGTTGATTTTCGAATTCAGATTTGGACAATTCAATACCATAAATTTCTTTTGGTCTAGTTTAAATCTTTCAAATAGCTGTAAGTAAAAAAATAAAAAAATTTAAAAAAAATGAAATTTATATCCTTGCCTCCGTAGCCATTCTTTAGTTTTCATAACATAATCTCCTTGACAATTCTCCAACATATATTGATACCTTAGTCATTTTTCTTCACCAACTGTTTCTTTTCTGTTAAAAGCTTCTTGTGTTGAGACTCATAGAGGTATTTTCTGGTATAGGCTGAGTGTGAATCTCATCTAAATTCTCAATAAAGCAAACCTCACAAAATGATTATTAAAATCTACATTATCTTAATCTTATACCACGTGTATCTAGGTCATCCTACCCTAAGATCATAACCTTCCATTTCTAAAAGTTTTATTTCTTAACAATATCCATTCCTTTAACCATACCAAACAACATGCAGCAAAATATAATATCAAATTTTGTAACCCAATTCTTGTTGTTTTGCATCTTGCATCTTCACTCTTGGCTTCTTCCTTTGCCAAATAAATCTTGATAAATCTTTCTGCCATTGATTAAAGAATATGTCTTTCACCCTTTGGGTTTCCATGGTTGAGCAGAGTCCTAACGTAGCACTGAAACTACACCACGTTAACTCTCTCGGCCAGTACTAAATATGTGTTATGATATGATCTGAGGATAGGGAGAGTGAAACCATCATGTAATATGAGTAATTGTCATTTACTGTATGAGACTATATAAGTCATAGTTTCTGCACTCCATAAAAATATCCTAATCAATCTGTTTGAAGTGATTTGGGGAAATTATAAGAGGAAGATCTCTTCAAAGATAGATCAATCTGGGCAAAATATTTATTTTAAGAATATTTATTTTATCACGTAAGCTCATTGACAGACCTAACTGGTTGATCTAGCCTTTTTTTAGTAAGTATATGCATCTAGAAACCCCTTCTCTTCCTGAGCTATATTAAGACATTTTTATCATTGGACATATGGAAAGGAATTACGTGAGAGCTTTAATGAGAATTTCAGCAACTTCAACCCTGCGATCAACTTGAGCCTGGAAGCATCCATTTTCTTGACAGTGGACAGCTAAGCACCATGCAATATTAAAAGCACACTGATAATTGCACATACTTACATGCCTCCAGCTTCCACCCAGAACACATGATCAAGCCTAATGTTTACAGCCAAGCTGTGCGGTACAACCACATCTGCTCAGACTCACAAGCCAGGAACTCAAAAATTCATAGATTTGCAGCAGACATTTCTCAAAATACCCACCTGATGAGGTGAAAAACAAATCAACAAGGCAAGACTGGTACCTAATTAATGATTTACTATAAGTCAGACCAGAAACAGAAAATGACAGACATTTTTGTCTTCAACTCCCAGCTCTGACTACTCAAAGACATATTCAAGGAGCTAAACCAGTTTTGGAGACAGGACTACCCTCTCTGGGTGGCAGGCCTTTACTTTCATATAGATAGCCTCCCAACTAGAGATATGGGGTGGAAAATTTTCCAGTGCTAGACATTTCTATGGATCCCCCACCCACACACACACACACACTAATCCACACACAAACACACCAATCTATTTTTCTCAGTTGGAATGGGACTGTTAAGTAGTGCAGACAGTGAATGAGTAAAGCTGAAGGTACTATAGTTATATTTTCAGCAAAAAACAGTTTAAAAGTTAAACTGTTTATATAAGAAACCAGGTATCTTAGGAAGGATGTGTCCTAAAAACAGTTTTCTTTCAGAAACTGTATTTTTAAAAACATAATGGAAGCAGATGTTGTTCTCTTTATATTATTACAAATATTCCAGTAAAACAATTTCCGCATTAAAGTTTAAATGCGTTTGAGTTTAACATTTAAATCAAACATGCTAAACCAGATAACATTATTTAGAGCACTGGAAAATTTTCTGGAAAACTTTCCAGTTCTATTTTTCCAGGAAAACTCACATCACTCCTTCCAACCTTACACAATTACTCATTTACAACAATGATGGAAATACAGGTAGAAACTGCTACCACAAACAAACACCCCAAAACCAGTTGCAGAAACTTAAATCTTCCTAGATGTATAATCAATTACCTCCAAGTAACAGTTCTGGAACAGAGAAATTACAAGAGAAAATTGGAAAGAGAAACAGCTGTGTGATGCATCAGTAAACCCACTCACATTAGCTCAATAAGAAAATCTTTATTCAGCAAGGCAGTGTAGTTCTAGTAACATAGCAAAGCTAGTTCTGAGGTAAGCAGTCAGAATACACAACAGATAATCCTAGGGCTGTGCGAGGGGGGAGAATAGAAGGGAGGGGTGAGAGGGAGTGAGATTGGGGACCAGATGGCCCCGGCCATAAAGTTATATGGGAGAGAAAACAGCAAAGAGAAAACATCCAAACATTCTCAGGCTGCATTCCTGGAGGGAGAGGCCAAGGGAGGAAATCAACCCAAGAACCAAACTCATGTCAGGCTTGCACTGGATTCAACTCTAACTCCCAGAATCCAGGGGGGATATGGCATCCCGCCCCCCTGAAGACAAACTTCCCCCTCCCATAGCCCATCAAACCACTATATACAAAAATTAAGAGACAGAAAGCAAGCCAATATATACCATAAGACATGTAAAGGCAACTTAGCCTGGTTTATCAGGGAAGTGTGCATGGAGCTTCCTTAATAAATGAGGGGCCTTGACATGTTCCACATCGACCCACTCAACGTGACCCATAGGCAGATGTTTCCATTTCACAAAGTACCGAAGCACCCCCTTACGCTTCCTAGAGTCCAACACCTCAGCAATCTCAAAATGTTGCCCATCGTCCACCATGATGGGGTTAGGGGTCTCAGGAGTGGGATGATGCCGATCCGGAGAGGTCGCTGGCTTGAGTAAGCTGGAATAGAAGACTGGATGAACATTACAGTACAGCTTGGGCAACGTCAGTTCAAAAGCTACAGGATTGATAACTCTAGCAATAAGAAAAGGTCCAATGTATTTTGGGCCCAGCTTCTTTGAAGGGTGAAGGCTCTTCAGGAACTTAGTGGAGAGATATACCATCGCTTCTCAGCCTTTTGGCTAAGATCAAGTGTAGTCTTAGTGGAGAGATATACCAGATCTCCCACAGCATAATCAGGTGTGGGGTCTTGCTTTTTATCAGCGTGCTCTTTGTAGTGAGCCTTTGCAAACTCCAAGGCCGATACCACTTTGGCCATGCCTCCCTAATCTGAGTACTCCACTGTGTCAAAGGAACTAGGTCTTTGGTACCCCCTTCCCCCAAGGGCAGAGGGTCAAAGTCCTGTCCGAAGACAACCTTAAATGGAGATAGGCCAGTACTTTGGTGCATAGTGTTGTTATACACCACCTCTGCAAAAGGTAGCAAATTCACCCAGTCAGATTGCTGAAAGTTGTTATAATACCTAAGGTACTGCTCCAAAACCTGGTTCAAGCATTCAGTCTGTCTGTTTATCTGTGGATGATGGGAACTACTCATCCCTAGTTCAATTCCCAACAGTCTCGTAAATGCTTTCCAAAATTGGTAAGTGAATTGGGCCCCTCTGTCCAAGATTATCTTGGAGGGGACCCCATGTAGTCTGTATATGTGCTGGACAAACAGCTTAGCCAGCTGTAGGACAGTCGGGATCTTCTTGCAGGCAACAAAATGAGCTTGCTTGGAAAACAAGTCTGTTACCACCCAAATGACTGTCTTTTTCTTACTCTTTGGCAACTCAACAATAAAGTCCATGCTAATAACCTCCCAAGGTTTAGTGGGGGTAGGGAATGGCTGCAACAGACCTTTTGGCTTCCCACTACCCTTTTTTGCAATAGCACACATATGACAACCCGTTACATAATCCTCTGCTTCCTTACACATTTTAGGCCACCAAAATTGTCATCTTGTCAAATGCAATGTTTCTACATATCCAAAGTGACCTGAGCTTTTCACATCATGACGTTGCTTTAGTATAGTCACTCTCATGGTTTCCGGGACATACTTTCGTTCCCCTTTCCAAGCCACCCCCCTTCACTACCAAGTCCTCTCTGTGGGAGAGGAACCAGGGGTCCTGGGATAGGGTGTCTGCATTTGAACCTGCCAACCTTCTCCTGCCCCCCCCCCCCGATGTCTGACGGGGAGGCTCCTGTGTCTCTGGGACCAGACTTGTGCCTGGGTCCGTGTCTGCTTGGGGTGGCAAATTGGGTACTTCTTCTGGAGTCTGATCCCCAGTGGGGAGATAGGATGCTGCAGGATCCCCCTTCACTTCTCTCTGCTTGGCCTGGCTGCGTGTGAGAACTGCAAGGCCCAAGTGAGAGGGGGAGAACATCATATCCACCACCTCTGTCCATTTGCTGTCATGTTGGGGAAGCTTGGACAATGCATCGCCTAGGAAATTACTTTTACCCAGGAGAAACTTCAACGTGAAGGTAAACTGGTAAAAGAAGTTAGCCCACTGAATTTGTTTGGGACTCAAGTGGTGCAGGGTTTTCAAAGCCTCCAGGTTTTTGTGATCTGTCCAAACCTTGAAAGATTGGGCGGATCCTTCTAGTAGATGGCGCCAAGTCTCCAATGCTACTTTGATGGGCCCCGCCTCTTTCTCCCACACTGGCCAATTTCATTCGGTCTTGTTGAATTTCTTGGAAAGGTACGTGCAGGGCCTAAGCTCTCCATTCCCGTCCCGCTGCAACAACACCCCCCACCACCATATCTGAAGCATCTACCTGAACTAGAAAAGGTTGTTCGGGGTCGGGGTGTTTGAGGATAGGTTCAGAGGTGAAAAGGGTTTTTAACTTCTCGAACGCTCGTTGGCACTGGTCCATCCACACTATCTTTTGGGGAGGCTTTTTGCCCTTCCCCTTACCTGATTGTTTCTTTTCCCCCCACCCCTTTCATCTTCAGCAGCTCAGTGAGAGATAACGCAACCTCAGCAAATTCCGGGATGAAGGACCGATAAAAATTAGCAAACCCCAGGAAGCTCTGAAGCTGTTTCCTGGTTCTGGGAGCCTCCCATGCGAGAACTCCCTTAACCTTCTCAGGGTCCATTTCCACCCCCTTGCTAGAGATGCGATACCCCAAATAATCTAGCTGGGTTTGATGAAACTCACATTTTGACAGTTTGGCATACAAATGGTTTTCAGCAAGTTTGTTCAGTACTTTCTGGACCAGTTTCACATGGGATGTGTAGTTCTCTGAGTAAATCAGCACATCGTCTAAATAGAACAGGACTCCCTTGTACAAAAATTCTCTCAGAACATCATTGATCAAGTTCATGAAAATTCCAGGGGCTCCGGATAACCCAAATGGCATTACTAAGAACTCGAAGGATCCCAGCTGGCAATTAAACGCAGTCTTCCACTCATCCCCCTCCTTGATCCAGACTCAGTAGTATGCCTCCCACAAGTCTAACTTGGTGAATATCTTCCCCTTGGCCAAATGGGCCAACATGTCCTTCATCAAGGGGAGGGGTACCGATTTGACATGCTCACCGTGTTTAAGCCACAGTAGTCTATGCAGAGACATAGGGATCCATCTTTTTTGCGTCGGAACAACACGGGGGCCCCTAGGGCCAACATGGTGGGCCCAGTGAACCCCCTGGCCAAGTTCTTATCTATGTACTCCCTCAGGGCTTCTATCTCCATTGGGGTCATTGAATATAACTTGGATTTTGGAAGCTCTGCCCCAGGATTAACTCAAAAGCGCAGTCCGAAGGTTGGTGGCGAGGCAGCATGTCACATTCTTTTTCCTCAACACTATTCTCCACTTCTTGTATTCAACCAGCAAATCTTTAACTTCCCCCTGTACCATAGCCACCTCACAACATTGGTGACCATCCTCCCGATTGGGACCCCTCTCGAGAGAGGTATCCCCCCTTCATAAACACCATGATTTGGCACGCAAACAGTGTCAGCAAAAGTCACAGTCTCTTTGATCCAGTCTATGGTGAGGTTTTGAAACTTCAACCAGTTCAAGCCGACCACTGCAGCAGGCACTAGGCCTGGTGCGATTACAAACTGGAGTTCTTCTTGATGATTTCCCATCCTCATTTATACTACATCAGTCATTCGTCTCGCAGGACCCCCCTTCATCATCCCTCCGTCCATCTGGGACATCCACACTGGCTTATCTAGCTTTATTGTCTTGACTGAGAGTTCTCATGAAGTTATGGAAACATCCTAGTTCTGGAGCTCCCATGTCATAGAGTCCCACTAGCCATTGGGCAGCCTCTCCCTCCAGCTGGTTGGAGACATACTGCACCTTCTTGGCCTCCTTCTGGAATTCTCTTTCCCAGTGAGACATGAATCTCATCACCTGGGTTAGGAAGTACGGCAGCTTCACGGCATCTCCATCGAATGTGGCCTTCAGGTCCCGATGCTTGAGCATGCTTGAGCATGTGGCTGCGCCTGTGGCTCAACCGGGCCAGCACACACCGGGGGAGCTGGTACCTCCCCTCCAGGGACCCCGTCCCCTGGAGGTGCTGGCAACTGGGACGGCTGCACCTAGGGTGGCTGAGGTAATCGCTGGATGATCACCATTAGGTTTGTCTGCATTATCTCCATCTGCTGCTTCAGCAGCTGCACCTCTCTCTCCAACTCTGGGCGGGTGCCTCTCATCTCCAGTTCATTGAGACCACCAGTGAGAGGTCTGTCCCACCACACAGACCTCTGCTCATCTTGACGTCACTCATCCAGCCAGAGCCAACTTGCTCCCATGGCCACCCCCTTCCATGCAAGGGGGTCTTGGAGAAGGTAAGCCTGCCCACCCCAAAGTCTGCCTGGCTCCCAACTCCATGAGGTCGAAAGGAGGGTCCAGTCTCCCAGCTCTCTGTCGTACTCAACTCAGCTCTCTCTCTGCTAAGTCTGCGCTGACATCTGTGCCATCTCCCTGTTCCTTGTCTGGGACCAGTTCCTTCTCCTTCTCGGTTCCAGTCTCCATGTCCTCAGACATCACGCCTCTGGTACACAGGCAGTTGTATGGAGAATTGTGAGAACTAGCTTACTGTGATGCACCAGTACACCCACTCACATTAGCTCAATAAGAAAATTTATTCAGCAAGGCAGTGTAGTTCTAGTAACATAATAAAGCTAGTTCTGAGGCAAGCACTCAGAATACACAACAGAGAATCCTTGGGCTGTGTGAGGGGGAGAATAGAAGGGAGGGGGGGAGGGAGTGCGATTGGGGACCAGATGGCCCCAGCCATAAAGTTATATGGGAGATAAAACAGCAAAGAGAAAACATCCAAACATTCTCAGGCTGCATTCCTGGAGGGAGAGGGATAGAGTCACAAATTCTAATTCATTAACAAAGGCATGAATGCTACATATATTAATGCTGTGTATATTAACATATGGATTTTCATCACATCTTCACATGAAAAATCCTTAAATGATTTTTAGATAAGCAGATTTTGTTGCTTTCATACCTTGGATCTAAAGGGCAGACCACTCAAGAAAACTGAATCATCTTTTGCAACTCTTTGAAGGTTTATGGCCATGGTCATAATTAGCATGTTTCTGTATCCTACAACAGGACCCAACCCCCACAACCATGTAACTGTGCTAATATAGGACCAACTCTAGCATAGTACTCCATTAGTGCATCTGAAGAATTGGCTTCAAATCTATGAAAGCCCATGTTTAAATAAATCAGTCTTAAAGGTGCTGCTACATTCCTCTTATAAAGGATTCCATGCATTCTGATAAATATAGTGTATGGTTGTGAATAATTTATATGAAATCATTTCTACAATATGGGAGAAACTTAATTTCTACTTTCTTATATGGATTTGCAGAAAGTCATGTGTTCAGAAATAAAAGGTAGATTTCAAAGAAAACAAGAAACAGCAATACAGCACATTTGCAGGTTCACATATTTATATACATTATATACATATAAATACCTACCTACAGCCCCCCCACAACTCACACTTATTAAAAGTACTTGCTGATGATTATATTTAGCCTTTAGCTACAGCATCACATACTGCAGCTGCCATATTATATCATGTGGATGTAAATTGGATTAACACCACAATGCAACTAAATGCAAAAGCTTTGTTATTTGCTTCGTAAGATATACAGATATCTATATCAAAATCAGGTGCACATTGAACATGGAAGCTATCATCTTGCTTTTAGTGGTGTGCACATTTGGGTGTGTATTCTCATTCTTAAACTTCTTGTTAACTTGCTCAAAAGACTGTGCATTCAGCCCAAGGTTTCCATGCTGAAAAGTATGTTTTATAAAATCCAACAGAAGGTGAGTTTGAAATAATTGTCTATGCCAGCACAACTACTCTCTCTCCATTGGAAATGCAACCTGACAGTTTACCACGGTAAGTCTCCTAAGCTGTCAGAGTGAGATTAGGCCTTTATAGTTGTACTGTGGCTCCTGAGAGTCTTTGATGTAGTTATGCTTTTCTTGATATAACTTGAGAAAAAAAAGGGAAAGATGGACATGCTATTTAAAAGGCAGTCACAGTGAGTTCTTCACACCTTTAGTGAGAGCTTTACAATTTCTCTGACACAAATGCAGACCTGCATGCCAGGAGGGCTAATGCTGATTCAGTCATCAGCCTTACCTCTCTTCTAATGCTTCAGAGGTACTGTCCTCCTTTTGTTTGATGTGGCACATGCATCATCTTCTCATGTGTTCATCCTTTTTCTGTCTGTCTGTCTTGGTAAAGACAAAACATTTGAATGATAGTTTCAAAACTGCTCAAAGCAATGGAGGAGGTGGTAACCAACTACAGGCCCTCACAGATAGTTTTTTAACAAAAATGTTCAGACTGTGAATCAAACTGCAAAAAATGTAGAACTGGTTTTTAACATATTGAGTATGGCATGGGTCCAACTGTATTTACCTCTAAAAATGTTCTAAGTGGGATGGAGAAAGATATGCAAGTGCTCATTTTCTAGAATCCTTGGTTTACTCCCTAGTGTATTGAATGAGGGAGTCCATTTTGAACATGGAAGGCATTCAGGGTGGAATGAGTTGAACAACCCCCTCTTTGTCTTGCAGGCATTGGCTCCTTGTACAGTTACACCGAAATTCTTGTAGGAACCACTGTGTTTTTAATCTCTGCCCTTGTAGTGGTGATTAGTGTGCTTTGTACCATAGTAAAGAAGAGACGAACTAAAAAGAATGTCCACTTTCAAGAGACTGCTTTGCCTGGGACGCCGGCTGCATCGCAGTTGCAGCAGACAGCTTTTGATCAGAATAACATTCGTCATCTCCTTACTCTAGATCCTGCCCAGTTAAAACTCCGAGCCAAAGTACCAGAATGGCCCTTACAAGTGAGAACTAGTCCCAATGAAACATACAGAGTATCTATTGAACAGTCTGAATGCTTGTAAAAAAAAAAGGAAAAGAAAAGAAAAGCAATTTAAGTTGTGGTACCCTCTTTTTTTCTTATTTGATATTGATCTCCTTTAATTTGTTGTGGATGAACAGATGCATCTTTGTTTTGTTGAAAATTGAAACAGAAGTCTTTTATTACCTTTGTGCTGATTTTCAGTTGTATATATTAATGAAAATGTAAGTCTTATATTATAATTTTTGACAATTGTATTTTCTGTTTGCCTTCATATATAAAACAGGAATGAATCTAGCTAATGTTCATGGCTGTAAATAAAGCTGGTCTCTTGCTCTTCATATAACTGTGAACCTTCATTGATATGGGAAATGGGGGAAATGAATCAGAGTCAAAACAAGTATTGCAAGGGAAGTTTGGCTGCCATCAAGAGGAGCAAGCCTGAGCTTCCACTCTTCAGGAAGGTCTAATGTAGGGATGGGGAACATGTAGCCCTCCAGATGTTGTTGAGCTGTAGCTTTCATACTCCCTCACTATTAGTGATGCTGGGTAGGGCCAATGAGTGCTGCAGGTATTTTTAAAAGAATACAGCCAGAGGCCATCCTGTCCTAATCCTTATCAGTGATAGTCAATGAAGCAAACAGAGTAGAGTCAGTGATTGTGAGGCAATGAAACATACTGGGCATTTTGTGGGGGACTTTGAAGGGGAGGATTGGAGAGCTCTGCTGTTGCCTATATAGGATAATGAACATGATGGTGATGGAGTTGACTGTGCCAGAAGATCTTTGGGGCTATACTTGCAACAAGTGCAAACTATAAGTTGCCCTGTTGGAAGAGAAGGTGCAGCTCCTTGACGCCTGTGTATTTATACTTCAAGTTATCAGGGAGGATGAAGGCTTTTTGGAACTGGCTGTTCTAGAAGGGTGTTCTACACAGAGGATGCTTCTAAGGAGGGAGACAGTTCACAATTCACAAACACAGGAGGCAGATACTTGGGGAAAATGTGACACACAGAAGCAGAACTATCAAGTTCAGAGCTTCACTATCAATTCCAAGTTTTCCCCTCAATCAGTGATTATGAAGCACAAGGACAGGGACAACAGCCTCACTTCTTAGAAGACATGAAAGTGACCCTAGACTTGCTCTATGGATGCAAGGGCTCCTTTCAGTTCCCAGAAGAAGAGGAGACATGTTGTCATAGTAGGTGATTCCTTGCTGAGAGGATCAGAAGCAGTAGTGTGTGGGCATGATAATATATCTTGAGAGGTGTGCTGTCTCTAATGGGTGAACATCCATGATATAATAGACTGACAAGATTCATCAAGTCCACCAACCATTATCCTTTCTTTCTGATCCACATGCGAAAAAATAATATTGCAAGAGACAGCCTATGAGGCTCTGTGGAGAAAGCTAAAGGACCTTGGGGCACAGGTGGTTATTTGGTCACTCCTTCCTGTTGAACAATGTGGCTGAGGAAGAGGGAGAAGAGTATTAGAAGTGAACTCTTCTAATATGGAAATGCTGATGTCAGGAAAGATTTTGATTTTTTGGAGCTTGTCCTGCAGTTTCCTGAAGGACGTCTGGTAAGAGATGGGTTGTACCTCACAGCAGTTGGTAAGAATTTGCTACAAGTCTCATCAAACTGATCTGGAGAGTGGGGGAAGGAGATCGTAATCTAGAAGGTAAGGAGATACCAAGTGCTGGGGACAAAAACTTCAATGATACAGGGCGAATTTAGCCAACAAAATGAGAGCCCAACTGTGAGCAGAAAAAATAAAAAAGGAATCAGCTAATGATGTATCTAAAGTAAAGATAGTGATGTCTCTAAACTAAAGCACAATGCATGGGAAATAAACAAGATGAACTCAAACTCTTAACACAAGAAGGCTAATTTGATTTAATAGGCATCACTAAAATCCTTGGTGGATAACTCTTCAGTCATTGAGTGGTATATCCTAGAGTGTATCCACACTGCAGAATTATAGCAGTTTGACACCACTTTAAGTGCCATAGCTCCATCCTTTGGAATTCTGGGATTTGTAGTTTTACAGGTTCTTTAGCCTTCTCTGCCAAAGAGTGCTGGTGCATCACTAAACTACAAATCTCAGAATTCTGTAGGATGGAGCCATGACAGTTAAAGTGGTATCAAACTGCAATAATTCTACAGTGTGGATACACTGCTATTCCAAAGAAACAGACCAGGAAAGGAGAAAGAATAGTATTATATGTCAGTGATGTATATACATCTGTGAAGAGATCCATGACTTCAAGCATGGAAAACAGATTAAGAGCATGCGGATAAAAATCAAGAAAGAAACAACAATGACATTATTGTGGGGTTTCTATTATAGACCACCACCCCAGCCAGACTGAAGGTTTGGATATGCCTTCCTAAATAAATGACCACACATTCAAAAAGGAGAGACATAGTAGTAATATGAGACTTCATCCACCCTTCTGTTTGTTGGAAGTCAAACTCTGCCAAGAATAGAAGGTCCAACAAATTCCTCACTAGCCTTCCAGATCATTTCATTGTCCAGAAGGTGGAGGAGGCAATAGAGGATCAGTTATTTTCCATTTGATTCTAAGCAACAGAAGTGAACTGGTCAATGGGATGGAAATAGTCAAATCCTTGGGTGGGAGTGACCATGTCTTCTTGGAATTTGTTATGTAGAAAAAACATAGTCAGACACACATAGTCAATGGTATTCAGTTAAGCTTAGGGAAATACTGGGTGAGATCCCATGGTCAGAAATGCTGAAAATGAAGGGTGTTAATGATGCATGGGAGTTTCATTAAAGGTGAGATTTGAAGGCACAGTTGAAAACAATTCCAATGAGGGTGAAAACTAGGAGGTGTCTAAAGAAGCTAGGATGAATGTACAAAGAACTTTCAGATGAACTGAGATTTTTAAAAGACATGTATACACAATTGAAGAAGAGGGAAATTACCAAAGAGGCGTACAAACAAACATCTAATAGTTGTAGGGGCAAAGTCAGAAAAGCTAAAGCCTAAAAAGAGCTCAGGCTCACTAGCGAGGTGAAAAATAATTTTAAAAAGGGGTCTGGGGGTATCTTTAGAGGAAGAAAAAGAACATGGAAATGGTAGGGCCACTGCACAGAGAAGAGGATGAAATGTTCAGGGGACAGAGGGAAGGCCAAACTGTGCAATACCTTTAAAATACTACTGGAGCCCTGGTAGCTCAGTGGTTAAATTCCAGTACTGCAGCCACAATGTTATGAGTTCGATCCCAAGGGCTCCAAGGTTCACTCAGCCTTCCATACTTTTGTAGATCAGTTAGGCAGGCACAGTCCTGATTAAGGCTTTGTCATTTGCTTTTAAAATCTCCCAGTACCTGACTTGTGGGGGCAATTAGCTAACACACATTGGAAACCACTTAGAGAGTGCCTAGTGCACTATAAAGCAGTGTAGATGTGTAAGTGCTATCGCATAACAATTTGTAAGCTGCTCTGAGAGCCTTTGTGGCTGAAGAGTAGGGTATAAATACTTCAATAAATAAATAAATGCCATTGTTACCTCTTTGTTCTCTCAAATGGAAAACCGTGCTCCAACTGGTGAAAATATAACAAATAATACAGTAAGGGAACCACAGCCCAGAATAGGTTTTTAAAAAAGTAATAAAGGAATGCCTAGCTACTCTGAGTGAATTCAAGTCTCCAGGCATCCAAGAGTACTAATGGAACTTGTAGATGTTATGTCAGAGCCACTGTTGGTAATCTTGGAGTATTATTGGAGAACAGAAGATTCTCAGACTGGAAGAGAGTTAATGTTTTTTCCATCTTCAAAAAGTGGGGAAAAGATGACTCATGCAACTGCTGACCAGTCAGCTTGACAGTGCTAGTAGGTCTAAAACAGAGTGTTAAATAGTCCATCTGTGCACACTTAGAAAGGAGTGAGGTGACTACTAAGAATCAGCATGGGTTTTTCAAAAAGCAGTCATGCCAAACTAAACTTATTGCTATTTTAAAGAGAGCTACAGGCTTGGTAGATCATGGGAGAGCAGGGATGTAGTATATATTGCTTTCGCTATGAGGCTTATTGCACGAGGAAAGGGAAGCAGCAGTGCAGCCCAATAACAGCACCTCCCGTTCTGCCTTATTGCATGATGTCAGCATTCTACAGCTGTTTTTTCATTCCAGTCCCATAGGAGATGATGGTAAATGTGTAGGAAGTATGAGTCTAAAAATAAAAATGTATTAAAAATTCCAGGAATTTAGCCCTTTTAAAAAGAAATAAACATATCTTCTTTAAAAAAGTTAAAAATCACTTCACTTTCAAAGTCATGCAAAGTGATGCTTAGGAATGCTGAGACAAGCTCAATTAACATTTAAAAGTGTATTCTGAGGTCTGTGGTCTGATCACCCAGTTAATTAGACTCATTACAAAAACAAAGGAGTCAGTTTAAAAATGCATATCAAAAAGTTTACTGAAGGTATATAGATCTTAATCTACATACTAAAACAAACTTTTTTTTTTTAAAGAGTGTTCCTAACTAGGAGGATTTAGGGTAGAATGACTCACCCAGTCTTTAGTGGTGAGAACTACATGGTGACTTGAAAAGCAAACATCATGGCATGGCTTCATAGCAGCATGGATACATAAGATGGCTAGGCTTCAGCTGCATGGAGACTCTAACTTAAAAGAGACTTGCACAAAGAGCAATAAAATTTAAATTAGGTCATGTGTTGAATGATTCATCACTCCAGTTGGCTGGAAGTGCCTAGTGAAATAAGAGAAAGGGAGTTTGGGAGAACAGAAGCATGCAGGGAAAATTCCTAGACTTATCTTAGTATGTGAAGGGTACACAAGGTTGTTCTACATTACAATAATTATTTACAAAATGTGAGTCTTTTTTCTAGATTTTTTCCAGTTAGAAAAAAGACTCATATTTGTGATCGTTTCCCACGGGACTGGAAAGGAAGAACAGCTGTAGAATGCCAACATCATGCGATAAGGCAGAACAGGAGGCACTGTTAAACAGGCTGCACTGCCGCTTCCCTTCCCTCATGTGATAAACTTCTAAGGCATTTGATAAGGTCTTCCATGGTATTCTTGCAGGCAAGCAGAGCATAGTGTCTAAATCAAGAGATGTAGTCATTTCTCTCTGTTCTGGTTTGGCCAGACCTCACTTGGAATATCATGTCCAGTTTTGGCCACCACAGTTCAAGAAGGATATTGACAGACTGAAATGTGTTCCAGAAGAGGCTGGCCAAGTTGATCAGAGGTCTGGAAACCAAGCCTTATGAGGGATGTCTTAGGGAGCTAAGTATGTTTAGCTTGGAGAAGAGATACCCAGAAGGTAACATGAGAGCCATCTTTAACTATCAGAAGGAATGTCATGTAGAAACAGAGCTTGTTTTCTTCTGTTCCAGAGCCTAGAACAAAAACCAGTGGATCTGAATTACAAGAAAAGAGATTCCACCTAAACATTAGAAATACCCTTTTTACTGTAAGAACTGTTCCACAGTGGTGTAGACTGCTGGGATGAAGTGAACTCGTTGGAGGTCTTTAAAAGAGGTTGGCTGGCCATTTTTCAGGGGTGTTTTAGTTGTGTGTTCCTGCATAGAAGGAGGTTGGACTAAATGGCTCTCACAGTCCCTTCCATCTCCCAGGGGTGGTTTACACGGGCAAATATTCCTCTTAATATACCGCTAAGATCGCTCATAGTTCCCACGGGTCGAGGCATAGAATCGCCTCATTCAGAAGGGGGGTAGTCAAAATCCCCAAATATAGCGTCTCCTGCAATGTTGCAAGTTTGGCCGGTATATTTCAAAAATAGCGATACTCACAGCTTTTTTTTCTGTGTGAACTGCTTATCGTTATATTTTTTTAAAAAAAAACAACAACCGGAAGCTGGTACCCTGTGGGCAGTGCCATGGGAGGGGTCAAGCCCGCTAATTTTTTTTTTTTCAAGTTAGGGGATAGAGAAAGCGCATCCTCTCAGGAGCGGTATTCTTTTCAGGGACAGAAACAATGGCGTGCACACCTCAGGTCAGAACCAAGAAGGGTGGCCGTGGCATAGCGTGGGGGCATGTAGAAACACAAGATTTGATTGAGTTATGGGGTGAGCAGAAGGTGCAGGAGCAGCTTCAAAGCAGCCACCGAAACATAGATGTATTTGAAAAGATAGCTGAGGTAATGCGTAAGAGAGGGCATGACCGCACCGCGGAGGAGTGCCGATCCAAGAGTAAAACGCTGAAGGCGAGGTATAGGCAGGTAAAAGACCACAACTCTACTAGCGGGAATGATGCAGCAACCATGCCATTCTTTGCTGAACTTCATGCTATATTCTCCGGGGACTGCAGTTTAAACCCGCCGCGAGTTTGTCACAGCTCTTCTGCCGATCGCAGACCTTTCTCCCCCGAGCAATCAAGGAACAGCATCTCCGTTTGCTCCGGCACCTCTGCGAGGGACTCGGAGGTGAACTCTCCCCCTTTGTTTGAAGAAGACTTGGGTAAGTTTAAAAGCTTTCTGATTACTTTTTAAAACACTGGCATTATGATCTAGTTCACCTTACTCAAGTGCTGTAAATTATTTTTATTTACCGGCCCACTGACAACAAAAGCGCTTTGTCGCTAGTTTTGAATTCCCGCTTTTTGCAATTCTAATATATTAATATTTTTTCCTTTCCTTTACATTTCCGATTTAAGATTTTTGGAGAAATGATACCTGCCTCGTCATTACCTCCATTCAGGCTGCCATTGGGTAGCCCTTTACTTAAGGCTCGTTAGTACCCCTTATCAGAGCCAGAGCGCATATTGATTTATGTTTTAAATACAAAAGTGCTTGCTGGTCCTGAAATATGCCAAATGTGTCCTTTTGGGATAAAAAGGGCCTTATGGTGGCTGTCCGACAGGTAAACGTACACCCACCCTTTTTTTGTTAATGGGACACATGCATTACGCCTTTTAGGGGGGGGAATGTGATGATGCTTACATTTAAAATGTTTACGTGCACTCTTTCAATAACATAATGGCTACCCTTACATTTATTGGCCGAGCCTGAGTGAGGGCAATAAAAGGGTGATGTAAGGTGACCGGAAAAGCTGCTTCCTTTGTTTGCAGGATTACTTTCGGTTTCAGGCAGAAGACATTTTTCCCTTCCTATTCTTGTACTGCAGCATTATGTTGTTCCCTTCCTCTGCTGCCAAATTATCAGTTCTGAAGGTCTGATTTCGGAAGGCACAGCTACTGCTGGAAATTTATATGTGGAAGCTGAATTAACTATGCATGGGCAGTTTGGCTCTTATAATAATTTACTTGGTGGATTTTCCATTATATATATATGTCGTTGCTTATTCATACATTGCTCTTATTCTCTATAGGTTAACCTTAACGGCTATAAATGGCATAAGATGTGGTTCTAATGGTACCTGCCCTTTAATAAACTTATGTGACACTGTTACATAATCTACATGGTGATTGTGTTGTATGGGAGTCATCATTTTACCTGATAATTTATTCTTACATTCCTAGACATGCAGGCAACAACAGAGATCAGTCCTGAGGAAACAGTAACCGTTACACTTGAAGAGGTGGAAACTCAAAATACATCAACAGCAGTTGTTCTGCTTGACAGCCAGGATCCAGAGCTGGATTTGGCTGCTGAGAGGAGAGCTACCGAATTTGAGATTGCATGGACCACTCAGCAGACTGAGACCAGTGAAGGTGGGACTTAAGTACACCTTTATTTCATCTCTAAAATGCAGCTGATATGGTAGTGCTATGTGGTTGACATAATTTGCCTAACTTTTTTTTTTTTTTTTTTTTTTTTTACTTTCAGGGACACCTACATCCTCACCTCTGTCTGCCCTCACCCCTGGTGAAAGACTGGCACTAAGTAAGAGAAGGAAGGAAAGAAAGCCCTCTGAACATCAGCAGCTTATGCTACACTCCTCCCGATTAATGACACGGATGCTCTCGCATATGGATGCTCTGGCTGAAAAGGAAAATCAGCAGCTTGAAAGGTTGGAACAAGCTGCTGAAGAAAGACAAAAGGTTGAGGATGCTATGTATGAACGTAACACTTCTTTCTTGCATGCCACTTTGGAGAAGCAGACATTTCTGCTCTCTGAAATGGTCCAATACATAGGAACCATAGCAAATAGACCACCAGCAGTACGTACGGTGGTTAGAAAGCAGCCTAGCCCTAGGCCTTGTTGTGATCATGCTCATCCCACGCCAGACAGTGTACAGTTATTCTCTGAACCACTTTCGGAAAAGGAAAATACAGGTAATGCTCAGCCTGTAAAGATTAGGCCTGCCAGAAAAATAAAAAAACCAGATATTATGTCACTACAGAGGTGCATGCTTTACATTTCTGATAACTGCACACAGACATGTTGGTCATGTGTGTCATTTAGTACTAATAATTCTTAAATGCACCTTCCCAAACAGTATTGATGTCGAAATGTAACCTTACTGTATGATATCCCCTATAAGGAACTACTCCTTTCTTTATGAACTGAGATGCAGGTGTATAACCTTTAGAACGGTAGAATACTGTCCATCTTCTTTTGTAGTTCTGTTTGAGCCTGTGTTCTACTTCCTAAATAAATACACATCACTATGAGAAGTAAAGTGATATAAAAAAAAATTTATTTACATGGCAATACATTTCTATTAACAGTATGTACATATCAGAGATGGATTCATAACAGTATTTCTGGGAAACATAAATTTACAAGCATAAATCCTGCAAAGTATATAATACAAAAATTATTTACATTGGAAACATAAACAGCAGTGCTGTCCAAAACAAAGAAAAACCCCAAAACATTATATTTTCAAAACAGAGGCACAGAACTTATAGCCCCCCCTCCTGTAGCCGTTGCTCCATCTCTGAGAGTCTTGGCTCAATTATCCTGACTGGAATAAAAAATAACAAGAAAAATTAATGTACTATATATCCTATACTGCACAACATGTAGTATACAGAAGGCAAGGATATCCAGGTATGACTACAATTAGCTGTGACATTAGCATCACAGTTAGTTTTAGCAATTTTTCAAGGCCTTGTTATTTCATTCAGTAAGGTGAACTTCTCTGAATTGGATAACTTTATTTCACAGTGTGTACGTTACAAAAAAAAACGATACATTTTTGGAGAACAGCAACACTTGTGGATGCATTCCTGGGTACATACCTACTGCATCTGCAACTGCAGCAATGAACTGTTGGCCCTCCTCCCCTCTAAGGAACTCCAACATGTTCATCCTTGGCATTTCTGAAAGTAAGAAATTAACAAATAGAAAAACTACTCTCAATTCTATGGCAACGAAAACAGAATAGTATGCATTACTTTGCAGATGGTGTAGACACATATCAATTGCATGTTGGAGATTAGTATTAACAGTTGCTGTACTTTACAGCTTGGGGAAAACACACACAGAAACACACACACCCCTACACATAAGAGAAAAAATAACATTCCTAGTTGGTATCCCTTCCTTATTGGAGATTAGTATTGCCCTACAGAGAAAATCCTACATGCTGTTACATGTACTTTGCCTTGATCTTCTTACCAAACCTGCTTTTGAAAAAGCAATGATAATAGTGGCAGTATATTTTAATGGGCCACTTTACGGACTCTATTCATACTTAAGTGCATTGGATGGTAAACAATACCGGATGCTTCAACAGGTTCATGGGGTGGGGGTTCCTCCTCCTCCTGCCTTTCTCCACCTGGCTGTTAAGCTGGCCCGGTGGCTGAATCCTCAGAGGAAGACTCGGGCGCTTCCGCAGCCCTCCTCGCGTGGCCACGCATCCCTAGCAAAAAGAAGCACCCTTCTTGAATTCCAAATCATAGAAATGACATCACACATTGGGACGTCTAATGGAATACACTTACCAGCTGGTCGACGATCCCGCCAACTGGGTCTCCCCCCCGTAACCCACAGGTCATGCATTGCCTGGTAGAAGGGTGGTCGACGGTGTGGGGGCGGGCTGCCATCATAGGCCTCGCGGGCCTCAAAAAATTTGGCCTTCAGAATTTTAAACTTCGACTGGCACTGCTGTGCCGATCGATTAAATCCTGCCTTGTGTAGGCTTGCGGCCGCCGAGGCAAACAAGTGGCGGTTCACGCGGTTCGAGGAGTGCATTATCCTCCTAGGACACCCCTCCTGCTGGACAAGGTGTTCTAGGAGGAACAATGTCTCCTGCGACCTCCAGTACGTGATCCGCCGTGGTTCCATGCCCCGGTCAGCCATGCCTGCAGTGACAGCAAAAGCGCTCTTCCCTTTTAGCACTCTTCCGGCGGTTAGTATAGGTCCGGCGCGGTAACCGGTAGGGACATTTAAATTTAAAAGTATCAAGTTTGATACACCACTACAATAGGTTACTTTGAATTGCTAAGGTGTAGTGATACTCTTGCATGCATACACTGCCGAAATGCATAGATTCAAGTCCGTTTAGGGACTAGTTTATTGGCGGCTTCACACCCCATGAATAAATGACACCAAAAGAAAAGAGAACGATTCATTCTTTTTTAAAGAATACAAATTTTATTTTCATTTTCATTACTATTTTGATCATCAGTATAAGAAGCGCAAGTAAGCTTTGCCTAGAAACCGTTATGAATACTTTTCCAAAAGCACAGTCGTCATGGGAAGACACACATTCCCTGCGAGGAAGCTACCTTCTTCTTCTGTCCCAGAAATAATCGGCCAGCGCGTTGCGCACAGCCTCCCCCTCCTCTTTCTTTTCCTGCTCTAAATTTAATAGTGGTGCTCCAAGTGTGTGCAGTACGTAATGGTTGGAACGGTAACGTTCAGGATTAAAAATCTCTCCTTTAGTTTCACAGTAGTTGTGTAAAATAACGCATGCGGCAATCACAGAACATATGTTCTGTTCAGATACTTCCAGGGGTACTTTTAATGCCCTCCATCTGGACTTGAGACGCCCATAACTTCGTTCGATACAATTTTGAACCCTATTATGGGTTTTGTTGTACAGTACTTGCTTTGGGGTTAAACGGCCCTGCCTGTATGGAGTCATTAGCCACTTCCTGATGGGGTATGCACCATCAGCAAGAACCAATGGAGGAATCAACACACCATTTACTGTAATGGAAGGGTTATTTGGGACATATATTCCGGCCTCCATGGCCTCAAAAAATATGGAATTGCGCAACATGTGAGCGTCGTGCACTTTGCCGCTCCAACCGATGACCGTGTCCACAAACAACCCTCTGTGATCACAAATGCCTTGAAGCAACACAGAGTAGCTATTTTTTCTATTGATGTAATCGTTCCCCTGCCTCACAGGTGGTACTATCGTTATGTGGCATCCATCAATGGCCGCAATTACATTTGGAAATCCCATCCGCTTGAAACCAGCCATTACCTGCAAAAGTTAAAAAAGAATATTACTAGCATTTAAAAAGTGTTTAAATGTATACACCTTATGTCATTTTTTTTATTATTATATTATAAATTGATTTATGAACTCAGAGTGATGGACATTATGACAACAATTTCGCATATGAGAAAGTCCTCCATTCCAAAACGGACCATTCTGACACCGATAGGGATTGTGTAATACAGTAAAATATCCAAGGAAGCATCCGCCGTAGTTTGCGAGGTATGTTTGGTGTAAAAAAATTAATGATAATAAATACATATATGACAAATTTTAGCTCTCTTAGAAAAGCGCACCCTTTGTTTTTTAAACAGCAGCATACCTCCACAAGGTAAAGAGACCTTATAGTGTGAGCATACATAAACTATTTTTTACTTTGTATCAATTGCACACTGGCAGGATAACATTTGAGAAAAGACTGGAAAGCACCAACTATTGAAGCAGGGAACGGGGGAAAAGCGCAAGACTGGTTTTTCTATGGTTCGCCTTTCCAGGTTTGTAATCATAGCAAGAAAGAGAGCAATAATTGGAAAAAAAAGTAAAAATTACCTCTTCAGGATCACCGGGATACACCGCTTTAGGTAGGAATACATGTTCCATTGTTAATACGACCTCCTCCAGTATTTTGGAAATTGTTGCTTTACCCACTCCGAATAGATGACTAGCGGTAAGGAAGGAGCACCGATGGCCGAGGACCCAAATAGCAATAGCGACACGCTTCTCAGGAGGTATTGCTTTCCTCATATTAGTGTCCGACTTCTGGATATGTGGCCGGAGCATCTCAACAAGTTTGATAAAGAGAGACCTGTCCATTCTAAAATTTGAAAACCAGCGCTGATCAAACCAGACAGACATAACGAACTTCTCCCACCACTCTTTCGATCGTGGATACTCCCAATATAATCTCCCCCTTTGAGAGCGACGTAGCATTTCCGAACGCATTGATGGCACTAACTGGAAGGTAGCAAGCATGCGAGCACATGACGACGTACGCGATTTTCTTCTTTTGTACCCATCGCGCGTTAAGTGACTCAATCGCAGAGCCCTGCTTGTTTGCCTAGATTTCCTGTCAAGGTACGCACGCAAGTTCTCATCTAAGGCACTCAATGTTGAGCATATGGCGGATAACAAATAGAACCCACATGCAACTATCACAAGCGACTCTATCTGATCCTCATCCGCCATTGCTCATCCAGATGTGCAGACAAAGGTAATAGAGCCAGACCAATGAGAGCACATCTTTGCCTTCTTTGGGATAGCCAATAGGAGTCAAGGTGGCGGGAAGACCAAACGGAAATACGTGTAGAATTTTGGTCATGTGAGCTTGATTGACAGGACTACCTTAGCGCATCTTTGCCAGTGGGAACTAAAATTGGAGCGGTATGATAAATAGCGATTCATTTAGAATGGCGTAATAATTTCCGTGTAAACTAATTTCACACTATATATTTGCAAAGCTACAAATGCCGTGGGAACTACGCGCTACAATATCGAAATTGCGAAATTGCGAAATTTCGCGTAATAAATCATTCCGTGTAAACTACCCCCAAGAGTCTATGCTTCTATGGCACTGTGAAGTGATGGTGTCTTTTACTAAAGCAGGAGTGGGGAATGTGCAGCCCTTTGGAAGTTGTTGGACTGCAACTCACACCAACAGCAGTTGTCTAACCCATGTTTAGGAACTCTCTGTGTGCCATTAGATTATGTTGTCTTTCCAAGCTGTGACCAGAGAGCTGTTCCTCTTTCTGGTGACAAACATCCCTTGTAACAACTGACTTGTTTCCCACTGAGTCAAAAATATAAACTGTAACCTGGGGTAGGCAGCTGTCTCAGTCTACAACTCCCATAAACCTTAGCCAATATGACCAATAATGAGAGATTATGGGAGTTGTCCTTGAAGTATCTATGGGGCCACAGTTGCCTACCTTGCTGCAATCTATAAGCACCTCCTATAGCTCAAATATTGGATCACACACAGGTTAGAACTTGATTTCTCTGCAACTGGCTTGCTGTATGCTAGAAGACATGCCAGAATGTGTGGACCAAACTGTTTGCACTGAGCAAGCATTGCCTATGAAATATTCTGAAACTGCTGTGATGAGCCAGGCAGTGAGCATTCATATGCTAACTGGAGCCCTGCAAAAGCAGGGGCTGGGTTTAAAGTTGGGGTTGGGTTGAGATGGGCTAGCAGGCTCTGCTCCCTGAGTTGGGACTCAGTGCTATTCCTCTCACCCCCACGTGTTGAAGGGTGAAAGTCTCTGGTGAGGAGCCCCCAGTATTGGTGTATCCTTCACAAACACTTTGGAGCCCTAATTGATCAGGATGCTAATTTTTCCTAGAAGTCAATACAAATGCTGAGGGTTTTCCACTCTTGTCATTTGCTTTTTAAATGTCCCAGTTCCTCCCTCCTCTTCCCACTTTTCTCCTTTCTCCTCAGTTTACTTCAGTTGCTGTTAACTGAGTTTAAATGGCAAAAGTAGCTTGCACTCAATTAACTCAGTGGGGGAGGGGAGGGGTAGTATCTTTCCCAGGAGGCTCAGGCAAAAACCAACTGCTGTGTCTTCTCCTGGCTTACATGTTCTTTCTCATTAATAACTTTTGCCATCTTGACCATACTTGTCCCAGTTTCCATCTGTGAAATGTTGGAGGATATGCAAATATGATTTGCTCACTGACTTGTGAAAGGGTCAGATGGGCCAGTAAGCAAGGATGCAATGGAGGGTGTAGAGTTAGCTAGTTAACCTTCTGTTATAGCTTTCACTGTGTGGAGGCCTAAATGCCTGCATAGGGCTTGGATGTTGCAGTCATCAAGTGTCGAATGTGTGGGAGTAAGGCCAAAAATTCTGGAACAACTAACTGTTCATGCTCAGTTCTCGTATCTTGTTAATTGATAAAACCAGTAACAACAGTTGAATTACATTTTCTCCATCTTAATTAGATTGTACTCCATGAAAGATGTCTTGTGGCATGGTAGAATCACTTATCTACACTGAAATTAGAGAAGCCTGTCAGCTGTACCTGTGTGGAATCTTAGCATTTTTTCTATTAGACTGGAAAACCTAGGGGGACTTGATTTATGAGAGACTGTTAAGTGTTCCAGAGGAAGGGAAACTGAAGTTTGCATAATGGCCTAAATCCTATTGGAAGTGCCAGTTAGAATAGATCCATTGAATTAATTGTGCCAATACTTATGTAAATCACATTGATTCAAAGGGTCTGCCCTAGTATTCCCAATACTCTAATATTCAGCCTTTACTATTTTACAGATTGTCTCAACTGTCCTCAAACCATCAGCTACAATGTTTAAGTAGAACATTGCAGAACTTGGCTACAGCAACCTACAACACCTAGGTATTTTGAGGTTTAAAGACTTGATAAAATTTGAAGCCTGGCCCCTAGATAATATATAACACTGAACCTGGAGGGGTGGAGTCAAATTCCAAGACATTGTAGATGTACAGTTCTAAAACCTAGCGGTACAAACAGTCAGCACCATTAAAGTATTTCGTGCCTAGATTAGAGATGCTGCTTAAAAAGCTATTGGAGACGTCGTTGCTGTAGAAACAACAAGACTGTAACTGAGCTGCCCAAGGGTCTTGATTCTCCCACACATCACCCTTCATGCCAACAGCATCATATGGCAATTTGGTGAAATAGTTTATGTATGAAAACTCCCAGGACTGACCACAGGAAGGCCAAGAGTAGATGATAATAAATATTGCAATGTGGGGTCTTTTGCACTCTTTCTAATAATTTCTTACAAATGTGTGTGTTTACATTCTTTCTTTGACCTTAAAAAGGCCATTCTTTGTTTAGTTTCTGGGTCTGCAGAGCTTCTTAAAAAGAAGTCCAGAATTTTTGTGGTCCCAGCATCCCCCTCTGCGTGTTTTCATGTGACAATTGACGCATGCCAGATTGACCACCAACTGGCTTGTCCTTGAAGTGGCAATTGTTGAGATGAGAAAGACCTGTCTGTGCCTGCAAGAACCGTTAGTCAGCACATTGCAAATCTCGCCCCTGCTGGCAATTGTGCCAGTACCCAGCTAAGCAAGCTGGCCTCCTCTTAACTGAAATGACAGACCAAAAAGCTCAGTTTACAGAGCCTATAAATGTTACTGCTTGGACTACAATTCCCAAAATCCTGCTGCCTTTGAAAAAGTAACTTTTCTAAGCTCTCATCATATGTATCTGGCTACTTCAATACATTACTTTTTCTGGGCCCAAAGTACATATTGTTGTTTGCCTTCAAATCATTTCCGACTTATGACAACCCTAAGGTGAACCTATCAGGGCTTTTCTTGGCAAGATCGGTTTGTCATTGCCTTCCTCTGAGGCTGAGAAAGTGTGACTTACCCAAAGTCACGCAGTGGGTTTCCATGACTGAACAGGGATTCAAATCCTGGTCTCCAGTATCATAGTCCAATGCTATAACCACTGTACAGTGCTGGCTGTCCCAAAGTACATATTATGCTAACATTACAGTATTTAAACATTTTAAAAGCATGCTGAAATTGTTTACTATTAGTCTCAAGAAAAAGCAACATGACTTTCTCCCTCTCCCAAAAGGGATCAGGCAAAATTTGACCACCAAGGCTCCTGTGTATTTAGTGTTGACAAAATGAAAACTGGAGAGGGCTCCTGTACCTTTAATGGTTGTGTAGAAGAGGGAGTTTTAGCAGTCTCGCTTGACACAGAACTAAGCAAGAAGCAAGTTTCCAAACAGTTTCTATAGGGAGCCCCAAGCTGTGAAGCTGAGATTTCAGAGGAAGTGTAACCCAGTCCAGCACAGACTGATTTCCCTGATCTGCCTTTCCATTAACCAGAAGCACCTCTGCTTGTCTGGATTAAATTTCAATTTGTTCAGCCTCATCCAGTTCATTACTGACAGCAGGCACTCTGTTAGTACTAAAAGGAAAGAGAGAATTGGGTATCGTAAGCATATTGATGACACTGAACCTCAAAATTCCAAGTAATCTTTCCTGACGGTTTCATGTAGATAGCATGAGGGACAAACCCAAGCCCTGAGGAAACCCAAAGACCAATAGCCAATGGGCTGGATAGGAATCCCTCAGTATGACCTAGAATCATAGAATCATAGAATTGTAGAGTTGGAAGAGACCAGAGAGCCATCCAGTCCAAACCCCTGCCATGCAGGAAATCTTGATCAAAGCATCCCCGACAGATGGCAATCCAGCCTCTGTTTAAAGACCTCCAAGGAAGGAGACCCCACCATGCTCCGAGGGAGTGTGTTCCACTGCCGAATAGCTCTTACTGTCAAAAAGTTCCTCCTCATGTTGAAGTGGAATCTCTGTTCCTGGAGCTTGCATCCATTGCTCCGTGTTCCAGTCTCTGGAGCAGCAGAAAACAAGCCTGCTCCATCCTCAGCGTGACATCCCTTCAAATACTTAAACAGGGCTATCATATCGCCTCTTAACCGTCTTTTTTCCAGGCTAATTATACCCAGCTCCCTAAGTCTCTCCTCATAAGGCATCGTTTCCAGACCTTTCACCATTTTAGTTGCCCTTCTCTGGAGAACCTGTTGAGTTTGTCCTTCTAAGAAGGACCAAAACTACTGTAAAACAGTGCTTCCAAATCTCACCTCATAGGTTTCCCAAAATGATACCATGGTCAATGCTATTAAAAATGTCTGAGAGGTTCAGAGGAACCAACAGGGACACACTCCTTCTGTGCAGTTTGCAGAGTAGGTCATCCACAAAGGTAACCAAAGTAGACTAGCAACCACTAATGGGCTAATAAGCACTTCCATGAATTTACCTAATTCTCTTGCAAAGGGACACCATTGCCATCTGGGAGAGGTGATCATCTCAGGCAGCAGGGACTTGCATCACCAGGTCTTTGTTTTGCCCAAGCAAAGCATGATTGACTTGTACAGCACAGTGTTGTAGCATAACATGTGAAACTGGGAGTTCAATCACAAATGATCACAAGCAAAATTTTCTGTCACCCAAGTTCATGTGTGGGTGTAGGAATTCCCTGTGCTCAGATTTAGATGACTAAATCTAGCCCCACAGATTACAACCTCTTATTCTCTCTGTAACTGCTATGCAATTTCTTGTGTTGCCTTTTCATCTGTGGCAAAACCAGGTGGTATATGCATGATATGCAACATTCAAAATGTTCATGAGTGTCAAAAGAAGTCTCTCAATTCATGCTTCTGCTTTATTTCTAACCCTTTTGTTGCTGTGGTTAATAAATGGATCACTCTTTATAAAAATTCTTTTTAATGCAGAGGCACAGCTGGAATCTTCTGCTGTCCTGTCTTATGTGGTATTAACTTCAATTGATGGTTTGTTCCCATATCCCTGTTATTTGTTCCTGCAAACTATGAGCTCTGCAATATAGCAAAGCACCACTGAGATAATAAATTGAAATTAAAAAGTAATGCTTCCTTGTTCCTTTGAAATTTGATTCTTTTTGGTCTGCTATCAATTTGTGGGTTTTGTGAAAAATACAATTCCACAAATAACTGAATAAGCTATCAGAGCTGGAAGTGATGCAAAGCTGTTCTTTATCCTCAGGTGGCCTTTTTTCCAGAGCATTCAGTCTGCATTCCCTCTAAATTCTGCCATGCCCATAATACTATCCTAGAAACAATAGGAGCTTGGTCACAATACTTATATAATAGTGTAAACAGGCTCAATGTAGACCAGGGTTTCTCAACTAGGTTCCCTGGAACCCTAGGGTTCCACAAGAGTTTGCTAGGGGTTCTTCAAGATATTGAGACTGAAAAAAATATATTATGATTTTAGCTGTAGATATAATAATTTTTAGGCAGGGGTTTCTTGAGACATGAATTGTTTCAAGGGTTCCACCAGGGTAAAAAGGTTGAAAAAGACTGGTGTAGACAGTCAGAGTGAGAGGCCCACCTCACCGTTTTTCCAGGCTGGAGATAGGCCTTCAATGCTTTGAAAGACCTGAAGATCTGAAAGAGCAATTCCACCTCATGGTGTGTATCCAGAGCTTGCAAAAGTTAGTTTTTAGACTATAACTCCCAGAATATCCAGGCAGCAAACACAGAAAAGTAAAGTTTCCAAAATCTAATTTTCACATACTAAAGAAGTGCTTCCAAAAGTGGTCCACACTTTTGGCATGAGTGTATTATTGGCAAGGGACACTTTCCACTAAGTGTCTGCAGAACATACCTAAAAGTATATGGATCTGTTTAGCAGACTTAAATAGTGGTCCCACTTGTGCAATCTTGTTTTGCTTTTTCATGGGAGGCATCTTAAAGAGAAAATGAAAATCTGAATGTGAGTTGATTACAGCTAAAACTGCATCAATAGGGAGAGGCAGCTATTATTTGACATGATATAATCTTATGTATTATTATTTAGTATACTTCCATCTTCCCTTTCTTACCTCATAGAGCCCAAAGCAAATTACTTTATATGGGATTCCTGGATGGCCAAACATAAAGCAGTATGAGAAGCTGAAGACCTCCTCCCCCCATTTTCAGGGGGGGAAGATTAACTATATCAGCTACTTTTATGTCCAAGTATTTCAAAAATGGACATAGGACTTTTTCAGACAAGGGTTACTGCGCAAGCTTGCGGAAGAGGTACGGCTCTGTCGCGTGGCAGGGGGTCCATTTCAGACAATGCCATCCCTCTCTTGGCATCGTCTGTGTCAGTTCCATGTACGATTGAAGGCAGCAGCACCATTTTTTACTCACAGAAGTTGTCCATGAGTGGACTTCTGGCGTGATGGCGTAGCGTTCAGCAGCAGGAGTGGGGAGCTCTCTCCAGCTGCTTTCCAAACTCTGATTTTCAGACTCTAGAACTTGTTGGTGGAAAGAACAAGAGACCGACAGAACTCCTTGGTAAAGGAGTGAGTTGGGGCTTGATGGGGGTCAATTTCCAATCCTGGTAGTTGTGTTTCTAATGAGACACAGCATAAGGGATTGAGGTGACCGAAGAGCCACAGACAGAATTTGGCATGGTCTATGCACAGACCAGAGCTACGCCAATGTTTTTTAAAATATAATTTTTCTTTGGAAGGCTGAAGTAAGCTAGTTGAGTTTATTAGAATTGTTTTCAACAGGTTTTTTTTCTGGGTGACTTTACAAAGTGCTAAAGCAGCAAGAGAAAAGCAAAGTAAGCAAAATAAGTGAAGTAAGCAAAACTTAAAGGACTTACTATAAAGAAGAGGAGGTCTGAGAGTTCATAATTTAAACCAGTAAAACTGAGCTGGACCGGAGAAGGTGGTGATGAGAGAGGAAAGATGGAGCCAAGAGAGAGCAAGGAACGAGGAGAATCCCAAGAGCTGGTGTGGAGCAGAAAGGAGCAGAGTGAAGGGGAGTGAAGCAGAGCAGAGTGGAATGTAGAGGAGGAACAGCTGGAACAAAGGAGAAGCAAAAGTAGATAGAGGAATAGAGAGTGGAGGAAAAAGGAGTGGAATAAATGATATAAGATATAGAGAGAAATGTTTAAAGATAAGAGGCCTACCTGAAATTGATAACGAAAATTTGGTAGAAAGATTAATACCTCCTATGGCAAAATTTATTGAATCGACAGAAGCAAATCTGGAACTGCAAGTTGATAAATTTTTCAGGATTAACTCAAAAGTGGCCAATGAAAAGAAAGTCCTGAGAGATATTGTGGCATGCTTTACAAGAGCTAATCTGTGAGATCAGTTCATTCAGAAAAGCTACAATGAAAACCTGAATACTGATGGGAAAGAGTTGAAGATTTACAAAGACATTCCATCTGCAATTCTCAAAGGAGGCAGAAATACAAATTCCTAACCCAATTGTTGGTAGAGAATAAGATTAGCTATAGGTGGGAAAGAATAGAAGGAGTGCTTGTTTTCTGCTGCTCCAGAGACTAGAACATGGAGCAATGGATGCAAGCTCCAGGAACAGAGATTCCACCTCAACATTAGGAGGAACTTTTTGACAGTAAGAGCTGTTCGGTAGTGGAACGCTCTCCCTCGGAGCGTGGTGGGCTCTCCTTCCTTGGAGGTCTTTAAACAGAGGCTGGATGGCCATCTGTTGGGGATGCTTTGATCGTGATTTTCTTGTGTGGCATGGGGTTGGACTGGATGGCCCTTGTGGTGTCTTCCAACTCTACAATTCTATGATTCTATGATTCTATGAGTATCTTTTTTCTACCAAAACAAAAGATATAGGATTAATACAGTTGAAAAAGCAAAAGAATTTAGCAAGAGACTAAAAAAGGAAAAAAGGGGAAAACAAACAAACAAAAAAACAAAAGATTTGAAAAAAGAGAGGAAAGAAGGAAGACAAGAAGGAGAGTAAGAGCATGAGCTTCAAAAGGAAAAGGAGAACCAAGAATCGGAAGAAGAAGAAGAGAGGAGAACTTGTGAGATATTGGAAGAAAGAAATAAAGAGGAAAGAGAAGAAGGGGAGGAGGTTGAACAACAAGAAGAAAAGGAAACAGAGTTATAAGTAGAGGATAAAGAAGAAGAAGAAGAAGAAGAAGAAGACTTGGGAGCTTAAGAGAAATAAGGAAATTAGATAAACACAAAAAGAGATATATCAACTTAATAAAAAGAAAAAGTAAAAAGAAAAATGGACTTCAATATATTATCGTGGAACGTGAAAGGAATGAACATGGAATACAAAGGAAGACAAATATTTCACTATTTGGAAAAAGCCAACATGGATATAATATGTCTTCAAGAGACACGGATTAAGAAGAAAGACAAAATATATCTGATGAATCCCAAACTGGGTCAATGCTTCATAACATCTAATGAAAAGAAGAAAAAAGGGGTAGTAATGTATCTTAACAGGAGATTGCAAGCTAATTTAAAATTTAAAGATAAAGAAGGATTGTACCTGGGGATTGAAACTAGAATTCAAGATGAAAAAATATTGATAGTAGGGGTATACACCCCAATCCGATCCCAAGAAAAATTTTTCAAAAATTTGAAAAAAGAAATAATGAAGAACGTCACAAATCTCAAGAATGTTGTTATTAGGGTACTGGAACGGAATGTTGGAACCAAAAAAGTGACAGAAAGTCAGAGAAGCCAATTCAGAAAAAACAGGGGAAACTGCCAAAAACCATTTTTGAAATGAAGGAAGAATTAGGGTTAATAGATATGTGAAGTTGGAAATACAAAGAGACAACGGGATACACTTTCTATTCAGAGGTCCATCAGTCGTTGTCCAGAATAGATATGTTCTTTATAATGAAAAGTTTAATGCCAAAAATCAAGTCAATGGAAATAAGACCGAAATGGATTTTGCACCACAGCTCAATTATGCTCTCAGTGATAGGAAAAAAGAAAGAATTTTTCTGGTGTCTGAATGACAATTTATTAAAGGAAGAGGAAAGTATAAAAGAAGCAACGCAAGTTTTGAAACAATATTTCATGGAAAATATGTCGACGAAATAAAGATGACTACAATTTGGGACGCCAGTAAGGCAGTAATGAGAGGGCATTTCATAAAAAAGGCTTATGAGGAAAAAAGGGGACAAAAGGCTAAAAATCAATATCTTCTACAAGAAATAGTGAAGAGGGAAGGAAAAATAAGCGACAATCCAAATGATAAAAAAGCAATAATGGAAATGGAAATATTAAAAAAGGAAGTACAATCAAATATAATAGGTGAGGTAGAACAAAAAATAAGAATCACAAAACAAAAACATTTTGAGCATGCTCACAAATCAGGAAGGTAGCTTGCCCACAAACTAAAAAGTCACAGGGAAGAAAGAATTATATCAGAGATAAATTATAAAGGGAAAGCTACATTTGAACAGAATTAGATAAAACAATGTTTTCAAGACTATTATGCAAAGTTATAGAGTGATCCAACAGACAAAGATAAAATGCAAAGGTTAATAAACAATTATTTGGAATATCAAAAGATAAACAAATTAACAGAAGACCAGAAAAGAATAATGTATAAGAATATTACAATTATGGAAATAGTTGAAGCTATCAAGAAATTGAAATCAGATAAAACACCAGGACCTGATGGACTTACATCAGTGTATTATAAAAAATTAAAAGAGGCTTTATTGATGCCCCTCCACAAAACATTAAATGCTATGAAAGAAGGAGAGATCCCAAATTCCTGGAAAGAAGCCAACATTACCATCATACCAAAAGAGGGTAAGGACAGGAAGGACCCTAAGAATTATAGACCGATCTCACTTCTGAATACTGACTATAAAATCTTTGGAATTATACTAGCTGAAAGATTTAAGAATATAGTATGCCAAATAATTCAAGAAGACCAGAATAGCTTTCTGCCAAAAAGATATATGGGAAACAACATAAGAACAGTTATAAATTTATTGGAATATTATGAAAAACATAATGAGAAAAAAGTAGCATTATGCTTCTTAGACGCGGAGAAGGCCTTCGATAATGTGAGTTGGATATTCTTGAAAAAGGTCTTAGAGAAAATGAATATAGGAAAGAATTTCAGAAAATGGGTCAATCTGATATATGAAGAACAAGAGGCTCAGGTGATAGTCAATGGAGAAAAAACAGGAAAGATCAAAATAAAGAAAGGAACCAGGCAGGGTTGCCCACTGTCACCTTTATTATTCTTAACGGTGATTGAAGTTTTAATAAATAGCATCAGAGCTAATGACAAAATCAAAGGCACTAGAGTAAAAGGAAATGAATATAAGATCAAAGCCTTTGCAGATGATCTGGTTGTCATCTTAGAAGACCCTGTAGACCAACTTGAAGAATTCAAGAATACATTAGATAATTTCACGGCAGTATCGGGCTTTAAAATTAACAATGAAAAAACAGTTATGTTAACAAAGAATATCAAAGGACAGGAAGTAAAAGAATTACAAATTAAAACTGGATTTAAAATAGAGAAGAAAGTCAAGTATTTAGGGATATGGTTGACAAAAAGACATGCAGACCTTTTCGAAAACAACTATAAACTCATGTGGAAAGTGACGACGAAAGATCTGGTTAAGTGGTCCAAGCTGAATTTATCAATCTTAGGAAAAATAGAGTCAGTAAAAATGATGGTGTTACCGAGGTTTATGTTTCTTTTTCAAAATATACCTATTTTAATAAATAATAAGTGCTTTAAAGTTTGGAATAAAGAATAAAATAAAGAAATATTAAACTATATTTGGGGAGGAAAAAAAGTGAGAATAAGATATAAATTACTAACTGAGAGAAAGGAAAAAGGAGGATGTGCTTTGCCGAATCTATATAAATATTATCAAGCATGCTCTCTCACCTAGTTAGAACCAAGGGTGCGTCTAGATCAGTGATGGGCAACCTTTTGAGCTTGGTGTGTCAAACTTCGCCAAAAAACTGAGCATAACTCGGGTGATGTGTCACTTTGAGAAAAAAAACATTATTTCTCAATATTTATAGTTTAAATAACATAACTGTATAATTGTTATATATAATTGAATTTAATAAACCAAAAACTAATTATTTAACTTACCTGCTTAGTGACTTCTTTGTTCATCCGTCAGTTGGTTTCTTTTGTTGGTCTTGATATTATTTAACTTGTGTGGGGTGCCGTGAACTGAAATAAATGAGGGGGAAGGGGAATTCTTTAACTAATCTGCCTATTAGTGACTTTTTGTTGCTGAATTTCATTGGCTAAATCTTCAATTGAAGGTTGGTATTTTGTACACTTCAGGCTCAAGCAAGCGCTACTAACTTCATCTGCCAATCTGTTTCTTTTCATAGAATCATAGAATTGCAGAGTTGGAAGAGACCACGAGGGCCATCCAGTCCAACCCCCTGCCACACAGGAAACCAGGATCAAAGCATCCCCGACAAAGCATCCGAGGGAGTGTGTTCCACTGCCAAACAGCTCTTACTGTCAAAAACTTCCTCCTAATGTTGAGGTGGAATCTCTGTTCCTGGAGCTTGCATCCATTGCTCCGTGTTCCAGTCTCTGGAGCAGCAGAAAACAAGTCTGTTCCATCCTCAACGTGACACCCCTTCAAATACTTACACAGGGCTATCATATCACCTCTTAACCGTCTTTTTTCCAGGCTAAACATATCCAGCTCCCTAAGTCTCTCCTCATAAGGCATGATTTCTAGACCTTTCACCATTTTAGTTGCCATTTTTTGGACACGCTCCAATTTCTCAATATCCTTTTTGAATTGTGGTGCCAAGAACTGGACACAGTATTCTAGGTGAGGTCTGATCAAGGCAGAATAGAGCGGCACTATTACTTCCCTTGATCTGGACACTATATTTCTATTGATGCAGCCCAAAATCGCATTGGCCTTTTTGCTGCTGCATCACACTGTTGACTCATGTTCAACTTGTGGTCTACTAGGACTCCTAGATCCCTTTCGCACGTAGTCTCATTCAGCCAGGTCTCCCCCATCCTATATCTATGCATTACATTTTTTTTCGCCCTAAGTGCAGTACCTTACATTTCTCCGTATTGAATTTCATTTTGTTAGCTTTGGCCCAGCTCTCCAGTCTATCCAGGTCATATTGAATGTTGATCCTGTCCTCTAGGGTATTAGCCACTCCTCCTAATTTGGTGTCATTTGCAAATTTGATAAGTATGCCCCTAATTCCCTCACCCAAGTCATTGATAAAGATGTTGAATAGCACTGGGCCCAGGACCAAACCTTGTGGCACCCCACTGGTCACATCTTTCCAAGACGAAGAGGAGCCACTGCTGAGCATGCTTTGGGTTTGGCCGGTCAACCAATTACAAATCCATTTAACAGTTTACTTGTCTAGCCCACATTTTACAAGCTTGTTTGCAAGAATGTCATGTTTGTTTGTTTTGATATTATTTAACACTGAGAATAAGGCCTCACAAAAGTATGTAGAGGGAATAATTGTGAGTAAAGCCATTGCTATATTTTTCAGGGTGCTAAAAGTGTCTGGTAGTTGGTTCCAGGCACTCCAAATTTCCTGTTCGTACTGGCATTCCTCTTGATTCTCCAAGCGGTGTCCCCCGCTGTGTTCCGCTGCTCCCTGCTCTGCCCGCAAAAGTGGGAGCAAAGATCCTGGCTGAACTGGAAGTCCCAGAACTAGAATTTCTGTGCCGGACTTCTGTTGTTTTGGCCTACAGACCTTCGGCACAGAACGTCTAATAGGAGAGGATGAAACATTTGCGACTAGAGTCTTAGGACATTTTCAGACACAAAAAAGTCATCCTGAGGGCTCGGGAGAGGTATGCCTGTTTCGCAGCAGGGAGCCAGTTTCTGACAACGCCGTCCCTCTCGCATTACCCTCCGTGTTCTTTCTGTGTCACATGGAAGGAAAAGGCACCACTTTTTACTCACGGAAATTCTTCGTGAATAAAAAGTGGTGTCTTTTCCTTCCATGTGACATGGAAGGAACACAGAGGATAATATGAGAGGGACGGCGTCATCAGAAACTGGCCCCCTGCCACGGAACAGCCACGTACCTCTCCCAATCTCTCAGTATGACTTTTTTGTGTCTGAAAATGCCCTTAGAGTTAGATTCTAACTCCAAGACTCTAGTCGCAAATGTTTCATCCTCAGGAGCAGCAAATGTTTCATCCTCGGCTACTGCACTTGGCCGTGCAGGAGCCAAGGATGAAACATCCTTGTCGGCATGCGGCTGCCTCAGCGGCTGCGTGTCATCAAAAATGGCTACATGTGTCAGTGCTGACACGCATGTCATAGGTTCGCCATCACTGGTCTAGATGATGTAAAGCTATTAGCCTTAGAAGGGGATGATCTTAACTTTGGATGGCACGTGTATCTAATTTATAATAAAATGAAAGAGAATAACATATTTGAACACCGTTACATTAGGAGAGCTCTGCTTAAGGTCTGGTTGGATTTGAAACCAAAGTTTTATTCAAAAATACCATTATGGGTCTCAACTCAAGAAGCTTTTTTTAGAATATTGAAAATAACTAATCAGGACTGGATAAAATATCAAGAAATCCTCCAGAAGGTAAAACAAGATCAGGTTAAAATAAAATCTAGAGAGGAACTGAGTGATGAAGGTTATAATATAAGCTGGTTTTTATACAAACAACTCTACAAAAGGTATAAGATGGATCTAAAATTTGAGGGTTTCCAAAAAGAATCAAATGAAATAGACAAAATAATATATGGAAATAGGGACCACCACTGTGTGAAGTACTATAAAATATTGATGGATAGAGAATTGGAAGATGAAGTGCTGAAAGAAACTATGATAAGATGGATGAAAGAAATTGGACACGGAATGGAATGGAAAGATGGGGGAAATTGTGGGAAATTACACAAAAGTTTACGTTATCTCAAAAAATGAAAGAAAATTATTACAAAATGTTCTACCAATGGTATTTAACACATGTGAAATTAGATAATATGTATAAGACAAGGAAGAGAGAATGTTGGAAGTGTGGGAAAGCAGAAGGAACTTTCTATCATATTTGGTGGACATGCTCTGTGGCCAGGAAATATTGGAAAAGAGTCCATGATAAGATAAAAGAAATTGTGGGAATAACTTATGGTTTAGAACCAGAAATATATTTGTTAAATATGGTGGATAAACTTGAAGAATGAATGACAGGAGGAGTAAAAAAGATACTACTGTATATGGTAACTATTGAGAGAATTCAGTATGCAAAATATTGGAAAGAGAATAAAATTCCAGCAGTTGAAGAATGGTTAGGGAACGTATACGATGTAATAGATTTAGATAGATTAACTGCTAGATTAAAGGATAAACAACTGAATAAAATAGAAAAGGAGTGGGAACCTATCAAAAAATTCTGGAAAGAAAAATGGAATATAGATATATAGAGATATAATAAGGAAAATAGAGTCATTAATAGATAATAATTAAGGCTATGCTTTGCTTAAGTAATATAAAGAGAATAGATAAAACCAACGAGAATATAGATTTATAGCCCAAAAAACAAAGGTAGTTAAATTATAAATAGAAAAAAGTAAGTTTATACAAGAATGGAGAGAAAATAAACCAACAAGGAAATAATTCATTTATGGGAGAAAGAAAGGGAAATAAGGAAGATTTAAATGAGAACTAAATAACTTCTCCTATATTTGTACATTTTTTATTGTTAAAATTATGATTATGTTGTAAAAGAGGAAATGTATATATGATACTTTGATGAAAAATGTAAGATCGCAACGTAATAAAAAAAAGGAAAAAAAGAAGTTGTCCATGAGTAAAATATGGTGTGGCTGCCTTCAATCATACACAGAACTGACATGGACGATGCTGAGAGAGGGACAGCAGCATCCGAAACAGACCCTGTGCCGCGCAACAGCACCATACCTCTTCTGCAAGCTTCTTGCGCAGTAACCCTTGTCTGAAAAAGTCCATAGCAACACCTAGGTCTTGCAGACATAGGAGATTATCAGACACTCGAAATGTGGTGTTATAACGATGCCAGGAGATCACTAAAGAAAAAATATAGAAAAATATAGAAAGGAAAAAGGACCCCAGAAGGAAGAGGAAAAACAGAAAATACATAAATGGAAAAGGGGAGCCAAAGTCTGTGATACAAGGAAAAATAAACAGATGTCATTTGGGTTTCGGAAATACAGCTATAGTCTCATTATATCCAAATGACATAATGCAGAAGTTACAGCTAAGCTATGTTTTTATTTTCTTCATTCTCTTTTTATATATCATTAGTATAAGCGTGGAATAAACAAATAAGGAAAAAGAATGTAAACATTACAAAGAATATGCATAATGGAGAATATCATTGTTTGGGGGGGGAAGGGCATCCCTTTCACATGATGTTGTTCCCTTCTCGTTATGCTCTCATTCGGCTGTCGTTACACCAGTGCTGCTTCTTATTCACGGGCTAAACCGTGAATGAATCCCCCATTCCGTTTCTGTGATGGATTTGCATGCAAGTGAAATGATGCCCGTTTCGTTGGTGTGATCCCATCGTCAAAGGGAGGTCTGTGCCAGAACACTCCCTGGTAAGTGACACTTTTTTGTACCCTCCCTGGGTTAGCTGTAAAGTTTTAAGTATGTTTTTGTGCTTGCTGTCACTTTTTACTTTTTATTTTGCTTTTTATTTTTGAATTTCTCATGTTCTTCTCGTGAGAACAGATGGGATTTCAAACCAGAAAGTGAAGGGAGCCCTGTTCAAGCTCCATTCACTCCTGGGCTATGGAAGCATGAACAAGGTAGGTTTGAAACTTTGTGTTACCGTGGAGTGATAGGGGCGGGAGAGGAGATTGTGGGATGGGAACACTTTTTTTGTTCCCATCTAATAATCTCCTTACTGTCTTTAAATTTGTTACACAAGGAGAGATAGTGGACTTTTTTGGACAACAATCGTGAGTAAAAATCGCCAAAATATTCCACTCAAATGTCCCTGCGGTACCGCAACAGTACCGGCAGGGACGGGCGTCATCCAAAAGGGACGCCCTGCAGCGCTGCAGCCTCGCAATGTGGCGAGGCTGCTTGCGCTGCATTATACTTGTCCGAAAAAGTCCAGTGTCAGCATCCTATTGTTTACACAATGAATGTAGCATGAATGGCTTGGCATTTTTGCCACTTGCACAACAAGGCATCCAGGATTGTTCTGCACAGGACATGCTCAGTGTGTACAATGGCAATCTCCCGTGACCACATGTTATTATGTTAAGGCAGGCTTTCCACTTCACTATCATTCAGCTGGGACTCAACCAAGATGATTAAAGGTCTCTGTGAAATGTCTAGTCTGTTAAGGTCATGGCTCTCCTTAGAGGTAGTGAGGAGTGATGTTCTGTAGTCAAGTTGTGTCAGTAGTGCTTGGATTATGCTACATTTTCCTGCATTCCTGGCACTTAGTATTTTAGCATTACAGTATTTTAATTCCAGAATTAAGTTATTGGCTATGTTATTAATTAGTTAAAGAGCAGACAATCCCACATTTTCCAGCTGGTCCCCTTGAATTTCAGAAAAACTGCTACTTGCTTTTTGCTAGTCCCTTGGGGTAGGGGAATTGCAATGTTTAGAGTCATAGAGTCAAAACATTTGCAAATGCAAATAGCTATGGGAATCTTTATTGATTTTTGTTCATGATGAGAGTTTGCTAGGTTACTTAGAGTCATAGAATCATAGAATTGTAGAGTTGGAAGAGACCACAAGGGCCATCCAGTCCAACCCCCTGCCATGCCAAGAATGCCAAGATTTCAAGATCTGAAACAATTTGCAGACTTTTTGTGGACCCAGGGATGAATCAGTAAGCTAAACAAGATGGGAGGCAGGTAAGGTAATAAGATCATGAGGGAAAGCAGCAGAATGTATTTTTGTTGGGAAATGGCCTTTTCAGAAATTCATATAGCTGTTTTCTTCTCTCCAAAATTCATAAAAGAGACAAAGACAGTAAAATAATGGATGGGATTTTTAAGTTTCATTCTGGTAGAGCTTTTCTTGAAGGAATGTAACTTATATGGCAGTTTAACATAAATCTAACACTTAATGTTTCCTCTTTTCAATGTAAATGGAGCTGAATTAATTTTTTTAGCTTGCTCATGATTTATTAAACACATTGACCCATTTCTACTAACTTTCCTGTTGGTACTCTAGACAAATAGCTCCCTGGTAACTGGCCCTCTAGAACTTTTCCAAACCTGAGTCACTGTCATCTCTACAATATGCTTCTCTCACCATCTCTTTGGAACACTGACTTTCAGACAAATCATAATTAAATCTATATTCAACTAAATTGAATCTTGACTCTTTGCCTTTTGTAGATAGATGCATTTGGCACAGAGTTGTGAAGAATCCTCACTTAAATGCCTCTGCGAAAGTTCTTGCCTCCAACAAAGATTTCTGTAATGTGCAGAACTACTCTCTTTCCCCACTGGGAAAAAAAGCACACATGTACAGATCAAGCACAGAAGGACTGCCAGATTGGTGAATCAGACACAAACAGCACTTCCACTGTTTTTAACTAGTGCAAATCCAGGCAACAAGGCAGCAGCTATTATAGTTTAGTAGAATTTATTATTAATGGCATAGTAACTTAGTAACTTATTTGACATTGTTTTTAACATCCCTTCCTCTATATGTCAAATGTATTTTGGGGGGATAATCATGAAATGAAATGAATAATAATAATGGCCAGAAAAGAAACACAGACAGTGAAAAATTTATTTTATTGAACTTCATATATATAAAATCAAGCCAGTAAAAAAAAAAAAAAAGTAAGATTTTTTTTCCAAATTGTCCTTCAACCTGTTCTCAACGCCTTCACCACATCCTGTGGCACTAAAACTATTTGTATTTACTAGGACTTTTTTTTTTCATAACACATAATTCATACATTTAAAAACATCTAATCGATACAAACAAAACAGACTAAAAGCACAATATCTAATACATACATTATGCCTCTAAACACATAATAAGCAAAGGACACATACTATACCTAACACATACAGAGACCTTATGTTTCCTCCTATGTACCCATCTAGTCAGAATGATTTCGTTAATTTAGTCTTAGCTTATGAAAAAGTTTTTCTATGTTCATAATGATACTCCTGTCTTTTACTGAAAGCATTTTCACTATTCACATTATCTAGGAATGGAAGTGGAAGTAAGCCTGATTTGACATTTTCAGATAATACCCCTATTTAAGTAGGATTACATTAGTTTTATCTAAATCATTTTGATCCACCTTTCTTCGTGGTATTTCATTGATGGTGCCCAGCCTTTTTCCAAGGTCTCATTGCTTTGAGACGTCCATGAAGACAATCTATCCGCCTCAATCATATCATATGATTTTTGTAGCCAATCTTCTATTTTTGCTATATCTTCCTTTTTCCAGCTATTCACCAGATGTATCTAGTATAGAATTACTCTTCCATATTTTATTTTGTTATCTTTATTCAGGAAGTTTATCATATTCAATAAGTAAATTTCTGTGTTAAGGGCAAATTCTATCTGGACAATTTCCTTAATTGTTCTATGAATTTTATTCTAAAACCTTCTTTATTTTGGGGCAATTCCACCATATGTGTAAAGGGCACCTACTTCCTTTGGGCATTTCCAACATTTATTGTTTTTTTCTTTTGTATGTTTTATCCAATTTCACTGGTGTCAGATACCAACTGTGCATCATCTTCATACAGTTCTCTTTTAAGTATTGACAATGAGTAAATCTTTGTGTTTTTCCCCATGGTTCTTACTAGGAATTTCATCTGCAAAATATTTTTTTCAAAGACTTAATAAAAGCCAGAGCCTCACACAAACACCCCTTTCCTATATGCTTCTTAACTCCCTCTCACAAAACTCTCCTCTCACTTACTTGCTTAGTACTCAGGAGATTATACACTTCCTGAATTACTTCCTGTCCCTGTCACTTGCCACCTTCCCATCAGTTCATAGCCCTTATTCCCTCAAGTGGAAGCCATGACAGTTTGAAGCACTGGGGACCAGGCTGCCACGCCAACCAACACAGGTGCCAGTTCTTCCCCTCCAAGGCTGAATTTTCTGGGATTTCCTCCATCCCTACTCCCTTTTGTCAAAGTGCAGTGTACTGCCATCTTGGCACCCCAGAACAATCTCCTTCCCATTGGCTGCCCCAAATCAGCTGTGATCTATGCGCAATCACAAGTGAAAGCCCTGTTAGGATGTGCCTGGTGTGGCTCGGGAGTTCATCGAAACCATGACAAACATGGGCCTATCCCAATTGGTCATCGGGCCCAAACATTGTGCGGGTCATACCCTCGATGGGGTCTTCAGTACGGAACAGGAATATGGGTGGGCAGAGGTTGTTAAAACCCACCGCATTGTCATGGACGGATCATTTCCTGGTCAAGACTGAACTAAGAGTCTCTTCCCACCCCACCGGGGGTGGTGGACCCTTTAGAATGGTCTGCCCCAGAAGGCTAATGGAACCAATAGGATTCCAGAAAGCCTTGGAGGGTTTAATGGTTGGTAACGCTGGTGACCCTGTCGAAGCTTTGGTTAATACCTGGAACACCGACCTTACCAAAGCTATCGACACGATCGCTCCCAAGCATCCTTTCCAACCTGCTCCAAACCGTAAGCCATGGTATACATCAGAGCTTAGAAAAATGAAGCGGGTTGGACAACGACTAGAGCGCAACTGGTGGAAAACTCGACTCTTATCTGACAGGACTCGTCATAGGAACTTTCTTTGGTCCTATTGAGAAGCAATACGTGCAGCGCAGAGATCCTTCTCCTCTGCACATATTGCATCTGCAGAGTCCCATCCAGCAGAGCTGTTTAGGGTGGTAAGGGAGATGACGCAGGTTATACATGCGCAGAACCTGTTGCTTTACCCAACAACGGCCTGCTGTGACATGTTTAACAACTTCTTTGCAGATAAAATCTCTTGGATAAGAACCAAATTAGATGCCAGTATTTTGACAGATACAATTGACGAGGTGTCCAGCAACTCTGTTGATGTAAGTTTACTGGACCAATTTCAATCTGTGAGTACTGAGGATGTGGAAAAGCTACTTGGTAGGGTGAGGAAGACGACCTGCCTTCTCGATCCTTGCCCTTCATGGCTGGCTATCAGGGGTGAATGCCTTGATGATGATCCTTAAGGACATTATCAATGCATCCCACAGAGAAGGGTGTGTTCCATCTTGTTTAAAGGAAGCGGAGGTTAGGCCGCTCCTGAAAAAACCTTCCCTGGACCCCCTGGACATGAACAACTATAAGCCGGTTTCTATGTTACCATTCTTGATTAAAGTGATTGATAGGGCAGTTGTGCTTCAACTCCAAGTGGTCTTGGATGAAACCGATTATCTAGACCCATTTCAAACTGGCTTTAGGATGGGATTTGGAGTGGAGACTGCCATGGTTGCCTTGACTGACGACCTGCGTCTAAGCATCAACAGGGATAGTGTGACCCTGTTGGTGCTTCTAGACCTCTCAGCGGCTTTTGATACAATACATCATAGCATCCTCTTGGATCCCCTGAATAGGTTAGGAATCGGAGGCACTGTGTTCCAGTGGTTCTGGTCCTTCATCTCGGGCAGGTCCCAGAGGGTGCTGCTCGGGGACAGCTGCTCCAGCAGAAAGGAGCTTCCTTGTGGTGTTCCACAAGGTGCCATCCTGTCCCTGATGCTGTTTAACATCTATATGAAGCCGCTGGGTGAGATTATTTGGAGTTATGGGGCTGGGTGTTATCAGTACGCTGATGACATTCAGATCTATTTCTCCTTGTCCCAATCATCGGTCTCAAATTCCGATGGCATCTCTCCTCTTAATGAGTGTCTTAAGGCAGTAATGGGCTCGATGAGGAAAAGCAGACTGAGATTAAATCCAGACAAAACGGAGGTGCTCACAGTAGCAGCCCCAAAACCAGGAGTTGGGTTGCAACCTCCAGTCCTGGATGGGGTCACGTTCTCCGTTAAAGGACTGTGTTCATACTCTGGGGTTTCTCCTTGATTCATTGCTTCAGATGACTAGTCAGGTGAATGCGACGGTCAGAAGCGCCTGTTATCAGCTTCAGCTGATACACCAGCTGCACCCTTTCCTGGAAGTAAGGGAGCTCAAGACTGTGGTGCACACACTGGTAACCTCTTGTCTGGATTTCTGCAATGTGCTCTACATGGGGGCTACCTTCATGCTTGGTCCGGAAACTTCAGTTGGTACAAAATATGGCAGCCAGAGTGGTCTTGGGAACATCTCAGAGAGACCATATAACTCCAGTATTAAAATCTCTCCACTGGCTGCCTATCAGTTTCCGGGCCCAGTATAAGGTGTTAGTTATTACCTTTAAAGCCCTAAATGGCTTGGGTCCAACTTATCTTCGGAACTACCTCCTCCCATAGAATCCTCCCCGCGCACTTCGGTCCTCTGGGAGGAATTTGCTTCAGCCACAAAAATCTAGGCTGTCTGCAACCTCCCAGAGGGCCTTTTCGGTAATCACCCCCAAATTGTGGAATGACCTGCTGAACGAGATCCGTCAGATGACAAGCCTGAGTAGCTTTAAAGAAGCACTAAAGACGAATCTCTTTTGGCAGGCCTTTCCTGATTAGATCCCGGCCTCAGGAGCTCCTGGCCTCTTTTAGTTTTGCTAGATATCAATTTTTTAAAATGTGATTTTAGATTAGCTGGTTTTTAAATTTTATACTGGTTTAATATCTTTTTATGTGGTTGGGTGGGGGTGGATGGTGTTTAGGGATTTTAATCTGCATTTGTATTTTCATTGTTGTAAGCTGCCCCGGTTGTTTGTAACAGAGGGGCGGGGTAGAAATACATTTTATTATTATTATTGTTGTTCAAAATCATCCAATCAATATCAATGATTCGCTGACAATGGACAGTCCAAATAGAGTAATGTTTCCCAGTTCTGAAACAAAATAATGCTCTTCACTTGGGAGGAGACACTGTTTAAGCCCCTGGGACAAGTTTAAGACTTTCGAGATTATCAGATGCCCTTAATATGATGTTAAAGGAACGCCAGGAGATCATCAAAGGGCTTCCCTTTTGGAAGATGTCTTCATCCTGTTATGCTCCCATTCTGCTCCCATTTTGTCCTTGTTTCTTCTTATTCATGGCTTAAGCTGTGAATTGACCTGTTGTTCCATTTCTGTAACAGAATGATGGGTGAGCGAAAAGGTTACCCATTATGCTGGCATGATGCCAGCATCACTGGGAGATCCCTGCCGAATACTTCTGTGTGCAATCAGGACAAGGAGGTAAGTGACACGCTTTTTTGTAGACTCCCTGGGTTACTTTTTTTTAAAGTCTATTTTTGTGCTTGCTGTCACAAGGATTCCACAGGAGGCAGCCAGAGCAGTTAAAGTGGAATAATAGCGCAATAACTATGTAGTGTGATATTGTTAAGATAATACAGGCAATTCGGTTTAGAAGCCAGCTGGGAACGAGAGGTACAGGCATTATTGTTGCTGTTGTTGTGACACAGGGAGGGAGGAGGCAAGTGGGGAGAGGTTTGCATGTGTGCTCAAGAGCAGCGGCTATGCTTTTCTTTTGGGCTTGAGGAGAGACGGGGATGAATCTGAGTTTTAAAGAGGCAATTCGGTTTGGAAGCTAGCTGGGAATGAGAGGTGGGGTGGTGTTTTGCCAGGATAAGAGGACTGAGAGAAGTGCAAGGCCTAGGAACTTTGCAAATGTGGTGGAGGCATCATCTTTCAAATGCAGGAAAGGGAGAAACAGGCAATGCTGTTGGCTGGAGTGGAGGAATCATAGAATCATAGAACTGTAGAATTGGAAGAGACCACGAGGGCCATCCAGTCCAACCCCCTGCCACGCAGGAAATCATGATCAAAGCATCCCCGACAGATGGCCATCCAGCTTCTGTTTAAAGACCTCCAAGGAAGGAGACCCCACCACGCTCCGAGGGAGTGCGTTCCACTGCCAAACACCTCTTACTGTCAAAAAGTTCCTCCTAATGTTGAGGTGGAATCTCTGTTCCTGGAGCTTCCATCCATTGCTCCATGTTCCAGTCTCTGGAGCAGCAGAAAACAAGCCTGCTCCATCCTCAGTGTGACATCCCTTCAAATACTTAAGCAGGGCTATCATATCGCCTCTTAACCGTCTTTTTTCCAGGCTAAACATACCCAGCTCCTTAAGTCTCTCCTCATAAGGCATGGTTTCCAGACCTTTGGAAGAGAAGGCAGAGGATGAAGATGGCGTAGGTGGGTGGGCAGAATCTGCAGTCTCATTGTTGGTTGCAATGGCAGCGGCTGCTGCAACTAACATTCAATTTGGAGTGGAGGGAGGCAGAGGGACTTTGCAAATCGGCTGAGGCATCGTGCAAAAGCAGGAAAGGGAGCTTCTGGCAGTGCTGTTGGCAGGAAATTTGTGTGGGGCTTAATTTATTTGCTTTTTTTCACTTTTGTGGTGGTGCTCTGCCCCAGCCTCCACGAATGGGAAGGGATGGCTGTAGAATGTTATATACCATTCTGTTTGTGTATAGTGGTTCACCACTAGGAGCAGAGCTTTTCTGTGAGACTCTTCAACCCATCCATCTGCAATTGCAAGGGGTGGGGAGGCTTTATAGTAAATTGCTCATTTCTTAAGGTGATCTTCAGCAAACAAACCACTCACCATGTAGAGTCATTTAAAATGAACTCGATATGGCAGCTGTTGTGTGAGTTTACAGCTGTAGGCAAGTCCTTGATTTGTTTTACCACTGTCCTCTTCCTCTGGCATTCCAAAACATGGTAATTAACAGCACTCTCTGGTTTTAAAATAAATCTGCCAGTGATGTAGGATGGTGGGTTTTGTTCCCAAACTATCAACAGCAGTCCTTTGCAAAGCAGCTGGAAACACAGCCAACCGCAGGCTTGCACGTATTTATTCTATGTCGTAGCAAGTGACTGCCTGAGAAAATAACAGTATCACACAATGCTTTGCCACCTCATTCAACCACACTTGCATAACAAGGAAGAAAACATGTTTTTTTTTTAAAAAAAATAATATGTGTTTTACAGTTTTTGGCAGGTTCCTTTGGCAGCTTTTTCTCCTGGTTACACTGAGGTAAAACACTGTTCATTAAGCTTTCATTGTTACTATGTAGATGTGATGACAAAAGCTTGGAAAGCCAGGGTTTTCCCAGAAGTTATGAGAAGGTGTAAACAGCTGGCTCAAAATGGCCTTTAATGTATCAGGTTGATGAAAAACAAAAATTCTGGGCCCAGGGAAAGCCAGCACATACATTCTTGGTCTGCTTTGCTTCAGCTTCTGCCAGTGATAGAAGAAACCCGAAGATTCATTATGATATCTATCTATCTATCTATCTATCTATAATACAATGTTATATATATTATTTGATTTGTTAGTCATCCAGGGCTCTTAATCAAATTATTATTATTATTGTTGTTGTTGTTGTTATTTTGATAATGACAACAACATCATGGTTCACAGATTTGTACCACCTCACACAACTCTTGAAAAGTTTAGGGCAAGGATCATGAATTTTATCTTTCCAGATCCTATTATATTCTGTCCCTCTCCCACAACTGTATAGTTATGCTTAATAACCTGAGGCTTTAATATCACTCTGTATTGCATCTGAAGAAGTGGATTGATATCCATGGAAGCTCATGCCAAAATAAAAAATCACTAAGACTTAAAGGTGCTGCTAGATTCCCTTTTTAAATTCCCCCCCTCTTCTCCTTTTCATGTTGCAACAGACTAACTTGACTATTTCTTTGAAGAACTTACATTAGACTGATCCTTTCCTATAGGAACACTTGCTCCTTTCACCCTGTGCAGTCATTATCTGCACAAGCTGTTTGAACAAACCATAATGGATCAGACAAAATCTCCAGGTACCATAATGGGACAGCTTAGATGTTGCAGTAGAGATGTACATACTACCACTCCCAAGCATGGAAAACAGTCTGCTACTACAGTAAGCCCTCCATATCCACAGATTATGTATCCATGCATTCAGCTATCCATGGCTGGAAAATATTCCCCCCCCAAAAAATTCCAAAAAGGAAATCTTGCTGTTCTCCATTTTATATAATGGGCACCATTTTACTACACAATTGTATATAATGGGACTTGAGCCACGGATTTTGGTATCCACAGATACCCAGGGAATCAAAGCCCAGTGGATACCAAGGGTCCACTGTACTGAAGTTTACCCTTCAGTTTATGAAAAGGGAAATCCCCACTTCCACTGTTAACACTGCTAGTCACAAATCAAATGTGTGGTGATGCAATGTATCTTCACATTAAATAGTGATGATCCCAGTCATTATATGACCAAAGCAAGGACATGCATCTGAGGAAGTAGACCAAGTCTACGAAAGCTTATGCTACAACGTCTTTCTCTCAGTTAGGGCCCATCTACACTCAGTTAGGGCCCATCTACCCAAATACCTCATACTATTGGCATCTAACAGCAGCAGCAACATGTCAAAATGGTTTTTCTGGCCTCAGAAGCCCCCATAAGCCTCACATTCCTGATGGCAGTCACAAGTGATTTACTTGTGTTAGTTCTTCACCACCACTAGTTGTTTTTTTTAAAGTCATCCCAAGGTGTGATAGAGTGATTCTGCAAAGCAAAGCAGAAAATATTGATCCTTTTTATCGCCTTAGCAAGCAATTGCTAAGGCAAAAATCCAACATGGTGGCAGCAGGCACTTGCCCTCGTCCCCATTCTCACCCGGCCAATCAGCTTTGTGCTTCCCTTCAAGTTTTTTATTCTTCTATAGTCCAAATGAACAAAAATGCGCAACCGCCTCTCAGTTTGTAAAAAAATACAGGAAAATCTGTGAAGGCTTTTACCCTGCTGTTTTGGGCCCCCACTCCTTCTGAATAATGTGGATTGGCACTGGATCCTGTTTAGACTGGTAGGATTCCCAGCGAATTCCATGAGGGGTATTTTCACCATCTAGACTGGCCCCTAAGTCTCAAAGATGCTACAAGATCCCTTTGCATACTTATATTCTAAACTAACACAGCTATGTCTTTGAAAGCAAGGACAGTGAGGCAGGAACTGAGGCAACAAATGATAGATAAAGAGCAGGGAAGCAATAGCACTCCAATGATGTTCAGCTGAAGAGGAGCTTTTTTCAGCAGATCAGATGGCTCCACACTTGGTTTGGCAAACATGATGGCTGCAGTTACATTGATTGCATACAGTACACAGGGAGCTGTCTGCCCCAATCCCAGCTCTCAGGCAAAAGTATGGGGGTGTTTTAAAATGTCTTTGTTGGAGGGCATGCTTGTTTTCCTAACAATATAATGGTAGGAAACATGGAAAGTCACTGCAAACATGCCTTGATATTCATGACCAAATTTTACCCTAATTTTATACAAACGGTATACACATACCAGGGTTGTTCTGCTTTTCTGAGAATATTTGTGCTTATCTATATTACAAAGACACTATGCTAGGGGTCCTTTTAAGTTCAACATTATGCCCTGGGCTGGAACCAATGTAGTATTTAACAGATGGGATGTTGCAGCTAAAAAAGCAGAATGAAGTTCTGACAGAGAGGATTGCTGGCAAGAAACAAAGCTTTAATCCCTAGTCTAATCATATGGCCAGATTTAAGCTTAATAGCATTGCCTTATGACAAGCTGTGTAAGTTACTGGTGAGCTGCTATGTAATGAAACATCTGCTTGTACGTGTATATATGCATCAGATTCTGTTCATATTATTTGTTGTATTTTGTTTCTCTTGGATATTACTGGATTATTCTTTTGCTTACTATAACTTCTTCTGCGACCTTTGGTGTTCCAGTACTGTAAATTGTGTAGCTGTCCACATCAGCAGTTAAGAAATTCTGAACCAGGCTCCACTGTTTTATTATCTTGTGTACAAAGTATGCTATTTATACTCACAATATGCTTCAGTGTGTCCCCCCTTTATTCTCCTATCACTGGGAACCTGGGTAAGCAACACTCCATTTTTCTCCAAATCTTCTTGTTGTTGTCTGCCTTCATATCATTTCCCACTTATGGTGACCCAAAAGGAAACCTATCATAGGGCTTTCTTGCCAAGATGTTTTTTTTGGGGGGGGGGGCTTTGCCTTCCTCTGTGGCTGAGAGAATGTGATTTGCCCAAGGTCACCCAGTAGGTTCCATGGCCAAGCAAGGATTCAAACCCTGGCCTCCAGAGTCTCAGTCTAACAATCAAACCACTATACCATGCTGGCTCTCACCTACACCTTACAGCCAACTGTGTTCACACAAATTATATAACATATAACAGCTAGACAGCTCTGATTGTGTTTTATATTCTTTTCCAGCCACAGTAATGTCAAGAATTAAGCACCTTAAGTCAACTGATAGCAAATAAGCTCCACTGATGCTTCTGAAAGCAAGAGGTACATTTTCAAGCCTTCCTTAGCAAGAAGTACTGAAACTTTTTGGTGGAAGAAGTGTGAGTGTGTGTGTGTGTGTGTGTGTTTGTAAAATCCTACCCTCAGTGGGACAAGTTAGTAATCTTCTACTGATAACAATTTCAGCCAGAAGGGCATGGCTTACATGCATATTTCTGAAATGTGTCATTCAGCTGAAAGCCATGTTTGGATCAGGATGTTTGTAAGACTTTAAAAATGTGGGTTGGGTTAATTTAGAAAGTTTTAGCATATGTTCCAGAAGAACTATACAGTGCAATGCCAAAAGGAAAAAGGGGCAGATTCAAATATCTTACTGTTCAGCCTCCACCCAGGGACGAAATCTCTAAAAAATTTCATTAGAGGGAGAAAACTTTCACTGAGGAAAGAGAAGCAACAATTTAGACCTATAGCAGTCAAAGGAAGTGCCAGCTATGTATTATCATAACTGAAAGCTATTGCACATTGTACAATTTAAACATGATTGAGGGCTGACTCTCACTTTGTTATTCCTTTTGAACATCTGTCTTGGAAACATACATACTGAATAAATACACTGAAGTAAATATCTATTAGCATAACCAATCTTATGTAGTGGCTTGCCTGACTTTAATGTCTTTTTTGGTAATGCATGTAGTCCATGGGAGAATTAGTCAAGAATTAGAATAATGTTAGCCTAGGAGTTAAGAGACTGAACTGTGAAACTGGGGAAACTCTAGTACAAATGATGCCCTTGCTAGACAGACTGAGGCAAATCTATTGCCCACCACTCCACATCTGGGGAGCTCTCTTGCCCTGTTTCATAGAATCATAGAATTGCAGAGTTGGAAGAGACCACGAGGGCCATCCAGTCCAACCCCCTGCCATGCAGGAAATCACGATCAAAGCATCCCCGACAGATGGCCATCCAGCCTCTGTTTAAAGACCTCCAAGGAAGGAGACCCCACCACGCTCCGAGGGAGTGTGCTCCACTGCTGAACAGCTCTTACTGTCAAAAAGTTCCTCCTAATGTTGAGGTGGAATCTCTGTTCCTGGAGCTTGCACCCATTGCTCCGTGTTCCAGTCTCTGGAGCAGCAGAAAACAAGCTTGCTCCATCCTCAACGTGACACCCCTTCAAATACTTAAACAGGGCTATCATATCGCCTCTTAACCGTCTTTTTTCCAGGCTAAACATACCCAGCTCTCTAAGTCTCTCCTCATAAGGCATGGTTTCCAGATCTTTCACCATTTTAGTCGCCCTCCTCTGGACATGCTCCAATTTGTCAATATCCTTTTTGAATTGTGGTGCCCAGAACTGGACACAGTATTCTAGGTGAGGTCTGACTAAGGCAGAATAGAGCGGCACTATTACTTCCCTTGATCTGGACACTATACTTCTATTGATGCAGCCCAAAATCGCATTGGCCTTTTTAGCTGCCACATCACACTGTTGACTCATGTTCAGCTTGTGGTCTACTAGGACTCCTAGATCCCTTTCGCACGTAGTCTCATTCAGCCAGGTCTCCCCCATCCTATATCTATGCATTTCATTTTTTCGCCCTAAGTGCAGTACCTTACATTTCTCCGTATTGAATTTCATTTTGTTAGCTTTGGCCCAGCTCTCCAGTTTATCCAGGTCATCTTTAATTTTGATCCTGTCCTCTAGGGTATTAGCTACTCCTCCTAATTTGGTGTCATCTGCAAATTTGGTAAATATGCCTCTAATTCCCTCATCCAAGTCATTGATAAAGATGTTGAATAGCACTGGGCCCAGGACAGAACCCTGTGGCACCCCACTGGTCACATCTTTCCAAGACGAAGAGGAGCCATTGCTGAGCACCCTTTGGGTTTGGCCGGTCAACCAATTACAAATCCATTGAACTGTTAACTTGTCTAGCCCACATTTTACAAGCTTGTTTGCAAGAATGTCATGGGGAACCTTGTCAAAGGCCTTACTGAAATCAAGGTATGCGATGTCCACAGCGTTCCCTTCATCTACCAAGCTGGTAATTTTATCAAAAGAAGAGATCAGATTAGTCTGGCATGACTTGTTACTCTGAAACCCATGTTGACTTTTTGTGATTATGGCATTGCCTTCTAAGTGTTCACAGACTCTCTGTTTAATGATCTGCTCTAGAATAGTCCCTGGTATTGATGTCAGACTAACTGGTCGATAATTGTTGGGATCCTCTTTTTTCCCCTTTTTGAAGATGGGGACAACGTTTGCCCTCCTCCAGTCTGCTGGGACTTCCCTGTTTTCCAGGAGTTCTCAAAGATGATTGCCAATGGCTCTGAGATTATATTTGCCAGCTCTTTTAATACTCTTGGATGTAGTTCATCTGGTCCTGGAGATTTAAATTCATTTAGATTAAGAAGGTATTCCTGTACTACCTCTTTGCTTATTCTGTGCTGGATTTCCCCTGTTGTGTCTTCTGTACCTTTATCCTCAGGTTGGTCCCCCTTTACCTTTTCTGAAAACACTGAGGCAAAGAAGGTGTTGAGTAATTCTGCCTTTTCTCTGTCCCCTGTTAGCATTTTGCCATTTTCTCCACATAGTGGCCCTACCATTTCCTTCTTCCTCCTTTTGCTGCGGACATACCCCAAAAAACCCTTTTTATTGTTCTTAACCTCTCTAGCAAGCCTGAGCTCATTCTGTGCTTTAGCTTTTCTGACTTTACTCCTACACGTGTTCGCTATCTGTTTGAATTCTTCTTTGGTGATTTCCCCCTTTTTCCATTTCTTATACATGTTCCATTTAAAATTTAGCTCTGTTGATATTTCTTTAATCATCCATCCTGGTTTCTTGAGACACCTCCCATTTTTCTTCCTCAATGGTACTGTTTGAAATTGTGCCTTCAGTGCAGGGGTAGGCAACTTCCAGGGGTCGGGTGGCAGCTGCACCAGCCTCCCCTGGGACTGTTGAGATCCACCTCCACCCCACACACCACTCAAAAAAAAAATTGGACCAAAACTTCTATAGGGGGCAGATTTCATTGTTTCAGGCCATTTCAAGGGGTGGCTGTTTTAGGCACAGGGAGACCTTTTTCAAAACCAGAAATGGATTAGCCAAAATATTGGATAAAGGAGCTGAAAAAATGATTCATAGGCTACATTTTGCCCAAACACTTTACCTACACCCGAATTGTTGTGCTGGTCCTGGTGGGCAGGCTTGGGCAGAGTTGTTAGCCTCCTTTCTACAGTATGTATTCTATCTGGCAAAGGCCCTCTTCATAGCATTACTTAAATATTACTGAGATAAAACCTATGTATTGTGATTAGAACTCCTTAGTGTACTGTCAATCTCTATATAAAAATCAATCTATAATGTGCAGTACAATAATAAAAGTGAGAAAGAGTGCCTGTCTCTCTGTGCCTATGTCTTCCTCAACCATAGCTCCAGGACTGTGAAACCTCACACCTGAAACTTGGTATGCATACTAATAGTTCACTGAGGATGTGCATCTTTGAGGTTATTTTGTATTAAAAAGGGATTAATTAATTGTAATTGTAAAGAGTATTAATTGTAATTAATGAAAAACCATCTCTAGCCTGCAGCTTCATATCAAGTCACTAAGCCGTTTGGTGGCAGACACCAGTCTGCTCAGGAATAAGAGAGATCATCAGAAGTAATGGGGCTTATGAATAAAAAGCTTTGAGGCTTGAGGTTAGTGGCTGTAACTGGTTTTGGTTGGGGCTCTCGAGTACCATGTCTTGCCACTGTTGGAACAATTTAACTTCTACTGCAGTGTAACCCAGCCTGGAGAGCCTTGCTATTATTCTATAGTATCCTTGCCAATTATACTTATCCTTTGATTATTTATAACTCTGAATAGTCTCCCTATCCCAACACATACAGCTTCAATTAGCCCCCACTAATTTGGATCCCTGCAGATGTTTGGGGGATACAGCAGCCAGTGGACAAGGATGATGGGAACTGTAGTCCAAAACATCTAAAGAAATTAAATTTGGACAAATCTATTCTAGTTTAGATAAACATTTTTACCATCTGGCAGTCCACTGATATTTATGAACCTGACACTAGCTCCTACTGAAGCTTCGGCTTTGCTGCTCAAGACTTCAGTTTTACCTATTAAGCTTGTAATATGTACTTTAGCCAGAGGCACAAAGAGTATCTACATAACTAATTCTAATAAAGAATCACTTACGAGAAAGCTGCACTAGAAATATCTGATACAAGAATGAAGGCTTGCACAAATTCACATGTGAAGTTTTCCCCTGGTAAGGCTACTGCAGAGACCTAGTAACAGAAAAGATGTTGTGAAACCTATGCAGTGAACAATGCTCTTTTCCCTGACAGCTGGCTATTTCTCCAGCACTACAGTCATCAGTTTGAACAATCGGTTAAGTAGAAGGGCTAAAATTTGCTGTGGCACGGAGCGGGGGGGGGGGATGCAGCAAAACGTGCTATAGGCAATGACCACTAGAGGGTGGACAAGCACTCTCCAAAAATAGTTTGGCAGCTATTTTCTATTGTGTAAGTGCCAGGAAGAAGAACCCTGAATGTAAATAGAGAAGGCATTTCCCAAAGATTAACCTAGGCCGGAGTTGATGGCCTTTGGCTGCACCTACAATTGACCGCTCCTCTCTGCTAGTCCCAAATGTGCACCGGTATACTAAGATAAACTACATTCTAGGCAAATGCAACAGACTGAGGATATTTCCAAAATGAATCTCTGTAAAATCAGATTTTTTACCCTTTTTATTTTTCCCCTTAAAAAAAAAATGTAAGTAAATATAGCATTTAATTGTGTTTTATCACCAGTGTGAATTAGCTGGATACTGGAATGTACTTGTTATATAATGGCAATCTTGGAGGCTATGGCAGGTTCTGTGGCAGGAAGCTGATCATAAATCTACTGTCCCAAGCAGGGAGACAGCTGACTTGCTAATAGTTTGGACAATAACAAAAGTATGCTACAAGAGGTACAGAAAATAACTGAAAGAATAGAAGGTGCCTTGAAAATGAACACTCCCCATTTTCAGAGAATCCACTTAAACCTTCAGATTTTGAATAATTTGAGCACTAATGTTGTCAAATGAATACTAACACAAAGTGTGTGTGGGAGGGCAGTGACATTGCTCTTTTTGCTGAAAAACTGTCTGATAAGATCGCCACTCATGAAGGTAAATCATTTGTGTGATATTCAAGAGTTTGGTCATTTGACAAGGTAGGAGATAGGGTGATAGTGAGAAGGTCTGTCTATATTGATCACCCAAATGTTTGTTATGTGGGGCCTGCTAAAAGACTGAGTTTGCATTGCCTGTTAGAATCAAGAAAGAATTCAGTCAGGTTAGAAGCTGCGTATGTGTGTTTGTTATCTTTTCTGGCACACTCCCCAGCTTGTTTGTTATACAGATTTATTACAGTCAAGACATAGAGCTGGGAAAAACTAGGGAGGAAAGCTTTCATGTTCAAAGCTATGAAAGAGTTTTTCTGAGAAATGAAACTTAACTGATAGAATGAGATAATTGACATGAGCAGTGTCTTAGACCTTTAGGTTTCGTTCCTATGTAATAAAAAGCCTGTGTGCCTTTGATTCTTTGGCACAGTTTGGCAGGAATGATCCCCCTGTGTCATTGCTAGCAATAAAAAGTCATCTGAATTAAACCTAGACTTTTGAGCTTCATTGTTTGTTACCCAGATAGACCTTAACATTTTGGTGCATTGGCCGGGAAGCTCAGGGTCAGGGATATTTCCCCTGCCCCACATTTGTTCCTGGTGGTTCCTGGATTGCTTCATCACCCACGACGGGGGAGCTCCTTCAGCGTTTCGCTGATGCCCAGGTTTGGCTGCCGGAGTGATCAGGGAACGGCCAGGCCAACAAAGGGAGACAGAGGTTTTATTCAGATCGCTTTCTTTACCAGCGCTGGAAGATACCGGTCCAGGCTAGAAGACACCGGTTCAGGCGAGTATAAAGGGCCCTGATTTTTTTCTGTACTGTATCTGCCCAACCCCATTTGGGTTGAAGGAAAAGTTGATCACTTTTCAGTCTGTTTCTGTCGGGGAGGTGGAAAGGGGGGTTTCCTGTTGTGTGTGAATGCTGCCTGAGTGGTGAATGAATCCCTTTTGTTTCAGCAGACCAGTCCCCCCAATTACCATGGCTGGTCTGTTTCCCTGTCACCCTCCCTCACTTGTCTGTCTGCTATCCTTTTAGAAATCAGTTAGGATAGGCAGGAGGATGGGGGAAGGCTCTTTAAGACCTCTAAACACCATGCATTCCTCTGAAGTTTTTGACACTTCCCAATACAATGTTACTGACACGAAGACCAAAAGGCACCCACCTGAGAGAACTTTTTATAGCCTGCCTCTGGAATGCAGTAATTGTGAAGGCAATCCTGAGAAACCCTGAAAGATATACCATACGCTGCAAGGTGGAAAAAGATTCCTGATGATCCACCCCCCCTCTTTGAGCCAGCCCAAGATGCCTGATTGTTCACTCACCAGAACAAAAGCCTGTTTGTTAACCTGTTCTGAAAGAAAAGAAAAAAGAAGTACTGTCCAGCCCAGAAGAAGAGTTGCCACCACCTGATGTTTGTCCCCCAAGGCAACTACCCTCTGCATCCCTGATGTCACCAGCCAGTATTCCCTACCACCCCTGAGGAACCAGAGATGTCAGTATATCTGTCCTTGGAGAAGATTGCAGATAAAAAAACCACCCTGTTCTTGAATTTAAAGCCCAGGCAGCAAGCCCCTGAACATCCAGCTGTTTAATAGAAAAACAACAGAAAAATAAAAGCTAAGTCCAGCAAGAACAAAGCTCCTCTCTGGCTGGCTTCAAGCCACCACATTCCAAGCTGTTGTCTGTCTGAACAGTATCAGCCACAGTCCCAGCCCTCTGCAAGGGCTGCAAGGCCAGATTTGATGATCCTTGTTAATATCTGCACCCAACACCCTTCAGCATCTCTGACTTGTTAAACTGGAAGACACATGGTCCTCTTAAGAAGAGGAACCAGAGAGACTTTTAAATATGGTGTCTGTCATAGTTGCTGCACAAATTCCTACCTGGGGCATATCTAACAGTTAATGGCCTACCTGATGATTAGTGAATGAAGAATGCAGATTCAGGCCAATTTAAAAGACAATGCCAGAAAGGCTGCCTGTGATGAGAGAGCCCATGATCCAGATGTTTACCTACAGACCCTTGCTCCACTGTCAATCCCAGAGGATAAAAAGAGACCAGGCAGACTGTAGTCCTTTCCTGTGTGTCGCAGTCCACCCCTGATATCCAGAAGAAATTATAGAAGACTGATGGGTTTGAAGAGATGTCCCTGGTCCCAACTGAAAGCTATAACAGATGAGGTTTACCTCAATAGAAAAGTTAAAGAGAGAGAAGAAGCCATCAAGCAGATAAAAGAAAAGGCCAGTCTGCAGGCTGCAGCTTTACAACAAGTAACACATTCACATTAATTCAACAAGTATCCTTTATTGAACAAGACACTGCATTCTGATAACATGCAAAAAGCCAGAACTAAAGCTCCCATAACCACAGCCAACAGATAAGGCCTCCAGTGTAAGAACGGTATGCAGGGGGAGGAAGAAGATAGATGTGTCCAGGTGGCTCGCAGCCTTGAAGCCCCAAAAAGAGAAAAACACTCCCAGACTAGAAGGCGGCTGGCTGAATTCCAAGAACTGAGAGGCCAAGCAGGGAACCAGGCCAGGAACCTCATGTCAGGGCCTACCATGAATTCTACTCTAATACCCAGAATTCAGGAAAGGGCACAACACCCAGCAACAACAACAACCACATCAACATCCTGGGGTTGCCACTGATTCCTACCACCAGTCCCTGTTGAGACAGAACCAAGGTGCTTACTGCAAACAAGAAGGCCACTGGAAGGATCAACGTCCTGAAAAGCAACCGCCCCTGATGGCTTTGTGGAAGAGGATGAGAGGGTTTCCGAGGACGCTGTGTGGGCAGAGCTGGGGAGCCAGACTCCTTCCCTCCTGTGCCGGCAGACCTTCCCCCGAGGACACCATTTAACCCACAGGTGGCAGCATTTCAGCCTGACCAGACATTCCAACTTGATCAGATTGCCCAAGCCATGGCCTTGCAGGAGCACGAAGACATCAGAGAGACCAAGGTTCAACATGCATTCACTTCCTTGACCTCCTGTCCCTGACTGGAAGAGACTTCCTGTGCAAAGTGTGTGTCATCTTGTTCTTTCATCCTGATAGATCAGTAACTGCTACTGCTGGGAATCAGCTCTTCACCCTTACCTGTTCTGTACAAGAAGTCTGTATAAGAAGCCTGGAGAATCAGCCCTGATCTGGGGCTCTGTGTCCCCTTGCTGGTTCAACACTCTCCTGAATCCTGAAGCCTCACTGAATCCTGAAACCTCACAAGTCACTAAGTAAGTTCCTGGTGTGTGGTCTGAAGATAATCCTGGAGGCTTGACATGAAATGTTGAACCTATCTGAACTCAACTGAAGCCTGAAGTCTGTTTAGACATGTGAACCAATCCAGGTATCCCATCCCAGCAGTTGCTAGAGCCTCAATGCAGACACACATTGACAAACTGATTTAACTGAAGATCCTTATTCCCACTGTCTCCCCACGAAATGCATCTCTCCTACTTATAAAGAAACCCAGCCTTGGTTTGAATCATCAACCTGTAACAAGTCTGAAGACAGTTAAAAAAAGCCTTGACCAGTCCATCAGCCTCGAGACTGCCAGACATTTTCCAGTTGTTCATAGATGACGGCCAAGGAATGGCAGTTGGAGTCCTGACCCAGAGTTTTGGAACCTGGAACAGACCTGTACCCTACCTCAATAAAAGCATGGATCCTGTGAGCTGAGGATGATGAAGTTTTCCTCCTTAAGAAAAGCACAGAGCCCACCCAAACAATGTCCTCCAGTGAGAGTGGTGATAAACTGGATAAAAGCTCAGAGTCAAAAAAGGGGGCCCAAGAAAAATCAGAAGGCTAAGCCAGTGGTTGACAGAGAAAAAGCCTCAAAGAAAGTTGAAAAAGGAACAGCTGTAGAGCCAGTAACAAGTTTTAGAGAGAAAAGGAGAAAGAGAAACCTGATGGTACAGGAATAGATGATTGAAAAGCTATGGTCAATGATGAAGAGAGAGAGAAAAAGAGAAAACCTGTTTATATTAAAGTCAAGGAGTAAAAGGATGAGGATGAAGATGATAAAGATGGAGATGGAGAAGGTGAGGAAAATAAAGGTGGGAAGACTTCAGATGGAAGAAAAACAGAATCTCAAGGTGCTGGCTATAGAAAAAACTGAATTAAAAAAAAAAGGAGAGAGTTCTGATCCAGAATATGATTCAGATGATTACTTTAAATCCTGCTGCTCTTATGCCTGTTCCAGAAGCTCCTCTACATGACTGCAAAGAAATCATGACAACTGTCCCCTCAAAATGACTTGATTTAAGAGATGTGCCCATTCCTGGAAAAATTATACTGTTCACTGATGGCAACAGTTTTGTCAGCAAACGCCAAGCAAGCTATGTTGTTGTTACTGAAGATAAAGTCCTGATGACCAAACCCCTACCAGTGAAAACCTCAGCTTAGAAAACAAAATTAGTTGTGCTAATCAAAGCCCTGCAATGAAACAAAGGAAGAGCCACCATTTGTACTGTTTGCAGATATGCCTTTTTAACTGTGCAAATATATAAAGCCCTGTACAAAAAAACATGGGTTCCTGACTGCAGGAAAAAAAAAAAAAGAGAGAGATAGCACATATCCAAGAAATCCAATTGCTGTTACCTGAGATCTGAACCCCAAGAAAACAGCTATCATCCACTGTTCAGCCCATACTGGAAAGTCAAACTCTATTGCCTGAGAAAAAAGTCTGCACTGACAGAGCCGCTAAAGGAGCAGCTCAACAGTCTTTACCTGAACCTGAAATCCTGATGGTTGTACCTGTGCCCGATTACAGTAACTCTAAATAACTTGTCAGGGCTATTACAAGCACCATGAGTGATATAGTCTCCCAGACAACTGTATATGGATTCCTGTAGCTCTGGGACTTTCTGTGATACAACACATGCCTGACTCAGACAAAGAAGCCTTAAAGACATCTGATAGAAAAAACTTTCTATGTCAATAAGTTGTCCTTCTGTGTACAGAAGTGTCCTGAATCTGTGTTACCTGTGCCTGATCCAACCCCAGAAAGAGACTGACTTCCCACATCAGATCAATACAGATAATAAAACAGCTTTTACTGCAGAAGCCACTGCCAGATTAAATTGTGCACTGGACTTAAAAGTGAAAATACCATTGTGTTTGGAGACTTCAAAATAGCAAAGAGTAAAATGTGTCAACCAAATTATCAAGCTGCATTTGTGGAAGATGTGCCATGAGATCTGTGCCAAACTATAATGTTGCCTGCTGTACTGTATACATAAATATACCCCTGAACCAGATGGCCTAATGCCCTATAAGCTGATATACAGAAGACTGTCACCCCTCCCTGTGATTGGGAAAGTTTTGGAACTAAGGGGGGAGATTTCCCTCAAACAACAGCTCAGAGAGTTAAAAGATGCAGTCCTGGAAGTTGGCCAGTATACCAAACAAGCCCCCTTGGAACTTACTACACCTAACCATGCTTTCTGCCTTGGTGATTCAGTTTGGGTAAAAAGTCATAAAGAAGATGCATCAAAAAGACACAAGAAACACCTTTCATTGCCTTGTTAACCATTTTTACTGCCTTAAAGAGTAAAGAAAGTCCTGCCTAGATCCATTTGCTATAGAGGCCATCCCAATACCCAGCAACCTGGTCAGTTGCCTGCCAGCACAACCTTTAGATGACCCTGAGGCAAAGATTCCCCAGTAATCATCCATCGAAGCCTCCTCAAGTACTGGTGCTTGAGAGAGCGAAGACACTGGACACACAGGAGAAGCCTTCTCGGGACCGGCAACCGAGTGAGCGAAGCTCTGGAGGGCGCTGCAACCTCTCCCGTCCTGGAAAGAGGAGTTGGTCACCGCCCGAAGATGAGAAAATCTGTCCTGAGTTGAATTGTCTGCCTTGCCTTATAACATAACATTTGTTTATAATGTTTTTACTCATAATCATAATATTGCTTTTGTTCCCCTCACACTATAAAACCAAATTCACCAGAGACCCCTATAAGAGCTGCATCAAAACAGTTAAAGAAAGGGAACAAAATTGGCAAAACCCTAGTTTATCAAAGTAACTATGCTTGTCTGGGGTTCAAAAGACCTACACATTCAAAACATTACTTCTTTGGCCTGCCAGGAGATAAAAACAACTGTTTGTTACAATCCTAAAGAAAACCTGTCCACATACATTTTCAGGTACACCACATACACTCTGGAGAGATCCTGATGTCATGAGTTCAAATGAACTCATCCAACCAAAAGATAACCCTCACCCTAGAATCCTGTTATGAGCCCGGCTAGCTCAGTTGGTAGAGCATGAGACTCTCATCACTGTCCTGAGTAATATTGCGTGTTGTAAACTACTTGAGAGTCCCAGTCCTATGATCCTGGTTGGTCCAGTAAATCAGCTACTGGTCAGACTGCCACCCTGATCAAAGTTCCTGTTTCCTCTCCATGTACAGCAAAACATGATATGAGTCTTAATTTGGTAAAGCCACACACTCCAACACACTGTCTTTTCTGAATCATAGAGAATGCTAACACCCTTTCATGTTCCTGAGGCTACAAGAAATCTGTTTGTCACATTTGTTGAAAAGATAGCTGAAGCTCTGCATGTTAATAACTGTTATGTCTGTGTGACACCTGAATTGAGTCAAATGTCAGTGAATTTTACAAAAACAAAACAGATGTTGTTTCACCCCATAGTCAGTAGATGCTCAAAACCACCATTGCTAACAAAAGGTGTGTCCAGAAAATTAACCTGTCTGCCCCAGAAATAGGACAGGTCCCTTTTGATACCATGACTCAGACAGATCCTAGGTTTGCTCAGCCAAGCTGGCCTAACTAATCCTGTAATCCTGTAACCTGTGGCCAGATGCTGTAGTCATGATATATACCTGAACCTGACGGGCTGTACTGAATTTGTGGTCAGTATGCTCATTCTGAATTCCTGAATCCTGACACAGGGACCTGTGCCTTAAGTAAAATCCAACTGTCCTTTTTCCTGATTCCCTTGACAGACAGTGAGCGTTTGAGACACCTAGTTCACAACTAAAAGAATAGAGCATCCATTACAATTGGGGACTGAAAACTGATAAAATAGTTAAACTGACACATGTAAAGGTCTGAACTTTTGTTTACATCTGATGGCACTGAAAAAACATGTATAGTGAGACTCCATCCTCCCTTCGGGAAAAATGAACTCTCAAAGGGGGGAATGAGAAGGTCTGTCTATATTGATCACCCAAATGGTTGTTATGTGGGGCCTGCTAAAAGACTGAGTTTGCATTGCCTGTTAGAATCAAGAAAGAATTCAGTCAGGTTAGAAGCTGCGTATGTGTGTTTGTTATCTTTTCTGGCACACTCCCCAGTTTGTTTGTTATACAGATTTATTATAGTCAAGACATAGAGCTGGGAAAAACTAGGGAGGAAAGGTTTCATGTTCAAAGCTATGAAAGAGTTTTTCTGAGAAATGAAACTTAACTGATAGAATGAGATAATTGACATGCGCAGTGTCTTAGACCTTTAGGTTTCGTTCCTATGTAATAAAAAGCCTGTGTGCCTTTGATTCTTTGGCACAGTTTGGCAGGAATGATCCCCCTGTGTCATTGCTAGCAATAAAAAGTCATCTGAATTAAACCTAGACTTTTGAGCTTCATTGTTTGTTACCCAGATAGACCTTAACAATAGTAACATCTTATCACCAGCATCAGACCTACAATGCTAAGTAACACCATCCTCTTGGTATACTAGTGTAGGTAGCATTTGACCTTTTGCAGGGCTGCTCACAGAATTTAAATGAATCTAGGGCAAATGTGATGTCAGGGCGGGGAACCTGCTGCCTCCACCACTCCCTGCTAGAAAGGTTAATATGTACAGTTGTCCCTCCATATCCACATGTTTGGTATCCACGGATTTAAGTATTCACAGCTTGAAAATATTCTTTAAAAAAATAATAATCCAAAATACAAACCTTGATTTTGCCATCTTATATAAGGGACACCATTTCGCTATGCCATTGCATATAATGGGAATTGAGTATTCAGGGATTTTGGTTTCCACAGAGGATCCTGAAACCAAACCCCAGCAAATATGAAGGGACAACTGTATATCCACAAAGCTGGAGAACCAAATTTGAAAATTTTGCCCTGTCAAGAAGCAGATTTCCCCCACCCATTCTGATACCCAAAAACACATCTAGGAAGAGAGTTTATTATACAATGCAATTCTGAATCAATCTGGCAGGTCCAAGGGCAGATGCCGATAGTATGTATACAAACGTGTGTGCACATGAGCATGTGCACAAGCTATGCAGATGGGAAGGACTTGCTTTGTGGGATCCTAGGACAAACTGCCCTAGCCGCCCATTAAACAGCTCTGACTATGTATTTGCATGGAGGAGAGCTTGGGATGGGGGTGGATTCTTAGGATATGAAGCTATGTGGAAACAGCTGCATAAGGTGGTGAAAAAGAATTCTTCATAACCAAGATAGGTATGTGTCAGATCAATTAAATGTATCATAAGCACTAGTAAGTCTACTTAAACGTATTTATGGCTCCAGCTGGTTCTCTTATTCTTCCAAGTAGCAAACTTACGGTCACATATACAGGTGGTAAGACAGGAAATCATTTATTATTATCACTTTTTTATTATTTGAGTGATATAATAATAATTGTTATAATTATATACATCATACATACATATGCATACACACACACCACCTTGTTATCCAAAAGGAAAGAAGGCAATTTAAAAGTGCATGAACAGATACAACAAGATTATAAGAGTAATAGAGAGCCTCTCCCTCTTCCATTCTTTTTCAAACAAGGTTCTTTAATAGAAAAGACCTACACTTGTAAAGAGTTCTCTTATTGGAGGCAGGATTCAACGTGCCTACCCCTAACAAGCAGAAAAGTTATGAGGGCCCATTTGCCTTTGATGCTCATGAGTGCAGTTTGGCTTCTGGCAGTACTGCCAAGTTTGTCAGCAAATCTCCTTACAAATCTGAATCTGAAGTGACTTGTCAGTGATGCACCAACCAATCCACAGAAGTGGTGACAGTAACTTTGAGAGCAACATGTATATCCACTTTGGTGCCCTGTACCCCCTAAACCTAAACTACCCTGTCACCAACATTAAGGTAATATCCAACTGTCAGTCTAATCATTGGATCAAATGTGGAGGAAGAGTCATTTTGTTCTTCACAGCAGGGGGCCATTTACATGGCAAAAATAATCCTCAAAGAATTCGCCAAGAAGCCTTTTAGTTCCCACGTGTTCCGCATCACCAGCGACTTTTTCAGAAGGAGGGGGTCTGAAAAACCTCTAAGCGGCGCATTTAATGACTCCACTGATTTTCTGACTTTTAAAAAAAGTGCCGCATATTTGCACACTATCGCTTTTGTGAACTACCCGACACTTTGAAGTTCGGATCGCTCATCATCCCCGCAAGTGGGCGGTTTGGTTATGTGACGCAAAAGAAACCTGCCTACACATCCTTCATACGTCTCTGGTAAACATCCTCCTTTGAAGCATGATTTTCTTTTTAACCCCCGACTGCATACTCAGTAACTCCGCCATGGAGTGTTGTTTTTGTCAAAGTCTTTTATGTTTCCTGATGTTGATTCTTCGTCGGTAGGAGCAACAGTTCTCAGCAAATGAAACCATTGTAGAAATTACTCTAATAGCCAAATATAAACAGGAATTGAGCGTAGCTAACACCTCCATGGCTGCTACAAAAGATCTGAATTAGAGTTAGCACCATAGAAAGAACAAAGACCTTGAAATGATGTTGAGAAGCCCAATCAGAACTCAATGAGGGGGAAACTGGATGACCAATGGGAGCATGAGTGGCGGGAATTCCCGAAGGAAGTACGTTGGCAAAGTAATTACGTGGATCATTGATTGACAGATAAGGATATTTTAATAAGCGGAATATCGATGCCATGGAAACTTGAAAAGTTCGAAATAAAGCACTTCACAGCTAATTTTAATGCACATTATAATCGCATCTGAACTACATCACGGAACTAATGAGGAAGCGAAATAAAGTCGTGGGAACTGTGCAGCGCTAAATCGAAAGTGCGCTAATTAAATAAATACCGCAACAAAAATAGCCGTGGAACTGGTCCCCAGGAACCAACATGTCTTCAGATGGCCTTGCATTCATGAAATTGCCTCCTGCTGAGCTCAGTGGTTTTGGAGCCCTCCACCCACACACATAGCCTGATTCCAGACTAGTAGCAGATGGAGCTCTTCCATGTCAGTAGCTACCATAAAATCCTTCCCCTTTGGGAGCTTAGAAACACCCGTACACACAAATGTGTAGGCATGGATGCCATATCTCAAAGAGGAAAGGGCCTATCTGCAGCATTTGTTCTTTGAGAGTGGTCCACACAGTCATCCTCCCCACAGCTGATCATTTGGCACTCACTTGCCATGCGGAGATCGGGTCTAGTCTAAGCAGCAGCAAACTAGTTGGTAAAATGTTATTATTGCTCCTCCTGTTGCTACTGTTACTACTGCTATTATGCCCCTTCAGATGGCTGTTTGAACTTGTGCAATTTCTATGGGTGAGCAATGTGCCATGGGAGTCATTGCACACAGAAAACTAAAGCACACTGACTCCTAATAGCTAGTTTTCTATATGCAGTCAATTTTTAAATACAGTAAGCATTCTATCATCTGATGTCCCCAACCACACATACCAGGGTGCTGTTTCACAATGAAAATGTCCCGGGAAGAATTCGTGTCGATCCCTGGCAGTTTACACATACATCAGGTCGGGTACATGATTTTTGGAAGGGGGACCACCTTTTATCCCTCAACCTGTGGGACTTCCAGTCCCACAGGTTGTGCCGGTTTTTTAAAAAGTCACTGGAGGATTTGGAAAATCGGAAATGTAAACAGCCTGGGACAAAATATCTCGGTACCAGGGGATGTCCGGAAATGGTGACTGGGGGCGGGCTTAGAGATCAGCGACCAGAAAAGGAGGGGTCAGTCACCCGTTCAACAGATCCAGCCTCACCAGCCGAAAACAAAGGCATCCCTTCCAGCTGCATGAAGGTTGATGTGTGTGCGCGCGCGTGCGTGTACTCAATCACCTTTTTAAATGGATTTCTACACTGCAAACCCTTCAGCTTTAACCTCTTCCTCAACTGCATGTTACAAAGAGATCGTGGTAGGCAGAGGGTCGCCCATTCATCCCCTGCCTTTATCACCTCCCTGGGTCTAAATGGGTACAGTAAAATATTCCAGCGTCTGAGCGAATGAATACACTTTTATTTCCCCCCCCCCCCGTCACAATGCACAGTAAAAAAAAAAAAATGCCAGCATCTGTATCTTTCAAAATGCCTGTCTGTCACTGGCTTGAAATCTTCACTCTGCAGCTAAAACTCTGCTTTAAGGGTTAACATTTTAAAGAGGCAAGGGGAATACCAAGCCTCCCCCCCCACGTCACTCGACTTGATTTCAAAAGGAAAGCACTCGTTCCTGCATCTGAGCGAAAGATCACATTCTGGGTCTTTCAAAATGCCTTCTGCTTAAAAGGTTAACATTTTAAAGAGGCAAGGGGAATCCCAAGCCTCCCCTCCCCAGGCTTGATTTCAAAAGGAAAGCACTCGTTCCTGCGTCTGAGCAAAAGATCACATTCTGGGTCTTTCAAAATGCCTTCTACTTAAAGGGTTAACATTTTAAAGAGGCAAGGGGAATACCAAACCTCTGCCCCCTCTTTCTCCCCCCCCCTCAGCCAGCCAATAGCATCGCTCGTGACGCGGAACTCTAAAGGAAGTGTGTCACCGAGGTTGTGAAAACACGACTAATCGCATCCTTGATTGACAGCCAAAAAGAAAAAATCCCGGTAAGCTAAACATGTGTAAACAGCAAAAGCACGGGATATAAGAGTGCGGGACCAATAAAAACTTTTGTCGTGTAAATATCAATCACGGGATCTTCCAGGATTTCCTAAAGAGTGACAAAAATTGTATAAACAGCGAGGGATGGATACAGGATCAGGAAGTCATGGTAAGCCCTGCGACAAAACTTGTTGTGTAACTGGCACCCAGATAATCCCTGGCACTGCATCTGGTGTTTTTTTTTATTAGTTATTTATACCCCGCTGTTCAGCCAAAAGGCTATCAGAGCAGCTTACAAACTGTTTTTTAAACAACAGCAATTTACACATCTACACTGCATTAAGCAGTTTCCAATGTGTGTTAGCTAATTGTCCCCACAAGCTGGGTACTCATTTTACTGACCTATGAAAGGATGGAAGGCTGAGTGAACCTTGGAGCCCACTGGAATTGAACTTGCAACGTGGTGACTTGCAGTACTTAGTAGTTGGGATGGGGGACTCAGGAATGAAGATATCCTTTACTTTAAAACATAAAATCCAGAATCCACAAAAAAGTGATACCTTTATTGGCCAACCAAACTGCAAAACACTTTGCATACATGAGATCCCTCAGCTGAACAACAACACAAGCAACATCTGAGACAACACGTAATCCTGTAATTTCAACACCATCACTTTTCTTTCTTTCTTTTTTTAAACATCTTTTGTCTGATGAAGAAGCCAGTAGAGCTTTGAAAGCATGCATCATGTGTTTTGCATTTGGTTGGCCTATAAAGGTGTGGATTTTGGATTTTGTTTTGCTGCATAGACAACGGTTACCCCTGAATGTGTTTCCAACATATAGCATTGCTGATTTCAGGCTGCCATTAGTCAGGGTTAGAAGCCTTCAACCTGGTTTCTGAGGCTGTCTCACTGAGGGAGCAACCCTGTTGGCCATACACCTATCAGAAGTGTGTGTCCTCTGAGGCAGTTCTAAGTACACAACCTTTTCTTTTCTTTTCTCCTCGTGAGGGCCAGTCCTGGGATGATAATGACAATTGTACTCAATGTAAGGAAGGTCCTGAAGTCATTTTGAAGAGAACATAAATTGAAACCAATATACCATGCTGGTTCTCATATTTCACTTCATAATATACACTACATAAAGAGCATATTTTTCCCCACCATGTGCTAAGACATTTTCTGTTCAATAACAATATTTATTTTTTTTTATTTAGTTATTTATACCCCGCTCTTCAACTACAAGTCTATCAGAGCGGTTTACAAATTGTTTTAAGCAATAGCTATTTACACATCTACACTGCATTAAACAGTTTCCAATGTGTGTTAGCTAATTGCCCCCACAAGCTGGGTACTCAGTTTACCAACCTACGAAAGGATGGAAGGCTGAGTGAACCTTGGAGCCTGCTGGAATCGAACTAGGAACGTGGTGGCTTGCAGTTCTGGCATTTAACCACTGTGCCAATCAGTGGGTGTGTAACAGATTCTTTAACTGTATATAGATAGCAGTTTTCTAATACTGAAAATCAGAGAACTAACTTAATAATTAGGTTGATGTTCTCTTCAAAATGACTTCAGGGCCATTATACTATACATAAAGTTGAGTACAGTAGCACCCCTGTATCCATGGGGGATTGGTTCCAGGGCCTCCTGCGGATGGTAAATTCCATGGATAATAGTGAACGCCATCCCGGGGAGCTATCTTGGGGAAAGGGGGGGTGAGTTCACTCCTCTCCCCCTTCCCCCCTCGCCCCCGCGATCGCCTCCACAGTGGGGCCATGGCGGGGGCAAAGGGGATGGAGGAGCGAAATCACCCCCCTTCCCTCCCATGATTGCCACCGTGGCAGGGCCATGGCACGGGGAAAGAGGGCAAGATAACTCCTCTGCCCCTTCCCCCTTTGCCCTGCCATGGCCCTGCCGCAGCAGCAATCACGAGGGCAAAGAGGGGGATGGCAGGGGTGATGGCTAGGGTGAAGGGAAAAGGGGGAGGCAATCTCACCTCCTCCCCTTCCCCCTTCACCCCTGCAATTGCTGCTGCAGTGATGGAAGCCCTCCCATGGGAAGGGATGGGGGAGGTGAGATCCCTCCTCCCACCATCGCCAACCACAGATACTTGAACCCACAGTTGGTGAATCAGCAGATGTGGGGGTGTTACTGTACACTACACTTTATGTAATGTACTCCAGCCTGGTTCATCCATTTATAAATTAGGATTAGTAGGTACAGTGGGTGAGGAGTCAGATTCATTGATTTAAATAAAATAAAAAAGCTTTTCCCTCAATTAGGCAGACTCTATTCAGAAAGGAATATTTCAAACAAAGAGAACAGGGTGCAGTCATATACCCATTCCTTGCATTTATTTGGGGATGGGAGTTACAGTCCTTCAGATGTTACTGCACTGCAGTTCCCACTATCTCTCAACACTGGAGCTGAAGTCCAGCATCATCTGGGGAATCATTTGGAGGACTCTCATTTTCTTGTACTAGTCGCCATGAGGGTAGGGATGAGGGTGCATCTTCTGTTATCTAGCTTGTGCCAATTTCAACTTTTCCACCAACTAACTGTTTCTATTTGTTTGAGGCTCATACTATGAGACTCTTTTTGCCTCTGCACCTGCGGATCGCAGTCATTTATCATCCACCTGGCCCTTTTTCAACTTCTATTTCAGATTTTGATTCGTGGTTGACTTTTTTTTCTTTCGGATGATATTCCTACTCCTATTGTGGGTGATTTTAATATTAATGTGGATGACTCCAATGACTCATCTGTCTTGCATTTTCTTTCCTTTTTGTTTTCCTTTGGACTCCAGCTCTGTTCTGATTCAACCAATTATTCTTTTGGTCACTGCCTCGATCTTGTTCTTATTAAAAATTGTTTCACCTCTTGCTTTTCAGTTCCTGAATTCCCTTTGTCTGATCTTGTTTCATTTGCGCTTGCTCATAAACCACCTTCTTGTCATCCCATTACTCACTCCTTTCAAGATCTTCATTACATTAACCCTGAAACCTTTTCTCAGGCTTCAGACTCATTGTTGCCTCCCTTTAATTCTGTTGGTTCTCTAGATTCAGCTGTTTCTTTACTCAACTCAACTTTATACTCAACTCTTGATAGCTTTGCCCCTCTGTCAACATGCATGGTCCCTCCCTCTAAGCCTCATCCATGGCTTACTCCCATTATTTGGTGTCTTCGTTCCTGCTCTGGTGCAGCTGAGCCCCTGTTCTAAATTTTCTCCCCCTCCCCCAGTCTTGTTAGATGAATTATCTAAAACTAGCTGGACTCGGCATACCATACATTGTTAATCCCCCAAAAAACGGCTGGTAGACCTCATGACAACCCTGTAAGATAGACCTCCTTCTCAGCATTCCACACTTTCCCCAATTGCTGAGGGTGACTCACTCTGTTGCCTCCCCCCCCCCACCAGTTGACTGCCTGGGTCCTGTTGCAGCAGCAGCAGTGTCATCCTGCTGCTGCAGTTGACTGTCTGGGTCCCAATCTGGGCCACAGATTGAGTGACAGGAGTGCATTGTGAGGTGGAGAGGGAATTTGAATGTGGGTGGTGATTGGTTGGGTGGGGGTTGGGTATGTTTCCTGAGCAGCCAATCAACACACTGGGAAAGGCAACATACCCAAGAGAGTTATATAGAGAGATAATAAAGTCTTCAAATCCTTCTATCTTTCTAGATTCTGTTCCTTATCACTTTTTAATCATCATCTCTCCCGCTATTCTCCCTTTTCTTCATCATATTATTAATCTGCCCCTTTCCTCTGGTTCATTTCCTTCTGAGTTTAAAACAGTCAGTACAAGTAATCAAATATAATAAAGATATAAGCATTAATCATAGAATCATAGAGTTGGAAGAGACCACGAGAGCCGTACAATCCAACCCCCTGCCATGCAGGAATACACCATCAAATCATTCCCAACAGATAGCCATCCAGCCTCTGTTTAAAAACCTCCAAAGAAGGAGACTCCACCACAATGCGAGGCAGTATATTCCACTTCCGAACAGCTCTTACAGTCAGGAAGTTCTTCCTAATGTTTAGGTGGAATCTTTTTTCCTATAAGGGATGTCATACTGAGGATAGGGCATGCTTGTTTTCTGCTGCTCCAGAGGCTAGGACATGGAGCAATGGGTTCAAACTACAGGAAAAGAGATTCCACCTAAACATTAGGAAGAACTTCCTGACAGTAAGAGCTGTTTGGCAGTGGAACGCACTGCCTTGTAGTGTGGCGGAATCTCCTTCTTTGGAGGTTTTTAAAGAGAGGCTAGATGGACATCTGTCGGTAATGATTTGATGGTGTATTCCTGCATCGCAGGGGGTTGGACTGGATGGCCCTTGTGGTCTCTTCCAACTCTATGATTCTATGATTAATGCTTATATCTTTATTATAATTGATTACTTGTACTGACTATTTTGTTTTATTCTGCATTATGTGTATGTGTGTTTCTTTCTTTTGTATTTTAGCATTTTATATTATTGGAATAGTTATAATTGTTTTATTCTGTAATCTTTTATAAAGCATCATGTACATGGATGACACTATATAAACAATCATCATCATCATATGTTCCCCACCCCTGCATTAATTATATACTAATTTACCAAAACAACTGAAAGCTTTTAAAAAATAAAAGTATTCCACATCTTAATTTCTCTGCAGGTTCAGGGAAAGGCAACAAGGACGATAAGAGGTATGGAGAACAATTTATTTATTTATTTATTTATTTATACCCTGCTCTTCAGCCAGAAGGCTATCAGAGTGGCTTACAAATTATTTTAAGCAACAGCAATTTACACATCTATACTGCATTAAGCAGTTTCCAATGTGTGTTCGCTAATTGCCCCCACAAGCCGGGTACTCATTTTACCAACCTACGAAAGGATGGAAAGCTGAGTGAACCTTGGAGCCCGCTGGAATTATAAGAAAAGATTGAGGGAAAGGTTTGGGCAAGTTCGGCCTGGTGAGGAGAAGACTGAGGGGTTACATGATTGTGCTCTTTCAATATCTCAAGGGCTGTGACAGAGAGGAGGGAGCAGGTTTGTTCTTTGCTGCCACAGAGGGCAGGACCAGATCAAATGGTTATACATTACAGGAGGGTAGATTTTGACTTAACATTAGGAGGAACTGTTTGATGGTAAGAGCAGTTTGGCAATGGAACCAATAACATAGAGAGATGAAGGAGTCTCCTTTTCTGGGTGTTTTCAGAAAGAGGCTGGAAAGTTACCTGATAGGGATGCTCCAGCTGGAGTTCGGCACTGAGAGGGCGGGAGGGTGTCATACTTGATAGCCTATGGGGCCCTTTGCAATTCTATGGTTCTATTCCTTTGTTCTCTTGTAATTGTCACTGCAATCAGTGAGACTTACTTCAAAATAATCTGGAACTTCGCTCCATTGCATTCTTACCAGGAAGTACGTAAGACCCATGATTTCAGGGAGGTTTACTTTTGAGGAGATATGCATAGGGCTGCACTGCAAGCATTCTTATTTGGGAGTTAGCACCACTGAAGTCAGTGGAAATTAATTATGTTAGAAAAGGGACATTCAACACAAATATATTTTATGTGATAGGATTCAAATTAAAGCTCAAATGAACTAGCTTTATAATTTTCTTCTCAAAATATGGGACAATTGGAAAATAGAAATGGTTGGTGATCTCAGAAATGCCAGCTTTATGGATCCCATGCATAACTTATTTGGGAATATGCTCTATTGAGAGGCTTACTTCTGAATAAACATGCATAGGCTAGGGCTAGATGACAGAACCACTAAGCATAATGACTTGGTAGTCTGTTCCAGTGCTATCAATGGACCTGCTTCTGAGTGAATTAATTTACCAGCACTAGAATGTAATAAGAATACCCGTGAGCAGACAACAAGGGTATTGCTAACACTTTGGGGTTGGCTGGGTTTTTGTTAGGATTTCTGGTAGTTGCAAAATGTCTCTCAGAAAAAACTTCCTGGGAAGAAATGAAACATCTCCCAGACATCACAGCATCCCAAAAGAATGCCTTTTAATTATTATGATGTAAATTGCTTAACAAGTTGATACCTTTCACAGCAACTGTTATCACATGACATTTGAAGAACTCTCTGTGAATTTCACAGTCACTATGGCAGCTACATAGTTAAAGATCTTGCATAAAACAGATATTATTCTAGCAAGGTTTAGGTTTTGACACCCTTTAGATGGGGCCTAATAGCCGGAGCATGAGCTTGTGAATTGAAATGAAAACTACAGTATTGAATCAGGCTTTTAGTCTCAACCATCCAGTCTATTCTAGGGAGCTGTGAATCTCTCATCCTGAATTGTACAGGCTCAGAGGAAATGTATGAATAACACAGGGCAATTATGCATTGGCTTATCTATTATTCAACGCCATGTTATCACTTGGATAAAGCTTGTGGGGAGTGGCATTTCAATCTGCACCTTGCCCTAACACCACCCCTAGTATTATGTTGACTGCTTTATGGCTAAATTTAGACTAGATGTCTGAGGTTCTGTCTTTAGTAGTCCCCTATATTGTACTGTACTTATGGCAGTGAAGCCTTTGATAGTCAAAGGTTTCTGGATGAGCTGTGTGATGGTTTATAATTTTTACGTCTCTGCTAAGAAAGTGAAGCTGTGAGACTATTTGCTCTGCTTATTCTGTGATGGAAAGGAGGGCTTTACATTGGGATGGATTAAACGCTCACACAAGCCCCAGGGATAAAGGAAGCTTTGATAGTCGGAGTGCAGACTGGGAAGAAATTCCAGGTGGTGGGTAAGCCCAGAGACAAAGTACTATGCACTAGTCATGTGCTCCCATGGAGTCTGCAGAATATGTGGTTAGCCAGTTGCATTCATCTCAGCTTGGATGCTTCTTTAATACAGAACAATTACTTAGTATCATTTAGCCTGTCTTCTTTCTAATAGAATGATTTCCATTGTAAAACAAAAGGAAAAAAGGAAAGGCAAATAAACATGAATATATTCATTTTTATTTTTACAGGATAGCGCTGTCACGTGGATGCAGGCCCTCCCAGCCGGGTATTCTGTCAGTGAGCAGGTGAGGGGAAGTGGGCGGGGAGGGTGGAGTGGCTCTGGTTTATAAAGACAATCTGACTTTGACCAGGATACCTGTCCTGAACACAGTCCACTTCAAGTGTATGTACCTTAGCCTGAGGACCAGGGATAGTTTGGGGATTTTAGTTTACTGGATCAATTTCAATCCAGTACTGAGGACGTGGACAAGCTACTTGGTAGGGTGAGGAAGACGACCTGCCCTCTCGATCCTTGCCCTTCATGGCTGGCCATTCGTGGGGGGGACTGCCTTGATGGTGTTCCTTAAGGACATCATCAATGCATCCCTCAGGGAAGGGTGTGTTCCATCCCATTTAAAGGAAGTGGTGGTTAGGCCGCTCCTGAAAAGAACCTTCCCTGGACCCCCTGGACATGAACAACTATAGGCCGGTTTCTATGTTACCATTCTTGAGCAAAGCGATTGAGAGGGCAGTTGCGCTTCAACTCGAGGTGGTCTTGGATGAAACCGATGATCTAGACCCATTTCAAACTGGCTTTAGGATGGGATTTGGAATGGAGACTGCCATGGTTGCCTTGACTGACGACCTGTGTCTAAAGCATCAACAGAAGTAGTGTGACCCTGTTGGTGCTTCTAGACCTCTCAGTGGCTTTCGATACGATAGATCATAGCATCCTCTTGGATCACCTGAGTGGGTTAGGAATTGGAGGCACTGCGCTCCAGTGGTTCCGGTCCTTCCTCTCAGGCAGGTCCCAGAGGGTGTTGTTCGGGGACAGCTGCTCCAGCAAAAAGGAGCTTACTTGTGGCATTCCACAAAGTGCCATCCTGTCCCCGATGCTGTTTAACATCTATATGAAGCTGCTGGGTGAGATTATTCAGAGTTATGGGGCTGGGTGTTATCAGTACGCTGATGACACCCAGATCTATTTCTCTTTGTCCCGATCGTCGCCCTCGAATTCCGATGGCATCTCTCCTCTTAATGACTGTCTTAAGGCAGTAATGGGCTGGATGAGGAAAAACAGATTGAGATTAAATCCAGACAAAACGGAGGTGCTCACGGTAGCAGCCCCACAACCAGGAGTTGGGTTGCAACCTCCAGTCCTGGACGGGGTCACGCTCTCCGTTAAGGACTGTGTTCGCAGTCTGGGTGTGCTCCTTGGTTCATCGCTTCAGATGTCTAGTCAGGTGAATGCAACGGTCAGGAGTGCCTGTTATCAGCTTCGGCTGATACGCCAGCTGCGCCATTTCCTGGAAGTAAGGGACGTCAAGACTGTGGTGCACGCGCTGGTAACCTCTCGTCTAGATTTCTGCAATGTGCTCTACATGGGGCTACCCTCATGCTTGGTCCGGAAACTTCAGTTGGTACAAAATATGGCTGCCAGAGTGGTCTCAGGAACATCTCGGAGAGACCATATAACTCCAGTATTAAAATCTCTCCACTGGCTGCCTATCAGTTTCCAGGCCCAGTATAAGGTCTTGGTTATTACCTTTAAAACCCTAAATGGCTTGGGTCCAACTTATCTTCGGAACCGCATCCTCCCATACAATCCTCCCCACGCACTCTGGTCCTCTGGGAGGAATTTGCTTCAGCTACAAAAATCTATGCTGTCTGCAACCTCCCAGAGGGCCTTTTCAGTAATCGCCCCCAAATTGTGGAATGACCTGCCGAACGAGATCCATCAGATGACAAGCCTGAGTAGCTTTTAAAAAGCACTAAGGACAGATCTCTTTCGGCAGGCCTTTCCTGATTAGATCCTGGCCTCAGGAGCTCCTGGCCTCTTTTAGACTTCTGGCTATCTATTATTTTTTAATGTGATTTTAGATTATTTGTTTTTAATTTATACTGTTTAATATCTTTTTATGGGAGAGGGTGGGGGTGCGTGGTGTTTAGAGATTTTAATCTGTACTTGTATTTTAATTTTTGAAAGCTGCCCTGATTGTTTTTAACAGAGGGGCGGGGTAAAAATAAATTTTATTATTATTATTTGTTTTCACAACCTTTTCCTCCAGTCCTCCTAATATTAAAAAGTCTGAGGCCCTGTGAAAGTAGCACTGTACTGAAATTTTTATGCCACATGGGTGATAAGTACTCAAGCCAGCAAAAGACAAACTGGATTGCCATTGATAGCACTGGGAAAAAAACCAAATCAGTACAACAATCATAAAAGCAAAATGATTTCCGCAATTTTTAAATGAAGATAAAACAGAATTTTATTTATTTATTTATCTGAAGCATTCTCTTCAAATGTTTCCAGCAAAGAGATTTCCAGAAAAGCATGGATGATATCATTAAAGAACAAGACAGTCCATGTCTGCACGCTTACAATCTAAAAGACAAGACACAAAAAGATAAAGCAAAGAATAAAACAACTGAAGGCCTACTTCTTATAGTTATAACCTTACAGCAACCAATTTTAATGAGACAGCTGTGAACTACAAATCCCATCTCTTCTTCTGCTGCAGTGTGGTCGAAATAGTGCATCGAAAATAACATCAAACAACAAAAACTGTTTCAGTGTACACCCTTTATCGTGATGACTGTTTCATTCATTTTAGCCAGAGAATGAGGCCTAGACGCACATGTTTGGAAGAACAAGCCCAACACTTGCTTTTTGTCTTATCCTTCCTGACTAATACCATCTTTCCATTGGAGAGCATGGAGGCGACCTCCACGATGCTCTTTTAATGAACTGTCACCTTTTCTTGGAACTTTTTTTGTTTGTTTAATTGTGAAGTTGTTAATTTATTTTTGGTGTGTTTAATCGAAGCCGTGTCTTCTCATGAGAACAGCTGAAATCTCACCCATGCAAAATCATCTAAGTAGGAGAGGGAAAAAATGTAAAGGCACATGTGCAGACCATCTCAATGTGTTAAACCTCTGTCATTACTATGCAATGCAAAAACTAGCGTTACCATACTGTGAGCTTCAATCCCATTCTTAAAACACTAGCAGATGGTCATGCAATCTTCTGTTAGCAGTATTGTTGCGTGATTATGGCAACGTGTGATTATTAATATATTAATGTCACTATAATTCCTCTTTCCTCAACTGTGGAATTGCAGCATTTTTAGACCCTTGGGTGATAAAGGCCATAGGCTTTTATAATGGACTTCTCCTCAGGCCAGTGTTTTTTTGTTTTTATTTTTGTTTTTTTAACTTTTTTGTTCATTGAAATACTGGCCTCTAAGCCATGTCAGAAATCTCTTTAGAAATTTCGTTCAGTTGGAGTTTCACTTTGCCACATGGGGGGCTAGAAACTGAGAATACACTCAGTCTCTTAAAGAATCCTTAGGACGTCAGTCGTTTTTGTATCTTGGCAATACAGTCAGCTCCTTTGTAAGTATGGATGCAGTATACTGTATTTGGATTGCCCTCTCATCAAAATGAGGATGCTATTTTGGCTCCATTCGGGCTGGAGGAACCAAAGTTAATATTCAGCCTCTATATCTTCCACTGCAGATGTCACACACTATACAAATAGGAACACTATTGGAAAGCATTCAGGGCCCCTTTCCAAGGCAAATCAAGACATTGTTTCCCTAAGGCAAAATATGTTGCCATACTGTCAGTAGTGCAAAACCTTTTGAAGCACAGTACTGCTTTGCTGAATTGAATATGTGCCATTGTCTCTATTGATGATTCTTCCAACTGCAATCTGGGCAACTCCTTTTCCGCTTGTAACAAAATGGGCCTAGTGTTCCATTGTTTAGATATAGTCATATCATTAGAAGTACAATCTTTATGAATCTGTACCATTTTCTGTACAAGGAGTTGCAGCACTGCCAGACTAGTTATCATGTAGGGATCCTTCCTCCCTTTCTTGATTTTCAACATTTACCACATTCTACAGCTGGAACAGCTTGCATATCTTTAAAACAAGGCAAGATAAGTTCCTAATGTTATGGGGGGGGGCACATATAATGATCAGATTTAATGTAGTGGTAATGCTGTGATGCAGCTGGGAGATTATTTGTCTTCTTAACATGCCCTCTTTCACTAGAGACAACCCAAGAGAGGAGGAGCCAAAAATTGCCAATCTGTTGGCTGAGCTGATAGGGTGGCCTTTTTCATATTTCTCCTTCTCCTACCCCCTGGTGGAATATCTGCTAGATGCCAGGTGGGAGAAAGGTAAAACCCAATGGAGCTAGACATCTTCAGAAGGCTAATGGCAGCTCTGCTACAGTCTGCTGAACTGGCTGTATTTAGTCTCACAACAAATCTGTAAGAACGTAAGAGACAGCAACTGGCTCAAACTCAGCGGCCAGGTAAGGATATGAACTTGTTTCCCAAATCTGAACATCAAGCAGAATCTCAAACTCCCTTTATCCCAGGTATGGGCAAAGTTTGCCCTCTCCCCAAGGCTATTTTTGCAACCCTCAATCCCTCCTGACTCCCTGGACTGCCCTTGCCTCTCTTAGAAGTCACCAGAAGTTGGAATTAGGGTTCTCAGAACTCAGAGACTAGACTCTCTCTTCTGGGCCTCAGAGAATCCCAGAGGAAGAACACTGTTTACAAAAGTGATGTTTTAAAAGCCTAATAGTGCACTGCTTGCCCCTGCTGCTGCATACTACCCTGGGGCTCTACTTGGTCATCTCTTCCTCCTTTCAGTATTTCTCAAATTGGGGCCAACACTAGGACTCAATGGAAGGGAATGGTCAGTGTAGGGACCGGAATAATATTTCATTCAAGAAACCTACCTTCTCCATTATAAAATCAGAGCCATTTTTTTAATATTAAAAAATGCTACCACTTCCATCGTACATCCTTAATCAGGGGAAGAGCTTCTTTTATTCAAAACATGACAATGTCAGAAATATCCTACAAAATATCTCAGTGTGCGAATGGTTATACTTGTAGAAGGGACTTCTCTCATGGTTGTGGAGATGCAGCTGGTTAATTGTGTACTTTGTGATATTAATGCAAGCAAGCCTTGAAAACCTACAGGAACTAATAAACATTCTGTGTGGAACAACAAATGTCTAGCAGATTATTAGAAACTCCATTCTGCAAAAAAACCCCAAAACATGATGGCTCATGATTCTGATGATTATGATTATGCTTCTAACACCATACAGTATGTTATTTCTTAAGAAGCTTCCTTTTAAACTACAGTGGAAGATGCAGTGCTGTACTGAGTTTCAGTGTGCAGATTGGGGCTCTTGTGAATCTTGTCAACCTACGGTTGAAACATCTACATTCCAAACTGTCTGAGAAGTAGCTATGCATTACGTGGCCATTTCAAATGGAAGAGACAAGAATCAAATGTGTTTTTAACACTCCTTTTTTACAGTCCAAGAGTTCTACATTGAGATAAAGATCTGTTAGGCATGTATAGTTCAAACCAGAGTGGGGGGAGGAGACACAAATCACCTTACCCCTGGGATACTCAGGGGCAGTGGATGAAGTGGGGAAGAGCAGGTAAATCAAGCAATGATTCAACAATGACAGCCATGATATTACTTTTGGGCCATTTGGTCCATTAATAGTCATGTTATCAGTCCCAGCATAGTCCATAAATCAAGCAGGCTTCATTTCTATTTAACAAATCACTAGCTATAGATGCTCATTTATTCATGTGTACCACCCGCCACCCACCCTCAAATAGAAGTATACTTTGCCTGCTTTAATAACTTATTCTGGCACCCCACACAAAGCGCAAGCCAAATTTTTATAAAAACCCCAAGCACAAGATCTGATTATATCAGATTATATCTGGTTATATCATAACAACCCGCTGCATGTAAAATAAGGAGAAAGAAACACCAATGAACTCCTAAACAATTAGCAAGCCAAAACAGTCTTTTCTACCACAAATGGTATGAAAATAAATTAAGAAGTCTGATGATGCTGGATGCTGACAGATTGGGGACAAAAAAAGCCAAGATAGTTGGATAGACTTCCCATCTTCCTCTTTCCAAGGGCAGCAAATTCTCTGTCTGAATTCTCCCACAGGAGCCTGCCTGTGTTTTGAGATCTTGTAGGGGAAGTTCTCTCTGTTCCACAACTTTCATAGGACCACCTGGTAGGAACACCCAAAACGGCCTTCATGGTGGCTGCTCCAAGGCTCTGGAATTCCCTTCCTGGGGAGGTTAGACTGACACCCTCTGTGCTATCTTTCTGCAGGCAAGTGAAGCCTTTTTGTCTTTGAGGATTGACTGCTCAAGGGGAAAGGGCCTTGTATAATATGCTGTACTGTCTGTTTGTTCTTTTCTTTCTAATGGTTATACTTTTAACTGGTTTTAATTTTATTGTTAGTTTAATTGTAGTTTTAACTTTTTGTATGATGAGCATTTTTAGCTATATTTGTTTGAACTTTTTAACCTTCTAAAACTTTTAAAAGACTCTGTTTGAGTCATAAACTGGGGAAAAGGTGGGATATAAATAAGGTGGTGTCTAAATAAAGAAAAGAGGAAGAAAACTACTGAAGCCTGAGTCACACATGCATATAACCCATGTTATTCTCCCAGCATGAGGATTTTTCCACTGAAGATATGCTGTGACTCCAATGATCATCATTCTTTTTTGTTTGAATGGTGTCTTTTTTGTTTGAATGGTTAATTGTTCAATGTGTAACGTGTAATGTTTTAAGGTGTCAAATGTGGTCATTAAGTAGGAAAAACATTGACTCAGGAGATACAGTGGTCCTTGAATCCCCCCACAGAAACATGTGACCCAGAAAGCATATTATAATTGCCAGGTTGAAAGTGAGAAGGAATGGATTAGGCTTGATGGAGAAGATCCCAAGAATTGTGAGAGTTGTCAAATGCAGTAAAAGAAAGAAGAGAGAAATAATCTGACATGCTGTTATGATTGTGAAAAATGCAAATGGCTACCACATTTGAAATAACATACAGGTTTTTGATTTGTGATGGTGTTGTTGTTTTTTTTAATCTAAGTTACAACATTATATGGGATAATTATGCCACAGCTGGTGCATATAATAGACTAGGATGGAAGCAAGAAGATTGATGAATCGTGGATGGATAAAAGATACACATTACTGCCTGGTACAAAAAGGTTGACATACTATATATAGTATATAAGGGTGAGTGGGGAAGAAGAGTAGAGGCCTCTCTGAAGCCCTCTTCTCACATTTGTAGTAGCATCCATCAGTGGAGCCAGGCAATGGATTGTGTCCCTTTTTTATTTATTTGCTTTCCTCCTTGCCTGCATTTTTAAAAGGTAGGACTAGCTGTAGCATCTAATGTAGTGAATTACAAGAGCTCCTGCTAGTGTTGGATTACAGTGAGGGTCCTTTCACATTAAACAGTTACAGCACTTTTATTCCACTTTAACTGCCTTGGCTGCCTCCTATGGAATTGTGGGGTTTATAGTTTGGTCAGGCCACAGAACTCTCTGGCAGAGGATTCTAAATATGCCAACGAAACTAAAAACCCCAGGATTCCACAGGACAGAATCAAGTCAATTAGAATGGAATAAAAGTGCTATAACTGTGTAGTGTAATAGAGCCTTCAGTCTCAGAACCCAGAGTTTTGTCCTGTATGGAAGGCAAGAAACATTTGACACTTGATCAGAGAAAGACTTTGACTTAAGACCTGTGGGAAGGAAGTCTGTAGTAGAAGTCTGGCTGCACAATTTTACTTATATTGGAAAATAATTTGACCCTTTTTTACTTTGCAAAGTAGATATCAATCTTGCCAGTCAATGAGGTAATTTGTATTTGAATAGGAATTTCTAACTCTGCGAGAGAATTATTTTACTTTTAAAAGAAAATCCATTAAAACTCATAATTTTTAAAGCTAAGCATCTATAAAATACTATTAAATTTTTCCTGAAACCAGCTGTATCTCTATTTTATATGCCTATCAAATTCTGTAGAACTGTTCTGAAAGTATTGGTAGTGAAAAGCCAGAGTTTTCTGAATCAAAGTGATTAAACTGGGGAAGGAAAAGAGTGTTTTTCTTTGAACAGTGTAGCGTAATTTAAAAACACTTTCCACTGACTTAATCTTGATTGCAGATTGGAATAGGCCAAGGTGGAGTTGCTTATGTAAGTTCTTTTGCAAATATCTTCTTCTTGGTATGCACTTTCTTCAATTTTTCAAGGACAGATCTTCTTGTCTGATATGAATGGCCTTGCCTTTAAAACACTGGAACAATGTAAGCTGAATTGTGGGATTTGGCTTGGGAATTAGGTGAACCCTAATAAACCCTATGAAATTCATGGGTCACCATAAGTCAACAGGTGACTTGAAGGCACATACAAACAATTTTGTAACACTGTGGCTCATGCAACAGCCTAGTCAACGGATGAATAAGACAACATGAAGGAATACATAATCAAATCATTCATGACAGATGGCCATCCAGCCTCTGCTTAAAAACCTCCAAAGAAGGAGGCTCCACCACACTATGAGGCAGTGTATTCTACTTCCAAACAGCTCTTACTGTCAGGATGTTCTTCCTAATGTTTAGGTGGAATCTCTTTTCCTGTAGTTGGAACCCATTGCTCTGTGTCCTAGTCTCTGGAGCAGCAGGGGGGGAAAAGCTTGCACTATCCTCAGTATGAGATCCCTTCAAATGTCTAAACATAGCTATCATGTCAACCTTCTCTTCTCCAGGCTAAACATACTCATACCCAATAGTATGGCAGTTTCTTGCAATCACAGTGACATGTAGCTAAACAAACTATTAAATGGGATAGATAACCAGGGAAGGTGTGCTGTTTTTGACACCTGAGTCTTTTATCTTAAACCCATCCTACAATGAGACTTTTGAAGAAAGTAAAGACAATATGACAACAGTCTGGGGCTATCCAATGTCTGCAATGGGAATGTTTGGTTTTTCAGTTTGTCATCTCTTTTGCATAAAACCTAGATTGTTGCCAGGCTCAGGACTATACCCTGAGTCAGCATAGGATACTACTCACCTGGGCCCAACCCAAAGTAGCCCATATCTCCTTGTATTGGCAGTGTACTTCTAGCATAGGCATTACAATAACAGCACCTACTGCCAGCAAAACAGTGGTGCAATACTAGTACAAATTCATTGTGCTGCTGTTACCTTGTGATTCAACCACTGAAAAAGAATTTAGTAATAGTGATCCTAATCAGGAATAGGACTGCACTGTTAGAAGGAAAGAGTTGTTCTGTTTCTAACATTTCTTTTTCCAGGTGGCAGGCATAGGTTGAACTGAGTGTATCTAAAGAATTGTATTTTCTGTTGAACTTACCCTGAGGGGAAGGCTTCTGTTCCATTTTACCTCTCACTGTTTTGATGCAAAGCCTGAAGATGCTGAAATTGCTGAGGTTCTTACATCTCCTTCAGTACAAGTGTGAATCTTCAAAATGTGTATTCTTGGGCTCTGAAGTCCCTTTTATTTCCATTTACTATGGAATGCTAAACTTGAAGTTTGTTAGTGGAAGGGAAAGAAGAAAGAAAAGCGAGAGAAAGAAACTTGAAGTTTTTACCAACCTTCAACACTACAATTGTTGACAGCTCTTCAACTGTACCACAGTGAGCTGTTTATTCACCAATGAAGTGAACTGCCTCAAGCAGAAACATTCAGATCATGCCTAAACAGCTCAAGGCTGTTTTGTGCAGCTCATAACATGCACTATTATGCTTTAAAACTAGGTACGGATGATGAGGAAATAGATATCAAGGCCTGACAACACAGTTGAAATAAAAGTTCAGCTAAGCTTGAAAGGCAATTCCATTTAAGAGTCCTAAACACCCAGAAATTCTCACACTCTGGTCTGTTTCTTTGCTTTGGGCCTCTTGCCAGAAAAAGAAGCAGAAACAGTTGGGAACAGGAGAAGGGTTTCCCCTGAACCACTGGTATTTGGGGAGTGCGTGTGAGGGTTTCCTTACATGTTGGGTGAATAAATCACTTTGCTTTTCTACTAGAGAACCACTCTCACATCCAGGGAAAAGTTCTAGACCCCACTGCCTGGCTCCACCATCACACCCCTCTTTTTATTGCCGCCACCACTAACTCTGGGGCTGGCTATGGTACTGAGAGTTAAAACGTGGTTGATGAAAGGGCTTTAAAATTAAAGAAAATAAAACAGTAAGATCCCTGTCAAAAGCAGACAAATGAAAGTGTGATGGGGCAGCACTTGGCTTGGGCTGCCCCTGGTTAACCCACTGAATCAATGGAAACCTTTAAGCCTCATTGATGGCAATGGATCTTCTCCAGTGAGGTCATAATCTGCTGCTCTACCTTGGTGGGGCTCATCCAGAAGACCCTGTAGTCCTGGTCATATATGACTAGATTTCTCTCTCTTTTTAATACCGTATATTCCAGCGTATAAGACGAGGTTTGAGCCCTGAAAAATAGGCTGCAAAATCAGGGCTCGACTTATACGCCGGATACACTTTGCTTCACCCCGCCGTCGGAACTCCTGCCTCCTTGCTCCCTTCGCAAATGGAGCAAAGAGGCAGGAAATCAGGGCGGGCGGGGGGGGGGAGGTGAGGCAAAGTGCTTACGGTTCATTCGCCCCACCCACCTTCTCCCCCTTAGGAGAGCAACCGAGGACAGAGGAGGGGGGCAAATGTTGCTGGAAAGCCCCCCTCCAGCCTTCCACCTTCCCCGAAGCCGAGTCCTGCTCGAGATCGTGGCTTCGGGGATGGGTGGGTGGCTGGGAAGCCACACCCTCCAGCCACCCTTCCACCTTCCCCGAAGCCCCCTCCCTCCAGCGTCCTCCCTCCAGCCACGCCCCCTCCCCAAAGCCGCAATCCAGCTCAAGATTTTGGCTTTGGGGAGGGGGTGGGTGGCTGCGAAGCCCCCTCCCTCCAGCCACCCTTCCACCCTCCCTGAAGCCCCCTCCCTCCAGCGTCCTCCCTCCAGTCACCCCCCTCCCCAAAGCCGCGATCCCACTCGAGATCACGGATTCGGGGAGGGGGTGGGTGGGTGGCTGCGAAGCCCCCTCCCTCCAGCCACCCTTCCACCCTCCCCAAAGCCCCCTCCCTCCAGCCCCCCCAGCCAGCTCTCCATCCTGCATTCCCCAACCCACCAGGAGGCTTGGCAGCCTCCTCGTGGGTTGGGGAATCGCGGGAGGAGGGAGAACCCCCCCAGCCAGCTGGCCATCCCGCATTCCCCAACCCATGAGGAGGCTGGGCAGCTTCCTGTGGGTTGGGGAATTGCGGGAGGAGGGAGCCCAGAAGGAGGGATCGGGGCTGTGCAGCCAAACGGAGCAAGCGAAGATGCCCCATTTAACTCTGCAGCCCCGATGCCTTCTTCTGGGCTCCCTTACAAAGGGAGCCCAGAAGGAGGCATCGGGGCTGCAGAGTTACACCCCTAGATTCGCTCCCTCTTCCTTGAGGGTGGGGAGAGGGGGTGAATCCCAGGATTTGGCTCCACGGCCCGCATCCTCCTTCTGGGCTCCCTTCAGAAGGGAGGCCAGAAGGAGAGATCGGGGCCGCGGAGCCAAACTGGGCATTTTCGCCCCTTCTCCCCACCTTCCTTGAAGGTGGGGGAAAGGGGCGAACCTAGCGGTTTGTTGCGGCCGCCCCCGCTTCCCCCGCCTTGGTCCCCTTCAGAAGAGCCAAGATGGCGGGAAGGGGGCTGCTGAGGCAAACTGGGCATTCTCACCCCTTTCCTCCACCTTCGAGTCAAGTTTCACTGGAAGGTTGAAGAGAGGGGCGAATGTTGCGGCTGGCTGGCTGGGGGAGCCCTGCCAGCGGATCCTGTTTACTTTCCCAACTCACGAGGAGATCCTTGTGAGTTGGGAAACAAAGAGGATCAGCTGGCAAGGCTCCCCCAGCCAGTCAGCCAGCCAGCCAAATCAGGGTGGTGGTCTTATATGGCGAATATATGTCTAAGCCTAGATTTTTGGCTGGAAATTTGGGGGGGTCTTATACGCCCAGTCGTCTTATACGCCGGAATATACGGTACTCAGATTAAGAAATTTTCCAAACATGTTGCTAACAGACTTTTCTCTGAGAAACACTCTGAATTTTTAAGAAGACGTTTGAAGCACACAAATATTTAAAGGAAAGAAGAGATAAAATCCAGTTCTGGATATGAGAATTTATATTTAAATAAAACAAAACAAAGGTGAGATAAATTGGAGTTAGCTCTAGACACTCACACTAGAGCTAGTAGAGCCATAGAAATCAGTGAGACCTGAATTAGTCATGGGCATATTAACTTAAGTCCTAGTGATTTTAGTGTATCTCTTCTAACTCTTGGTGAATCTGTAATTTATGGGGGTAGTGATAAAAACTTAGTTTTTTAAAACAAAAAATGTTTATGTACAGCAAGTTACAGCTTTATGCTGAGATGTACAATTTCTCCAAGGAACTAAACAGAATTGTAACTCTTTCTCTACTCAGGCATGTTAATATGCATCACCCACTGCATATTTAACACATGCTCCATTTTTCTTTGTTCAGGTTTAACATTAACTTTAAAAATATTTATGTACACAGAACTAAATTAAACCCCTCTAGGGTATGAGGGGCAGGAGCTAAATGTTTCTTTTCCCTCCAGGGAAGCAGTAAACGTTTTTTAAAAGAAAAGATTTCAAGCTGGGAACTGGCTGCCAGCCAGTACTGAAAATGAAAGCTTCTAGAGTTTATATTATTATTCTTAATCAGCAGCAAAAGCAGAAACAACAAACAGCCTCAGCAAGATGGCATTTGGCCATGTGGTGAAATAAAAAGGCAACCTCTCTGCCTACCAGATACCCAAGTTCACCATTTATAAAATTCAAGTATATGAACATAAACAATCACCCACAATGGCCTCGTCTATTATCTTGTTGGACTCTCTCTATATAAATATTGTTAGTGGAATAATTCTGATGGTCTAAATTGACTATGTTCCTAATTAGGCTTGAAGGACCACTTCAATTTATTCAAACTTTTCTACACAGCTAAACTTTCTTTTTTGGGTTGGTACAATAGCATGACAGTTTCCTGCATGAGTATTAGTACTCAGAACATTTAAAACACACAGGGGATGAAACAAGTCAAGCATAAGATTTTTAAGTCCTATTGGTTGCAGGTCTGACTAAAACTGGTGCTTACAAATTGCTCCTGTTTATTAGTACATTGACATTTGTTTATTAGTACATACCATATTGGTTGCAGGGATGACTAAAACTGGTGCTTACAAATTGCTCCTATTTATTAGTGCATTTGAGACTGCAATTCATTCAAATTTTGGCCAGGATAATTTCTGTGTCAATTTACTCTTGGTGATGACTAGCACCAAACTAAATTATTCTCCTAGCAAATTTCACAATCCCTTCAAGACTTTTTTCTTTCTTTTACAGCTCTGTTTTCAATCTTGGCTTATCAGTATCATATTTCATGCCCCGTGCTTCTGGGGGGAGGATTCAATATTGAAGAACAAAATAATCCGGGCTTTCCTTCATTTCTGCCCTTTATATCCTAGGGCTGTCCCAACTCAATGACCCATTTTCGATTGTGTTGCATTTGGCTCTTGCTGCCTGCTACCAGCCTGGTTAATCCTTTTTGTGCCTTATCACTCATTCTTGTAATTTACTTTCCCCCACCTTTAATTTTGTCCATTCTCTCTTCTCCAGCTACTAGTGTGTATTTCACCCCCTTTAAGAGGCTGGCTGCTTCTCTTCCTGCTCTTTCATTCAGACTGCTGGTCAGAAACACAAAGGCATGGCCAGGGGTTAGCATCACATCTTGACAGTTAGCATTGCATTTTCTCATCAGCCAAAGAGAAATTCCACATTTTCCAATAAAAGGCTATGCCCTTTCAAGATTGCCATTACTGATAAGGGAGTATAGAAAATGAACCTCCAAATTGGTCATACTGAATAAACCACAATCTTCTGAAACTTTTCCCCATAATGCTAATCTCACTTTCCCTCCATAATGCTAATCTCCTGAGTTAAACTGACATGAATCTCATAACAACTGTGTGGAACAAAATAACTAAATTCCCTTGGGGGGGAAATGAAACACCAACAACATCATCTGTTTAAGATAACAGAGGAAGAAAAGAAGTGAAGGAGTATTCTTGGCATCTTTACACAAAATACAGCAATATGTGAAACATAAATCTGGATGAGTACAAATACTGTCATAGCAAGGAACTTAACTATATCAAATGCATGCTAAGTGCATAAATCACATTTATTATGTAAAAGTGTTTTGGAGGGGAAAAATGCCAAAATGGATGCCAGCTTTGCTCTGCTGAATTTCAAATTAACATGGAACAATACTTTCAAAGCAGAAATCAGTGGCATTGTTTTGATGAGCCCTAATTCTGAAGCCTAAGTTTTAGTGATGCTTCAAATACAGGAAACACCAAACTTGGTATTGCTCTAGATCTAACCACATTTTTTCATAAACAAATAGGAAGAGAGGGGGCGGTGTTGATCTTCCATTTTCCACAAGGGACCTTACCACCAGTGGATATCTGGGAAGCTGAATGGAGTTTCCATTACAAGTGCAGGGAAGGCTCTTCTGGAATGTTCTAAACCCATTTAAATTGTTTTAACAGAGGGGCGGGGTATAAATAATAATAATAATAATAATTATTATTATTATTATTAAATGATACTATGTGTTTCTGATATATTTCTGATATATTTATTTGTAGAAACTGCATGACAATGGCAAGATTTTTATACTGCTTGGCAAACTGACACGAAGTACATACTGGTTGCTTTCCAGAGACCACTAGCAGGTTTCCATTTGACAGTAACAGTGCACAAGAGACCTGAACCAAAACACACACACACACAAAAGGCTTATAGCAAAGATCCTTAGCTAGGTTGTAATGTTGGCTCACTATTCTGGTTTGCTCTTTTCTCATACACTGCTATGTTTTCTTATGGCCAAATCACAGAGCAGCACTAAAAAATTATCTGAATTAAGACTTTATTACTTTATTACTGCTCTTTATCTAACTGCATCTAAGTGGATGAAAAATAATTCCAAACCCCAAATTGTCTTATAGTCAACTTTCAGAAGTGTTCCAGAGTTGGGGAACAGATGAGATTGTGAAGTAGCTAGACTTAGTTTAGAAGCATGTATGGCACAAAATGAGAGTACCGTAACAAAAAACTGAACTGTTAGAAATGTTACACTTTGGATGAAGATTATAATATTGTTTCTGTGGATCTTTAATATCACTCTGCCCTTTATCCTATATAATTACAGAACTCTCTCAAGATGGTACTTTTCTGGAGTAGTCCATCAGATTAATTCTGTTTGAAGGGTATGGAGAGATGGTATACATGTTTTTATGAAGTTTCTTGTTGCTGAGAAGCAATGTACATTGGGAGACTTATGGCATCTGCAGAGTACCTTTCAGTGGGGAATTCTAGCTTGCAATTGCCTATTAAAAGGTTAGAAGAAATATATTAAAAGCAACAAAACATTTTTTTTACAAAACTTTCTCTTTCACTCTCATTACTAAAATGTTACGAATATAACCGCATGGCACACACATTTAAATAATAAAGCAAAGTTTTAAAAAATATATTCATGCTGACTCCAGATTTCCAAAAGAACTGTGAAATCCAACTACTAAAGAACATTTTTCCTCCATTGAAAAGTGCCAGTGAAGACATCCACATGGATTATCCAAGATAGAGAACATGAGCAACACTGAACAGAAAACTAACCATCAGCTTGTGAATCATGCCTGCAAAATGTACATTAGTTTTTACATCCTAATGTTACATCTTTTCATGTTTGAAGTTTGTAACCACAGCAGAATTATTCCACAAATTCTTTCTAGAAGAGTAGGTGTTTTTGTCATAAGTCAGATTTTCCAAAACACAAATAAAGGCACAAAACCCTAGAGGCTTCTGGAGATGGCTTTTTGATAACTCCATCAAGCTCTCATGGCAGATCCCCATCCACCACTCGTTGAGGAAATTTCTTCTATAGGTGGCCTCACAACCCATGCAGCATCCATTCTTCTATTTTTCCAGGCTAGCTTATCAGAGGACAAATCATCACCTAGCTGGTCAAACTCATGAAGGTGGAAACGAGTTGCCAGCTGATTCACCATTCTTTTGAGGGCAAGGAATGCAGAAATGACCTGGAATGCAAGGAATGCTATAAAGATGATGTTCACTGCTCGTTCCAGTGGTTGGATCTTCAGACCTTCATTTAAAAGCAGGAAGAGAATTAAGGGCAGTTGCAGAAGAATACTCAGGAGCCAAAAGCCAGCTAGTTCAGGAACCTATGAAAGGAGAAAATAATTATCAATATACTACCTCCTGACAACATTATAAATCAAACAAAGAACACAGTGGTACAGAAAGTCTATTAGTTGAATGTCCAAAATACAGACTCTGAAAAATAAAAATTTGGGGTCTCGAAGACCTCAGTGGACAGCTTCTCAGTGACACATTACAAGAATTCCACTCCATCTCTTCTTTTCTGAAGATAAAGCTCTTGCCTTACTGTTACTGTTATGACTTTGAAGGCAATCCTGTCAACAAGTTGAATTGCCATTGTCAGATTTTCAGTCAGACATCATTCTTTATACTGTTCCAACGACAGGGAGAAAGAAGGGAATACAAATACGACGAGGTAATATAAGGGGAATGGAAGGACTAGATACAAATTGCTCACTTTTCCCTTTCATCAACAGGAAGTATCACATCTCTTAGTTACTCCAAACAGCAGTAGATAGGAAATGATATTGATCCCATTCTCATCTGTCTCACTTCATGTTGGCAACAAAGCAGCTTTGAGTAGCAAGTTCAGATCATGTAGGCCCCTTCAGAACAGGAAGGCAGGGATTACAGAAACAGCAAAAGGGAGGAAAAAGAGACCACCATTTTGACAAGGGGAGAGACAATAACCAGAGTCCTGTTGGCAAACTATGCCAGTGTACAAATTGTTGCATAAGCAGCTGTGCTGTCTCAGAGGCTGCTTGAGTGCAAACAGCCCCCTCTCTCATTTTTTACCTGCTAGGGAAGGTGAGAGCCACCACATACATGCTGGATTCTTGCCCTGCCTGGCTCCTGAAAACAGCTACTGAGGGACTGGCTGAGTGGGTGAGGGTGGTGGTAAATACTTCACTACAGCAAGGGAGTTTCCATCCTGCTTAAAAGATGCTGTGGTGAGGCTGTTACTAAAACCCCCACAATACATCCTTGAGCAAGCAGGGATCACCAGCATTGAGGCCATGATACTGAGAACACAGCTGCACTGGGCAGGGCACGTGTCTAGGATGGAGGACCATCGCCTCCCAAAAATAGTACTCTACGATGAACTCGCCATGGGTCAGCGTAAGAGGGGCGCTCCAAAAAAGCAATATAGGGACCCCCTGAAACAACATCTCAGGCTCGGCCAAATTGATCACCAACAGTGGTTCGCCCTGGCCTCACATCGGGAGGCATGGAGACACACTATCCACAATGCTGCAGCCTTATTTGAGAACTCACGACGAACAAGTCTTGAAGAGAAACGACAACGCAGAAAGAATCACAACCCAAAAACATCACCCAAGGAGACCTTCTGCTGTGCTTTCTGCAACCGGACTTGTCTATCTTGGATTGGCCTTTTTAGTCATCAGCGCGCTTGCAGAAAGCACGGGATGAGTCCTTCCTGAATCTTCGTTTGCGAAGAAAAGCCAGAGAGAGAGACATCCCTGAATCCCACCATCCTCAAAACTTAGAAGCCAGTCTCAAACATTTCTCTCCTGAGCAAGATCCTAGAATGTGTGACACCTTCCTAGCTCCAGGTATTCCTAGATGAAATAGATTCTCTAGATCCATTTCAATCTGATTTCAGGCCTGTTATGGGACAGAAACAGCTTTGATCTCCTTGGATGATGACCTATGCAGGGAACTGGACAAGGGAGTGTCTCTCTGTTGACCCTGTTGGATCTCTCAGCAGTTCCCAATACCAACAACCATGGTATCCTTCTGGACTGCCTCTCTGCGATGGGACTTGGGGGCACTGTTCTGCAGTGGTTCCAGTCTTTCCTAGAGGGGCAAATTCAGAAGATAGTGCTGGACTCTTCTTTGACACCCTGACTATTAGACTGTGGGGTCCCTCCAGGTTCAATGTTGTTCCCTGTGCTGTTTAACATGTGCATGAAACTTCTGGGAAAGGTCATTGGGATTTTGGGGTTTGGAGTCACCAACACGCTGATGACACACAACTCACTCACTCACTCACTCTCCTCTCCATCCAACTCCCTGTTGTTTTGGTGCTATACCAGTATTTGTTGTCAGTAATGGACTTGATAAGGGTTCAGAAACTGAAGCTTAATCCAGTCAACAGAGCTGCTCCTGGTCAGCTGGAAAGCAGATCAGGAAATAGGGATTCTCCCTTTTTTGGAAGAAGTTATTCTCCCATTGAAATCTCAGCTTGGGCATACTCCTGGTCTCAAATTTGAACTGTGCAATTGCACAGTTAAAACTATTGCACTGACTGCACCCAGTCCTCAAGAAGCCAGTTCTGGCTATGGTAACACGTCTTGATTACATTCTGTTTGGACTACTGGAACACCTCTACACTCTACATGGGGCCGCCTTGGGAAATTTTCGGAAACCAGTGAGTCTAACTTGCTGCAGCCAGAATGCTGCCTGGGGCTGTAACAGGAAACATATAGCTCCCTTGTTAAAACTGGCTACCAGTTCATTTCCAGGCACAATTGAAAGTTCTTTAGAATAGTGATCTCCAAGGATGTGAAGTAAACATACCTTCTCCTGCAAATTGCCCATGTATCCTAGGTATAGACGGATAATCTCAATCAGAGACATTAATATAACAATTGTCACAAGGATGAACTTGTAGTAGTCTGGTAAGACCGGATACTAGAATTGAGAAGGGAGGGGAAATATCAGTACTTCACTTGGATAAGGTCATCTTAGAATCATAGAAGTTGGAAGCAACCACAAGACAAGCATAGTACACTCTGAATCCATACCAAGAAGCTAATCATCCCTCCCCGCCCCCCGACATTCTGATACATTTCTAAATCCGCCTGCAACAAATCTATCACATTCTAGTGGAAATTTTATTACATAATTACTACAGTAATTTAATGAGAAATTACCAATTTGTTTCTTGTACAAAGCATAAGAAAACAACATTTGGCACTAAGAAGATATTAGGGTCATGAGGATTCACCTTCAACTGCAACATGAGGACATTGCTCATCCACCAAAATGGGAAAAAGCAGAGGTTGAAATAGAGGGACATCTGCAAGGGCAAACTGGAAACAATTTCATTATCTAGAGAAACACAAAGAGGAAAGCTCATCAGCCATTTTGCAAATACTGTACTGTCTTCTATATGCTAGAGGCTGCAGTTGTTGACATGTTTACGTTAGACCAAGTCCCACTGAAACGTCAAAATATGTACAGGGTGATTCTTCTCAAGAATGGCATTTCCAAGTGCCATGGTTTTTACATTTGAGTATCATTAGAGGTAAGGCCTAAACAGCCTAAAGGGACCAGTTCCTGTCTGATCTTGGAACCTACGCAGGATCAGCTCTGGTTAGTACTTGGAAAGGAGACCGCCAATTAATACCAAGTGCTATAGACTCTATTTCAGAGGAAAGAATGGGCAAGCCACCTCTGAATAGTCCTTGCCTAAGAAAACCCTATGAAAATCATGGGGTCTCACAATAAGTCATCAGGTGACTTGAGTGTACAGACACACCCACATAATCAGAAGTGAGACAGTCTGAAATAAGGGTGGTCAACATATGGCTTGCAGGTCACTTGCAATCGCAAGACATTTTCTCATCTCCCTGAGGCCCCTCCACACCAAGAAGACAAGGTACTCCTTGCCATTCTGAGAAAGCCAAGAGCAACAGTTTGGAATTTAATTAGGTGGGAGTGGGTCTCCCATGCCAATCCCCACAAAACAGAAAAACTGAAATCAGAAGGGGCCATCGCCTCACTTTCCGTTTGGATTCTTCACTTTCTGAGCCAGCTATAATTACCATTGAGGATCCCAATGCAGCCCACAACAGGTGCTGCTGGGGTTAAAAACTTGATCCCCAACATTGCCAAAGTTGCCCACCCATTTGAAAGTCATTAAAATGTTCCCATTGTCCTCCTGTACAACATATCATCATGGGGGAATGAATCCCTGAGCATCATGCCCTCTTTTCAACATGCTCAATGAAAACATAACTGCACAGTGCCATGAAATATTGGGGACACTCAAGGCTGAAACTGGATTACAGTATTTGCCATGGCTCCTTCCTATGGAATCTTGGGAGACATAACTGCACAGTGCCATGAAATATTGGGGACACTGAAGGCTGAAACTGGATTACAGCATTTGTCATGGCTCCTTCCTATGGAATCTTGGGAGATATAACTGCACAATGCCATGAAATATGAGGGACACTCAAGACTGAAACTAGATTACAGTATTTGCCATGGCTCCTTCCTATGGACTCCTGGGAGACATAACTGCACAGTGCCATGAAATATTGGGGGCACTGAAGGCTGAAACTGGATTACAGTATTTGCCATGGCTTCTTCCTACGGACTCCTGGGAGACATAACTGCACAGTGCCATGAAATATTGGGGGCAATGAAGGCTGAAACTGGATTACAGTATTTGCCATGGCTCCTTCCTACGGACTCCTGGGAGACATAACTGCACAGTGCCATGAAATATTGGAGACACTCAAGGCTGAAACTGGATTACAGTATTTGCCATGGCTCCTTCCTACGGACTCCTGGGAGACATAACTGCACAATGCCATGAAATATTTGGGGCACTGAAGGCTGAAACTGGATTACAGTATTTGCCATGGCTCCTTCCTATGGACTCCTGGGAGACATAACTGCACAGTGCCATGAAATATTTGGGGCACTGAAGGCTGAAACTGGATTACAGTATTTGCCATGGCTCCTTCCTATGGACTCCTGGGAGACATAACTGCACAGTGCCATGAAATATTGGAGACACTCAAGGCTGAAACTGGATTACAGTATTTGCCATGGCTCCTTCCTATGGAATCCTGGGAGACATAACTGCACAATGCCATGAAATATTGGGGGCACTGAAGGCTGAAACTGGATTACAGTATTTGCCATGGCTCCTTCCTATGGACTCCTGGGAGACATAACTGCACAGTGCCATGAAATATTGGGGGCAATGAAGGCTGAAACTGGATTACAGTATTTGCCATGGCTCCTTCCTATGGACTCCTGGGAGACATAACTGCACAGTGCCATGAAATATTGGAGACACTCAAGGCTGAAACTGGATTACAGTATTTGCCATGGCTCCTTCCTATAGAATCCTGAGAGACATAACTGCACAATGCCATGAAATATGGGGACACTCAAGACTGAAACTGGATTATTTGCCATGGCTCCTTCCTATGGAACCCTGGGACTTGTAGTTCGGTGAGGCACCAGCACTCTTTGACAGAGGAGTCTCTCTCTCTCTCTCTCTCTCTGGCTTCTCTTCGCAAAAGAAGATTTAGGAAGGACTCATCCCACCCTTTCTGCAAGTGCGCTGATGACTAAAAAAGGCCAATCCAAGATAAACAAGTCCGGTTGCAGAAAGCGCAGAAGGTCTCCTTGGGTGATGTTTCTGGGTTGTGATTCTTTTGCGTTGTCGTTTCTCTTCAAGACTTGTTCGTCGTGAGTTCTCAAATAAGGCTGCAGCATTGTGGATAGTGCGTCTCCATGCCTCCTAATGTGAAGCCAGGGTGGACCATTGTTGGTGATCAATTTGGCCAAGCCTGAGATGTTGTTTCAGGGAGTCTTTGTATCGCTTTTTTGGAGAGCCCCTCTTACACCGACCCATGGCGAGTTCACCGTAGAGTAGTATTTTTGGGATGCGATGGTCCTCCATCCTAGAAACATGCCCTGCCCAGCGCAGCTGTGTTCTCAATAGCATGGCCTGAATGCTAAGACCTTGTAAAACTACAAATCCCAGGATTCCATAGGATGGAGCCATGCAAATAATCCAGTCTGAAATTGGATTATTTGTGTAGTGTGGATTCCCCCATTATTGCCCAGAGTCAGAGAGGGGGGCCCAATTTAGCGTATTCCCAATTTGTCTCTAATTGGGCGCAGTGACAAGCATCCCTTTTCTCCTCTCCCCCACCCTGTTCCCACATGCACGTTTCACACCACATTCCAAACAGAATCCTGAGACCAGCTCCGCCCCTTGAGTGGCAGAGCCCCTCCCGCTCCTCTCCTCTCCGCCCCTCCCACTCCCGGGCGTTCCTTTCCTTTGCCAGCACGAGGAGACCGTCGCCGACATCTTAGGAACTGGCAAGCGACTCTTCCGCCAGCGCCTCACCCGCCACGTCGCGGCCTGCGCTCTCCGGCCCGGTGCGGTTGCTGTCGATAAAGACCGATCGGCTGAAAGAGCCCAGCCGCCTCCTGACCGGCTCCGGCAGGGACATGAGGCCACAGCCGCCGCCGCCCCTCGCTGTTGTTGTAGCAACCAGAGGCACGGCTGGGAATCTCCACGCAGGCGCAGTGGGGGCTGTTGTAACTGTTGCGCAACCAGCAAACTCTTCCGGTTCCCTTTCGGGGGCAGTGGAGTAGGGGGAGGGAAAAGGGGAGCAGAGCAGGAAGGGTGGGGGTGGGGCTCTGCACTGGCTTTTGGCTTTGTTAATTGGCCAGTAGCTAGGAAACCTATTCTGGGGTAGCAGCAAAATACAATAAAATCTACAAAAGATCTATAGCTTTACTGGCCAACTAAAATGCACACAAAATATATCATAATAATAACTAAAATGCACACAAAACACATCATGCAAGCTTCATAATAATCATAATAATAACTAAAATGCACACAAAATACATCATGCAACCTTCATAATAATAACTAAAATGCACACAAAATATATCATGCAAGCTTAATAATAATAATAACAAAAATGCACACAAAATACATCATGCAAGCTTTTAAATAATCAGTTATTATTCAAAAGCTTGCATGATGTATTTTGTGTGCATTTTAGTTTTTATTATTATTATTATTATTATTATTATTTCTTACCTGCTTCTCACTGTGGATCAGGGTGGGAAACAACACATTAACATTTAAACATCTCTCTGGCTTTTCTTCGCAAACAAAGATTCAGGAAGGACTCATCCCACGTTTTCTGCAAGCACACTGATGACTAAAAAGGCCAATCCGAGATAAACAAGTCCAGTTTCAGAAAGCACAGCAGAAGGTCTCCTTGAGTGATGTTTCTGGGTTGTGATTCTTTCTGCGTTGTTGTTTCTCTTCAAGACTTGTTCAGCGTGAGTTCTCAAATAAGGCATTGTGGTGTTTTTTTTTTAATTTAGTTATGATATGATATAATAGGCATTACTGAAACCTGGTGGGATGTGTCTCATGATTGGAATGTAGGAATAGAGGGGTATAACATTTATAAGAGAAACAGGTCAAACAGGAAAAGAGGAGGAATAGCATTGTATATCAGGGATATTTACACCAGCGAAGAGATCTATGTCATCAATACTGGAAGCCAGGTGAAGAGCATCTGGATAAAAATGAAAGGGGAGGGAAACAACAGGGATGTTATTGTGGGACTCTACTACAGACCCCCAAGTCATACGAAGGAATTGGATGATGCCTTTCTAGAACAGATGACCACACACGCAGAAAGGAGTGATGTAGTAGTGATGGGTAACTTCAACTATCCTGATATTTGCTGGAAATCTAACTCAACTAAAACTTCAAGGTCTAGCAAATTCCTTACTTGCCTGGAAGACAATTTCATGGTCCAAAAGGTGGAAGAAGTAACAAGGGGGTCAGCTATTTTAAATCTGATCCTAACCAACAGGGATGAACTGGTTAATGGGGTGCAAGTGGTGGGATCCTTAGGTGAGAGTGATCATGTTCTCCTGGAGTTTGTTATACAATGGAAAGGAGAAGCCAGGCATAGTCAGACACGCATTCTTGACTTTAGGAGAGCTGATTTCAATAAACTCAGGGAAATACTGGGGGTGATCTCATGGTCAGGAATACTAAAAGAGAAGGGACTTCAAGACAGATGGGACTTTCTCAAAAGGGAGATGCTAAAGGCACAATTTCAAACAGTGCCAATGAGGTAGAAAAATGGGAGGTGTCTCAAGAAACTAGGATGGATGACTAAAAGAACTTTCAATGGAGCTAAGTTTTAAAAGGAACATGTATAGGAAATGGGAAAAAGGAGAAATCACCAAAGAAGAATTCAAACATATAGTGAACACGTGTAGGTGTAAAGTCAGAAAAGCTAAAGTGCAGAATGAGCTCAGGCTTGCTAGAGAGGTTAAGAAGAATAAAAAGGGTTTTTTGGGTACGTCTGCAGCAAAAGGAAGAAGAAGGAAATGGTAGGATCACTACGTGGAGAAGGTGGCAAAATGCTAACAGGGGACAGAGAAAAGGCAGAATTATTCAGCACCTTCTTTGCCTCAGTGTTTTCAGAAAAGGAAAAGGATGATCAACCTGAGGCTAAGGGAACAGAAGACACAATAGGGGACATCCAGCACAGAATAAGCAAAGAGGTAGTACAGGATTACCTTCTTAATCCTGCTGCTGTGACACATTTAACAATTTCTATGCAGATAAAATCTCTCGGATAAGAACCAAATTAGATGCCAGTATTTTGACAGAAACAATTGACGAGGTGTCCAGCAACTCCGTTGATGTAAGTTTACTGAATCAATTTCAATCTGTGAGTACCGAGGACGTGGACAAGCTACTTGGTAGAGTGAGGAAGACGACCTGCCCTCTTGATCCTTGCCCTTCATGGCTGGCCATCCAGGGGGGACTGCCTTGATGGTGTTCCTTAAGGACATCATCAATGCATCCCTCAGAGAAGGGTGTGTTCCATCTTGTTTAAAGAAAGCAGCCGTTAGGCTGCTCCTGAAAAAATGTTGCCTTGACCCCCTGGACATGAACAACTATATGCTGGTTTCTATGTTACCATTCTTGAGCAAAGTGATCGAGAGAGCAGTGGCGCTTCAACTCCAGGTGGTCTTGGATGAAACCGATTATCTAGACCCATTGGCTTTAGGACGGGATTTGGAGTGGAGACTGCCATGGTTGCCTTGACCGACAACCTGCATGTAAGTATCGACAGGGGTAATGTGTTCCTGTTGGTGGTTTCAGACATCTCAGCGGCTTTCGATACGATAGATCATAGCATCCTCTTGGATCACCTGAGTGGGTTAGGAATCAGAGGCACTGCGCTCCAGTGGTTCGGGTCCTTCCTTTCAGGCAGGGCCCAGAGGGTGTTGCTCGGGGACAGCTGCTCCAGCAGAAAGGAGCTTATTTGTGGTGTTCCATAGGGCGCCAATCTGTCCTCAATGCTGTTTAACATCTTTATGAAGCCGCTGGGTGAGATTATTCGGAGTTATGGGGCTGGGTGTTATCAGTACGCTGATGACATCCAGATCTATTTCTCCTTGTCCCGAGCGTCGGCCTCGAATTCCGATGGCGTCTCTCCTCTTAATGATTGTCTTAAAGCAGTAATGGGCTGGATGAGGAAAAACAGATTGAGATTAAATCCAGACAAAACGGAGGTGCTCACAGTAGCGGCCCCAAAACCAGCAGTTGGGTTGCAACCTCCAGTCCTGGACGGGGTCACGGTCTCCATTAAGGACTGTGTTCGCAGTCTGGGGGTGCTCCTTGATTCATCGCTTCAGATGACTAGTCAGGTGAATGCGACAGTCAGGAGTGCCTGTTAACAGCTTCGGCCGATACGCCAGCTGCGCCATTTCCTGAAAGTAAGGGACCTCGAGACTGTGGTGCACACGCTGGTAACCTCTCGTCTAGATTTCTGCAATGCGCTGTGCATGGGGCTGCCCTCATGCTTGGTCCGGAAACTTCAGTAGGTACAAAATACGGCTGCCAGAGTGGTCTCAGGAACATCTCGGAGAGACCATATAACTCCAGTATTAAAATCTCTCCACTGGCTGCCTATCAGTTTCCAGGCCCAGCATAAGGTGTTGGTTTTTATGTTTAAAGCCCTAAATGGTTTGGGTCCAACTTATCTCCAGAACCGCCTCCTCCCATACAATCCTCCCCACGCACTCCGGTCCTCTGGGAGGAATTTGCTTCAGCCACAAAAATCTAGGCTGTCTGCAACCTCCCAGAGGTCCTTTTCGATAATCGCCCCCAAATTGTGGAATGACCTGCTGAACGAGATCCGTCAGATGACAAGCCTGAGTAGCTTTTAAAAAGCACTAAGGACAGATCTCTTTCGGCAGGCCTTTCCTAATTAGATCCCAGCCTCAGGGGATCCTGGCCTCTTTTAGTCCACTGGCTATTTATTATATTTGTTGTTTTTAAATGTGATTTTAGATCAGTTGCTTTTTAATTTATATTTGTTTAATATTTTTTATGGGGGAGGGTGGGGTGGGGGGTGTTTAGGGATTTTTATCTGTATTGTATTTTAATTTTTGTAGGCTGCCCCGATTGTTTTAACAGAGGGGCGGGGTATAAATAAATTTTATTATTATTATTATTATTATTATTAATCTAAAAGAATTTAAATCTCCAGGAGCAGATGGACTATATCCAAGAAAATTAAAAGCACTGGGAAATGTACCGTAATCTCAGAGCCATTGGCAATAATCTTTGAGAATTCCTGGAGAACAGGAGAAGTCTCAGCAGACTGGAAGAGGGCAAACGTTGTCCCCATCTTCAAAAAGGGAAAACAAGAGAATCCCAAAAATTATCGTCCAGTTAGTCTGACATCAATACCAGGGAAGATTCTAGAGCAGATCATTAAACAGAGAGTCTGTGAACATTTAGAAGGCAATGCCATAATCACAAAAAGTCAACATGGGTTTCTGAGAAAAAAGTCATGCCAGACTAATCTGATCTCTTTTTTTGATAAAATTACCAGCTTGGTAGATGAAGGGAACACTGTGGATATCACATACCTTGATTTCAGTAAGGCCTTTGACAAGGTTCCTCATGACATTCTTGCAAACAAGCTTATAAAATGTGGGCTAAACAAGTTAACTGTTAAATCGATTTATAATTGGTTGACTGGCCAAACCCAAAGGGTGCTCAGCAGTGGCTCCTCTTCATCTTGGAAAGATGTGACCAGTGGGGTGCCACATGGTTCTGTCCTGGTCCCAATGCTATTCAACATCTTTATCAATGACTTGGATGATGGAATTTGGGGCATACTTATCAAATTTGCAGATGACACCAAATTAGGAGGAGTAGCTAATACCCTAGAGAACAGGATCAACATTCAAAATTACCTGGATAGACTGGAGAGCTGGGCCAAAGCTAACAAAATAAAATTCAATATGGAGAAATGTAAGGAACTGCACTTAGTGCGGAAAAACAAAATGCATAGATATAGGATGGGGGAGACCTGGCTGAGCAAGATTATGTGCAAAAGGGATCTAGGAGTCCTAGCAGACCACAAGTTGAACATGAGTCAACAGTGTGATGTGACAGCTAAAAAGGCCAATGCGACTTTGGGCTGTATCGATATAAGTATAGTGTCTAGATCAGGGGATGTAATAGTGCTACTCTATTCTGCCTTGGTCAGGCCTCACCTGGAATACTGTGTCCAGTTCTGGGCACCACAATTCAAAAAGGATATTGACAAATTGGAGTGTGTCCAGAGGAGGGCGACTAAGATGGTGAAAGGTCTGGAAACGATGCCTTATGAGGAAAGTCTTAGGGAGCTGGGTATGTTTAGCCTGGAAAAAAGACGGTTAAGAGGCGATATGATAGCCCTGTTTTAAGTATTTGAAGGGATGTCACGCTGAGGATGAAGCAAGCTTGTTTTCTGCTGCTCCAGAGACTGGAACACGGAGCAATGGATGCAAGCTCCAGGAACAGAGATTACACCTCAATATTAGGAGGAACGTAAGAGCTGTTCGGCAGTGGAACGCACTCCCTTGGAGCGTGGTGGGGTCTCCTTCCTTGGAGGTCTTTAAACAGAGGCTGGATGGCCATCTGTTGGGGATGCTTTGATTGTGATTTCCTGCATGGCAGGGGGTTGGACTGGATGGCCCTCGTGGTCTTTTCCAAATCTGCAATTCTATGATTCTATTTAAGGTGCTGAACCCTATCCCCCCAATAAGTTCAGCACCATGGATGGCTCCTTTAAAGTTGAACTAAATCCCAGGGTAGATTCAACTCCTCACTAGCACAGAAGCCATCAATTGCCGCCCCCCCCCCTATCTATCTATCTATCTATCTATCTATCTTATCTATCATTAAACTAAAAGCTATAGAAAAGAAAGAAAGGAAAAAGAAAGAGAAAAAGAAGAAAAGGGGGAAAAACTGATGACTTCCAATCATCTTTTTAGCAGATATACTTATTGTTGTTGTTGTTGTTATTATTATTATTTATTACCTGCCTCTCCCGAAGGCTTGAAGTGGGGACCAACATGGATTAAATATATAACTAAAACATAAAATCATTTAAACACATAGGTAAAAACATACAGGATTAAAACTAACATTACATTAAAAAGAGGCATAAACATAAAATACCAATTTAAAAATTCATAGATTAAAATCAACTGGGTAGGCCTGCTAGAAGAGATAGGGTTTTAGTACTGTTTTAAATTCAGACAGTGTGTTTAGCTGTTGAATCTCTTCTTGAAGGTCATTCTACAGTCTGGGAGTGGCCGATGAAAAGATCCTCTGGGTAACAGTTGCCAGTCTAGTCCTGGCTGGTTGAAGTAAATGCCCGCCCCCCAGGACCTGAGTGTACTGGGCGGATTATATGGGAGGAGGCAATCCTGAAGGTAACTTGGACCCAAACATGATTATTCATACCTCACTCTCTCATGAGTTTCCTCACAAGTAGCGTGGTTCCGGAGCCATGCTTAGGTGATCTCCCTGCTCTCTCTCCTTGTCTGAGTAGCGATCTGTCAGCTGGTGTTCCCCACCTAGCTGGCTGTACTTTCTGCTGAAGCTTTCTCCATCACAAGAGCTTCATTCAGAGACAGTGTCCCGCCATCTTTTCACCCAGAAGTCCTTCCTTAACTTTCATCAATAGTTGTTGCATGTTTTTGCTATTATCTGCAAGTAATATGGTGTAATCTGCAGAGCTTAACTTGTTGATATCCTCCTTTTCCAGATTTTCTTGCCACTTTCCTAGTCTAATCCTGCTTTCCTTATGGTAGATTTTGCATTAAAGAGATAAGGTAATAAAATGCAGCCTAGTCTGCTCCCCTCGCCAATGGCAAACCATCCTATTTCTCTATATTCCATCCTAATAGTGGCTTCTTGCTCAGAGGTTAGGTTATGCATCAAAACAATCTGATGTTGTGGCACACCCATTTCTTTTAGAGTGAACCATAATTTCTCATGATCTGCAGAAACAAAGGTTTGCTGTAAACCAGTGGCTCTTAACCTTTTCTTTACAAGGGACCCCCTTTAAATATATTTTGTTGCCATGGACCCCCAAGACTTAACTCAAGATTTTAAACCCTAACATATAATAATAATAATAATAATAATAATAATACAATTACATCATCCATTAAACTTTCCCTCACAGGCACTGGAGGGGGAGGGAAGACTTTTCTTCTGTTTCTTCCTCAAGTTTGTGGCTGGAGTGGATTGAACGGCAGTGTGCAGGCCACGCCAGCCAGCCAGCCTGCCTTTGCCTTGCTGCCTCTCACATGGTCGCTCCAATGAGGCGAGGAGGTGGGCGAAGCAGACTTCAAGCCTTCATGGATCCCCTGTGAAGACCTCACAGCCCCCTGGAAGAATACTCAGCAATTTATTTAATAACACATAGAATTGCAGAGTTGGAAGAGACCACAAGGGCCATCCAGTCCAACCCCCCTGCCACGCAGGAAATCACAATCAAAGCATCCCCGACAGATGGCCATCCAGCCTCTGTTTAAAGACCTCCAAGGAAGGAGACCCCACCACGCTCCGAGGGAGTGTGTTCCACTGCCGAACAGCTCTCACTGTCAAAAAGTTCCTCCTCATGTTGAGGTGGAATCTCTGTTCCTGGAGCTTGCACCCATTGCTCCGTGTTCCAGTCTCTGGAGCAGCAGAAAACAAGCCTGCTCCATCCTCAGCGTGACATCCCTTCAAATACTTAAACAGGGCTATCATATCGCCTCTAAACCGTCTTTTTTCCAGGCTAAACATACCCAACTCCCTAAGTCTCTCCTCATAAGGCATTGTTTCCAGACCTTTCACCATTTTAGTTGCCCTTCTCTGGACACGCTCCAATTTGTCAATATCCTTTCTGAATTGTGGTGCCCAGAACTGGACACAGTATTCTAAGTGAGGTCTGACCAAGGCAGAATAGAGCGGCACTATTACTTCCCTTCATCTAGACACTATACTTTTATTAATACAGCCCAAAATTGCATTGGCCTTTTTAGCTGCCGCATCACACTGTTGGCTCATGTTCAACTTGTGGTCTACTAGGACTCCTAGATCCCTTTCGCACGTAGTCTCATTCAGCCAGGTCTCTCCCATCCTATATTTATGCATTTCATTTTTCCGCCCTAAATGCAGAGTCTACATGGCCAGGTAGACTCTGGCTTGGTAGCCCAGGGTTCTATTCCAAACAAGCAATTAAACCAACTTTATATAAAATTCTTACAAAAACACATAGTGGCAGTAACTGAGCAACAGGAGGCTGTACATACAAACTCACCAATAAGGAACAAGCACTGTTTCTAAACTATGAATGTCAAACTTGTTTTTTTGTATCTTATTCCTGTGTTCTTGCTGTTATAGCAGCAGAACATGTCAAGGTGTTTTGGAACATGGCTCAAAATGTTTTGTAGATGTTTAACCAAAGAATTAGGAACTTTCAAAAATTTCAGTGCATAAGAAATGTTTTTGTCAGCATGGCTATACCTCATTTAGGGTTTATTGTCATTTTCTGACTTTTCACCTTCAATCCCCAGTGCCTCTTCCTTTTCTGAAAGGGTTTTCTAATTTTTTTCAGAAATTACATCTCTTATACAGTTTATCAGTACAGTTGTCCCTCCATATCCATGGATTTGGTATCCACGAATTTAGGTATTCACGGCTTGAAAATATGCTTTAAAAATAATAATCCAAAAAGCAAACCTTGATTTTGCCATCTTATATAAGGGACACCATTTTGCTATGCCATTACATATAATGGGACTTGAGTATTCACAGATTTTGGTATCCACGGGGGGGTCCTGGAACCAAACCCCAGTGAATATGAAGGAGCAACTGTATATTGTTTCTATCATCTTTTTATTATGTCCTTATCATATAATCTGTTCCCCTGTTGGTACTACTCTTGGTCTGAATTTCTCCTTAATTTCTTGGACCCTGTGGAAGCAGCCTATTATATGCCTTTTTTGTTGTTGTCTTCTTCTATTTTTTTTGCATTGATTACTATAATACTTCTCTTTGTCCCTATACACAAACCACTGAACTATGACACTAATGACTCTGAGCCTATTTCTGTTACTTTTTACTTTTGTTTTTCATCTGCTACCTACTTAAAAGAGTTTCATCTGTCATCTATTGAGCCTTTTCTGTTTTTGGCTAGAGGCAGTGTCTGTTTGCTTTACCCCCTGACAGTCATAGAATCATAGAGTTGGAAGGGGACTCATGTGCCATTGAGTCCAACCTCCTGCTCAGTGCTAAAACTAAAGTTCCAGCTATAATATCCCCAGCAGGTAGCTGTCCAGCCTCTTTTTGAAGTTGTCCAGAGAAGGAGACCTCCCTGCACCTATCTAGGCAACTGGTTACATTGTCAAACCGCTCTTATTATCAATATGTTCCTTATAATGTTCCGTTGAAATCTACCCTCCTGTAATTTAAAACCATTAGATCTGGTTCTACCCTCTGGGGTGTGATGTACCAGACCCACACGCTCGCATTAACTCAGTAAGATATTTTTATTAAGCAAGGAAATGTAGTTCAGTGACATAGGCAAAGCCAGATCTAAGCACATCCTAGTACAGTCTCCAGATAAACCCTTACAGCGTGAGAATGGTATGTAGGGAGGGCTGTAGGCGGGCAAGCAGCTCCAGGTGCTGTGACCTTGAGCTGCTTGAGGAACAGCGTTCCCAGACCCAAAAGGCGGGCTGGCACCTGGCCAAGGGCTGAGAGGCCCAGCCAGGGAAATAGAGAAAACAGGCTAAGAACCAAACTCATGTCAGGGTCCTCCATGGAGTCTACTCTGATACCCAGAATCCAGGGATGAGCCTGACATACTGCCCCTCCAAAGAGTAACTCCTCCCCTGTCAGCCAGGCTTATCAGGGAAGTGAGCATGGAACTTCCATAATAAGCATGGAGTGTTCATTGTTGACGTGTTCAACATTGACCCATTCAGCATGGCCTAAAGGCAAGTGCTTCCATTTGATTAGAGACTGTAAAAAAAACCTGTGCACCCGAGAGTACAGCACATCAGAAATTTCAAAGTGTTGATCCTTGTCCACCATGACAGGGCAGGGCGTCGACTCAGGATCTTGATGATGTCGATCCAAAGGGCACGCAGGCTTAAACAAATTAGAATGAAACACAGGATGGACGTTACAATACATCTTGGGCAAGGATAGTTCAAAAGCCACAGGGTTGATTTCCTTGACAATAGGGAAAGGTCCTATATACTTAGGCCCCAGCTTTTTCGAGGGTTGTGGACTGTTTAGGAATTTGGTGGACAAAAACACCAAGTCTCCCACCGCATACTACGGGGGAGGGTCACGCTTTTTATCAGTGTACTTTTTGTAGCGGGCGTTCGCAAAGTCCAGGGCTGACATAATCTTCAGCCATGCGTCCCTGATGTGCGTGCTCCATTGGGCCACTGGAACTGGGTGTTTGGAAGTCCCCTCTCCCAAAGGCAGAGGGTCAAAGTCCTGGCCTGAAACAATTTTAAATGGGGACAAGCCCATGCTTTGCTGTATGGCATTATTGTACGCTACCTCTGCGAATGGCAAGAGGTCAACCCAATCAGATTGCTGGAAGTTGACATAACACCTTAAATACTGTTCCAAAAGCTGGTTCACACGTTCTCTTTGGCCATCACTCTGTGGATGATGGGAGCTGCTCAACCCCAGCTCAATCCCCAACAGTCTTGTGAACGCATTCCAGAACTGGGAGGTGAATTGAGCTCCCGTATCTGAAATTATCTCGGCAGGAACCCCATGTAGCCTGTAGATATGTTGTACAAATAGTTTAGCAAGTTGGGAGGTGGTTGGGAGCTCCTTGCAGGCCACAAAGTGAGCTTGCTTGGAAAACAAGTCAGTCACTACCCAAATAACAGTCTTTCTCTTACTTTCTGGCAACTCGACAATGAAGTCCATACTAATGACCTCCCAGGGTTTAGTAGGGGTTGGTAATGGTAGCAGCAAGCCTTTTGGTTTCCCCCCACCTCTTTTTGCCACTGCACACGTATGACACCCCTTCACATACTCCTTCACCTCCTTCTGCATTTTTGGCCACCAGAATTGCCGTCGTGTTAAGTGTAACGTTTTCACATACCCAAAGTGACCTGCACTCTTCACATCATGGCACTGTTTAAGGATGGCAGTTCTCATAGCCTTGGGGATGTACATGCGTTCCCCCTTCCAAGCCAAACCTCCCGCAGAACTACCTCCCCCTTGGTGAGAAAGAAACCATGGGTCCTGGCAGAGAGCGGCTGCCATCTGAGCCCACCACTCCCCCAACGTCCTCCGAGACTGGAGGAGAAGGCTCCAGGGATGATGAGGACAATGTCACAGGGGGGTCACGGGCTTTGCGGGCGGCCTGTCAGGCTCTCCCGCAAGGCCTTGTTCTGAGTCCAAAGGGGGGGGGTCAGCAGTGACCTTCTGACATTTGGCTTGGCTGTGTATGAGAACTGCCAACCCCAGATGGGAGGGGGAGAAGACTGTGTCTATCACCTCCTTTCGCTTACTATCATGTTGGGGAAGCCTGGACAAAGCATCCGCTAAGAAATTCTTTTTTCCCAGGAAAAACTTCAGGGTGAAATTGAACCAGTAAAAGAAACTGGCCCACCTAATCTGTTTAGGGTTCAAGCACAGTGGAGTTTTCAAAGCCTCCAAGTTCTTGTGATCTTTCCAAACCTCAAAAGGTTGGGAAGATCCTTCCAGAAGATGGCGCCAAGTTTCTAAGGCCAATTTGATTGCCCCTCCTCCTTCTCCCACACTGGCCAATTTCGTTCAGTCTCATTGAACTTATTTGACAGATATGCACAGGGTCTGAGCTCCCCCCTTCATCCCATTGTAACAACACCCCCCCCCATTGCCACATCTGAGGCGTCTACTTGAGCCACAAAAGGTTGTCTGGGGTCGGGGTATTTCAGAATGGGTTCAGAGGTAAAAAGCTTCTTCAGCTTGTCAAACACCCTTTGGCATTGGTCAGTCCAGACAATCTTTTGGGGAGGCTTCTCTGCCTTCCCCTTCCCAGTTCGTTTCTTCCCTCCCACCCCCTTGGTTTTCAACAGGTTAGTCAAAGGTAAGGCAACATCAGCAAAGTCAGGGATGAAGGACCTGTAAAAATTAGCAAACCCTAGGAAGCTCTGAAGCTGCTTCCTGGTTCTGGGGGTCTCCCATGAGAGAACCGCCTTGACCTTCTCAGGGTCCATTTCAACCCCCCTGCTAGAGATGCGGTAAACCAAGTAATCTAATCGGCTCTGGTGGAATTCACATTTCAACATTTTGGCATCCAAGTCATTCTCCCCCAGTTTAGTAAGCACTTTCTTCACCAGCTTCACATGGGACATATAGTCCTCAGAGTAAATAAGCACATCATCCAAATACACCAGTACCCCTTTGTACAAAAACTCTCTAAGTCAGTGATGGGCAACCTTTTGAGCTTGGTGTGTCAAACTTCGCCAAAAAACTGAGCATAACTCGGGTGGTGTGTCACTTTGAGGAAAAAACATTATTTCGCGATATTTATTGTTTAAATAACTTAAATGTATAACTGTTATATATACTGTAATTGTATTTAATAAACCAAAAACCACCCCCCACTCTCCCTAAAGTGGCGATCAGGGCTTTGAAGCCCCGGTCGCCACTTTCCTCCTCCCTCCCCCCCTCCCCAAAGCAGGAATCCCCAATTGCCACTTTAGGGAAGGGGGTGGAGGAAGGGTGGTGAGGTTGCAAGCGGGGTGGGGGGGAGGGAGGAGGCCTACGGCTGTGTGTCATCAGAAATGGCTACGCGTGTCAGTGCTGACACGCGTGTCATAGGTTCGCCATCACTGCTCTAAGTACATCATTAATCAAGTTTTGGGAAATTCCGGGGGCTCCACTGAGCCCAAATGGCATTACACAAAATTCAAATGCCCCCAGCTGGCAACTGAAAGCAGTTTTCCACTCGTCCCCTACCTTAATTCGCACTCTGTAGTAGGCCTCCTGCAAGTCCAGCTTGGTGAATATCTTCCCCTTGGCTAAATGAGACAGGATATCCTTTGTTAAGGGGAGGGGGTACTGATTTGCTGTACTGATAGCATCCAAGGATCTGTAATCCATACAGAGATGAAGAGAACCATTGTGTTTGCATCTGAACAACACTGGGGCCCCCAAGGGGGCGGTCGTGGGTCTGATGAACCCCTGGGCCAAGTTTTTATCTATGAACTCCTGGAGGGCGTTCATCTCCACCAGGGTCATGGAGTAAATCTTAGGTTTGGGCAGCTCAGCCTCAGAAACTATCTCAATTGCACAGTCAAACGGCCTTTGTGGGGAGGGGTAGAATGTCACATTCCTTCTCTTTGAACACATACTGCCACTGTTTATACTCCACCGGTAATCCTTTCATTTCCCCTTGGACCAGAGCGGCTTTAAAGTTCTGAAGCTTGGCCTCTAGAGGGATCCCCTCAGTGCGGCCTCACCCACCCTGTGTTCCTGCACACACAAGGGGTCTATAAAAGTCACAGTCTCCTTTACCCAGTCTATGGTGGGGTTGTGAAACTTCAACCAGTTTAAGCCCACTACTGCAGCTGGAACTAAGCCTGGCACTATCATGAATTGGAGCTCCTCCTGATGATTTCCCATCTTCATCTGTACTGGACCAGTCATTCACCTTGCGGGGGCCCCATTTATCATCCCTCCGTCCATCTGGGACAGCCACACCGGCTTGTCCAGCTTGATGGTTCTAACTGAAAGTTCACTGACCAGGGAGGGGTGAATTAACACCTGGGTACACCTGGAATCTAACATTAACATTACTTTTGGGGGGACCCCATTATTTGCAACCCCTATCTTGGCTTTTAGGAAAAAAGGGCCCTTCACCCCACTCACCACTGCACTTGGGTGCCCTTCAGGATTAGCCCGCCCTCGGGCGCTTAGTAGGGCAGGCTGGATCCATTTCCCACTGGCTCAGCATCTGAAGAGGACCCACTGTCATCCAGTTCCTCTGAAGATTCACCTGCATGGCCTGGAATCAAGGCGCGCACCGCTGCTTTGGCCCTTGGCTTGAACGGCGTCTTGGGTGCTATCGGCTTTCCATTTGCCCTCTTGGGCCTCTCTTCCACAGGGTTGTCTCAGGGTTGTTTCTCTGGGCATTCGGCTATGCAGTGTCCCCCCTTCCTGCAGTGCCGGCACAAGCCATTTCACATCCTTCACTCCCTCTCCGACTCCCCCACCATGCCTCCAGCTGGTCGGGCCACCTTAGTTTTCTTTCCTGAGGACCCAGTGGGCTTTCCACCAAGCCCCTGGCATTGCTGTGCCAGTTTGACGCTCTGTCTCAGGGTTTCCACCTCCCCAGCCAGCTGTACCCACCCCAGGAGGGTTTCTGGGTTCCCTTGGACCAACACCCACTCTAGGATGTCCGCATTAAGACCATCCTGAAAATACTGCACCTTAGTGGTTTCGGTCCAGTCGGGAATCTGGCTGGCCAGGCAGCAAAATTTGGAGGTGTATTCGGCCACGGGTCTCAGGCCTTGGCGCAGTCGATGGAGTTCTGTGCGGGCACGCCTCACCGTCAGGGGGCCTTCAAATTGAGCTCGTAGGGCCATCATGAAGTCGTGAAAACTCCCCAGCTCTGGACCCCCCATGTCGAAGAGCCCCACCAGCCATTGCGCCGCCTCTCCCTCCAGCTGGTTGGAGATGTACTGCACCTTCTCGGCCTCTGTCTGTCTGGAACGCTTCGTCCCATTGGGACATGAACCCCATCACCTGGGTTAAGAAGTATGGCAGCTTTGCAGCATTCCCATCAAAGGTGGTTTTCAGGTCTCGATGCTTGAGCCCACGAGGTTTTTCCCACAGCTCGACTGGGCCAGTGCCCTCAGGGGGTAGTGGACCAGAAGCCTGCAGGTCAGGGGCCCCAGCAGGCACGATAAAGAGCCCTTCCCCTGGAGCTGGAGCTGGCAACTGAGGGTCCTGGGGAGGTTGGCCTCCCCCAGGGCAGCAGATTGCTGAGGCAGTCTCTGCAGAATCTCCAGGAGGCTTGCCTGCATGACCTCCATTTGTTGCTTCAGCTGCTGCACCTCATCCTCCTGTTCTGAGCGCAGGGGTCTCACCCCAGGCTCTCAGTATCCCTCGGTTAAGGGTATGCCCCACTGTCGGGACCTGCGTTCCTCCCAGCCTCGCTCCTCTGGCCAGAGCCAGCTGGCTCCCATGGCCATTCCTGCTCCACGCATTGGGGTCTCGGAGAAGGGTAGACTGCCCCTGCCCAGGGCTTGCCTGGCTTCCATCTCCATGAGGTCAGGCGGAGGGGTTGGCCTCCCAGCCCTCCATCAGGCTCTGCTCCGCTCTTCCACCGGCACCATCCCCCGGCAAGCCAGCTCCCCGGTCATTGCCTGTGCCCAGGTCTTTCTCCATCTGGGTTCCAATCTCCGTATCCTCAGACATTTTGGGTAGGAAACAAAAGTCCAGTAGGATCAGTGAGATCTGGCTTACAGTGATGTACCAGACACACACGCTCACATTAACTCAATAAGATATCTTTATTAAGCAAGGAAACGTAGTTCAGTGACATAGGCAAGGCCAGATCTAAGCACATCCTAGTACAGTCTCCAGATAAACCCTTACAGTGTGAGAATGGTATGTAGGGAGGGCTGTAGGTGGGCAAGCAGCTCCAGGTGCTGTGACCTTGAGCTGCTTGAGGAACGGCGTTCCCAGACCCAAAAGGCGGGCTGGCACCCGACCAAGGGCTGAGAGGCCCAGACAGGGAAACAGAAAATAGGCCAAGAACCAAACTTATGTCAGGGTCTTCCATGGAGTCTACTCTGATACCCAGAATCCAGGGATGAGCCTGACATGGGGTAGCAGAGAACAGGCCTGCCCCTTCCTCTCTGTGACTGCCCATGAATTATTTAGAGTACAATCATATCACCCCTTGGTCTTCTCTTCAGCAAGCTGAACATATCCAGTTCCTTCAACTATTCTTCATATGTTTTGTTCCTTGGTTTCGGTCCGCAGGTCTTCTGATTCCCTGTCCATTAGGTTTAGTAAGGCAAATCTATTCTTTACATGGTCTTTAAATTCTACATGAATGTTGTATTTTGGTACAAAGGTTGATTTAGTTCTTTACTTCTTTAGCTTTATTCTAATTTTTCATATTAGGCGTTCATGGTTTGAGGCACAGTCTGCTCCTGGTCTTCTTTTTGCAGGAAGAATGGAACTTCTCCATCTTTTGCTTCCAATTGTGTAATCTATTTAATTTCTGAATCAGCCATCAGGTGACATCCATGTCACCTCTTTGGTTGCTTAAAGAATGTGTTTGTAATGACCAAACTGTTGGCTTCACAAAATTCAATAAGTTGTTCCCCTGCTTCATTTCTTCATCCTAGAACAAATTCTCCTACAATGTTTGCTCTGTTTCCTACTTTTGCATTTCATTTGGCTATGATTATGAGTATGTCCTAATAAGCTATGTGATCAGTTTCCTCCTAGACACCTGCATAGAATTTTTCAGTTTCTTTCTTGTCTACTTCTGTACTGGAAGCATAAGCCTGGATTATAGTAATATTGTGTCATATACTGACTTCAGAAATCCAGGATTTTAGTGTTAACTCAGCAAAGCTTTATTACAGAAACTGCACCAAATATCATCCACTGACTTTCATTGTTAGGACTGAGCACTCCTCACTAGGACAGCATAATTAAGCATAGCAACTTCAAAATTTTTGGCAGGCTGAAACCTCATTTGTTAATTTAACAAAATATTCTACTTTCCCAGGCTAACTTTACTTTCATTTCTATACCGTGAGCATTCCAGCACCATTTCCCTATCCACTGCTAGATAATCAAACAGGAATGCAATAACAAATAGGCTGGATATGTGTTCCCCATATAACAAACTATACTACCACATCCCATCATACTACACCATAAAATATCATGGCAGGCTGGCTGAATGTGTTAGCACCTGACAATTCATAGGGTGTTTTTTTTTTCCTGGAGACTTACTGATATTATTCAGTCAGACTTCACATTGTATCCCCTTATTGCTTTTACTATATCTTGATTTGCTATGAATGCTACTCCACTTCTGTTTAGATTATCATTTCCAGAGTAAAATGCTATGTAATTATAAGATTGAAAATGTACCATTCCTGCCCAGTTTAGCTTGCCCGCAATGGGTATGTCTATGTCTATGTGTTCCATTTCTTGTTTTACACATTTTAGCTTTCCCTGATTCATGCTTCTCACACTTCATGTTTCTACTACATAAACCATGCAGCTTTGGACATTTCTTTCATCTCTGAACATGTCAGCAGATGAACATCCTTTTGGCTTGACCCACCTGTATCATTAGACACAGCTCTACTTGTAATTGTCCTCTGATCTTCCCTAGTAGCCTGTTCAGTGCCTTCTGCCCTGGGAGTCTCATCTTCCAGCAGTATTTCTTGTTTCATTTTGGATTGTCTTATCTTACATATGTCTTATCTTACTTATCTTGTTTCAAGGTAAAAGGCACTTAGGAGTGGTTTCTTGGTGCCTTCTTCTGCGCAGTATTAACACAGAGTTAACTAAAGTGCCACTGCCATTGTCTCTGAGAGATCCTCTGCCAGTGTCTTGCCCCACTCCCGTTGTTGTCCAGTAGCTGCTTGGCACATTAATTTGGCACCACAGCCAAAGCCTGGCTGACTTGGGGGACCCTACCAGCAACACTGCTACCATCAGCATAGCCTCTTACTTCACAAGCATGCAGTCTCATCACTACAGAAAGATAGGGGTTGTACAAATGGTGAAAAAACTTCCCACAGAATGCGAGGAGAATTGTAGCTGTCCTAATGGCATTCTGTGTGATTTTTGCCACATTGTGAAGGAGGGGGGTAAAAAAAGGCCAAAAACCATGCCAGAAAAGCCTTTCCGGCTTTTCCCGTTTCTTTTTAAAAACAACAAGAGGGGTGTGCATTCCTGCTCATTAGGACAAGTGAGTCGATTTGATTCGCTTGTCCAAACAAGAGGAAATGCAAATCCTATTATGAGTGCAGGGGGCGGGGCTTGCTAACAAGGCAAGCACTCGCTACTGCCATGTTTGATTTTCACCTTAGTGAGTAAGCAGTAAGGTGAGAAAACAGGCGTTGGATGTTTTTTTCTTTTGAGCTCAATTGAAAAACTGCTCAATCGCACCTTGGACATCATTTTTGGAGGGGAGGGGAATATGGTTGGTGGTGGCAAACTCAGATAAGTGGAAACACGGGTAAATCAATCGTGGCCACCACGTTTACTAGCAGGCATGTGAAGCTTAAGGGGGCAGAAAAATCATTAGGACAGGTAGCAGCTGCTGCAAAATGTCATTAGTGCCTTTTTTATGTGCTCATATAGAGAAGCCTTATAGTGTCAAGGTGGGAAGTTCTTCTTGATATTTCATAACTTTGCCTTATTATATGTATATGAAGGAAAAGCAACACCAGCTTTGAGTTTTTCACATCTTTTAGTTGTGAGAAGTGGCACTCTTAAATGCTCAGAATATGTAAAATTGGTGTTATTTGTCCTTATGTATATGCACGGTAAATAAAACACCTCTGAAAGTCTACTTGAGTTTTAGAAGAGGAATATTGAAGCTTTCTATTTTGTTGGTTAGTCAACTAAGTTAGTATAGTTAAGTCCCATGATCCCAGATTTAGGTCCTAAGGATATCTGGCAATATTAAGCCATAAACACCAGCTGCACTGTAGCTTAGCAAAATCAAAATAAACTCTCAGGAGTTTATACATTTGGCATTTCAGAAGCACAAGAGTGCACTTAAGCACAGCAAAGCCAAGTGGTTTAGCATTCCACCAGAATCAGTATCACAAAGCTACTTAATTTAATTTATCATTCTGAAGATGGCCAACTCTGCCACGGGGCAGTGTGCAGTTCAGTTTAGCATATTCTGAATCACATTAGAACCAGAACAGATAAAGTTGGAGAAGGATGGAAAGTTGGAGAAGCCAGGCAGCTTCTTCAGGCCCCCACTTCACCACAGAACCTACAGTGGGGGTGGCTCTGGCTTTATACCTCATTAAGATGTATAATTTCTGTGTATAAATATAGTCCAGCCTTGTGTGAAAAAATATAAGAAGGTCATTACATTTTATATTTTTTCTCTCTTAAATTTCCCACTTAGTAAAACCTGAGCCTCTTTAATTGTGAAATGGATCAGTGGATGTGCTAAAGAAGAAACTACTTCTATATGGCACAAAATATTATGATCCTTGCTTCCAGTCTAGCATTTTTCTCAAAAGAGAAACAGCAAGGAATATAAAATCCAGATAGATTTTAAAGAAAAGAGCCTTTGGCAAAAGCCTAGCTATCTTCTCACATGGAGATGGGCCACTGCGTGTTAAAGAGCACTTAATGCTCCTCCATACCTGTTGAAATCTCTTTTGCACAATATCAAGGGGCAAAGGACTGATGTCCTCCCTGGCCTCTGATCACAGTGCTCTCTAGCTGCCAAACTCTGGCCTAGTCCAGACTAAAGGATATAATTGTCATTCCTGTGCATGATTGCAAATTTACAGCAGTGTCCTTTTGTCTCCATGGTCTTTCAGCAAAACGATATGCTGAGAAGCAATCCAAGTTTGAAGTTCACCACTGTACAGTATTTTTTTTAACATTAAAGCAAAGGTGTGCAAGTGTGACCTTCTGCTTAAAAAAATTATTTGGAAGCCTCGGAGGAGGGGAAGAGCTAATGCAAAAATCCAGCAGAGTGCTTCCAGGCACTGTCTTGCTGGCAAGCCCATCCCCATGCACGTCTGATCAATCCAATCTCTCATTCCACCCTGTCTGAGAATGTGCAGCAAATCGAATTGGTTGTCCTAACGAGCGCTAATGTGCATTTCCTTGTATTTTTATTTTTTTAATTGGGAAAAGCTGCGCAGGAAATGGAGTTTTTCGCCTCTCCTTCCGAATAAGGCGAATCTCTGCAGGATCCCATTGGGACAAAATCCTTGAATTGATATGAGGAGTATTTTCATCATCTAGACAAGCCCTCTGAGAGGCATAGCAAACTACAATTATCATGGCTATTCTAATATGTGGTGTGTGTTTTTAAATGTGCAATTAGCTTAACAACCTATTGCCATTTTTTTTTTTTTTTTTTTTGGCTCAGGACATTTTGATAGCATAATCCTCACAGAACTTCTCCCACCCATTGTTAAGAACCTGTGAAAAGAATGGGCTTAATGCCAGCACAGTATGTTGAAGATCAGTTTGTCAGCTGATCTTCTATTTATGTCACCACCACTTTAACACCCACTGAATGTTTTGTCTGGCTCAGAAGAATTAGTGCTACTGATCTGGCCTGTTTGGAGCCCCTGATTTGTTTCACATAATACCTAAGTGTCATACAACACATGCTATTTGTCATGGTATTGGCAAGCCAAATGTCCCAGCCTTTCTCTTACTTGAACTCAATATTATTGACTAGCAGGAGTTGGTGCAAAAGTGTATTATTTTCAGTCTTATTGTCTCAGCTCCAGTTAATACAATCTTTAAGGGTAGCTCCAGTGTAGCTGTCCATGCAAAACCCATTATAAGCAGTCAAATATGTGCTTGCACAACTTTTGCATTGCTCTGATTTGAAAAAGAAAAGGTTTTTAAAAAAAGAATAGTGAAAAGCATCTCAAGGGTTTGATGAGAGTTAGTAATTTATGCATACTCAAAGCAAAGTATCTGTGTGAAGCCATATCTGTGTGAAGCCTTATTATTATAATTCTAGTTCCATCCTGCCTCTGCAAGAGTAAAAAATGCAGAAGTCATTTGGGCTAGTATTCAGAAGTGACTCTCTGAGTGTTCCAGCTTTTCCTGCGTTATGAATTATGCAGAATGCAGCCTACAAACTACATGGGATGCATTTAACTGTCTTATGCTGAGATTTGCTAGCGACATCTATGGCCTTTCCAAACCCCTCTTCCAAAATGACAGAACACTATATGATTACAAACTATAAAACTACAAAATGGAGTTAACAGCGACTAACTCTTAGGGACAAACAAAATACAATGCTAAAATGTGTTCTTAGAAAACATATCCAGTCTACTGAAATTTAAAACTGGAGATATTTTCATTAGAGCCACAGTGTGTTCATGTATGGGAGGGGGGGAGTTTAATCAGGGAGTTGGGTTCATTAGGATTGGAGTTGGTGAAGGAAAGAGGTCACATTTGTTGCTAACTTCAATCAAGTTGCTTTGACTTATGGCAACCCTATGAGTGAGAGACCTCCAAGTCACCCTCTCCTAAACAGCCCTGTTCAGCTCTTGCGGGCAGGCAGCTGTGGCTTCCTTGACTGAGTCTATCCATCTGGAATGCAATCCTCCTCTTTTCCTACTGCCTTCTACCTTACCAAGCCTTATTGGCTTTTCTAGTGAGTCTTGTCTTCTCATGATATGGCCAAAGTATGATAGTCTCTGTTTCAATCTCAACTTAGGTTCTAGGAAGAGCTTGATTTAGTCTAGGACACATTTGTTTGTCTTTTTAGCAGTCCATGGTATCTGCAGAACTCTTCTCCAGCACCACATTTCAAATGAGTTGCTTCACTCTGACTAATGGTAGGGCCAGCCCTATCTCCCTCCTAAAGAAATGCTCCAAGATGCTTCCAGTTTTCAGTTGTAGCTTTGTAGATTTTTTAAGTGTCTTTATAATAAAACACATATCTATTTTATTTTTACTGGTCAGGTCTGTTTCCCACAAGAACATTTCTCTATAGATACTAGAGGGATTCATGAATTCAGTTACATGGTCCTTAATAAATTATATATATATACAGTATATATATGCCTCATCATAAATAAATGATAATAAATGACTGCCTGATGTGATAGGAAACAATGATCTTTAGAAACACTTATGTGACCACAGTGATCAAAATGTCATACATTCAAGTTATTACTGCTCACATCCTTATATGTATACATGTATATGTAACAACAGCCACAATCCAACAGTGGATTTAAATGTGCCTAAGTTCATGTGGGATTTTAGCCAGCATAATGTATTCTACTGAAGCCTGATTTATGCAAGATATAGGACAGGGGGAAATCCCATTGTTACCTGCCTTGACACCCCCTGCCCCATATCTATGATAAATTGGCAATATTTAATAATTAGGTCAAATGTGGCCTTACGCTCCATGCAGCCGTTAAAGCTGAAAAATTACAAGAAATCCCAAAGACCAGTGTTCAGACTCAATCAGGTATGCACTTAAGGAGGGGCCACCCAAATTCCAAAGAAATGTTAATTTGCAAGGCACCTTGCAAATTAACACCTGACACCTGGCAAATCCTATCAGCCAAAGCTGGGATACTCAATCTGTAAATGATCCCCATACCTTTGTCCTTCCTTCAAACAAAGGAAGTTGCTTCCTTCCTTCATTCGCAAAGTATCTGCACATGAAGAAACCATTAACATATCCGGAGTGCCTTTGTCTCACCTTGGGCTTCTCCGACAAACATTGACTTCCCCTCTAAATCCCATTCCTGGAAGGCTAATATTGACTATAGAAATCCTTCCAAAACTCCATTCAAGTGCTCACAGATCCCCTTCCTGTGGGCACTACATCCATCTGTGCAGCCGTTCCTGACTGGGACCCCCACTCTGCTGGTTCCTTCCGCAACCTCATCTCTATAGGACAGATGTTGTATCTCCCACAAACAACTCCCCTCTCTATTCTTCTGTCCCAGTACTTTCTACTTTATTTGCTAGCCTTGTGTGAATGCTTGAAACCTTAATGTGTGTGTGAATGTTGTTATTATTTTCTTCAATAAAGACCAACGTATTATACTGTCTAGCTTAACATCTCCTCCTTAGTACCAGTAAACATAGGTCCAAAGGTTCTGTTCTGTTGCCCCCTCTCACATAGCCAAGCTGAGTACATTGATCCCCCAAATTAATGTCAATATTTTGAGCTTCCCTAAGACCCCCAAAGCATATAGGAGGATTCACCATAATCGTGAAAGTGTTTCACATGATCCCAGTTAGTGATTACATTGAAATACCACATCTACTGGCTTATTTGCATGCAGCTTTAACATGTCGAGAGTATACCCATGTGGACCACTGATCACTGCTGGTGTGCTGATGTTACAAGCAAATGGGCCAATATATATGAAAACTACACTTAGAAGAGTACACTTGGGCATAATAGGTAGGAACTTTATGTGTGATCACATTCCTCAATAAATCCATCCTTTGTCCATTTTAAGAAGACTCTATTAATGAGGCAGAAATATGTAGAATCAGTACCTGCAAGTAGTTTTAATGTCCTTGCAGGCCACAAAAATCTAATGAGGAACATGCACTACATCTTTGGACAGTGTGACCCATATCAAAACAAAAGGCCATTGTAAAAACTTTATGGATTTAAGGGTGAGGCCTTCTTTCATTGAAAAATGCAAAGATCTTTTGTTCCTGAGTCACCAAGAAAATTAAAATTGGCAGTGTAAACACCCCCAAAGCAAAAGAAATAAGGTATTTTTAATGTAAAAATAATATCACAGTTTCACTTCTCTCTTTGACTCTCTACCTTATTTACCACAATGGAGCACTCACCAACCACTGGGAAGGTTTGTTCAGTTTGAACAGGGTAATATTTTATACTATCATGCTTCCAGTCAGCAATTGTGAAGGAATTGGGGCACTCTGCAATACTACCTTATACCATTCAGCAACACAGAACTGCAGGACTGCACTATGACTACAACTGAGCATTATGCCTGAGAAGAAAATATCTCTCCTGTCTGATGTAAATATCTTTGTAATTTGCAAAACCAGTAATAACTCTTAGGTAATGAAAACAGAAATGGATCTGTTTTAATCATTACCAAGTTGAGGCTGTCTTATTTCTCGATCTTACTGGATTTTACAGTTTTTACAGAAAGAAATTCAGACTTCCATAATTGTGGGATCTGTAAAAGCATTTCTTTCTATAGTTGATGTCATATGAAAAACTACCAAAAGCAAAGTGTGCACCATTATCTGTGTTTGGCTCGATCTGATATGAATCCTTATTCCAAAATGGTGTGATGCATTTGGATTCCCCATTCAACAAACTCAGATGAACATGGCAATATATGACTGAATTTGCATAAGTGGACTGTTATAGCCACTCAGTATATGAATATATCATATCATCACATGGTTGACTTCATGAACATTTAAAGAAGGGAATTAGGGATAGAGTTCTCAACAGCATGAAGAGCTGTTTTTTTTTTACCCTCCACACTGTCGTTGGACCAGCATTTTTTCCCCAGTGTATCAAAGACCAGTACTATATTTGTGCCATATTATTATCATCTTCATTCATTTTTGTGGAAACTCACTAGTGAACAGCAGCCGACGGCACAGGGGCCAGCACTAGTCCACAGATCACCACTTTGGATAGCCTACAAGTAGACCTTATGAGAAAATGAGTCTCTCAGTCCCACCTCCTGCTTTACCTCTAGGGAAGTTTAGGGACACCTTGTGTTTAAATACGGTATTACCATGTTGCAGACAACTTAAACATTCATGTATTCATTTTAAAAATGTAAGAACTCTGAGGTGCACACCCCCAAGGTCCCCTAAGTATTAATGCCTTGGATATACGTTTCTCTTTTATAATTAGAAAGGAAAATCTACATTCAGGCTAACTATGGGCTTTACCGCACTCCGAAGAAAAGTGGCAAGGCAGCAGAAATGTTCCGTCTTTCCTGATGCCTTACCACATGACATCGTCATTCTTCTGGTATTCTTTTGTTCTGGTCCTGTGGGGAACTGAGCTAAAACTACATCTGTTTGCTAGTGGGTTTTTTAACGGCCTCACCACACTCCAAAGAAAAGCAGCAGGGAAGCAGGAACATCCCTTTTTCCATGCTGCCTTACCACATGACGTCAATTATTCTTTTGTCCCGGTTCCGTGAGGGGCCAAGGTAAAACCATATCTTTTTGCTAACCAGAAAATCCCTTTAGCAAAAAGACACAGTTTTACCTTGGTCCCTCACAGGACCAGAATGAAAGAATGCCAGAAGAAGAAGGACATCATGTGGTAAGGCAGCACGGAAGACAGAACGTTACTGCTGCATTGCCACTTTTCTTTAGAGTGGGGTAAGCCCTCAAATGGTTGCTTATTCTGGAATAACACTGGATAGAAACTAAAAGAAAAGCTTAATTGTTCTGTTTTCCTACAGCCCTTAATAACACATGTGACCCCAATTGAGAACCAGTGTGGTGTATTGTTTGCATGTTGGAGGAAGGTTCGAATCCCCACATGGCCATGGAAACCCACTGGGTGATCTTGGGCAAGTCACATTCTCTCAGCCTCAGAGGAAGGCAAAGGCAACCCTCCTCCTGACAAATCTTGGCAAGAAACCCCTGAGAGAAGTTTGCCTTAGGCCACCATAAGTTAGAGAGAACTTGAAAGCACATGACAACAACAATGGTCAGATTGCTGCGATTATCTTTCCATATATCAGTTTACTAGCTAATGTGATCTAGAAAAAAAAACACTCAAGTATGTCCTTTTATTTCTTCCATGAAATCATGCCTCTCCACTGAACTGCCTCAAAAATAAGAATTGCCCAGATCTACAGTGTCATTTCTTCTGTATACATGTATGAGTATTCTCCACACACACACACACACACACACACACACCATGGTGAAGAGTTAAGAGGAAGTTGCTGCTGAACAAAGCCCGTGTAGAGTCTATACACCTAAGTCTAGAGAATTTCATAGGCTTGTAAGTCCATATGTTTATAAATTATTGTGGTTGTGCTGTTCTCTCTGCCTGAAATCATTGCAGAACTCCAAAGGAATTTATTATTAAAGTCCTCTTTTCTGATAACTTACCCACAATAAAGAAATATCTAATTGTTGAAATATCTAATTCATCACATATCAACACCAAAACATATGAGAACCTCAGTGAGGCTGTCTGATTGAAATGGAATTATTTTCCATTTCTGATTTGTCATTCAAATCGGAAGCTTCAAGATGTTGTGGATGGAATATGTGATCTATATTTTGAGATTTAATTACATCAGATGCATTTATTTTTAGAGTAGAAAAGGTCTGTGGCAGATCCTGGAAAAACTAGGATGTCCCCCCAAATTCCTTAAAATGATTATCTTGCTACACGAGGGCCAACGTGGTCAAGTCAGATATGGCGATGCTCTTTCAGAGCCCTTTCTAATAACTAATGGAGTGAAGCAAGGTTGTGTTCTTGCACCAACTTTATTTACAATCTTCTTTAGCACGATGCTCCAAAGGGCTATGGCAGAGCTTGAAGAAGACGACGGCATCTATATACGCTACCGTACTGATGGTAGCTTGTTTAACTTAAGCCGTCTGAGGGCTCACACTAAGACTCTAAACTATCTAGTCCGTGAGCTGCTCTTCGCCGATGATGCTGCCCTTGTTGCCCACACAGAAGCAGCTCTGCAGCGCCTAACGTCCTGCTTTGCAACAGCTGCAGAGCTGTTTGGGCTAGAAGTCAACCTGAAGAAAACAGAAGTTCTTTACCAGCCTGCACCACAGGACGAACACCACCATCCCCACATTGCCGTCGGCAAATCAGTGCTCAGGTCCGTTCAGCAGTTCACCTACCTGGGAAGCATCATCTCCTCAGATGCCAAGATTGACAAAGAGATCGATCACAGATTAGCAAAGGCATATAGTGCATTTGGAAGACTTCACAAAAGAGTCTGGAGCAATAAACACCTGAGGCAAAGCACAAAAATCAGTGTGTATAGAGCCATCGTACTGTCTATCCTCCTTTATGGATCTGAAACATGGGTTACCTATCGCCACCACCTACGACTCCTCGAGCGCTTTCATCAGCGCTGTCTACGCACAATCCTAAATATACACTGGACTGACTATGTGACGAATGTTGCTGTCCTTGAACAAGCAGGGATCACCAGCATTGAGGCCATGATATTGAGAACACAGCTGCGCTGGGCAGGGCACGTTTCTAGGATGGAGGACCATCGCCTCCCAAAAATACTACTCTACGGTGAACTCGCCACGGGTCAGCGTGGGAGGGGCGCTCCAAAAAAGCGATACAAGGACTCCCTGAAACAACATCTCAGGCTTGGCCAGATTGATCACCAACGGTGGTCCACCCTGGCCTCACATCGGGAGGCATGGAGACGCACTATCCACAATGCTGCAGCCCTATTTGAGAACTCACGACGAACAAGTCTTGAAGAGAAACGACAACGCAGAAAGAATCACAACCCAAAAACATCACCCAAGGAGACCTTCTGCTGCACTTTTTGCAACCGGACTTGTTTATCTCGGATTGGCCTTTTTAGTCATCAGCGCGCTTGCAGAAGGCGCGGGATGAGTCCTTCCTGAATCTTCGTTTGCGAAGAAAAGCCAGAGAGAGAGAGAGAAGTCTCACTGAGAGAGTCAGCATGGTGTAGTAGTTTGAGCATTGGACTACAGCTCTGGAGACTAGGGTTTGAATCCCTGCTCAGCCATGGAAACCCACTGGGTGATCTTGGGCAAGTCACATTCTCTCAAACTAAGGGACTTACCACACTCTGAGTTAAAGTGGCAGTGCAGGAGGAAGGTTCTGTCTTCTGTGCTGCTTTACCACATGACATTGTTACTCTTCTGGTGTTCTGCCATTCCGGTCCTGTGGAAGACCAAGGTAAAACCACATCTTTTTGCTAACGGGTTTTTCTGGTTAGCAAAAAGACATGGTTTCACCACGGTCTGCCATGGGACCAGAATGAAAGAATGACAAAACTGTGCAGTAAAGCAGCACAGAAGACAGCACCTTCCTGCAACACTGCTGCTTTAATTTGGAGTATGGTAATCCCCTCAGAGGGAAACAAAGGCAAGCCCTCCTCTGCACAAATCATGCCAATAAAACCCTGTGATATGTTCATCTTAGGGCCCCATAAGTCAGAAACGACTTGAAGGCACACAACAACAATAACAAGGGCTCAGCTAGATGGGAGAATTATAGTGAAAAAAATCCACCTTACCTCCCTATTGTTGCAGTGTCCTTTTGTGCCCACAGCTCATTTGCAAGCTTGCTGGAAGGGAATACTGTTCAGTTTACATCCCTGGAAAAATGGTGGCCGCGAGGTGAGTTGCGTCCAGAAAATCTCCCTCCATTTCCCCCCCCCCACACCTTTTAAAAATGACATATGTGGAAAAGCTATTTTCTGCTCAAAAAAAACCCCTCTTCATACTTTTGCTTGCCGCTTTAACGATCATGCTCAATTGTAGTCATAGTGCAGCCTGCAGTTCTGTGTTGCTGAATGGTATAAGGCAGTATTGCAGAGTGCCCCAATTCCTTCACAATTGCTGACTGGGAGCATGACAGTATAAAATATTACCCTGTTCAAACTGAATGAACCTTCCCAGTGGTTGGTAAGTGCTCCACCCCCTCTGAAGTCCAACCAATCAGCTTTCAGCTCTGCTGTGTTCCTTTTTCAAATTGGTTGTACAGATGACCTGTTATGCTCATTTTTGCACAATTTTTATAAAGGATTGTGAGAAACAGCGAAAGTTGTTATTGTGGTCTATGTGGAGTTTTCAGGCCCCCTCCTTCTGAATATGGCGAATCCCAGAAGGAGTTCATCTAAACTAAAGGTATTCTGCCCGCATTCTTGCCGGATTTCTTTTGTCATGTAGATGGACCCAAGTCTCACTGAAGTCAGTGGAAAATACTTCAGGTCAAGCATGCGTAGGGTTGGCTACAAAAGGTATTTCTTTCTTTATATTTTGTACTCATATAAAGAAACTTGAGTATGAAAGATCCTTGGGCATACATTTAGAAACTAAGTATACATAGTATTAGATATAAATTTGCATTTAACAATATGGTGATTTTAGAAAGATAAATAGTATCATTTCATCAGGGGCTGATAACTACAGTACTGGGGTTAAAGATGTTTAGAAGGAGAATTTACCATTTTCTCCTCCTGATAGAGTCCTGAGAAAAATCTCTCCTCACTCAGTAAATTTCAGCTCCAGAATAGAGATTTTCCATAGAACTACACCAGAAAGGGGAGGGGATTCTCCCTCCATATGCATACTAGAACCTCAATAATAGCACCCAACTTGTTTATGCCATCTAATACAAGATGTCTAGCATGGATAATAAATTGCTGCCTTTCTCAGCAGAATACATGCAAGTAGCAAGGAAGAACAAAGACCCCCTGCTTTCATGTAGTTCTACCAAAAACATAATCCATTCAAATGTGAAGTGCTACTCTCAACTAACATGAGACAGATTTAATTATCCATTTGGGAGTTTTGTATGCAACATAAAGTAAAAAGTACCTCATATTATTCAGTTTTGCTGCTTTGAAACATCTCACACACTAGTGGTGGGTCTGAATCCTTTCTTCTACATCAAATAATATTCTGAATCTCAGCACCTAGTCTCCAGGTAAAGTCATAAAGTTATCTTCACCCTTGTTCCACACTGTTATGTTCTACTCCAAAGATCTGAATTCCTCCCAGCAATGCTTAAATATGATGTTGTAACATCTGTCATATCATGAGTCCCCCCCCCCTCTTTTTCCTGGGGACTGGGGTGGGGCAGTAGCTTCTGGCATTTTGTGGTTTTTCTTTTCATTTTTTCCTTTTCCACCTTCATATGCAGTCTGCCTTGTTTCAATTAGGAAACAAGGTTGACACTCATATTTCCTTGAGCATGAAATGATAAAACATGCTTCTATAAGAGGAGTTAAGCAGATCCTTCTAAAGAATGGCAGAGGGGAAGGAAAGGAAAGGAAAGGAAAGGAAAGGAAAGGTCAGTCCTGTGCCTCCTTCTCTAAAGCAGCTTGGAGAAAGAAACTTCCAAAAAGGTGGCGAAGCTCCTGATGCATATGTATGTGCCTTTGTAAACACTTTTCCTAAATGGAGGAAACCTGCCAAGACAATAACTCTTTTAGAATGTCATATTGGTAAGCATTAATCTACTGCTCTTTCTAAAGGAATGAGAAGAAGAGTTTTGTGCAATTCTCTCACATCTAGTTTTCTAGTAAAAGTTAAAAGGTTCAGGTTACCCTTATTAAAGAGAAGGTGCCAGAGCTCAGTGCCAGAATGCCTGTTTTGCATGCAGAAAAGGATGACATTTCCAGTAAGAACATCACCTAATACGTAGACTTCTGAGCTGCTTCAGTGTCAAAGTATAGCAGCTGTCTCCATGAAAGCTTTGGTTCTGTTGGTACATTCACCATTTGCTGACATCAAGCTGCACTTACTGATCAGACAGCAGTTTCTGATGTGATTTCATACAGGAGAAGTGATTCTTCAGTTACAGTAGTCTCAGGCCACACAGAGTGTTAGAATCAAGCACAGGAGCAGTTTGGTAGGCATTATAATTGGTGTAGATATGAGCGCAGGCACTCATAGCTGACAGATCTGTGCAGCTATATTTTGCAACATTTGAAGCTCCTGGGTGCCAGTTACACAACAAGTTTTGTCGCGGGGCTTACCGTGACTTCCTGATCCCGTATCCGTCCCTCGCTGTTTATAGGATTTTTGTCACTCTTTAGGAAATCCTGGAAGATCCCGTGATTGATATTTACATGACAAAAGTTTTTATTGGTCCCGCACTCTTATATCCTGTGCTTTTGCTGTTTACACATGTTTAGCTTACCGGTGGTTTTTTTTTTTTTTTTTTTTGGCTGTCAATCAAGGATGCGATTACTCATGTTTTCACAAATTTGGTGACGCACTTCCTTTAGAGTTCCGTGCCACGAGCGATGCTATTGGCTGACTGGGGGGGAGAGGGGGGGTAGAGGTTTGGTATTCCCCTTGCCTCTTTAAAATGTTAACCCTTTAAGCAGAAGGCATTTTGGAAGACCCAGAATGTGAGCTTTTGCTCAGAAGGAATGAGTGCTTTCCTTTTGAAATCAAGCGGAGTGAGGTGGGGGGGACGCTTGGGTTTCCCCTTGCCTCTTTAGAATGTTAACCCTGAAAGCAGAGTTTTAGCTGCAGAGTGAAGAATTCAAGCCAGCGACAGACAGGCATTTTGAAAGACACAGATGCTGACATTTTTTTTACTGTGCATTGTGATGGGGGGGAATCAAAGTGTGTTCATTTGCTCAGACGCTGGAATATTTTACTGTGCCCGTTCAGACCCAGGGAGGTGATCAAGGCAGGGGATGAATGGGCGACCCTCTGCCCACCACGATCTCTCTGTAACATGCAGTTGAGGAAGAGGTTAAAGCTGAAGGGTTTGCAGTGTAGAAATCCATTTAAAAAGGTGATTGAGTACACGCACGCGCGCGCACACACATCAACCTTCATGCAGCTGGAAGGGATGCCTTTGTTTTCGGCTGGTGAGGCTGGATCTGTTGAACGGGTGACTGACCCCTCCTTTTCTGGTCGCTGATCTCTAAGCCTGCCCCCAGTCACCATTTCCAGCCATCCCCTGGTACCGAGATATTTTGTCCCAGGCTGTTTACATTTCCGATTTTCCGAACCCTCCAGTGACTTTTTTAAAAACCGGCACAACTGGAAGTCCCGCAGGTTGAGGGATAAAAGATGTCCTCCCTTCCGAAAATCACGCACCCGACCCAATGTACGTGTAAACTGCCAGGGATCGACACAAATTCTTCCTGGGACATTTTCATCGTGTAAAAGGGACCCTGGGTTTTCTTCAGCACCTGCTATAGTTCATTACAGTAATAGCCTGGAAATTATAGAAGCATGGATCAACATAGCAAACCTGCCAGAAAGGAAGGAAAGTCTCTACACTAAATGAAGACACTTCAACAAGCAGTTTTGCTTGAGAAGTATGACTGAGCTCTTCCCCTAATCAGATAGAACAGCAACAACTTTGTATAACACAACCAAATTCATCTGCTCCAGAACATGGGTGCTCAGCACCATCATGTGCGATCTTTCCACCTTCAGCCACTTGACAAAAACGTCCCAGTATATTGATGACTCTTACCGCAAAGCTCTGATCTGCTTAGCTGCTTCATACAGATGTCAGCAAATGGCAGAAATACAGCTGAGCCTTGCATTTCCTAATAACAACAGGGTGATGACATGTAGGACTTTATCAGATGTGGCAAATATGGCATCATAAGGGCACCTAATGATCACGAAAGGAAGGGCACACATACCAGACAATGTCATCCTTTCGCAATCATATCTTGTCCAAAAGCCGTTGTATTTTATTGACGGGCCAAGCCATCAATAGATCTCCCTTGGTGCTTTGTTGCCAGCATTGCCAGTGTTTGAAACTTCGCACCATTGTGCTCACATGAATGCAGTATGAATGACGGAGCACTTCTGGATGAGATCAAGACAGCCAGGTAAGGGACGGTCTTTTTCTTTTTAACCTCCTCGGTTCACTTGGGACTTTTAAAGTGTGTTCCTATGCTTATGCATACGTTTTATGTCTTTATTTTACTTTTATTTTTAAATTTCCCGCACTCATGTCTTCTCACGAGATTTGCAGAGATCATGAGTGTAGAAGTGAACTCTCCGTTAGTGCCTGGGCTGCCATTTCATGCTATGGATGGTAAGGGCTGGCAGGGGGGGTGTCTTTTGCCAGCATAAAAACAGCACAAAATATGCCAACAAAAGAACAATAATGGAGGGTGATCTGATAAAGCCTGGAGTCTTCAGTAATCATCTAGTGGTAAAAGCATTAAAACACACTTCCTGAGAAAGCTGCCAGTCATTCTAAGTGAACCAAAACAGTTCTGAACTCCATGTGTGCTAGAGGGAGATTTGTGGTTCTTTCAGTCCAGCTTTCTGATGGTTTTAGCCATCTGCTTATCTTTGTGATGACATAAGGCTCCTCTCAAGAGTTCTTGGGATTCCAGGCCTTCAGTGTGCCATTAAAAATAAGGCAATATTCTCTGTCCACTTTGGTAATGAATTATATATTTGTATCCGGAATGGAATGATTCTCTAACTCACTGTCACATAGACTTGCTGATTCACTCCAGTTAAATATGTCCAGAATTTTTCCATTCCTTTTTATGATGGCATTTCAAACAGTGCTTGGTTGTGTAAAGTAAATGAATTATATCTTCTTCCATACTCATGATAACTACTAAGAAGCCTGAGCACAAAACAACTCTAAGACATTATGTAATTTGTCTGCCGTATTTTTGTCCACTTAGACTTTCCTGTTATACACCAGAACTATAGTAACCCCCGCCACCAAACCCTCTCTTTTCAAAGAGGCCTGGTTCTTTTTTGAGACCATGGCACTCATGATATTTCCCCCCTAGTTTTCATTTTCTTGCAAAGGTTTTGTTTCTCATAAGTAACACTTGGCATGGGCTTATAATAACATAAATAATAATATAATACATAAATAAATAATAACTATTTCTTAAGAACTGCCTACAGTAACTACTCCTTCCCCAATTCCAACTAGGCCTGCAAAACAAAAAGAAAAGTATTAAAAGACCTCTGAGCTAAACTCTGCTCAAACCAAAGTTACTTTTGACTCACCATCTTGGATTGCAGGGGAAAAGCCCCCCCCTCCCCACAAAGCAGGACAGGAAGACAAAGATCATCAGTTGGTCCCCTCTCCTAGCATTCGGTATTTCTAGGTAGATTGCCTCTGAAGCTGGAGGTTCCATAAGAACACCTCATTGCTACAGTCCAAACATCTATCTACATATATATAACTCTTGGGTGTGTAGCCTTTCCCAGTATGCTGATCGACCACTTAGGAAACATTGTCCCTACCTCCTCTCGCTCCCTCAGCCAATCACCACCCACATGCAAACTCCCTCTCCACCTCACAATCCACTCCTCTCACTCAATCTGCACCTACACCCCCAGCCTCACAAGGGTCCCTCCCTCCCTCAGCCAATCACCACCCACATGCAAATTCCCTCTCCACCTCACAATCCACTCCTCCCACTCAATCTGCACCTACACCCCCAGCCTCACAAGGGTCCCTCCCTCCCTCAGCCAATCACCACCCACATGCAAATTCCCTCTCCACCTCACAATCTACTCCTGCCACTCAATCTGCATCTACATCCCCAGCCTCACAAGGGCCCCCTCTCCCCTCCCTCCCTCAGCCAATCACCACCCACATGCAAACTCCCTCTCCACCTCACAATCCACTCCTGCCACTCAATCTTCATCTATACCCCCAGCCTCACAAGGGCCCAGTTGCCAGGCAATCACCTGAGTGTGCAGTGTTGAAGAGGAGGAGCTGCCACTACCACCCATGAGACGGCAGCTACCATGATCCCAACCCTGGAGGGGCAGTGGTGAGGGTGGCTGACCCAGAAGCCATGGCAAGGACTCCGGGAGCCTAAACAGACCCCCCCACTCCACTTCCACTATACATCTCTTCAAATCTACTATAACTGTGTATGTTATGCTGGGTATGCCTACAGTGTATGTTACACCGGGTATAGCTAGTTTAAAATATTTATTTTAATTTTTATTATTAACATATATGCTATGAATGTCCTATAACATAAAATAGCTGCTGCAATAGTTATAAAGCTGGTTTCTGTATTTTTCAAATTTCAGTTGAAAATTCTGTCACTCAGCACATTTAGAAAGGCTGTTGTTAGGGAATTTAAGATAAGGCATTTATCTCTGTGTCAAAAGTACTTAAGTCTATGATAAGTGCCCAACATATGTTGGTAAGAGGTTTAGACAGCAGACACAAAAACATGGCAGTGTCACTGGTATTCATCAAGCCAAAACACAGCATACCTCAAATCAATTAGACAACCAATGCCAATATTTTTCTATCAGTGTCAGTGCTGTAGGCAAAATCAAAACATAATGTCCTGTCAGCTAGCATACTCGTTGCCCTATGTTGTCATGCCATCATACTAAGATCATGATTCACTATGAAATGTAATTTTTTTAAAAAGAAAGAAAGAGAGGGGATGGTATCTGTTACCATTTGTAACCAGCTGCCACATCAATCTTTTTTGCTTCCGCAAACAGAGAAGGACCCAAGGCAATGAAAGATCTCTGGATCATTCTCTTGTGAACTAATCTTATGAACAGACAAATAAAGGACAATGGTTTTATATTTAGGACCCCCAGGCCATGAATTTTTAATGCTTTTAATAGATTACTAACATCAACTCTTCAAGGAAAACTTTTTCTTCCAGTGGAACACTTCCTTCATTCTTAAAAGTCATAATCATGCCACTTATAATCACGATATATTTTGTGGAGGGAGAGATGATGATGATGATGATGATGATGGAGTAAGAAAACAGTAGAATCAAACAGGGCAATCCTGTGTCAACACAGAAACAATTAAGAGTTTAATTGGATTTACAAATGTTGAGAATCTAGCAATTCCAGTCATGGTTTCAAAGGCTTCTTTGGGAAGGAAAATTAATTATATTAATTGAGATTATCTACCTATATTAAGGACACATGGGAAATTTTCAGGAGAAGGTATATTTCCTTAACATCCATCCTTGGAGATCACCATTCCAAACAACTGAATAAAGTGCTTTGAGCTGGTCTAAATACATGAGTATTTAAAAGGCTGAACTCAGTGCCTCCTTTTCAGACTAAATGAATTCATAATATATATTACAACTTTTCATAAATTACAACTTTCACAGGCGAAGGACAGAAAATTTAATAGCTGAACTCAGCTTTACTGCATTTTAAATATATGACAATGTAGTTGTGACCCCCACCATAAGAAGCTTCCCTGCAAATAATTACTCATTAAAAGCCTACTTAAACAAAAGTCTTTCTCCTGTTGGTGAAAGGAGAGCAACCCTAGCCTCCCATGTAAGGGAATTTCAGAGGGTGGGAGCAGCCACTGAGAAGGATCTCTCCCATGTTATCACCAGAAGAGCCTGTGATGGTGGCATGACCAAGAGAAAGCCTTCCCCTGTAGATCTTAAGACTGTAGTAGATTTGTATAGTGAGATGCGGTCTTTCTGATGGTCTAGACGAAAGCCATATAGGGCTTTATAGACCATGACCAGCACTTTCAGTTGTGCCTGGAAACAAACCGGTAGATAATGAAGCCATTTTAACAAGAGAGTTATATGCTCCCTGTAACAGGTCCCAGGCAGCATTCTGGCCGTAGCATTTTGGACTCATTGAAATTTCTGAACATTTTCCAAAAGCAGCCCCATGCAGAATGTGTTCTAGTAGTCCAAATGGGATGTAATCAAGGCATGTGTTACAATAGTCAGATCTGGCTTCTTGAGGAACAGGAACAATTGGCGTACTAGTCAACTGTTTAAATGCACTTCTGGCCACTGCTAAAACCTGAGCATCTAGACTCAGAGTTGAGTCCAAGAGAACACCCAAGCTGTGACTCTGAGATCTCAGAGGGACCACAACCCCATCCAGTACAGGCTGACTCCCTATTCCCTGATGTGTTTTTCAATTGACCAGGAGCACCTCTGTCTTGTCTGGATTAAGTTTCAGATTGTTTGTCCTCATCCAGTCCGTTACTGAAAGCAGACACTGATTCAATATTGACACTTCCTTGGAATCACGGAAGATAGAATTGGGTGTCATTGGTTTATTGGTGACACCAACCTCCAGCCTTATTAATTGCTATATGGAACTTTAACCCATCTCTCCCTGATCCAGATTGTGAACTCTGGCCATTATGATATCACTATATTCCATCTTTGCTCCAGAAGCAATAAGAAGATGTTTTATTGCTTCCCGTACATCTTAGAGTGCAATTAACTGAGATGTGGTTTCTGATTTATGGCTTCTTGTAATTTTGAACAGTGTAAATGTAGATTGGGTTGGGAGAAGGTGCAGATAACCAAAGCCTCAACCACATTCATGTGGCTGATGGCTTGAAGATGGTGTTTTGAAGCCGCCTCCTGATCCACTCCATAGAGGGAAGCGCTGATTATGGCGATCACTGGTTAGGGACTGTGTAACTGGTGGGAATTGTCTCCCTGGCATGGGAGTCTTGGAGGCTAACCTTACATGAGTCTGGTGCCAGTTTTAGGCATTACGAGACACTGATTTGTGACACTGGCATGTGAGAGGGATTGAGGGGACCAGAAGGTGACATCATGCCCCCCTATAATCAAGCCTATTTGTGGCGTCTACTCAACTTTCTTAATTACCCTGGAATACCATGTATAGTGAAGTAATACAATTTGCTCAAAGAGTCATCAATGTCTGTGTTTCAAACTGGAAGGAGGTTTCAAGTGCAGTGCTTCTGGGTTCTGTCCTAGGGCCATTACTCTTTAATATTTTTAATCAATGACTTAGATGATGGGGTAAAATTCAGCAACATAGCTGTGTTAGTCTGTAATATTGGTAAGCAAGGGGATCTTGTAGCACCTTTGAGACTAAGTGAAGAGAAAATTGTAGCATAAGCTTTCGTAGACTTAATCTGCTTTCTCAGAAATACTGTAGATGATGGGGTGGAGGAAATCCTTTCAAGTTTGTAGATTACACAAAACTGGGAGAGGTAGCTAACACATTGGAAGATAGAAACAGAAGCAGGAGGTTGGATGATGGCCCTTCTAACACAGAGGGAAGGAAGGTCAGAGGAGAACCTTTGTGCCAAAGGCCATGCCCGCATTCAAAACATGATCACAGCAACAGCACTGAAGTACAGTGGAAATGGGAGCCAGTGGAACCAGATGGGGGACTTTGTTGTTGTGTGCCTTCAAGTCATTTCCAACTTATGGTGATCCTAAGGTGCACATATCACAGAGTTTTCTTGGCAAGATTTGTTCCGAGGTGTGTGTGTTGCCTTTTCCTTCCTCTTAGGCTGAGAGAGGGTGGATGTCCCCATGGTCCACCTAGTGGATTTCCATAGCTGAGCAGGGATTTGAACCTTGGTTTCTACACTCCTAGTCCAACACTCAAACCACTACACCACACTGGCTCTCTAGTGTGGACTTTACCCCTGTTTAATCAGAATCTTCCAGGATTAGCGGGGGGGGGGCCTCCTGGCCAGGATTCAAAAAGTTACAGTGGGTCCTGTGAATTCACCTCCAGTGGACTGGGACAGGAATTACATTGCTTGGACTTTTGAAAAAAGAAACCTAATCAGTTCAATAACAACTCAAATCAAATCAGAAACTGGGGCTTCTGGGCAGTCTGGATAAGCCCTAATTATATTAGCAAAACATAACTATTCAGGGGAAAAAATCACCATGATGAGCTGAATCATAGAAAGTATAAATGGGTGGGGGAATAGCATCAGATAGATTAGAAAAGCTTAGGCCATCATCAGAAAATGGGCTGTATGTATTCACATAACTTGTAGAAGGTAAGTGCCCAGGGAGGGTTGCATCCACTGCCTTGCCTCCAAGTTCTCAATGTGTTTAAATTTATTTGGTCCAGACTAAAGCCCTAGTCAGAAATTACGCTCTGCATCTTCTGATCACAGTTCCTAGGAGACACCCTGTAGTTATTAGCCATGACCAGCAGGCTGACCACAGAAGCTGTATCTTTTAGAATGCAATTCTCTCCAGAAAGGCACCAGGAAAGATTCCAGCAAAATCACTGGCTACAAATCAGCAGTGGCTAAAAGGAGAATTAGGAAGTAATAGCTAGGAAACTCCACTATGGCTTGCAGGTTGCCTATACATGATATAGTTAATTAGATCTCAGACTTTTCTTTTCCACGGTACTGCAGCCTGAATGCACAACTATGCCATATTGAAATGAAGAGCTTGGAGATTTTCAGAGGGGAACAAAAAAAGCATTCCCCTCTCGCAGTCTCCTCACCCGCCCCTTTCCCGTCCCTGTAACTTGATAGAAAATAAAAAAAATTCACACCTACCATGTTTGTGTGTCCTTCCCTCTGCAGGGCAGCCCAGGAGTGAAAAGAGATCAAACAGAGCCCCTTTCACTTCCTGGTTTCAAATCCTGGCTGTTCTCATGAGAATACAAGTGCACAGGGAATTCAAAAAGTAAAAGCAAAATGCACATACAAAAGTGACAGCAAACACAAAAACACACTTAAAACATCCCAAGTAACCTGGGGAGAGGTGTCACTTACCTGGATGTCCCGATCTCACCCAGAAGTGTTATGGCACGGACCTCCCATTGGCACTGGCATCGTGCCAACATAATGGGGCACCATTTCAATCACACGTCATTCCATTACAGAAACGGAACGGGGGATCAATTCACAGCTTAGCCTGTGAATAAAAAGAAGCGCCAGTGCAACGACAGCCAAACGGGAGCATGACGACACGGGAATGACGTCGTCCTTTAGCAATCTCCTGGCATCAGTATCACCCCATATTTAGCCTGTCTGAAAATCTCTGTTGTTTGAGAAGCAGCTTTGGAAGACGTACAGTCCCTTTAGAAATGTCGTCAGTTTTCATGCCACAGAGAAGGTGGTCAAATTGTTAGCCAAAATGGAAGCTGATACTTTACATTATTAACAAAAGACTGCCTTAGTAGCCCAAGGGAGAGCTGCTAGCAACACTGAAGAGTTGATAACTTTGTTCCTAAACATGTATCCTGTAACACTAGCTCTGTTTCTCCACAAAGTCCCAGCTTCCTGAACCACTTGCAATCAAGTTATCTTCCCATTTCCACAGGTACCAGAGTTATCTTTTATCTTGAGATCTGTACTTAAGGCTGGTGCAAGAGTAGGTGGGATGGGGATGGGCAATGGAACATACTCTATCTCAATTTCTCTTTGCTTAGCTATTTTTATGAAGGATTGGGCTATTAGTCAAATCCTAAATAATTGGATGTAAACCAGATTAGTCAGAGGTTCTTCTAATTAAGTGGCTTGCTATGGATTGCTCAGTCAATCAAATGTTTGTGTGAAGACCCAAGAAAAGAAACCAGTGGGGAGTGTCTCCCTCCAGGCCTTCATATCTCTGATTCAGTGCTTGCATTCAGTCAGCGATGAAGAAATTAAATAATCAATACCTTGTGTACAATGTACCTATGATGGATTTGCACAGGCGGGGGGTCTCACTCATACTTGTGCTCAAATGCCAGCAACAATTACCCTCTTCCTGTACACAAGACAAAACAGGTGCAAACAGGACGTGCGAGTTCCAGTAGTGCCATTTTGGTTTCCCTTTAAGTCACTTAGGGCTCACCCAGAAAGAAAAAACCTTTCTGGAAATAGAGTGACTTTCCCATTCTTTTTATTTTACCTGCATAGTCCCAGATCTACATCCAAACTCTTTCTTGAAATAGCCTGGATTCCCACTCCCTGCAAGATTTCAAAAACTGATTTTCACCATTTTCCACTGAGCTGTCTTTATTATTATTCAAGAGTTTTAGTCAAAGTGCTAAAACACCTTAGCAATTTTAGACTAGATAACCATTATGATAATTTTGTTTTCGGGCAAGCATTCCTCTTTCCATCACCTGATCTCTGTTGAATCTGTGCCTTGAAAATAAATGTGTTTTACTGGTGGTGGCCATCGTAGCTAGTTCCAGAATAATACAGCCAGCCAAGTAGTGATACATTTCATTTTGGAAGATACTGGGTTAATTTAAACTGACCTAGGAAGTAGGAATGTTCCCAGGAAATAATTTCATAGAATCATAGAATCATAGAATTGCAGAGTTGGAAGAGACCACGAGGGCCATCCAGTCCAAACCCCCTGCCACGCAAGAAATCTTGATCAAAGCATCCCCGACAGATGGCCATCCAGCCTCTGTTTAAAGACCTCCAAGGAAGGAGACCCCACCACGCTCCATTTGTTCACTTAGCTGGAATGAGGCTTGTGTGTTTGGACAGGGAAGCAGGTGCCGGTTGGAGCTCAGCAGGTACCAAAGTCATCATACATACGTGATACTGTCTGATGTGTGAGAAAGTATGCACATCAAGCCTATGTTATATCTTCAGTTCTGGCAAAAACTATGCTACTGTGCTGAACTTGCTATCCAATAAAACATTTCTGGATCTATCCATGAGGTTCCTTTCTTGAGTTGGGTAAAGACAGGACATTACTGACTGCCAGAACTCATCAAGTCTAGGCCTTCTTCCTGAGCCAGGATGTTTCAGGAGAGAGAACCTATTCCGGACTGTTCATCTGGTCATTAAGCACAGGGGAAGGAAGAAGTGGACCACAGCGAGGCTTGATGCTGCCTGGAGACAGTGGTTCTTAACCTGTGGTCCACAGACCCCCAGGGGATTGCGATGTCCTCACAGGGGGTCCGTGAAGGCTAGAAGGCTGCTCAGCCCATGGCTGGCTTGGCCTGTGCATTGCTCTTCAAACCGCTCCAGCCACAAATTTGCAGGAAGAAGCAGGAGAAAAGTCTTCCTGCCTCTCCAGTGCCTCTGAGGGAAGGGTTAATGGATGGTGTAATTGCATTGTTATCATTATCATTATCATTATTATTTATTTATTGTTAGGGTTTTAAATCTTGAGTTAAGTCTTGGGGGGTCCACAGCAACAAAATATATTTAAAGGGGGTCCCTGGTAAAGAAAAGGTTAAGAGCCACTGCTTTGGGATGAAGATCCCACTGCATTGGGGTTTCCAAAATAAAATCTGTTTGTACAAGAACAAAACCTGACTTTCAGAGACTTTTTTCTCATATGAAGGGTTTCTTAGGTTCAAATCCTCACTGAGCCATGAAGCTCACTGGGTGATCTTGGGCCTGGCTTTATTTCTCAGCCTAGCCTAAATTGTTGTTTTGAGGACGACAGAATAAAAATGCAATGAACCAACCATGTTCTTTTCCACAAGGAGGCAAAAATACATTGATATATATGGGCGCACATGCACACACGCACACACACACACACAGACTTTAAACATTCTTAGATCCTTGATTCTCAAAACTTTTGAGGATGCAAGATATCTGAAAGGCTTTTTGAGGAGCAGAGGAAGAATCAGAAAAATTTCTTCTTGTTAATTTCCTTTACTTACCTTATGATCTTTGTCATATAACCCTATTGTACAACTTAGGCCAATTCCACACTACACAAATAATCCAGTTTGAAACCAGATGATTTGCCATGGCTCCTTCCCATGGAATCCTGGGATTTGTAGTTTGGCGAGGCACCAGCACTCTTTGGCAGAGAAGGCTAAAGACCTTTGCAAAACTACCAGTCCCAGGATTCCAGAGGAAGGAGCCATGGCAAATAACCCAATTTTGAACTGGATTATTTGTGTAGTGTGGATGTGGCCAACAATGGAGAAGAAATCAAAAAAGAAAAAGGGGTTTAAGTTAAAAAAAACCCAGACAATAAAAGGCAGACACCATTGCAAGAATACAAATATATTTGTGTGTGTGTGTTTTTTAAAAAATGTGAGTAGGGAAGCAGAAGACCATGCTGTATATTATAAAAGAAATTTCACTTCCATATCAGAGGACTCTTCAACAATGTTTCAGTTTACATTCCTTCTTCTGAGCTGATCACGCAGGCCAAAGTGAGAAAAGGTTAAAAAACACCAGACCTCTGGAACAAAGGAAAACAGAACCAAATCTCCAACCTTTCTTAAACTAAAACAGATTAACAAAGCCCACCTTTACAAGTGTAGCAGCTAGTTAATGGTATTAAAGTGACTAATCTACATCATGTGATCCTGAGTATGTGCTCCTGCTTATATTCAGATTTAAGTGGCTTGTCAGCCATCTCTAGAAATAAAATGGCAAAATCTTTTTACACCAAGCTAAGAAACAACAAGCGAAATTCTCAGTCCAGTTTGTGGGGTGGGGGTGGGGGTGGGGGTGGACACCATCACACACTGCTTTACAATCTTCTTTAAAAATTTCTGAACCATGCTTTAATTAACTTTGCTTTGGTTTAGCTCATGAAATCCATCAGCGTGTCAACATTGGGCTGATTAAAATTTCCAATATGTTTTACAAGGCTATATATGCCAAATAGGAAACATGGGGATAGTGTTGCTGACAGAAAATTAAAAACAAAGTTGTAAAAAACAGCAAGAGGCAGGGAATAAGTCTGAACAACATAAAAATGAAACAAGAGAGATGGCAGTGCAGCTGGGCAGATAAGCTGAGTCTCATTCTGACTAGTCTTGTCTCTCAGAACTTTAGCAGACATCCCCTTTTAAACATTCTTTTGCCGGCATTAAAAAAAAATATCAATTTTTATGCTGGGAAAAGAATGTCCGCCCCCCACACTTACCACCTCTCCCAGCAAAGGCAGCTCCATCAATAAATAGGAAGTGAATGGAGCTGTTCCATTTGAACGGAGATTCAAAAAGAAAAAAAGAAGGAAACATCAAAAAGTCACACCAACCACATATGCACACTAAAAAAAACTCCAGTAACCTGGGGAGGGTCAAAAAAAGTTTGTCACTTACTTGAATGTCACAGTCTCACACAGAAGTGTTCTGGTCAGTCCGGTCATTGTCAGGGTAAGTACGAGATTTAAATGGGGGAGGTTTCGCATGCTGGCAATGCCAGCAAAAAAGCAGCAGGGGGGATCTGTTGATGGCTAAAACTGTCAATTAAAACGTACAGGTTTTAGGCTGTATTTAACCACAAAAGGGCCACATTGTCTGATCCATGCACCCTTTTGCAGTTATGTGGCATCATTATGACGCCGTATTTTGAGTGTCTAATAAAATCCTAAGAATGTACTTTGCCATGTGTAATGCTGCCCAGAGGGAGCAGTCTGACAAATGTATTATCTTGTTCAACAGAAACGGGAAGAGCCAGTGGTTGAGACCAGGTCTTACACAGAATCCTTAATCAAATGTATGGACTTTTTCGGACGGGGTTTTGTAACGCGAGCAGCCTCCTCCCCATTGCGAGGCTGCTGCACGGCAGGGGATCCCTTTTGGATGACGCTCTCCCCTGCTGATACTGTTGCGGAAGTGCTGGGAGGCTGCAGCGCCATATTTGGTGATTTTCTAATTGTGAAAGTAGATCATGATTAGGAAATTGCCAAATATGGCACTGCAGCCTCCCAGCACTTCCGCAAAAGTATTGGCGCAGGCACAGCGTCATCCGAAAGGGACACCCTGCAGCACAGCAGCCTTGCAACGGGGACGAGGCTGATCCCATTGCAAAACCCCGTCCGAAAAAAGTCCTATGATAGGATAGAAAACAAATACACAGAAGATTTCTTTTCAAACATTGCATTGATCATTTTGTTAATTTCACAGCACTCACTCCCCCACTCCATGGTAGTCACTACTTGTGCTTCTATTTTTCATTCCTAAAGGATGGGGTTGTGTGTGTGTGTTTGTGTATATGTGTTTGTATGTACAATGGCTGTCCCACTTTGCCTGCCTTGGGGCTTCCTTTCCTTTTTGACTCCCGCATGCCATCTTTCCACCAGGGCAAACTGCACTACATTTGGCCAGGGAGATGAGTGGGATCAAGAAAATGACCTGTGCAAGTTAGCCATTGTGAGGCCCAGGGTTGCGGTTGCATTGCTGTGGTTGCTGCTGATGCTGAAAGTCAAGCTCCCATCCTCAGCCTGCTCCCAAAGCACCAGCCACGTTTGGACTGAGGAGATTATCAGACACGGCTAATATGGTACCTTAATGATGCCAGCAGAATGCAAAAGGACACCAATATCAGATGATGACGTCCTTTTGTGTTCTGCTGGCGTCATTATGGCGTTTCTTTTTATTGGTGGGCCGAGCTGTCAATAGAGCGCCCGTCCTGTTTTGGTGCTTGCATTGCCAGCATGTGAAATCTCAGGCCATTTAACTCTCGTAAATGCAGCATCAAGGAGCAGTCCTGCCAGAACACTTCTGCATCCAGGTGAGTGACACACTTTTTTAAAACTTCCCTGGTTTACTTGGAAGTTTTAAACTGTGTGTATGTGCTTTTAAAAACTTTTTTTGTGTGTATTTTTGTTTTTATTTTTGAACTTCCCGCTCTCATGTCTTTTTGCGACAATGGGTGGGATTTCAGTCCAGGAAGTGAATGGAGGTCTGTTAGAACTCCGTTCATTCCTGGGTTGCCTGTCAATGGGAGAGAAGGCAAGTGCAATAGGGAGCATTATTGTGCTGGGACAGAGACGGGATTGGAGATTATGGGACAGGCACGGTTTTTGCATTCCTGTCTGATAATCTCCTAAATTGCAAAATGGCTTCCCCCAGATACTTGGCAGATGCTCCCAGGTGATCCTGTCTCACTCCCTACCCCCACCCACCCATTTATTAAAAATCTGTCAGCTCTAGCAAGGTATCCTAGAACAAAATGAACCATTTGCTCATTGATTCTTCATTAAAATTGCATTTCTGCATTTGCTAAATTGGTTTTAAAATGCTTCTGTGTGATGCAAGGTGGTGATGGGCAATCAGCATTTGAAAACTCGGGGGTTTCTTCACAGCCCCAGGTTACACCTGGGCCAAGGAGGCTCCAACTCCAGGGAGTGGCATATGTGGATCAAGCCCAGGTTGCTTTCATGGGTTCACAAGCCAACAGCTGGAAGGGAAATGGGGATTTTGCCCCACTCGGGCCAATTGAGACCAAACCTGTTCAGTCTGAACTGCTTCCAGAGCTAGTTTCTGAAGTTCATCATAGAGAAAGAAAGAAGAGTGGAAGAATTTTTAAAAACTTAATAATTGTGGGAATGCTCCCTTGTGTAACTTGGGCAGATCATTTTCCCCACTCCCGTTGTCTCCCCTGTCAACTGTGGAGTAACAGTTTGCCCTGGCAGGAGGATGGTGTGTGTGGGGGTGTTGTTGCAAAGAGAAAAGGAAACCCCAATGCAGGCAGAGCGGGGCAGCCATTGTACATGCATGCATGCGCACATGTGCACACACAGCCCCATCCTTTAGGAATGAAAAATGGAATCATGTGTAGTGGCTATCATGGGGCCCCCCATCATGGGAGTGAGTGCTGTGAAATTGGCAAAACAGAAATGTTGTTTATTCCCTGTGTAAGAATTGTGGAGAATGGGAGCAAGCTGGGAGGTTGTGGGGTGGGTTGGAATTGCTTGAATGAGAAGGCAAACCAGGCCCTTCCAGGCCCTGGGTGCTCCTTTATAAAGCACAGTGGGGTGCCTTGAAACAGCAGCTTTGGGTCAGGGCAGATTTGCATTATTTGCTGTGGGGAGATGACAGTGGGAACTGAAATGAACTCTTTTTAGCCCTTCCCTACTACACTCTTCCCATGACTGTCCTTTCTACTTTCTTAAAAGCGGTACATTTTCCATAAATGGGATGAGGAGGCATTTAATTCTCCAAGGTGAGAGAACCAAATGGGAGTACACGTGGGCAGTAAGGATGACAGGAAAAAAAGAAAGGCTATTGGTTGATATTGATATGCATGCTGGGTAGAAAAAAATGACACAGCCACTGCTGTTGTGTGACCTAAAAAAATGCAATTCACTAAAAACACCCTTTTCATAGAATCATAGAATTGTAGGTTTGGAAGAGACCACAAGGGCCATCCAGTCCAACCCCCTGCCACACAGGAAATCACAATCAAAGCATACCTGACAGATGGCCATCCAGCTTCTGTTTAAACACCTCCAAGGAATGAGACCCCACCACGCTCCGAGGGAGTGTGTTACACTGCCGAACAGCTCTTTCTGTCAGAAAGTTCCTCCTAATGTTGAGGTGGAATCTCTGTCCCTGGAGCTTGCATCCATTGTTCCGTGTTCTAGTCTCTGGAGCAGCAGAAAACAAGCTTGATCCATCCTCAACGTGACACCCCTTCAAATACTTAAACAGGGCTATCATATCACCCCTTAACCGTCTTTTTTCCAGGCTAAACATACCCAGCTCCCTAAGTCTCTCCTCATAAGGCATCATTTCCAGACCTTTCACCATTTTAGTCGCCCTCCTCTGGACATGGTCCAATTTGTCAATATCCTTTTTGAATTGTGGTGCCCAGTCTGAAATGGACACAGTATTCCAGGTGAGGCCTAACCAAAGCAGAATAGAGTGGCACTATTACTTCCCTTGATCTAGACACTATACTTCTACTGATGCAGCCCAAAATCACATTGGCCTTTTTAGCTGCCGCATCACACTGTTGACTCATGTTCAACTTGTGGTCTACTAGGACTCCTAGATCCCTTTCACACTTAGTCTCGTTCAGCCAGGTCTCCCCCACCCTATATCTATGCATTTCAGTTTTCCGCCCTAAGTGCAGTACCTTACATTTCTCTGTATTGAATTTCATTTTGTTAGCTTTGGCCCAGCTCTCCAGTCTATCCAGGTCATTTTGAATTTTGATCCTGTCCTCTAGGGAATTAGCTACTCCTCCTAATTTGGTGTCATCTGCAAATTACTAGATAAATATGCCCCTAATTCCCTCATCCAAGTCATTGATAAAGATGTTGAATAGCACTGGGCCCAGGACAGAACCCTGTGGCACCCACTGGTCACACTGTCCATGATGAAGAGGAGCCACTGCTGAGCACCCTTTGGGTTCGGCTGGTCAACCAATTACAAATCCATTTAACAGTTAACTTGTCTAGCCCACATTTTACAAGCTTGTTTGCAAGACTGTCATGTGCTGAATTGACTTCAGTGTGGAGGAACTGTGTAGCTTCCAAAACCAATTTGAGTTAGGCTTTAAAGGGCTGAGTGGGGTATTAATGGGGTCAAACTGGGGCAGGATACTGCTCACTGGAGCGGAATTATTTTGCAGGTGTGGATTCAGCCCCAGCCTCCTTTACACTGATGCTTTTATCCAGCACCAGAATCCAGCTATCAGTGCACCAGGATCTAGAATCCATGCTTCAGAAGTATCGCAAGATCTTTAGTCACCATTGCCTCTTGCAGGCCATTTCCATCCAATACGCAAAAAGTCACGTTAGCTTCTTGCCTCATTCTACCACTACCTTTGTTTTTAAGACTGATCGCTGCCTTATCCTTGCTCTTCCCATGCTCTTCTTGCCTGGAATGACATTTTCAGTGCAGAGGTACATGTCCCTGACACTTTTTTCATTCAGGCTGTGGTATTTGTAGGGCCTTCACACTGGTTTGCTGGTTCATTCTCCATTCCTTACCACCTGCTCTTTCCCCTGGCTTATTTTGTTGTGCTCTCTCAGACAGTACACAGTCCAAGTTGTGCAGAGGTATCTGTGCTGCTTGAGAGCCCCCTTCTGACTAAGTGGAATTCACAGCAAATTCTGGCAAGTTACCCTCTGCTCAACTCCAGAAAACTGTGGTGACTATGTGACATTCTCATATTCTGCCTTGGGTAAAATAGCTTGTGACAAAGAAGATAGCAAGAAGAAGTATGAGAACATCTTCCCTGGTTGGTCTGGTAGAGAAACATTTGTACTTCCTATACTCGATAAGAAAGACTGCACATCTAAGTACACTTACTTAGCCCTGCCTGCTAAAACCTTCTGGACACATTGGATCAGACTGCTTGAGTGCAATCTGATTCCATTAAAGGAGATCTGCTGTAGATTTAAATAGAATGAAAATTTCTGCACATGTAAACAATACTTGCTTGACGACAGAATGAACTGAAGTAGGGAAATTCATCTTCTTTTGTATTGGTTTTTGTGGGATTATTTAACAGATTGTTGAGTTGCTTTAATTGAACAAAAGAAAATACTCTATTTCTGGATTGAAGAAACATTTTAGGACTCTGCCTTCCATCATGTGGGGTTTATTACAGTACAGCAACATTCTGTTCCATTTAAGTGTCCATACATGGGAAGGCTTTTGAAATAAACGAGACAGTGAAAATGTTTTTTTTTTTTAATGTGTCAGGCACCTTTGTGTACAGTATACTGAATCTTATATGCTTGATGCATTTTGTGATCTGAAAGTAAACAACTTGAGAAATGCTCCATAAAAAATGTTACCCATTGCGGTTGTTATAGTGTCCTGCACATGCATATACACACACACACACACAGAGAGAGAGAGAGCAAGATTAAATTTACTTAAATTTTTCTACAATGTTTGTTTTCCTAGTGCGATTCTTCTGCCAGGACCAAGAATGATCCAGCATGAGGGCCTTTCCTCATAATTGGCCAACTGCAACTTCATACAAGAAGAAGTTTTGCCTGTTGAATTTCTGGCTGGGGAATGCTCTTTTTTTGAGATAGCAGCCTCTCTCAAGATCCTTTGTCAAAAGACTGTACAGCACTGGAAGAGGAATGCTGATAAGCTCCCTTTTGATCATCTAAAATTCACAGCATTAGTGGAAACACAATAGAAAAACATAGCAACACAGGCACATGTGGCTCCAGTACCTGTTTGCTTGTTAGACTATTCTGTTCTGTTGCCCACCTGAGATTTTCTGTGGCTTGATAGCTAATGTGTTTTCTTAATGGGTCTTACTGAGGAGCATCCAGTTATTCCAGCTTGGGATGCAAGTCACACCAAAATGTTAAGGCCAGGCCAGCTATACTCTCATGTGTACCAAGAGAGCAAATAAGCCAAAAATGATTCAAGAAAGAGATTGGTATGGCACCGGGGGTGGGGAGGTCTGGAGCTGGGTGATATACTGAAGGCCACTGGAGTGCCTGCCTGCCACCTTCGCTATTTGTAAATAAACAGATAGTGTACACAAAAATATTTGCAGTGCTGTCTCACAGGAAAACTGACTTTGTAAAAAGGAGGTCCTAAAAATTTCCACTTCTTGAAAAAATGTTATTCATCCTACAAAAACTCACACATCGGAACAGAGAAACCAAAACAAATGTCTAATAAAGATGAAACCCAGACTTGCCTTCCATTTGTTTTTGACATATTCCGAATATTAAATACTCAGATTCATATACTGTCACAAGAGAGTAATTCACTGAAAAAAAAATATCCATTAAACACTTTTGTTCTGTAGGAGATTATCAGATGGGGACAAAAATAGCATCCCCGTCTCACTATCTCCTCTCCCGCCCCACTCCCATCCCCGTAAAGGTATACAATTATAAGTTTTCAGACCTACATTTGCTGCTTCTTTCCCTCACCCTTTGCAGCCCAGGAGTGAATGCAGCTCTCATGGAATGGAAATCCCAGCTGTTCTTGCGAGAGGACATTCGTGCGGGAAATTCAAAAAGAAAAAGAAACGTCAAAAAGTCACACCAAGCACAAAAAACACACTTTTAAAAATACAAGTAACCTGGGGAGGGTACAAAAAAGTGTGTCCCTTACCCCCTTGCCCCAATAGCACCCAGAAATGTTTGGCACGGACTTCCCAATGACACTGGCATCACACCAGCATAACGGGACACCTTTTCACTCACTGGTCATTCCGTTACAGAAACAGAATGACAGATCAATTCAAGGTTTAGCCCATGAATAAAAAGGCTCACCGAATAATAAGGGGCACGGGAGCATGACAACCTGTTAACAACTTTGTCTGAAAGGGAAACCCTTTTGTGATCTCCTGGTATCCCTGTGCTGCTATATTTAGGGTGTTTGATAATCTTCATAATGTGTCAGAGACAGTTTCTAGACAACAGGAGAAATCTATAGCAAGGATGACCACTCACTATATGATTATACTGACTGTTCTGCTTGCAGATGATGGCATAGTTTATGTATGGGGTGGGGGGGGCTGCCTTTCTTTCTAAAGCAAAGCTGTTCTGTTTCTTCAGATCTACACAGAGCTATTATGCATTAACCTCATAAAAAGCATGGTCTTTTTGTATGACTCTCAACATAGCGATTTACAGGAATTCCCAGAATAGGCTGCTGTCACTTATTCTACAAGTATAAGTCTGCCTTATTCTTGGTCTTCACATGCTCTTCTTGCCTGGAATGGCAAGGCAGACTGGATGAGGGCAAACGCTGTCCCCATCTTCAAAAAGGGGAAAAAAGAGGATTCCAACAGTTATCGTCCAGTAAGTCTGACATCAATACCAGGGAAGATTCTAGAGCAGATCATTAAACAGAGAGTCTGTGAACATTTAGAAGGCAATGCCATAATCACAAAAAGTCAACATGGGTTTCAGAGAAACAAGTCATGCCAGACTAATCTGATCTCTTTTTTTGGTAAAACTACCAGCTTGGTAGATGAAAGGAACATTGTGGATATTGCATACCTTGACTTCAGTAAGGCCTTTGACAAGGTTCCCCATGACATTCTTGCAAACAAGCTTGTAAAATGTGGGCTAGACAAGTTAACTGTTAAATGGATTTGTAATTGGTTGACCGGCCGAACCCAAAGGGTGCTCAGCAGTGGCTCCTCTTCGTCTTGGAAAGACGTGACCAGTGGGGTGTCAAAGGGTTCTGTCCTGGGCCCAGTGCTATTCAACATCTTTATCAATGACTTGGATGAGGGAATTAGGGGCTTACCTATCAAATTTGCAAATGACAACAAATTAGGAGTAGCTAATACCCTAGAGGACAGGATCAAAATTCAAAATGACCTGGATAGACTGGAGAGCTGGGCCAAAGCTAACAAAATGAAATTCAATATGGAGAAATGTAAGGTACTGCACTTGGGGCAGAAAAACGAAATGCATAGATATAGGATAGGGGAGACCTGGCTAAACAAGACTACGTGCAAAAGAGATCTAGGAGTTCTAGTAGACCACAAGTTGAACATGAGTCAACAGTGTGATGCGGCAGCTCAAAAGGCCAATGTGATTTTGGGCTGCAACAATAGAAGTATAGTGTCTAGATCAAGGGAAGTAATAGTGCCGCTCTATTCTGCCTTGGTCAGGCCTCACCTGGAATACTGTGTCCAGTTCTGGGCACGACAATTCAAAAAGGATATTGACAAATTGGAGTGTGTCCAGAGAAGGGCGACTAAAATGGTGAAAGGTCTGGAAACCATGCCTTATGAGAAGAGACTTAGTGAGCTGGGTATGTTTAGCCTGGAAAAAAGATGGTTAAGGGGTGATATGATAGCCCTGTTTAAGTATTTGAAGGGGTGTCATGTTGAGGATGGAGCAGGCTTGTTTTCTGCTGCTCCAGAGACTGGAACACACAATGGATGCAAGCTCCAGGGACAGAGATTCCACCTCAACATTAGGAGGAACTTTATGACAGTAAGAGCTGTTCGGCAGTGGAACACACTCTCTCGGAGAGTGGTGCCGTCTCCTTCCTTGGAGGTCTTCAAAAGGAGGCTTGAAGACCATCTGTCATGGATGGCCATCTGTCACGGATGCTTTGATTATGATTTCCTGCATGGCAGGGGGTTGAACTGGATGGCCCTTGTGGTCTCTTCCAATTCTACAGTTCTATGATTCTAAGTTGGGACTGACTTTAATAAACATCTTCCCCAGGAGGAAGCTAGTTTGTTCAGGGAAGGGTGTTAGTGGTCTGTTCCTTAAAATATGACTCACAGAAGAGCTTGGAAAAGTTACAGTTTGGACTGTAACTCCTAAAATCCCTAAATGGGGGTTGCCACTGATCATATTGTCTGGGAAGTATAGTCCAAAAACTTTTCCCATTAACTTTTTCAAGCTCAGCACCAAATCATTGGCTGCTTCCCCAATAGGGCCTTCTGGCTGAGAATTCTGAGCATCCCTCATTAAACTGCAAATCCCAGGATTTCATGAGATGTTGCCATGGCAATTTAAGTGAAATGTGTCAGGAGTTAGTGACTGAACTCCATTATAAAATGGCCAAACAACAGCAGAGTCATGCTGAGTCATGATGGCTGACTCCATGAACTGCCAAGTCATGCCTAGTCATGCCACAGCTGCAGAAGGAGGGTTATTAGAGGGCAAGCTATGGAGTACAAAATGTGATGCAATGCACCCATGTGGTTGTACAGTATAAACCAATGCCCTGTAGATGTGTACATAAGTGAGCTAGACCGGAGCTCATTCTCTTCTTGCGATTCATGGGTTCCTGGCGTAGCAGTCTGATGGATGAGATTGTAAATATTTGTTAATATCTGCAAGTTATTAAAGTACCTCCTGTTTTCTGGATGTCAAAACACTCTGTGTGTGAGTATTCTTGGGAACGGATTGCTACTAAGTCTGCTGAGATCGTTTTTGGCTTCTGCCGGGGATTGAGTGTCCTATCATTCCCTGACAAAATGTAGCACTATAACTGTGTAGTGTCAATGGGCCTTAAGGCTACTTAAGTGTTTACAATCCATTATTACCTACTAGGGAGGAATTAAAATAATGATACCAAGTGGTACTATATAGAACACCATCTTCCCCATGAAAAACCTACAATGCTTGTGCACACTGTAAAGAAGGGAAAATGCCAGCTCTTGAAAACAAATAGGTACTACCAAATAGGTTACATGTGGGTCTAATCTTGCCCCTTTATCAATATAAATCTGGTCCATTTCCAGCTGGAAAATAAAGTGTTGGTTTTAAGGTCACCACAGTGAAAACTGGAGAGGGCTCTTGTTCCTTTAATAGTTGTGTAGAAGAAACAATTTCAGTAGGTGTTGCTTGACACACAGCCAGGTAACAAGTAACACCTGCTGAAATTCCTTCTTCCACACATAATAATAATAATAATAATAATAATAAAATAATAAAATTTATTTATATACCACCCTTTGGTGATCCAATCAGGGCGGTTCACAACATTAAAAAACCATACAGTAAAACAATATACTCCCTCGCACCCTTAAAAAGTTATTAAATCAATTATAAATTAAAACAACAATTAAAACATTTGATAAAAACACATACCTACATTTGGCAATAACAGTAGGTCCCCAGTGATATTCAGTTCTGTTAGCAAGGAGGCTGTGGGGACTCTCCTGAAGGAGGGGGGTTCCCAAGGCCAGGATAATCTATTCTGGAAAGGCCTGCCAGAAAAAATCCGTCTTGACAGCCTTTTTGAAGCTGTCCAAAGATGTCAATTGATGGATTTCATCCAGCAGGCCGTTCCATAGTCTGGGGGCGGCAACAGAAAAAGCCCTCTGGGAGTTAGCCGAAAGCCTCGACTTTTGAGGCTGCAGCAAATTCCTCCCAGAAGATCGGAGCAGGGGGGATTATAAGGGAGAAGACGGTCCCTGAGATAGCTTGGACCCAAGCCATTTAGGGCTTTAAAGGTAATAACCAACAGCTTATACTGGGCCTGGAAACCAATAGGCAGCCAGTGGAGGGACCTCAAAACCGGAGTGATGTGGTCCCTCCTAGATGTTCCTGAAACAAGCCTGGCCGCCATATTTTGTACTAACTGTAGTTTCTGAACCAAGCACAAGGGTAGCCCCATGTAAAGCGCATTACAGAAGTCTAGGAGTGAGGTTACCAGCACGTGAATGATGGTCTCGAGGTCCCTTGCTTCTAGAAAAGGGCGCAGCTGGAGTATCAGCTGAAGCTGATAACAGGCACTCCTGACTGTTGCATTTACCTGATTAATCATCAGGAGTGACGAGTCAAGGAGCACCCCCAGACTGCGAACACAGTCACTGGAGGAGAGTGTGACCCCATCCAGGACTGGAGGTTGCAGCCCAATTCTTGGTTTTGGGGCCACTACTGTGAGCACTTCTGTCTTGTCTGGATTCAGTTTCAATCTGTTTTTCCTCATCCAGCCCATTACCGCCCAAAGACATTCATTGAGAGAAGAGGTGTTGTTGGAATTCGAGACCGATGAACGAGATACGGAGAAATAGATCTGAGTGTCATCAGCATACTGATAACACCCAGCTACATAACTCCAAATAATCTCACCCAGCGGCTTCATATAGATGTTAAATAACATTGGGGACAGGATAGCTCCTTGTGGAACTCCCCAGGTGAGCTCTCTTTTGCTTGAACAACTGTCCCTGAGCAGCACTCTCTGGGACCTGCCCGAGAGGTAGGACCGGAACCACTGAAATGCAGTGCCTCCGATACCCAACCCCTTCAGGCGGTCCAAGAGGATGCCATGATCTATCGTATCAAAAGCCGCTGAGAGGTCTAAGAGCACCAACAGGGTCACATTACCCCTGTCGATGTTCAGACGCAGATCGTCGGTCAAGGCAACCATGGCAGTCTCTACCCCAAACTGAAGCCAGTTTGAAATGGGTCTAGATAATCAGTTTCATTCATGACAGCTTGAAGTTGAACAGCAACCGCCCTCTTGATCACCTTGCTCAGAAATGCACACAATCATTAAAGTGACAGGAGTCCTCTACAGTTTACATTGTGGCACCTCTAATATGGCCTATAAAATTTACCTCACACAATTTGAGACTAGGGCATTGTCTAGATGGGCCATCTACCCCATCTTGGCACCCTGCAGTCCAGATGATGCAGGACATTTTTCCCGTTTTGCCCCCGGGCGGTTCACACAACCCCTGGGACAAAGATAAGGCAAAGCCCATTGAACTGCTTTTAAAAATGCCTGGGAAAAACCACTTCAGCCAGCAAAAAACAGATCGGGTCCCACATAACTGCAGGAGCCCTCACTGCTATGCTGGCCCAATGCTGCAGCTGCCCTCTGCCTCAGTCTTCTGTAGCCAGGAAGCAGTCCCACAGCATATGGCCAAGGTTGATCACAAGCTGTGGACTGGCTTCCTGGCTTAGGAGAGTAGGATGTGGGCAGTGGCAGCAGCAGTGACAGGCCAATGTAGCAATCTGGACTCCATTCCATTTCATGCCAGTAGTGGGGGAGTAAAGGGCCTGACCCACAGCCAGCGTATACTGGCCCATGTAGATGAGCCATAGGTTACCTGAGAGATAACATTCTCCCATAGAGGCCTGCTAGGGTTTGGAATCCTCAGAAGTCCTGTCACCATCTGAAGCACCTTTAGCAAAAACAAGAGAGAAGTCTTGGTCAGTGGTCCTTCATTCATATACCCTGGAATTCCTCCCCACCCACCCTGCACCTCTCCCTGCTTTGTCTACAGGCAAAGGTTTATGATGGCATATATGGGAATGGGGCTGTCTAACAATTCTGTTTGACATTTTGTTGGAATAGGGTCATTCTTTCTAATGAGACCACCATCACCATCACCACCACCATCTCACCAAATGAAAGTGATGTCATCTCACAACAGCAGGATTCTGTAGTTTGCTGGTGGTGTGGGATAACAGGCTTTTTCCTGGCTCATAAAATAATGCTGAAATGCTCTCAGCTGCATTCTGTTTAATTCCAGGTGAAGGGAAGGAAGGAAGGAAGGAAGGAAGGAAGGAAGGAAGGAAGGAAGGAAGGAAGGAAGACTTTCTGGCTTTTAAAAAGCCTCACTTGCCCATCTTCAATGAGATATGATTCCTAGTAACAGCAATAATCTAAATACACCAATGCCAATTATTTTTAAAAACTGGCTTTAAAAAAAGGAAGCCAGCACACAGTTTTATTATTAGGATGTAGCCATGACTGAAATGAAGGCAAAAATGAAGGCTTAGTACTGAGATGAAGTATTGAGAGAGGCTGTTTTTGTGGCACAGGGAATAGAGGGGAGGAAGTCTGTAGAACTGACCAGACAGGTTCCTGTGTTTCTTCTTGTATTTCCTTCAACATTTCAGGGAGCACAAGTCCCTTTTAAAACCTGTTTCATTTCTCCTAGCGTTAAGTTGTCTCTTCTGTTGTACATTTAGATACAGAGGACAATGCAATATAAAAATGTCTATAACAAAATGTCTGAAAATATCTTCCACTTTTACAACCACCCAATTTATTGCAGCATAACCTTTTGTAGAGTCCAATCCACTTCTTCAGATACTGCTGAAATAAGTTGCTTAAAGCTGCCTTAAAGCTGTTTATTGTCTGCATGTGGAGCAAGGACTACGGACCCCCAGCATAATGGAGCAAGACTCATCGTGTGTTTCCTGCAGGAACTCAGGCATCTCCTGCTGTGACAGGATGTATCAGTTTCTGTGGTACCTTTTAGCACAACACCTCCTTTGAAAGGTAATCATTCAGTTATATTGTCAGGGATATGGGCTAAGCCTGCAGACTTCCCATGATGATCACAGCCTGCTTCTCTGAGCACCCCACTTCTTTATCTGCTATAAACACATCCCAAATTCAGTGTCTGGGCTACACTTGAGTCTCAGACTCAAGGTGACAAACATGTCTGCTGCAAACATTCATCTTCCTGAATCAGGTGGATAGTGTTGAACCCTTCCTTTCCACCACCTTTCATGCCCTCTCATTTCATTATCCCACCCACAGGCTGGGCTTTGATATTAGAAAGGCACTTTGCTGAGAAAAGAAACACTAGAGAAAAGGGAGTGTGGAAGGAATGAAAAATAGTGATGGAAAGTTCAGTATACACACTTACACACATGCATGCACACACATATATCATGGCACACCCCACTGGCATTAAATCACTCTACAATATGTAACTGAGATTATCGCACTACACTATTATCGCACTATTATTCCACTTTAACTGCTATGCTGCCTCCTGTGGGATTCTGGGGTTTGTAGTTTAGTGAGGCCTAAGAGCTCTTTAACTGCAAATCCCACAAAACACACTCTACGTGGGGCTGGGAACAGTTTTAGAAACTGTTCAGAAACTTCAGCAGGTCCAGAATGCTGCAGCCAGAATGCTGACCAAGGCCAGTTATAGGGAGCATATAGGTCTGTCTATTAAATAACAAGACTGTGTTTCTACATTTCAGACAAATCAGGGAGAAGTGATTGTGAACACTTGGGTATTGACCTTGAATGTGTCTGAATCTGCATGACAAACATCAACACTCTCCGCTGTTCAGTTAACTGTCAGTCGTCATTTAAGGCAGCTGTGTTGTCTGTTGTGTGCAGGAAAAATGCTAAGTTTAAAAGTCAAGCGACATGTCAATTTGAAATTTTTAGTAAAATTGAACAAAACACCAACAGAATCTTTTCAAATGCATACTGAGGCCTATGGGGAAGACTGCATGTCTCATGCATGTGTGAGTGGCACAAAAGATTCAGAGAAGGATGTGAGAATGTAGAAGACGATGAACGTCCTGGATGACCTTCCACTTCAAGAACTTAAGAAATTGTGGAAAAAATCAGATTGTTTGAGGAGACTGCCAACTCAGGCAATTATCAGATGCGTCAAAGTGGTGTTATGACACAGCCATGAAATTGCAAAAGAGCTTAATTATCTGACAACATTGTCCCCCCCGTCGTCTCTCAAACATTCTGCTGCCATTCTGAGGGCATTCTTTTTTACTGATGGGGAGAAGCGGCAATTGATCTCCCATGGCGTTTCCATTCCGGATTTGCCTGTGTGCAAGAAGGTGCCCCGTTTTGCTGGTGAGATTCCAGCAGCAATGGGCGGTCCTGCCAGAACATATCCGGGCAAGATCAGGACATCCAGGTAAGTTTTGCTCTTTTTTGTACCCTCCTTGGGTTACTTGTAAATTTTAAAGTGTGTTTTTGTGCTTGGTGTCACTTTTTACTGTGTTATTTTTCTTTTTATATTTGAATTTCCCACGCTCATGTCTTCTCACGAAAACGGGTGGGATTTCACTCCAGGAAGTGAACGGAGCTCCGTTAGCTCTCCATTCACTCCTGGACTACCCTGTGGAGGCAAGAGAAGGTAAATGTGGTGGGGAGGGCTATTGTTTCGGGACAGGGATGGGAGTGGAGATTGTGGGACAGGAACACCTTTTGCATTCCTGTCTGATAATCTCCTCAGTGTCCAAATGATAGCTGAAACCATGAACATTGACATAGACATTGCGTGGAAAATTTTGCATGAGGATCTCAACATGAGAAAAGTGTGTGCCAAGATGGTCCCTAGGGTTCTCACAGCAGAGCAAAAAGACTGCCACAAAAAAATTTGCACTGGCATTCTGCTGCAAATTGAGGCGGATCCAAACTTTTTCCAAAAAATCATCATTTGTGATGAAACCTGGATCTTCTAGTACGATCCTGAGACAAAATGATAGTCAGTGAACACCATCATCACTAAGAATGAAAAAAAGCACATCAAACAAGTCCACATTCAAAGCCATGCTCATTGTTTGTTTGTTTTCACATCAAGGCATAATTTTGGCAGAATGGGTTCCAGAAGGCAGAACAGTGAACCAGCATTATTATAAGGAAGTTTTGACAAAGCTGAGAGAAACAGTCAGGGGAAAAAGCCCAGAACTGTGGGGAAATGGTTTCATTCTTCATCAAGACAATGCAGCTGCTTACATAGCACTTTCTGTGAAGCACTTTTTGGCCAATAAATGCATTACTACACTTGAACATCCTCCATATTCACCAGATTTGGCACCATGCGATTTTTTTCTTTTCCCTAAAGTGAAACTTTGCCTTCGGCTTTGCCAATTTTCTTTTAAGTGTGGCAAGGCTCTCAGAGAAAACGTTTTAAATTGAGCCCTTCATCAGGGACCCCAGAACAAATGCAGTCATGAGATGAAAGGTGAGATCCTCAGATTAACTGGATACTCTTCCAGGTACAAGAGAGCAGGGGTTAAAAGGACAGTCCTCACAATGGAAGAATAAAAATAATGGAGTCATCTAAAGACTGCCCGAGGTCTCTCACTGCCTGAAATGGCAAGCAAAGTGCTCCCCCACCATTCACATTGCCTTGCATCAGATACACACACATCCTGAAAGGGTGGGTATTGCAGCCAGTCCACCAAGAGGGAGAACAGTGCTGTGCCCAGACCTGCCTGACTGAGCAACATGGCCCACCCAAGAAGGAGGAGGCTGCCTGGTCCCTGCCTGCCTATGGTAGATGTGGCAGATATGCCAAGCAGCAGTACTACAAAGTGACCAACAGCTTCCACAACCCAGCTTACTATCAACAGCTGGCTCCACTGTATAAAGATGGCTGCTTCCTGAATGTCTGGCTGTGGGGAGTGTCTTGGAAGTCTGTATATATTACCATGAGTTTTAGGGGCATCTCAAGACCAGTTGGTGTGGATCACAAGAAGGAGTGCTATTATACTTGCATCTTGCCTGTGGGATTTCCATTGGAGCATGTGGTTGGCCCCCATAGGACCAGAATGCTGGGCTTGATAGGCCTTTGGTCTCACCCAGCATGTTCTTGTTATCTTCTTACATACAGGCCTGTGACAGAATGTTGGTAACTGCCTTTTAAGACCAAGCTTTCAACCAAAACAGTCCCAACACTGGCAAGTTCACTAAAGCAAGCCCTAAGAGCTCACTTCAATGGTCCTTGTAGTAGGAATGAGATTTATGTCCCATGTGAATTAATGAAGGAAAGTGGAATTTGAAGTGTTCACATCAGGCTTCAAAGTGTCTTCGCTCATTCCTAGAGTCAGAAGAAAGTCCTATCTGGATATAGAACTAAGGAAAGCTTTGGATCAGAACTACTGCAGTAATAAATCACAGCTTAGGAATAACTACTGCAGAAAGAACTGTCTCTCTTTTGTTTTTGTCTAGGCTGCAAAACTTTTTCTTGGAAAGAAAGATTGTTATCTAAAAATATGAGCTCTGGATAGAAAAATGCACTAGAGAGCCAGCAAGAAGATCTGAGCATCATGTGAACTGCTGTGCTAGCTGTTTTCCAGTAAGACTTCTATTTCAAAGGGCAGTTGCTGAGCTGAGGTCATCGTCAGTCACACTGAAAAACTGGTCTATCATGAAGAGTACCACAAAGGTTGGTAAACTGTTTATGTAAGTATCTTATTGATGTCAAGAGGCCAAAAAAAAATTACAGTTGTCCCTCTGTATCCACGGATTTGGTATCCATGGATTTAAGTATTCACAGCTTGAAAATATTCTTTAAAAATAATAATCCAAAAAGCAAACTTTGATTTTGCCATCTTATATAAGGGACACCATTTTGCTGTGCCATTGCATATAATGGGACTTGAATATTCACAGATTTTGGTATCCACAGGGGGTCCTGGAACCAAACCCCAGCGAATATGAAGGGACAACTGTATTTATACTGTGATCCCTTTATCATGGAATTTTTCAAAGACAATGTGGAACAACTTTGGAGTTCGGGCTCAAAAAGTTGCTCAAAGCAGTCCTTCAAAAAGTACATACTGTACATACACAAAAGTTTAAAGAATTTTTCTTGCAAGTATTGGGAACCATATAGTAGTACAGCTGGGTTTTTTGCCCCATCTTTTCTATTTTTAATTCTCTCTTGTCAGTTATTGAAGTAGCCTTGTCAGGTATGGAATAAGTACTAAGACAATTATTAAACAGAAGGAGATCCCCTGGAAGCTACTAATTGCCTGGCTCTAGGCAATCTGTTCCTCTGTTTATTTGTCTGACTGGAGAACACAAAATGCAGCTGGTGCCAGTTTAGGCTCCCTAACCTCCTGCTTCTACCCCCACAGTCTGAGCCATGGTAGCTGCTGGTCATCCTGAAGCTATGGTCCTCTGTTCATTTACCTGAAGGCAAGTCTCATTAAATTTATGTATAGCATTGGATTCCATTTTTAAAGAAAACTGGGTGTTATGTTTCAGCAATACTCTTTTAATAAATGCCTGTTATGGCACTTTGTTTCGGTTTTTACAAACTTGGGGATTTTTAAATGTTTTCATGCAGTTTAATCTTCATGGCTCAGAGGCATTAGAGACTAAAAAGTCAAGGGGGATATGCCATTTCAAACAAACATTTTTTGTTTATTCGTTTCTTCTAAAGCAGAACAAAGCTCTCATATGTCCTTGCCGATCGTCTTCTGTAATGAGCCAAGTAAAATATTGTGATCTCAAAATATCAAAAGATTTTGTGAATTCTTTAAAGTAAAAGGAAAAATAGTGCTGAGTATTTATTTTTCATCAAATAAATGCAATACACTCAGTTCTTCTCTTCCTCCAGGGATGGATTGCCCTGTGCATGTTGGTACAAAACAGGTATTTTGCAACCAGCATCAGATCCAGCTTGGGAGGAAGAAGGAGGCAAAAGGGCAAATATAGACCTGTCTTCTGTGTGCAAATAAAGATTCTGGGCACCACCATGCATGGCCAAAATCAGCAACCCATATGGACAGAGCAATAGGTCTTTTGAACCAGATGGGTATGCCAGTGGCCACATTGCCATCTGTGCAAAACTGGCACTGATTCAAAAGCAGTGAGGATGCCTTGCCATTTTCTCTTGATATAGATTCCTATCAGCATGTGATGACTCTGTCTTCAGTTCCCTTATTTGTATCCTCTGCTTTCTTGGCTGTAGGCATTTTCCTTCTGTTTGCAGAGGAGCAAACTTTTTCACTATGAGTGTGAAAATTAAAGGCTTAACTGACAAACAATTCATTGCCACATACATTCACACACACACTGGCAAATGAACTAATGATTGAGGAGATTATCAGATGTGCTCTAAGAAACCTTGTCATATACTCCACCCACTTCCTGAATAGCTAAGTGCTTTTCTAGGCTCTCCCGCTCAGCCTTCTCATTACTCCTATAACTTCTCCCACAAGACCAACAAGCTATGCTTCTTTGGGTTTTCCCCCTTGAGAGCTCCACCATCTCCCAGCCGCCTACACTCTGTTTCACAAATCTCTCTCTCTCTCATTCTCTCCTAACCACCAATCTCCATCCCAATGCTCCATCTCTGCCCACTTTCCTCACCCTTCCTCCTCCCTCTCATCTTCCCTCCACCTCTGTTCTACTTCCTCCATTACACTTCAATGCTCTCTCGACCTTGCTCTACACCTTCCCTTTCCATCTCACTTCCATCTCAAATGTTGGTGCATCAGGCAGCGCTTGTCTTTCCTCTCCACCCCACAAACCCCCAAATCCAGAGCAGATGGATTGATCACACAGAAGCTTGTGGGGGGATTTGAGGGGATTTTTTTTAGTAATGTGAATGTCTGCATTAATAGAAACATCATTTCCAAGTCAAGGGAAGTAATAGTATCCCTATGCTCTGTGCTGGTCAGGCCTCATCTGGAGTACTGCATTCAGTTCTGGGCTCAGGATATAGAAAACCTGGAGCAGTTTCAGAGAAGGGCAAGAAGGATGATGAGAGGTATGGAGAACAAAACATATGAGGAAAGGTTGGAGGAGCTGGGTGTGTATAACCTAGTGAAGAGAGGACTGAGGGGTGATATGACTGCAGTCTTTAAACACCCCAAGGGCTAATGGTTTGAAGTTACAGGAGAGTAGATATCTATTGAACATTTGTTACCCAACTTATGTGGGGTCCATGAAGAACTCACTTGTGTCCATATATTAATATGGGGAATTTTAATTAGCGACAGGCCAGGTACCTATGGGACCTTTTGACCCATGTATACCAGTACTAACTGACAAGACTCAAAGCCAGGAAATAAAATTAAATGTTTTTTTAAAAAAATTGAAAGATAATCTTAGAAGCATTCACACCAACACTCAGGCTTCAAGCAATCATACAAGTCTATTGAAGAAAGTAGGAAGTATTGGAATAGAGGAATAGAGTTTGGGATGATGGTGTCAGGGGATGATAGGTCACTCACTCCCCACCAGAAGCCCCAAAAGCCTGTCCCAGTAGACTCAGTAGCAACCCGCTCCCAAGAATACTCACACACAGAGTGTTTGACGTCCAAATACGCAGGAGGCACTTTTATCTTCAAACTCAGTTGCAATATATACAAGTATTTCCAATTCCAGAAGAAACTGCTTCACCAGGCCTCAGCACTCACAGGAAGAAGAGTGAGCTCTGCTCTGAGCCCTCCCATATACACAGTTATAGGCATTGGCTTACTCAATCACAAGATCTTACACACCAATAAGAACCCTTCTTCTGTAGCTAAGGGAGACAGGGCAGTTCATGGAGTCAGCCATTTTGACTCAGCATGACTCTGCAGTTTGTTTGGCCATTTTTGTTTGGTCAAACTACTGCATAGGACACGTTATCATCACAACATACCGTCATTAACATACATTGTTGGACATCAGTCATCTGTCGGATGACCTTCCCTTTTGACACCTTTCACTTTACACACTAGTGACAAGGCCCAGCCTCTTTGCCATCTCCTCATGGCTTCCTGCTGGAAGGGCTTTTGTGAGCAGGTCTGCAACATTGTCCTCAGATGGACAGTACCTCAGACACAAGACACCTTCTCATATTACCTGCCTCACATTTTGGTAGCGTACCGCAATGTACTTTATCCTGCATTTCAAGTTTTCTGCTTCTGCCATCGCTATGCAGGCTTGTGAGTCCTTGTGCACCTCAACAGGCATGTGGCACGGCTCCCCAAGGTCTGCAAGCATCTGTCTTACCCACTGTACCTCACTTGCCATCTCAGACAAGGCTGCAAATTCAGCTTCAGTAGTGCTAATGGCCACACAGTTCTGCTTTCTTGATCTCCACACCATGGGGCTCTCTGCATACCTGACCACCATCCCAGTTACTGACTTCCTGTCTGAAGTCTCAGCTGCAAAAGAGCTGTGCACATAGCACTCAATGGTCACCTGACTTCCTGTCAGCTCTAAATGCATGTCCCTGGTCCCCTTGAGAAATCTAACTACCCTCTTCAGGGCTTCCCAATCTGCCCTCCTTGGCTTGGAGACTCTTCTGCTGAGCACCCCAACTGAAAAACTGATGTCAGGCCTTGTGTTGTTTGCAATAAACAACAGACTGCCTACCACTGAATGGTACAGACCAGGCATTTCAAATTCCTGTTCTGCCTCCAAGTTCACAAAATCAGTGGTCATTGGTGTCCTGACCTCTTTGGCCTCACTAAGCCCACACTTGGCCACAAGACTGTCAATCTTCTTCTGGCTTAGGAAAAATTCTCCAAGACCAGTTCTTTCTACCTCTACTCCTAGATAACATCTCAGGCTGCCTAAGTCCTTTAACCTGAACTGGCATTCTGACTCCACATTCACTTTCTTGACATCACTGGCATGCTTTGCTACCACACAAAGGTCGTCCACATAGATAACTAGCATGACAGCACTATCACCCGCCCCCTTGGTGTACACACAGGCATCTATGACGCTCCTTGTGTAACCTAGTGACACCAAAACTTGGTATATGTACTTGTTCCAGCAACGTGCGCTTTGTTTCAAGCTGTAGAGCACTTTGCGCAACAAGTACACCTTGCTCTCACCTGCACTGTCATACCCTGGGGCCTGTTCCATGAACACTGTCTCTTCAAGATCAGCATTCAGGTATGCTGTTTCAAAGTCAAAGTGTTGTACAACCATCTGCCTCTTGGCTGCTACAGCTAACACTAACCTAAGACTTTCTGGCTTTGCTATGGGCAAAAAGGTTTTGTCAAAATTGGTGTATCGCTCCTGCAAAAAGCCTTTTGCAACTAAGCGTGTCTTACATTTTTGTGTCCCATCAGACATGTCCTTAAGCTTGTATACCCACCTGCAACCAACAACCTCTTGGTCTTTGGGCCTCTCAGCTACCTGGAACACTTTCCTCTCAACTAGTGAGAATATGTGATTGTGACTATGGAGATTTTCAGATGCCTCTTTCAGCGTCTTGCCACGCAAGCAGCCTCCGGAGCAGTAACAAGGCTGCTGTGCGGCAAGGGGTCCATTTTGGACGACGCCGTTTCTCTCTCGGCATCGTCCGTGACTCTTGCGGCTAGCATTGGAGGCGGCCGTGCTGTTTTTTATTCACGTGACACACTCTTTTGTACCCTCCCCAGGTTACTTGTAACATTTTAAGTGTGTTTTTGTGCTTGCTGTCACTTTTTACTTTTTATTTTGCTTTTTATTTTTGAATTTCCCATGCTCTCGTCTTCCCACGAGAACAGCCAGGATTTCAGACCAGGAAGTGAAGGGAGCTCCGTTCAAGATCCATTCACTCCTGGGCTGCCATGGAAGCGTGAACAAGGTAGGTTTGAAACTTTTTGTTACCGTGGCGTGACAGGGACAAAAGAGTGGTGGGAGAGGAGATTGCGGGATGGGAATGCTTTTTTTTGTTCCTGTCTAATAATCTCCTATGACTCTGGAGAGCAGGATTTGAATCCCCACTCAGCTATGGAAACCCCTTGGGTGACCTTGGGCAAGTCACTCTCTTAGCCACAGAGGAAGGCAAAGGTAATCCTCCCTGAACAAATCTTACCAAAAAAAAACCCCATGATAGGATCGCCTGATGGTCACCACAAGTCAGAAATGTGTTGAAGGCACACAATAGCAACCACCACCACCAAGCTTGTCTCTTTATTCTTGGAAAGTGCTTTATGTCTCTTTCTGTTTAGTCTCATGCCTAAGGATGGGTCCTAGCATCCCATTCACTGTTTCTTCTGTATCACTCATTTTGAAGCTAAGTTAGTAAAGTTCTTATCAATGGGTTTTAAGGCCCTCACCAAACCTGGATTATTCATATTTATTGCCATAAATTTGTATTTTTTCCCTCTTTTTCTCCAAGTGCCATATTGCTTTGTCCTTAATTGTCAGTTTTGTCTAACATCTCCTTGTCATCTTCTGAATCAGAGAATCTATGAATTACTGTTCTTGTTCACTTGAAGATTCTTCCAGTTTTTTGATCCCTCACTTGTCTGGTAGTTTATAATTCTCTCATACTTACTCTTAAAAGTCAGTTAATCATTTAATTTTGTCAGTTGGAGAAGGGAAAGTCCTAATTATGTTTCCATGTTCTAATTCCCCCATAAAAATTTGTTGAGTACTGCCATCTTAGTTACCACATGATACATATTGCCTTGTGCAAGTAGAGAGGTATGACACACACACCCCTTTGAAGAGGGGCAGCTGTGCCACATCTGCCACATTAAAAAAGTAATTGACATAATCAATATTAACACATTTGTTTTTAATTCTGGGATGCACCTGTGTGCTTGAGGTGCCATCTGGACTGGGCCTTGTTTGTTTATAAAATGATGTCTGCTGGTCACCTCAAAGTGAATAATGATACCATGAATAACTTCCATGTATATTAACTCTTGAGCTGCATTAATATTTACTGGAAAATGAATCACTTTACCTGATATTTTGATTATACATTTATTTTATATTTATAGCCCTTCAGTCCTTACAACTCAGAATAGAAATAGGCATTAGGTTGCATAATTTGCAGCACTCAATAAATTACATATTACACATTTTCATAGTCCTGGAAGTGTATATTCCATGCCATATATCTTACTGTATCCCTAGCAGCAAGGACAGAAAATTCACAATGGCTTCCTTGTTAAACCAGGGGTGTAATAGCAACACCATAAAAACATTGCAGAACGCTCTGTTAAACCTCATGGGATTAATCTTAAATCACACAGTTATGGACACAGCATTGGCCTAGGCTGCTTTCGTTATAATTATCGTAATGTAAATAATTAAAAACACAAGCCTTTCCTACAAGGACCAGGGAGCCATTTTACATCCTTTTGCTCAAGTAACATGGCTTTTGCATTACTGATTTCCCAACATCTATACATTCAACTGCTGGGCTTTAGCAACTGTAGAAATATCAAGCACACAATTGTGCCCATGGGAGCTGCAATTGTGTCATGGGTTCCTATTGGATGATATCACCACCAGCCATGTCAATTTTTCTTCCCAGGCCAAGTAACACTATATTGAATGTTAACTCTGTCTGTCTATCTCATGGGTTTGGTTCCCCGCCGCCTCCCCAGTTCCAATGTGTGCCACTGTTGCAACAATATTCTAGCACTTTTTCAAATTCAGCCACAAGTTTCCTGCACTATTTAAATGTTTATTTTCTCCAGTAGCAAGACTAGGCCTACCCTCTTTCATTATATGCAGGCAGGCAGCTTGCTTAAGATGGAAGTGGGAGTATAATGTCCGTGGCATCTGCTTCATTATAGCTCAGGACCAATGCCTTCTGTCTGCATTCTTGAGGATTCAGGTAAAGGAACAAAATATTGCCAGGTAAAGGAACAAAATATTCCTGCCCCATTTCAACACATGGTTTCATTTTTTAAAAAAGTTAAACATTGTATAGGTTTAAGTGACTGAATCCATTGCAACTTACATAGTAGAAGTGGAGACCCCTGGACCAGATCCAAGCCCATAGGATTCTTTCATCCAGCTCAAATGTCTAGCATTCCTTTGACCAGGAAGGGCAGGGCAGAGGGAGAAGGTTGGTGAAGCAGAAACTGAGTGTCACAACTCAAGACAAAGCCATGTTGGGCCATTCAGTAGAAGAGTAATACATGTGCATCTAGCTGAGGTATTTCTGTGTTGCTCTGTGTTTGGGAGGTAAGGAGATCCTGCTATATCTCAGAGTGGGCATTGCTGACTAATACCTGGCTTCCTGGCATTTTTATGTCTTTATACAATCCCATCATTGTGAAAGATAATACGAAAGAGCTTTGAAACCATAGTGGGCTCAGGATGCAATTAGTCTTAATCCATCTTTGTGGACAAATCCAAATTACTGATCTCATTTTTCACTTAGCTTAGCTTCATATGAGATTAACTGATAACCCACTTCTTGTCTATTTTTCCTTATCAGTTTTAAGTAGATTTTACTTGGACTTTTAAAAAGTTTAACTTGATTGTCATCTGCCCTAAGTTTTTGTGACTAGCTAGACTAGGTTAAATGTATACAATATTAGAACTGGAAGACTTGTGTGAAACAAAGCATCCCTTTGTATATTTCAAAGTTACAGTCCTCACATACCTTCCAACATTTCACAGATGAAAACTGGCACATGTGGCCAAGAAACATCAGAGTGTAGTCAAGATGGCAAATGTTATTAATGAGGAAGAACACACGCTACTGGAAAGGGCAAGATTCTCTCTTCTCTAATAAAAAGAAACCCACATGAAGGTGGGAATAAAATGTTGTAGCTGATGCTGGAAATTGCCATAAAAGTAGTATGGTACAATAGAAACATCATTACACTGTTTTTAAAAACCCAAAAACTACAGCAATAAATACCATAGATTCCTAACACATTTACTTTGTGTGAGGAAGCCCTTAATCGGTTTTTCTGTATCTGCTTTGATTTTGTTGTGAACCAACATTGGTTCCAGTTTTGCCAGAAAGCTAAGATATAAATGAAACAAAAAGAAATAATAAAATTTATTTCTTTCTCTCTGTCTACATACACACTTCAGTGTACATACACTCTTCAGTTTCATATATACATTGACTGTGACTACCCAGGAAAGGAATTTTATCTTGAACCCACTGTGAAGAGCTCACTGAAAATTCAAACACTGAAGAAAGGTAAGTTCAATTTTAAAGCAAGAAAGTAACCTTAGATCAGAGCAACACCAACAGAAAGACAGCAAAGGAGGTTTACAAAATTATAAGAGTCATGGGGAGAGTGGGGAGAAAGATATCTTTCTATGTTACTACAGTAGGACCCCTGTATCCACTGATTCATTATCCACTGATTCAATTATCCACGGGACACAATACAGCACACCTACCATAGAGTCTTCCTAGAAAATGTTTCTTCTCTAGCCATTTTCTAGGTCCTCCAAGGCAACTCTATGGTATTTTAAACCAGAAGTCCCATTATTTTCAATGGTGTTCACTATTATCCATGGTTTTCGGTATCCACAGGGCTCCCCAGAACTAATCCTCAGCGGATACAAGGATTCTACTATACTAAAAGGTACTGAGCTCATCCAAAAACACTGAATGGCAGTAGGTTCAAAGCAGAGAAAATGAATTACGGCACTACAGTAGTCCCTCCGTATCCACGGATTCAGTATCCACAGATTTATGGTAACTATTCATGGCTTGAAAATATTCTTAAAAAAATAATAATCCAAAAATAAACCTTGATTTTGCCATTTTATATGAGGGTCACCATTTTGCTATGCCATTGCATATAATGGGACTTGAATATTCACAGATTTTGGTATCCATGGAGGGTCCTGGAACCAAACCCCAGTGAATATGAAGGGACAACTGTACTTTACTATATCCTCAAACATTTCACAGATGAAAACCGAGACACATGTGGCGAAGCAACATCAGAGTGTGGTAAGGATGACAAAAGTTATTAATGAGGAAGAACACACAAGCTAAGAGAGGATGTAGCAGTTTGCTTTTATTTACCTTCCTCTCCCTTTTCCCATGCTGAGTTAAATCAGCACAAACTATTTTTGCATTTTGAACTGAATTTGCAATAATTGAAGGAGATTGGAGTCAAAGGGGAAAGTCAGAGGAGGACAGAAAAACTAGGGGCTTGTTTGCATGGGCTATTTACCCTGGCTCCCCCCACCCAGCAGCTCTTGCCCTGTTTTGCCTCCCGACAGTTCTGACGACACCCAAGGCAAAGCCGGGGGAGGGAGCCAGAGTAAAGCCCTTAACTTTTTTTTTTTAAACACCAGGGAAAGCCCACTTTCACATAGGAAAACCTTGGATTAGGACAGGGCAGGAACTCAGGGGCCGTACCTGCACATTGACCTGTTTAACTAGACGCTGCCACCACCACTTCTGGAGTCCCTTTGAAGCCAAGAAGGCGGCCTCCAGCATGTGATCAAGGCACCCTGTATGTGATCAGTCTTGAGCACATGCTGAGGGCCTCCTTCCTGGCTTCAGAGAGAGCAGCATGCAACAATGCAGGAGGTACCCACTGATGCCACCCAGCATGTCTGTGCAGACTTCATCCCGTTTCATCAAAGTAATCGGGGGAGGGGCAGATCTGGGGTCAGCATACACCAGTGGGAAGTATGCTGTTCAAGCAGCATACTTCAAGCAGGTCTAGACCAGTGGTTCTCAGCCTGTGGGTCCCCAGATGTTGTTGGACTACAGTTCCCAGGAGTCCTCGAGGTTTCACCTTGATAGCCAGGTGGTCCTCCCAGTCATTAGTGAGGCTGTGAGTTCAACCCTACAGCCTCACTAATGACTGGGAGGATCACCTGGCTGTCACAGTGAGACCTCAGAGGACTCCTGAGAACTGTAGTCCAACAACATCTGGGGACCCACAGGCTGAGAACCACTGGTCTATACAAACCCTTGGACATTTTAAAAGTAGCTGGGAAAGGATGATGGAGGATTAATTGAGACTGTCCCTGCCAGATCAAGATGGAGGGGGGTATGCTTTAAACCAAAGCTGCTTAAACTGTGGGTCATGACTCCATATGTGGTCATGTAACTGAATATGGGAGTTGCGAAAAAATTGTCTGTATACTAAATAATTGTTTTAAAATAAATTTCTTCATGATTTATTATCAGTATATATATATATCCATAAAGGAGGATAGACAGTACGATGGCTCTATACACACTGATTTTTGTGCTTTGCCTCAGGATCTGAAACATGGGTCACCTATCGCCACCACCTACGACTCCTCGAGCGCTTTCATCAGTGCTGTCTACGTACAATCCTAAATATACACTGGACTGACTATGTGACGAATGTTGCTGTCCTTGAGCAAGCAGAGATCACCAGCATTGAGGCCATGATATTGAGAACACAGCTGCGCTGGGCAGGGCACGTTTCTAGGATGGAGGACCATCGCCTCCCCAAAATACTACTCTACGGTGAACTCGCCACGGGTCAGCGTAAGAGGGGCGCTCCAAAAAAGCGATACAAAGACTCCCTGAAACAACATCTCAGGCTTGGCCAAATTGATCACCAACAGTGGTCCGCCCTGGCCTCACATTGGGAGACATGGAGACGCACTATCCACAATGCTGCAGCCTTATTTGAGAACTCACGACGAACAAGTCTTGAAGAGAAACAACAACGCAGAAAGAATCACAACCCAAAAACATCACCCAAGGAGACCTTCTGCTGTGCTTTTTGCAACCGGACTTGTTTATCTCGGATTGGCCTTTTTAGTCATCAGCGCGCTTGCAGAAAGCGCGGGATGAGTCCTTCCTGAATCTTCGTTTGTGAAGAAAAGCCATATATATATATATATATATATATATATATACATACACATATATACACACCTTTATACCTGGTTTGACGTAAAAATTTCTCGGGTGAAAAGGGGTCATGAGTTGGAAAGGTTTAAGAAGCCCTGCTGTAACAACTCATAGAAAACACAAAGGGTGTGCTATTACAAATTGATAACTACCTTTGATGGCTTTTAAAAAGTTTACTGTCTAATTAGTAAGATAGTTTTCTTGTTGGCAATTGGCTACACAAAACATTCAGGAAGCATTATAGCTCTGATTGTCAGATGCTGGTGCTGGTGTTGGAGTTTGAACAGGGTTTGAAACCTGCCTGAACAGTTTCATCTAGATGTTAAATAGCATGGGGGACAAAACCAAACCTTGAGGGGCTACACAGGGCATGAAACAGAAGTCCTCATGCACCACCTTTTCAGTTTACCCCTCCAAAAAGGACTGGAACCACTGCATAATGGTGCCCTCAAGTCCCATCCCAGAGAGGCGGCCTAGGAGGATACCACGGTCAATGGTATCGAAAGCCGCTGAGATGTCCAGCAGAACCAACAGGGACTCACACCCCCTGTCCTGTTCCCTGTGTATGTCATCCACCAAAGTGATCAAAGCTGTCTCCTTCCCATAGCCAGACCTGAAGCCAGACTGAAATAGATCTAGACAATCCATTTCATCCAGAAATCCCTGGAGCTGTGAGGCCACCACATGCTCCAGAACCTTGCCCCCAAATGGAACATTAGAGACTAGGTTATAACTATTAGAGACTAGGTTATAACTATGCAGAGTGGTGGGGTCAAGGGGGGGTGTCTTTTTTAGTAATGGCCTCACCACAGTCTCTTTTAGGCAGGATGGAAACATCCCTTGCTATAGTGATGCATTCCTTGCTGTAAGGAACCAGGAAAGGCAAGGATCCAGTATACATGTGGTGGCTCTCACTTCTTCAAGGATCCTGTCCAGATCTACAGGCTGCACAGGCTACAAGATACATATGTAGGCCATCTTTCAAATAATGTAGTTGCTTTAAAGGCCAAAAACAGCATCCCAAACAGGGCCTTTAAACAGATAGGCAGCTAATGTAAGTGATGTAGAATGGGTGTAATATGATTCAAGGGCTTAGATTCCACAAGTGTTCTAGGTACCTCATTCTGTACAAGGTGCAGTTTCTGAACTGTCTTAAAGGACAGCCCCATGCAGAACACATTACAGTAACATAACCTAGATGTATTACTGTGGCTAGGCTACCTTCCCTGCAGCCACTGAATCACTGAATTAGCCCAATCTGGTAAATGTAGACCTTACAACCAATGCCAGCTGTGCCTTCACAGATAGTGCCAGGTCCATGAGCACTCCCAGACTGTGTACCTGGGATTCGTTTACACGGGCAAATATTCCTCTAAATATACCGCTAAGATAGCTCATAGTTCCCACGGATTGCAGCACAGCATCATTCAAAAGGGGGGAAGGTAAAACACCCAAATATAGCGTGGCAAGGGATGTCGCTACTTTTGCCGGTATATTTGCAATGTAGTGCATTATTGGCAGTGTAAACAACCATTCTGCTAAGGGCTACAGCAGAGCTTCACTGTGATTGGTTGATGCAGGGGTGATGATGCAGGGGTGGGCTTAAAAGAGGGGGAGGGAGGGAGAGACAGTAGCGATTAGAGGAAACTTTAAACAATCCTCTCTGCTATTTTGTAAGCCAGTTTGCAAACAAAAAGGATTCCCATCAATTTTCATTCAGGGGAGCATTCCTTCTCATCCTCTCTGCTGTTTTGCAAGTATGTAAAAGCTCAGGTCGTCAGCAGTGATCCTGTGCATGGAGGGGGGAGAGAAACCATTTCACGAAGGGCTGCAGCAGAGCTGCACTGCTATTTTGACAGTCTGTTTCTCTCTCTCTCTCTCTCTCTCTCTCTCTCTGGCTTTCCTCTATTTGGCAGAAAATGCTATTAAGCAAGGAAGAAAACCTTCCATTTGATTTGTGGCCAGGGAGCTGGTGGGGGGAAGAGTGACTGCCTCTAAGCTGTTAAGCATGGAGTTCAGGCCAGGGCAGACATTCCTATGGCATCCCTTTGTCTCCTCACAATGCTTGGCCATGCCCCCAGCACATTTGGCTGTGTGAACCTCAAAGCGGAAAAAATCAAAGAGCCACAAAATATAGCTGTGTAAACATATACCGTGTAAACTACCCACCACTGATGCGGGAAAGCGCTAAAGCGCAACTTAACGCAATCAAACCTGCCGTGTAAACCAGCCCGTGGTCATTTTGGAGGGGTGTGACTCCACCATGACTAGGGCCAGACCTCAGCCTTCACACAGATGAGCACATTTCTCAATACACACTGCTTGAGTGATGCCTATAATGAGCTATAGCTTCCTAGAAGCATTGATCTGACAATTTTACTGAACTAGGTAGTTTTTTAATTGAGCAAGCAAGCAGTTGACTGGCTAGAACAGATATTAAATCAGGTGGTACTGGTCAAACCAAGCCAAACCATGAGGTAGCTAACATGATATATTCCAGGAACTCCAGTCTTAAAAAGTGCACACTGTTAATATTTTAACCACAACTTGAAACTCTGGCAGATTGCTATGAACAGAAGCGAGTTTTGTGTATGTGTATGTAAAATTCCTGGTCAATATTTATGATTCAATCATGATTACATTATGCAGCATAAATGTCTAATATGTCCATTAATTAAAAACTTGATTTCTCCTGGAGCTCTTGTCTATGAAATTTGGATGTATCTATCAATATTCTGTGTTTTGAGATGGAGACATGGTTTTCTTTTCAAGTACATTTTCTACTAATCTTTTGTGATCCTTTAGTATGGGAGAATGGCAATTTGTATTATTGCTTCCCATAGAAACAATCAGTTGCAAGGCACATTTTATAATCATCATTGTCCTTCATTGTCACAGAACATTATGTAGAAAATTCAAGGCAGTCATACCAACTGAAACTGCATTATTGCCTTCCTGTAGAGCTTTAGTTCAGTCTTACTGGAGTTGAAGCTACTATGGAATGAACAATGCACAAAGATTTTGTGGCTAGGATTGCTTTATCTAATCTCACAGGCAAAATTGACAGTGACGCCTACAATTAAAAGAGTGAATAACTGCCATAGAAATGTTCTCTTTCCCACAAAGATAAAATATTTGAACATGCTAACTATTTGCTATCAGTTTCTAATGTCGGCAGATACTTCAGCATAAAGCTCAAAACTCATTTCCATTAAGAGGTTGAAGAAGAAATTGACCAGTTTGTCAATGCTGGTGACAGTCCAAGCTTCCCTCCAATACACACATTGTCCCACCCTGAATAATTGCATCCCTACATCAATTGCATACAGCTAAATGTGGCAATTCACAGATGAACACAACATCATCCTTCAACAGACCTTAAACTTTGGGCTATAGAAAAGGCCAATACTATTGATGAGAGAATACTGTTTAAAAAGAGGTAGAGTGCATTCTACATTGAAAATCTTTGGTCCCTAGAGGCCTAAATGAGGATCTTGACCTCCTCCTACTCCTGTACATTGAGTTTTCTCAAGTTTTGCTTGAGTTTTCTGATGATCCCCTTTCCTTCAGTGCAGTTACACTGAAGTGTGCTTGACACTTTATCTCCTTTTTTCCTGACCATCTGCTGACATTTTTTAAAAAAACCCTCAAGCCTTCATTCACATGTTTCTTTTTGTCAAGTAACTGGTGTGTATTCAGTTTCTTCTATGGACTTTTGGAACAAAAGTTTGTTTCTACTTATGGCTGAGTTTTTAATTTGTTACATTTTATTTTGGAAAGGAGATTGTGGCTGGTTGTGATTGTTTTACAGATCGCCCCCAATTTATGTGGGATCAGTACTTAAGGTTTCACTTACCTGCTGTTGGGGGGGGGAGGTCTCTCCAGGCATCTGGAAAACCATAGAATTGTGCTGGAGGTGGTCTCTCTAGGCATCAGAGGTCCTCCAGTGTCACTCTATGGTCAACATCCACCATAAGTTGTCTATAGAGACCCACCAGATGCCTACAGAGGCAGCCCCTCTAGGCATTTTAGTTCCTCCAGTGCAATTCTATGGTATTCATGGTGGTTTGCTATTATATGTGGTTTCAGGTACCCGTGGTAAGTCTGAGAACGCATCACCCATGGATACAGGGGGCAACCTGTATGTGTTTTTCTTAGCAGTCCTTAGGACACTACTGTGCCACATGCTTGGGTGAAAACTTTAAAATAAAATAAAAAACTTACTGATGTGGTAAAATTAATAAAGGGTTGACATACAAGGCAAGTTTTGTTATGTAGCAAGCAGAGAGTTTGAAAGTTCTCTCACACAGTGAGAGCTTGCATTCAACATATCAAAGAGAACTGTAGTTTTCAGTTGCCTTGATGTGTCAAATCTTAGTGAGAGTTTTCATAATAGCAACTAAAAAGTTATTATTAGGAAACATATAAGAGAGTGAGAAAATATTTACTATTTATAAATGATACAATTCAAACAGATTGTTTAAACCACCATTTGCGACCGAGTGTCAAGGAGCCCTCCCTGCCCCTAGGCCTCCCAAGGAGATACACACACAGAATATATATACACACAAGGTTTATTAAAAGGGTAAGAATAATTGGCGGAATGGCCACAACTTTCCGTCTGGTGATAGATGTTAGCGGTTGGTCTGGGCATGAGTACAAGGGCAGGTGAAAGCCCTCAACCTGCCCGGGCGCCGAGGGACACGTGACCAAGCACGTGCCTGGCCGCGAGACCATGTCACGTGTTGGATCACGTGTCCGGAAGTGAAATGCGCACATGGGGGGTCACGTGACAGGACCGCGTGCCCGTCGAAGTCCTACCCCTGGGAGGGGTAGACCGACGGAGGTCCAGGCCCTAGGACCTGGCCTACCTGCTAGCAACACCCGGACCCCCCCCAGAGGGACTACACACTCATGCCCACCGCCTAGACCAGAAAGTTGTGACAGGAGGGTACATAGTAGCATGCAAGGCTATCTAACAAAAAACCACTAACTATAGGGAGGGAGGGTGGGTCTTCGGCTCGCAAGAGCCAACTGCAGCAGCTGGGAGCCGGCCGGGGCTAAATACCCGGCCGGCGGACCCTGGTGGGGACTAGCCCCGCCTCCCAGCCAATCAGCGGCCGCGCCGAGCGCGCACCCTGATTGGTCCCCAGGGAGGCCAAGCGGCCAATCAGGTGGGACCAGCCCTCACCTGATTGGTCCGGCTAGGATCCTCTTCCCAGTCTGCCGGAGCAGTCTGGGAAGAGTAAGGGGGCCAACATGGCGGCGCCCACGCCGCCACGCGGCTGCCTCTGAGGCCGGAGGGCGACACCGGCCGCAAATGCGGCCGGCCAGGTAAGTCTGGCGGCCGGCTTGCGACCGAGTGTCAAGGAGCCCTCCCTGCCCCTAGGCCTCCCAAGGAGATACACACACAGAATATATATACACACAAGGTTTATTAAAAGGGTAAGAATAATTGGCGGAATGGCCACAACTTTCCGTCTGGTGATAGATGTTAGCGGTTGGTCTGGGCATGAGTACAAGGGCAGGTGAAAGCCCTCAACCTGCCCGGGCGCCGAGGGACACGTGACCAAGCACGTGCCTGGCCGCGAGACCATGTCACGTGTTGGATCACGTGTCCGGAAGTGAAATGCGCACATGGGGGGTCACGTGACAGGACCGCGTGCCCGTCGAAGTCCTACCCCTGGGAGGGGTAGACCGACGGAGGTCCAGGCCCTAGGACCTGGCCTACCTGCTAACAACACCCGGACCCCCCCCCCAGAGGGACTACACACTCATGCCCACCGCCAACAAAGCCGAGCGGAGGACCGCTTGGCTTCCGCCAACCCAACAGCTATCACCAGGGAGAAAGAAGGCCCACCGCCTGAAGGGGTCTGCTGGCTGTCCCTATCTGTGGAGGGGGACGAGTTCCGGGCGGATGTAAGCAGAGAAGACCTTGGACCGCCATCTTCCGAGGTGCTGGATGTCTGTCGGCGGCATGCCCTCTGCCGCCGCGGTGGTGGCTGCGCCGATCCGGAAAGAATGACCGCTGAAGTCGCCAGGTGGAAGCCCAAGGTGCTTCAAGGTGGCCCGAAGAATGCTGACAAACTGGAAGCGTGTCAGAAAGGATAAGTCCTTGTGGATGAAGAGAGGGCCAGGTATGTCTGCGCGCCGCTCCAAGTACCACCGTACCAAGTGCACTGGGCAAGCCGGAGAACCTTCCAGGGCCCGAAGTCGTATGACTGCCCCCTGTCCGCGCTGGTCATTTTTGGACCTTCGGAGCCGCAGGTGAAGGGTCCCATCTCCCAATACGACGTCTGACCGAAGAAGTTCATGTCCAGTCCCGGAAGCCTTGGCTCTGCAGACCACCTCTCCAATGCGCAGCGCTGCGAAGAAAGCAACTGAGAAGGCTGAGCGAAACAGCAGGGTTTCGTACCTGGAATGACAGATGGATGACAGAGCCGAGATGAGGTCGCACAAGAGTCCAAATGAGACTGGTCTGCGCGTATCCTGTTTGCATCCTTCCAAGCGCCGCCATCCCTCCATAGCTTTGCGGATCAGGAAGGAGCCACATGGATCAGCCTGTCCGGCAGCTCTGCTGAAGAAGGAGATTGCCGCCACATGGATGGATATGGTTCTGGGGGCGAGGCCATCGTCCTTCAGAGATGCGATGAAGTGGAGCACTTCTCGTTCCGAGGTAGGCCAGGAGCCCCCGTATCCGTGACGCCTTCTGAAGCTGTCAAACTGCCGGACCGCCCGGGAATAACTGGCCCTGGTGGAAGGTGCCAGAGAGTTAAGGACTCCCCGGAGCACCGTTCCTTCCCAAGATGCCAGAGTTCGACCGGGAAGGGTACCGGAGAAGGATCCGCATCCGGGGCCAGCTCCCGAAATCTGCCATCCTGGAATCGAGACAAAGCATCCGCTATTTCGTTATCAATGCCTGGTACGTGGCGTGCAGAGAATGAAATATTGGCTGTGAGGCAGACCAGGACAAACTCTCTGACGAGCCGCATAACCCGGTCAGACTTGGAGGATTGAGAGTTAATAATGCGGACCACGGCTTGGTTGTCGCACCAGAAACAAACTCGTTTGTTGCGGAACTCGTCCCTCCACAGATGAACAGCCACTAGAATGGGAAAAAACTCGAGAAATGTTAAATCCCGAATTACATCAGAGTCCCTCCAGGCCGGGGGCCAAGGCTGGGCACACCAGTGGCCATTAAAGAAGATCCCAAACCCTGCGCCCCCCGCCGCGTCTGAGTGGACCTGTAACCCAGCCCCTAAAGCTGCCTCCCCCTGCCAGAAGGTCACCCCGTTGTAGTGGTCCAGGAATCTGAGCCACACCCTGAGATCCTCCTTGACCCCCTTTGTAAGCCGTATGCGATGGTGAGGAGACTTCACACCAGTGGTGATTCGAGCCAGTCTGCTACAGAAGGCCCTGCCAGGGGCCACCACTCTGCAAGCAAAGTTGAGGTGGCCTAACAATGACTGGACTTCCCTCAGTGATGCCTTCTTCTGATTAAGGAGGGCAAGCAGCAACCGTTTTAGCCCCTCCAGCTTTTCTTCAGGCAGCCGCGAGACCTCCGCAACTGAGTCCAACGAGATCCCCAAGTAGGTGATGCTGCTGGCTGGGCCCACGGTTTTGTCTGGGGCCAAGGGAACGCCGAGCTCCTGCGCCAATTCCTGAAATGACTTAAGCAAAAACCCACACTCCGGCCCCCCAGCTGCCCCAATCATGAGAAAATCGTCCAGGTAATGAGTGACGAGGGCTGAGCCGGTCCTACGCATGAGGGCCCATTCCAAGAAAGTGCTGAATGTCTCAAAGGCAAAGCAGCTAATGGAGCACCCCATAGGCAAAGCCATGTCGTAGTACCACTGGCCCTGGAACTTAAACCCCAGCAAGCAGTGGTCCTCGGGATGGACTGGTAGCAGCCGGAATGCGGACTGAATGTCGCATTTTGCCATAAGGGCGCCCGGGCCGCAGGACCTGACTAGCTTGACTGCGTGATCAAATGACGCATATCGTACTGAGCAGAGCTCAGGCGGTATGGCGTCATTTACAGATGCCCCCTTGGGGTAGGACAGGTGATGGATAAGTCGGTATTCTCCTGGAGTTTTCTTGGGGACGACACCCAGGGGGGAGACCCGGAGATTGCTAAAAGGTGGTGCGGGGAAGGGGCCCGCCATCCTCCCCGCAGCACACTCCTTGGCAACCTTGGCGGCCACAACCTCGGGAAGCTCATAAGCGGACTTGAGATTGCCAGAGTCCGATGCCAACCTGGGGCCAGAGGCCGGAATCCTAAACCCCTCTGAAAACCCGTCCCTGAGGTATGCGGCCGCCTGCCTATCCGGATACTGTGCCAGAAGGGGGAGAAGTGCCTGGAGCCTGACAGGCGTGAAGGCCAAGCTTCTTTCACCTACACCCCTATTGCTTCCCACTCCCTTGCCCGGCGTTGCTGCCCGACCCTGAATCCCTCTTGCCGCCGGTGGAAGCAGGGCGTCCAGAGCGAAAGGGCTGCGTGGGGGCACCGGGTCGGGGACAGCTGGTTCTGGGATGCGACCCATAGCAGTTCTCGCAGTAATGCTCGAACTTGCAACGGGATCGCTGGCATTTGCCAGCATTAAACTCCCAGCAAACCAGCCGGCGGGCATCCCTCTTACGAGGCTTGCCCGCTTCGGGTTTCCCTTTGATGTGAGAACCCACGATGACAAGCCATAGCTTGTCATTGATGAGGTCCCACCTGGCCCTAGGGTTCCGGGAGGCCCTTTTTCGGAAGGCGGAGTCATATTGAATGGCCGCCGCCTCCCCAGCCAGCGACTTGGCCTTGAGCACGTTGCTCAAGTGATTGGCCAAGTGCCACCCTCTGACCGGGTAAGCCATGCCCACTACTCCCATAAAGACCGTGAACCCTGCCAGCCAGTTGGTGAACGAGCGTTCTACCGGTTCCGGTTTTTCCTTCTCGGAGGCTTTATCTGATTTAGGGGTGCTGCCCACCTCCCCCTCAGGCTTAAGGAGTGAAAATACGTCCACATAATATCCCTTAAGGATATTATTGCGGGTTTTTCTGTCCAGGTGGATCCCAGGAGGGTCCTCATGGTCCAGAAAAAGGCTTGGAGTGGAGGGACCCGCGGAGGCCGCCCCATCCCGCCACGCCCTGGATGGCCTGGCAGAGTCTGGCTCTGCAGCAGCCCTGGCCTTGATGGCCCAAGAGGGCAGCCCTGGGACCATTGCCGCCGCAGACCAATACCCTGCCCGGTCCACCTCTTCGTCAGACTCACCTGAAGATCCCTCGCTGTCTGTGTCCCTCCTCCTGCGCTTGGTCCGCTTTTTCTTGCCTTCTTTGTCCTTTTCCCGTTCTCTTCCTCCCGAGGCTCTGTCCCCCCGCGCCGGGGAAGAGTCGTCTGAGGACACCATGCTGACTTCGCTAGGTGACGGCGACCTGCGCTTGCCACGACGACCCGCTGTCCTGGCGGATTGTCGAGCCGTCCGCTCCCTTGCAGATGTGGGAGCTGCTGTATCGGGGGCTGCTGTAGATTCGGGAGCCGGTGCCGCGGCACCCCCCTCCTGCCCCCTGCCAGACCTTAGCTCCCCCACCTGCTCAGCAAGGAGAGTAACTGCACGTGTGAGTTCTTGTAGGTTGGGAGGCGCAGTTCCATCCAGGAGGCTGCCTATCGCTACGCGGTTATGAGCCGCCCCCTTAGAGGGGTTGGCTTTCCTTGAGCGAGGCGCCAGGGCTGCCCAAGACTTGGGTGCCTGGCCAGCCTGAGCCCGCGTAGCAGGTCGGCTAGGCGTAGCTTTCTTCTTGGGGGGCATGGTCAAGGCAAAGGCAGGAGGAGGAAGAAAAATAGTGATTTCAGCTCTGGGTGAAAGTTGTGAATAGAGAAGTTCTCTCTGGCTTGTCCGCCCTTAATGTCTCTCTGGCTTGTCCGCCCCTGTTGGGTCTGCTGACCCCAATTGGTTACTCCCAGCTGGGAGATAGCCTGGCTTGTCCGCACCTTGGCTTGTCCGCCCCACTGGGCCCGTAGGCCCTGGCTGCCGTTCCCAACCGGGAGGCAGGTCCTGGCTTGTCCGCCCCGGAACTCACTGGCTTGTCCGCCCCACTGGGTCTGCAGACCCCGGCTGCTGCTCCCTACTGGGAGGCAGGTTCTGGCTTGTCCGCCCGGGACTCACTGGCTTGTCCGCCCCACTGGGTCTGCAGACCCCGGCTGCTGCTCCCTACTGGGAGGCAGGTCCTGGCTTGTCCGCCCCAGAGACTCACTGGCTTGTCCGCCCCACTGGGTCCGCAGACCCTGGCTGCTACTCCCCACCGGGAGGCTGGTTCTGGCTTGTCCGCCCCTGGGGAGGCCTGGGTCGGCCTAAGTGGGTGGGCCCCCGCAGACCCCCCTCGCCCAAGGCTCGCCCCTTGAGCCTGCGGCTGGGTGGACCTGTTGGGCTGCCCAGTGCAGTCCCAACAAGGCCACCACCCCGCCTGGGACCCCGCTCGTCCCTTCCCCTCAGTGGCCGCCTCCACTGAGTCCCGTCAGGCCAGCAGCTCTACCTGGCCTGACTCTGCCCTGGTCCGCCGAAGCTGGACCCCCCGGGTCCTGTCGGGCCAGCAGCTCAAACTGGCCCGACCCTGCCCCGGTCGCGCCGCCTCCGAAGGTGGCGCCGCTTGCTTCGGCTCCGCGCCCCGTCCGCCGCCGCGTCGGGGGCCCGCTAGGTCCGAGGACCTAGCCGCTGCCCCCCGCTCCCTTCGGCCCGCTGGCCTCGCCGCTGCCCCGGCCGCGCTTCTTTGCTGCCTCCTCGACGCCGCTTCTTCAATGCGTCGCCGCGTCCTCGCCGCCGCGTCCTCGCCGCCGCGTCTTCGTCCTCGCCGCCGCTCCCTCGCCGCCGCCGCCGCGGTCTTCCTTGGAGCTCCCAGAGAGCTCCGTCCTCTTCGGCTCGCAAGAGCCAACTGCAGCAGCTGGGAGCCGGCCGGGGCTAAATACCCGGCCGGCGGACCCTGGTGGGGACTAGCCCCGCCTCCCAGCCAATCAGCGGCCGCGCCGAGCGCGCACCCTGATTGGTCCCCAGGGAGGCCAAGCGGCCAATCAGGTGGGACCAGCCCTCACCTGATTGGTCCGGCTAGGATCCTCTTCCCATTCTGCCGGAGCAGTCTGGGAAGAGTAAGGGGGCCAACATGGCGGCGCCCACGCCGCCACGCGGCTGCCTCTGAGGCCGGAGGGCGACACCGGCCGCAAATGCGGCCGGCCAGGTAAGTCTGGCGGCCGGCTTTAATTTAAATTGGTTTAAGTTTCATGATTTAAATCATGAAAAACTTCATAATCCCTTATCTGATTATCCCCTAGAACAGTAGTTCCTAACCTTTTCTTTACCACAACCCCCCTTTAAATATTGTTTCTTGCCACAGACCAGCAGGACTTAAGATTTAAAACAGATAGTTTGCATCAAATATTTAAAGTTGCTCATCAAGGTGCATCAAATATTTAAAGCTGCTCATCAAGGGTCTTTAAATTTGGAAAAAAGAGAGAAATAAGTAAATGCACACACTCTTATTCTAATATTTTTATTGGAATGAGTCAATACAAAATAATAATGTCTGGACAGTTAATCATGGCCTAATATTACTCATTAATATTAATTAATTAATTCATGAGAAGGCTGTTGCTCCATTTCACTTACCAGCCTTGTTATATATTCAGCTTAATAGCTGAAACTTGTATTTTGACACTACATTTTTCAAATGGTTTCTATTCTTATTTTTAAGATACATGAGATCAGAGAATAATTTTTCACACAAGTATGTTGTTACAAAAGGCATCAATATTTTCATAGCCCTATTTGATAGTTCAAGAAAATCTGCTTGTAAGCCCAGAAATTTGGAAGGGACTGTTTCTTGAACTGAAGTTTCAGAGCACCACCCATGGATATTTATATGAGCGTGTTTTCCTATGCTGTGTGACCCCCTCTAGTTTATACACATTAGCTGGAAATGGATCTCTAATACAGTTTTTGTTTGTGTCAGGAACAGGAAAATATTAATGGAAACTATGCTGCAAAAGTTTCAAATGTCATGCAATGAATGACGTGTCCTCCTCAAAACAACTCCTCATTGGTGGAACCAATGCCACAATTCCAAAGTTTTCATTACTGCTTTCATCTTGTCTTCAACTTCAAAAAGTGTAACTTTTTGTCCTTGAAGATTTGAGTTGAACATAGTTAAATGAGTAAAGATTTCTGATAGATATGCTAATTTTACTAACCAGGAAAAATCTGTCATATGATTGCTGACATGAAATTGCTGCTCCATGAGAAATAATCTTATCTCATCTTTCAATGCCACAAAACAAGACAAAACTTTATACCTCATGATAGCTAATGAACTTCACAGTACAGTTGCCCCTTCACATTCGCGACTTTCACATTCGCGGTTTTGATTATTCGCGGAAAGCCGCCTGCTCCCCCTCTCCACCCCGTCCCTTCCCAAGGCAGCTCCTGAAGCCCCCGTCGCCACTTTGGGAAGGGCGGGGTTGGGTGGGAGTGAGTGACGACGGGGGCTTTGGGAAGGGCGGGGGTGGGTGGGAGTAAGTGGCGACGGGGTGGGTTGTTGCAGGTGGGTGGGGGGAGGACTATTATTATTTGTGGTTTTTTTCACATTCGCGGGGGTCTTCCGCCCCTAACCCCTGCGAACGTGAAGGGACGACTGTATAGCAAAAGTTGATGGTGTTCACTGTCCATAGCTTTTTGACATGCTCAAAAAGTCTTGAATTCAGTGATTTGCTTCTATAAAATTGACATTTAAGGTCTGTTTTAGTTTTCATTTAAAGTGTGTTTTAGTTTTTCAGGTATTTTCTTTGCAACTAGTGCTTCCCTATATACGCAGCAATGATACCAAGTCACCAATGGTAAGGTTTTCCTGATCCATGCTACAAGTCCAGTAAGCTTTCCAGACATTGCTCATGCCCTATCTGTGCTAATTCCAACTTTTTTCAACCAATCCATGTCATGAGATGCTATAAACTCATTTAAGCTGTTAAATACTTCTTCAACTGTAGTGCATACCAATGAGGAGATGAACAGTAAGTCTTTGATAATATTTATCTCATGCTCATATCTAACATAGCACAATAAGGTCACTTCGTTTGTTATGTCTGTGCTTTCATCCAGTTGCAGGGCAAAACAGGGGGACATGCAAATTCTTTCTAATAAATGTTACTATTGATATTTGACAAACAGTCAATTCACTTCTTAACTGTGGACTTTTTCAGACACCCCTTACCATGCAAGAAGCCTCTGGAACAGTTATGACACTGTCACGTGGCAGGGGTCCATTTCAGACGATGCCATCCCTCTCTCGGCATCGTCTGTGACTGTTCTGGGTATGATTGAAGGCAGCCGTGCCATTTTTTACTCAAGGAAGTTGTAAGGGAAGTCCTTGGCAGTTTCTCATTGATCAATGCAGAAACCATGATTTTTGCAGAAAGTAATATAAGTTCTTCAGCTATTGTGTATGGTTTTCTGGTTTTTGCTATGAGTTGAGAAACTTCAAATGAGGCCTCACTGTGTTTTCATTGTTACAAGCAGTTGCAGTCTTTTAAAAACCATTTTCTTAGTTTCCCAAAGTTCCTGCTCCTTACTTTTTTGTGTGTGTGGGGGAGGATGCTCTTTGTGGCATGTTCTTTATGTTTAGTATCGAGATATCTTCACAATTGTGATGGTTTTATGGCCTCATTGTACAATACATCATAACATAACACACACTGTGGTAGTTGTTTGTCTTCTGGGTCTGTACATCTGAAGCCAATCAACAGATATCCCTTGCTATAACGATGGCACTTTTTAAGATAACAAGAAGAAGCTTCATTTTGCTTTGAACAGGATTCATCCTCATCAACATCATCAGCACTTTTAAGTTTCAAATTCAGCCATCCTGAGGCTCAATCAAAATATATTGATACAACATTCACTGCAATGACATTGAAAAGTCACTTTACCCAACAATAACCAAATGCTTTTATTCATAGAAACTGAAGAAGAAACACAATCATTTTCAGTAATTCACAATTATCATTCTGAAGTCCATCTGAACACCTTGCTGGCAGGTCAAAGGGAGAGGAAGAGGAGGAGTTTTGGACATGGGGAATGATGGCTTCGGCATCAGAACAGACATCATGTTCACCTGTGATGCCACTAGATGCCTGCTTTCCACTCCAGGATGAGCAGCTGTTTCCAGTGAAACGACAGCAATTCCAGAAGGAGGAGAATGCAGACCAGAGTCTTCAAGTGCCATGGAAGATGGCAGAGGAAGAAGCCCAGTCACCTCCAAGGCCAAAGTGGACCAGTTTTGTGATAGACAGGGGCCAAGTTGGTCATGAGGCATGGATGAAGGGCTTCTCACCATCCAGGATCCATAGTCATACTGACTGACTCAGATTCTCTCTTCCTGCAAATACAGACTTCTGAAAGCAATTATATGTCCTGAGAATGTGGTGGCACAACATGGATAAGACTAGAGTTTGGTGTAGCTACAAAGGTAGCCTCTGGCTATATGAACGGTAGCAAGAAATGTCACATGCTTTCTCTCAGCCACTCACTGTCATTCATTTGCATGTTCGTACCACATGCAGAAGTAGCAAGTGCTGAGTGCATGTTTCATTATCAAACAGTTATTTTCATAACTTTTGAAGGGTTTGAGATATTGTAATGAAACTTTATATAAATGATGTCTATCACTGGCAAAAGATGTCTGCTCTTTGAGATCAGTGTGTGACCATCTATCAGTCTGTCTGTCTGTCTGTCTGTTCCTTCCTTCCTTCCTTTTTTTAACTATAAAAGCCTTTTAACATTTCTTCAAGCCTTTGTGGATCCCCTGTGTGGACATCACAGCCCACTGGGTATCCACAGACCACAATTTAAGAACTGCTGCCCTAGAAGTAATTTAACTGACTACCACTATGTGTAATGCAACTGTGGATTTGGGGGGGGGGCATGATTTTATTGATGGTGATTTAAATCCATCTGATTGAGAAGTATCAATTATAAGTGGGTAAAGATTTATGGAAATAGACTGGGTAAGTATATTACCTTATTTATATTCGCAATGCAAATGTGGCATGATAAAACGTCTTCACAGTCCTGACCCAGATCAGAATGCAATGTATTAATCTGCAAATATATACACTACTTTTTGTAGTCTGGAACAATCCACACAACAATTCACTTTCTTGACACCACTGTGCAACTGCACAATGGACTTCTAAGCACACGTGCTATTGGAAACCTACTGATTGTTACACAAACTTACATGCCTCCAGTTTCCACCCAGACCACACTACAAAATCTATTGTTTATAGTCAGGCCCTCTGATACAACCCACAAGACATAGACTCAGAACTGTTGAATTTACAACTTTACAACAGGGGTTTCTCAAACTGCAATATCCACCTGAGGTGAAGAAACAAATCACAAGGCAAGATTAGTTCCCAAGAACAATCTACTACAGGACAGACCAACAACACAAAATGACAGAATACTCCTAGTGGCCACCTACAGTCCCCAGCTGAAAGGACAAGTTACAACCAGTTCTGGAGAATAATACAAGCAGTTGGAGGCAGGCCTTTATTACCCTGCAAGCAGCCTCCAAACCTTAACTGCTCACTTACAACAAGATGCATAATGTAGATGGTAATACCGGGATAAGACCTGGCCACAAAGCCAGATGCACCACATCTACTCTGGGAGAAATATCACAAGGGCCAATAACATTACCCACAACATCAGATGTACTGTACATTCACTTGCTCTTCCTCCAATGTGATATATGCTATCCTATGCCATCAATGCCCCTCTACACTGCACATTTTTTAAAAATATTTTTATTATCCATTTCTCATTAAAACATTAAAACCATACATTATACATCCGTAATCTCCTTATTTGTGTACATTCAACTATCTATTTAACATATCCTTTGTCTCCTTTCATTCTACATTTAGCACAGCGTTCAATCATACTACATTGCACTTCCTTCTGACTTCCCATGGTATATAGTTCTTCTATATATTCTTTCTTATTGATTTATCATTCTTACTAATCATTGTTTTATTTCACTATTCTAATGCTTTATTCTCTATTTCCTTACCTGTTTCCCCCCCCCCTTTTGTATTTTATTTGTCCAAATGCTCTGTGTTCTATGCTCACTTTCAATTTATTGAAGATTTTTTTATTTATTTACACTCTACCCTCTACACTCTACATTGAACAAACAGGACAGTCTCTATGCATGAGGATAAATGGACACAAATTGGACATTAGAAGTGGTGATACCCTAAAACCAGTTGCAGAACATTTCAACCTCCCAGGACATACAGTACGGGATTTAAGGGTCAAAGTCCTTGAACAAGGAAATTACAAAGGAAGACTAGAAAGAGAAACAGCTGTATTGAATTATATTCACAAATTCCAACCCATTAACAGAGGAATGAACAAAGACAATGGCTTCATGGCACACTATGTGTATTAATACAAGAGTCCTCCCTACTGCACATGTAATGAAAGGGATCTTTTCAGAGAAGATTCTGAACCCAAGGAATCTGACTTTTGGTAAACAGATTTATTGCTTTCACACCTCAACAATAACTGACCACAGTCAAGATCTAAAAGACCTGTGTCACCTTACACAGCTCTTTGAAAATTTATGGCAAGGGTCATGATTTGCATCCTTCTGGATCTTATTACATTCCATCCCAATCCCACTCACACAACTGTGTAAATATGCTTTATATCTGGAGGCCTGGATATCACTTTATAAGTGGGTTTATATCCTTGAAAGCTCATCCTAAAATAAAAACCAGTTAGTCTTAAGGTGCTGCTCCCCTCTTCTTCCTTCTCCTGCCCCCTTCCCTTCCTCAAGTATTGCTTTGAAAATTACACATAAGAGTTTGCTAAGATATCATTTGCATCCCAAGAGATGCCCAGTAATGTACAATATGCTCAGGTAACAGCTAGAGATTTTTGACAGGGTAACAGCTAGAGATCTTTGAAAACTCATCTGCTCTGGATTTTCCCATACGTTAGGAATGCCTTAAGCATCCTGCTAAATTGCCATTCCACCTGCCAGAGTGGGTCAAACTGAGAAAACCAGAATTGGATCAACAACATCCAAGGGCCCGTAATTACTCTTAGGTTTTAAAAATATGCTTGCAAAATTAAAGGCTGGAAAGGAGTATGTGATATCTGGAAATTTTATTTGGGTTTTTTTAAAAGTGGTATTTAAAACTTGGTATGTATTATAAATGAATATGTGTTCCACTGACTCTGGATAACAGTTATGTTCATTGGTATTTCAACATTTAGTAAGAGCAGTGTGTTAAGTGCCACATAAATTCCTTAAACAAAATACTATAGAAAGTGTAATGCATATGTTGCTTGGATGTTTATCATTCTCCCTAATTGTCACATTAAAAGGAGCTTTACCATATAGTGATAAGAGCTATAGAAGAACTGAAACTAATGTTCAAGGAATTGGTCTTCTAAATTATTTAAATAATATTTAAAACCAAATATTTTAAAAGATAGTAAAATTATGTATTTATTAAGATTTTTAAAATATTTGTTTTACTGGACTGATGTTACTACTTTTCTGGCAGTTGTTATGAGTTTTCCTTTGCAGTACTTTTGAAATGTTTGTTACATTTAATATAGCAACAATGTGGAAAACATTGGAATGAATTCCACTGAACACCACAATTTTGAGCTTGGCAATTTGGTTTTCCCATACCAAATTACCCATTCCCAAATTGTGGTGTTCAGTGGAATTCATTCCACCATCTTGCAAATGGTTGCTATAGTAATGTATTGTGAAATGGGTAATTTGGGTTTTAGTGAGCCAGTGCAATGTACTGGTTTCAGTATTGGGCTAGGACTCTAGGAGACTAGGGTTCAAATCACCTTTCAGGGTAATATTGGGCAAACCACACTCTCTCACCCTAAAAGAAAGGCAATGGCAAACTGCTTTTGAATAAAGCTTGCCAAGAAAGTCCAATGAAAGGATTGCCATATGTCAGAGTCAACTTGAAGGTGCATAACTTGTGAAGGTTTTTAATGACATCCGATACCTATTGGCTATGCTGAGCCAATTTTTGCTAAGTAAAAACAGATAAGCATAATTTTGTTTCAATATGTGTGGTATTTTTTCAATGCTTAACTATGCATACACTAAAGCTGTAAAACCCAAAATAATAAGCACCAACAACAGTAGTTTGTATGAACAGTAATTAACCTTAAAGACTAAATCATAAAACACCCATAGGTTATTAAAGCTTTTAATCAAATGCCTTCTTAAAGAGGCATATTTTTATCTACCACCTTAAAAGGTCTGACACGTGTCTTTGGGCAAAGCGTTCCATGTGAGACACTACCAGAAAGATGGGTGGTTATAATTGTGGCTTTACAAGACCAGGGGAGCTGAAGTAGGGCCACAGAAGACAAGCAGAGTATGTGTGGAGGAGGATATGGATGTAGGTGGTCCTTAAGATGTCTTGGCTTCAAGTCATCTAGAGACTTAAAGGTTAACATCATCACCTTGGAAGCAACTCAGAAGAAAATTGACAGCCAGTACTGTTCTATTAAAGTAGGCATAACATGGTCAAAGCACCAGCAAACTGACTGCTGAATTTTGCAAACTTTGCACTTTCCAAGGAGAGTCCTAAGATGACTTTATTTTATAGTATCACAACATCAAGACACCTGGCACATGACTATAACTATGTCAAGACCTATCTTTGTCAAGAATAATAATACCTGGAGAAAAAGGGGTTGCTTACCACTAATGCCACCTGTACATCCCATATTGCAAGATCTAGGAGTACAGGCATCCTATACTACAAACATGTGCCTGAATCCTACTATTAGTCCCAACAGACCCCCAGAATCATTGGGATCTGCATAAGTGTTGACTCAACATTCAACAATTGAGTCAATGGGTTTAATTGGAATGACCAATTGGATTCAAGAACAAATCTTTCATAGGTAATACACCATCCAAGACAGGTTGCATACCTACAGTGAGTCAGGTAGTCCACTAAGCAAAAGTCCTTCCATCTTGTCAATATTAAATTTTTTATTCTTTTGGAGCCCAGACAGATTAGAAAAACCAGAAACTCCTTAGTTTTGTTCCTATCCTTTCGGACTTTGGGGGAGGAGAGATCTATATGACATTTTCCCCATCCTGAAGTATTCCCAGGGAACTCCCAGAATTTACAAGGATTTTTTTATTCCCACTCCCCAGGTCAGTTTAAATTACCCCAGTATTTCCCAAAATGAAATGTACCTCCCTATGGCTGACTGTTCCCAGGACAGCAGATTCAACAGAGACCAAAAGGGGGAAGGGGGTTGGAATGCTAGTAACCAAAAAAAAAAAGAAAAAAGAAAAAAGATCCTAATGCTTAACTGGTATAATATTGCTAAAACACTTTAGTACTTGAATAATACTGAATAATAATTTAAAATAGCTCCATGGAAACTAATGAAAGTGAATTTCTGAAACATTGCCTGAGACTAGATGTGACACATGATCAGTGTGAGGGGGAGCAGGAAGAACACAAGGGTGAACAGAGAAACCCAGGATATTTCAAGAAAAAGTTTGGATGCAAAACCATGAATATGCAGATAAAATAAAAAAGAAAAGAACTGGAAAGTCAATACTTTCAGGGACTTTTTTTCCTTTCCGGATAAGCCCTATGAAAGGCAAGATCACTTCATAAAACAAAAAGCCTCACCAAATAAACAATGTGGCAAATCTAGAAATCAAGTTGCTGGCGGGGGGCAGGGATGGAAGCAAGAAGGCTAAAGTGAACTACTAGCTTCAGTAGACAAAGGCAGGTTTTTAAAATTCATTAATGCCACAGATTGTAATAGTAGAGATAATGAGACTACGAAAACAAAAGGCTAATGAGACCACACAGGAAGGGCACAGAAAAACAACCACCACAATAACAGATTTAAGTTATTATTATCTGTCTAAAAAGTACAAAAACTCCAGGGTTGTTTTCTTAAAACATAAAAAAGTTTAACTTGGAGGAAAACACAGAAAAGTGAATGATATGCACCAATTTGGGTGAACAGCAGGCTTGAAACAAAGATTATACCTAAAGGGGTGGGGACAGCAATATTGGCAGGTGATACATGGATGGAATGCAATTGGACCCATTCCAATCTGGGCTCAGGCCTGATTATGGGACAGAAACAGTCTCAGGTGCCTTGATGGACGACAGGGGAACTGCGTCCCCATTGGTTCTCCTGGATCTTTCAGTGCCATTTGATACCATCGACCATGGTATCCTTCTGGGTCGTCTGGTTGACATGGGACTTGGGGGCATTGCTTTGCAGTGGTTCTGGTTTTCTTGGCTGAATGTTCCCAGAGGGTGGTGCTGGGGGAATGTTGTTCAGCCTTTGGGCCATTAGCCTATGAGATTCAATACTTCTCCCTATGTTTTTCAACATCTTCATGAAGCTGCTGGGAGAGGTCATCTGGAGCTTTGGGGTTGGGTGTCATCAGTATGCTAATGATACCCTGCTCTATCTCTCCTTTACAACTGATGCCAAGGAGGCTGTGGTAGTAATGAACCATTGTCTGGATGTAGTAAAGCACTAGATGCAGGTTAATAGACTGCAGCTTGATCCAGACAAGATGGAAGTGCTGCTGGTCTGTAGGAAAACCAACCTGGGATTGGGATCACAGTCTCTTCTGGATGGGGTTGTTCTCCCTCCAAAAGATCAGGTTCATAGCTTGGGGATGATCTTGGACCCAATGTTGCTGCTGGAAAGCCAGGTTGCTCCAGTGGCCAGCAGTGCCTCTGCCCAGCTTTGGCTGGTGTGTCAGCTGCACCCTTTCTTGGGGGAGGCAGATCTGGCCACAGTGGTTCATGTCTTAGTTATCTCTTGATTAGACTACTGTAATGCACTTATGTGTGGCTGTCCTTGAAAAGTGTTCAAAAAGCAGCCAGACTAGGGTCAGGTGTGCATTTTAGAGACCATACAACAATGGGTCCTGCAAGAATGGGTTCTACACCGGCTTCCAATTTGCTTTCCAGCTCAATTCAAGGTTGACTTACAAACCTCTAAATGACTTGCGGCCAAGATTTCTGAAAGACTGCCTAGTCCTATATGAGCTTGCCATAAATTTGAGATCTTCAGAGGAAGCCATGTTGCATGTCCCAACAATTTGTGAAGTTAAGTTGGTGGGTACACGTAACAGGGCTTTCTTTGTAGCAGTGCCTCAACTGTAGAACTCCCTACCCAAGGAAGTTAGGCTAGCTCCAACTCTTTTAAGCTTCTGGCAGGCAGCCAAAACAATGCTGTTCTGCATGGCATTCAGTGTTTAAAATTGCTGTTTTAACTGTTTAAAAATGGTATTCTAGGAAGGATTGTTTTTAGACTTTTAGGAGTTTCTAAAGAGTCTTTTAATATATTTTAAAGAGTATTTTATCTTTGTAGTGTTTTAATTAGTTTCTATTCCACCTAAACATTAGGAAGAGCTTCCTGATGGTAAGAGCTGTTCAACGGTGGAATACGCTGTCTTGGATTGTGGTAGAGTCTCCTTCTTCGGAAATTTTAAACAGAGGCTGGATGGCCATCTGTCAGGAGTGGTTTGATTGTGTATTCCTGTATGGCCACGGTTGTCCAATATCAATTTGAGGCCATCCACGTTGGTAGCCAATCTTGTGGCAGTGAAGTCCACAGTTTAACAATGGGCTGAAGACCCTAAGTTCTAGTATTATGATAGAGGGAGATAAATCTTTCTCCATACAGATTTTTACACAACTCTTAGTGTTTCTACATGCTCCCCCTTTTTCTAAGCCAAACACCCCCAAACACTGTAACCTTACCTCGTAGGGGAGTTGATCGCTTTGGCTGCCCTTTTCAGAATATTTCCTAGCTTTACAGTGTTCTTTTTTAGGAGCTGTAATCAGAACTGAACAGGGTGTTATATGGTCACATTACAGATTTGTAGAAGAGCAGAATGATAATGGCAGTTTTACCCTCAATCATTTTGTAATCTACGTCCAATATGGAATTTTCCTTTTTTTATAGCTGTGGCATACGAGGTCAACATTTTTCTTAAGCTGTCTACCACAATTCCAAGAATCCCTTTCTTGGTCAGTTGCTGCAAGATAAAATCCTATCAGTGTAATAATAATAATAATTATTATTATTATTATTATTATTATTTATATCCTGCCCTATGTGAAGCTGGGACTGGCATTTTTTGCCCCAACATGCAGGACTTTACATGTGCTTGCACACTTAATTTCTCTTTCCTCTTTGCTAATGATTCTCCCAGTTTGGGGGCATCATTCTGAAGCTTTCCCAATCTCTCCCCACCACCATCAACCTGGCCACTTCTCTATTTACCCCTAAATCCAGGTTGCTCATGAATAAGTTTAAAAAACATCATTCTGCATATAAAGTCCTTAGGGACCCTACTGTTCACACCCCATTACTCAGTCTGCCTGACATCGATACCAGGAAAAGTTCTAAAGCAGATCATTAAACAGGCAGTCTGTAAGTACTTAGAAATAATGCTGTAAAAGTCAACATGGGTTTTTCAAAAACATGCTAGACTAACCTTATGTCTTTTTTTATAGAGTTACAAGCTTGGTAGATGAAGGGAATGCTGTAGATGTACTGTACCTTGATTTCAGTAAGGCCTTTGACAAGGTCCCCCATGATATCCTTGCAAGCAAACTAGTAAAATGTGGGCTAGACAATGCTACTGTTAGGTCTATTTATAATTGGCTGACTGACCAAATCCAAAGGGTGTTCACCAATGGCACTAGAGAAGTGACTAGTGAAGTTCCATAGGGTTCTGTCCTGGGCCCAGTGCTATTCAACATCTTTATAAATTACTTGGATGAGGGAATAGAGAGCATGATTATAAAATCTGCAGATGACACCAAATTAGGAGTGGTAGCTAATACCCCCAGAGGACAGGATCAGAATTAAAAATGTCTTTAACAGATTAGAAAGCTGGGCCAAAACTAACAAAATGAATTTTTGTTAGTAAAATACTACAATGTAGAAAAATGTAAAATACTACACTTAGGCAAAAAAAAAAAAAAATGAAATGAACAGATATAGGATGGGCAACACCTGGCTTGACAACAGTGCATGTGAAAGGGACCTACGAGTCTTAGTAGACCACAAACTGAACATGAGTCAGCAGTGTGATGCGACAATTTAAAAAGCCAATGTGATTCTAGGCTGCATCAATAGGAGTATAGTGTCAAGACTGAGGGAAGTAATAGTACCACTCCATTCTGCTTTGATTAGAACTCGCCTGGAATACTGTGTCCAGTTCTGGGCACCACAATTCCAGAAGGATATTGACAAGCTGGAACATGTCCACAGGAGGGAAACCAAAATAGTAAAAGGTCTGGAAACCATGCCTTATGAGGAGCGGCTTAAGGAACTGGCTATGTTTAGCATGCACAAGAGAAGGCTAAGAAGTGATTTGGTGGCCATGTTTAAATATTTGAAAAGATGTCATATTGAAGATGGAGCAAGCTTGTTTTTTGCTGCTCCAGAGACTAGGACATGGAGCGATGGATTCAAATTACAGGAAAAGATTCCACCTAAACATTAGGAAAGATTCCACCTAAACCTGACCATAAGAGCTGTTTGACAGTAGAATATGCTGCCTTGGAGTGTGGTGGAGTCTCCTTCTTTGGAGGTTTTAAAACTCAGGCTGGATGGGCATCTGTGATGAGTGGTTTGATTGTGTATTCCTGCATGGCAGGGGTTTTGGACTTGTTGGCCCTTGTGGTCTCTTCCAACTCTATGATTCCTTGGACATCTAGCTTTCTCTATTCCTGCAAGCTTGCTCTCCTCATTTTGCACATCATAAACTGTGTTTGTGTCATCTATTGCATTTACGTGGAGCCTTGTCCTCCCAGAAGTAACTAGGGATGGTAGGTTTTCTAGATGCTTTTTCCCTTCTGAACATCTGCATGGTTTTGTGCTATATTTCCATTGCCATGGACTGATAATTACCTAGTGGGGTTAAGACTCAGGTCTTGACTATATGGTCAAAATAATACGAATCGCATACAAACGGAAGAAGCTCGGTTCATACAGACATTCACACAAATACGTGTCATCAGGAAGGGGGGCAGCCAAATCCACTGCAAAGTCTGTGTGAGTTGTGTCCAGGGCTTCGTACAGATTTTTAAAAAAGCTCTGTATGACATGCAAATGTGTAATCATTTGAACACTCGCATTCGCACAGATACAAACAGGCAGCATAATCTGATTGGCTGGATGAGGATGGGGGCGAGGCTAGCAAACAGGAAAAGCATCTGCAGCCACCATGTTAAATTTTCAACTAAGCAAGGGACCAGTAAGTCAAACAAATGGTGATCTTATGGTATTTTTTTTCCCTTTTTTTTTTTTTTTTTTTTGGAAATAGTGAACTATTGCTTGTGTACACTATGGGAAACTGTTTTTAACAAAAATTGGTGGTGGCAGATTTACAATCACGAGTAAATTACTCGCAGCCGCCATCTTGGCTAGGGGTCATACGGAGTTTAGGGGGGCTCTTCTGACTGTGAAGACAGGTTGCATCGTTGCAAATGCCTGCTTTTTCGGACATGTTTGTATCTTCCCTCCTTGTATAGACAAGACCTCACTAGGACTTAAGGCCTCTGCAGGAGGGGTTGATTAAAATGGTCCACCCCAGGAGGCTTGAGGATCCAGAAGGATTCCTGATGGCTCTTTGGAAGTTTCCTGTTGCCTTGGCAGGTGACCCTTTCAAAGTTCTGACTGATCTTTGAACAGGAAAATGGACATAATGACTTCTGACAAATTGGAGCGTGTCCAGAGAAGGGCAACTAAAATGGTGAAAGGTCTGGAAACGATGCCTTATGAGGAGAGACTTAGGGAGCTGGGTAGGTTTAGCCTGGAAAAAAGACGGTTAAGAGGCGATATGATAGCCCTGTTTAAGTATTTGAAGGGATGTCACGCTGAGGATGGAGCAAGCTTGTTTTCTGCTGCTCCAGAGACTGGAACACGGAGCAATGGATGCAAGCTCCAGGAATAGAGAGTCCACCTCAACATTAGGAGGAACTTTTTGACAGTAAGATCTGTTCGGCAGTGGAACACACTCCCTCGGAGTGTGGTGGGGTCTCCTTCCTTGGAGATCTTTAAACAGAGGCTGGATTGCCATCTGTCGGGGATGCTTTGATCAAGATTTCCTGTGTGGCAGGGGGTTGGACTGGATGACCCTCGTGGTCTCTTACAACTCTGCAATTCTATGATTCTATGATTCTATGATTCATCCCACAAAGCCAGGTGAGCCCCTCTGATTTACAAGGGAGCTAGTGGTGATGAAACAAGTGTTTCGGAAACTAGAGCACTGATGGTGGAAAACTCAGAGCAAATCCAACTGAAAACAGGATAGAACCCACTGGAAAATGTATACTGTGACTTTCTTTTCTTCCACCATTGCATCCAGAGCTGTCTCAAGTGGTTACGGGCCTTTTGCACTCTGACCCACTGTCCTGAAAGCAACTAGGTACCAGCAAAGTATAAACAGCACTAGTCTGGGAAGGGAGCCAACCGTTAATTAGCTCACAGGAATGCAAACACAGTCCAAAAGGTCAGAGGCTTACGGCAATCAGTCAGCATCATCCAAAGCAGTCCGTGGGTCAATAGGAGCAGGCAGCAGAGTAGTCAGGGACAGTCCAAGGTCTAAGCATGAGTCAAGGTAACAGACGTCAAGATAACTGGAAACCAGACACCAAAGTCAGCAGGAAGCTTTCACCAGGATGATCAGTGGATCTCTGACAAAGTCTCCAGCTCCTCTCCCAGCATATATAAAGCAATTAAGGCTTTGTCAGATGTTTCTTAACGGGCAGATTTTTCTCATAAAGTCTCAGAGACTTCCTTTGAGCTTGCTTTTGAGCTCGCTGCTGGGTATGCAAGGTAAGTCTCTCTCGTCTTCTTCTTCTTCATCCTTATCTGAATGGGCAGGGCTCTCTGCTGGGACTGATGCCAACCCACTTGGACCAGGCCCTTCCTCTGTGTGAGCCTCTAAGTTGGCAGAGTTCCCTGCTCGCACAGGTGTAGATAAACCTGTGCTAGGGTACCTAGAGCCATTCCCTGACATGTCCTCCTCCTCCTCCTCCTCCTCCTCCTCCTCCTCCTCCTCTGACTCTATAGCCCCACCAAGCTCACAGGGCATGACACCCACAAGAGCAGCAGGCAGACCTTCAGGCAGCTCGCTGTGAAGAATTTTCACAACTTTTTGCAGATAAAATCACTCAAATCCACTCTGACTTGGATGCTGTGGTTAATACAGGTCTAGCAGATTTAATCTTGGCTCTCTTGTCTCATGTTATTGGAAGCATTTCAAATTTGTGCATCCTGAGAACGTAGACAGGATTCTTGGAGAGGTGAGAACTGCCACATGTTCACTGGCTCCTTATCCTTCCTGGCTTATAACTGCAGCCAGAAGGAGACTAGCTGAACAGGTAAGGAGAGTGAGGAATATCTCACGGAAGCAAGCACAGTTCCATCCTGTCTAAAGGAGGCTGAGGGATGTTTGAGACTGGCTGGTAATAATGTCCCTGAACCCAAATGCACTAGATTATTACCAGCCAGTCTCCAACATGCCTTTTTTGAGCAAGGTTCTAGAGCATGTGGTGGCCTCCCAGCTCCAAAGCTTCCTGGATGAAATGGATTACCTAGATCCATTCCAATCTGGCTTCAAGCGTGGCATTAGGACAGACAGTTTCAGTCACCTTAGTGGATGACTTAGGAGATCATCAGATGCAGCAAAAAACACAAGGGCAGCACGCAAGGATGACACTACTGTCCTATGAATGGGTCCCGGTTTCAGACAATGTTGTCATTCTCACGTGCTGACTCCATGCTGTGGCCACAAGTAAGGCATTGCTTTTCATTGACAGGACCTCCCCATCAACGAAAAGTGATGCCTTACTTGTGGCTGTAGCATTGAGTCAACACCAAGGATGACAATGGCATCTGAAACTGGGACCCATTTGTGGGACAATAACATCGTCCTCGCATGCTGCTCTTGTGGTTTTTGGACACATTTGATAATCTCCCTACATTGGGAATTGGACAGAGGGAGTGTGGCCCTGTTTGATTCTGCTGGATCTCTCAGTGGCTTTCCATCAATCATGATATCTTTCTGGGCTGCCACTCTCAGATGGGGGCACTGTTCTACAGAGGTTCCAAACCTTCTTGGAGGAGTGAACTTGAAAACGGGGGATTTTTGTTCTACCCTTTGGCTGCTGACATGCAAATTACCCCAGGGTTCAGTTTTTGTCCCCCATCTTGTTTAACATCTACAAGGAACCACTGGGAGAGGTCATTCAGAGTTGTAAAGTTCAGTGTCACCACTACACTGATGATAGCTAACTCTATTTCTCCTTGTCATCTAACTCAAAGGAAGCTGTTTTGGTGTTATACCAGTGTCTGTTGTCAGTAACGGACTGGATGAGGGTTCACAAATTAAAGCTTAATCCAGACAAGACAGAGGCATTTCTGGTCAGCCAGAAGGCAAATTAGGAAATAAGGATTCGGCATATGCTGGATGGGATTACACACCGCCCCCCCTTGAAATCTTAGGTTAGTAGTTGGGTGTATTCCTCCACTCAGATTTAAACCTGAATGCCCAGGTATCAGCAGTGGCCAGGAGTGTGTTTGCACTATTAAAACTAGTTTGCCAGCTATGCCTGTTCCTTGACATGTCAGATCAGTAGCACATGCCATGATTACATCCCTGCAACACGCTCTACATGGGGCTGCCTTTGGAAACTGTTTGAAAACTTCAGCAGTATAAAACACTGCGGCCATGGTGTTAACTTAGGATGGTTACAAGTAACATGTAACCCCTCTGTTGAAACAGCTTCACTGGCTATCAGTCTGTTTCTGGGCAGAATTCAAAGTGTTCTTCATGACCTTTAAAGCCCTATATGGCCTGGGTCCAAACTATCTGAAAGACCATATCTGCCTGTATGAGCCTGCCTGAGGTTTTAAGCTCTTTGGGGAAGACTTTCTCTCGGTACCACCATCATTGCAGACACATTTGGTGGGGACATGGGAGAGAGCCTTTTTAGGGATTGCTCCCAGGTTATGGAACTGCACACCTCCTGTAGGAGGTTTGGTTGGCCCCCTCTCTCATTTCCAGGCAAAGGCCATTTTATTCAGGCAGGCCTTTGGCTTATAATTTATGTGGCAAAAAGAGCTTTTAATGGGGTGGTGTTTTAAATCTGTTTTTGTCTTATCTGTTTTTATTAAGTTTTAATTGTGTATTATATTGTTTTAATCTTGTGTTTTTAACTGAAATATCATTTAATTTTTTAAAACTTTTCTATGAATAGTTTTTAAAACTATACCTTGTTTTTATATAAATGTAAGCTGCCTGGAACTGTGTATAAGGAGAAAGGTGGGATATAAATTAAACAAACGCTTGGCTGCCCTTCCCCATACTGGTTGATTATCCTGGCATTCTTGGGTTTATACCATTGGGGGAATTCATGTCTCCATACCCAAGGAGCCAGAAGCCTCCGTACACAAGGAGACCAGGGAGCTAATAGGTTCATGCTCACCACTGCACTGCAGCAATGTTCATTTGGAAGTTTGGTAGAGTATTTTTGTGTTGCTTGGTATTGAGTTGTGCATGCAAATTTGTACATTACACATGTTGACATTGCTCTGTTATGCTTTGATTGATCTCTTCTGAAAATGGTATTATGGGTATACAACACTGTAATTGACAGGTATAAGGAAGTTGCCATGGATGCTGCAAAAGGGTCCCCACCTGCTGTTTACAATTATCTTGTTTTGCTCTCAGTGTTGTTGCTTAGAGTACAGAGAGTTCCTAAGTCATTACTCCAGTAAGTCCCTGATATCCACAGTTTTTAATCATTAACTATTATTTATTAATAGTGGCATAATAATAAGTTACATGACATTAATTTCTTCACATGCCAATTCAGTTCTGGACTACATTTTATAAGATGTAACATAGCATCAGGGCTAATAAAGAACTAATATAATTCCAATATAATGTTTTTTATCCAAAGATTTCCTTTCCAGTATTATATTCCTTTTTGTTAGTTTCTCAGTGCAATAGCAGTTTTCTGTTTCTCCTGGAATCAGTCTTAAGGCAACTAGGTATCCTGAACATTTTAACAAAACAAGTCCTTTGGAGAAGCACCTTAAAAATGACTATATTATCCTTATCCTCTGGACACTTGTCAGTCTTTGCCAAGATTGACAAAGAGATCAATCACAGATTAGCAAAGGCATATAGCGCATTTGGAAGACTTTACAAAAGAGTCTGGAGTAACAAACACCCGAGGCAAAGCACAAAAATCAGTGTGTATAGAGCCATTGTGCTGTCTATTCTCCTTTATGGGTCTGAAACATGGGTCACCTATTGCCAACACTTACGACTCCTCGAACGCTTTCATCAACGCTGTATATGTACAATCCTAAATATACACTGGACTGACTATGTGACGAATGTTGCTGTCCTTGAGCAAGCAGGGACCACCAGCATTGAGGCCATGATATTGAGAACACAGCTGCGCTGGGCAGGGCATGTTTCTAGGATGGAGGACCATCGCCTCCCAAAAATAGTACTCTACGGTGAACTCGCCACAGGTCAGCGTAAGAGGGGTGCTCCAAAAAAGCGATACAAGGATTCCCTGAAACAAACATCTCAGTCTCAGCCAAACTGATCACCAACAATGGTCCGCCCTGGCCTCACATCGGGAGGCATGGAGACACACTATCCACAATGCTGAAGCCTTATTTGAGAACTCACGCCGAACAAGTCTTGAAGAGAAACAACAACGCAGAAAGAATCACAACCCTGAAGCATCACCCAAGGAGACCTTCTGCTGTGCTTTCTGCAACCAGACTTGTCTATCTCGGATTGGCCTTTTTAGTCATCAGCGCACTTGCAGAAAGCACGGGATGAGTCCTTCCTGAATCTTCGTTTGCGAAGAAAAGCCAGAGAGGGACACGTCTGCATATAAGATTGTCTTGCTTTTATCTCCTGTCATGTTGGCTTCCTTTGTTTACAAGGCTTTGGCATTTGCATGCCTTCATCCCACTTTATCTCTGTTAGAAGTGATCCTGGATAAATACCAGCCGCAACCTAAAAGTAAGCTCCACTTTTGACTTCCTATATATCTAATGACTCGGGAGTGGGACAAAATGATCCCACAATAAAATCTGTAGAGTTCTGAACACTGTGGAGATGTAAAGGATGAAAATTAGGCTAAAAAGGGGAAGGGTTTGAAGTAAAAGAGAGCTCAAGACTTATAGGTCTAGGTTAGGAATTTTGTGGCCCTAAATGCTGTTGAACAGCAACTCCCAGCAGCCTCAGCTAGCATCACCAGTGCTGAGAAAATGCTGGAAGTTCATCTGAAGGGGCACAGAGTTCCTTGCTACAAGATGATCCTAGTTAGAAATGTTCTGGGAGTGGAGGTGGAATGTAAGCACCAATCACACACATGCATACAGCTTAAAAAAAATTAATTAAACAATGTGATTAAAGAGGAAGTGTTAACTGTATGCCAGTCACCCTTTGTACTTGCTGACCTGAACACCTGCTCCCAGATGGAATTGAGAGCAGCTTATGCAGACTTCTACTTTTATGTTTCTCCTTATAGTTCTAGAAGCAAAAAAGGTTTAGAGACTTACTGTATTAATGAAATCTGGGTATTCAGAGAAAGACCCCGAAGAATTTCTCAAGGAAGCCATTCCACCATCACCACAGCCAAACCTCCATGAATGTATCCTGCAGGTGACAATCACAGTACATAATTTACTCCTCAAATTTCTTTCAATACTCAATGGTTGCTTGGAAAACTGAAGTTATTAATGTCATTTTCTCCAAATGAGTATTGTAGTCAATCAGCACTAGCCACTCTAGATGAAGCTGAAGATGAAACTTCAGTATTTAGCCTATCTTCTCTTAAGTGTTAAAAGACATTTCTCAGTTGGCTCTTTAGGGGGCCATTTACACGATGAAAATGTCCTGGGAAGAATTCATGTCGATCCCTGGCAGTTTACATGTACATCGGGTCGGGTACATGATTTTTGGAAGGGGGGGCCACCTTTTATCCCTCAACCTGCACGGTTTTTTAAAAAGTCACTGGAAGGTTTGGAAAATTGGAAATGTAAAAAGCGTGGGACAAAAAGTCTCGGTACTGGGATGACCGGAAATGGTGACTGGGGGCGGGCTTAGAGCTCAGGGACCAGAAAAGGAGGGGTCAGTCACCCGTTCAACAGATCCAGCCTCACCAGCCGAAAACAAAGGCATCCCTTCCAGATGCACGAAGGTTGATGTGTGTGTGTGCGCGCGCGTGTACTCAATGACCTTTTTAAATGGATTTCTACACTGCAAACCCTTCAGCTTTACCTTTTCCTCAACTGCATGTTACAGAGAGATCGTAGTAGCTTGGTCACCTCCCTGGCACATTAAAATATTCAAGCCTCTGAGCGAATTAGCACCCTTTAATTCCCCCTCTCTGTGTTTGTGTCTTTCAAAACGCCTGCCTATAGCCATCTCTGCAGCCAGCTGTAGGGGTTAATATTTTAAAAAGGCAAGAGGAAAACCAAGTGCTTGATTTCAAAAGGAAAGCACTCAGCTTGCTTTCAAAGCACTCAGCTTGATTTCAAAAGGAAAGCCCTGCGTCTGAGCGAAAGATCTGTCTGGATCTTTCGAAATGCTTTCTGCCTCTTCTGAAAGGGTTAAAATGTTCAAGAAGCAAGGGGGAATAACAAACCTCTGCCCCCCTCTCTCCCCCCCCAGCCAGTCAATAGCATCGATCGTGGCGCGGAACTCTAAAGGAAGTGCGTCACCGAGGTTGTGAAAACACGAGTAATCGCATCTTTGATTGACAGCCAAAAAAAAAAAAAATTAAAACCTAAACAAAACCGGAACTATGGACGTGTAAATATCAGTCACGGGACCACCCGGGATATCCAGATCAGAGACATAAATCGTATAAACAGCGAGGGGCGGATTCGTGATCACTATGTCACGGTAGGCAACGCGACAATTTCTGTCGTGTAACTGGCACCCGGGAAGTGCATGTTGGCTCAGCCAGAGCAGACCCTGGCTTAATGCATCATGTATTTCTAATAGCAGATGAGACATGGGTGAGACAGTATAATGACTGGATATTTACAGGGAGATATTCACATGTTGGGGAAATGTCATTTTTTTTAAATGGCTGAGAGACCATGTTAGACGTAATAATAATGTATTACAAAGTCTGTCAAATTACTAATCAGCATTTTCTAAACAAGGTAGCAGGAGTAAACTAAAGTTGTCATTTTATAACAAACATTTCTCCATACAAAGATGAGGAACTAATTTTACATGCTCCTCTCTATCCCTTGTGTAATATGAACCTAACAGCAAAGAATGAAATGGAAAACGTTAATAAATAATGATGTTTTGAAACACAAGTTGCTGAACAGCAACCAGATCCTTTGTATTTATTCTGCCTCAGAGAGAAGAGCTCACTGTGTATGGGAAACAATAATATTGTGGCCAAATAAATACATGAGCATATCCTCCCACCATCCCAGTTTGACAAGGACAATCCCAATTAATCCTCTGTTGTCACATTTTTTCCAGCTGCCTTTAAAATGTCTCAGTTTTTCTCTCCTCGTACCACTTTCCTCCTTTGTCATCAACTTACTTCAGTTACTGCAAACTGATTTCAAAGGAGATTTTCAGACTACACTGTTATGGTGTTACTATTCCACTTTAACTGCTCTGGCTGCCTCCTGTAGAATTCTGGGGTTTGTAGTTTAGTGAGGCCTAAGAGCTCTCCCACTGAGAGTTGTAATGCCTGTCCCTAAACTGCAAATCCCAGGATTCCACAGGAGGCAGCCATAGCAAATAAAGTGGAATAGTAACACTATAACAGTGTTGTCTGAAAATCTAGAAAGTGTAAAAAAAAAGTTTCTACTCAATGAACTCAGGAGGGGAGAGAAGAGAGGAGGTGGTGGAATCTTGCCCTTCTGATTAGGCTGAGGCAAAACCAAACTTCTGCAGCCTCTTCAATTTTGTGTGTTCTTCCTCATTAATAACTTTTGCCATTTTGACCACATTCTAATGTTGCTTGTGCATGTGTGTCCCAGTTTTCATCTTGAAATGTTGGTGGATATGTGTGAGGTAGCTGCATTCTGTGTCTCTTTCAATGAGGTTCTAAACATATTTCATTGGAGAAATTTTATTCCTAGTACAGTACAGTGAAGTTAAGAATTGTCTTGCCTATTCTTTCAGAGATTCACATAGCTGGGATGAATTTAGGGGTGAAGAACTAACTCCCCTTCAACATATTTTAGCATCATGCTGCATGTCCTGTGTTCCCACAGCAATTTCTAGGCTGTTCAAACTACCACACGGAGTAACTTAGGTAATTCACTGGGTGTAAAGTTGTAGGCCTCTGTCATTAGGCAGAATGAGTCAGCTGCTTCAGGCATCAAATGCTGGAGATGTGATAGGATTAAGGTTGTGAAATCAGGACTATCCTAGGCCCTGAGATTTCAGGCCCCAAACCTGAAACCTAGGAATGATTGCTTATGATTTTATAGGGGGCTACCCCAGTATGCTATTAACCGTTACATCATGCATCCAACACAGTAGCATAAGCATGCCACTCAAATAAAAACACTGGAAAAAATATACATGCACTCACTTCTCAAGGAAGCGATCCTGCCCTGAAATTCTTCCCCTCCCCTTTACACCGAGAGAAGAGAGTTCAGGCCCTGAGATTTGGGAACAGTAAATTGGATATTAGGGGCAGGTCCTTGGCAGTAATCTCAAGTGCTCTGTAGGAGGGCATGGGCTGTTTTTACCTACAGGTACAGTGGAGGGCCATTTTCCTGTTCTGAGTGATGAAAGTTTCAGCTATAAAACCAGTTGATCTTTGTATATAAAATGAAGAGGAGCAGCAAATTGTCTTAGGGTGCCATTACAGAGTTGCTTCATGGTAGGAAGGAAAAATGAAAGACAGTCTACCACAATTCATATTGTTAACATCCCATAATCTTCCTTGGAATCATATAATCATAGAGCTGGAAGAGACCACACGGGCCATCCAGTCCAACCCCCTGCCATGCAGGAATAAACAATCAAAGCATTCCCAACAGGTGGCCATCCAGCCTCTGTTTAAAAACCTCCAAAGAAGGAGATTCCACCACGCTCTGAGGCAGTGCATTCCACTGCCGAACAGCTCTTACTGTCAGGAAGTTCTTCCTAATGTTTAGGTGGAATCTCTTTTCATGTAGTTTGAGTCCATTGCTAAGTGTCCTAGTCTCTGGATCCGCAGAAAACAAGCTTGCTGCATCCTCAGTATGACATCCCTTCAAATATTTAAACATGGCTATCATGTCCCCTCTCAACCTTCTCTTCTCCAGACTAAACATGCCCAGCTCCTTAAGCCGCTCCTGATAGGGCATGGCTTACAGACCTCCTACCATTTTGTTTGCCCTCCTCTGGACACATTCCAGATATAACAATATTTTTATATTACTAGATTTGGGTCAATGCATACTACATATTGAAGACAATGTTTTCAAATATCTCTCTTCCATGCAAAATTTGCAATGCATATTAATAAAGTGCTAGGACAACCTCACATGATGAGTGCAGAATAAAAAGATGCCTTTGTACCACAGACTAGGATTTCCACTCAGCTAACCATTCCTCAGATGCAAAAATTTTACAAGAAAGGCAGGTAACATGTACAGATAAGCCCCTCTGGCAGCCTCTTCCTGAAGATTTTCTGGAGTTGCTGCCACCATCTAACCACAAGATTCATGGAGGCATGTAGCTGAAAACATAATTGAAACTTTTTAATCAAAATATTTTACACATAACCCAGTTTCTCTGTGTGAGGCAATGGGCATCAATCTAGAAAGGCTCAGTAATAAAGAGGCATCAGGATCACAGGGATACTAGAAAGCAAGATGTGAGAACAAGCCCAGAGAGATTGGACTGACATTTAAAAGCAAAGGGCAACCCAGGAGGCAGGAACAGAGAACAAGACTAGACAAAATGGAGCTCAGACTTGCTCCCGAGCAAAGTTCAACAGTAGCCCTTTATAATCCTTTGCCTAAAAAGATACCATTATGAGTCTAGGTGGGCAGAGTCCGTTTGGAAGTTTCTTCACTGAAAAGGCTGCCACCTGCAGTTTTCAACAGTTCACCACATGGAGCAGCCACATATGGATTCCAGCACCCCCTGACTCTGGAGATTTTTAGACAACACTGTTATAGTGTTACTATTCCACTTTATTTGCTATAGCTGCCTCCTGTGGAATCGTGCGATTTGCAGTTTAGGGAGGGGCATTTACAACTCTCAGCCAGAGAGCTTTAGGCCTCACTAAAGTCTCTCTCTCTCTGGCTTTTCTTCGCAAACGAAGATTCAGGAAGGACTCATCCCGCACCTTCTGCAAGCGCGCTGATGACTAAAAAGGCCAACCCGAGATAAACAAGTCCGGTTGCAAAAAGCACAGCAGAAGGTCTCCTTGGGTGATGTTTTTGGGTTGTGATTCTTTCTGCGTTGTCGTTTCTCTTCAAGACTTGTTCGTCGTGAGTTCTCAAATAAGGCTGCAGCATTGTGGATAGTGCGTCTCCATGCCTCCCGATGTGAGGCCAGGGCGGACCACTGTTGGTGATCAATTTGGCCAAGCCTGAGATGTTGTTTCAGGGAGTACAAACCCCAGAATTCCACAGGAGGAAGCGCAATTAAAGTGGAATATTAACACTATAACAGTGTAGTGTGAAAATCTCCTCTGTGTAAAAGTGCCTTGCAAACAATGTTAAAAAGCAGTATACAGTACTCTGCCCTCGTCTTTCAGAGGTTAGGAGCACAGGTAGACTGACCAACTCTCCCTTATTTCCTGGGATCTCCCTTCTTCAAGCTAATTTTTCCTGGATACTCCCGGCTCCTTTATTGACCATCTATTTCTCCCATATATTTACAAAGGTCTGACATTCATATGTCAAGGGCAAGCAAGTCAGGCACAGAGGGAACCCATGTGTATGTGGGGTGGGGGGAGGATCATCAAAAAGCAAGCCAGGAAACTCCTGCTGGTTTGAGGTGTGTGTTTGTATTTATGTCAGAGAGGAGTGTGTGTGGAGGGAGGGAGGGAGGGAGGGAGGGAGGGGTATGGGTGTTGTTGCATCTGTGTGCATGTGACAAAGGGAAGTGTTTGTTTGCATGTAACTGTAAGGGAGGATAGGGTATGTGTGTGCTTTTGCATCTGTTTATAAAAGAAGGGGTTTTTTTTATTTGTGCGGGGGTGAGTATGTGTCTTTGTGTGTCTGTTTTGATAAGATATCTGCACTGGTTCTTTCAGTTTTCTCTAAAGTTAGTAGTGGTGCTTGGGGTCTTTTTAGAATAGTTTTTGTTGTTGTTCTTGTTGTTGCTGTTTAAGTTCCCTGGATAGCGTATACATACACAAACATACAAAGCCAATCAAAATATTAAACAATATTACCTGGCTATTAAAGATGTAATCCTATACAAATGAACTTTTGCTGTAGTGATGTCACGGCACTAAAAATGTGCAAAATTTGTCACAACTAAATCTCCCTTAAATTAATGGCTGAAAGTTAGGCACAGGATCCCCGAGAAAGCGGGAAAACTTTGAATATCTTAACACACACACCCCAACCATATTTAACATGCTGACTGGCTCTCTGCACCCAAACAGCCCCTTTCCTTATTCTTGGTTGGGCAGCAGCACTGAGCAAAAGGGACTGGACTGTGCCACCCTCACCTGCCTCCCTCACCTGTCCTTGCCTCCCTTGCCTGCTAACTAGGTCGCGGAGGCCACCACCGCTACACCGAAACCTCTTCTTTGTGGGGAGATGCCTGAGTCTGGCTGCCACCACTGCTGTGCCCTGGCCTGGACCTGCGCATCTCCATCCTCTGCAATTCCGCATCGTCTTCTCCCTCCTCCTGTGCACAAGTGGCATCTCCAGGCGGAGGTATCTCCATGAAGGCAGCAGCAGAGAGCCAGGGCTCCATCGTCACCTCCTCCTTGTCCTGCAGCCGCTCTATTGAGGCTGCTTCTGCATGGGGAACTGAGCAAGCTCCCTGGAGCTGCTGCTGCTGCTGCTTCAGCTCATGCACCCCAGTCAGTGGTGTTGTCAGCATTGCTCAGGCAAAATAGAGGCACAGATGGTGTATAGCAGGAAGAGGAGGAGCATGCCCCCACAGGAAGGGACTGTCGGGGTAGCTGAGGTGGCGGTGGTGTGCTGGATGTGCTCTTCCTCCTCTTTTTGCTGCACGCCGCAAATAATCAAATATGCAAAAGTTAAACCCGCAAATGTGGAGGGATGCCTGCATATGTGGAGGGATGCCTGCATATAATTACTCTAAATAAAGAAAAGTTACAAAACCGATGAGATGTTACTATGACATATATCTGGATATGAATCAATCTTATTTCTGTACCAGGAGAGAGCTCATTATTTATATGAAGACAGAAATCTCATCTCTTCTTTAATATTAATCAAGAGGGTTCAGAATTACATTTCTCAGAAGCAATTCTAACACATACAGTGGACCTTCAGTATCCACTGGGGTTTGGTTCCAGGACCCATCCCACTCAGACACCCAAATCCATGGATGCTCAAGTGCCATTTTATACAATGGTGTAGTAAAATGGTGTTCTTTATATAAAATGGTGAACAGCAAGGTTTTGGAATTCCCACCCACCCACTCCGAATATTTGTGAACCATGGTTGGTTGAATTCGTGGAAGCAGAATCCGTGGATACAGAGGGCCAAGTGTACAATAAGGAACTATAAGGACTTTTCTTCTCTGAACTAAAACTTTTACCTGATCCTGCCCCCCCCCGTATGTTTGTACATACAAATAACATTTGCCATCTGTCTGGGGATGCTTTGATCAAGATTTCCTGCGTGGCAGGGGGTTGGACTAGATGGCCCTCGTGGTCTCTTCCAACTCTACAATTCTATGATGATTCTATATTTGCCATGGCTCATTCCTATGGAATTCTGGGATTCTAGTTTGGTGAGGCACCAGCACTCTTTGGCCAAGAAAGCTAAAAAGACTTTATAAAACTACAAATCCCAGGATTCCATAGGACAGAGTCATGACAAATAATCCAGTTTCAAACTGGATTATTCATGTAGTGTGGATTCAGCCTTAGATTTACTCTTGATGTTCCAGCCTTCCCAGTTTAGGTGGTCCCTTTCCCATGCATTTTTCTTATAGAGGGTTGTGCTGTTTTCACCTCTGGTTTTGCAAATCAGTCTGCCTTGGAGAGTTTGAATGAAGGTGCTTAAGAAGAAGCACCACACTCTTGCTCTAGTTACAAAAGGTGCCAGGTAACTGTGGCAGGCAAGAGCTGACAAAGAATAGGAAGCACAGCTAAAAAAATAAGTGGAGTTTATCCTTCCTATAGCTCAGGATAACTGAGCACTATTGGACAACAGTACTTATGTGTAAGCAAAGATCATGAGCCAACATGGTGTAGTGGTTTGAGTGCTGGACTCAAGACTTGGGTTCAGTTCCCTGCTCAGCTCTGGAAGCCCACTGGGTGAACTTGCGGAAGTCACCTTTGAATAAATTTTGCCAAGAAAACTGTACGCTAGCTTTCAAGTAAATTCCAACTTACGGCAAACCTAATAACAAGAAAAAGCAACAACCAATAATCTTTTACAAAAAACATATTCCCAATCTTTGCTTGGGGAAAAAAGCTGTAATCTTGTTCACACCTAGAGCAAAAATGGGAACAGTTTCATGGAGGTGGACTTCTGGCAAAGGATGGGTTGCACCTCATAGCAGTTGGCGGGAATGTTTTTGCTAAGTGTTTGAAAGATCTGATTAGGAGGGCTTTGAACTGATTTGTGTGAGGAAGGGAGACACATCCTATATCTATGCATTTCATTTTTTCGCCCTAAGTGTAGTACCTTACATTTCTCCGTATTGAATTTCATTTTGTTAGCTTTGGCCCAGCTCTCCAGTTTATTCAAGTCATTTTGAATTTTGATCCTGTCCTCTAGGGTATTAGCCACTCCTCCTAATTTGGTGTCATCTGCAAATTTGATAAGTATGCCCCTAATTCCCTCATCCAAGTCATTGATAAAGATGTTGAATAGCACTGGGCCCAGGACAGAACCCTGTGGCACCCCACTGGTCACATCTTTCCAAGATGAAGAGGAGCCATTGCTGAGCACCCTTTGGGTTCGGCCAGTCAACCAATTACAAATCCATTGAACAGTTAACTTGTCTAGCCCACATTTTACAAGCTTCTTTGCAAGAATGTCATGGGGAACCTTGTCAAAGGCCTTACTGAAATCAAGGTATGTGATATCCACAGCGTATAATCCAGTTTCAAACTGTGTAGTGTGGATTCATCTTAAACCAAGCCTTCCCTCCTAATTCCTGGCCAGCTACAGTCACTACAGTACAGTTGTCCCTTCATATTCACTGGGATTTTGTTCCAGGACCCCCCCCCACCTGTGGATACCAAAATCCGTGAGTACTCAAGTCCCATTATATGCAATAGCATAGCAAAAGGGTGTCCCTTATATAAGATGCCAAAATCAAGGTTTGCCTTTTGGATTATTATTTTTTTACAGAATATTTTCAAGCCATGAATACTTAAATCCGTGGATACCAAAACCGTGGATACAGAGGGACAACTGTATAGCACTTTACCCAAACCCAAGCGAGGGCCGCTTTCCTCAAACAGACACTCTGGCTGTCCAGTTATGACACCGTTCGATGTAAACAACCCCGCCTCTTCAGAACCCTGCAAGCCAATAGCAATGAGGCATAGAGGAGAGAAGGAACGAACCCATCATTTCTTTTCCTCCTCTCTTCACTCCACCTCCACCTCCTCCTCCTGCGAGGAGGGCTTCGTCGTCGTCCCCCCGCCCGTTGGAACAAATGATTGACACCAGCTTCCACCAATGCGCGCGCTGCCTTGGGGAGGGCCCGAGCCTCTTGCCAATGGCTTGCTCGGAACACGCCGTTTGGTTGTGCTGCTGAGCGAAGTTGGTGTGAGGCGCACACTTTTGGCAGCAGGGAGGCGGCGGCGGCTGTGGAATGCGAGGATCCTCCGCGGGGTCCTTTGGCTGATCAGTGGCTGGCTGGAGGCGGAGGGGGGGCAGACAAGAGCCTCCTGCGTGGGTTTGGTCCTCAGTGGGTGGCTCCTGGAGGAACTGGAGCGGATCAGCTGCTCCCTACTGGTGCTGCTGGTGGTGTAATGGGCAGCTCTAGCAGTGGGCGGTGTATGTGACAGCCGTGGATCCAAGCCTTAGTAGGATTACATGTATGTGTGTATGTGGAGCAGAAGGGAGGTAAGAGCAAGAGAAGGTGGTGGTGGAGACTGACTGACTGACTGACTACCAGTTGTCCCTCCATATCCACGGATTTGGTATCCACGGATTTAAGCATCCACGGCTTGAAAATATTCTTTTTTTTAAAAAAAAATCTCAATAGCAAACCTTGATTTTGGCATCTTATATAAGGGACACCATTTTGCTATGCCATTGCATATCATGGGATTCGAGTATTCACGGATTTGGGTATCCACGGGGGGTGGGTGGGTCCTGGAACCAAACCCCAGCAAATATGAAGGGACAGCTGTATTCTTTTAAAAATAATAATCCAAGAAGCAAACCTTGATTTTGCCATCTTATATAAGGGACACCATTTTGCTATGCCATTGCATATCATGGGACTTGAGTATTCACGGATTTTGGTATCCACGGGCGTGGGTGGGTCTTGGAACCAAACCCCAGCCAATATGAAGGGACAACTGTGTACCTTGCTGGTTTCACGTGTTTTTTTTGCCCCTGCCTTTCATGAGCCTCCGGTTGACTGTGCACATCTGGTGCTCCTTAAACCCTTCCCTTTCCTTGCCTCCAGATCTGGATTATTTTGGTCCCTGACCCTGGCTGAGTATTAGGCGGTGACGAGGGAGCCGCAGAGCATTTTAAGCAGGACGGGAAAGGTGTGTGTGAGGAGAATAAGCCAGGCAGACAGGAACAATGAAGGTGAGGGGGCTCCTAGCTGAGGAAAGAAAGCCTTCTGTGGAGGAGTCGCCCACCCCACCCGGGTCTGGGGTCTCCTTGCCACTTAGACTCCTGGTGCCATTTCCCACCCCAACCCTCCATTAACCCCCAAAGCCCCAACCCTAAATCTGTACTTCTTCCAATCCTGCACCTTCTGTCTTCATTGCTGGAAATGAAGTCTTGCTCATTCCCCTCAGATGGGAGGAGAACTGTTTCTTATGTGATGAAGGAAAAGGATATCCCTCTCCTGAGCAGCTGAAGCTCAGGAAATGCTCTTTACCTTTATCAAGAGGCTAAATGCTTGCTTGCTGCAGCCGCACCCCCCCTTACTTTCTCATTATGCACAGTTTCCTCTAGGTAGGAAGAAAGGTGGGGGAAGAAAAAAATGTTACACCTTTTTGTCATCAGCATGGAGACAAAGAACTTCTCCTATTTGCCACTGTGTGATCAGCATAGCACTGCTTCCAGAAGATGTTGGAGGGTGGCCCTGACCTGCATGTTTAGAATAAGAAAATGTTGTTTTGGTTGATGGGAGTGTTGATAAAAGAACTGATTGGTTTGTTTCCAGACAGCCACATGGCTTACATTCTTAACATTGTTTCTGCATTTTTTCTCCCTGAAGGATTTGGGAAGGAGTGTGTATGTATGTTGATTGTGGGTCTGCAAAACATAAGAAACAGTATGCATTTCTAACCAGTCACATATAACTTGTTAGTCATTGCTCTTTAGTCATTCCAGTTCTGTTTTCTTTTCCAGTATCACGGTCTACAACTCGTTTGGACCCATGAAGAGAAATAACTTCATAAGGGAACTTCCTTGCAGTCGCCTTCTCTCATGGTTATGGATCAATAATGAGCCATTACATTAAAATGGGATTTAAAATGGGAAAGGGCTATCCAGACCATGCATCCTGAGCATCCTTTCAGCGTTTTGCTTGTCCATAGTTTTTATTATACGTGCATGTAGTTCATTAAACACAACCAAACTATACACTGGTCTCATTCAGCCTGACACGCTCTACACCGGTTGAGCTCTCAAGTGTATTGTTGGCTCTTCATCATCATGGCTTCAGTGTGGAAAAGGCTGCAACGTGTTGGGAAACATGCATCCAAGTTCCAGTTTGTGGCTTCTTACCAGGAGCTGATGGTTGAGTGCACCAAGAAATGGTAAGTAATGTCCTCTGTTGAAATGAGCTGCTTTTGGCTGAACATAACCATTGTCTCTTCAGCTTTAGATTACTCCCTCTTCTCTTCAAGTGGGACAAAAAGCAGCTTGCAGATCTCACTTTCTTAGTATCTTGCTATATACTGATTCTGCCCTATGGGAATAATTTTTGCTTGTCAACAGGAGTTTTCCTGTAGAGTTGAGAATTATCTGCTTTGTGCTGCTTTCTTGCAACTGTGTGGGTTTGGTTTTTTTTTTTTTTTTTTAGTAGATGTTACTACAAAAGGCTCTTCGCAGTCCCATACCTTGATAACTAGCCTCTGTCAGAGGAATACATGACACCCTTCCCAAGGTTGACATTATGATTTATTCACTCTGTGTACTCTGACTTTTGGTTTTGCCTAAAAATATTTCATTTCCCTTTTCAACTCTGGAATGGGAACAGTCAAGACTCAGCCTTGGGAATTATCTCAAGTTATTTGCTTAGTCAGACAAGAATTCCACGCAGCAGTAACCCAACGGGACATAGTTTCAATAGGCTAGACAGTCCTGGGTAGTCAGTTGTACAGACCTGTCCTAGAGGCTTGTCTGCACTTCTGCAAAGTTTGCTTTCAAAACTAGTAGCTTTATGCATTCTCTTTTTCTTCTCAAAAATGTTTCATCAGAAATCAGCCAAAATAATCTTTTAAAAGAATGCAGTCTCTCGGACACAATTTTACATGTGTTCTCTCTTCTCTCAAGTGCAAATACTTGGCACTTCATGGGAGAAATAACTATAGACAGTGAGTGGGAAATCTCTTTTCTTATTCTTGATGTTAAGCTCACCACCTGCGCAGAGTTCTTAATTATGCTCAGTTTATGTATATCACTTTGAATTGTCAAAGCACTTCCCATGCAATATCTTACTGTAATTTTTACAGTATCTCTGTAAGATATTATTATCCCCGTATTTTAGATAGGACAGATAGAAAGTGGTTAGTTTAGTTCCCCCCAGTCAGTTCATGGCAGTGGTGAGATTTGAACTTGGGACTGGGATTTGGTGAGACTTGAACTTGGGACTTCTTGGTTTGTCTAGTGTCTTTGGAGATGCATAGCAAGACATGTATTTTATAAGATCAGAGGGGTTGTCTTTAGTACAGAAAACCTTGCAGTGTATAAATATTAAGCAGGGGGAGATAACAGTGACTTTCCTGCTTTATTTTTCTAATGAAATTTATACAGCATTACTGCTGACTCCACTTGCAGCAAATAATTCAGTGAGTTTATGAGAAGACATTCCTTCTTTGGGACAGGGTTGTCTACTTTCCAGGCTTTCCTGTGCCTCTAATACTGACAGAAGAAGCAGAATCCAGCAGATGAATTTATTTTTTGTCCACTAATTGTGGTGGGGAGAAAAGATGGTGAACCAATTCTAAGAACGTCAAAGGGTCTCTCTTCTGTCATTTCCCATGTATGTGTTCCCTTCCACCAAATTCTGGCTCCTGGCTCCCAGTTCAATAAAACATATTTGGTAACACCAATTCTCAGAAGTATTCAGAGGCAGCTAGATCCTCCTTTTGAAGGAAAAGATGTTTGGGGCAGCACTTGGCCAAATATCAGCTCCTCATTTGGCTTCTAATTTCTGTAATGTACTGAAGAATGTGATGGATAATTTTTTTTTTAATGGGATACCTCAGAATATTATTTATCTTGTTACTATTTTTTCTTTTGAGCAATCATGTATACATCTTTCTTTATTTTAAGTTATGCCCCCCACCCTGTCCCAAGGGCTTATCCCTGAAGGATTTAGTTTCAATTACAAATCTTGCTGTTGAATTTTCTGATAGAACAACTTTTAATACAGTGTTTTATATTCCCTAGATGTTTATACTTGCCAGTGGTACAACATTCAAGATTTAAGTTAGAGGCATTTAGGGGCAGCCACCCTCACTGTCAGAGGCCTAAATACCTTAAAGGCACCAGCTCTTGTCTGATATTGGCTGGTCCTGGTTATTACTTGGATGCGAGGCCGCCAACAAATACCAGGTGCTGTAGGCTACATTTCAAAGGAAAGAAATGGCAAAACCATTTGAAATTCATAGTGTCGGCATAAGTTGACAGGCAACTTGAAGGCACACACACACACACTCGCTCTTACTGTCTGAACTTCAGCAGAAGGATGCCTCTTCTCCCACGTGTCTGCATTTGATGTGTGGCCAAACTTTTCATTACCACAGCTGATAGGCCTATCTTGATGTGAAGGAGCTCACCCTGGGGCAGTTCAGGACTCTGTGTAGATTTCAGTGTCTCTTTCAGGTTCTATAGCAAATGTTTGCAGGGTTTACTGCATTAGTGGCATTAATGTTACATGTTGAAAAAATGTGTAGCTTGATCCTGTGATCCTAAACCCACTGATTTCAGGGCAGTTAGACATGCATAGGATTGTGCTGCTAACATGAATGCTATCTTGAATTTCATCTGCTCTCTTTAGGACGTGGGAGAAATCTTAAAATAAAAAATGTTCCATCTGCATTTAAGCTAAAATTATAAACCCTTTCCTTCCACAAACAGCAATTCGTGAAAACCCTGGATGATCATATTTTGCAAAAGAGTGGCTTCTTTCTTTCTGGAATCTTGATGCTCATTTTGATATGTCAGTGGACAACTTGGAAATTGTCACATAACTTCTGCCTTAGTTGATTTGAACAAGGTTGCAAAATTGGCACAAGTAGCAGTAAAATATGAAGAAAATGCTTTCCTTTGCACTGTTTTTTAAGAAGGCAAGTTTGTTTCTTATGATGTGGCAGTTAAAGATAATGATTAGAATATATGCCCTAGGACCCATACTGTAAGTGCCCGTTTGATTAAAAATCTAGTAAACATGGTTTTGTTTTAGTACTGGCATTCCAGCATTCCAACAGTATAATGCTTTGTTGCAAGAATAATAGACCATTTATATGTTTAAATGACTGACAATGAATTATTAAAATACACTTGGGAGGAAAATAGGATTCTGAGAAAAGATTGTTCATGAAATAATGGTGGCTTGTGGGTAGATGGCTCCTTGAAGATCTCCATATCTTTCCCCTTTCATCTCTTTCATATGTCCATGTGAAATTGCCAGGATGTATAATATCAGTAACTTTATTAAATAGTTGTTACATTTTCCTTCAGTGCAACTGAAGCTGCATCTATTTTGAGTTGCCCTTGAATATGTATTTTTCCAAATACTTTTGAGAGACATAATGTTGACACTAGTCAGTATTAATAGGAGGCTGCTGTTGCTTTTCTCTACTTTTTTTCCATCTTGACAGGCTTTCCTGTTTAAATGGATTTGTTCTTGGCAGACTTTCATTTATACTGCACAGCAAAATGATTTTCTGTTTTGCTTTTCTATCTGGGTTTTAGGGTTTTCTTAGATGTTTATCAAAACTAGCTGTTCCCCCTGAATCCTTGTTCTTTTGGATTGCCTAAAATTGTCAGCGTGCCATTAAATGAAAACAAGACTGTGTATTTTACTGGAAAATACTGTGTTTAGCTCTCTTCCTTCCTTGACCATGTAAGATTTAATCTACGGATTGTTATTGGTACTCCAAAGCCCTTCAGACTCAAGGTTCTTAGGCCTTATATTTGTGTCACCTGGGACTGTGAACTGTTTACAGTGGTAAAGGATCCATCATTGCATTTTTTTACTAGCAGTGAATAATCCAGCTAGTGATTTATGGTGTGTTATGAATGCTTTTCACATTTCTACAGTGGTCTTGATAATCTGAGGAATTGATTGGCTTTGTCTTATATGGCTGAAATTCAACGAAGTCAGGAAGGGAGGCTTATAAATGTATTGTGCCTTCTGGAACTCCCTTGTCCATGCTGACCATCTATTTGGCAAGTGCGTGCTTACTTACTGAGAACACCCTGCTACTGTATGTACAAATCTGTGGAATCTGTACGTTTAAAGTGTTTATTACAACATCATTTTAGTAAGAGATACCTTCCACTTTTGTCCTTGTAACTGTTCTAGGTATTAGCCTGAAGAGCAGGCACTAAGCAACTTTTCCCTTCCCTCCCAAATGCAACTTGCAAGCCCTCAGGGAATATGAACCCACAGTTTCATAATCTAGAGCAGTGTTCTTAACCTGTGGTCTCTGGATCCCCAGGGGGCCACGATATCCTCACAGGGGGTCTGCAAACTCTTGAAGGCTGCTCAGCCCACCTGACAGGAACCAAGGCAAAGGCTGGCTGGCTTGGCTTGTGCATTGCCATTTAATCTGCTCCAGCCACTAACTTGCAGGAAGAAGCAGGAGAAAAGTCTTCCCTCCCCCTCCAGTGCCTCTGAGGGAAGGTTTAATGAATGGTGTGTTGTTGTTGTTATTATTATTATTATTATTATTATTAGGTATTCTTATTATTGTTAGTGTTTTAAATTTTGAGTTAAGTCTTGGGGGCCTGTGACAACAAAATATATTTAAAGGGGATCCCTGGTAAAGAAAAGGTTAAGAGCTGCTTGATCTAGAGCATTATTTGCAATGAACTCCTGGTTTTTGTTGGGTATATTAGTTCTATACACAGCTCAGTTTGTGCTATTGCCTCTGTAAGACTGGTCCTGTTATTAGGAAGAATGAGACATCCACAGGCAGGAGATGCTGAGGGTAAGGGAAGGAGTGTAGCTATACGGAGTTGATGTGCAGTACAGCCTGCTCTAACCTCCCTAAGGTCGCTTGCTGCTTTGTGTTGCAGTGGAATATGATGTCCTGTTGCCAGCACTGAAAAAAGAGTACCAGTCTGATCAGCTTTTGGACATGGAATGAAGAGGGGTACTATCCTTTCCCTCTTGGGCCTGTGCTTCATCTGTGCTACCTTTTTGTTGAATTCACAGCTGCTTGGAGATGCTTCTAATGTGCATCTGATTTGCACTACTTCCATATAAAATTGTAAATGAACTGGTATACCTGCTATATATTTCTAAACAAAAGGGACAAATTTCTTCAGTTCGCCATACTTACAAAATGTGGGTGAACAGAAGACCTATTATTACTGCATCAAGGGCTGATCATTAGCAAAGCCTGCCATCATCTTCTCCTCCATTCTTCCTTGCCAGGTCTACTGGCTCCAGTAATGAAATTTTATTGTTTATATGCTGCATATTTGTGCCAGATTGTAGCTATGTTAGGTAAGTCTTGATAGTCTTCTTACTGGAAAGTAACAGTGAAAGAAGGGCTTAATTTAAAAAGGTAAAAGTGTAGACTGCCCAAAGACTTATGGGGGAGACAAATGGAGTTAGCTGACAGAAATGAAACTGTTGCTGGGTAGAATTAACTCAACAGTAACTTAGCACACCCCATGTCTCTCCATGTGCTAGGACCAAGAACAAATAAGACAGAGATAGAATCAGACAGTTGGAAGAGACCACAAGGGCCATCTAGTCCACACACACACACATACACACATCCGCCCTGCAGGAATACACAATCAAAGCATTTCTAACTTCCAGACTCTGTTTAAAAACCTCCAAAGAAGGAGACTCCACACACTTTGAGGCAGTGTATTCCACTGTCAAACTGCTCTTACTGTCAGGAAGTTCTTAATGTTTAGGTGGTTGAAGATAAGTGGTCCGTAAGCAATGCAAGCTAGTATAGGAAACAGAAGTTATATAATTTGGCTTCCATACTTCGACTTTATCAATAACAATATCCTCCAAATTTTCATGCAAACTTATTGAACAATGTACTCTCTATTCCTCAGTGAAAACATGTTGCTAGATTGTGGCTTGTGCATTTCTTATGGCTTTTCCTTAGAAAGTTACCACCTTTATGACTATGTGTGATGTTTCTTATTCAAACTAGATTGGTTGTTTAGTGATTTGTTTAATTTTTTTGTATAGTGTGTGTGTGGGGGGGGATACACACGAGTGCAAAAAAAAATCTCCAGAATGTAAGAGTATTTAATTATAACATTCTGCTTAAAGGAACACAACCAAGTAACTATAAGCCCTGGAGAGAAAAGATTTGCGCACAGAAACATAGGTGTATAACTCAGTTTACAGCTTTCTCCTCATTTTGCTGTCAGACAAATTCATGACTGTGTATCTGATGAAAAAAAAAATGCTATAGCATCCTGTTGTAGTAGCTGATGTTGGCCTAGACTCTAAGCCATCATTGCTTCCGGATTGTTATGTTTCATGAATGTAATATTTGAGCTGCCAGAGAGCTTGGTCTCTGTTCTCACAAGATCAATCCTGGACACATGGCTTAGCACTTAATGTACTCAGTGCATCAGATGGTTCAACTATATATCTCCCACATGCAGAAAGACAATGAATTCACTAAGACATGCCAAGAAACAAGAGAATTCTTTGTTAAGTGGGTGTTACTTCTCAAACGCACTCCATCCATTCTGAACATGGATTGGCAAGTGCATGGTATCTATCTCAGCAATTTTCTTCTTTAGGTTTGGTGTAAATTACAACATTTTCCCAGCCTACTGAAAACAGGAGACTTGTTCCCTTTCAAGCAGGTCATGGTAATAGATTGAAAGTGCTCTCTGTGGGTTTTTTTTAAAAAATGACTTAAATAATTTGCACATTTCTTCTATAATTTGATTTCATTTCTTATTAAGTATGTTTGCCATCTGCTTTATTTCTGTACTTGTCTCAAAACTGGATATTGAATAAACTTGAAACATCACTTTTTCAAAGACTAAGAGAGAGAAATTTGATGCCTTATCTTTTTGCAGGAAAAAAAAGCCCACAAATTGATAAGGACTTCAGTGGTTGTGTGTGTCTGGTTTGGTAGGTTGTGGTGGGTTCTGCATTGCCTGCAAGCTACTAAACCATAAATTGAATGCAGCAAGCATGGCATAAGGGGAGGCTTTCATCCTAGTTTACAAGGGGAGTCTGTTCTAAGATTTTGCAAGGTAGAGAAGTTTAGGATCTCATATCTGTTTGCTAGCTTCATGTTCTCTCACCGTTTTAAAGGTATATGCACATCATCCCCTTGCAATCTGGGAACCCTATTTCTACTTCCATTTTCTGGGTCCTGTTTTGCTTGTACATATCTGAAGGTTTCTGTTTCCTTTCCTGTGCCAGCTGAGTATAATATAGAATAAGTGATAAATCTGGTTTCCCTGATGACAATCAGAAGGTGGTGTGTGCTTCTATTTTGCTGTACATATGTACTTAAAGGGAAACTTGTTATTTGGCAAATAAATATAAATACTTTATCGTTCTGCTTCCTAGCTTTAGCAGTTGAGGGAGCTGACAGATAAAAGTGGGAATCCTGCCATGGTGGACCCTCTGCCCAAGTGGGTGACACCAAAGGGAGGGTCGGCACTTTGAAGGAGCTACTTCAGGGGGCACAAGGACAAGGGCCTGTCCTGCTGCTCAAGAGAAGGGAAAGTTACACTTTAACAGGAGAAGAAGGTTGTTAGTTGCCCCCAAATTGGCCTGCAGTCCAAATAAACTGGATAACCTTGGCAATAGCCTTGGCAGTAGCTGCATGCTACTAGTGAATGTAAGTGAATGGTAAAACCATTGCTATTCAGGGCTTGATCCTCGATGAGCATACTGACCTGGCGAGTATCACAGAAATCTGGTTGGATGAAGTTGGGGGAAGGGGGTAATCTCTTTCAGATTCTTTGTCCACAGAGGTTCTTGGTGCAGCAGCACGTAAGATCTGGGAGGCGGGGAGATAGAGCTGCAGAGTTTTATCAGTGTATCTAAATATTGGTGTCTGGGACAGAATAGGGATTCAGCTTGGTGGAGTGCCCCCCCCTGCTGCTCAGTAGTCTCCCTTCCTGGGTCTTGTGGTTGGTGTTGGAGTCCCTCTGTCTTGTGTGATGGTGGTCTTCAGCGTGCATGCTGAGACTGTCCTGTCGGGAGTGACCCAGGACTTTATGTCTGCCATGACAACAGTGGATTTGTCCTGAATGGTATCTGGCCCTGCCTCATGCTGCTGGCATATTCTGGGCCTCATTTTCTTTTGCTAAGTGAAGTGATGTGATCTGGGAATGGGGAAACTGTCTAGAATGCTGTTGTCATGGGCAGATCACTAGCTGGTGGGGCTTAACTTGCTGCAAGGATGGGAAACCAATCAAGATGCTAGGAGGCTTATAGATTCGGATGGATTGATTCTGGATGGATCTTGGGATGTTTCCTGCTGCCTTGGCAGGCAATTTTGTCAAAGTTCTGCTTAACCTATCAAAAGGAGAAATGGCCAGGGAAGTGGACATGACAACTCCTAAGCATCCTCTCACGGAGTGGAGCTAGAGTGACTAAGGACTTTATCAGACGTGGGGAAATGCAGTAAAACCCATTTCCCAAACCACATCAGAAGAACACAACGATAACAGAAAGGGCATTATCAAATGCCCACATCCTCAGCTGTTCCCGGGGTGTAGCGCTGGCATGGATGAGGCGTCACTTTTTTATTGACAGGCTAAGCCGTCAATAGAAAGGAACACCCTATTCACGCCCACGCTATACCCCCGGAACGGCTGAAGGACATTGGCATCTGATAATTTCGCCCCTTTCTGTTATCATCGCATTCTTCTGATGCGGTTTTTGCCACTTCTGATAAAGCCCTAGGTGACTGGAGAAACATTGGCAGAAAACTCTGAGTGAGGCTGTTCACAGGGTTACTCTGTGACAATGTAAGCAGTTAAGAAACATTTCATCTTTTACCACATACCATGCAGCTATGGACAAGTTTACATAGGGACCACTAAACGCAGTGTTCAAACACGAATCAAGGAACATGAGAGACACTGCAGACTGGGTCAGCCAGAAAAGTCAGCAGTAGCAGAACATGTTATAAACCAACCTGGACACAAAATGCTATTTAAAAATGCACACTAACTAGCCTTGCATTTCTATACCCAGAAACTAACCATTCAAGTACACAATTTTACATATACTACCCTACAGAGGTTCACAGCATATAAGCTCCACATACACTCCTACCGAGCCATTCTCTGAAGATGCCAGCCACAGATGCAGGGAAACATCAGAAAGAAACTATTCCAGAACACAGCCTCATAGCCCACAAAAAAAAAAAAAAAAAAAAAAAAACCAAGGAAAATCTAAACATTTCATCTTTGCCACCATTGCATCTGCAAGGAGCTGGCCAGCAGAGCTGTTTTGAGTAGTCAGTACTCTAGGAGAGTAAAATCCAGCTCACCAACAGTCCACTGTGAACAATTTGCCTGGCATTTTGCAGATAGATTTGCTTGGATGCATTCTGATTTGTATGTTATAATTAATACAGATCCATTGGGTTTAACTTTGGCTCCTGTTTGTCCAGTGATAATGGATATTTTTAATTTGTGCAGCCTGAGGATGGAGACAGGATTCTTGGAGGGTTGAGGGACACCACGTGTATATTAGACTCTTGCCCTTCCTGGCTTATTAAAAAAGCCAGAGGAAGGATGTCTGAGTGAGTAAAAGGGAGTGCTCCCTAGATCCCACTGTACTAGACAACTACTTTCCAGTTTCCAACATTCCATTCTTCAGTAAGGTCCTGGAGTTGGGAGAAAGGCTCCGACTTCAGGGATTGCTGAATGAAGTGGAAACATATTCAGGGGTAGCCATATTGGTCATGCAGCAGATTACAACAGAATTGAAAATCCATAAAATAGCAATACCATTATTGGCCAACCAAAATGCACAAAGTATTTCATACAAGCTTTCAAAGTTCCACTGGCTTCTTCATCAGACAAAAGATGTTTAAAAATCATACAGGAGAAGGACGGTGACAATGTTAGTGTCACAGGTCTACATTTTGTATCAGATGTTGTTTCTCTTGTAGTTCAGTTGGTTTGGAGAGATCTCAATGCAGGCAGAGGCCACTCTCCCTCTTGGCTATGTAGGGACTGAGACAAAGGACAGTAAAATTTTTACTCCATTAGCAGTAGTAAAATAACTTCTTTTGGAATCCAGGTTGTCTCTGTCCTTTGCAAAGCCACAAGCCCCTTTCTTAGGCAGAGAGCATTGAATTTGTCAAGAATTCTTGTGTACTGCTACATCTGGAAAACTCTTTAGGTGCTGTATAGATAAAACTTGACAATTATAGTCCAGATGAAAAAGTTTTACCCTTGTTGGAGGTAGAAACCTCCGAGTTAAATTCCAGCCCTTAGCTCTCTCTTATTTAGGATCCCCCTGTTTATCTACATCTATTTCAATCTGGTTCCAGGCTTGGCTAAGGGAAAGAGACAGCTTTGGTTGCCTTGGTGGATGCCATATGCTGGGAACTGGACAGGAGGAGTGTGTCCCTGTTGGTTCTGCTGGACTTCTCAGTACCTCTCTGTACCATCAACCAATCCTTCTGGGATGCCTCTCTGGGATGGGACTCGGGAGCACTGTTTTACAGTGGTTCCGGTCGTTCTTGCAGGGAGAACTCAGAATGTGGTGTTGGGGGATACCTGTTCAACATCCTGGCTATTGGGTTGTGGGGTCCCTCAGGACTTGGTTCTGTTGCCCATGCGACATGAAACCACTGGGAGAGGACAGGCAGAGTTTTGTAGCATGGTGTTACTAGTACCAGTCTATTACTCCCTTCTACCTCAGTCCAAGGAAGCTGTCTTAGTTCTAACCCATTGCCTATAATCAGTAATGGATGAGAATGAATTGGATGAGGATGAACAAACTGAAAGACAGACAAGAGGGGTGCTCCAAGTCAGGTGAAAGGCAAACCAGGGAATAGGGATTCAGCTTGTACTGGATATGGTTACACTTCCCATAAAGACACAGGTTTGCTGCTTGGGTGTAGTCCTGGACCCAGTCCTAAGCCTGGAAGCTCAGGTTTTGGCAGTGGCCAGGAATGCATTTACGTGATTAAGGCTTGTACACCAGTTACACCCATTCATTGGGGTGTCAGATCTGTCCATGGTTGCACATGCCTTAATTATGTCCTGTTTTGATTATTGTAACTTTCTCTACACGAGGTTGGCTTTGAAAAGTGTTCAGAAACACCAGCTCATCCAAAAAGCTGCAGCCAGATTGTACAGGAAGCACACAACTCTCTTGTTGACACAGTTCTGCTGGCTACTAGTCTGGTTCTGGGCACAATTTAAAGTGTTGGTTATGATCTACAAAGGTCTATGGGGCTCAGGTCCAGGTTATCTGAGGAACCATATCTTCCTATATTAGCCTGCTTGTGTTTTGAGATCTTATAGAGAAGCTGTTCTCTCTATCTCACCACTTTCACAGGTGGGAATCTAGAAGAGGACCTTTTCAATGGTTGCTCTGAGGCTCTGAAACTTCCTTCCTAGAGAGGTTAGACAGACACACCCTTGCTATCCTTTTGTAGGCAGGCCTTTGAGGACTGACTGATCAGGGGGAAAGCGCCTTTCATATTCTGTGTTGTTATATTTGTTGTCCTTTTTAAAGGGTTTGTTTTTACTGTTTTTAAATTTGTTGTTTCTTTAATTAGATATTTAACGTTTGTATAACAATTTTTTAAAGCTGTATTTTAGTGTTTGTAAGCTGCCTTGAGATCCAGACTGTCAAAAATGCAGGAAATAAATAAATAAACAATTTCTGCCTGAAGCAGCTAATGTTAAATGGAGATTAATACATACAAACATAAGAGAGGCCAGGGATAAGAGGCTGTCTGAATGGATCCAGTAGCCCACCCCTCCAGCACTAAAGAGTAAGCTGCTATGAATTATGTCCTAGATTCCTAAGAAGATATGCCAGCAAGCAAGTCAGAGTATCTCTCATTCTTGTTGTGTGCCTTCAAGTCCCACTTATGGTGACCTTAAGGCAAACCTATCATGGCATTTTCTTGGAAAGGTTTGCTAAGAGGGAGAGTTGCCTTTCCTTCCTCTGAGGCTGAGTGTGACTTGCCCAAGATCACCCAGCAGGGTTCCATGGATGAGCAGGGAATTGAACCCTGGTATCCAGTCCAATGCTGAAACCACTAGTCCAGTACTCAAACCACTACACCACACTGCTCTCATTCTGCTTATCCATTATACCCAAAGCTCAGTTCCTTAAAAATGGGTTCTTAACCTTCCAGAGACTTTTTCCAAACATATTGAGAAGATGATGTCAAAAATCATACCTCTCTGACAGCTGTTACAATGCTTTCTCCATATCTATCTTGTTCCCATTAGGTTTGTTGCCATCCAAAATTCCTTTTCTTCCTGCTTGGCTAACTCTTCTTTCTGGCCTTGCTTTTGTTGTTTTGCTTTATATGGCCTTGCTTTTGCTGTTCTTGGCTATATTCTACTAAGGGGTTGTCTAGATGAGAGGATATAATGCTGGTTGCTGCACATTAACATAAAATCGCAGCAGTGTTCTTTTGTTTCCATGGTCCTTTTGAAAAATTGCTGGTATGTGAAGCTGTCCATGTTGGAAGTTCACATGCAGCCATGCCTGTGAATCAACATGCTGGCCGAGAGTGAATTACTTGCTTTATAATCCTCCACAAGTTGTTGCTGCTGCACAGTATTTTTTTTTTACTGAAAACAAAGGTGCACAAGTGTGACCTTCTGCTTTAAAAAAAATTGCTTGGTTGCCTCAGTGCAGTAGCAATGTGAAACTCCAAAATGGTGCTTCCAGCCACTTCATTTCCGGCAAGCCCCCCCCCCCATCCCCTGCACATGTCCAACTGATCAGCTTTCCACTTCTGCTCTCGCCGAGAATGTGCTGCACTGCGATTCGATTGTCCCAATGAACGGGAATCCTCATTTCCATCGCATTATTTTAAAAACTTTGGGAAAAGCCCTGATGGCTCTTCCGGCGCAGTATATGGAGTTCCTCCCCCTGCCTCTTCTTGAATAAGGTGACTCACTGTGGGATCTCATTGGGATAAAAGGTATTCCCTGCAAACTCTATTAGGGTTATTTTCACTGTCTAGACCACCCATAATAGAACTTAATAACAGTGTCTGAGCCCCTTGATTTATATTTTACTTTTTGTCTTCTCCACAGGTTAAGGTTGTGATCCTTAGGAGGCATGATGCGAAGTACAGAAAAGGAGTTGAATCACATGACAGATGTGTTTTAGCACTGAGGGCCAAATCTTTGTCCATTCCCCCCCACCCATTTGGCGCCTCAGGAAGACCTCAGTTTAGTCAGTGTTGTAATAGTCTAGAAACATATTTAAATTTGAAGCAAATAAAAATAATCTAAACTTTAAAATAAGGTACATTAAGGATATTATTGACAAATGTTTCCCATCTGTTCCTCCACTTTGTAAAGCTCCCCACCCCAAGGAGAGTCGTGGCTGGCTGATTTGAGAGGGGGAGCTCCCTCAAATCTGGTGGAACTCTGCACAGTTTGAGGCGATGGGTTCACTGTCCCTCTGGAGAGGATTTTTAGCAGGAGCCAGAAGGGGAGGAACTAGAAGATTTTCTTCTTAAGTAAACCTTTCTTAGGTTCTCAATGTCTATTGGGTTTGCCACCATCATGTGTTTCTGGACGGTCCATCTTCATCCACACACACTGCCCTACCATTGCAATCATATATACACGCAGTCATATAAATATGGTGCAGTCATATTTATATAACTGTGGATTTAACAAATGGGAGGAGGAGGATAGAAATGCTTTTGCCTGTTACTTGTTGTTAATACAGTGCAAATTGTTCACATTTAGGTTCAAGGGGTATAGATGATTTCTGAAATCCCCACGAGCCATGCAGTTTGTCAATGTTGGGTTAAAAAGAATGAATGCACCTGGTGTAATTGTGTCATCTGTTGCCTCACATTGTATTATTTGTTTGTCTTATCTCTGTTTCTCCATTTTTGCAAACATGGGCAATATCCTGTAGGTCGCTTGCTTGATAAGAAGTTATAGAATAACTTGATGAATCTAATTATTGAGACTGTAATATGTGGCTTGCAATGAGGAATGTTTTGGTGATTCAGATAACAAGGTTTGACCTGTGTGCATCATTTCCTGGGATGGGTGCTTAGGTACCTGTGAATCGTCCATATATTTTCTGCATGAAAACCAGTTGTTGAAAAATTCTATAAACATGTTTGTTTGTAAATAACACAGATAAAAGGTTTCTGTAGTTGACTTGTGAAATAATCTGAGGTATGCTAGAGCAGCTCCAGTGAAAAGAGCTTCTGATCTTCACACTTGTCAGAGAAGACTACTCCACTCCAAACTTCTTGCGGAGGATTCATTATAGTAGGGGTAGTTAACGTTTGTGGGCCTAAATACCCTAAAGGCACCAGATCCCATCTCATAGCCTATTAGGTGTTGTAGGCTATATTTCACTGGCAAAACCACCTCTCATTGTTTCTGTAAAATTCATGGAGTCGCCATAAGTTGACAGGTGACTTAAAGGCATATATATGAACAGACACACACACAGGTAACTTGTGGCCCTCCAAAAGTTGCAAATCCACCTATCCCTTCTATTGGCTGTGCTGGGTAGGGCTGATGGGAGTTGCAGTTCAGCAACTTCTAGAGAGTTCAGAAGTGTTGTGTTGCAGGTTCTGTTGTGATACTTGGTTTGATGGCATGGCAGGAGATTGGACTGGATGGCCATTGTGATCTCTTCCAACTCTATGATTCTATGGTAGAAGACACTGTCTGCAGGTGTGGGGAACTGATTAAGATGGTCCACCCCCCAGAGACTTATGGAATCTGAAGGATTCCTCTGGTTGATGAGTCTGGTGATTCTGTCAAGGCCTTGGTCTCACTATGGAAAGGGCCATTGGTGTAATCACTTCTAGTCCAGTGCTATGGAGCCAGTAATTCACTTTGGTTTACGGAAGATCTATGGGGAATGAAACAGGCTGGGTGAAGGCTAAAGAATAGGTAGCATAGATCTCGGAGTAAACATCACTGAAAAATGACAAAGACCTTTTGTTGTGACTACTATGCAGCTGTGAAGGTGGCAAAAATAACTTATTAGGCCTTCTGTATCTTCAGCACACCATCCAGCAGAGCTTTTTCAAGTGAAAAAGGGGTCAGGTTCTAAGAGGCCAGGATTAGAAGCCTTGGTTGCCTGCTGTTATAAATCTGCCTAGCACTTTTAGCACAGAGTCATTTGTATTCGTTCAGAACCTGATGCCATAGTTATTGCAGAATCTAGGAAGGTGTCCAGGTCATTTTTTTTGGTATTAGTTTTGGTTGTTGCAACCTGATGATGTGGACAAGACACTTGACTTGGTCAGTCCCACCACATGTAATCTTGACACTTGCCCATCTTGGCTCTTACGGTCTAGCAGATGTGGATTTATTGGGAAGGCCCAAGAGGTGGTAAACGCCTCACTATGTCAGAGGGAAGTACCTGCTGCCTTGAATGAGGCTGCAGTGTGCCTTCTCCTGAAGACAACTACCCTGGACCCAGAGGTATGTGAGAACTACCACCCTATTACTAATATACCATATTGGGATCTATTGGAGGGGCCCGCCTCTGTGTCCAATCAGTAGGGAAAATACATTGTGGGAGGATGTGGGAGAGGGCCTTTTCTGCAGTGGCACCCCAGTTGTGGAATTCCCTCTCCCTGGAGGCCTGATTGGCATGAATGTTGGAATCATTTTGGTGCCGTTAAAACTTTGTTGTTAACTGCCCTCAAGTTGACTTCAACTTATTTGTCTTATCTCTATTTGTCCATGCATGAGAGACCTCCAAGTCACCCTATCCTTATCTGCCCTGCTCAAGTCTTGCAGACTCAGGGCCACAGCTTCCCTGATTGAGTCTATCCATCTGAAATGTGGTCTTCCTCTTTTCCTACTGCCTTCTACCTTACCAAGCATTATTGTCTTTTTTAGTGAGTCATGTCTTCTCATGATGTGGCCAAAGTACGACAGCCTCAGTTTAGTCATCTTGGCTTCTTGGGAGAGTTCAGGCTTGATTTGCTGTAGGACCCATTTATTTGTCTCTTTAGCAGTCCACAATATCCATAGAACTCTTCTCCAGCACCACATTTCAAATGAGTTGATTTTATTCCTGTCAACTTTCTTCACTGTCCAGTTTCCACAACCACACATAGAAATTGGAAATTTAATGGCATGGGCAATCCTGACTTTAATTTTCAATGATATACCTTTATACTTCAGGATCTTGTCTGGTTGCCTCATAGCTGCCCTTCCATGTCCTAGTCTTCTGATTTCTTGACTGCAGTCTCCATTCTGAGCCAAGGTATGGAAAACCTTGAACTGTTTTAATGTCTTCATCGTCTACTTTAAAGTTAAGTAAACCATCTGTGGTAATTATTTTTGTTTTCTTAATGTTCAACTGTAAACCTACCTTCACACTTTCTTCCTTGATTTTCTTCAGCAATTGTTCCAGGTCTTTATTATTTTCTGCTTGTAGTATGGTGTCATCTCCTATTTTAAATTGTTGGTGTTCCTTCCTCCAGTTTTCACACCTCCTTCCTCCCTGCCTATCCTGCTTTACATGTGATATGTTCACTCTCTCTCTCTCTCCTCTCTCTCTCGGGCTTTTCTTCGCAAACGAAGATTCAGGAAGGACTCATCCCGCGTTTTCTGCAAGCGCACTGATGACTAAACAGGCCAATCCGAGATTGACAAGTCCGGTTGCAGAAAGCACAGCAGAAGGTTTCCTCGGGTGATGTTATCGGGTTGTGATTCTTTCTGCGTTGCCGTTTCTCTTCAAGACTTGTTCAGCATGAGTTTTCAAATAAGGCTCCAGCATTGTGGATAGTGTGTCTCCATGCCTCCCGATGTGAGGCCAGGGCGGACCATTGTTGGTGATCAGTTTGGATATGTTCAGCATACATGTTAAACAGATAGGTGCTAAAATGCAGCCTTGCCTGACCCTCTTGCCCATTGGAAACCATTCCATTCCTCCGTATTCTTTCCTGACAGGAGCCTCTTGTCCTGAGTACAGATTATGCATCAAGATAGTCAAATGTTGTGGCACACCCATTCCTTTAAGAGCAACCCATAGTTTTTCATGATCTACAGGCTTTGCTATAATCTATAATGCACTGGCTGATTTTCTTTTGACATTCTTTGGTGCACTCCATTTTGTACAGGACCAAAGGGGAAATGGGGGGGGGGGGATTGTAGTCACCCTTCCCACGAACTTTTCATCTTGGTATGGATCCCTCCTCCAATTGTTGTTGTTGTTATTTAAAGCCAAGCTTAATATAGTTTCAATTACCCAAACTGCCTTTTGTGATGTGAAAGTACCATATAGGGCAATTCAAGTCATTGCTGGGGTTGGAACAGAACTCATGCTTGCTAGTGGGCACTACCCCATCTAAACATGATGCCAAAGGGGCTGTTTGAGGATTGGGGGAGGCAAGAACAATAGCACGGTCAATCCAACCTAGAACATATTGTCTGGAAGTTGGTCAGGCAGAGAGACTCTGCTTTACATGCTGCATATAGACATTTGCTACAGCAGGGTGCCCCCTACATATATAAATAAGCTTTATGTAATTTGGAAATAAAATAAGTTTGAAAATAATTTGTAAGGAAGATTTCTCTCCCTCTGCTTCCAATATAATAATCCATGACTAAGCTTACATTCTTGTATAGTATTACAGTATTTGCTATTGTCATGTTCCACTTAATCAAAAGAGCCCATGGAGGGTAGATACAAATAGATAAAGGGGGGACCTTCCCCAAGGCCTTTCTTTCCTCTTGGCCTAGACTATTCTTACCAGCTTTAGAGGCCTGTGGTTTGAAGCCCAGCATTCTCTTGCCTCTCCAAGAGCTTGTGCCCAGCGTTCTGTTGATGGCCAAGGACTGTGGAGTCGTTGGAGGAGGATGCACTGCACCGAGGGTGGAGCAAGGCTCAGGGGCTGCCAGTGTTGGTTTCGGCTTATGGGGTTCAGGGCCAGGCTCTCAAAACTCAGGGCTCTTTGGATTTTTAGTGATGCTCGGGCCTGTAATCTCCTCTGCTGGCATCATAGGCTCCTCATCCCCCAAATATCCAGGCTGCTGCAGGCCTCTGGGGTTACAGCACCTATGGATTTGTATCTGAAACAATAGTTTTGTGGGTGCACTTAACTTATAAGAAACCAGTAGTTTTGCATTATGAAGAAAAGTGAGTAGATATGGTGCCCGTCCCTCTCCCATTTATAAGTATCCTCTCTCCACTCCCACTCCCCCCACATTGCTTTATTCTGGGCAGCAGTGGTTCTTAAAGGTGGACTCCTAGAGTACAGAAGACATTGTATATATGTGTGTATAAATTCCCAGGATGAGCAGTAACTAGACACATTACATTTCTCCCACTGAAGTTTAGCATTGTGGCTATCCAAACCTCTGAGCAAAGCAGTGAGGCTATCCACAGATAGGGGACTTAGGGAACTTCTGACTATAGTATCTTTCCTCACAGTCTTTCTTCCTTGGATTTCCTCCTGAAACTATTTGCCTCCAAAAATGCTTCTTTAAGGAAGTGGAACAATTTGTGATAGGAAAATGGGATGGAGGGAAATCTCTTCTTTAGTAGTTATCCTGATTTAATCATCCTGTACCCTAACGGTACAAAAATACTTTTGTATTTGTACATATAAAGGTATTCTGATTAGGACCTAATGTAGATCTATCCTTCCTGCCTGCCTGCCTGCCTGCTTTTTTAAAGTGGAACTTCATGACAGAGTGCAAGTCTGCAGCTGTCTATCTGCAGCTGTGGGGGCTGTTTGTGGTTTTAGTGTAGTTTGTTTTTTGGTGGTGTTTGCCTGTCTCTCTCCGCCCCCTGCCCCAATTTCCCTGTAAAATTTTGCTGTGATTTACTTGCCTTTTGTAAAATGGGCATTAGAGTGGAAAGCTGTGGTTTTTTGTTTTGGATCGTAGATCCCACTTCGGCAAATTATTTTTCTTTTAGCCCGTTTTGCTTTCTAGGAAATAGACATTTTGTGACTGGCCCTGCCTGTAGTGGTTCTCACAACACAAAATTTTAAATGTGCTCAACAGTCCAATAGTTTGGGGACTCTTATAGCATGACACCCAAATTAACCACATGTGTTTGATGTAAAATCTTAGAGTTCCTTTACCAGTAGAGGTTCTTAATTTGTAAGAACAGCCATGTTTTTAGCACACTACTAAACTTACCTGAGAAGCACTTAATGTACCAAGGATGGAATGATTATTGGTACAAGTTCCTGGAGTGCAGCACTCTTGATTAATGAATATGTAGCTTGTCATATTTCAAAGTTAAGGTGAGGAGTACACCTTTTTTTTATTAGTATGGACACATTGTAGACATGTTTGTATATATTTTAGTAACCAGGTGTTTGTTTTTTGTTTTTTTGGAGGGAGAGCAGAAGCAGTTTTTCTGTTTCTCATATGTTAGAGAACTGCTTTTATAAGAGAGACAACGTAATACAGTACATTGCAATTCCCCTGCATAACAGACACTGTATCCCTCTCTAGTATGATGTAGTGTGTGTGTGTGCCTCTGTGTATAATCTAGTATAATGGAGTGACAATGGATGTGAACTAGGAAGTCTCCAGGTCAGGTGTTGTTTCTCCCATGAACTTACTGTATATTTTCTAGCAAATTGGTATCTCAGCCCTCCTTCCCCAATATGAGGGTGATACTTTTCTAACTTGCAGGCTTGTTGTAAAGATTAGTCATCTATTTTAAACATTCATGATTGCTATATGAATACTAAGTGATAGTATGGACTTGCATGAAGGGACCTAATAAGGCTTCAGAGGCTTAATGAAAGGCTGACTGGGTGAGAGGGAATCTGTTTCTCCTCCACCAAGCATAATGAAAAACCTATTCTTGATGATTATCTTAATTGGAATATCTCACCGTTGTCCCCAATATGAGCCAGTAGGGGGTTGTGTTTGTTTCCACAGTGTGTTTCAAAGATCCATCGGACAGAGCCTTCAGGGAAACAAGAAGTCTATGCACAATTGAGGTTTCCTTTGTTCAGTCTTATTAACTTAAGCAGAGGTACACAGCCGTCCCATGCTGCACTGAGTTAACTTGCTTATCTGTATCATTGCGCTATTGTAGACCAACCCTCCAATTTATTCTAGTGCCCCTGTTGCCATTTGAATAGGGTTGTGTAGCTAGATACATTCTGCCATGGGAAAAAAGACGAACAATTGATTTGGATGAAAGACTATCTAATCCATGGTTATTTAGTATTCATGTGAAGTGGAAATTGTTGTAAGCGGATGTGTTATCTAAGTACACAGTGAAAAGCCCTGCAGAGTCTACTGGCTAGGAGAGGCATTTCCTGGACACGTTGACTAACATCCTTTGTCAAAGGATCTTGGGTAATATGGCATCCAGCTAGATCCTGTTCTACATGCAGAGCATGTGCTCTGCCATTTAGATATTTTTTGAGAGGAGGGAGGAATTGTCCTCTTTTTTTCTAAGGTTGCCTTATCACCCAAATAGCTGGGTTTTACCTGGATTCTAGGCATGGTGACCAATGCCTGTTTCGATCATCATTTGGCCAGGATCCCAAGCTTTCTTCCTTTTCTTTTTTTTTTAATGTAAGTCTGTTGTCCCTGTAGAAGCGTAAATATGAGGCAAAAGGGGGCATGATTCTGTCAAATGTTTCTGCAAGAAAGAAGTCCACCTGGGAATTTCAGGCATGATGGAAGTGAGATTGAGCTCTGCAAGCAACAGGGTGCAAGAGGAAAGCAAGGGCCACACCAGAAGGGTGCAAGGTAAGGCAAGTGAGGGAGCAAGAGAGTCAAGAGACCAAGTGGTTTAAGTGGTGGCACACAAGAAGAAAGCAAGGTGTACCACAAGGGCACAAGATGATATAAGAGTAGGAGAAATGGGAGATCATGCTGATCCAACACAGACACCATTGGAACAACTGAGACAATCAGAGGAGATGTGGCCCCCAATTCCTCAGACCCAGCAAGCATGGAAAAGAACAGAACAACAACGTTCTATGAAGCTCCTTGCTAAACAGCAGGGAAAACACTCTTAATCATGGGCAGCTGACTGCAACCAATTTGAGAGACAGCTTTGACTTGTGTTTCTTGCTGGAAACATTTGTCTGATTTCTGGCTCTGGCTTGGCATTGGAACGTTCCTGCTCTAGATTCCAGAGACCCTGATCTTTGGACTGGCTGCTTGACTCTCAAACAGGGTCAAAATGACCCTGCTTGATTAACAGAATTTCGTACTGGCTTGACTTCTCTTCCTGTGCATTTCCCTTACAAACAGACCCTTACAAGCAACAACATAGAATATAGAACCTTGGAGCTCTGTAAGATCAAACTCACAACATTGTGGCTGCAGTACTGGCATTTAACCATCGCACCACCAGGGCTCCCTAAGAGATCTTCCTTCTCCTGACTACGGAAATGGAAAGCAGAGGCCTGAAGTTGAATCTAGAAGAACACCCAAGCTGTAAGCCTGAAATTTCAGGGGAATGTAACCCCATCAAGCAAAGGTGGAGTCTGGCTTTTGACTGACCAGGAGCACCTGTATCTTGTCTGGATTAAGTTTCAATTTGTTTTCCCTCATCCAGTCGATTACTGACAACAGACATTGGTTCAGTACTGAAACAGCTTCCTTGGAATCAGATGGGGAAGAGAGGTAGAGTTGGGTGTCATCAGCATATTGGTGATATCACACCCCCAAACTCTAGATGACCTCTCCCAGCAGTTTCAGGTAGATGTTAAACAACACACAGGACAAAACAGAACCCTGAGTGACCCCATAGGCCAACAGCCCAGGGGTTGAACAGGAGTCCCCCAGCACCACCTTCTAGGTTGCCCCCTCTAAGAAAGACTGGAAGTACTGTCCCACAGAGGCAGCCCAGAAGGTTACCATGGCTGACAGTATCGAAAGCCTTTGAGACGTTCAATAGAACCAACAAATCCCTGCATAGGTCATCCACCGAGGCAGCCAAAGCTGTCTCTGTCCCATAGCCAGGCTTGAAGCCAGATTGAAATTAATCATCAACAAACCCCTGGAGCTGGGAGGCCACCATACAGTCCAGATCCTTGCTCCAAACTGAAATATTTTAAAGTTGCATGTAAGCAAACCAAATAAGATCTTTGCCTTCCTTGAGAAAGTATCTCTCTTGATTTAAGCTCCCAGCTATCTTGTTCAAGGTACAAAAGATCATCATAGAACAACTGTTTCCCATTTTTAACCCCCTCCCCCAAAAGGCTTCCTGCAATGAAGTGGCTAATGTTATCCTAGGAAAAGTCTCTGCTTGTATTTATGGGATAACCATGCCACCCAAATCTTAAATTATGATCTTCAAGTTCCAAAAGTCTCTCATCTCTAAGCAAAATCCATTCCTTCAGCCATTTGAAACAGGCCTCATAATACAATTTAATATTAGGAAATCCCAGACCATCCCTTTCTTTAGCATCATACAGTGATTTAAGTTTTATTCTGGGTTTCTTTGCCTGCCAGATACATTTGGTAATTTCTTTCTGCCATTGCACAAAGGGTATCCCATTTCTTATGATGGAAATTGTTTGGAAGTAAAATAAAAATATCTTAGCAAACAATTTGCTTTTATAGATTTTCTGTGGGTTTTTTCCAGGCTGTGAGGCTGTGTTCTGGAAGAGTTTATTTCTGACATTTTGCTTGCATCTGTAGCTGGCATCTTCAGAGAATGGTTGGGTAGGAGTGTTTGTGGAGTTTATATACTGTGAATCCCTGTTGGGGAGGATTTTGAAAAGCAAGCCGTGGAAACAGCACCAAAAAAGCCCACAACATGGTTCCGATAAGTAGATGACACTTTCACCATTTGGAGCCACAAAGAAGATTTGGTGTCATTTCTGAACCACCTGAACAGCATCCACCCAAATACCCAATTCACAATGGAAAAAGAAAAGGAAGGAACACTGCCATTCTTGGATGTCCTAGTCATCCACAGACCAAACCAACGGTTAGGCCACATCCGTGGACAGATACCTACACAAGAACTCCAATCATCACTCAGGACAAAAAAGAAGCATAATAAAAACATGGGTAGACCATGCGAAAAAGATCTGTGAACCCCACTACCTGGAGGACGAACTGAAGCACCTAAACTGGGCCTGACAGGCTAATGGTTACTCCAGATCAGACATCACAAGAGCAGCCAGACTCAGAAAAAAACCACAGGAATGAAGAAAAACAGCCACCCAAAGGGAAGATATTTTTATCCATACATCAAAGGAGTCACAGACAGAATAGGGAAACTGATGAGGAAACACAACCTCTAAACAATCTACAGACCAACCATGAAAATCCAAGAAATGCTACGCTCAGCGAAGGACAAAAGAGACCCTCTCACAGCTGCAGGAGTTTACCGCATACCATGCAGCTGTGGACGAGTTCACATAGGGACCACTAAATGCAGTGTGCAAACACGAATCAAGGAACATGAGAGACACTGCAGACTGGGCCAGCCAGAAAAATCAGCAGTAGCAGAACATGTTATAAACCAACCTGGACACAAAATGCTATTTAAAAACACAGAAATTCTGGACCAGGCCAACAACTATCATGTCAGAATGCACAGAGAAGCTATTGAAATCCACAAACACCTGGACAACTTACACAGGAAAGAAGAAACCCTAAAAGTAAACAAAATCTGGCTGCCAGTCCTGAAAATCACTAAAGTCAGAACTCAACACTTGCAAATAAATTCCACCCAGGGACAGGGGGATTTCCAGCAGATAATGGCCCATTAACCAACCATTAGCCAAACAGACACTAATCCTCCTTGCATATCTCCACCCAGAAACTAGCCATTCAAATACATAAATTTACATATCCTCCCCAACAGTGGTTCACAGTATATAACCCCACACACACACACACTCCTACCCAACCATTCTCTGAAGATGCCAGCCACAGATTCAGGCGAAATGTCAGAAACAAACTCTTCCAGAACACGGCCTCACAGCCCGGAAAAAACCCAAGGAAAATCTATGGATGCTGGCCATGAAAGCCTTCAACTTCATAATTTGCTTTTATTATTGCAATTCTCCCTGTAAGGGGTAAGTTTAACTTTCCCCATTTTTCCTCTAATTTTTTCCAGACTTTTTCATAGTTATTTTGAAATAATAAATTGTTGTTCTTTGTAATTATAACTCCTAAACATTTAACACCTCCCCTTTCCCACTTTAAAATTGGAAAGAATAGTTAATTCATTTTCCTCTTCTAAAGTCATATTTTTAGTCAACCATTTTGCTTTATCAGAGTTAAGCAACCCAACTATTAGATTGCCCTCGGGTCAGGTGTTTCACGCAAGGGAAGGTTGAGGAGGTAGTCTAGGGTAGACAGCTAGACTCACATCAGTTTGCTCCCCTGTCTTGTTCCTTTCAGGTCCAACCAACTTAATAGGAGGTAGGTCAAATAAAGTGGCCCTTATTTAACCCAAATTTCTGTGTCTAGTCTCATTATTCCATGGTTGGTCATCCACTGATCATTAGTCTTCTTGGCAATTAAGGACACATGTGGGTCCTTATCCGAGAGAAGAACCTGCTGGGGAAAATGTGTGCTATGGAGTTCTCACCTGTTTACTTACTGGCCATGGAACTGAAAAAAGTAAATGAGGAGACATGCAGATACTGTAGGATTTAGATCTACAAAACACACTTGAAGTAGCCATTGGGCCTTGCTATCCATGGTGGTAGGACCTATTGCCTTAGACAGTGAGCCATGGACTTTATTTACGTTCCAAAGTATAAGAAAGTTTTTTGTCTAACACACTTAAGTCTTTTGCCCCCACACATTACCCTCAAAATGTTTAGATGACAGAATGACAGAATTCTAGTACTCCACAGGAGCGGTCTGACCCTGTAACAATGATGAGGTCAAAATGGTCAGCTATGCTCTTTCAAAGTGCTGTTTTTATCAGTGGGCTAGATAACTGTTATTTGACCCTGTTAACAACAGATCATTCGAGGACACTTTTCAGAGTCTTTGCTGAATATTTTTGTGGCTGTAACTACTGTAATAATAGCATGGTCATTTTGTAAACAACAACCATTTTAAATTCAATAGTGTTGGTTTGTCCTTATACGACTATTACATGACTGCTGCAAAACTGTCAATATTACTTCTTTCACAGGTTCTTAACCTGTGGTCCGTGGACCCCCAGGGGTCCACAAAGTCCTCACGGAGGGCCACTGTCAGTGGTCTTCACTTATTCTCCTTTCAATCCCTCCTCTTGCTCAAACCTATTGCTCACACCAAGTGAGGAATGGGAGAAGGGAAGCGGGGAAGGGGTTAGGCGGAGAGCAGCCAGCAGTGGGTGGAGTTTGAAGGAGAAGAGGAAAAGATTGATCTGTTGGATTACTTCCTGCTAGGCAGTACCATAGCTCCAGGAACAATAGGTGAGGGGGGGTTGTATCAGAAATGGGTGGATTGTGGAGGGGGCTGTGAGGCAGGAGGAAAAGGTGGCTGGAAAATGTGCCTCGACGGAGGAAGGTACTTCACTATAAAGTATGAAAAACATAAGGTCAAGGAAGAGGCATTAGTGAATGTAACAGGGAAACCATGAATTGTGTGAAGACTAGAGTGTGAATTATGATTGTAGGGTAATAAGGGGTGGTATTGTGAACAGGAGCCAGCATGATGTTTGAGTGTTGGACTGTGATTCTCTTGACCAGGGTTTGAATCCTGGCTTGGGCAAGTCTCTCTCAGCCTCAAAGGGAGGCAAAGGCAAACTCCCTCTGAACAAATCTTACTAAGAAAACATGTGATAGAGTTGCCTTAGGGTCACCATAAGTCAGAAATTACTTGAAGGCATTCAGCAGCAACAACAACAACAAACGCCTTTTGTAACATCATTCTCTGCTCTCTTTTATATCTTAAAAATAACTATAGAAACCATTTGAAAAACATAGTCAGAACTCAGAATACGAGCTTCAGCCATTAAGCCTGATATAATAAGGCTTGTAAGTGAAATGCAGCACCAGCCTTCTCAATAATTAATTAATGAAAATTAACAAGTAATATTAGGCCAAGATATTACTGTATTATTATTGTTGTTATTGTTGTTGTTTTTATTTTAAGGAGATTATCACACTACAGTGTTATAGAGCTATTAATCCACTTTAACTACTATGGCTGCCTCCTGTGTAATCCTGGGATTTGCAGTTTAGGGAAGGGCATTTAGAACTCTCAGCCAGAGAACCCTTAAACTTCACTAAACTACAAACCCTAGAATTCCACAGGAGGCAGCTAGATCAGTTAAAGTAAACTAATAGCACTATAACAGTGTAGTGTGATAAAGTCCATTTGATGGAATCCTTCCGATAAAAAATAATAGAGGTGTGTGCGTTTACTTATTTTTCCTTTCTCTCCAAATTTGAAGGCCCTTCATAAGCAATTTTAAATAAATATTTGATGCACTTTAGGGTTTTAAATCCTGAGTTAAATCTTCGGTGTCCGTGGCAACAAAAGACATTTAAAGGGGGTCCCTAGTAAAGGAAAGGTTACGAACGCCTGACTTAGATGAATGACTTGCAGTTTTATCTGGTTATGGTTATATAGTATCTAGATATCTAAATCTAAGTACTGTATCTAAATATCATAGAAGGTTGGTAGTCACAAGTTACATTCACATATACTGTATGCCTTTGCCTTCTATGTGAAATACTTGAACTTTGAAGGTTTCTGCGGCTTTCATGGAGGGGGGGTGGATGCATGGGGAGTGGGCAGGGGGAAGGGAGGAGGGTTCCGCTGCTTTCAGGGAGGGGGGGTGGATGCGCGGGGGTGGGGGGGAAGGGAGGAGGGGGCTTCTCCGCCACCCCCCCTCCCTGAAAGCAGCGGTTCCGCTGCTTTCAGGGAGGGGGGGTGGATGTGTGGGGGGGGTGGGTGGGGGGAAGGGAGGAGGGGGCTTCTCCGCCACCCCCCCTCCCTGAAAGCAGCGGTTCTGCTGCTTTCAGGGACGGGGGTGGATGAGCGGGGGGTGGGCGGGGGGAAGGGAGAGGGGGCTTCTCCGCCCCCCCACTCCCTGAAAGCAGCGGTTCCGCTGCTTTCAGGGAGGGGGGTGGATGAGCGGGGGGTGGGCGGGGGGAAGGGAGGAGGGGGCCTCTCCGCCCCCCACTCCCTGAAAGCAGCGGTTCCGCTGCTTTCAGGGAGGGGGGTGGATGAGCGGGGGGTGGGCGGGGGAAAGGGAGGAGGGGGCTTCTCCGCCACCCCCCTCCCTGAAAGCTGCGGTTCCGCTGCTTTCAGGGAGGGGGTTGGATGCACGGGGAGTGGGCAGGGGAAGGGAGGAAGGGGCTTCCTAGCCACCCCCCCAAAGCCGCGGTTCCGCGACTTTCGGGAGGGAGGGTGGAAGCGCAGGGGGTGGGCGGGTGGCAGGGAGGAGCACTTTGCTTCACCCCCTGCCCGATCTCCTGCCTCTTCGCTCCGTTTGCGAGGAGGCAGGAGATAGGCAGGCAGGTGAAGCAAAGTGTATCCGGCGTATAAGACGACTGTCAATTTTGGAGGGCACTTTTGAGTGCTCAAAAGTCGTCTTATACGCCGGAATATACGGTATGTACCTGTGCATACATGGGAAGGCGGGGAAAGAGAAAAAAAACCCAGAATGGCCATGGCATGTGGCTGCAAATACTGTTATTTATCGTACTGGGGTAAGTTTGGAAGCGGAAACTGTGTAGACAGCGCCCCGAAACTCACCTCAGTGTATGTGGTGATCGTGTAGACAAGCCCATGGTCACTGCAATGGGCTTGTCCACTGCATCCAGGGAAACCCGAAGGTAAGCTGGGTTTTACTGTTGGTGTAGACAAGCCCACAAAGGACTCCAGTCTACATGAGAACTATGGCACAGAAGAAAGATTTAATTCCCCCACCCCTGACTTTCTATTTAAGGTCTCCCTTCTGAAGCTATTTTCCCTATTGGGAAGAGGATAATTGTATGTGAGTGTTCTTAGCAAGACTGACAGTGGCTTTGTTGGGCCACAGAGATCATCAGGAAAGTAGTGAGAGAAAAGGTGACAGATTGGGGTCCCAAAGCTGCTATAGATGTAAACGTTTGAAGAGGCTGCAGAAATTGAACCATCTATTACCACATGTTGATTGGCTTTCAGCAATGCCCTGGATGTAGTCATTAAGAAATAAGATTTAATTACTAGCACTAATTTTGTTTTGATTTGGACCAAAGTAGCTTTTCAATTTAACTTATCCAGACAGCCTGTAGAATCCTTTTAAACACAATGAATTGGCATTTTGTTGTTATTAGAAATCCTTTGCTAATCTGGCAATGGAAAAATAAGAAAAGGGTTCTGTGGAACCCTGCTCAAGAAATCCTTGTCTAACCAATAAAGAATTATTGAAACATGGCAAAAACTGAGACTGATGTACAGTTGTCCCTCTGCATCCATGGATTTGGTACCCACGTATTTAAGTATTCACATTTAAGAAAATATTCTTAAAATAATAATCCAAAAAGCAAACCTTGATTTTGCTATTTTATATAAGGGACACCATTTTGCTAGGCCATTGCATATAATGGGACTTGGTATTCACGGGAGGTCCTGGAACCAAACCCCAGCGAATATGAAGGGACAACAACATGAATTACACAAGCATACACAACTTTTCTGGTATTGTGATAATGTGATTGAGGGCAGATATTCAGATTCAGTACATGTGACCATATGATCATTTAGAGGAAAATTAAACCTACATAATGTAAAGACCCTTTTATGCATTATGAATGGAGGTCTGTGAGATTTATGTTTCAAATTTCGAGGATGGTGGATTCCTGATGGTGAAGGATTCCAGCCTCCCAAAAATCCTGTGTATATAGAAATCTACATATGAAGGCAGTCTCCCGACACGTGTACATGCTTAATATGTGGATGCTGAGAATGTAGTTGAAGGCTTGGTAATTCCACTCCTTGGTAATTGCATGAAAATGTCTGTGTGCTTTTACACATCTTTGCTTTAGGTGTGCATGTTACATCTGTCCCCTGTTTTGTCTGAATTTCTGTGGATGTTGTATTGTTAAGATTAATTCTTCATTTTTTTGATTAGGATGTTTACAGAATATAAACAGAATGAATCTTATCTGGGCAGGATATAGCTACAACTTTTTGTTGTTTTTAACTTGTTGAGTATAGGATCACTTCCACAGCATTTATATCAGAGTCTATAGCAAATGAGCATCTGCTTTCATCTGGAACTTAAACACAATTCTTTGTAACATTTAGGCTTAGCAAACTGTGATTTGCTTTAACCTTGAATTTTTGATTAGCCATAATGAAATGAACTATGGCTATCTGAGCTTGGATGCCATAGGGAACTACAGTGAAAATTTTTAATTCTTTCCTTTGACATTGAGGTAGAGGACATGGGAGAGGAAATATATTGGCTTAATGCAGGACTCTTCCTTTGACACATAAATTACATCTGTATTTCATTACTGAGGCTTAGCCTGATGATGATGAGGTGGAACTTCAAAATAATTACAGAAGAAATTTGAGGACAATTGGAACAGCATAAGACAGGGTTCCCAAACTGTGTGCTCTGACACCCCAGAGCATCTTAGCAAACTCAAAGAACACCATGAGATATTTCAATTTTCACTTCCTGTAGGAGGCTGGACCAAGGGGAGACACTTGGTTGGAAGGCTAGGAGAGATGTAAACAGGCTTCATGATGGTGGCTTGTTTGCAACATCAGCCCCTTCTCTCAGCAGCACTGCAGCTTCCACACTTCAGCAAAAGGAAGGTGTGCCCATGCTCTGGGCTCATGAGGCATTGGGACAGTGGTTGTGAAAGGGGCAGTGGATAAATGGCAGCAATATTTAAAAATTATTTTTATTTCAAAGGACTGGGGAAAGGGAAACCTCACCCTCAGCAAAGAAGGCTTGGGAGTAGTAATGGTAAAACTCAGTTTTCTAGTCATTACCCTCATCTTCCTTCTCCTCTTCCATTTATGCAGATGTATGGGGTGAGGAAGAATTCCTTTCCAAAAATGTTAAGGTTAACATGGATTACAGTTAACATCCAGAGATTAGGGGTTTCAGTACACTGATCTGGGAGCTCTGTGTGGCATGGACTGGTGACGGAGAGGAGAATGTATTCCACTGCAAGTATTTTGCAGTTAACAAAGATTTAATTTAACATACAAATATTAGTACACTGATTTGTGAGGCCTCTGTATTGTGTGGACTAGTCTGGAGGAGGAGGAGGAGAGAGGAAGAGGAGATTCCACTGCAGTGATCCTAGGGTTTGTAAGCTGCCTTTAGTCCCAGGCCTGGGAGAAAGGCAGGATATAAATCAGTAATATAACAACATAAATACATATTGGGCGAAACATCCAGATGTTAGGAGTTTCAGAACACTGATGTGGAAGACCTCTGCATGGAGTGGAGTGGTGTGGAGAAGAAAAAGAGTGAGGAGGAAAGATGGAGTTAGTTTGATTTTTGATTTCTCAGTATTTTTACTTTGTGAGTCTCATTGACATCATAAATCCAACAGATCTCTGTGTCACTCTTGTCCTCCTCCTCCTCCTCTGGTATACGGATTTTTACCCAGAAAACATACAAGAAGGAGAGTTGGGGAAGAAGAAAAGGATGAGAACAAGGGTGATAAGGAGATCTGCAGGATTTATTGAGGTCAATGTGATTGAAAAAGTTTAAAATGTTGAGAATCAAGTTAACATCATATTTCCTTCTCCTCCTCCACCACCACCACCACATCAGTCTGTGTGGAAGTATCTCAACTCAGTCTACTGAAAACCCTAACACTGGATGTTACTGTTAACCCTAGTCCATTTTAACCCTAAAATCTTTGGAATGGACCCCCCCCCTTTTCTGTTATCTCCTCCTCCTCACAAATCCTTATATGCAGAAGTATCCCAAGTAAGTATACTGAATACGCTAACATCTGGATGTTAACCCTAATTCATATTCATTATAAAATAATTGGGATATAATTCCTCCCTATTTTCTTCTCTCCTTTTCCTCCTCAGCCACACTAGTCCACACCACATTTTTTGCAATTTAGTGTATTGAAAACACTTGGCGTAGCATTTTTTTTATTTTGTCCAGTTTTTGTATAACTGTATACACATAGAATCATAGAATTGTAGAGTTGGAAGAGACCATGAGGGCCATCCAGTCCAACCCCCTGCCACGCAGGAAATCACGATCAAAGCATCCCTGACAGATGGCAATCCAGCCTCTGTTTTAAGACCTCCAAGGAAGGAGACCCCACCTTGCTCCAAGGGAGTGTGTTCCACTGCCGAACAGCTCTTACTGTCAAAAAGTTCCTCCTAATGTTGAGGTGGAATCTCTGTTCCTGGAGCTTGCATCCATTGCTCCGTGTTCTAACCTAATGAAAGAAACATAAGCGTGATTTTTCTGGAAAGCTGCACACTTTTCTCTTCACACAGTCAAATTCCTGCACAGTTTAATAGTCCTCTCCCAAGTAGGGACTTGAGAGTCACCATCAGGCCTGCTGGTTAAAGGCATATTGCAGTGAATCAGACAGCAGCTGTTAGGTGGACAGTGTGTTTGTTTTTCTTTTGTGCCCAAGGGCAGGTTGTTATTGTTTTTTAACCCCATTCCCCAAACAGGGACTGAGCTTTTTTTTTCTGGTCTTCCAACTTTTTAAACCCTCCACCCAGCTCTGTGAAACTCCTCCTTCCTTGAGTGTGTCACCCTTTACTGGATTCTCATCCTCATGTTGTTTTTGAGGTATTTACCACCCAAGCTCCCCCAAATGCATTTCCTGCTTTTTTTGTTTCCCATCCACAAGTTATTTCCTGCTAGCTCCCTGTCCTTCTTCCTACCCTTCAAGCACTTTGGAATTGCCCCAGTTGGCATCAGTCTCAACATTTATTAAGTAGCTTTCCATCCATTTTTGGCATTCTTGTTCAAATTTTACTGGAGTCTCCTTCTCAAAGGGCCTTTGTACAGGTAAAGTTTGAGGTGTATGGCTTTTTTAACTGGACACTTCCCATTGATTGGAAGGTGGCCCTGCCCTTTCAACAGTGCATAGGACGGAAGATGGCCTCCATGCTCAGGGATAGTACCCTCTTTTGCCCTATAATGTTAGCCTGGGAGGGGGGTAAAAACACCCCTGTTTTGAATTGAGCTAATCATTGCACCATTTAGTATATTGTTTCTTGTGCCAAACACTGTTCTAAAAATGATTTCTTTTGCAATTATTTTAAAGTCTGCATTTAAAAAAAATGTCTTTATTGGAGTAGTTCCACCTATTCTTTTCTAGCAGCTTAAAAACAAAGAACTGGGTTTGATTTCAGTTTATATCATGCATAAGAAGATGGCTTTTCAGCAATGTCTAAGCAGTATTATATGTTTCTTGTGTGGGATAGTGAGCCACAGAGATGAGGAATCTCAGATAAAAAAGGAACAAATGAAGTTCTGTACTGCTGTGGTTTTAATGTGCAATCTCTGCTGCTATATAAGCTATCAGAGCTATATGTTTTTCCATATGTGAGATTAAAACACTATTATGTTACTTTTTAAATTAAAGAGCTGCCTTTCTAATGTATAAGGGCTCTTTAAGGTTGAGATTCTTCTGCTATGATGATTGAAAAGGCTGTCGATGTAGAGTACAGTATATAATAAACCAATTTAAACCTTATGCCTTAATATGTCCTTTGATATACAGCAAGTTCCTTCTGCTTTGCATTTAAAAGAGACTTGAAGCATCAGCCACCACTGACTGCCTTTGAATGAAGTTTGAAAATGGCCAAGAACTGGAATAAAAAGGCCTTTGTCCTAATTGTTGTTTGTTACTACCAGTTGATTGGTTTTTGCCCAGCAAATATGATGAATTTTGGATGGCCTGCCCCAGTTGAATATGTTATTTATTTGAAAGATTTATACTTTACCATTTAATTCAAAAGAATTCACGAGGCAACCCACAGTCAGATGTAATAATAAATACCGGTAGTACCATGTATTCAATTCACTTTCAATGTTATTGCTTCAGCACAAAATCATGACAAACAATGAAATATTACAATATAATAAAACATGGTAAACATTTCCACAGTAAATTAAAACACATGGTAGTCATATGCTGTGTATTAAAAGCACTGAAAAGCAACAGCACTAGAATATAAACTTCACTTTAAAAATAATCATGCAATATCTAATAAAAGAAATGAAACCTGAATGAATTACCTGGTTTAGCTATCAATTTTCTTTGTTAGTGTGGAGGAGGCACCAGGCAGACTTGGCTTCCAGGCAGCCAATCACAGTTCAGAGAGGCTGTGAAGGGTGGCTGCAGGGAAAACAGAATATATCATAAAAGCATAGAGGGAGGGTTTTAATCGCAGGGAGTTAGGGACTTCATAGAATCATAGAATTGTAGAGTTGGAAGAGACCACGAGGGCCATCCAGACTTAATTTCAGACAGACAAGTTCTGAAGGTGACAGGGTGCAGAGATAGAGTTTGGGATTTGAATGTGAAGGAGGAACACCTGTGGCATTGGGAAGCCTAAAGATTACCTTAATAGATTTTATTATATCTTCCTATTGCATTTAATAAACCCGTTGCTGTTCTTGTTTTAAATCTGTCTCTGGCTGTCTGTCAAGCTTGAATCAGAGTCAGGCCACACATACCAACCTAAAGAACCCATGTAGCCACAAGCCCACATTAAAAAGGATCACCTTGAGGTCCAGTAACCCAATCCAGCAAGGATACAAGGGCAGGGTGAGTGCCAGGATTTGTAGAGGTTGGAGTTTTGGGATCAGCCTGGGTAAAGGGACCTGTCAGTCAAGTTTTAACTTTTGATTAAACATTACAACTAGAACGTAAAACCTTTCTATTCAGAATGTGACAAAATTGATAACAGCATAGTTAATATATCCTGATTTGTTCTTCCTGGAAGTTTTTCTAAGATGGGCTGCAAAAAAGTTTCCCACTCAGGCCAGAATATAGGACACCAAAGGATCACATGTCCTAGGTTTTCAGTACGCTTGTGGTCACAAACACAAATTCTTTGATTACAAGGAGTCCCATTAAAGTGACCTTCTAATTCAGCAAGGGGTATTATGTTCAAACAAACCTTTGTTAAGAGCTTTCTCTAAGCAAATTTTGTAATATAAGTAAAATAGGGTGGGAGGGTTAGAGGAAGGGGAATGGTCTGTTCATAAAGATTTGCTCATCTCATGATATATAGTAGCCATAAATCTGCTTGTACAATCAAATTACTCTGTCTTTGTTTAAGTGAGAGTTTAGTCCTGCAGAAACCAATTTGTTTCTCCTAGGTAGAATATCTTTCCCAAGATGCTTCGTCTCGCCCCAAACAATACTGATTCTATCTAATGATCTCCCATTGAAACAATGGCAGAGGGATATCTCTCCATTTATCTGGCAAGGCAAAAAGCAAAGGTCAGATTTAAAGTTTTGCAAGATGCATAAGAAAGAGGTAGTTTAGGCCTGCTGGATTTGAGGTTGTATTGTCATTTACTCTTTAGTATGGTTTAAGGAATTTTTGGGGGGCTGCAATGCTTTATTTTGATGGCCCTATATGTTTATCTCAGGTTAATGTAACCTAACTCAACCTAAGCTGTTCACAGTACAGGATATTCAGATTATTACTAATAATGTTTTTGCAGGAGGAGGGTTACTACTGGGCCCCCCACAATGATGGGGGCCCCTGTGGATGCAGATGCCGCCGGTGCCTTAAACCGGCCCTGAGTATGGATAAACGAATGGATAATACTTAAAAAGAAGCAATTGCTACACCTTGAGGGTTTTGACTTAAGATTTGGGTGGCATGGTTTTCTAGGCTATGACAGAATCAAGGTGAATACTGATTTTAACAATGACTGTATAAGATTATCTTTGTTAAGAATCTTAATGTGTTGTAAATCTAGATTTTATTCTAGATTGCCTTTATGGATATCATCAGAGGAAGCCTTTTTTTTTAAAGGAGAGAAACTATCAAAGGGTGAATGGATAACATATAGAGACTTGTTAATTTTACAGAATGGACAATATAGAATGAAAACCAGGGAAAAAATGGAAGTTGGAAGGATATAATATCAATTGGTACTTGTATAGACAAAATAATGAGAGATTTAAAATGGACAGGACACTAGAAGAAGTAGAGATGGTTAAAGCAGAATTTAAAGAAAATTGTGTTTAGATCATGATCATTTAATTGCAAAGATGTATGAAATATTGCTGAAATTAGAAATGAAAAACAGGTTAAGGACTGTATGATCAAGTGGGCTCAAGATGTTGGTCATGAGTCACAATTGGAGAAATGGGAGAAAATATGGGTGGACGGAGGTTAAAATTTACGCTGAGTTATGATCTTAAAGACAATTTTTGCAAGATGATGTATAGATTGTATCTAACACCTGAAAGGTTATCTAAAACATATAAAGGCTATAACAGCAAATGTTGAAAATGTGATAAAAAGAGGGAGGACATTTTATCCTTTGTGGTAGACATGCGAGAAAGGGAAAAAAGTTTTGGGTGCAGATTCATAAAATGATAGCAGAACTTTTTAGTGTAAAAATTCAAATGAAACCTGAACTTTTGTTGCTGGGTATAATGGAGGAACAATTTGATAGTGATTTCCTGCATGGCAGGAGGTTGGACTGGATGACCCTTGTGGTCTTTTCCAACTCTACAATTCTATGATTCTATATCATGACATTTAAAATAACTGAAATTAATAGAGTTTAAATAATTCATGGAGCTTATACTCATAAGATAGATATAAGAAACAGCAGTGAACTCTGGTACCATGGCTAATTTTTAATTTTTGGTTTGAGGAGCCTGGTTATATTTCATAGGGGGAAAATGATTCAATTTGTGTGTCCCTGAGTGGAATTTAGAACAATTTTCTCTCAAATCTTGTGTTCTCACAGTGTTGCTTGTGTATTGGATAGCTAGTAGTAGAGGGTAAAAAGTAAATGGCTAAACGTGGTTGAGATCACCTTCTTCACTCAGCTGTGAAGCTCACTTTGAGGTCATCATTCTCGTTCAGCTTAACCTCCCTCACAGGACTATTACATTAAATCAGAGTTTCTTAACAAGGGTTCCATGAGAGGTTGCTAGAGGAAGGTGATTTTTTTTAAAAAAATACATTTTTTTTCAGCTGCAGTTATAATAATTTTTATGAAGGGGTTCCCAGAGACCTTCAAGGGTTCTTTCAGGGTAAAATTTTTTGAGAAAGGACACATCATACTGAGGTGCAGAGGGAGATGTACAGGAGCATCCCCACATCCGCTGATTCACCATCCACTGATTCAGTTATCTGTGGATGGCGACAACAGGAGGTGGACGGGGGAGGGAGGGGAGGGGAGGGGAGGGAGATCTGCCTCCCTCCTCCCTTTCTGCCCAGGATCGCTCCCGGGGCAGAATTGGCAACACATGGGAGAAGGGAGGGGAGGAGAGATCTGCCTCCCTTTGCCCCCAGGATCGCTGCCCGGGATCGCTCCAGGGGCAGAAATGGCAACAGGGGCGTTCATTATTGTCTGTGAATTTCGTTATCTGTGGGACCCCCCTGGAATGAATCCCCCATGGATGCGGTGATCCTACTGTATATCATCTATGATACATCATCTGAGTTCCTTGTAGAAAAACTGAAAAACTAAGAACCATAAAAATTCTTCTGTAATTAAGGCTTTCTGTGTTCTCTCAGATCCATTCCTCTTGTTCGTTCTTTCTTCAGGATGCTTTTGCCAGTTTTGTGCCCTCGCTTGTCAACTGCTTGCATGCTGGGGAAAATTCTGCCCACCACATATTTGACAGTGGAATGGACTGCCTTGAAAGGTGGTGGTCTTTTCTTTAAAGACAGATCAAGTGGCCGTCTCTCAGGAAGTACTTAGCAGTGTCTTTCTGTTTGGAGGCGATTGTGCTAGATGGCCCTAGCAGTCCCTTCATTCTCTGTGATTCTGTGTTGGCTAAAGTTACAGCTTTAAAATTTAGCTTTAGGATGTCATTTTGATTGCCCTGTTGAGTGACCACTGCTTAAAAACATCCTGTAAAAATGTGGCAGCTTGAGCCATGTAGGGGTCTGGTAATCTGTCACATCCTGCTTATGCTGTGAGTTGAGCGTTCAGCTGCTTCTGCAGCTAGCAGGTGCAGCAAGGCTTAGTAGCTTGTCATTTGGTTGGAGAGTATAGACACACATTAGAGTTGCCATGTGCTGTGGTTAAAAGCAGCTGTCATACAGTCATCATCTGTTCTCACACAGAGGAGTAAGTAAATGATCTGAAATGATGCTTTAAGTATGACAGCGGTAAGGGATGCTGAGTGTTGTTTCTTGTGTCTCCTTTGCAGTACAATTAAACTTCCAATAGTAAGCTATTTTAAGTTGGACCTCTTCTTCCTATATGCTAATTTTACATTAAAATTTTGTATAGCAACCCTTCCTCCAAATTAATTTATAAATGTATCTCTAATGTATGATATTTGCTGCCAATTCTTGATTAAGAACAATAATTCTTAATTCTAAGAATTATACGGAATAAGTATTATTCTTTATATTTCTGGTATGAACACTTGTACTATTGACCTTCCCTTATAAACAGTTTGTACTATGAAAGAACATGGACTATAACACTCTGAATCCCCAACCAGGATGGTTACTAGCTGTGCTGACTGTGGTATTCTGGGAGCTATAGTCCACATGAGTAACTGTTGCAAGCTTTGTGCAGGTTTAATTATTCATGGTAATCCTGCATAGAGAGGTCTAACAGTAAACCCACATATGAGTTCTGGTGATACTACTCAATGTGAAAAAATACTGTTGAACATAATCCCTATTTTTCTTCTAAAAAAAGATCAACTGTAAGGTAAAAGAGTCATATTAGAATTGCCATGTACAGTGGGCTCTTGGTATCCACTGGGGTTTGGTTCCAGGACCCCCCCGCCCCCCTCGTGGATACCAAAATCTGTGGATGCTCAAGTCCCATTATATAGTAAAACGGTGTCCCTTATACAAAATGGCAAAACTGAGGTTTGCTTCTTGGATTTATTTATTACTATTTTTTGAATATTTTCATGCCGAGGATGGTGGAATTCATGGATGCCAAATCCGTGGATACAGAGGGCCAACTGTATATACCTACCTCTAAGAGAATACTTCTAAGAATGGATGTTAACGAAAGTTTTTCTGTGGACAGCACTGCTGTTTTATATAGTAATCATCCCATTTGTATGCTCTTTTATGCTGTAAAAACATGAGGATTTCCATTGGACTTCAACTCCTGTATCAGGATGCTGTACTTCCCTAATTTATTAAAGGTACGTGATGAGGTGAAAAAGCCTCTGGACAGAGAGATGTGGTTGGACTATCTGTAGTTCTGGCAGCCATCTCTACTTGATTTTCCAAAAGCATTTATAATGAACAAAGCAAAATCCTTGCTCCATTTCATACTGAAAAACCACAATATGTTTCATGTATATATATTTTTATCCTAAATATTAATTCTCTTTCCAGACAAAATGTACAATGTGTGCTTTGAATGACAATGCTGGTTCATAGGTTCTCACACACTGGTTTTTCTATTCTGTCTTGGTTATGTTTTTCAGCTATATGTCTCAGCAAGAAAGCATTATGTTTGGATTTGGAGATAGGATGTGTGTTGCAGCTGCTATATCTTCCTGCCTGTATGGTTTGGTTGCATTTCCTATTTATTGGTTATTTAATTTAGACCCACTTTTCTACCTAAAATGGTCCTCAAGGCAGCTGACAATGAGAACCTACAAGGGAAAAAAAATCTCAAGTAAAACACATAAACATACTGATTAAAACATAGAAATAAAAAGACATACAAAGGACCCAACTGATTAAAAACATCTAGAGCCAACAACTTGAAGATCTGCCTGAATGAAAACATTTTTGCCGACCAACCAAAGGACTTCAAAAAGGGAGCCAAGATAGCTTACCTTGGCAGGGAGCCTGGAAATGGCCACCATGGTCATGGTGACATGGTCATGTTGACAGAGGTCTTCCTTCTGTCTCCACCAAATAGATTTCTGATGGTGATGAACCAAGACAGACAGATATATCCTGAGCATCTTAAACCTTTGGCAAGATTATATTGGTGATCCCAACCTTGGTCCTAAGGTGGAGAGGGCTGAATTTATCATGACCAGACCTTTGAAATATGTCTCAAAACAGAGAGGTAGTTGTGAAATTTACAAATTCTGTTCAAAGGCAGACCTATGTAGAACATGTTAAAGTTATCCAAAGATAATGTTAACGTGTTTCTGTAGCCAGTTTTTTCTTTGAGAAAGATGCCCCTGGTGCATTAGGTTTAGCTGTGCAAACACATTTCTTGCCCCTGTTGAGATGTGGCCATCTAAGTTTACAGGTCATTCAAAGAGTGAACCAAAACTGAGAAAACCAGTCTTCAATAAGAGCACCTCCCCCATGGATCAAGGCGGGAAACAACAGATTTACACAAAATAGCTAATATCAGTTACATGTTACAAAAAGCCAAATAAGTCAACAATGCTTTAAACAATTACATGGCTAACTTTGAAATCATGATCTCTCCCCCTGCCCAGAAATCTTAGCAGCACTCTAAAAATGTCCAGAATTCTAAAATAATGCTTATCATACAATCCCGTTGGCTTAACCCTCTGTATTTTTAAAATATTTTTATTAGAAACTTCCCACTAAATTAAAAGAAAGAAAATACACAAATGAAGAAAAAAAGGTAAGGTAAATCTTCTTCCAAACAATTCACATTTTCATTTAACCTTGACATTGTTGCTGTCCAGTAAACCTTTTTGTATAATCCAGAAGTTAGGTTCGCTTATATTACTGTCAATATGGTAGCAATGCCAATCCATCAACTTATCTGTTGTTTTGTTGTGCCAGCTACATGAGAACTCCCACACTCTTTAAAGGTAAACAAATTGCATTCTCATGCTTAATAACATTATTATTTTTATTCTTGTCTTTTATTTACAATTAAAGTCCTTTTACTGTTCAGTTTCTCCCAGTTTTTGTCTCTTAATAAAAGCTGTCTTTATTTAAATCCAAAGTCAATTTCTACTTTGATTCAATCTTTAATAGAAACTATTTCACCTGCATTTGTAGCTAGCATCTTCAGAGAATGGTTGGGTAGGAGTGTAAGTGGGGTTTATATGCTGTCAACCCCTTTTGGGGAGTGTATGTAAATTTGTGTAATTGAATGGTTAGTTTTGGGTATAGAAATGCAAGGATCGTTAGTGTCTGTTTGGCTAATGGTTGGTTGATGGGCCATTATCTGCTGGGACTCCCCTTGTCCCTGGGTGGAATTGCTTTGTAAGTATTGGGTTTTTATAGAAATCCTTGCATTTCTATACCCCAGAAACTAACCATTCAATTACACGAATTTACATATACTCCCCAACAGGGATTCACAATATATAAACTCCACACACTCCTACCCAAACATTCTCTGAAGATGCCAGCCACAGATGCAGGCGAAATGTCAGAAAGAAACTATTCCAGAACACGGCCTCACAACCCGGAAAAACCCCAAGGAAAATCTATGTTTAAATTACATTTTAAAAGTAAAAAAAAAAAAGTTAACACGTCTAAAGGCTAAGGTTAAAAATTAGTGTCTGAAAAAAGAAACAAATTCTTTATTTAATTCCCATGGTGGTCTATTTATCTGTCTGGCAAACAAAATGGAACTAGACTTCAGGGAAACCCTGAGCTTGGAAAGTTACTTTTTAAAAGTACAGTGATTAATTTCTGTTATGTTTTGCAGGGTTTTAAAAAGTAATTTGTTAGCATTAACCATTACAGCACATTAGAAGTAACACACCACATTAAATACTCTTCTATTGGTTTCCATTACTTAAAAAAAGCATAGGGTTTTTGGCTAATGGTATAACACAAAATTTCTGTAACGTGTCTCTGAAGTGCTTTAAAATGCCCTTTAAAAGTAACCTTTAAAGGCAAATAGAAAATGTTGCCTTTCTCCAAGGGGGTAACTTTGTCCCCATTTATTGCAACTTTTTGAAATGCAACCTTGCTGTACCCTCCTTACCCACTGGCTCATTATATGTTATTTGTTACCTCCAGGCTCAATTGTCAGTATAGGAGTGACTCCAGTGGTTAAACCAATCCTTTCAACACATCGAAGGACAGCTCATAGTGCAGAACTTGAGTGCTGTTTTTTGAGGGGAGGGCAGTGAACAAATGAGCCCTCCGCAGTAACATAGTGATACTCTACACTTGCTCTAAACTCCCAGTTTTTAATTATAATTCACTTGGCTGATTATGCATTTGTTCCAGGTATTTTCAAAATCATTTTCTGCAAAATTACCCTCTACCTTTTTGTCTGTCATCCAGTTCTTTTAATTCTTAAATACACATGTACACACACACAGAGAGAGATGTACCTGAGTAGGATTAAAAAAAAAAAAAAAAGCAGTGGTAGGAAAGCTTTTAGCCTATATGAAGATTGAATTATGATCTTCTTGTGATTAAATTTTCCAATCTAAATTAGGAGTTCTCCAACGTTATATCCTTAGGGCTCTTTTGAGAGAGTTGAAAAAGAATGAAGCCCACTAGTCACAAAATACTAGTGCAGGGGGAGAGCCAGTCACAAAATGGCAGAATTGGGCATTATCAGCTGGCAGTTACTGATTTCATCCCGACACCTAATCCCTCTCTGAAAATTGCTAAATGCTTTGCCACAGTGATTTCACAGTGGAAGAGAATTCTGTAATTCACCTTCCCTCATGTGATGTACACATGTTGGTTCTGGAGCTACCATGACTGAGGTTGGCTATTTCAGGCAGAAATTGGTGATGCGGGAGTTCTGTATAAATCAAGGACTTTTTATTTCCATTATTTACCTCTTCTCTGCCCCACATAGTCCTTAAAGTATTTTTACTCAGCTCTTTCGCTTTCTTGCCCCTTCTCTTGCTATATTTAACTTGTAAACCCATTACTGCCACTGCCATCCCTCTCTCCTGCTGAGACACTGTATGGGCTACAGAACTGAAGAACTGAGGCAAAAAATGAGGTCCTTAGCCCAGTTTGCAAAGCAGTGTTGTAAATCAACTGAACTACGGTACTAAATAAAGCCAAGCTTATCATCTCTTTCTTTCCCAGAGGACCTGAAGTACATGCAGAATATCCATGGGTGCCATTCTGTCATGTTGGGTAGAGTTAGAATTCTGTTGAGCTGGATGTACAGGTATGTGCAGGTAGGTTGGTAGAAGGAGACATCCTAGCGTCTAACTCTCCTCCAGCCCCCTCCAGATCTTATAGAGAGGATCAAGGGACTTTGCAGAATGGTCTGAGCTGAGTTATCGATGGGAGACAGGAGTCCTAAAAATTGGTTGGCAGCAAGTCCCACCTACAAAAAGCAGATCCTGAACCCAACCCACTAAATTTCTGACTCTCATCCATCTGGTTTTTTAAAAAAACTAGACTCTTTGCTCCCCAAAAGCAACTTCAATAATGCCCACAGTGCTCCAGCTAAATCCAGTCTGAATCTAGTTGTTAATCCAAATGGGAGTAAACCCACTGAATCACTGGGAACTTTAGATCAATTTTGATTCAACCAGTCTGCTCTAGTTGAGATGAATAATTGGATTTAGGCTGTATTCTTTCAGACCTATATACAAATTATTTCTTTTCAATTGTATTGCAAGCACAGCCACAAGACAACTAACTCCTGAAGACCATGTTTAGTTTTCTTTATGTATAGGCTGTAATCTGATCTAATCAGAGTGTGGCTCATTTTTTTTTAATAAAGCCAACGTTGTAGCACAGTGTTGTTGTTGTTGTTTACTTGGAAGACTGACGTGCTGCAAAGTGAAATCATGGCCTTCAATGCAGTTTGCAATTCAAAGAATGCAGAAAATAAAGTGGTGGTGGTAGCTGTAGCCAAGTACTTTATTTTGAAATGTACCCAGATCTAAGGAAGGGAACTGATAGAGAGACCTGAGGATGACAGGGACTGGTGGGAACATAGGGGTGGGGGTGGCGGCAGCTAGAAAGGGTGTTGGGGAGTCAGTGTTTGTGGGTGTGAGAGAAACTAGAGAGAGAAAGAGAGAGAGCACTTAAGTGAATGAGTGAAGGAGATGGTTTGTTTATTTTGATTTAATTTGTGTTCTGCCTGGATTGTGTGTGAGTTTGTGTGTGTGTGCATGTATGTTGTGGAGGAGTTGTGCCTCTGTGTTTGTGTTTTTCTGAGAACCATTCATTTGTCTTACATAACATTGGTATTTTGTTGAGTTTTATGAGGGCAAATATGTGATTTGGAATTTGGAGCCTGAGCCTCACCTCTGTCTTATACCCAGATTGTTAGTCAAGTTTCTTATCTCTGAGACTTATCAGTTTGTGAAATAAATGTTGTAGCAGAAAGCTATGGGTTCAACAGAGTGGTTTTGTGTCCCGAAGCTCATAACTCCACTTCTACTGTGTACTTATTTTGCAGGAAGGTTTTCTTTTCCTTTTGCTTCACCATTTTAACTTCTAAGAAACTCTTTGTGAATGGCCATTCCCACCACAGCAACCATTTTTGTGAATCACTCATAGCAGCCATTTTGTGAGAATGCGTATGACACTCAAAATTTCAGATGACCCACCTGCCTCAAAAAGTTGTGGATGTCTATGAAACGGCAGCTTTCATATTTATTCTTATGGCATGTTCTGGATAGGGCTGTGGATTTATTCAACAAATTCTATGAAATTCAGTGTTATGAATTCTACAATATGCATCACAGCCTAACACACACTCTGTCTAAGGACCATAGGTAAATTAAGTGGTGTATAGATATAAGAGGCACTGGTTGTTACTCTCTGTGCTCTTTTTAAACCAAATAAGTTAAGCCAGTGATTTGACTACTAGGATGCTAAACATGTCCTTGATACAGCAACTTTTTGATAAAAACAGGGTTTTTATAATCAGTGCTGTGTCATTTATGCTTGTGTACTTTTCTAATATAAACAGCATTTAAAGATCAGATTGCTTGGCTGGCCTCTGTAGTGTTTCACAAAATGAATTTTAGGAAGGAGCAAATAGAGAGCTCGAACCAAATTTTAAATATGTTTTGGGAAAATGGTAACTCTTTAAAACAATAAACTCTTTGTCATACTATTTAGTTCATATCCTTTCCTTCTATTCAGTTTTAAGGACCTTACTAAAGGAAACAAAAACTGTTTGCAAAACTAGTGTACAGGATCACTTAAGGTTAAAAGGGAAGGAAGATTGGTTTCTAAAGTCCAATAACCACTCCCTCTGATAATAAACTGCAGTGGGGAGTATCAACAGGGGTTTTTGTTTGTTTTTTGCAAAAAGATGACCACTGAAGAACAAGAGGGACTGGCACGGTTGGGGAACCCCTAGGTTTGCAGAAGTACAAAAATATTTGGAGAGGCAAAACAACAACAACAAAAAACACCTTCATGGAGAGAGATGGGACGGAAAATGATGGGTTAAGATAAAATGGAATATAATTGGCTATGCTAGCCAAAATGCACTATTTGGCTGCAGGACTCCATTGTTAATAAAATATTCCTGGTCCTGCTTTTGGACTCTTAACTTTCAGATTCTGTTAACAAACTTGAAATCTGGACAACAGGATTGCATGTTGAAAGTAGCCTAGAGCAAAGGTGCAGAAGAAGTAGATGCTGTTCTGCTTCCATATGCAAGTTGCAGATTATTCCTTCTTAAGAAAAGGTAGGATGCTGCCTGCCCTAGCTTCTCTCAGGACCTAATCCTGCAAGTTTTTTTGTACCTTATTGCCAGCTACTTTCAGCCTTACTTGAGATGTGATCTCTAGCTAATCCAGTGCTTTGTCCTGGATAGGTAGACATCCTCCCTCTGTGTTTAAAAAAGAAAAACAGAAAATGAAGCATGAAATAAATAGAATAACTACAAGATTTACATTGTCCATGGAATAGGTGGTAGGATGATTACATGTATTGGTTTTGCAAAAAATAGATACATTTTAACAAGAATTTTAAAAACCCTAAAAACTATTGGACCATGTTGAATTTCAAATGGAAGAATATTCCACATAGTGGGTGCCACAACTCCAAACTTCCAGGTTGAATAACTGCTGAACAGACCTCAGATGGTGTACCACCAGGAGATTCTCTCCAGGTGACTTCAAGGACTGATTGAGTCTGTAAGGGAAAAGGAGGTCTTGTAAGTAACCAGGTGCATAGTTTTTTAGGGCTTTATAAACTAGTAACAAACGCTTTAAGGCTGGCATGATAACAAGCCAGTACAGTTCTTTCAACAGAGGTGTTGTATGCTGCTAGCTGTTTGTGAAACAAAATACCTGATAAATGTGGGTGATTCCTCTAGTATACTGTACTGTGAAAAGTGGCCTAAAAGCACAAAGGAGCTGACTAGATCTTTTCCGGCAGGGCTTTCCTGAATAACTATCCCGGTCCAAGACTCGGCTGTCCTTTCCCTCTGAGCTGCAATTGGATTTTTAAAAAATTATTGTATGTTTTAATTTTTTTCTAATTTAATATATTTTAATTATTGCATGTTTTTAATCCTTTATAAATTAATATTATTTTAAGGGGTGGGTGGACTAGGGTACTATAATTATGGAGTTTTTATATTGTAAGCCACCCCGATTGCATTGCAGAGGGGTGGGATAGAAATACATTTTATTATTATTATTATTATTATTATTAGATAAGGACTTGATATCAAGAAGATATTCAAATTTAACTGATAATGCATACAGCACTTGGATTTTAATGAGGGAGCAATATTTCCTGTTAAAATGAGATGAGGTGTTATTTTGCTTTAAAAAAAATCTATTCTAAACTTAAACATCACAGAATTAATCAGTGTTAAGTTTTCAGATTTGGAGAGGCACTTACAAGTGTTCTTAGCTTGGTTAAAAAGAAGAGTTTCCCAGTGGATGTCAGCATGTGGTGCTGAAAAAGCAAAGCCAGCAGTGAACTAATGACACAGTATAAACTCTTATCTCCAAAGTACTCTGACTTTATTCCTCAAGTAATTATTTTTATCCTTCAATAGGTGCATCTGCCTGCTATTGTGCTAACATTGCTGCTTCTCTTGTTAATTATACTCTTCTATGCTTTTCTTCACAAGGGCAATTTAGCAGAGTGTAGTAATTAATTCAACCCAAATCAAACAGTAAAAAAAAAAAAAAAAGCAATTAGGGTGCCAAACTACATACATAGATTTTATAACCCACCCACCCCCAAAGCATTTGTGTTGGCAAACAGAAAATATCAGGATTGGCAGTATATAATGAAGTGAAAGTTCGACTGAATTAAAATTATTATTATTATTATTATTATTATTACTATTTCTTACCTGCTTCTCCCCAACATACATTAAAATACAATACAGTGGGACCCCCATTTCCACTGTTCATTATCCACTGATTCAGTTATTCACAGGACACAAAGCAGCACACCTACCTTAGAGTCTTCCTAGAAAATGTGTCCTCTCTAGCCATTTTCTAGGTCCTCCAAGGCAACTGTTGTATTTTAAACCAAAAGTCCCATTATTTTCAATTGGTGTTTGCTATTATCCACGGTTTTCATTATCCACGAGGGCTCCCAGAACCAATCTTCAGTGGATACGGGGGTCCTACTCTATAAGACATAAAATCATTTAAAAACACAGATAAAAACATATATGATTAAAACAAACATTAACATATTAAGATCACAGAGAAAAGCATCAATAGCCAACAATCAATAGCACAGATAGAAATTACAGCACCAAGTACAAATATTAAAGCAGCAGATAAAAAATTCACACACCACATTCATGTTGTAAAAGCTGGGTAGAAGGAAAAAAAATGGAGCCCAGCTAAAGTCCAAGAGAGAGAGGGAGAGGGAGAGGGAGGGAGGAAAGAGGCCAAATGTATTTCAATGAGAAAGATATTTCAGAGATATCAGGCCACCACAGCATAGACCCTGTCCCTGGTACTTTCTGACCTAATAAACCTTGCTAATGTTGATCCAGAGAGCAGAACCTCAGAAGCTGATTTCTGTGTGTGAGCAGTTTCATGTGAATATAACATTGCCTCCAAAAAAGTGATATAAGGACTCCCTGAAACAACGTCTCAGGCTCGGCCAAATTGATCCCCAACAATGGTCCGCCCTGGCCTCACATCAGGAGGCATGGAGATGCACTATCCACAATGCTGCAGCTTTATTTGAGAACTCAAGCTGAACAAGTCTCGAAGAGAAATGACAACACAGAAAGAATCACAACCCGGTAACATCACCCAAGGAGACCTTCTGCTGTGCTTTCTGCAACCGGACTTGTTTATCTCCAAGGTTCACTCAGCCTTCCATCCTTTCGTAGGTCGGTAAATTGAGTACCCAGCTTGTGGGGGGCAATTAGCTAACACACATTGGAAACTGTTTAATGCAGTGTAGATGTGTAAATAGCTATTGCTTAAAACAATTTGTAAGCCGCTCTGATAGCCTTGTGGCTGAAGAGCGGGGTATAAATAAATAAATAAATAAATAAATATCTCAGATTAGCCTTTTTAGTCATCAGCGTGCCTGCAGAAAGCGCGGGATGAGTCCTTCCTGAATCTTCGTTTGTGAAGAAAAGCCAGAGAGAGTCTGTGAAACTGTTTAGCTTTTTAAAGTTTAATGCCATTTCCTCAACTTGGACTCAGGAAAGACTAGACAGTGTAACTGATGTAGAATAGGTAGGCATAAATTAAAAACCATTTTATTTGGTCTTGTTTTTAAATCTTTTGTTTGATTCTGCATAGGTATGCTTACTGTAGGTTACTGATACAGGCTTATAGTGAAAGAGGTGTGGCAGCTGGCATAACCCAATAGTGAAGGATGGTGGGAGTTGCAGTGGAAGGTCACGTATTAAACAACGTTTCTACGTAATATGCACATAATTGTATGTAGTAATGTCAGGAGCCTACTCAGAGTAGGTGGTTGGGGGAACATTTCTGTCAGGTTAATTGTTGACTGCTTTAGCCATATACAGTAGGATCCCTGCATCTGCAGGGGATTGGTTCCAGGCCTCACTGTGGATAGTGAAATCTGTGGATAATAGCGAACACCTCCAGAACCCACCCACTCTGTGGAAAAAGAAGGGGGGGAGCACACTTGCCTCCTCCCTCCCTCCCCTGCCTGCCTGCCGGATCCCCCCCCCCAAAGGGTGACGATACTGCTTTGGAGGTGGTAAGAGAATTCCCCCTATGGCTCTGGGCTGCATCTGGGCTGTGTGCTTCAGTTCCTTGAAGCTGCCTCTGGGCCACTAGGGGCCAGGGCAGCGAGGCAAGGGTGCCCATCCTGGAGTTTCTCCGGCTCCTCCTCCTCCACTGAGTGGGGTAGAGGGCTGCGGGGGTGGGGTGTGTGCACGTGTGTCCTGGCGGGAACCAGGAAGCAAGGGTGTCGGAGGCCAGTGAGACTCCTTGGCTGGCATGGGGGCGTTGCCTGCCAAGTGAGCCCCAAAGGGTCACAGCTGGGAAGCTCAGGAGGGTGGGGGGAATGGATGGCGAGATGCCAGGGCTGGTTGCTAAGCGAGGGACGAGGGAGAGGCCTAAAGGCGGGGCCCTGCTGCTCCTCAGGAACCCTCCTGGGGAAGGGAGGGGGGAGGTGAGCTCACCTCCTCCCTCCCTTCCTCTCCCTCTGCCACCCACCCCCGCCATCACCATCCATGGATCAGTGGATGGCGAATCAGTGGATGCGGGGGTGCTATTGTATCTAACGGTTAGATTTTGGTTCTCAGCTATTTTTTAGATGGCACCACAGTAGTGTGAAAGATCAGCAGCGCTCTAATCTTGTACTGAAAGAAATGTGATAATAGTGGCTGATAGATGATTGTATATACAATATGTAGAGACAGATGGTATACCAATCTCAGTTGCTCTGTTACATGGGTTTGCTTTATTTCAGGGAAGGCAAAGTGTGACCCTGGAGGCCACATGCAGCCCCAGGCCCCCCCACCCCCATGAATAAGCCTGGAGGTAGGGCTTATCCTAAAACTGTTCTGGTACTACTTGCTTTTTAAACTTTTAAAATATTTATTCATTGGTTCCCATTGCCTTACCTTTTAACAGTAGCATAATATGCAGGGAAATATCCAGTAATGCCACGTGAGCAGTAACAAAAGCTTTTAAGCTGCTGTTGACAAATGCAGAATGTGGGCTAAAAATAGGTAACAACTAGATTTCCTTCAGTGTGCTTATTGTTGTAGGGATATTAATTACATTTAGCATTCATTAAAAAAAAAAGAGTACCCTGTTTTGCATGCTTCAGGCTCAGAACCTGACATTTCTATTAAGGCACAAGAGACTCCAGTGGAAACCCTAGGGAGTTGCTGCCAATCGTTGTAGAGACAGTACCGAACTTGATGGACCAAAACAGCCTCCTCTGTTTAGAACATTAGCCAATATCTTCCTGTCTCTTAAGTACAGCATTACCTCAGGACATGATGCTCGCCACACCTTTTCCAGAGGTAGATGACTGCATTAGCTTTTATTTTAGACTGTATCAAACCTGTGCTTCAACATCATCTAGCAGGCAATGGTTGGCCAAATGATTTTACACACAAACACACACACACTCACACACACACGGGGGCGGGGTAGACAGACAGACAGACAGACAGAGACACAGGGAGACAGAGACAGAGAGAGGCCCCAGCACTTCTAAACATTTTGCTGCGTCCTTCAAACTCCTACCTTTCCCCCACCTCCCTCCTTTCCCCCTTGGTTTGCTGCATAGAATCATAGAATCATAGAATTGCAGAGTTGGAAGAGACCACGAGGGCCATCCAGTCCAACCCCCCTGCCATGCAGGAAATCTTGATCAAAGCATCCCCGACAGATGGCAATCCAGCCTCTGATTAAAGACCTCCAAGGAAGGAGACCCCACCACGCTCGGAGGGAGTGCATTCTATTGCCGAACAGCTCTTACTGTCAGAAAGTTCCTCCTAATGTTGAGGTGGAATCTCTGTTCCTGGACTTCATCCAGCTTCATGGCAGAGCTGGTCCTGTATTTAATAACTTCCCTGAAAAAAATGTTTTTAGTTGAGTGACATCTGTAACATGTGCAGCTCAGGAAATCAGTGTTGTTGTTTTTAAAATCATAGTATCTATTATGTTAATTTGTTTTGTCCCAGTTGCACAGATCACATTTTAATCTAGCCTTCTGGAAGACTTCTGTTAGTTTACAAATACACTTTCTGAAATGTGTGTGTTAAATCCTGCTTTTGATTCTTGAGAGAACCTTTTGTGCATTGGCTAGTGGCCAACTGATTTTATTGTCTGCAATAGCAGTAGGATTTGAATTCCATCAGTATCTCTCCTGTGTTAATTAACCAAATTGAATCTATTACTCATTGGTTCTTTCTTAGCATTTGAATTCCATTATGAATATTGATCCACTCTTGAGCTGTAGTATTTGACTATCAAATGATGGTCTATCGTCTACTTTTTAGTGCAACTCCCCCCCCCGCACCATTACAAATTGTGGACAAGGCAGAGTACAGTATTCTCAGAATTTCTAATTGTAAATATAAACTATATGTTTGTCTATATGTTTTTATACAGTTAGTTATACAGTATATTGTTTTGATAGCCCTGATGTGCAGAAAAGCAATTAATATTTTTTAAAATTATATTAATAAATTCTAAAATGCTTCGAAATTTTACATGTGGTTTTATTATAATTGTGAAAAATCTGAGAGTCAAGGAATTTTATGGCTTTGCTTAGTCCTTTCTGCCAATGGTGTAGGAAAATGGAAAAGGGCAAACTCCTCCCCTCATGATGTGGTTAGGTCTACCCTTTTAATCTGGTAGGTTTAGAGGCCAGAATCTTTTTCTCAAGCTGATTCCATATGCAAAATAGATACTATCTGTCAATCCAAGGAAGAGCCAAGCCTCCTTGATCATCCTTGAAGATGGAAGGCCCCACTGCTTGTTAGGGGAAGAAAAGATTTAAAGAGAGAAAGGCTTCCCCTTAAGAAAAAGAAGTGTCCAATATCACATCAATCCATCCCCCAAAACAAAATAATTTGTTTCAGGGGTTTGTTTAAGGCAGGGGTGTCTTTTCTTGCTGCAATTGACTTCAAATTATTTGGTGTTTCTGCCCTTCCCAAATTGTCTCTTTTATACAGCTATACTCATACTAGCTTCATTCTGAACAAGCTTGCTTGCTATTATTCATAGTTTTCCCTCTCTTTCTTCAAGCTTCTATATTGTCTTCCATGCAGAAATTGAGATGAGAATTGTAAAATAACGTGTAAATCGAAGAGTACTTCACCAAATTAATAGTGATTTAAAATCTTCCCCTCTGCCTGGAGCTGCCACTTTCCCAAATCAGTTCTCTCAGGGCCTGTGACTGAGAGGTCCTGCTGAGAGTCCCATCTGTCCCACTTAGGCAGCAGAGATTTATACTATTCCCAATCTTTTACCATTTTATGTATATATACTGCATTAGCACACCTATGGGCCAATCATGTTCATCATGTTACAAATGGACTGTGCTGCCATTGTCATTGCCATCAGTTCTACAGGACCAAAGCATAGTAACAGAACACATGCTTTGAATGGAAAAGTCTTCTCCAGGTTGGCAGTGGCCCTCTTGGACAGGAGAAGAGAGGGTTAAATGGTGACATGATAGCCATGTTTAATACTTGAAAGGATATCATCTTGAAGAGGGATCAAGCTTGTTTTCTGCTGCTCCAGAGACTAGGACACAGAGCAATGGACTCAAACTACAGGAAAGGAGATTCCTGATTGTAAGAGCTGTTTGACAGTGGAATATGCTGCCTGGGACTATGGTGGAGTCTCCTTCTTTGGAGGTTTTTAAACAGGCTGGATGGCCATCTGTTGGAGTACGTTGACTGTGAATTCCTGCATGGCAGGAGCTTGAATTGGATGGCCCTCATCGTCACTTCCAGCTTTATAATTCTAAGATTCTATAACAGAGAGTGGGACCAGTAGGTTCTCTACAATACTGAGTGAAAATTAAGAAGTTTTTAAAACTAGAAAAATGGTAGTAAGAAATAATAAAAGTGGGATTCTTAAAACTCTCCCACTCACCTCCAATACCACTCCCCAGCCCATAGGATAAAAGTTTTTATAAAAGAAAATAAAAGCATAAAAAATAGAAAAACAATTGGGAGGAGGGCTGCTGAGATTCTCCCAATGTTCCTGTCAGTCACTCTGGGGCTTCCAGGATGCCAGAGTTTTTCAAAAATGAAGAAAAGGGAAAATGGGACAGGAGAATTATGTGGATTGGGAATTCCTAGAACTTTTGCCCCTTCCAAATCTCTCCTAGGCAGCCAGGATACCAGATACTATTTTAAAAATAGGAAAAAAATAGGGGTGGGGGAACCCCTGTGAAAATTAGAAAAAATGGGGGCAACCTTGATTCATACATGATAAAACACCATTTCTTGGGTTACAAGTTTATTTTATTATTTCATTAGAACAATTAATAGTGATGTCTTTGTTTTTCCCAACAGGCAACCAGATAAATTGGTGGTGGTTTGGACAAGAAGAAGTCGTAGAAAATCTTCTAAGGTTAGTTTTGTTAAAAATGAAAATGTTAAGTTGGCAATTTGCCTTTTGATGTTATTCCTTATTTAAGGTAAGAAAGATCTTTTTTTAAAAAAAAGAGCAGAAGAGGACTGTATTCTATTGTATCTCCCTACTGTTATTGATGTGAACTTAACAGAAATACACTAAAGACACCAGATCTCATCTTATCTTGGAGGCTAAGCAGGGCCAGCCCTGGTTAGTACTTGGACGAGAGATCGCCAACAAATATCAGGTGCTATAGGCTCTATTTCAGAGAAAGAAACTAGCAAAACCACCTCTGAGTATTCCTCGCCTAAGAAAACCCTATGAAATGCATGGGGTCACCATAAGTAAACAGGAGACTTGAAGTCACACATATACATAGACAGAGAGAGAGAGAGAGCACTCAGTTCCCTGTGTCTTACAGATACCAGTGTCACTCCAGTGTCAGGTAGATATAGCAGTAATCTAAATAGTTTATTCAGTTACAATTCAAGTTCATTCATTTGTTACATTATAATCTTGTCCTTCCTGTAAGGATCTGAAGTTTCTGTCCATTATTCTCCCCTCTCTCTGCCCCTATTTCCCCTTTTCACAAATCTGTGAGGAGTTTGACTGAACAGTAGTAACTAATATCATCTAGGGGCCTGTCTAAATGGTGGAAATACTCCTCATGGAATGCGAAGAGAATCCTACCTGTCTTAATGGGATCCTGCATTGTTACTCCAGAGGGGAGCCAAAAACGCCAAAAACTCTGAAGGGAAAAGCTTTGCAGCTTTTCTCAGAGTTTTTAAAAAACAGCGAGGGGAATGTGCATTCCTGCTCGTTGGGATAAGCAATTCATTTTGAATTGCGTTCTCATACAAGTGGAAGCGCTAAGCTGATTGGCCAAACGAGAGTAGGAGGCAGGGCTTGCTAACAAGGCAAGCACTCGCAGCTGCCATGTTGGATTTTAGCGAGTGAGTGGTTGGAAAGCCACTTGGAAAAGGGAGAGGAGGGGGGAATCCCCCTCCTCTCCCTTTTCCAAGCAGCTTCCCAGCCAGCTCCTGCCTTTCCTTTGCAACTGGCATTGCTGGCAGCAAAGGGATGGTAGTAGCCGGCTGGGAAGCCACTTAGAAAAGGGACAGGAGGGAGATTCCCCCTCCTCTCACTTTTCCAAGCAGCTTTCCAGCAGCTTTAGTTGCTTGCTAAAATCCATCGCTGTGGCAAAGGGATAGCAGTAGTCATCTGGGAAGCCTCGTGGAAAAGGGAATCCCCCTCCTCTCCCTTTTCCAAGTGGCTTCCCAGCCAGCTTCTGCCTTCCCTTTGCAGATGGCATTGGAACCGGAGGCTGCCTCCAGGAAAGATAAAGGCTGGGCAGCTCTCCTCCTCTTCCTCATGGTGGGCAGCCATCCTCATAATCTTTGAGTACTGTTCTGTCCCCCCACCCCGTGCACAAAGCTCACATGGACCCCATCTTGATTTGTGGCCATGTGAACATCGCTGAGGGAGAGCTGTGCATACACTCGATTTTGCTAAAATGCCATAGAGACAAAGGAACGCTGCTGCAAATTGGCAGTAATGTGGAGGCATGTGCATTATTTAATTCCGTATAGACAGGGTATTAGATTTGGATTTAGAGGTGAGGACCCTTTCTGGTTTGAGACATACTTTCCTTGGGCCTCATCTGTTGCATGTTGCATGTTGATATAATATGAGGAGGAAATGGACCAGAACTCTGGCAGGAGTGATCTCTACTTCCCCCCATGTTGAGGGAAGCAGTGAGGGGGCAGAAATATAGGAGTGGCCCTGAGGGTTTCCAACCCTTTCCATCAATCTGTCCATTTCATAGTTATTTCTCTCCTCCTCCTCTGTCTCTACGCTCTCTTAACCTGCTTGAAATCAGACATGGGGGTGTAGGCATGACATTGCTATAGCCACTGCACCACATCAAATGCTAAACCTAATCAGAGAAAAATATTATTTATCTTAATATAAGAACAGATGGCCATAATTAAATCCTTTTATTATTTGAATCAGTTCTCAGAAAAAATGGCCTCAACCAGCAAATTTACTTTATCATTTTTCCTAAGCAGAAAATGCACTAAAATGTGTTGTTCTGATATTGTTTACATAATTAAATGGTTGTACTCAGTTTTATTTATTACTTAGTCATTAGATTTTTCCTGCCTGTATCTCAATGTGGGACTCCACCTAATCTATACTGTAAAAATTCAAGACATGTTTAACTCCCAGGGTTCCCAGCTATCAGTTTATTTGTTAACAATTAACAGCCATGAAAATAAATGTAGTGCTAGCATGACAGATTATCTTCGTGCTTGTTGTTGTGATGTGCCTTCAAGTCGTTTCTGACTTATGGTGACCCTAAGGTGACCCTATCACGGGATTTTCTGAGGCTGAGAGTGTGTGACTTGCCCAAGGTCACCCAGTAGGTTTCCATGGCCAAGCGGGGATTTGAACCCTAGTCTCCAGAGTCATAGTGCAACACTCAAACCACCACACCATGCTGGCTCCATCTTCATGCTATCAGGAACAAAAATATATATAAAAGTGGTGAAAATTAGCAGGGTTATATCTGAAAACAATCTTCACATTCATATTATTGTATGTGTTCATGTTTTTAATGTGTTTTTGATAAACTATTTCCTAGTATGGAGAAATAATTCAAACTTGTTGAGTTTAATTTATTATTTAAAATAAATTAACTAAAATGGCACATTAACTAGATACACAAATTCTCCAATTCAGCCAAGAAGATCTTGGCAGATAAACAGATTTCAGCATATACATCATGGATGAGCTACAGGCATAAAAGCGATGTGCAACACAGTGCATCAGTATACCAGACTTCCACTCAAGTGCTCAGGAAATTGATCTTTCCTTTCCTTTCCTTTTATTCCACAAGCCCTTCCTCTCAATCTGCTCCAGAGATTTGGGGCACTGCATGGGATTTTCTGGCAGACAAATACCACGGGATGCAACCCCTGTTGTTCATAACCTGGCCACATTATACACTAAGTGTCCAGCTTTCTTCGATTTTCCCACAGCTGTAGATGAGCTAATAAAAATGCTCAGAAGTTAACCCCTTCCTTAACTAATACATTATGTGTTAGAAGCCACAGATGTCTTGACTACAAAACATTTGTATCCATTTTGGCTTACAGATTAAAAAAGATTCTTGCTGAGTGGATTGGAGATGATCAAAGAGGATTTCTACCTGGAAGATATAGGAGAGATTTAGCACCAGACATGGCTTAAATTTAATAGAATATTTTGAAAACCACAGAGATAAAAAACTGGTTTTACTTTTTTTGGATATTGAAAAAGTGTTTGATAATGTTAATTGGTTAACAATGTGTGAAATTCTAAACAAAATAAACGCTGGACCAAAGTTCATAGAATGGATGGAAGCAATTTTTACAATAATCAGACCACGAAATTAATAATAAATGGTGAAAGAACAAAGAACAAATTCAAAAAGGTACCAGACAAGGATGCCCGCTATCCCCTCTTCTATTCCTGCTAATAATGGAGATACTAAGTAAAAGAATCAAAGAAGAATCAATAATACAGGGGTGTGTGTGAAAACTGGCAAATTTGAATATAAATTGAGAAAGTATGCTGGTGATCTGGTAATCTCATTAAGAGAGCCACTAGAAGATACAACAAATTTAATGGCTATTTTGAAAGAATTTGAATTATTAACTGGATTAAAAGTAAACAAAGAGAAAACTGTAATAATCACCAAAAATATGACAAAGAAAGAAGAATTGGAGTTATGTGAAAAATAGGGTTGTCAAATTGTTAAGAAAGTGCGATATTTGGGAATTGACATAACAAATACAAATTCAGACTTATTCCAAGTCAACTATAAGAAAATATGGACAGAAATTGAAAAAGAGTTGAAGAATTGGCAAAATCTGAAACTTTCCTTCTTGGGCAAAATATCAGCAATCAGAATGAATGTCATACCAAAACTAATGTCTCTATTTCAAATGATCCCCATTATCCATAACGAAATAGTATTTAAAGAATGGCAATCGGACATTTCAAAATTAATTTGGTTAAGAGTGAAAATGAAGGTTATACAAGATGATAAAGAAAGAGGTGGACTAAATGTATGAAGTCTAAGAATTTATTATGAGGTGTGCTGTCTACTTTGAATTAAAGATCGGGCCACATTGGAAGATGAGAGACTGTTAAAATTAGAAGGGGATAATAAATGGTTTGGATGGCATGCATATCTTTTTTATAATAAGGACAGAGTAAATAAAGAATTTAATAGCCATTTTGTTTGAAAATCTTTACTAAAAATCTGGAAAAAATACAAAAACAGATTATGTAAAAAAATACCACTGTGGGCATCGCCAATGAAGCTTTATATAGCAGAGGAGGAGTGCCGACCCAAAACTGGATCACATACAAAGATATATTGTCTACAGAAAGGAATTATCGAAGAGTTAAAAATCAGGAAGAGATGGAAAGAGATGGTATTACTTGTCATTGGTACCTGTATAGACAAACAAAAGAAATATATAAAATGGATCTAAATTTAGAAGGAATTGAAGTCACAAAATCAAAATGGGGAAAAAATAATTCAACACGGAAATAAAAACATGATTTCAAGATTTTATAAACTAATAGTAAAATGGGAAACTGAGGAAGAAACAGTTCAAGAAAGCATGATACGTTGGGCACAGAATATCAGACACTCCGTAGAATTCAGACAATGGGAAAAGACATGGACATCAAGAATGAAAATTACATTACGCCAAAACATTAGAGAAAATATTTACAAAATGTACTTTAGGTGGCATCTTTCCCCATCCAAACTCTTGAAAATGTATAAAAACGTCAGAAGCAACTGCTGGAAATGTGATGAAGAAAATGGAGCTTTTTTTCATTTTTGATGGAGCTGCAAAAAAGCGAAAAAATACTGGTTCCAATCAAGACGTTTCGAAAATCACTGTTCCTTTAAAACCTGAAGTGTTCCTTCTGCGAATGATAGATGAAGAACTAGAAAACCTCCAAACAATCTACAGACCAACCAAGAAAATCCAAGAAATGCTACGCTCAGCGAAGGACAAAAGAGACCCTCTCAGAGCTGCAGGAGTTTACCGCATACCATGCAGCTGTGGACAAGTTTACATAGAGACCACTGAACGCAGTGTGTAAACACAAGTCAAAGAACATGAGAGACACTGCAGACTGGGCCAGCCAGAAAAATCAGCAGTAGCAGAACATGTTATAAACCAACCTGGACACAAAATGTTATTTAAAAACACAGAAATTCTGGACCAGGCCAACAACTATCATGTCAAAATGCACAGAGAAGCTATTGAAATCCACAAGCACCTGGACAACTTCAAAGGAAAGAAGAAACCCTAAAAGTAAACAAAATCTGGCTTCCAGTTTTGAAAAACAATAGAATAAAAACTCAACACTTACAAAGGAATTCCACCCAGGGACAGGAGGATTTCCAGCAGTTATTGGGCCATCAACCAACCATTAGCCAAACAGAGTAATCCTCCTTGAATTTCTACACCCAGAAACTAACCATTCAAATACACGAATTTACATATCCTCCCCAACAGGGGTTCACAATATATATAAATCCCCACACACACACACTCCTACCTAACCATTTTCTGAAGATGTCAGCCACAGATGCAGGCAAAACGTCAGAAACAAACACTTCCAGAACATGGCCTCATAGCCCGGAAAAAAACCAACGAAAATCTATAGATGCCGGCCGTGAAAGCCTTCAACTTCACAATGGAAAAATGATTTTTATATGCTAGCAGCTGCTAGAATACTGTATGCCAAGATGTAGCAGAACAAGGAGAGCACAACAATGGATCAATGGTTAGTGAAACTTTTTGAGATGGTGGAGATGGATATATTGACAATGTTGTTAAGGGGAAAAAACATAGGAAAATACATAGAAGACTGGCCTTTACTGTCTGAATATTTGAAAACCTATCACCACTTACGACTCCTTGAACGCTTCCATCAGCGCTGTTTACGCACAATCCTAAATATACACTGGACTGACTATGTGACGAATGTTGCTGTTCTTGAGCAAGCAGGGATCACCAGCATTGAGGCCATGATATTGAGAACACAGCTGCGCTGGGCAGGGCATGTTTCTAGGATGGAGGACCATCGCCTCCCCAAAATAGTACTCTATGGTGAACTCGCCACAGGTCAGCGTAAGAGGGGCGCTCCAAAAAAGCAATACAAGGACTCCCTGAAACTACATCTCAGGCTCGGCCAAATTGATCACCAACAATGGTCCGCCCTGGCCTCACATCGGGAGGCATGGAGACACACTATCCATAATGCTGCAGCCTTATTTGAGAACTCACGCCGAACAAGTCTTGAAGAGAAACGACAACGCAGAAAGAATCACAACCCGGAAACATCACCCAAGGAGACCTTCTGCTGTGCTTTCTGCAACCGGACTTGTGTATCTCGGATTGGCCTTTTTAGTCATTAGCGCGCTTGCAGAAAACGTGGGATGAGTCCTTCCTGAATCTTCGTTTGCGAAGAAAAGCCAGAGAGAGAGATTTGAAAACCAAATGGGGCAAATTTGCAGTAATTAGGTGTGTGTGTGTTTGTGTGTGTGTGTGTGTTAATGAGTGGGAAGATCTCTTTTTGCAACAAAATGAAGTTGAAAATAAGAAACAGGAGTTATATATCACTGTTCATATATTACGGATTTTTAGGAAATATTACAAAAATATATTATGTATTGGATAAAAGAATGGAATAGAACAAAGAACAGAAACATTTAAATATGGGATAAAATAGAAAGTTAAATAAATGAAACTATCAGTAACATTGATAATAGAAGATCCACTCTTACAAGATTGAAAATGTATGGGTAGGTTAGATAGGAAGTCAAAAGAATGATAGATTGAGAATGGTATGTATGTAGATTATGTTACTTTGTTATGTTATTTGTTAGTATGTTAGTTAGTATGTCACTAGTTTGTTACTATGATAGTAAACACATAATAAGACTGTGAATATGACATAAGAGATGTTTGATGTTTGATGAATGAAATGTATGAACTGTTTTATATCTGTGTAAATGTTTTTGAATAAAAATAATATTAAAAAAAAGAAGCCACAGATGTCTTCATAGTTTTACGGTCACCCAGTAAACATGACTTCTGGATATCTGGTGCCAACCTTAGAATTTACTAATATGAGCAGATCTGTTTACTCCTCTATATACTGTTCAGAGATTGGAATAGTACATAATTGTATGTCAGTTAAGAAGTTTTAGTGTGACATTCAGAAAACAACTTAGACTGTATTTTTTCAAGTTCAGGACTCAATAGCAAGAAGGTATGTTTTTAAGGTGACTGATTTGATTCTGTGTGATTTGAACTGTTTCTCTCAAGAACTGTAGATTAATAAACATTCCTAAGCCCTTAGTCATCTTGCCAGTAATACAGATTATTATACATGTTATTAATTTCATCTAATTGCATTCTTGGAAACAAGTCAAATGCCAAATTCTTTTATATTAAGAAGATATTTGTGTCCCACGAATGATGTAAATATTTGGAGAGAAAATTGGAGAGAATTTGACACAGTAAATGTATATAATCAAAAAGTTAGAAAAAGAGGTTGTGAGTTTCTTACTTTTTAACAAATTATTGTATGTTATAACAGTTTAGGTCAGCAACCTCCCCCTTCTTGTTTCCCATTACAAGAGAACATAATGACGTAGGCTTGTTTTGGTGCCTAGCAGCTACAAGCCTCCAACAAAATACAACATCTACAAAACAGACAAATACCTTTATTGGCCAACCGAAATGCACAATCTACATCAAGCAGGTTTTTGAAGCTCCACTTCATCAGGCAAAAGATGTCTTAAAAATCAGACAGGAGAAGAAGGGCGACGAAGGTAGAGCCACAGGCCTAGATTTTAAAAAGGAGGAAGTGTGTGTGTGTTTGTGTGTGTGTGTGTGTGTGTGTGTTTGTAGCAAGACCTTGAAGACTGGTTTTTAATTTTTTTGCACAAGCTTTCATGGATATAAACCCACTCTTTGGGTGTACTGCATTCAAAGAAATTGGTTTATATACACAAAAGCTCATGCAAAAATAAAAACCAGTTAGTCTTCAAGGTGTTGCTATATTCTGTGTTTTTCCCTTTCCCCTCCCTTTCTACCTTTTATGCTGCAAGAGACTAACATGCCTACTTCTTTGAAGGATTACATTTTGTATTAGGTGTTGTTTCTGTTGTAGTTCAGTTGTTCTGGGGGGATTTCAATGCAGGCAAAGGCCACTTCTTCTCTTGTCCATATGGGGACTGGGGACAAATGTCAATAAAAGACAGGCAATAACATTTCAACTCCATTAGCAACAGAAAAGTATTTTTGCCTGTCTTTTAAATACTGTATTATTCCCTGGCTTTTATTGTCCTTTGTCCCTGGTCTCCCACATGGCCAAGAAGGGGAGTAGCCTCCCTCCAGAACAACTGAACAACAACAGAAACAACATTTGATACACAGTGTAGGCCTGTGACTCTAACATTGTCACCCTTCTTCTCCTGTATGATTTTTAAACATCTTTTGCCTGATTAAGAACCAGTGGAACTTCCAAAGCTACATGAAGTATTTTGTGCATTTCGGCTGACCAATAAAGGTATTGTGGACTTTCAATTTTGTTATAATTCGCTGCAATGGCCAACATGGCTACCCCTGAATAGTAAGCATTGGATAACTGATTGTAGTGGGGGGGAAACCAAACATCTTCCTTGCCAGTTTTGTAATTTAGTGTGTTCTAACAAAAATAAGCTGAACAAATTGTGGGCCTGTCTACATTGCGGAAATACAGCAGCTTGACATTACTTTATCCACCATAATTCTATCCAGCGGAATTCTGGTATTTGTAGTTTGGTGAAACACCAGAGTTCTCTAATAGAAAAGCCTAAATACTTCACAAAACTACAAATACAGGATTCTGTAGGATGGAACTATGCTGGATAATGTGCTGTCAAACTGCTGTATTTCTGCAGTGTAGACAGGCCCCCTATTATGGTGTGCCTCTGCTCTGATGAACACTGCTAATATTGCTTTGGTACCGGCTCTCTATTGCCACCCATTTAATACACAGGAATTTTTGTACTTCTTATCTGCCTTTTCCTTTTTCTTGATTTCTTTTGCCTCGTGGCTTTTATCTGATCTGTGAGTGTAATATGAGAGTAATTAATTCATTCCTTCATCTCTCCAGCTTGTGTAGTTCTCACCTTCTGACTATTGTACTGTACTTGTTCTGGGAACTTCCTTAGGGTTTCCTTTGTTCTGCATGTATATAGAATGATTCACGGGTGACTGAGAGGTAGGTCACAACAGAATCGTTCAGCAAGTTGTGGCAAGATCATTTTCAGTCATAGCATGAGTTGCTAGCTGTTCACATATTTCTCTTATCTTTTAAAAAAGATTCCTATGTGACTTTGTTGTACATGTGGATTCCTTCTGATAGATACCTGTTAAGACATTTATTAAATTGGACACATGATCAAAAGAGGAATTGACAATTGACAAAAGTTGACAGGAATGACAGTAGAGTTTTCTTTGTCTTTTCTGTAAGGTAGAAAGGTGGGCCAAAGTGCTGCTTTGTAGATTCTGCTCTATCCAAGTTGCATTATTTTACTCCTGTACAGTTAAGCTACTTGAAATTTTTGGAGAGTTCTATAACTCATATCCTTTCCTTCAGCCCACATCTTCTGAGTATGTGCCAAGGGACACAAAATGTACTGTTCATTTACTGATGCTTAGATGATACACAATGTATTATTAATTGGATGGCAGTGGTAGAGCAAGACCTTTATAAGGACTCACTCAGAGTTTTGTGACTTTGAGTTGATTCTAGTAAGGATACAATGCTGATGTTGTGAATTTTCCTTTCTAAACACATAAAAGTGTATTAGGTTCATTCTTAGAACATGTTCAGCCTACATATATAAAGAATTGTGGGGGTAGCAAAGATATATTTTGTGCTTTGTTGTTGGCCTAATAAAGGTGTCACCAGAGTGTGTATTTTGTATATTGTCATATAAAAAGATTGAGAGAGACTGAGAGTGAAACTGTATTTATCTGTCAATCAAGGCAGTGGTTGAGAGTAACAACTGAGATGCAGAATATTTGTCTGTCAATTGAAAACAAACATACAGCCCAAATGGAGAGCAGAAGAAGAGAGGAAATGAATAGCATCTCTCTAGCACTATATAGGATAGCAATTATGTCCTTTTCCCCTTCCTATTCTCCCTGCCCCCAGGAGACCAGAACACTATCATGAAGTTCCTGATCGAGACTTTCTGGAACCCTGCGCAGAAACTTTCCTCTTGCAATTCCTACTGGTTTTGTCTTGGCTAAATTATGGCTATAACGTATGGCTTTGTCTTGGCTATGATTACTTGAAGGTATCTAGATATATCTCCATGAATTCTCCATATATATTCAGTGATGGAAGTTGAGCAGGTGAAGGCTTATGGGACGCAACCTGGTCCCAGCATCAGTCTAAGAGCAGTTGGTATTACCTCCAGTCTGAACTCAAAACAAAAGAGTTCAGACAAGGCCAGAATAGAATTCCTGAAAGAATCCCTACAGGCAGAGCAGCGGTGGGGAATGAGTTTGGGTATTCCGCCACTGATGATTTTCTAAATGTTTGGTGAATATGGTTGGGGGTGAATCCAGAAGAGATTTTGACTACTTTGACCCAGAGTTGCGGCACATGAAATTTGGATGTTTCTGGCCCAGATTTTAGTGCCACACTTGCCAAAGCCCAAATCTGCATTTGGTTTTTACTTGGCTTCCTGTTACTTATGCTTGATTCTGAGCTCTAGAAAAATCAAAGCCCCAGAGACAGTCACCTCCTTTGAAGGCAGAACAAGCAGATTACTCGTGATGGCAGGGCAGGCAAACATTCTGCCTTCAGATGGGTGAGTCCCACTGGCACTTTGCTTTTCTGGCACGTAAGTGCCTAGGAAAAGCAAAGTGCCAGCAGGACTCGCCTGGTCTGAAGGCAGAACACACATGTGCCCTGCCGTCATGAGTAAGCCTTCCGTTCTGCCTTCAGACAAGATGACTACTGCTGGGACTTTGATTTTTCTGGTGCACAAATCTCCTGGGAAAAGCAAAGCACCAGTGGGTTTGGATGCACCAATGGATTTGGATCTGAAGCCAGATCAGGCAACTACCACAGGAGCTTTGCTTTTCCCAGAGCTCAGAGGGGTGATTGTGCACTGGAAAAGCAAAGTGCCAGCGGTAGTCACCCAGTCTGAAGCCAGAATGGGCAGCTAGCCTTGAAACGGCAGGGGTCACTAGGGTTCTGCCCCAGTGAATCCTGGTTTTTAGGGGGAAAAACAGATTAAAGGGATAATCTTTGAGTCTGGTGTGGATAGGGTCCTACAGTGTGTGTCACTATTGCACCAGATTCAGGGCAAAGGCCACACATCATGTGGCGTTATCGGGTTGGATTCGGGGGAGGGACTTGGTGTTTGTGATTGGTGTAGTTAAGCCAAGGTTTGGCTGTTGAGGGAAATGGTGGCAAATGGCAAACACAAGCTGGGTATGTTTAGCCTGGGGAAGAGAAGGTCAAGAGGTGACATGATAGCCATGTTTAATTCCTGCATGTCAGGGGGTTGGACTAAATGGCCCTTGTAGTCTCTTCCAACTCTATGATTCTATGATTTTCCATATCCTTGATACTCTGGTTTGCTTTAGAATTTTCCAGACTTTAATAAAAGTAGATTTCAGACCCAAAAGTCCAGTATTATGCATATTGTTTCTGTTAGTCATTGTCATTGTATGTACATAACGGATTTGATGTAAATATTTAATCACGGTGATTATAATTGTGTGATTATAATTACTTTTGCCCTCTATCCTCACCACTCTCTTTTCAGGCTCATAGCTGGCAGCCAGGAATAAAAAATCCATACCGTGGTGTTGTTGTGTGGCCTGTTCCTGAAAACATTGAAATCACTGTGACACTTTTCAAGGTAAGCATGGTTTTGTTGTTGAGGGGTTGTTTTTTTGTTTGTTTTTTAATTGTCCTGTTTGTGAACATATCAGTAATTAACAGGAACTCTGAGAATCTCTATATAGGAGGAGAGGGCAACTGTCAAAATTTGGGGGGCTGTATTGGCACCTTGCAGGATCTCAGGCCCCCTGTCCACCTCCCCTCCCCTCTGACTTTTTTTAAATATGAAAAAAAATCATTCCACAACCCCCATATCCCTTAGCGATACTACATATGAGGAACTGCATTCATTGTTAGCCACAGTTTTTGGTATCCACCTAGGACCCCAGAACCAATCCCCAGAACCAATCCCCAGTCCTAATGTATAGGATCAGCCTCCAACTTATTATCATCATTCATTTATATAACTTTTATCTCAGTTCCCCTATTTTCAAGAAGCTTAAGCTTGTAATTTATTAATATATAAAACAGAGAAAATGCCTGTAACAGGGGGTCACATTAGCGCTCCAGGAGACCTTGGAGGGTCACATCCCACACAGCACCTATTCCTGCCAAAAAAAAAAAAAAAGGTTTCCCCAAATGCCCCCTAAAATTCCCCTAAAGCATCAATATGTGGCATGTTTTAGGTATTCCTGGGCCCCTAGAGGGCATTTTGAGGCAAATAAAACTGAAAAAAATTGAAAAAAAATCATTTTGACCTCTAAGGAGATCCAAGGGGGCTCGAGATGTGGTAGAAATGCCCTTCACGCTCCCTAGACATAATTTTTGTGCATCTCAGAGAAATTTTGTAACCCTTGTTGGGGGGGGGGGTATAAAAACAGCCCTGGGGACTTCATGTGGCCCATGGGCCACACTTTGCCTGGTCTATAATAATACATGTTGTTGTTGTTGTTGTTGTTGTTGTGTGCCTTCAAGTTGTTTCTAACTAATGCCAACCCTATCACAGGGTGTTTTATGTAACAAGAAAATGGCAAAGACAGTCCTTGGCCATAGGCTTACTACATTAAAACCTATCACAGGGTTCTTTGACAAGATTTGATCAGAGGGGGTTTACCTTTGCCTTTCTCTGAGGTTGAGAGAGTGTGACTTGCCCAAGATCACCCAGTGGGTTTCCATGGCTGAGCAGGGATTTGAACCCTGGTCTCCAGAGTTGTAATCCAATGCTCAAACCGCTGCACCACACCGGCTCAATAATACACATTACAAACAATAAAATGTCAAGGAGTAGGCAGATGATTCCCAGTAATTATGCTGCAGAAACTCAGCTGTTATTAAAAAACAACAACTACAGGATCCTTTTGAAAGAATCTGAAGATTGAATCTAGCAAGTGTCTGCACCCACCCCCAAGACCAGAAGTGATGTCATGTCACTTCCAGATTCATTTTCAGCCAATTTGGAGGGAGGGGTTAGGTTTTTAAGTATGGGGACCATTTGGGGTGGGCTTGGGAGCAAAAAAAAAAACAAACTTAGTTTTTTTTTTTAATTGGGGGCTCTGGTGGCTTTGGGGGTGTCATGGGAGCTAAGGGCCACAATTGGCCTATAGGCCAAATTTTGCCCATCCATGGGCAAACATACTTTAGCTGGGACTTGACAGGGTCAGAAGGAACATAACATTCTGTCTGTGCATTGTTTTCTCAGTTTTTGTAGTTAGGTAGTTGCCTATGCGAGATTAGGAAAGGTAGTGCAAATAACTTGTCTTCTCTTGTGTCACATGTACCAGATTATAGCCTCTTTGCTCCAGATTCATCCAAAATAACTGCCATCATCTGGTTGTATTCTTGTATCAATAATGCATTGTTCACTCGCATCTCTACTCATAAGCATGAGTTGGAAGACTGAAAGATGTACACCTGTGTGTCCCATTAAGAAAGAACAAAAGCAATGTACAGTTGCCCCTCCATATCCACGGATTTAGTATCCACGGATTTAAGTAATCCAAAAAGCAAACCTTGATTTTGGGCACTTCAAAAAAGCGATACAAAGACTCCCTGAAACAACGTCTCAGGCTCAGCCAAATTGATCACCAACAGTGGTCCGCCCTGGCCTCACATCAGGAGGCATGGAGACGCACTATCCACAACGCTGCAGCCTTATTTGAGAACTCACACTGAACAAATCTTGAAGAGAAACGACAACGCAGAAAGAATCACAATCCAAAAACATCATCCAAGGAGACCTTCTGCTGTGCTTTCTGCAACCGGACGTTCTTCCTGAATCTTCGTTTGCGAAGAAAAGCCAGAGATAAGGGACACAATTTTGTTATGGCATTGCATATAATGGGACTTGAGTATTCACGGATTTTGGTATCCACGCGGGGTCCTGGAACCAAACCCTAGCGAATATGAAGGGACAACTGTAATTTTACTTGTAGCTGCCCCTTTGTATTACTAGGATTTAAGCTACAGCAGCTGGAATCTTATGGGCTAGCTATGTCAGTTGGGGGAGTGGGCTGGTTGTGTTTTTTTGCTTGATATGAAAGTTGAAAGGCCTCAAAAGAAAAGGGAAAGCAAATGTCTGTGTTGTAGTGTTACAACTGAAGCTTGAGAATGGCCCTGTATCCCAATGGTTTTGCACTGATAAAAACTCAAGATTGCAGCCGAGCTGCTGGCTTTTTATCTCTGTTGGCAACAACTGCAGGCCAAATGTGTTGCTCATACAGAGCCATATAGGAATAAAAGATAAATGCTAGATTCTGTTTGTAAAACAGCAATCTGAAATAGTAGTATATAGTAGCAGTAATAACAGGAGCAAAGATAGACAAGCCATGTGTTTTGGGAAGTGATACAAATTGTCATGTCTCTGAATCTGTAAGTGGCTGTTGAAAGGGTGTTGCTGGTAGGATTAGAGGGTAAGTTTTGGCTTCAGTTACTAATGAGAATGTTAAGTATAGCCTCTTAGCAGTCACCAGTGGATACTTGAAAACCCACTACTTAACAGCTTAGGCAGTCAATGGGAAGAATGTTTACATGATATGAAGGCATCTGTGTCTTTGGAATAGTTCTGTATTTTACATGGGAAGGGTAGGCACCACTGTGGTAGCATACCATCTCTGGCCTGCTCCCATACATGTGGTGACATCTTTGGCACCGGATTTTATAATGAAGCTTCCATAATTTCAAGCATTCACATGACTGTGCATGTATAGTGGGTGTAGCTAGGAGTGTGGAAGTAGTGGGATGGGTTGGCTCAGGGATTTTTCACTTTTTAATGTACAGTTGTCCCTCTGTATCCACGGATTTGGTATCCATGGATTTAAGTATTCACGGCTTGAAAATAGTCTTAAAAAAATAATAATCCAAAAAGCAAACATTGATTTTGCCATTTTATATAAGGGATACCATTTTGCCATGCCATTGCATATAATGGGACTTGAGTATTCACAGGTTTTAGTATCCACAGGGGGTCCTGGAACCAAACCCCAGCAATATGAAGGAACAACTGTATTAGCATTAATGGATTAATGTAATAGGACAAAATTAAAGCAATTACATTTACATTTAAAAATATTTTTTAAAAAGGGGGTTGTGATAAGATTAGCATTGGCATGCTCTTTCATGGACTAGAATAATAAAATGTTACCCTGAGTTACAGGCATTCATACATATAGTTGGGAGAGGGAACATTAACAATGGGTTTGGAAGGAAGTGTTTTATAGTGCTCTCCATTATATTTAGATGTGCCTGTAGCTCAAAATAACATTTTGTGTGCTGATATTCTGTATCAGTATCATTCTCGTATAGGTTATGCCAGAAAAGTTTTGTTAGCCTTATAGATGTCACAGGGCAACTTCTTTTGTTGCTGTAATATGGCTATCCTTCTAGGGGAAAAAATTTCTGCTTAACAATAATTCTCATCTGTCCTGTATTAAAAAATCAGGCTACAAACAGTAATAAAAACAGCTTAAAAACAATATAATACAAAACCATAAAGACACAACAGAACCCCACAGCCCAGTATAAAATAAGCAATGGTAAGTCAGAACCAAACTATGGCCACTAAGACCCAAAGCTTGGATTAATAGCCAGCCCTTAACCTGGTGCTGAAATGAGGCCAGCATTAGCTAGTACTGTACTAGCTGGGCCTCATGGCTGAGGGCATTCTCATAACTGGGGTGCAATGGCTACGTTTGCCCTTTTTCATTTCTCCACAAAATGTACTTCTTCCCACTGAGTAGATCACTGAGTAGAGTCCTTTTGGCAGTTCTTAACACTCAGGCAATTGTATATAGGGAGTGGTGCACCCTCAGATATTAAGATCCCAGAGTATTTAGAGCTTTAAACCTCATCACTGGCTCTGTGAACTCATACCAGAAGCATATTGTCAGCCAGGATAGTTCCTTTAAAACCAGTGATGCATGGTTTCTATATGATATTTCTCACAGTAGCCTTCTTGCTGCTTACTGTGGCACCTGTGTCATCCTAAAGGACAGCTCCACATAGAGCAACTGCAGTCATCCAGTTTTTGGAAGGATGGAAAAAATGGATGGAATATTTCTTTTAGAGTTATGAATAACAATGTTTAAGAGAAAGTGTTCCCATGTTTACTGCCCCAAAGCATTTCTTAAAACTATGTAAAAAAAAGAAGAGGATTATATGTAGTATCAGGACATTACAATTCCTGGTCTTGGTTTTTTTTTTCTTAGTAGGAATGAGTGCATTATATCTTCTTGACACTTCAGAGAACTGGTGAATACAATAATTTTCTCTGGTTTACTAATATTGATATTTTGTTCTGTTTTTACTGGTGTTTCTTGTTGTTTCACTATCTATATAGCAGTGTGAATGGGAGGAGCAGGGAGGAGAAGCCACTGAAGCTCATCCCTCATTGGCTATGATAGCCATTGATAGGTGATCCTCCTTGCTTACTTCCCCCCTCTCATGAAGCACTATATGGCCTTTCCAGTGGGAGAGTGTGGGGAGATAACTGAGTGAGGTTTGTCCATCGACAGCTATGATTGCAGCAGCTATTATAGGAATTTACAAGTGATCCTCCTCGATCACCTGCCCCCACATCCTCCTGCTGGCCACTACTTGGTTGGGCCAGCAGGAGGGGGCAGGGGGGATAGCGGGCTTGTCCATCACTGGTTATGATAGATGTTGACAGGCAGTCCTCTTCACTTGCCTGCCCCCTGTCTACTCCTGCGGGACTCTACATGGCTGAGCTGGTGGGAGGGAGAGGGCAAGGAAATGGTGAGTGGGGAGGGAGACTTTCCTCCCTATGAGAATGTCAAAAACTTATTTTTTAAAAAAGATGTTCCTGCAGCAAGGAGAAATATTAGACTAATTCTCCTATGGGAAAAGGTTCAACTGTTTGGGGGGGGGTTAGCTTAGCAAAAATGTGAGAAAGGGCAGATACAATAGGGGTGCGTAGTACATAATTTACATGCAGTGAAAGAAGTAGGTAGGGAGAAGCTTTCTCCTTTTTTCAGACTACTAGACTCCAGGACCATCCACCAAATGGTAGGAGATTCAGGCAAGATAAAAGGAAATGATTCTTCATATGAATCACAGTTAAATCGTGGAATTAGACACAATAGGAAGTGATGATGGCTGCCAACTTCTGGAGAGTTTTTAAAAGGAATCTTTGTAAATTCATGGAGGATGGGACTAGGACACTAGTATTGTGGGATAGGTATATCCCTCCAATTCCAGAGACATATGAACTTGTGGTACTCATGACCTGCTTATGGGCTCCTTGTGGGCATCTGCTTGGCTGCTCTGTGAACAAGAGTAGTGCACTAGATAGACCATCAGTCTGATCTGGTAGGATTCTTTTTCAGTTCTTATATTTTCTCCAAGCTACTATTCAATCTTTCTGCCACTCAGAAGAGAACCTAATCTTGGTTGCCAAGTCCCAAAGTATATTCTGGTCACTGAAGCCCTTCATTTCAGCCAAGGTTCACCAAAATTCCAGGAACTTCTTTTTCATATTCTACCTCAGTTCGGTAATGGTTAAGAAATAATAAAGACAGCATCAGGCCATGTAAAGAATACCATCAGGTAATTACAACTAGCCCTATATAAATTAAGAATTATTGCTCCTGAGTGTGTACATATGTCTTTTGGGCACATTTTATCCCCAACACCAATGCTTTCAGAATTTAAGACTTTTTAGAAATTCTGGGAATACTGTTTAAAAGAGAGTCCTTCAGAATGTATGTGAAGTGCCTTTGCTTTTATTACTGAAGAGTGATATATAAGATTAGCTATAAGCTCCCCCTTGGCAAAGGACATTAGAACGTAAGCTAATACAGATTGGAAACTGCTTAATGCTGTGCAGATGTGTAAATTGCTGTTGCTTAAAATTTTGTAAGCCGCTCTGATAGCCTTTGTGGCTGAAGAGCAGTGTATAAATACACACACTCTCTCTCTCTCACACACACACACACACACACACATATATATATATATATATATATATATATTAAAGTAAGCTAGGGTCTGTGGATGTTTGGAGAATGACTCAGCTCCTAAGAACTTTGAAGGGAAGGGGTTCCATGAATTCTCTCCCCCCCCCCATCCAGCTGCATGCTCTCACAAAGCCTTCTCCAGAGGCTCAGAGGAATCTTCTGAACCATGTGTGACAGCATGAGAGAGAAGGAAGTTGCATCACTTGTGCAAGGTTCCTCTGCCTGATTTTTGCCAGATCACAGTCCCCATCCGCCTCTATACCTTGCCATTCAGGAGATTTTCTGGTCTTTCTGAGAGGCTTTTCAGAGGGTTTAGCAGAGAGAAGCGGGTGGAAAAGTTCCTTTCCACTTCCTTCTGTTCGTAGTTCTTAGTGTCCAAACCAATGTCTTCATCGGTTATTCACATCTCAGATCCCATATGGTATCCTTCTGTAGTAGAAGATGGGATTTCAAGGATATTTGACTGCAGACACCTCTGCTTTTAAAAATTATGCAAAATTGTCTGAGACATTGCAGAAGTCTCACAAATTGGCATAAGATGGAATTGGGCAGTCACTGGGGCCAAGGATCAAAATTCAACACAATGTCAAATGTGTTATTGCATTTCACTTCAAAAGAAATTGTGCTTGCCTGCAGTTAAATAACTGCTGTGAGGCCCCTGTAATAAAGAATTGCGAGTTTAACTCCTCCCTTACCCCATGATTGCTGATGGATTTTTCTACCTAGCAGTAAAGATTGTTATAGTCTGAAAGCTTGAAAAATTGTTCCCTAAATATAGAGTGTAACAGTGATAACTGTAGGTTGCAGTGCAGAAAAGTATGCAGAAAAGATCTGGATCCTCTCCTTTTCTTTCTGAGCAACAAAGGTGTGCATATCACATGGAATACCAATATTTATTCTTTTATTTTAGGCTGTCCATCAGTATTCAAGAATGGTCTACAAAAGCTGATTAACAATGATAAAAAGAGTCAGTGGTAGTGTAGTAGAAACTTGCCAGAGCAAGGAGAAAAAACAAATCTGCCTAGATCCGTTTGAGACATAGTTTTATCATAGATACTATCTTGGGCAACCGGATGGCTGATCTTTACCAAGTGAATAACAAGGGGAATGGAAACTAATTATTTTGGACCACTCAGTGGTTTCCATTACTATCGTTTATGTTATCTTTTTTTGGAAAGAATGCTTGGCTGGCCCACTGGTGGCATTCTACATCAGTGGTGCCTTTCTTAACTTGGGATGCGGCTATACGATCATAAAAAAATCCGTATGGGGGGCAAAAAATACGAACAGCCTGTCGTTCATATGCATACGAACCGGCTATACGATTTTTAACCCCCCTAAACTCCGTATGACTCCCTCTTCCCGAAGCTGGCTGGAGCGAGCAAGCCAAGCGGCAGTTTTAAATCTCCCGCCGCTTTTTTTTTTAAAGGTTCCTGGTTTGCGGACAGTCAGTTTTCCGTATTTACAATATAAAATAAAAATAAATAAACATATAAATTCACGGACTTACCGGATGCTCGCTAGCTGGGAAACCAACATGGCGGCCTCTCCCAATTCCCCTCCGTGCTAGCCCCGCCCCCTCTACTCGGCCAGCCAATCAGATTACACAGCCTGTTCATATGTGTACAAACGGACCGTACAGACCTGTCAGCCATCCGAATGGCGTACGGATTTCTCTTCGCGATCCGCTTTTCCTCCCGAACACCACGTGTGCGTATTTCAGGGTGGAAAACCACCCCCCTCTTTTGTATGTGTGTGAATCTGAACGGCCGTTTGTACCAAAGCGCGAACTTCCGCATGCCATACGTATTATTTAAATCGTGTAGACGGGACCTTGGATTACCTTTCCCATTACATTAGGTCCCCCATATCCACTTATTCACCATCCGCTGATTCAGTTATCTGCAGTTGGCGATGGCGGGGGCAAAGGGGGAAGGGAGAGGAAGAGGGGAGATCTCGCCTCCCATTCCTTCTCTCGTGATGGCTCCGGTGGCGGCAGTGGCAATGGGGGGACAAAGGGGGAGGGGAGACTTCCCTTCCCCTGTGGTGGCGATGGGGGGTGAAGAGAGAGGAGGAAGGGGGATCTCGCCTCCCTTCCCCCCGTGATGGCTCCAGTGGTGGCTATGGTGATGGGGGAGAGGAGGAGGGGAGATCTTGCCTCCCTTCTCCCTTCCCCCATGATGGCTCCGGTGGTGGCAGTGGTGACGGTGCAACATTATCATTTTTAAAAATAAAATATGTTGTTCTATGCTTCTTGCTTTGATTTTATTTGCTCATTTATTTATTACTTTTTAACTTAATTTTTTTATGTGTTAGCCATATTGCGGAAGGATTTTAATAAATTAAAATAAATATTAATTTAGACCCTTCAAGTTTTAAAAGGGGCTTCTAAATAAGTCAGCAAGACACCTGTGATATCCAGGTTTGACTTACATATTGTCTCTGAAGGATTCAGTTTTTATTATTAAATCACTAGTGAGGAGGATTTTACTTAGTCATCATTTGTGGCACACATAAGCCATTATTTTACTTTTTTCAGATTAATTTCCATTTATTCAGAAATGTGACGCTTTGCATTTAGATCCAGACTTCTCTTCCTCTTTAGTCAGATCTACCCCATCTCCCCAAATTCTCTATTTATTAACCTTCTCTGTCTTTACACTTAGAGAAAGGCAAAGCCCTGAGAGACAGAGCGGAGAGAGAGAGAGAGAGAGCACCATTGGCATAATAGGACTAATCGGGTTCACTACCATCTCCATAAACTGCTAACATATTCACAGAATATAATTACAAAACTCCAATTTAAAATTTAAAAATGCTAAACAGTCGGACCCCCATATCCAGGGAACCAATATCCACAGTTTCAGTTATCTGTGGAACACAAAATAGAAACATGTACCATAGAGTTGTGCTGGAAAATGCCTGGAGAAGCATCTGCTCTAGGCATCTTCTAGGTCTTCCAATGCAACTCTATGGTATGTTTTTACAGGAAGTCCTGTATTTTAATAGGGTTCGCTGTTATCCATGGTTTCCAGTTTCCGCAGCAAGTCCAGGAACCGAACCAGGATATGGGGGTCTGACTATACATCTATATATTTTAAATCGATTTTTATAAGCCTTTACATGTAAATCTATAATTTTCCCTTTCTTTATCTGTTTCCAAATTTAATGTTAATTGTGTGTGTGTGTATTAAAAAGAACTGCAACTTTTCTATATTGTTCAGAAATGAATTTTATACTGTATTTCCTGCCCCTCTAGGATCCTCATGCTGAGGAATTTGAAGACAAAGAATGGACATTTGTCATAGAAAATGTAAGTGAAACATTATGTTTCTCATGATTCTGGTTTGGAGACAACTTCAGATGGAGCAATTTACCAGCAAATAGGATGCAAAGCTTCTCAAATCTGCCCTCATATGATACTGGGGAGGGATAATTCAGGTCTTAAGAGCAAATAATATGCCACTATGGCTAGTTGAAGTGTAAATTATTTTAACATTACTTTTGGTTTGTGTCAGTTGACTGGAATTATCTCGATATTGTTGTACGTGTGCATCTATGGCTATTTTCTGCATTTATAATTAACAAATAATACAATGCGATTTTAAAATAACAGCATGGGATTTATGGCTGTTTTTGTGCTTTTAAATATATTGTTGTTACTGATGTAACCTGGGGTAACCTCAATGAGGTAATTTATGATGAAGTGAATTCAAAGTGGTGCACATAAACTAAAGCAAAACAAATAACAAAAACTCAAATACCTCACCAACATTTCCCTCAAATAAACTTTGAGTAAAGTTAGAATTTTTTCTTAAGGTTGATAGCACCACACAGTGGTCAGAGAAGAAATATGCAACTTTTGGTTTAGGAAAATAAAAGTATATTTGCCTTGGAGAACTTTTGGGTACGTTTGTATTGGTTTAACATCAAAATTGCCCAAAATGAGTGTTTTGTGTGTGTTACACACAGAGAAAGATTTCTGTCAGTGGAACTTTGGTTGGTCTAGAATCAGCTGCCTCTTTTAGCAGGTCTCTTACTGCTGAGTTGATTGAGAAGATGAAGAATAAAATCAGATGATTAATAGTTTTGGAAAAATAACCAAATTGATCTGCTGATTTGCTGCTTCATACATGATCCATATATGGCTGATGTTTGTGCTATAGTGCTTTTGAAAGACTACTTTAATACATTTGACAGCAGCAAGTGAAAAAAAAGTTTTCAGTGACTGCTAGTTAATCAAATGAAAATAAGAATGCTCCCACATTTTTGCTGTTGGGCTAAATCCAATCAGTAGTCCCAGAAAGATTAGACCCATTGAAACAACTGATCAGTGGTAACACTTGCGTGAATCCCAGTGCTTCAGTGTGTTTACTCTTCTTGGAAACTAGCAATTGGATGTAGGTGTTCCAATCACTTCCAGTTTTCAAAGAAAGAGTTATTGAAGCATTAAACAGGCTGAAGAGAACAAAAATCTAATTTAAATGGCCAGTTGGAGCCCCTGGAAGTTTAAGGGTGAAAGGACAGGCAGTTTCTACATTTAAAAAAAATGGGGTGGTGTCCATTGGGGGGGGTGTCCACACTCTGCTCACTCCTGCCCATGTAATAGTATGTCAGAACTGGACAATGTATAAAACCTGGCACAATTCTTGACCATTTTCATTCTCTTAGAGAGCCACTGGTGTTTATTTTTATGTAGTTAACAGTTCTAGCTACTGCTTTATTTTTATTACCCTCAAGTTAGTCCCTTGTATCTGGACTAAAGTTAAAAAAAAGTCATAGCTAAGAATTCTTACTGATGGATATTCTTCAAGGGCTTCAAGATTTTGTATTCATTTTGAGGAGGAAAGCAATGGCATACTCTTAATATTACATCTTGTATTTTGTTTCGATTTTGCTTTATAATTTTCTTCCCCCCACATACTCATGCACTTCCAAATAATCATATGGCTTCAACCTAAAGAGTGGGTTTCTACTAAGGCAATAGGACTTCCCTGTACTGTCTTCACCCCTATATCACCCCCCCACACACATCCCTTTCCTGAAATCTGCTCAGGAGGGTCCTCTAATGCTCTATAAACCATTTGGGATAGGTCAACAGTATTGGGGGGGGGGCGGGTTCTGTTCAGCCAGTGGCTTTTGTTCTTCTGTTGGAAAGATATTGGTGGATCCCTAAAGGAAGAAAGTGTGTGTGCGTGCATGCACATACCATGCATACTTGCAAGCTCCTAATGAAATGATCTGTGAACAATGAAAATGCATGGCACGTTATATTTGTTAGCTATAAGATGCCACAAGACTTTCCTTTCTATTTTGTTTCCTATAACAACCCACAACAGATGGATGCACCTTTGGAATGGTCTTACTTGACTAGGGATGGGAATCAGCCACCTTGCAGATGTTTGCTGGGCTGCAGCTATCCACACATGTAGCCAACACAGTGGTGAGAAATGCACTCGAGCAGCATCTGCCCTAAGAGGAACTGGTGAGGGAGGAGGATAGGCCTAAATCAGAGTTGGTGACTGCTTACCCAATTAGCTCCACCTCTGACTACTGTTACTAGGGTGAGGCGGGAATTCCACCCCTGTTTTAGCACTTTCTGATGAATAATTCTGGTGTTTGTTTTTTTAGATCCATATAGTACACTTCAGCAGGGAGGGGGAGTTTTTAAACAGTAGATTCTTTTCTTAGAATTAAAAACTAGTACAGCTATTCACTTATTTTTCTGGTTCCTAGAATATCTCCTTTTGTTTAAAGAAATGATAGAGTGGTTATCTATAGTAATGAAAGAGAAGGTGCATTTGTCTGTCATAGTTCCAGCTCTGTGAAATTTAAGTACATGAAACTTGGCATGAGTACTAAGGGGACGTGGGTGTGTTTTCTTGTTCTTAGAATGGATGAATTAATTTAAATTAATTAAGATCTCTCCATAGCATGCAAAAAAGCCATCAGCCACTGGGTGCCATACCGTCTCTAACCAGGAGAAGCTAAGTTGAAGGCAGGCCTGGATGATTCATTTTGCCACAGAGCCTGTAGGCAGCCTTAGTCTTTGCTTTCCTGTGTAGGACCCCCAAACTCTTCAAAAAGAGAGGGGGGCGAACTTCTGATTCTTGGTTGATGGGAGGGGGAAGAGAGTGAGCAGAGGACCAGGCTGAATGACTGCTATGGTGAAAAGAAAGAAAGGCCAAGGAGAAAGAAAAAGGGTTGAGGGAGAAAAAAAAGGAGAGGGTGGTGGTGGAAAGAGCACAGAGGTAAGAATTAGTAAGAGGTTTTCCTAGCCAAAGATAATATTTTTGCTAGTTTCTGATAAGTTTACCACCACCTTCTATATAATGTGTATATGTGTCCTTAAGTCCACTGTTAACTTATGGCAACCCCATGAATTTCATAGGGTTTTCTTAGGCAAGGAATATTTGGAGGTGATTTGCCAGTTCCTTCAGCTGAAATATAGCCTACAGCACATGGTATTCATTGGCTGTCTCCCATCCAAATACTAACCATGGCTGACCCTGCATAGCTTCCAAGATCAGACAGGATCTGGTGCCTTTAGGTTATAATTGTAAACAACTTTCACAATGAATAATATCAGAGTTATTTTAAAATGAAATCCAAGTGATGTATTTTAAAGAATACAAGCTTAGGTTTTTGTACATTTCCTACCACCTACAAGCTAAACTGTTGTGGTTTTTTTTAAGCTTAAATAAAAATGCCCATTTCAGAATTAAATATCTGTATGTAATATATTTAGAGCAGGGAGCCTGTAGTTCAGACATGCTTTCCTGGCCTTTTAATTCCGTTGTCATATTCCACTGTATGTGATTATGTGAACTGTGACTGGTTGCCTGTGTAAATTACCCTGGGTCTTCTGGTCTAGATATAGCTCAGAATTAAATGCTGTTTTGTCAGCCATCTCACTCTTGTTCTGCTTTGAATGTAATAGAAAATCAGAAAAGTGTGTACAGTTTTTTAATACAGCATTTGCTTACATTAAATATTTAGCACTTTGTTCTAGTTCAGGAGTCTTAGAGATTAGGTTTTTGGAGCAAAACTCATAGCACAGCTTGTCTTGATTGGCTGATCTTTTTTATTTTAAGCCAGGGGAGTGGTAGAAATCCATCTGAGTGTTGCAGTGTGACTGGACCTGTTCACTTTAAATATGGCTTTTACATCTTTTAGCGGTTTCCTAGCCACATTTTAATTTCAGTAAACACATGTGGAAACTGTAAACTATAAAAAATATCAGCTAAAGAGAGCTGCATCTACCCTCTCCACCCTAGCCAATATTGGAATGACAAACTGGCATGGCTGGCTTGGGATAGCCTGTATGGATATATGAAGCATATGCTTTTCTAGGCAATCCTATATTTTGTTTAAATTCTGTCTTCTGGTAAAATACTTGCATTCCCAACTAAAGCAAGTGAGTCTTGAGTAACCGAGGCGAGTCGCAGAGCACAATACAGTATTGGTACACTGTTAACTTTCCTGTTATGAAACCAGCAGATCCCACTTCTGTGTTCTCCTTGTACTTACTTGGAAGTAAATACAGTACTAATAAACCAATAAAACTTAAATAAACATCTCTTAAGTGTTCTACAATATTGGTCTTGTATATACATAGTGTTGTTATTAATTTGACATTCTCATCTAGAAAATGCACACAGAAACATTTTTCAGAGAAAATGTTAAATTTCTGTGAATTTAGCATAAATTAACTTGCCATCATGCATTTATATTGACATTTCATGCTTGAAAATATAAACTGGTGAGCAGATGTTTACGTTCAGGGAATCACTTTACTTTGCATGTATAGAATACCTTAATTTAAATAGTATTGCTAGAATTAATCAAAACACATATCCAAAATAGTAGCATTATGCATAGCTACTTCATAGCAAAACAGCTTTCCCCCCTTCCTCCTTAACACCCAATATGCAGTTTTAAAATTTTAGTGCCTTTAAATGCACTGATGTTTTCAAATAAGGAAACATTGAAGGGGAAATGTTCCAAGGTTGCATTCTTAACATTTATCTGGCCTAAAAGGATTCTGATAAATACTGCAGGATTTTGGTACTGCAACAAGTCAAATGAAGTTCATATACGTCTTTCTGTGTCTGTCTACATGACCTTGGAGTTTTAATTGAACATGAATATGACACATTTCGGTTCACAAAAGGATCTTATTGTGTGATATTACGATTGCTGTTACTCTAATATGTCTTTCAAAGATGAAAGATAGAAAGGTAGGAAATGCTAGAATGTAACAGAACAGATAATGTTCTCCCCCGCACATGCACACACATTTATAAAGTCAATAATTTTTCCAAACCACAACATTTACACTGGAATGAATTTGATGACACATAATTTCTGTGGTGATTATTGATTCACAGTAGTAAAGTGCAATCTGCCTTCCAAATTGCCAGAACCAATTTATTTAGACATTTTTTCCAGTCCCGTTTCCTGCTAGTTGCCTTGCAATATTCGTTTCCCCATAGATGAGAGAGTATATTGAGCAAGACAGCTGACCAGAGTTGATATCAGTGATATTCATTGCCAGCTGGAGAGAGGAAGCTGATAAATGGAGGTAGTCAGTTCTGGAAACAAACCGCTAATACTACATTAGGCATGTTTAAAACCAGCAGTCTGTTTCAGCAATTCTTAGCATATGTTTATTCATAGAAAATCAGCAGTAAAATGTACTTGCTGGGGTATGCAAGAGACTTGAATCTGCATGAGGTCTTTTTCTCTTTCCAACATCAAATATAAAAACTGAGTCTTGGTAATTGTTTTACAGTGGGGTTCTAATCATACTTCAGATGTAAACTGAGCTACCCATTCTCCTTTTAATAAAAAAGTATGTGGTTTTTAAGATTGTTCAACATGCCACACTTTTTTGCATGTGAAGGTAATGTAGCTCTGTATAGTGAGCAATTTTTCTTATTTAAAATGCTGCTTGCTGGGATAGCATTATGTTACACAAATCTCATTTCACTGTGGGCGCCTGGGGGGACAATAGCCATACGATGTTACAAACAACTAATGTGTGGTTCTCAGCAAAGGGTACAAATGCAAGACGCTATGAAAAAGAAAGAAAACAAAATGCAAGTGCATAGTCATTAAATGGGTGGAAGGTGATTTGACAGTTGGTTCCTCCCTCACAGGTGGGTTTACGATTTCATTTAACATATTATATCTAAGGTAATATTTTGCATAACATTTGGGTCAAATGTTACATATTGTGTAAAAAAATGTTCATTCGGAAGCAAACTTGATACAAGTAAAATGTTCAGTTTTGATAATAATATTTCATGTATTAATAGGCTAACTTGAGAGTTGGTGTACATTTTTTTAGTACGTATTCTTTTGATAAGCATTATCTATATGCAACCAGTTTAAGTCTCTTTTGCTCCCCCCCATTTGATGCTTAGATTTTTTTTTCAAACTATTCCATGATTAGCTGTCCTATGAAAGTACAGTATTACATCGCACTTGACTAGCTATGTTGCTTTTCTAAAGAGGAATAACCTAATGAAAGTTACCTAGTATCATGCTTGTGGAATTACGACACCTTGCAGAAATATTCACTTGCCTTTAATTTTTCCATGTTTTGTTGTGTTGCTAGAATTGAAATTGGTTAATTGGCCTTGTTATGACTTGATGTACACAAGACACTCAATACTTTGAAGGTATAAAATATTTTATTGCAGCACAAACTAACTCAAAAACAACAATACAAAAAGCCAACCATAACTAAAACTTTTTTGTTGTATCTGCCATCAAGCCACTCCTGATTCCTCAGCAATCTACCTCTGCCTGTGTTCCATCCTATATGAGCATGGGATTTACCTTTGGTTCTCTCTGAGGTTTGGAGAAAACTATTTGAACCATTGGCCACTTGTAGCCTCTATCTCTTCCCAGTAAAGACTGCTTTCTTTTTCATGATCACGTCTCCCAGGAGGGCTAGTAAACTCTGTGATCTCAAATAGGACTGTCCATATCTTCAGTTTTGTTGGGGGCAAGGTTGTTCTGAGACCAAACATCCTCTTTTTACCAACAGCAGTATTGCTATTCCATGTTCCTTAGGATGTAGTGTTTATGATACTTCTCCCTAACCTACCTCATCTAGGGAAACACAGATCCACTCGTTAAATGTGAGAAGGGATTTGGTGTTCTCTACAGAGTATACTAGGCCTTTTAATTTCTCTACCTGGGCATTTTTATGTCACTCAGTTTATATGTTACCAATAATAGGCTTGCCCTCTGTTGTAACAGTTTCTGGCCAAATGGATCACAAGAGCAATTTGAACTGCCCTAGAAGCTGGACAGAATTTTAGAGCCACTCTACCAGTACTATGCTGGCGTCAATAGCTTTCTTCAGTGGAGTTCCACTTCTAAAGGTTTGTCACACAGCCACTAAGACTGTGCCTTTAAAATTCATCCAGTATTAACAACTCAACAAGACAGGAAGGTACTTTCATACATCTACTTTGGGAGAGCAGAGTTGGCTTTTTAAAATAATTGCAGATTGATTTTCTTCTAAAATGCTTTGGTGCGATGCCTTAAGCCAACATATATTTGTAATATGATCTGTATTGCCTCTGCTTTTTCTGAAACCAGCTTGGAACTCTAGCATGTCTCTCTCCATATATGGAAAGTCTTTGTTGTAAAATTTTGAATGGCAGTTTGTTTGCATGGGGTATTAGTACAATGATCTGACAGTTATTGAAATCCCTTATGTCCTCTTTCTTGGGGATTACACCGCATATTCAACATTTCCAATCTGTGAGACATTGTTTTGTTGGCAGATTTTTGTTGGAATTTGGGTGGATTTTGTTTCTATAGGTTGAAGCAACTCTTTTGGTTTATCATCTGTTGCTGGTAATTTATTTCTCCCAGCTGCTTTGAGAGCAGCTTCCACTTCACTTTCTGAAATTGTGTATTCATCATCAAAAGGTTCTTTTTTAAGGAATCTGTCACCCTGTCATCCCTTGGATGTAGTTTTTCCAACAATGGTCCACCATGGCCTCACATTGGGAGGCATGGAGACACACTATCCACAATGCTGCAGCCTTATTTGAAAACTCACGCCGAACAAATCTTGAAGAGAAATGACAACACAGAATGAATCACAACCTGGAAACATCACCCAAGGAGACCTTCTGCTGTGCTTTCTGCAACAGGACTTGTCTATCTCGGATTGGCCTTTTTAGTCATCAGTGCGCTTGCAGAAAGCGCGGGATGAGTCCTTCCTGAATCTTTGTTTGTGAAGAAAAGCCAGAGAGAGAGAGAGAGTTTTTCAGCATACTTCTTCCATCATCCATTATTTTGTGCTGATCATATACTGTTCCCCCAGTTGGCCAGACAGTATCCTTACTCTTGAAGTTCCTCTATGGTTTCTTCTTGTGAAAGAGGTCTCTTGTCCTACCTTTTTGTTGTCAACCTTTTCTCTGCATTGATTCTTATAATAGTTCTCCTTGTCCTTACACACAAATCAGTGGAGTGTTGCCTTCAGGATTCTGATCTTATTGCAAATGACTGTATTTTAGCACTATGATTTAGAGGAATTTTATTGCTTTACTCTAACTTTGTTTTATGTTAGCAGTCCATGGTTTGTTTAACAATCTGCTCTTGGTCTTGTGTTTTTGCAGAGAGAATGGAGCTTCTTCATCTTCTGTTTCTAATTATGTAGTCTGATTTCTATATTGGCCATCCAGTGATGTCCATGTACACAGCCATCTGTTCTGTTGCCTGAAGAATGTGTTCACAAGGAATAAACTGTTGGCAATCTCAAAAGTTTCCTGCTTTTGAAGTCTGGTCAGCTATGATCATCAAAATATCTTGTTCTGATATATGATAAACTTCTTCCTGGATGCCAGCACAGAATCTTTCAATATCTTCCTCTTCTGAATCTGTAGTTGGAGCATAAATTTGGTGTATGGTTATGGGGATAGGTTTTCCATGCAGTCGTATTGACATTATTCAGTCAGATTTTGCATGAAATACCCTGAATGCTTTTGGTGCATCTCATATAACTATTAATGCCACCCTGTTTCTTCTTCAACTACCATTTCTAGAGTAAAACACTATGTAATTATGTGATTGAAAATGTCCCATTCCTTTCCACTTTAGCTCACTCACCCCAAATATTGCAATGTTTGTACATTACATTTCTTGTTTTACAGTTTCTAGCATCCCCTAATTCATGTTTCTCACATTCCATGTTTCTATTATAAGTCTTGTGCAACTTCAAACTTTCCTTTCACATATGAGCATATCAGCATCTGAAGATCTTTTTGGTTTGAGTCCAGTTTCATCCTTAGATACAGGGCTACTCGTACTTGTCTTTTGATCTTCCCCAGTAGCTGGTTGAGTGTCTTCCAGTGTGAAAGTCTCATCCCCCATCACTATCGCTTGTTGCATTTTGAATTGTCTCATCATAGAACTTTCAAAGTAAAAGGCATTCAGGGGCGGTTTACCTTTTCCACCTTCTGTGCAGTACAAACAAGAATTACCTAAAGTGCCACTGCCATTGCCACTGAGAAATCCTCCAACAGGCTGCCCATTAGTTTCCGGGCCCAGTACAAGGTGTTGGTTATCACCTTTAAAGCCCTAAATGGCTTGGGTCCAACCTATCTTCAGGACTGCCTCCTTCCATATAATCCTCCCTGTGCACTCAGGTCCTCTGGGAGGAATTTGTTACAAACTTTAAAAACTAGGCTTTTCTCAACCTCCCAGAAGGCCTTTTCAGCTATTGCTCCCAGATTATGGAATGGCCTGCAGGATGAGATCTGTCATATCACCACCCTAAATAGCTTTTTAAAAGCTCTTAAGACGGATCTCTTCTGGCAGGCCTTTCCTGAATAGACACCCAGCCATCAAAAAAGGTAATCTAGCTTGTCCCGATCTTGCCACGGCCACTGGCCACTGTTTATTTTTATTTTTTATTTTTATTTTATTTTTTAAGTATGTTTTAATTCTTAAATTATTTAATTGTATTTTAAGGGGGATGGGATTGAGGGTTTGGATGTATATTTTAATTGTTGTAAGCTGCCTCAATTGCGTTTTGTAGAGGGGCGGGATATAAATAAATTATTATTATTATTATTATTATTATTACAACCAATTAAAAAAGAAAGCAGCGCCTACTCAAACTCCAAACGGCTTGACCAGACATTGGAGGTGCTGGCTTCAGGTTGGAGGTGCTGACCTCTGCGTTCCCTCACTCCATGAGGAGGTCAATTGATAGCAGGTCAATTGATAGCAGCAACAAGGGAATGCAGAGGACACTTCAGCCCCCAGCCGCTGGGGCTGAAGCAGCCTCTGCATTCCCTCACTCCACAGCCAGCAGCCAGCCAGCTGCGAAGAGATGGTTTGGTGGCAGCGGCGAGGGAACACAGAGGCCGCTTTAGTCCCCGGCTGCCAGGGGCTGAAGCAGCCTCTGCATTCCCTCACTCCGTGAGGTCAATTGATGGTGCTGGCAGCAGCGGCGAGGGAACACAGCGACCGCTTCAGCTCCAGGTGACCGGGGGCTGAAGCAGCCTATGTGCTACCTCACTCTGTGAGGAGATGATTTGGTGGTGGTGGCAGCAGGGATAGAGGCATAGTCACCCCAGCAAGCACCCCTCGGGAAGATTGAGGGAGAGGAGTGCTGTGGAGTGAGTGAGGAACCCAAAGAGAGAAAGAGAATCAGGAGAGGAGGAGTGGAAGAAGAGGCAACACCAGACACCAACTGAGACAAAAGTATCTCCAAACCAGCACCCAACTCCACCTTAGGAAGTGTGCGCCTCAACATGGCTTCCGAGGAACTCTACGAGATAACAGCCTCTTTGTTCCTCCCCAAACCCTCACCTATGCCTGCCTTACCCCCACCTTGTGCTTTATGTATTTTTCAATGTTTGATTGGAGATAGAATCTGCAGCCTCTGTTCCCGATTTTGGGGCTGTGGATGGGCTTGCTGGGTGACAGGTAACATTGGGGGCTTCGCATCACTCCCCATTCTTGAGAGAATTTGGTGAGCCTCTCAGTTTAGTTCGTGCCTATTGTTAATGGCCTGGGCAGTTATCCTGTTGTTTTAGCGGGCTTCTAGCTCCAGCCTTGGCTTACTCTTACAGCACCTGGTATCTGTTGGCGGTCACCAATACAAGTAGTGATCAGGGTTGATTCTACTTAGCTTCCAGAATTAGAGCATGTTGTGCAGGGTCCTGGCTTTTTGCCAAGCGTTCGAGGAGTCGTAGGTGGTGGCGATAGGTGTCCCATGTTTCATATCCATAAAGGAGAGTAGACAGTACAATGGCTCTATACACACTGATTTTTGTGTTTCGCCTCAGGTGTTTATTACTCCAGACTCTTTTGTAAAAATCTTCCAAATGCGCTATGTGCCTTTGCTAATCTGTGATCGATCTCTTTGTCAATCTTGGCATCTGAGGAGATGATGCTTCCCAGGTAGGTACTCAACTGTTAAATGACTAACTCTTTTAAGTAAATAATTTCAAGTAGGAAAATATTTCTTGGAAGTCTTCCAGGAGGGAAGCCTATATGCTTCAGCCTACACTTTTCACTCTCTCCTGGGTCAGTTTGGTCAGAAATGTGGAAAACTAGTTAGAAGCTGAAGTGAGGAAAATGAAGCTGTAGTGACAGTGGTAATGAGCAAGGTTGCTGGGAAGGAAATTTCATGCATCCCAACATGGGATCAGTGGTTGCTGCGGCTGACACGTTCATATCCATCACAGAGGTAGCTCTCTTAGCTCTTTCCAGTGATGGCAGCGATAAGGGAGCCACCCCGGCTGGTTGCACAAGGGGGTAAGAGGGTGGAGGTTGGTTCTTTGCAGCTGTTGTAGGACCCATTAAATGCATGCTGTGCAGAAGGAGAAAAGGAAGAAAAGGAAAGGCGGGAAGAGCAACAGCAACCAACCAGGAGGGAAAATCAGTTACATGCATTCCACTTAATAAAATTTAATTTTTAAAAAGTAGCAGATGGTGCTGCCGCTACCAAAGCATCCCACAGTGGTTTCTGTGGCTGACACATTCCCATCCATCACAGACATAGTGCTTGCCTCCATGGGAAAGAGCAGAGCTCTAGTCAAACATGTCCCCGAATTTGCAATTGCTCTCCCACCTTATCTTAAGGAGAGCTTGCTGGGCTGCATGGAGCAGATGCTGGTATAATATGACTTGCACTGTGCGCATGTGGGGTTGCCTCCCTTTTTCTGTCCCTCCTTAAAATTCACCATGTTTAAAAGCAGGGAAAGCTGGTTCCCCACTTCCCTTACCCCTCTTATGCTCAGCCCAGTTCTAATGGTTCATAAAGTTTTCCTTTTATGTGGCTGCTTTTTAGCAGGAGTCCATGCCACTGATTTCTGTTCGTGGTTTTCTTTCTTTAGGGGAATGCACACAGTGAGCTTGGAGGCAACACGTGACACACAGATTCCACTCTCTCCACCCACAGAATCATAGAATCGTAGAGTTGGAAGGGGTTACAAGTGCCACCTCGTCCAATCCTCTGCTGTGTGGGAATACACAACTTCAGCACTCCTGACAGTTGGCTAATATAAATTTATAAATAATATAAATTTATTTATATCCCACCCCTCTACAAAATACAATCGGGACGGCTTACAATGTTAAAATCTACATACAACCCCTCATCCCACCCACCCCATAAAATACAATTAAATAATTAAACATTTAAAACACAATAAATACTAAAAATACTAAAAACAACTATCCAACTTCTGTTTAAAGACCGCCAAAGAAGGAGAGTCCAAACCCTCCGAGGCAGTCTGTTCCACTGTTGAACACTTCTTACAGTAAAGAAATTCTTTGTAATGTTTAGGTGGAATCTCTTTTCTTGTCATTTGAATCCATTGGTTCATGTTTTATAACTTGGGAACCTTTTGCACTACATAATTACACGACTGTGATTCCATTTTAACTACTGTGGCTTCATCTCATGGAATTCTGGGACTGATACTTAGGTCAGAGCACCAGCCTGGCTGAGAATTCTAAAAGCCCCTCCCTTGATTGCAACTCCCAGGATTCTGTAGGATGAGGCCATAACAGATACCTCACTCACAGAAAAATGGTTTCCTTTAATAGAATTTATAAACAATAATGTAGATAAGAATCGACCTCCACCTAGCCATAAGGGATTCTGGAAACACATTTTGACTGACCATTGAGATGTCTACATAGAGGGAATATATGTATGCTACTATCTCAGTACTATCACAGAACCTAAAGACCTTGTGACCTGATTGTATTCCATTAATTATAAATTTTCAGTGCATAAATATCTGTGGAATAGACAAGAGAGTTTACTTATTGTTGGTTGTTTTATTTTATTGTTGATATAAAGAAGGTTTGCAACACCTGCAGAGCAGTTTGGGCTGGAAGTCAACCTGCAGAAAACGGAGGTTCTTTACCAGCCTGCATCACAGGACAAACACCACCATCCCCACATTGCCGTCGGCAAATCTGTGCTCATGTCCGTTCAGCAGTTCACCTACCTGGGAAGCATCATCTCCTCAGCTGCCAAGACTGACAAAGAGATCAATCACAGATTAGCAAAGGCATATAGCACATTTGGAAGACTTCACAAAAGAGTCTGGAGTAATAAACACCTGAGACGAAGCACAAAAATCAGTGTGTATAGAGCCATTGTACTGTCTATTCTCCTTTATGGGTCTGAAACATGGGTCACCTATTGCCACCACTTACGACTCCTCAAACACTTTCATCAGCGCTGTATATGCACAATCCTAAATATACACTGGACTGACTATGTGACGAATGTTGCTGTCCTTGAGCAAGCAGGGATCACCAGCATTGAGGCCATGATATTGAGAATACAGCTGCGCTGGGCAGGGCACATTTCTAGGATGGAGGACCATCGCCTCCCAAAAATAGTACTCTATGGTAAACTCGCCACGGGTCAGCGTAAGAGGGGCGCTCCAAAAAAGCGATACAAGGACTCCCTGAAACAACATTTCAGGCTCGGCCAAATTGATCACCAGCAATGGTCCGCCATGGCCTCACACTGGGAGGCATGGAGACGCACTATCCACAATGCTGCAGCCTTATTTGAGAACTCACGCCGAACAAGTCTTGAAGAGAAACGACAATGCAGAAAGAATCACAACCCAGAAACATCACCCAAGGAGACCTTCTGCTGTGCTTTCTGCAACCGGACTTGTTTATCTTGCATTGGCCTTTTTAGTCATTAGCACGCTTGCAGAAAGCGCGGGATGAGTCCTTCCTGAATCATTGTTTGCGAAGAAAAGCCAGAGAGAGATAAAGAAGAAAATGTGTTATTATACGGAGATGAAGATGATCACTTGTATACTGCACATTCTTGATGGATGCTTGCATTCTCAGTGTTGATATGTTACTTAATAAAAATAATTATTAAAAACTTCTTATATCAAATCTTTCTTATACATTTGTTGTTGTTAACTGCCATCAAATCAAATTTGACTTATGATGACTCTTTGAATGAGAGACCTCCAAGTCACCCTATCCTCAGCAGCCCTGTTCAGGTCTTGCAAACTCATGGCTGTGGCTTTCTTGATTGAATCCGTCCATCAAGTGCCATGTGATCTTCCTCTTTTCCTACTGCCTCCTACCTTACCAAGCATTATTGTCTTTTTTAGTGAGTCATGTCTTCTCTTGATGTAGACAAAGGACAATAGTCTCAGTTTCAGTCTCATCTTGGCTTCTAGGGAGAGTTCAAGTTTGATTTGCTCTAGGACCCATTTATTTGTCTTTTTAGTATGGTATCCATAGAACTCTTATCCAGCACCATATTTCAATGAGTTAACTTTCTTCCTATCAGCTTTCTTCACTGTCTAGCTTTCATAACCATACACAGAAATTGGGAATACTATGGCATGGACAATCCTAACTTTAGCATTCAATTATATATGTTTATAATTCAGGATTTTGTCTAGTCCCCTCATAGCTGTTCCTCCAAGTCCAAGTCTTATTGACTGCAGTCTCTATTCTGATTAATGACTGAGCCAAGGTATGGGAAATCTTGTACTATTTCAATGTCTTCATCGTCTGCTTTCAGGTTATGTAAGCCTCCTGTGATCATTATTTTTGTTTTCTTAATATTAACTGTAAACCTGCCTTTACACTTTCTTCCTTGACTTTCTTCAGTAATCTTTCCAAGTGTTTGCTATTTTCTGCTAGTAGTATGGCATCATTTGCATATCTTAAATTGCTAGAATCATAGAATTTTAGAGTTGGAAGAGACCACAGGGGCCATTCAGTCCAACCTCCCACCATGCTGATGTTCCTTCCTCCAATTTTCATGCCGCCTGCCCCTCTTGACCATTGGAAGCTATTCTGTTTCTCCATATTCTATGTATTCTGTCCTGATGGTACCCTATTGTCTTGAGCACAGATTACATATTAGGACAATCAAATGTTGTGGCACACCCATTTCAGAGAGCTGGTGTTTGTAAGTTCCCTTGCTTCCTAACAAGTTTAAGTTCTTATATGTTATACCCTCATGGCTCCTGGTGACCTAACTAAAGAGTGCTATTTCAACATTTATACCATTCAGCTATAAAGCAGATTTACAGTCTAGGGAGGCCAACTTTATAATAGTCAGAGGTAAAGCTCTGATATAACATCCCTCAAGCTGAACCATGCTGGAAAATAGATGCTGTGTACTGCTTCTACTTGCCATTCAGTAGTCTATGGTTTTGAAATAGATTCAAGGCTAGTTATCAAGATCTTGGGGAGACGCCTTTTCCTGGAACCTAACATTATAAGAGCAACTAACAACAGGAAAGAAAATTGGTAGGCCTTGCAAAAGCTGTATTTTTTATGTTTTGTTTGATTGAATAATAGTGTCCAATTTCCCCCCCCTCAAACTAATTTTAAAATACCCTAAGCATGGCAATTTCAACTATTTCACTAGCTTCATATACTTTATAGTTATAAATCTCCAACATATCATGTAAACAACAACTTAAATGCACTAGGAATCATCCAAAACTGTATGTAGTGTGCCCATTAATTTTTGCATTTAACTCTAAAAGTACAAATATGAAAAGCTAATAGCAGTGATAATGTTCAGTGCAGAACATTTAAAAGCTTAGGTTGGGATGATACAACAAAGTAATGTGCATAAAGGAAATACAGAGGAGATTCGTGTTCATCAGTGTAATAACAACCCTATGTGGTATGAATTGACATCATTAATAAGAATTTTACTCACAGTGTCTCATGTGATGAAATATGTAAGCTTGTAAATCAATAAACTTTTTTTGAAAAGGACTGAGGGTAAAGGGAATGGCATTTCTTTCCATCACTGGAATTTGCTGTATCCCTTAAATTGTGGAGGAATGTAGTTCACATGCCCTGATGAAACCTCTTTCCAAACTGTAGGTTTCATAGTGCTGCTTAGTGCACTATAACCACTTGATGGCACCCTTTGATTTAGTACATACCTCATTAGGGAGGGGAAACTGTAGTGCAGTCTATCTGTAGTATTTGTAATGGAATAACATGTTAGAACTAAAGACTGCAAGGTATCTGGTTAATGTAGAGATGAAATGAATGAAACAGCAAGGCTAAGCTTTCCTGACCCTTCATGAGAGAATAGATGAAAAAGGGGAAGAATAAGCTATTGTGCCAAAGGGAGATGATGAAATTCAAGATCCACACACATAATCTCTGGCTCAGCCTCTGAAATGTTAATCCCTGGGTAGAATTATTTTGAGCTGTAGATTGCAATTTATCATCAAAATGGTACTGTGTCAAACAATACTTCTTGTATGTGTGATGTTCAGAACTATCCAATTTTAATATAAAATGGTTCACAGAGCACTGTTTAACATTTAAGTAGCAACTCGTTAAACTTGGATGTGTGTGGGGGGGTTTCTGTTGCTTTCTGATCAGAGGCTTACTTAAAACATGCAGGGCTATTTTCCATGGACTTTCATGAGAACTGTATCTTATTTGGGGATCTAACTTTTTTTAAAAAAATCTTGGACAGATTGAATTGCCTAATAATAGTTCTGATAAAGTGAACCTACCTCAAGATCTTTAGTAGGAAAGGTACTCTGCCACAAAGAGACTTGATTCAGTGATTTCCTGATGTGTCCACACTTTTAAAGCTGCTTACTCTCCCCCTACCCACCAAAAGATGTATAGGTAAAGTGTTTTCCCTTTTAGCTTGCATCCTGAAACATTCATATGCACCTTTTAGTGCAGGTGGTGAAGCATTGTTATGTAGAAGCCAGGTAGTCTGACTTCCTTATTGTTGTTGTTTTTATATTTTGAATCACTAACAGAAAATTGCCAGAGTTGTTGACAACAAAGACCATCAGTAGGAACAAACTGTCTAAAGACTAGTAATTAATTTTTATAATGCACATAGGCTCCTTAAAAATAATTGTGGAACAACTTTATTGCACATAAAGTTTGCTGCATAATATTTATTAAAATATTTTGAACTGTCCTAGGAGGTCACAAGAAATTTACAATACCAATAAATCAAGTTCAAACCATAAATAAAAATTAAAGTAGACTGTTAAAAACCTTCTTAATAGTTAAATACCTTTAAAAGCCAAGTAGAAGAAAGGAATGTTTTTACTGTGTTCCTAAAAGCCATCAACAAACAGGAATACCATTCTTATTATTGAAATGTTTGTCCTAACTTCTTATGTGTGGTTTGAATGGAATTCCTTGCCAGCATAAATATTAATTTATATAGAAATGTTATATTGTCACAGTGTTTGGCAGCCATTAAGAATTTTGTCACAATTAGGCTAGAATTCTGTAAGTGTGTGTGTCTTTGCCAATTTTGGATTCCATTATGCATTTGAAGATCCAGACAACATATGCCACAGCAATTCTATGATCTGATTGGTGTGCCTCTCATGTAATGCAGCGATTGGCTTTAAAGCTGCCACTGATTGGTTGCAGGTGACCATGCAGAAAAATTTAAAATGAAGAAGAAATTAAATGAGCTTCTGAAATGTTAGCAATTTACTTTGTAACCTTAAACATGGTGTATTGATATTAAGCCTCTTTGGTTTCAATGGGACTTTCTTCAGAATAAGTGGTCTAAAAACCACAGCTCAGAAAGTGATGAGTAATTTAACTTTTTCACTGACATACATTTTGTTTTCACTCTGATACCTAAGATACACTGGAACTGCAATAATTGTTGATAAAGAACAATAGGTACCAGATAACTGAGCTTCTGCTTAACTGTGAGGAGGGTTTCCTATCAGCTATTAAATTCTGACAGGACTAATTAGCACCTAGCAGTTGTTTATCTAATCAGTGCTAAATAGCTGATGAATGCTGATGATTGAGGGGAAGGGGAGGGGAGAGAAAAGGGCAAAGAGACCTATAACTGTTAGATCCAGTCTCCCAAATGTAAATGTTTAGAATTTTTTTCCTAACAAAGGAAAGATGATTATTAATAAATAATTTATTCTTTGCTTTATATGTAATACTTGATTCTTTGAGCTACAAAGGATCTACAAAAAGTCTTCTTGTTGTTAACTACCATCAAGTCAACTTTGACTTATGGTGACCCTATCCTCAACAGTCCTGATCAGGTCTTGCAGACTCATGGCCATGGCTTCCTTGATTGAATCTATCCATCTGCAGTGCAACCTTCCTCTTTTCCTACTGCCTTCTACCTAACCAAGCATTATGTCTTTCCTAGTGAGTCATATGGTCACAGTACAACAGTCTCAGTTTAGTCATCGTGACTTCTGTGGAGAGTTCAGAGTTTTATTTGCTCTGTAGCCCATTTATTTATTTTTTAGCAGTCCCCAGTATCCGTAGAACTCTTATCCAGCACCACTTTTCAAATGAGTTGATTTTCTTCCTATCAGCTTTCATCACTGTCCAGCTTTCACAACCATACATAGTAATTGGAAATATAATGGCATGGGCAATCCTAACATTAGTATTCAATAATATATCTTTACGCCTCAGGATCTTGTCTAGTTCCCTCATAGCTGCCCTTCCAAGTCCTAGTCTTCTGATGTCTTGACTGCAGTCTCCATTCTAATTAATGACTGAGCCAAGGTATGGGAAATCTTGAATTATTTCAATGTCTTCATCATCTACTTTAAAAAGTTACGTGAATCATATGTGGTTATTATTTTTGTTTTCTTAATGTTCAACTATAAACCCGCCTTTGCCCTTTCTTTCTTGACTTTCTTCAGTAGTTGTTCCAAGTCTCTGCAATTTTCTGCTAGTAGTATGATGTTATCTGGACATCTTAAATTGTTGATGTTCCTTCCTCCAGTTTTCACACCTTCTTCCTCCAAGTCTAATCCTGCTTTACATATGATATGTTCAACATACAAGTTAAACAGATAGGGTACTAAAATGCAGCCTTGCCTGACCCCCTTGCCCATTGGAAACCTTTCCAGTTCTCCGTATTCTGCCTTTTGTCGTGAGTACAGGTTGTGCATCAGGAGAATCAAAAAGTCTTGCAGCACCTTAAAACCTAAATAATGATTGCAACAAGACATTTCATGGAATACAGGGCACTTCCCCAGATATGTGCAGAACTGTGAACAAGATGTTGATGTTCTGGTAAGAGCTAGAGGTCGTAATTCCTTCCAGCCTAGTACTGAAATATTTCATTAGTTGGCTAAATTATTCTTACTCAGTAAAAGGTGTATTTTCTCTAGGTACAAAAGTTCTGTCCAGTTGTTAGTCCCAACTAGAATAGATCCATTGAATGAACCAACAAGAACTTGGTAAGTCAGCATTTACTAAGTTCCATTGATTCAGTGGGTTTACTTTAGTGGGGACTAACCATTGAAGTTAAGCCAATGCAATATTGCATTTGTTCAATAACTCTGTTAATGTTGCTAAAGCATTCTTCAATTTCCTTGTCTTCATTTCTGTTCATTTTATTTGCTCAAATACCATTTGTTTGGATGGGTTTCAGACTGCTATTTCAATCTAACTTTTGATTTACAGGATTCAGCACACACATTATGTATAGCTGATTGCACATAGGAACAGATATTTAGCACTATTGGATAACTGTTGTATGTGCAAGCACTGATGTCAAGGCTTCCTGTTTTTTTTTTTTAAATGATATAACTATACTGTCTCAAATCAGTGATTTTTAAATCAACTTCTCTCTTACAGTATCATGGTTTGTGTCTGACTTTTTGTTGCTGAGTCAGTATCTATATTCATTTGGTAAATTACAGAACCAAAAGTAAATTCATCACATTAAACTTCTGAACAGTTCAGTTTTGCTTCTATATGTCATAGGTTGTGCTTTACTTAACATGGTAAATATCTGCTAAGAAAATCAGGTGAGCCACTTTTGTGTTTCCTAGTGAAGTGACAAAATCCCCAGTGATTTGAATGGAGATGGATAGCACTCATAGATGTCCATATTTGACTTCTTCCTGCACAATAGCCTTAATTATGCCTACCCAGAAGGTAAGTCCCATTGAGTGCAGTAGGGCATACTTCCAGGAAAGTAGTGTAAAAGGCAGATAAAACCTAATTAACATCTTTTGTTATAAATAAGCTCACTTAGTTAGCTTTCTTCAGAAAAATTTAGAAGATTTCAAGTTAATTATACCTGAATAGCAATTCTGAGGACTGGTTTTGAAAGCAGCTTATGGAAAGAAAAAAAACACATTAAAAACACATTTGTTTTTTTTTAAAGCAACAAAGTAATGAAATGGTGTGTCATGGGACAATGGCAGTCATTCTGTTTTAGAGTTAAGGAATCTGATATTTAAATGATACAAAGTTGGCTTCTAGCAGAATGAAAATAACATGAAACTTACAAAATTCACAGAATTAGTTATTTTTTTGTCTCCATTATTTTTAGATATTAATCAGTAGGTGCAGTGACTGTTCACAAATTATGTTTTATACATTTGTTCGTAAACATTTGTTTGTAAAAGAATGTGGTAGAATCCCATTTCCCTGCTAGTCCCAACTAAAGCAGACCTATTAAATCAATTCCTGAATGGATTTAATTCGGGACACACACACCCTTTCAATTTGTTCAAATTAACAGTTGTTTCACAGAAGCCAGCAAAAGGCAACTATACATTTGAAATTTATGATATGGAATTGCTTGTACAAGTGCACCAACAGTGAGTTGGTTCAGCATAGGTTGGAATCACCTAATTATAATAGACTTGATTACTTGGAAAAATAAATAAATAAATCACTTCCTGAATGGTATGGGACCCAAAGTGGCTTGCACTGTGTTTAAAACAGCTAAAACAATATATAGGACAAAAATTGAAAAGGCATTAAACATCAGTCCAGTTTAAAACATTAATTTAAACACCTAAACACATTAAAAATATATCACATATTACAAGCAGCATACACATTGCACATCATTCTATCTCAACCAGTTAAAGGCTGTAAGCCTGTTTTGCTTGCTTGTAAAAAGACTGAAGAGAGTGAAGCCAAGCCTCTCTCAGAAAAGAGTTCCATAGCCTAGGAGCAGCCACTGAGAAGGCTCTCTCCTGTGCCCTCACTAGATGTGCGTGTGAATGTGATGAGATGAAAAGCCCTTGCCCAAAGAGTGCAAGACTCAGGCATTTACATGCTAAAAAAAAAAAGAGACTGGGGTCTCCTTTTCGACCATTTCCACGTTTTGACAGTACCCTATCTCTAACTCATAAAATAAGGGGGGATGCCTGTATCTCACCATCATCCCCTGCCTGTCTTTTTTTAGCTTGTAAATGCAAGACTGAACACTAGATGGTGCCAAGTCGATGATGAGAAAAAACAGGGTTTGGAGTAGAGTAAAAGCAAAAAAAATGCAGCATACTGAGTCAGTTGAGCGGGGGAGGCAGCACATGGTTGAAAGAGCAGACCAGGAGTTGAAAGTGAGGTGCATGTTCTGTCGAAACCACAGAACATTAAAAAAAAGAAATCAAAAAGCGGGGATGCCTCTACAGGCTTTCAAATACTGTAGTCTGGACCTACACTGTATAAGGCTTTATAAGTCTTTGAATTGCAACCAGAAACAAATATGTAGCCAGTGAAGCTGTTTCAGCAAGGTAGTTATATGTTTCCTATAACCAGTCTTGGTAATAAGTCTAGCTGCAGCATTTTAGATGTGTTGGAGTTTCCAAAGAGTTTCCAAGGACGGCCCCAAATAGAACATGTTACAGTAATCCAAATGGGATGTAATCAAGGCATACCTACCGTACTCTTAATTGTGACTAGGAATTGGATTTAGGCCCATGTTTCCAGTTTATTGCATTAAAGTTATCAATTTCTCTTTGATTCTATATTTTAGAAATGTGGGAAACTAAAATTCTTATAATGAATATTGGTTTGAAGTCAAATGCATTTTGAAAATAGATTAGCATTTTCCAGACAAGAAAAAATCAGCAGTTCATTTTGTGGGCTGGTTTTTAATCCACACCATAGGTCTCATATACTCAAAATGGTTTTCTTTCAGGCAGGAGCACCAATTTGCATGTGCAGGTAGCACCTAGGTTTGAATGTCCTCTCCAGGAAGTGGTGCTGAATCTAATGCTCTTTATACTCCATGGCAACAAACTAAAAATTCTAACAGGTCTACAATACCTGGGGAAATGAAAATGATTTTTTACCAGGGGTCCTTTCACACTACACAATTGCAGTGCTAAGATTCCACTTTAACTGCCATGGCAACATCATATGGAAACCTGGGCATTAAGAATTCTCAGTCCAAGAGCTCCTCTGGTGCCTAACCAAATAATATATCCCAGGAATCCATAGGATGTTGCCATGGTAGTTAAAGTGGAATCGTAGCACTATACTTGCGTAGTGTGAAAGGGCCGCTGGTAAAATCCTTTTAATTTCTCTAGACCTTTTAGACCTGTCAGAGCTTTTAGTCTCATGCTTTGCTGGTAGGCTGGGTTTTTTTGGGGGGGGGGGGTTGCAGCTTTTACTATGGTTTTAGTTTTAGTAACCTTCTGAAGATTTGTTTAGCTTTACTTTCATTATAAAATGTGTGATCTGCTCTGGAAACAGCGTGGTGGGGTCTCCTTCCTTGGAGGTCTTTAAACAGAGGCTGGATGGCCATCTGTCGGGGATGCTTTGATCAAGATTTCCTGCGTGGCAGGGGGTTGGACTGGATGGCCCTCGTGGTCTCTTTCAACTCTACAATTCTATGATTCTATGAAGGTGAAGAGTGGCATGTTCTCATAACAAATAAAAGGGTGGGTGGATGTGAACCATGGGTGTATGGGTGGGTGTGTAGAGCTGATCTGTCCTTTGAGATTAATAGGGAAGCCATAAATATACATGCCCAGTATTTATATCAAAATGGGAATCTCTGTATATGCACTGTGCCATTTTTTATTTTGAAAATCCTTCAACAGCACAAAACGTCTCAGTAAAATGGTTTCACTTGGCATTTATAGAGATCAGTTCAGCATTTAGATGGACACAACTCAAGGCTGTTCTAAACTACAATAGCTAGCAATTTACTAAATACAGTACAGCTGTCCCTTCACATTTGCTGGGGTTAGGGGTGGAGCACCACCGCAAAAGTGAAAAAAACTGTGAATAAGTTAAGCTCCATGCCCAACATCCGTACTACACTACCGTATTGTAGACTCCTCTCCCACCAACAGGACTGCCGATACCTGCCACTGCAGTAGCAATACCCGCCCCAGGCACACAAACCATGCCTCTCACCCACACTTGCCTCCCTGCCAGCTCTCCCTCCCTCTGCCCTGCCAACAACACAACTCCAGCTTGCTTTGCACCAAAACTTACTTTGCACCAAAACAGTGCTGCCCGTTTAAAATAGTAAGATCGCTTCTTTCCCAAACTGAAGCTAAAAGTTGCAACTGCAGCAACACCCACCCCCTGGACGCACAAATCATACCTCTCACCCACACTCACCTCCCCCCACCAGCTTTCCCTCCCTCTGCCCTGGCAACAACATAACCTTACTGAGTGTTTTAAATGGGCAGTGCTGTTTTGGTACTAGGTAAGAAAGCAAGCTGGAGTGTTTTGTTGCCAGGACAGGAGGAGAGTAGAGGAGGAGGTTGGAATCTTGGAGTTTGAGCTAGTTCAGCAGCAGCTACAAACCATGAATACACAAAACCACAAATGTGAAATACACAAATGTGAAGGGACAAGTGTGGTATGTTTGCTTGTTTATTTTTTACTTTATGAAAATCATTCTAAATGTTCTAGACACCTAGGCAAATTATAAAATTTGTTGTCCCAAACCTGTTGCCTTTCTGGTTCTGAACACAGCAGTTCCAACATGATTATATTTAGATTAGGCCTGGATTAATATTGGTTTACAATTACTCCTTCTAGCATATTATCATTACAGATCTGTATGTGTCATTTTTAGGTGAGCCAATTGTGCTAACTAATTAAAGTGCTGTAGATATTGCTGCTTAAGCCAGTTTGAAGACAAGAGCATGAATTTCCAGTTATGTTAGCTAGAGAATGTCAGTTCCTTAACTTGCTAGTTACCCTTGAGAAGAGAAAGTTAATAACCTAGTTAGCCGTAATGGGTCAGTCTCACTTTTGCCATGTTTGTGGATTTAAAAGGGCATCTGTTTTCCTTTTTGCATATTATTAAATTGAGTGTATTTGTCTGCTTCATTGGCAGCAGGATAGATCAAAAGAAAAGGCTCTTTACTAATAAGTTTAAGGAAAGCAATCCAAGTCATATATGTTGCATACAGGCATCCCCCACATATTCAACAGGTTAGGGATCAGAGCACTGTCGAAAACTAGAAATCGTCAAAATGCAGAACCACTACGTACCATTATGAATGCTACTGTACAGTGCTCTGATCCCTAACCTGTTAAATAAGTAAGGGACATCTGTATTACTGCTGCTCTTGTTGTTATATAAAAAATACTCAAATTCTGAGGTAAACTCTCCTACGCTGAGAGAAAAGCAGACACCTGGTGAGGCAAATCCCCCCTTTTTTGCTCCCTAGATACATCCCCATCCCTCCATCCAGGCTAGTCCCTACACTTAGGCCCCGTCTACACGATGAAAAAAAATCCATTTGGGGGTAAAAAATTTGAAAAGGCAGCCATTCGAATGCGTACAATCTGCCTACATGATTTTTACCCCCCCCCAACTCCATATAACCCTCCTTGCCCTGCTGGCTGGAGCGAGTGAGCCAAGTGGCAGTTTTAAATCTCCCACCACTTTTTTTTTTAATTTAAAAAGTTACCTGTTATGAGGTCAGTCGGCTTTCCATATTTACAATATAAAATAAAAATGAATAAATGTAAAAGCCTCCATTGCATGGACTTATCGGACTCTCGTTTATCCGGGAATCCGACATGATGGCCGTTCCCCATTCCCCTCTTTGCTAGTCCCGTCCCCTGTGTTCAGCCAGCCAATCAGATTACACTGCCTATTCATATGTATGCGAACGGGGTGTACAGACATTCGACAATTCGAGTGGCTGTACGGATTTTAGGTCAAGATCCGCTAATCCTCCCGAAAGCCAAATCCACATAGTTTACTAGGGGATTTGTTAGCCCTCTTTCCAAAAGACATGAATGACTCTGAACAGCCGTGTGTACACATTATCAATCTTTCGAACTCTGTATGGATTTTTTTTCATCGTGTAGACGGGGCAGCCTTATTGGTCTCATTCCTTCTTTTGTGACCTAACAAGCTGCTCTGCTTTCCCTTCTTCTTTTCTTTTTCTCTCCTCCATTTTCTCTGCTTTTTAAAATTCTCTGTCAGAAGTACACCAAGCTGGCCAAACTAGCCAACTAGCTTCCTCCAAATCCTAAATGGGCAAGGCAGCTAATAACAACAAGTGGCAACAGGGAGAAGTGACAGGAGTTCATTCTCACTCACCACACAAAAACCTTTCCCTCCATCTCTGTCACACTTCCAGGCAGCACTGGGGGTGAGAGGAAAATTGTCCAATCAAAGTGCTAAAGGAGGGAGGATTAACACTTGAAAAAGACCACTAAAATGAAAGCTGGAAGGGAAGGAGGGGGAAGATGGTCTTGAAGACTCTGTAAAGGCTTCCACTCTCAGGGAAGCCAGAGCAAAGGTGCACACGTGTCTCTCTGTGGTATATGGTACTAGAAATCACTGTGGTATATGGTATCTCTGTGGTATACGGTACTAGAGATCACTGGCATTTCTATAGTTGAAGGAAAGGGCCATCTCTTTACTCTTCCAGAGTCTTGCTGAAATTTCCTTAGGGTAATGCAAAAAGTAGCATTTTTCATCTTATAGATAATACTCAAGTGTAGTGGGCCCTTGGTACCCGCTGGGGTTTGGTTCCAGGACCCCCTGTGGTTATCAAAATCCATGGATGCTCAAGTCCCATTCTATACAATGACATAGTAAAATGGTGTGCCTTATATAAAATGGCAAAATCAAGGTTTGCTTCTTGGAATGTATTTCTTTTGGAACATTTTCAAGCCATGGATGCCAAATATGTCGATACAGAGGACTTACTGTACATGTACTGTTATGCCCAGGGAGACCCCACCTCCACTCTTTCAACCCTTTTAAATTATTGTATAACCAGAATCCATTAATTTGATACTTGGTCAAAAGAGTGGAACATGCGTCAAATATATGGGTTCTGGGTATAATTTAGAATAGTTGGAAGAACAGATCATTGTTAAAGCAAGTCATCAAAAAGTGTTGGATGCCTGTATATGCAATTTATTTCTCTATCTTTTTTTACTGTAGTCCTGCTAGAATCTTAACTTTCATTACTTCACAGCTGTAAGCTACCTGTAGTTACAGCACTGATTCAGATCTCTCAGTAATTTCCTTCTGCTGTGAATCATAATTGTTCTTCTTTTCCACCTTTCAGCAGTTTGGTGTTCCAATTAACTGAAGGGCATTTAATTTGTATTTATCTTATATATAAAAGGTATCTTGGCTAGGGCATGGTCATAAAGATAATGTTCTACCTTATTTCAAATAAATTTCCTCATTTGGGTGACAACGCACTGCATATTTTTAAAATTCCTATATATGTGTGTGTTATAGTGTAGTTACTTGTGTGAAAATTGACAATCCCACTCATCTTTTGCAAATTTTGGAAATAGATACTTCAGGGAATGCTGACAGTCACCCCAAAGGTGGAGAAATAGATCTATATATCTAATTTTGTGTATTTATTATGTATGAATGTTGACCATTACTCTGAAGTGGCCAATATTCACATATGGACACTGACAGTAACCAGATTTGGTACATTAGAATAAGGGGCTAAAAGTATACAGACAAAATAAATACTAGTTTAGAAAATGAATACAGTGGACTCACGATCCATGGATTCAACCCACCATGGATTCAAATGTACGTAATGCATTTAAATCCATAGTGGGAAGTAAACCAGCTGCCCACTTCTGCCTTCAAGGCAGTGGAGTTCCTTTGCAAGCTTGCCATTGCTCTGCTGCTGCCTTACAAGGCTTACAGAGACTGTGAATGCAAGGTAAGGCTTATAAGTCCCTATTAAAAATGGCGTACAACAGCAGCAAAGGTGACAATAAGCCCTGTTTGCCAGGCACACTGCCAGGCGTGCATTCTTCCAGCTCCCCCGCCTCCAGGGAAGCCCATAGGCCACCTCTGTCATGCATTGGAACCCTGCCACCTCAAAGGCAGAAGCAACTGGCTGGTGTGCTCCCCAGAGGTGGGGAAACCCAAAGAATGCACACCTGGTGGCCAGAACGTGTCCCTGCCTCTGCTGCTGTCCTATGCCATTTTTAATGGACTTGAGCATGCACATTTTTTGGTATTCACAGGACATCCTGGAACCAATCCTCACAGATACTAAGGGCCCACTATACTTTCTCAGAATACCATATTGAGAAAACTTCAGTAGAGAAACCTTCCTCAATTTGGTGCCTTCCACATGTGCTGGATGAGAGTACCATATTGTTTATTTAGTTAATTAATTTATATCCCAATTAATTAATTGGGAGAATATACCTTTCTCCCAATATGAGGCCAAAGCAGCTCATAATCTGAGTTACAACAAAATACAAGTAAAGCAATGGACAATACCAAAACTGTTTAAAACTTTTGAATAACCAATCATATTAAAAAAACACTAATTTAAAACAGTGTTAAAAGGCCATTAAAAATTATAAAAATAAAACACACCACAAGTAAAAGACCTTCTGCAACAGACACTTACCACTCAAAGGCCTGGGTAAACAGAAAGTTCTTGACCTGCCAGTGGAAAGAGAGCAAAGATGGGCTCAACCAAGCCTCCCATTGGAAGGATTTCCACAACCTGGAAGTAGCCGCCAGGAAGGCTATCTTCTATGTCCTCACCAAACATGGCTGTGCTGGTGGTGGGATCGAGCGAAAGCCCTCTCCCAAGGATCTTAAAATTTCATTCAGGTTCATATCTGTCCAACGCTAATGACCTAAACTTTTGTTCTCTAAGTTTCCTACTTATATAGATCCACTGGTGAAAGCATCCCCCCCCTCATTAACCCCTTACCAGTGCAATCTACGATGTACTGTTACAGTTCCCAACTGTTCTGCCCACTCAGGTACTTTAAATACACACGAACTACATCATTAACTCCCTTGGTTCTTGTTTTGTAGAGTATAATTTTATGAATACAACATGGGATTGTATTGGGTTAATAATAAAAACTTGTCACCCAGAGGACCTGGTCATCGGCTGCCCCCAAACTGTGGAATGACTTGCCAGAAGAGATTCAACAGCTAAACATGCTGTCAGAATTTAAAACAGTACTAAAGACCTATCTCCTCCAGCAGGCCTACCCAGTTGATTTTAATCTGTGAATTTTTATTTGTATTGTTTTAATCCTATGTGTTTAAATGTTTTTATGTTATATATTGTATTTTAATTCTTGTTGTACCCAGCCTCGAGCCTAGGGGAGAGATGGGTAAGAAATAAAATTTAATAATAATAATAATAATAATAAGAAGAAGAAGAAGAAGAAGAAGAAGGTGAAAAGGTTGCCTTAATAATTTGTGAAGAATTTTGCTGGCCTCTGCTCTCACCCCCCCCCAGCCCTTTTTACATATATGAGAATTGCCTTGGGCACAAGGAACACAGCTACGTGCCAGTTGTTCCAGTACTTCTCCTCCCATTCCATTCATGGGAAGTTTCTGAAACCCTCCCTCACTTTCTGTCTTTGTCTTATACAAAACGAGCAAACAAACGAAGTAAAAAAAAAATCATTTTTAGCTTACTACTCCGTCTCTCTGGGCCATAATGAGTCATTTGGAAATGAAAGTAGCATTCAGATGTTCCCTGGGATCTGCTATAATTTCCTAAAACTCTTGTGCTAAATCAAATATTCATTCACTTTTCATATGATGTTGTAAGAATGTCAGGTATAAACAAATATAGAACAATGCATCCATTGTTTCCTTTCCTTATGTTATTTAGGTGTAAGCTTTAATCTGTTTCCCTGTAATTTCTGAGGTAATGTGCCTGGACAGCCTTGGTATGTTTGGAGGATGAAGATATTCACGTGTATCACAGATACTGTTTTGTTGGTGACAACTTGTTTGCTTCTCACCTGTGAAGCACCAGTCTGTGTGGGCTCCATGGCTCTAGAGCAAATGCAAAACTGTCATGTTTGAGGGATCTTTGGCAGTTGCAAAGGTTGGGAGTGTCTGGGCAAGTAATTGTGTTGTTTGTTTTAGAGGGATGAATAATGGGAGGTATCAGCAGGTAAATTTCTGCAATCTCCCTGAGGAGACATGTGTCATATTTGAACCCAGGGTATCCTCCTCTCCCACCAGCTACTCTTACCAAGCGCAGAGCTGAAATAGCATGTTCATTTCAGAAAATCTTTTGCATATGCATCCCACAAGAATTCCATTTTTATTTTGTTTTTGTATTCTTTTGTGAAAGTATGAGAAAGGCAGGGGAAAGGAAATGTATTATCAGTGCTGAGAAAGCAAGGCAAGGATTCCTTATTTCTAGTTGTGTACAGCTGGCTACCTGTGACAGGGTGGAGATGGGTGGTCTTTCCCCTTCTTCCATAGTTTGTTTCCACTAGCCAGACCCAGAATGGGACCAGGGCCAAAGTCCTGCTATGCAGCACTGTCCAGCAAAGCAACTGCCTTGGCAGACCAGAAAACCAGGAGTGCTGCCTTGGTTACATCAACAAAGGAGAGACATATTCCTTCTTCCCCCCACTCGTTGGGAGAGAATACTTTGTGGGGGAATGTCTTAGTGACCTGAAGAATAATGTTTCCTGATCCTACAGTATAGGTACATGCAGTGAGAAAGAAATTAACCCTAACCTTTTTAAAAACATTGTAAGCCTATGGCCAAGGATTGTTTTTACCATTTTCTTAATATGTAAAAAAAAACAAAAAACACCTGTGATAGGGTCACCTTAGGATCGCCATAAGTTGGAAACCAACAATAAATTCACGTGTGAGAAGTGTAATGACCTTTAAACCCATTTCATCTGAATTTGCTCTTAATGTGCCCTAGATATTACTCCAGAGAAGCTGCTAGCCCCCCAGCCCAGCTGTCCTCTCTGCTACTGTTTTGATCATGGGAAAGGGAAATTCCTGAGCCCCATACTCTGGTTCCCACACATTTTAGTCAAATGTTGTCCTTTGTGGAAGTGTGATAAAAATGTAGGCTCCCTGCAGCGTATGTGGTGGAGTTGTAAAGTAATTCAAATATTCTGGAGAAAAATACATAAAATAATAGAGGAAATCTTGCAAATCTGAATAGACCTCAGACCAGAACTGTTTTTGTTGAATATGACCATTTCACTAAAAAAAAGATGAACGAAAAAAATGGAAAATTTTGTTATACTTAATTTTTGCAGCAAAAATGGTGATAGCACAGAACTGGAAAAAATCAAATGCACCCACGATATTTGAATGGATGATAAAAGTGCAAGACATATTGGAAATGGATATTTTAACAACAAGAATGATTAATCTTTCAGAGTCGAAATCACTAGAAAAATGGGCCCCTGTGTTGAAACAATGGGGAAAATGGGGATTAAAATATGGACAAAATCTATTAATAATATGAATAAACTTACTATTATAAGAAAAACGGAATCGATTGATATAAAGAAAACATTAGATAAGGAGAGATAGGCAAAAATAAGCAGGGAAAATTTGGGAAAGAACTATATTAAATAGTTAATAGAAGTTAGATAATGATGTTGAAATAAATCAGATTTACTCTGAAAGACCTAACTAACAGGAAGTCAAAGACAGATAGTGTATTTTTGATTTTAGATGCACTATGTTTAACTATTTCTATGATATCTATGTAATGGAAATCTTAAAAGTTGTGTAAGATGGAACGGAATGTAAAGTGTATTTCGATCTCAATAAAAGAATAATTATTTTTTAAAATGTCCTTTGTAACTTTCTGGAAAATAAACAGCTAAGGAGTCACAACACCTTTGTTTTTATTGTAATTAGAATGCTACTTACATGACTCTAAGACAGTCAGTTATTAAGCATCACTAATGGGAAGGGGAAAGGGGAGCATAACATCTTTTTAGATATACAACAATGACCGGTTACTCAGAATTTAATAACGAACTTAGTTGACTGCGGGGCTGTTAATTAGATATGCCACTTAGCTTCCTATTAACTAAGTGTAGGCAAATAATAGTAGGGGATGCAGGGAACCTCCTACCTGTTCAAAGAACATGTGAGGCAGCTGCAGACTTAGCAATGCAGCCCCTGTTCCCAGCAGCTACATCCTCCTCTGTGTACATCTATAACATGGCAGAACAGAAGACATGCTCCTGTCTACTTGCTGAGTCTCTTCCTACAAAGGGATGATATTAGGTCCCTCCTCCCTTTATAAGGAAGAGCTTTATAGAGAGATACATTAGTATGATGCATTCTGAATGAGCGACTGGTGGGGCAGAGCTACCACAGTCAGCAGGCTAGCCCCCCCCACACACACAATTTTCTTTTAATGTGTGTATGCAGGGGGGCTATCCGGACAGCTGTTGTTGTGTGCCCTCAAATCATTTATAGCTTATGGTGACCCTAAGGCAGACCTATCACAAGTTTTTCTTGGCAAGATGTGTCCAGAGGGGGGGGGATTGCCTTTGCCTCCCTCTGAGGCTGAGAGAGTGTGACTTGCCCAAGGTCACTCAGTGGTTTTCCATGGCTGAGTGTGGATTTGAACCCTAGTCTGAGTCATAGTCCAACATTCAAACCACTACACCATGCTGGTGCCTGTCTGGATATAGTACTCAGGTATTATCATTATCATTATTATTTGCAGTAGTGATATCACTGCTTGTCCTAAGGATCTGTGGCAACTTATCAACTCCTTTTCCTTTTAACGCTGTCAGTGAAGAAACAAACATGAATGCCACCCTGCAGATTCATTCATAATGCCAGTGGCTTTACACAGTGTGTGATTTCCTTCTGTAGCAAATAGAAGTTTGGAGAGGTGCTTCACTCATGACAGTATTTCAATCTCAAATTAATCTCTGTAGGAAAAGATTTACATTAGTGTAAATGGTCATCATATATGAAAATTGTGTAAAGATCTCTCTCTCCCAGTTCAGATTACAGAGGCTTGGAAATGGTGGCACTTTGGTGCCTAGAAATACATATAATCTGTACAGTTTTCATACATGACATGCATACAGATTATCTCCTTTCCACAAAAATGTCATGTGTGAAGTAAAGTGACATTTAGCTTCAGACATTTTTTAAAGTTTCCATTTCTCTATTTTTTAGAAGTTCAGCAAAGTTAAATATCAAGCCATCTGTTTTAAATCTATGGTGTTATGTCATAGGTACAAATCATAGGTTGATTTGTCTAAACCAACCTGATCTATTTCAACTGGCAGTGCCTCGCTAAGAAATAACTATCCATTAATGACATTGTGATGTAATGTTTTTTACATTAGGGATTATACTTCATAATACTGAATAGGAAGAAATAATTGAGTATTAGGTTTTCTTATATAAAAGCTAGAAATATAGTTTGATAAAATATTAAAGAACACACATCTTTTTGTTGATTATAATATGTAAGCCTGAGCACATGATGCTCTTTATCAACATAGTTTTATATTTAGCCAGCATACAAAATGAAATACTTCATTCACATGAATGTAATACAGAACATGTCTTAGCCAAAGCAAATAAAAGAAGGAATGCTTTGTTAACCATCCATAACTAATTTGTGCATTCTCTGGAAGCAAAATTAAATCTGTTTGTGATGGAACTTTTTAAAGGAAGCTACAAATTAAAATGAAACATAAAGTTGAAGCAAATATTGCCAATTAAATACTGCGTTTTAGAGTTCTTGTTTCTTGATGCTTACAGAATTGTTTTAAACCTTGGCATATAATATGGTAAAAATTGGCTGGAAAAAATATTTGGAGATTAATACCTTGGGAGAGTTTCACAAATTGCTTCATCTTCTAAGTATTGCAAAGGCCTGCTGCATATTTCTATGATTATCACAGCAGATAGGAGTAACCCACACTAGGAAATATGTTAAATCAGTTCCCCTTTGTACTAAGAATATTGGTACAAAAACTGTATTGCACTTTTGTGAGTGTAGATGGGGTTGGGGAGACAGTTTTCTGTTTTCTTCCTTTCATATTATTGTTGTGAAAAAAAAAAGAAACCACCACCTAGAACATTTTCACTTGTAATGGAAAAAAGGAAATCAACACCAAAGGTGGCATTTTATTCCTTCTGAGTTAGAGGTATTTTTGATCTCCTGTTTTATTACAGAGACTTTTTAGTCAGCTTTAAACAATTTCAGAAGGTTTTAGAGATTTACTTATGTAGGAGCTGGGAGCAGTAGAAACCCCGGTACATAACATGATTTGTTTGGGCTGTGGAATTGGATCTTTGCTAACCTGGTAAATAAGTATATACATAACTGATTACTGCTCCCCCCCCCCTACATACAAGCTGTGATTACCAAGAAGAGCTACATGCAGAAACTTGCATATATCTAGATATACTTGGGTCTTAATCCTCAGGAGAGTCCACATTCTCGTGTTATTTATTCCTCTCAGGTTAAGAAAAATAAATAACTGAGCTGAGTTCTGTTTTCCCCATCTGTTGGCGTTTTCTAATTGGATATCTAGTTTGTTCAAGTTTGATTAATTTTTCTTCTTCTTGTGTCTGAAGCAGGGAGGTGTAGTTTCTTCCACAGTGGGTAAAGACTGCAGTTAATTAGCATAGATCCTGCCTCTCTCAAGTGGGAGGAAACAACCCAGTACAAGATAACCTCCTTCTACTGTTGAAAAAGCAGAACAAACATAGCTAATTCCACTATTCACAAACAGCTACTTCAATTATTTCATGTTTGACTTTGGTATTCATTCCATTTCAAACTACGACTCCATGGTTTTACTTACCTGCATCTGGAAAAAAATGTCCTCACTAGACTTTGTTTCTTGGTCTTCCAATGTGATTCTATGGTATGCTTCCGCCACAAGTTGGGTTGGAAGTCATTCATTTCAATAGAGTTTGCTTTTATCCACAGTCTCATGTTTCCATGGTTAAGTCTTGGAACGTATTCCCCACGGATATGGGGGTCGTACTCTACATTTTATATGATCAGAACATTATTCCTCATTATTATTCGGGCAGTAAAAATCTCTCTGGCTTTTCTTCGCAAACGAAGAATCAGGAAGGACTCATCCTGCGCTTTCTGCAAGCGCGCTGATGACTAAAAAGGCCAATGCGAGATAAACAAGTCCGGTTGCAGAAGGCACAGCAGAAGGTCTCCTTGGGTGATGTTTCCGGGTTGTGATTCTTTCTACGTTGTCGTTTCTCTTCAAGCCTTGTTCGGTGTGAGTTCTCAAATAAGGCTTCAGCATTGTGGATAGTGTGTCTCTTTGCCTCCCAATGTGAGGTCAGAGCAGACCATTGTTGGTGATCAATTTGGCCGAGCCTGAGATGTTGTTTCAGGGAGTCCTTGTATTGCTTTTTTGGAGCGCCCCTCTTACGCTGACCCGTGGCGAGTTCACCGTAGAGTATTATTTATGAGAGGCGATGGTCCTCCATCCTAGAAACATGCCCTGCCCAGCACAGCTGTGTTCTCAATATCATGGCCTCAATGCTGGTGATCCCTGCTTGCTCAAGGACACAGATATAGGATGGGTGACACCTGGCTTGATGGCAGTACATGCGAAAGGGATCTTGGAGTCTTAGTGGACCACAAACTGAACATGAGTCAGCAGTGTGATGCAGCAGCTAAAAAAGCCAATGCGATTCTAGGCTGTATTAGTAGGAGTATAGTGTCTAGATCAACGGAAGTAATAGTGCTACTCTATTCTGCTTTGGCCAGACCTCACCTGGAATACTGTGTCCAGCTCTGGGTACCACAATTCAGGAAGGATATTAAGAAGCTGGAACATGTCCAGAGGAGGGTGACCAGGAAAGTGGGAGGTCTGGAAGCCATACCCTATGAGAAGCAGCTTAGGGAGCTGGGCATGTTTAGTCTGTAGAAGAGAAGGTTAAGAGGTGACATATTAGCCATGTTTAACTATTTGAAGGGATGTCATACTGAGGATGGAGCAAGTTTGTTTTCTGCTGCTCCAGAGACTAGGCACGGAGCAGTGGGTTCAAACTACAGGAAAAGAGTTTCCACCTAAACACTAGGAAGAACTTCCTGACAGTAAGAGCTGTTCAGAAGTGGAATGCACTACCTCGGAGTGTGGTGGAGTCTCCTTCTTTGGCGGTTTTTAAACAGAGGCTGGATGACCATCTGTCGGGAATGATTTGATTGTGTATTCCTGCATGTCAGAGGGTTGGACTGGAGGGCCCTTGTGGTCTCTTCCTACTCTATGATACAATGATTTTATGATTTTATAATATACAGCAGCATATCTTGAAAAAAACATTAGAATTATATATTTGAATATAGGAATCTCTCCACAGCAAATCTAGAGTCAGACTGTGTGCATTTTTCTCCGAAGTTAGTTTACTGATTTCAGTGGAATTTCTTTTCAAGTAAGCGAATAGCACTGCATTGTTAGGCCAGGACACAATACTGTACTTTGCATTGATCCCACCACTTCTTCCAAAATCAGCCGTCCCCCTCCCTCTTGCAGACTACCCACCCTCCCTGTTCCAGAGGGCTGGGCAAGCCTCTGGAGCAGTTTTTTTCGTAGCACAGCAGGAGGGGACTGCCTGATTCCATTACTGTCATTGGGATTCAGTACCAAAGTACACTGTTGGATGTTGGCCATATTGGAAGCGAGAACTCTGCAAAACAGGTTGTAAATGAAGAAATGGGTCAGAGTTGTTTTCCTTTCCTTTGTACTAAATCTTCCACTCTTTTTAAAATATTGCACATAGAATATTTACTTACTTACCAGTATTTATAGTATTTATATACAGTTGTCCCTCCATATCCACGGATTTGGTATCCACGGATTTAAGTATTCACGGCTTGAACATATTCTTTAAAAAATAATAATCCCAAAAGCAAACTTTGATTTTGCCATCTTATATAAGGGACACCATTTTGCTATGCCTTTGCATATAATGGGACTTGAATATTCATGGATTTTGGCATCCATGGAGGGTCCTGGAACCAAACCCCAGCGAATATGAAGGGACAACTGTATCACCTTCCAGTCCACCAAGGCCTCTGAAGTGATGCACATTAGGTAAAGACATTTAAAACAGTCCACAAATGAAAATGTAAAAAACAAATTTAAATAAGAATGTTAAAAAAACAAACTAAAAGTCCTTTAAAATAATTTGGTGGGTGGGGACAGTTAATACAAACAGAGCAGTTTCATTGTTCAACCAATAAAATAATCTGAAGATACAGAAAAAATAAATTATTTACTACTATGTATAAAAATAAATCCAATTTGTGGGTTTTTTCTGATTTGATTATTGCCATTGGAGAACTATATCAATATGGCTAAATTAGCCATGTATATCACTGATATTGAGGAACATGAGAAGCTGCCTTATACCAAGTCAAACCACTGTTCCATTGATCTAACTTGCTTGTCTACACTAAATGGCAGTGATTCTTGGGCCAGAGGTCTTTCCCATCCAGATACTGGGGCATGAAGCTGGGACCTTTTACATTCAAAGCATGTGCTCTTCTAACTTCACTATACCTTGTTGTGTGGAAATTGCCTTTTTTGTACTGAAACCAACATCCCAAGTGAAAAACAAATTATTTTTACAAGCGCATCCTACAGGAAAATGGTATTCTTGCCAGCCTCGTCCTTTTCCAGGATATTCTATTCCATCTCCACTTCTAGTTATCTGTGCCCTTGCCAACAATCAACCACCATATTGTGCCTACTGGGCATACTTAACTGTCATTGGGCTATTGCAGGGGGAGGATGTCCCCAATAAGATCCCCCCTCCAAAGATTGCATGTGCTTCTCCAGGCCTTGGCATTACTCCATGCTTATGTATTGATGTTGCTGCTTTGGCTGTATCATCAGGATCAACACATGGACAATGAGTGCATTGATTACAGTTTTAGCTCACTTTGGCGTCCTTTTTTGGGACTCCAAGGTGACTTTATAAGAAGTTATAACTGTATAATAATTAAGGAATGAATACATTCATGTCTTTCCTAGCGGGAAACATTACCACACGAATGGAACATACCTATTTGTGCATGAAAGATGATTCATGATATCACATGCCACTGCCCTTTAATATTTTGTACAAACCCTCTAAAATCTCAGATTCATTTTTCTTTTTTTATGTTGGTATCTCATGGTCAACCATTTCTCACTCTTCACATTGTTCAAGTGCACATTTCCCACAGATTCCAACAACTTCAGCATTTCTCACCAAGGTCATGGTATTTTCCATATTCAAGGTGAGCCCTTCTTGCTTCAAGTTCACTGGGATGTTGGTAGCACTATACTGTATAAGGAGAAGAGCTTCTGCGCGGACGTAGCCTAAGAAACTGCAGAGAAGCTTTCAAGAGAGAAACATTTTCAAAGAGTCAGCATCTTCTTATGTCTCTCTACTGTTATCCCAACTCTTCTTGCTACACCTCAAGTTGCTGCTACTTTTAAAAGAGTTTTATGTCATTTCTGACACTCTTATAATTGAGAACTTGAATATTCTTGGCATGTTCCATATTAAAAAAAAATTAGCTTCTCCATTCATATGCATCATCATCCTTAATAAACGTTCTGAATATCTTGAGCCATGATTTTGCTTTTAAGCACCTTTTCATCACAGATTGTGCTGCTTGCATTTGGCCCTCAAAATCTTCCATCCAACTGTCTAAATTATTTTAACTGACATAGTTTATAATTTACTCTCTCCAGTTGAGAGAGCTTCCTGTAGCTTGCCTATTTTAGCATTTAATTGCTCTATACTTCCACAAATTAGATTCTGTAGTGATCCATTTTGGTCTACTGGTGAAGCATTGATCTCTTCAGCATAGCCTAAGCAATATGGAACTTGTGATGTAGCTTAAGAGACCATGAATCAGGAACTTCTGGACTTGTTTTACTTTGGAGTGCTTGTAGCAAGGGGGGGAAACAGTATTACCAGCAGGGAATTTTTAGTGGGACCCAAATCATTGAAAAGTATTGTCTTATCCCCCTGGCAAGTATTATCATTTATTTTGAAGAGGGATGGGGGAAGGAAATCTGCAATGTTCCCTGCTTGAAAAGCTTCCCAAAGGCATGCTAGATGGTGCTTAATTGGAATACATACAAAACTGAACTTCTGCTAGCACAATGATGTATTCACCTTTTTCTTAGATAACCTAGTAGCATGCTTTGTGTACAGCTGAGATACTCTTTGAACATGTTTTTAACAAGCACCAGGTATTTGTCTCTTGCAAAAATAATTTTCTTAGTTTTTTAATTTTTTTAAATACTTTTTATTAAACATATATTTTCTGCATATGTAAAACACATATATAAAGTATTGATTAAATGACCAAAGTAGTTATATCATAACTAACAAAAAATAAAGACATTAACGTAAAGATACTACAAAAATACAAAAACTATTAACTACACACTATGACTTCTTAGTCCTAACTGTAACTAGGGAAACCAAAATTACACTATACTTCCCAAATATTAAAATGTATTTGTACTCCTGCAAAAAATTGATTATTTGTTCCCATTTTCAATACATTTCTAACTTTCTAAGCCTACCACAGATATTGGTCCCCAGTGCAGTCATACATAAGTAATAAACATGTCCCGGTCTTTCTTAAAAGTTTTAGAGAGTTTTCTTTGATCAACATCATTAACTTGTACATCTCCAAAATTCATTATGTCTAAATCACCCATTCCATCTCTGCACATGCAGAAGTCTGGCAGCTGTTATCATATATTATAGCATTCTGTCGTTATCTTCTTTCTAGTTGTTCCTCTATCATCTCTAGTAGATAGAATTCAGGTCTCTTCTGGAATTTAATTTTTAAGATGTCTGCTAACATTGAATGCATTCAAATCCAAAATCTCTGGGCCTTTACACAAGACCACCACAAATGATAAAATGTCCCAACTTCTTTTTCACATTTCCAACAATTATTTGTAACATTTTTATACATTTTAGAGAGCTTTTCGGGTGTTAGATACAGTAGCACCCCTGGATCCATGGGGGATTGGTTCCGGGGGACCTGCATATGGCAAAATCCATGGGTAATAGCGAACGCCATCCCAGGGGGCCATTTGGGGGACAGAGGATGCGTTCGCTCCTCCGCCCCTTCACGCCCACCATTGCACTTTGTCAGTAGCAGTCACGGGGGCAAAGGGGGAACAGGATAAAGACAGTTTATTTCTCCGTCCTCTTCCCCCTTCACACATGGCCCCACTGACACAGTGATTGGGGGGGGCGAAGGGGGAAGTGGACAAGGACAGTTACTTCTCTGCCCCCTTTGCCCATGGCCCCCCCACCACAGCAATCAGGGGGTGAAGGGGGAAGGGGACGAGGACAGTTTACTTCTCCTCCCCCTTCACCCATGGCCCCACTGCCACGGCAATCGGAGGGCGAGGGGGGAAGGGGACGAGGACACTTTGCTTCTCTGCCCTCCCCCCTTCATCCATGGCCCCATCACTGCAGCAATTGCAAGGGGGGAGGGGACGAGGCCAGATTGCTCCTCCCCCTCCCTTTGGCCCCGCAATCACCGCCGCAGCAATAGGAGCCCTCCCAGGGAAAGGGACGGGGGAGGTGAGATCCCTCCTCCCCTCCCCACCATTGCCAACCATAGACAATTGAATCAGTGGTTGGCGACTCAGTGGATGGTGGGGTGCTACTATGTACATCATTTTATTAAAATTTTCTTTCAAGACACATGCATGATTTAATTTGATTGTCAATAGTGAAAACGTATTATAACTCTATGAAGTAATAGAGAATACAAACATATTTGAATTCAGATTTATTTTATTAAATTTTTTAAAAGGGGTGTAAAACAATACATTGTATAGCATTTTTGAATTTAATGTTACATTGTATAATATGTACAAATTAATAATAGTTATTACAACTCCAAATGGATACTATTCCACTCCCAAGTTTTATTTTGGATCCATTTTTCCTTTAGCAAAATATTTTTTCTGTAAAATGCTTCATGTGGTGACACCCAAAGTGGCAATTTAGAATAAAATCTTGTTTTGTATTTATTCCAAATTTTGAGTAGTCAATTTCTGACACAGTGATTCTGAAATTCTTTGTTTGCCTTAACTTTATCATACTAGAGGAAGCCATGCCAACAAATCTCAGATCTGAACCTTTTAATTGTAACTATCTTCCATTTTTTAAATGTTATCCAGTCTTTTAACCACACAAAACAGCAAGCATGATAATATATTTTCAGATCTGTTAGTTTTTAATATTTATAGTTTCAACAAGATTTTTATCTTTCTATCATATTTCTATCCCAGCCTTCCCCACTAGACCAGAGCAGAATACATGAGATTTAATGTAGTTTGCCTTTGCAACAAACCTATGAGATAATGTCTTCCAGAAGTGTACCCTGTGAAGTTTGTGACTGATCCTTGTTGTCCAAGTTCAATATTTTATCAGCTCCACACATAGTTAAGACTGCTGTCTCCCTAAAAATCATTCATATATTAAGTTTCACTGAGATCAGCTATAACCGTTCATAATCTTGAGTTATGAAGTTGTAGTCTTTAAAAATTGATGGCTATACAGTATTAAATTCATTTTGACTGAAATCCATAACAAATTTTCTCCAAAGGTGAACTATTGCAATCATTGTAAGTACTACTCTGCAGTTAGTGACTTGTGGACAACATTTCTGCCACTGTACCACAATGTGAAAAATATAATTAAGGCATACACAAAACATGCAACTTTTGCAAAGGGTATCCTCCTGCTCTTGTGACAATTATTTTTGTTTCACTTCACCAAAATTTAATCAGAAGTGTATCCTTATCTTAATGCCTTGTGTTCTTTACAGAAGTGTGCATGTGCGCCTTCAATTCGTCTGTCTACTTATGGCACCCCCATGAATTTCATAAGATTTTCTTAGACTCAGAGGTGGTTTTGCCAGTTCCTTCCTCTGAAATACAGCCTGCAGGCTGCAGCACCTGGTATTCATTGGTGGTCTGCCATCCAAGTACTAACCTGGGCTGGCCCTGCTTAGCTTCCAAGATCAGATAGATGTGCTCTGATGCCTTGAGGGTATTAGGCCATTGTAGTGTGTATATTATTAGGCTGGTTAGTTTGTAATGAGAGAAGTGTTTGTGCAGGTTTACTTCATTTTGTATTCTAAGTTTACTCAGTCTCTTTGATTGCCAGGGCAAATTACTTCACAAGTAGGTAAGCGAGCCCCTTGAAAAGCAGGCAGGTATGGAGGCAATGAGAGCCAGTATGATATAATGGTTTGAATGTTGAACTAGAACTCCAGGAAACCTGGATTTGAATTCTCACTCAACCATGGAAACCCACTGGGTGGCCTTGGGCATGTCCTACTCAGCCTTAGAGAAAGGCAGTGGTAATCCTCCCATGAATTAATATCAGCAAGAAGTCCCTATGAAGTCAGAGTTGACTTGAAGGCACATGACAAAAGCAGCAGCAACAACATGAGGGCAGTAGGTGTTGCTGCAGTGCCACTGCAGTACTTCCCCATGCCACTGATGAATTGGCCTGTACTCTGTATTCATAGAAGTCATGACTTATTCCCAAAGCTAGGTGGCAAGGAGTATGGTGTCTGTCTGGAAACAGACTGGCTGGCCTTGCACCTGCAGGGACTGTGGGAAATGATAGGTGGAGCCCAGGCTGAGTGAGAACAGGGAACGTGGATGATGGGTGACCAGTGGGAAAATTGCTCGCCAGATTTGGCTGATTATAAACACTTTTTATTTTATTGCTTTTCCTATGAACCTCATTCGAATTAACAATTTTGTATAGTTCACTCTTTAGACTACTGCAGCAATAAAGCTTTCTGTTAACTCTGAAGTTGCTGGTTACTGAGTCTGAAAAAGCTAGTACATGACAGTTACATATCTTCAAAAAATCAAACCTTTACCATTTTCACTTTAAATAATGAGAAAAGAGGGGCATAAGTTGTTGGCTTTTTTACCCAGTAGATACTAAGTGTCAGCAAATTATTTTCAAGCAACTTGGAGGCTATAGATGGCAAATAAGTTGGTCAGTTTCTGCACTTTAAAAACTTTAAGAACACCCTAAAAATTGCAGCCCTTGCAAAAAAATTGTGAAAGTTGACAACCTTGTAAATTGCTGTCTTCTAAACCCAAACACTTCATTGTTAGAAAACTGCTGTTTCACCAGTACAGACCCTCCATTTTAGTCAGGCATGATAGCTGTTATGGGGGGAAATACTTGGAGGGGGAAAATACTTGGAGACCAGAATATTGCTAGGTTTGGACAAAGTGCTTCTTTCAGGCATCACCTTTTCTTCTATGGTCATATGGTCTCTGGAAGATTATCGCTCATGAGGAATTCCATTTTAAGGTACAAAGGTTTGTGTGAAACTGTGAAAAACAATTTTTATGTGTAAATGGATGTATTTTTAGTAATCAAGTAATTGCTATACCAAAGGACTTGTTCGTCTGGACTATCATACCATCTGCAAAAGATTGGCTATCAGCTCTACTATTGTTAGCAAATTATTTTAAAATAGAAATGTAAATAGTAATATGAGGGTGCTATTCATGCAAGGTCTTTCAGTACAATGGATTGAAGTGCCTTCTTTTCTCATCTAAGACATACAATCATGTGAAAAAGAAAGGACATAATAACAATCATCTGTTCCTTAGCAGGTCTTAAAATTAGATAAATACAACCTCATATGATCAACAACACATGACATATTACACCATGTCATGATTTATTCAACAAAACTAAAGCTATGTTTTTATAAAGATATATTTCAATGTTACTATTATTGGTTCAGTATTCAAGAAAGACAGAAGTTTGCGGACCCAGCCCGGACGCTCCCCCCTCCTTCCATGATAAGAAATACACAGACACAAAGTATCTTCACAAAATGTATTGGGTACATAATGAGTAACATGAAATATTTGTATATTAGGTAATATATTGGCAATAAAAGGCCACAACTTTGGTAACAGCTATAAATGATTGGCACAAACTGCATGGGTCTGGATCCCATCATTGACCAACCCTGTGTTGGTCAATGGACCGCTGTCGGTAGCTACCGACACCTCATCGCATGGAGCAGAAGAACCCTGGCCAAGCTCCACACACTTGACAACTCTTCCCTCCCCTGTGAAACAAGGTTATAATTAGGGGAAGGGGGTCTCCATGAACTTGAACTTGATCTTCAACTTGACGGAGACACCCCCTGGGTTATTTACCCCAGATCAGGGCCCATGCTATCCGCCGACTAAGCTGTGACATGATATAGAATGCCTGCAGAAACAACACTATAAATGCACAGCAATAAAGGGAGGGAGGGAGGGTCTTCGTCTCACAATGAGCCACTGAGGCCTCTGACGTCAGGGCTGGCCTTATATCCGGCTCCGGTGCAGAGTAAAGCATCATCCGGCCATGCTGCAAGGGGGGCGCTGAGACCGAGGTGGGGCTCCGGACAGGCTAAAAAAGGGGCCACCGGCTGAGCCCAGTAGCCCCCTTCTCTTGTAGCAATGGGAGAATTTCATAGTACAGTCGTCCCTTCACATTCGCGGGGGTTCCGTTCCGCGGACCCCCACGAATGTGAAAAATCCGCGAATAATGACACCCCTCCACCCTCCCTCCCCAGGCCTTCGCGGGGCCTTGCTAGGCCCCGCGGAGGTCTCCCCGGCCCTCCCTCCCCCCTCCCCAGGCCTTCGCGGGGCCTTGCTAGGCCCCGCGGAGGTCTCCCCGGCCCTCCCTCCCCCCTCCCCAGGCCTTCGCGGGGCCTTGCTAGGCCCCGCGGAGGTCTCCCCGGCCCTCCCTCCCTCCCTCTCCAGGCCTTCGCGGAGCCTTGCTAGGCCCCGCGGAGGTCTCCCCGGCCCTCCCTCCCCCCTCCCCAGGCCTTCGCGGGGCCTTGCTAGGCCCCGTGGAGGTCTCCCCGGCCCTCCCTCCCCCCTCCCCAGGCCTTCGCGGGGCCTTGCTAGGCCCTGCGGAGGTCTCCCCGGCCCTCCCTCCCCCCTCCCCAGGCCTTCGCGGGGCCTTGCTAGGCCCTGCGGAGGTCTCCCCGGCCCTCCCTCCCCCCTCCCCAGGCCTTCGCGGGGCCTTGCTAGGCCCCGTGGAGGTCTCCCCGGCCCTCCCTCCCCCCTCCCCAGGCCTTCGCGGGGCCTTGCTAGGCCCCACGGAGGTCTCCCCGGCCCTCCCTCCCCCCTCCCCAGGCCTTCGCGGGGCCTTGCTAGGCCCCGTGGAGGTCTCCCCGGCCCTCCCTCCCCCCTCCCCAGGCCTTCGCGGGGCCTTGCTAGGCCCCGCAGAGGTCTCCCCGGCCCTCCCTCCCCCCTCCCCAGGCCTTCGCGGGGCCTTGCTAGGCCCCGCAGAGGTCTCCCCGGCCCTCCCTCCCCCCTCCCCAGGCCTTCGCGGGGCCTTGCTAGGCCCCGCGGAGGTCTCCCCGGCCCTCCCTCCCCCCTCCCCAGGCCTTCGCGGGGCCTTGCTAGGCCCCGCGGAGGTCTCCCCGGCCCTCCCTCCCTTCCTCCCCAGGCCTTCGCGGGGCCTCCGGAGGGCCTCCGGGGGTCCCTCGAAGGCCTCCCCACCCCTCCCCAAGCCTTCGCGGGGCCTCCGGAGGGCCTCCGGGGGACCCACGAAGGCCTCCCCACCCCTCCCCAGGCCTTTGCGGGGCCTACGGAGCGCCTCCGGGGGCCCCGTGGAGGCCTCCCCGGGCCTCCCCGCTCCCTCCAGGTCTTTTCACGGGGCCTCTGGAGGCCCCGTGTCGCGGTTTTGGGGGGGCCCAGGGGGGCCCTCCCAAAACCGCGAATAACCAAAACCGCGAATGTCAAGTTCGCGAATGTGGAGGGACAACTGTATTTATTTGACTCAAATACGTGTATCTGGGAATGTAGTAAAACTAATGTTCAGCTTCCAGAAAACTGGAAACCTACAAGAGACTGAGAATGAATTATTTTAACTTTTCCACGTGAGCAGTTTAATGACTTGGAAAAAGCTAAAAAAACAATTAGTTTTAATTGTTGAAGCAAATGGTGAAGTATTCAGGTTTTAAAATCTCATTCATTCTACCTTTCCTCAAAGGGTGAGGTAAGTTAAGATGGCACTGAGCCCCCCCCCCTCCGGCCAAGGAAACTTATTGATTGGAATCCACATTCTCTCTCCTATACCCTGTGAGTCTAGGACATCACATATTCTTTCCTTTCCAAACAAAGGAGAAGAGGAGATCTAAAGGTCATATCCAAACTCTGAGAATGGCAAAGCTTAACACCAGACAAATTCAGCAGTTGTTGTACTCACTGTAATCAGCTGTCCTGCCTGTGCCAGCACTGTCAAAAGGTTGTTTGTTATACCAGAGAATGTTGATTCGTAACTAAGGTGTGCCTGCCATCATTTTTAAGGAAATGTTTATGCTTCATTAGTTCCATATTGTTCTTGCAGTGAAAAAGCCCTACCCACCCACCTTGTTGAGTATTTAGCTAAAGGACTGAGCCACAAGATGACAGCACATAGTTTGAGTCTAGAGGCAGTATTGATCCTTAAATGTGTTGTTATTCTTTAAATGTGTAAATGGGTTTTTAAAAATAATCTCCCGTCTTCCTTATACAAAATATAATACTTGCATAAAAGCTCATGTGTTAGTTCTTTAAACTTCTCTAAGCACTGGGATAGCTGAAAATGAGTTAAAGGAGTTTTCCATTGTTTCTAATCTCAGTCCCTGTCTCAGTGGTGGATATGTTGTCCTGGATTGATTGTGTGGCAGTAGAGAGTGCAGCTTTAAGGAGTTAGTGATCCACTGAAGAAATTATAGAAGAGTCAAACAGATAATAAAGCAAAGGAGCAAACCCGTTTTTCCCAACTTTCTTCCCATTCTTTCCCCTTGCAGCCCCCTGTGCGAGAAGAAAAAATGATTTTTTTAAAGCTGGCATTGGGCCTTTTCCAACCCTCCAAAGTGCAGTGGCTCCGGTTGGGGAGGGTTGAACATGTTCTGCCGAGTTCCAATGGTTTTCACCATTCTGCTATTGAATGTCTAGCTGTTGAATCCTGACCTAAATTCCAGGAGCAGAAAGGAAAGAGTGTCTAATATATGTGCAGATTGTGCCTTCTGTTTTAAAATAATCAACTTATTCTGTTGATTAATTTCCCATGTGCAGATTGCCACCTTAGCTATTACTTTATTAAGGATGTGACAGTTGAAGATATTTTAATATTTTGTCAGTAAAATCTTTTTTTAGCTAAAAGCCTGCTGTTCAAATATTCCTGTCTGTCACATTGTATTTTCTGCTTTCTTAAACTAAGTTTCTGTTACGTTTTCATAACTTAACAGCTTACTTTTATATGCAAGCAATTTCTAACGTTCTCTTTTTAAAAACAGCTTTGAAAGATTCTTATTTTTCTTAGAATATAAGTAAAATATTATTTAAACATATTTTTAGGGAAATTAATCCTGTATGTAATCGTAGCTTTTCAAAGACTCATAGAACTAAAACCTATGAAAGACAGAGAAAGATAACGTACCAAAACCAAGAGAAGGGAGGAGACATGTGAGATGCCTTTCATACACCTGCAGAGGAACTCATTTATATTTTGTACCATCTATAGATATCACCTCAATAAAAAATGACTTAAGGTCTATAACATTTTGATGATAAATGCAAAGGCTTTTCTGTCACTAAGAGTTTAGACATGTATTTCTGTTCCACAGTGAGCTAAATATGCTGCATAACCATTCTCTATCTAGCGACCTACTTCAAAACCTGGAACTGCCTTGAAATCTACTCCAGGTTTGGGTATGTGGGTTGGTGGGGGGGGTTGTGTTTTTTTTCCTTCATATTTAAATGGTGAAGTTCTGCTAATAAAAGATTCTGGGTTAGACAAATTACTTTTGCAAGGGCAGAAAAAGAGTGGTTTGGGGGAGTCTGGAGGGTTTTAAGGCTGAGAAAACAGGCTTGGAGGGGCATTTGTGACCCTAGGGCTATACTGCATCCACCTCTCATTAAAGTTTGCCAGCCTGTTAACAAAGCACCAGAATAACTAAGTTGACTATAGGTTATTCCCACACAGAGGGCAGGTATGTTGTGTGATGGAAACATGTTTAATTTGATACCAGGGTTGGTTTTTAATGCTGATTTAACTGTTCTGCTGCTTTAAAATACTGTGAGTAGGAATTTGGACACCAAGAAACAGATAGTGTGTAGATCCGCTTGGTAATAACCAGGGCAAGGAATGACACTGGGCACAGTGAGTTGGTCCTCCTCAAGCAACACATTTTGACATATTTTTGAAAGCTAGCAAATCATCCATTTTGATCACCATGGTGGGACAAAGGATGCCATTTAGATCTTCTGATTCAGATATCAAAGTATTCTTGGCTTTGGCAACTTTCATGCATTACTGATCATCCCTGTATAGTTTATATGGAGGCATTTCTGGATACCACAGAGGCAGTGCTTAACAGAAGAAAATGTCTCAGGTATGTAGGTGACCATCCATCCTCTCTACCTCAAAGAGCACTAAACACTTGTGAACATTCTTGTTTTCATCTTCAAGTTTGAGAGGTTTGATAGCTTTATTAGGTATTCAGGGCACTCAGGAATATATTGCTATAATATGTTCTTGAAAATGTAAAAACATTTTGACTTATATCCAGCAAGTTGCCATGGGGCTAAGGCAGTATTTTCTTGTCTCAGCACCAGAAGCTCTGATGACAGGAAGCTCTCTTTCTGTTGTTTGAGTGTATAGGATGTCTGGAGTGCCTTAGCTTTTAATTGAGTTATCTTTCAGTTAGGCCTCCTAGTCTCCTAGTGCTGCACATTATGAGCAACCCTGCTCAAATGATATGTGTTATAGTCATTTAAACTTTTGAAATCTCTCACATGATTTGCAGTTGATTAAATGTTACATATAAATGCCGTGTAATTAATTATAGTATTTTTTCTGTTAAATTGAGCACAGTATATTATGGAAAATGAGGTATATACAATGATTGGCCCAATGGGCCTTTATGTTAGAGCAGCATTATATCGTAGTATGTGCATTGTAAATAAAAATGTGTGCAATCCAATTGAATTATGCTCCCCCTCTCCTCAACATTCATGAGGAATCATAACAAAGATGATTCTGACTGACCAAACCTCCCACCCATTCTGTTGGCCATTTATTAAATATTGTCTGAATAGAAAGATAATGTCACTGTTATCATTTGTCTTGATTAAAGTATATTAGCACTATCAAAACATTCAAGCAGCTTTTCCTGAAGGTACTTGACTTTTTTTGCCAAGCAGAATGTCAGAATGTAATATGTAATCCATGAAGAATACCTTGGGTTTTTGGTGGGAGGGGGTACTAGTCTTTTCTAATTTGAGTTAATTTTCTAATAGGAGTTAATAGGGGTTAATCTTGTATGAGTTAATTTTTAAAAGGCAACAAGCCCTTGAGAAGAATTTAGACCCTCTCAGAAGGAATATTTAAGGATATGCAAATAGTCCATATTGAATCGAGTCGAACAGATGCGACTATCACAAACAATTAGAGTTTTCTTTGCTGTTGTTGCTGCTGTCAGTCAGTGAAGATTAAGGTCAAAAGTCCTGGCACTTGTTGAAGGAAAAGTGTGAGCAGGAAATTCCATTTTTGTGTATGAATAAGAACAATATTAATCTGCTATCGTTCTGTATTTTAAAATATTACAGCTCTTTATTCAAATGCAAGATGAATTGCAGGGAATGTTATGAAAACAGTAAGTGAAAATGGTTGCACTTCTTTGTTAGCTCATTTTATATGTAAACCTGTAGTAACAGTATATTTCCTAATAATATTTAATTTTTGTTCAACTGTAGTTTAATCTGTTACAATGTATACACATTGCAAAGTTTGAAAACCATCTCATTGATGGCAGCAGATCTGAATTGGGTCAGTGCCAAGATGAGGGACCACTTTGAGGATCATGGAAGAAAGGCAGAGTGCTCATTAAATAAATAATGAATGCATAATGGTGTTAATGTATTTGATTTTATCACCATATTACTTCATGGTGGTTGATTTCCTGTTTTAGGAATCTCCTTCCGGGCGCCGGAAAGCTCTTGCTACAAGCAATATTAACATGAAGCAATATGCCAGTCCCATGCCTACACAGACTGATGTCAAACTGAAATTCAAGCCTTTGTCCAAGAAAGTTATATCTGCCACGCTGCAGTTCTCTTTATCATGTATTTTTCTAAGGGAAGGAAAAGCAACGTAAGTTCTTTGTGTGATTATTGACTCTTGCTTTTATTTTGTTTTTTAATGTTGCAACAAAGTGATTATGGGCATGTTTACAAGTGCCAGATCCTGAGAATATTCTCAGTTAAACTGTACTTTGAGTTGATTACTTTGATTGCCAGATCCTGAGAATATTCTCAGTTAAACTGTACTTTGAGTTGATTACGAAGGTCTCACTCGCACAGTCATTTCCTGTGGTGCAGTTGGTTAAGAGAATGAGCTTTGAGTTGGGAATTCCTAATGTAGTTTCATCTTAGCTCTGAAGTGACCAACCTCCTAACTCATAATATGAAATGACAATATAGATCTACCTTCTGGAATTATAAATATTCAGAAGATAATTGCCTGTAGCACTTCACATACATGGAGGGCAAACATTAGTTGTTGTAATATTCTACAGATTGCTGTATTTATGAACCAGATAAAGGCTCCTTTTAACAGTATGAGTTACAGGTTGTTTCTTCACACAAAGTAGAAGCTGATCTCTGTGTTGATATAACTATCTTTGGTGCATTTGCATGAGAGATCTCTCTTGATGATTAGAATTGGTTTGGTTTGAGAGGAAAGCTAGGTTAAAAAGTTGCCATTCAGCATGTGTTAACAAAAAATGGAGATTTAATACACATGGGACCACGACTGAGTGGAGTCTTGGATACTATGCAACAAGAAATTGTGACTGATATTAGTGGCATCCCCAGTTTATTTGAAGTAACTGAATAACAAACAACAACAAGAACAGTATCATCATGGTTTTGTTGTTGTTAGGGATGAAGACATGCAAAGCCTGGCAAGTCTGATGAGTATGAAACAAGCAGATATTGGAAATTTAGATGATTTTGAAGAAGATAATGAAGATGATGAAGAAAACAGAGTGAACCAGGAAGAAAAGGCTGCAAAAATTACAGGTTTGTCCCATCCCACCCCCACACGTAAAGGGTAAAATTGCTTTTGCTTTCCAACTTGTTCACAGAGGGTATGATTTTTAAAACTTTTTTCCTCAGAATAATAATTTAGGTTAGTACACATTGCATTAGAACTGCACAATTTGAAATTACATGTAAAGTTTCACATGCATATGGCAAGTGTTTTAGACAGTAGGCATTTCTGGTCCTCTTGGACAGCTGCAGAGTGTCTAAAAATCTGACTGTGGCAAACAGTCATTTATATAAGCTTGCCTATCTTACCAGAGTTATATTACTGACTACCAAGGATATAAATATGCATGCAGTTTTTTAGTTTTTTATGAGAAAGAGTTTACAATTAATTAATTAGTTTCATTTGTGTGCTGCCTTTCTCCTACAGTGGAACCCAAAGCAAGTCCCAAAGAGAATCAATTAAAAAGTTAGTAATTTTTAAAAAACAGTAAAAATCACCACTTCAAACAATTCAACATTTAAAACATTTAAAAGATATACATTTAACATTTAAAAGACATACAAAAGTTTAAAAATAAATAAATAAGAATAATAAGAACTTACACATGCTTACACATTAAAACATTGCTTAAACAAAAAGGCCTTTCTGTGCCGGTAAAATGACAGCAGGGAGGGGACCAGCCTAGCTTCCCATGGAAGGGAATTACAGAGGGTGGGAACGGCCACTGAGAAGGCTCTGTCCTGTGTCCTCAGCAAGTGAGCCTGTGAAGGTGGCAGGATCGAGAGATGTCTTCCCCTGTAGATCTTAAAATTCTGGCAGGTTTGTATAGGGAGATATCATCTTTCATATAATCTAGACCAAAGCCATATAGGGCTTTATAGCCTATGGCCAGCACTTTGAATTGTGCCCGGAAATCATTTACTAGTGAACAATCAGCTAGGTGAAACTGTTTTAACAACAGAGTTATATGCTCCCTATAACTGGCCCCAGTCAGCATTCTGGCTGCAGCATTTTTGGACCCACTGAAATTTCCAAACACTGTCCAAAGGCAGCCCGACACAGTACATTACAGTAGTCTAAATGGGGTGGAATCAAGACATGTGTCACTGTAGCCAGATCTGACATCTCAAGGGATAGATGCAGTGGTGCACTAGTTTTAGCTGTGCAAGCACACTCCTGGCCACTGCTGAAATCTGGACATCCAGGCTCAGAGTTGAGTCCAGGAGACTGCTAAACTGCGAGCCTGAGAGTTCAGGGGTAATGGAACCCCATCCAGCACAGGTGGTGTCCCTGTTCCCTGATCTGCCTTACAAATGAACAGGAGCAGCTCTGTCTAGTCTGGATTAAGTTTCAGTTTGTTTGCACTCTTCCAGTCCATTCCTGACAGCAGACGATTCAGTACCAAGACAGCTTCCTTGGAATCATATGGGAAGGAGAGATAGAATTATGGTGATATCAAAGCCCAAAACTCCAAATGACCTCTGCCGCAGTTTCATGTAGATTTTATATAGCATGGGGGACAAAATAGAACCCTGAGGTGCCCCAGGCCAGCACTTCAAACAGGAGTTCCCTGGCACCATCTTCCAAGTTTGTCCCTCCAAGAAGGACCAGAACCCCCAAGTCCCATCCCAGAGAGGTGTCCCAGAAGGATACCATGGTTAATGGCATTGAGAGCTGCTGAGATGTCCAGCAGAACCAACAGAGACACATTCCCCCTGTCCAGTTCCCTGTGTAGGTCATCCACCAAGGCGACCAAAGCTGTCTTCATTCTGTAATCAGGTCTGAAGCCAGATTGAAATGCATCTAGATAGTTCATCTCTTCCAGAAACCCCTGGAGCAGGGAGCCATCACACACTCCAGAATCTTGCCCCAAAATGGAATGTTAGAGACTGGTCGATAATTATTCAGAATGGTGGGATCCACTGAGGCTTTTTTTAGACAAGATAGAATCATAGAATCATAGAATTGTAGAGTTGGAAGAAACCACAAGGGCCATCCAGTCCAACCTCCTGCCATGCAGGAATACACAATCAAAGCATCCCCAACAGATGGCAATCCAGCCTCTGTTTAAAGACCTCCAAGGAAGGAGACCCCACCACGCTCCGAGGAAGCTTCCTTTGCTAGAGTGAAGCATTCACCACTCCCCTTACCCATTAAGCCAGTCGCCTTCTAGCTGCTTTGATAAGCCAGTATACATGTCATGACCTGCCCTGGATACTGGGTGTTACAGTCTCCAGGCTAGGCCTTGACGTGAATCTGGCTCCCATGGAATCTTTCCAGGGCACCTTAATTGCTGGATTCTGGTCAGCCTACCTTTAGTGGATGGGAGGGGGGAACGGGCTCTGGAGAAGCATGTAGACCTATTTTGCTATGCTGAGCCATACAGGATTGCAGCCTTTAGCTCCAAGTGGCAACTGTTTAGCTAATATAATACCTCACATTTCATAAGCTCATTTCTGTAGCTTTGTCATAAATGTACTGTATATTTTGATGCTATGTTCTTTGCAAGGATGAATTTGCTTCCCTCATATCATAAAGCATACTGCAACAGGAGTTGTCTTGGTTATATTTCTGTTGATCTAGCAAAGAACTTCTGAGTTCATGTTGTTTGTTATCCTGAATTCTCACTCCCATTTACAGTTTTCTGTGGATGTTCTCCCTGATTATTCATCCAAGCTTCCATCAACCTTAATTTTTGTCAAATGAATTCCAAATACCTACAAAACAACACATATTTAGTATAAGCACATTGCATTTTGGGAAGTGGGGATGGCAGTCACTTCCAAAAACATTTTGAGAACCTACAAGATTTGAACTGTATTGGTGAGCCCTCCCCCCACCCTTACTACCTCAATAGTTCCTTGGCTGTTTGTTACACAATGGATCAAAGATAGTGTAAGATTTGAAGTAGTGTTTTAACTTAACATTGTTACTGCACACCACTGGAGTACCTATGTCAGTCTTTCAGTTATTCAGTTTGCAGATCTAATCTGATCATAGAGGTAGTAGGTTGCCCTGCAAATGGTAAATGCACAAAATCTCTCTCTGGCTTTTCTTTGCAAACGAAGATTCAGGAAGGACACATCCCGCGCTTTCTGCTTGCGCACTGATGACTAAAAAGGCCAATCCGAGATAAACAAGTCCAGTTGCAGAAAGTACAGCAGAAGGTCTCCTTGGGTGATGTTTTTGGGTTGTGATTCTTTCTGCGTTGTCGTTTCTCTTCAAGACTTGTTCGGCATGAGTTTTCAAATAAGGCTGCAGCATTGTGGATAGTGCGTCTCCATGCCTCCCGATGTGAGGCCAGGGCGGACCACTGTTGGTGATCAATTTGGCCAAGCCTGAGATGTTGTTTCAGGGAGTCTTTGTATCGCTTTTTTGGAGTGCCCCTCTTACGCTGACCCATGGCGAGTTCACCATAGAGTACTATTTTTGGGAGGCAATGGTCCTCCATCCTAGAAACGTGCCCTGCCCAGCGCAGCTGCGTTCTCAATATCATGGCCTCAATGCTGGTGATCCCTGCTTGCTCAAGGACAGCAACATTCGTCACATAGTCAGTCCAGTGTATATTTAGGATTGCACAAAATACGGAAAAGATAAATGCACAAAATACGGAAAAGATAAATGGTAAGATAAATGGTAAGACAAGCTATAATTGTTTTCTGCCATTAATTAAGAAGAAAACAATCTGTGTGAAACTCAGGGCCAATCTAACGTATTTGCTGCCTGAAGCAGAGCCTAAATCATAATTACTCCATTAAGGTGTTTAAAAGGCTGCACTGTTCAAACACCAGTTCCTTTCTTCATGCCAATAGCATCACACTGATAGAGCTTATCATTAATGTTATCAGATAACATCAATGCATAGCTTTGTATGTGCTGTCTCATCAAATTTGATATCCCTTAAAATATCCATTTTGAATTGTTGCAAATCATATAGATTTTTGTCCAGAGTATATACAAAGAAATGAAATTATTTTCATTAAAATGTTGAGAAAAGTCATCTTATAGGAGTTAAGATATGTTAAGTATAAATTGTCATACTTTATAGAATTATTCTTAACTCTAGAATGTACCCTTAAATTAACACATGTTCGTTTCTTTCTTTCTTTCTTTCTTTCTTTCTTTCTTTCCTTCCTTCCTTCCTTCCTTCTTTCCATTTTCTCTTATTCTAATAACAGCATGCTTTGTACTTCTTTTCCCTTTCATGATCTTCCCTCACAATTGTGTTGACTGGCTTCTGTTTACAGAATTTGTAAACCAGTTGAATGCTCTGAGCAGCTTAGATGAAGATCAAGATGACTGCATAAAGCACGCAAATATGCTTTCAGCTAGATCAGCCAGTTCCTCTGAAGGTCTATGAGCTTTCCTCTTTCATTTCTGTTTCTGATTGTCTATATTTTACTGTGACCTGTCATCATCTTGGTATTTGTTTGTATTTAGTCTTCTAAGTTCAGCTAACAGATGGCATCATGATACAGGTATCTTCATCTTCCAGGGTTGAAGAGGTGACCCTCCAAATATCATTGCATTCCGATTCCTATTGGACCCAACCAGTATGGCCAGTGCTCAGAGATAGTGGGAGTTGTAATCTAACAACATTGTGAGGCGGGGGGGAAGGTTTCACATGTTTGCTTTCCTGGCTAGGTACCCCATTGGAAAAAGTTAGCATTAAGAGACCACAAACTATAAATATACTTGCTACCTGAATATTTTAAAACAACATTATTGTGCCCTGGAGGTTTCGTGTATGTTGCATGTAGATGTTTCTCTATAATAAAAACCTCTATCCTTTTAAAGTTTCAGTTGTGTGTTTTGTTTTGTTTTTTAAAGGTGGGATTTTCTAGAAACATGTTTTCAGAAAGTCATTATTACAATATAGAGGGGAACAGCTAATAAACAAAGGATTATTTAACAAAATGTGCCTGATTCTATTCATATTGCTGAGCTAGAAACACTGGTGTGTTGCAGTACACATCAGCTTAATGTTTCAGTATAAATGTGATCTGATGATTCACTTTCCCCAGAGATCCTTCAATATTTCATAGTATCAAATATTTGTTTAAAGTTTAAACTTGATTAGACCACGTCCTATTCCAGATGTTTCTAAACTGAAAAGTACTGTCCTTGGCTTCTCAGAACTTATCAACAAGCTTAATTTCCTGGATGAAGAGGATGAAGACTTAACCAATTCCAGTTCAAATCCATTTGTAGATCCTGACAGAATGGATCTAAACCCTTTTGAAGACCCTGATATGGAAGGTATAGAACTTATTTTGTATATTTTGTTGTTTCTTATCTTAGGGTGACATTGCATATTCTCACCAGCTCGTTGCCTTTTGGTGGTTGTTTTTGTCAAAGTTTCTTGGAGTTTGCTTTTCTGCTAATCTGCTTTGTAGATATTCAACCTTTTCATATATAACAATCCCAGCTTGCTAGGCCATAGTTTAGCAAACTGGGAATGAGTTCCAGACCTATATTCCTTCTTCTTGCCTTCTTCTTAAACCACTTTTTTCTCAGACACAATAGGGTGCATAAAAAGGAGGCAGTTGGAGCAGGGAGCAGGCACCCTGGATGCTTCGTCCTTGGTTGCTCCTCCTGACCCCTTTGTACTTATCTCTTCCCATCTCCTTCATATCATTCTGTTCTTTGCTTCATACTGCAAAAAGGGGGCCGAGTGTCCCATGCTGGAAAGCCTAAAATGGGACAAATCGGTGCCACTTCTGCTTCGTGCATTTGTTTACAAGGCCTCTGATAGCAGGTAGAAAAATGTGCCAATCCCAGTTGCTAACATGCTTTATCTATTGGCTTTGTTGTGAGATCGGGCTTCCAGATTACAGACAAGCTGAATGAATTATTTGTATCTATTTTTACCTGAACCTTTAGAAAGCTTTGATACAGTTCCTCACCAAAGACTGCAAAACAAATTTAGTCATGGGAGAAGAGGGCAGGTTGTCTTATGGATTGGTTAAAGAAGCAGAGAGTGAGAATAAATGGGCAGTTTTCACAATGGGAAATGGAAGAACTGGAGTGCATGATGGATCTGTGAGGGGATGTGTACCATTTCATAGATGACCTGGTGTTATGATGAGCATCAGGTGGCCTAATTTGCAGATAAAATCACATTCCTCAGGTTGATAAAAATGAAAAGAGTTTGAACAAGGCTCTAAAAAGGATCCTTCTAAACTATATGACTGGACAACAAAATGCAAATTTCATTAGAAATGGGAGCAAAAAATATGATACACACCCACACTTAATGGGGCATGGGCTTGTGATGATTGCAGTTGGAGTAGCATATATGATTTTAGTCACCTTAAAAAGACTATGGAAGAGCTGGAAAGATGTGGAAAGGAGAAGCCAAATGGATCAGAATGCTGCAGTTTCTTCCCAATGAGAAAAGTCTATAGCATTTGGGGCTACAGTATTCAATATTATAAAAAAGGGGCATTGAGGGAGCATGACAAAGGAGTATGAAATTATTTATGGTATGGAGAAAGTAGACAGAGAGAGAAAGAAAAGATAGAGGAGTTTTTCCTCCAGTCTCATAATAGAGGAACCTGGGGAATCCATCAGAATTGAATGTTTGGTAAATCAGGATGCACAAAAAGAAATTCTTTTTTACACAGCTCATAGTTAAACTCTGGAATAGAGAGCCTCCTGGGCATGTGCAGTAGAAAAGCAAATTAAAAGAAGAAAGGTAGAGGTTGTGCTTAAGAGCAGAGAGATGTGTTTGCATTTTCCTGCTTCTGGTGCCTTAGGACTGGAGCTGAGCTGGGTCATACTCTTAGCATACATTAAGATATGGACATTATACCAAATAACATACACTAAAACACAGAAGATAGAGCATATACAGTTGTGTGAAAAAGAAAGTACAGTACACCCTCTTTGAATTCTATGGCTTTACATATCAGGACATAATAACAATCATCTTTTGCTTAGCAGATCTTAAAATTGTGTAAATATAAACTCATAGCATTATAAAATTGTAGAGTTGGAAGAGACCACGAGGGCCATCCAGTCCAACCCCCTACCATGCAGGAATACACAATCAAAGCATCCCTGACAGATGGCCATCCAGCCTCTGTTTAAAGACCTCCAAGGAAGGAGACCCCACCACGCTCCGTGGGAGTGTATTCCACTGCCGAACTGCTCTTACTGTCAAAAAGTTCCTCCTAATGTTGAGGTGGAATCTCTGTTCCTGGAGCTTGCATCCATTGCTCCGTGTTCCAGTCTCTGGAGCAGCAGAAAACAAGCCTGCTCCATCCTCAGCATGACACCCCTTCAAATACTTAAACAGGGCTATCATATCGCCCCTTAACCATCTTTTTTCCAGGCTGAACATACCCAGCTCTCTAAGTCTTTCCTCATAAGGCATGGTTTCCAGACCTTCCACCATTTTAGTTGCCCTTCTCTGAACACGCTCCAGTTTGTCAATCCTTTTTGAATTGTGGTGCCCAGAACTGGACACAGTATTCTAGGTGAGGTCTGACCAAGGCAGAATAGAGTGGCACTATTACTTCCCTTGATCTAGACACTACACTTCTATTGATTCAGCCCAAAATTGCATTGGCCGTTTTAGCTGCCGCATCACACTGTTGACTCATGTTCAACTTGTAGTCTACTAGGACTCCTAGATCCTTTTCGCACATAGTCTCATTCAGCCAGGTTTCCCCCATCCTATGTCTATGCATTTCATTTTCCCACCCTAAGTGCAGTTCCTTACATTTCTCTGTATTGAATTTCATTTTGTTAGCTTTGGCCCAGCTCTCCAGTCTATCCAGGTCATTTTGAATTTTGATCCTGTCCCTTAGGCTACTCCTCCTAATTTGGTGCAAATTTGGTGCAAATTTGATAAGTATGCCCCTAATTCCCTCATCCAAGTCATTGATAAAGATGTTGAATAGCACTGGGCCCAGGACAGAACCCTGTGGCACCCCACTACTCACATCTTTCCAAGATGAAGAGGAGCCATTGCTGAGCACCCTTTGGGTTCGGCCGGTCAACCAATTACAAATCCATTGAACAGTTAACTTGTCTAGCCCACATTTTACAAGCTTGTTTGCAAGAATGTCATGGGGAACCTTAACAAAGACCTTACTGAAATCAAGGTATGCGATATCCACAGCGTTCCCTTCATCTACCAAGCTGGTAATTTTATCAAAAAAAGAGACCAGGTTAGTCTGGCATGACTTGTTTCTCTGAAACCCATGTTGACTTTTTGTGATTATGGCATTGTCTTCTAAATGTTCACAGACTCTCTGTTTAATGATCTGCTCTAGAATCTTCCCTGGTATTGATGTCAGACTAACTGGACGATAATTGTTGAGATAGTCTTTCTTTCCGTTTTTGAAGATGGGGACAACATTTGCCCTCCTCCAGTCTGCTGGGACTTCTCCTGTTCTCCAGGAGATCTCAAAGATTATTGCCAATGCCTCTGAGATTATATTTGCCATCTCTTTTAATACTCTTGGATGTAGTTCATCTGGTCCTGGAGATTTAAATTCATTTAGATTAAGAAGGTATTCCTGTACTACCTCTTTGCTTATTCTGTGCTGGATTTCCCCTATTCTGTCCTCTGTCCCATTATCCTCAGGTGGGTCATCCTTTTCTTTTTCTGAAAAACACTGAGGCAAAGAAGGTGTTGAGTAATTCTGCCTTTTCTCCCTCCCCTGTTAGCATTTTGCCATCTTCTCCATGTAGCGCCCTACCATTTCCTTCTTCCTCGTTTTGCTGCAGACATACCCAAAAAAACCCCCCTTTTTATTGTTCTTAACCTCTCTAGTAAGGCTGAGCTCATTCTGCGCTTTAGCTTTTCTGACTTTACTCCTACACATGTTCGCTATCTGTTTGAATTCTTCTTTGGTGATTTCCCCCTTTTTCCATTTCCTATACATGTTCCATTTAAAACTTAGCTCCATTGAACATTCTTTAATCATCCATCCTGGTTTCTTGAGACACCTCCCATTTTTCTTCCTCATTGGTACTGTTTGAAATTGTGCCTTCAGTATCTCCCTTTTGAGAAAGTCCCATCCTTCTTGAGGTCTCTTCTCTTTTAGTATTCCTGATCATGGGATCACCCCCAGTATTTCCCTGAGTTTATTGAAATCAGCTCTCCCAAAGTCAAGAATGTGGGTCTGACTATGCCTGGCTTCTCCTTTCCATTGTATAACAAACTCCAGGAGAACATGATCACTCTCACCTAAGGATCCCACCACTTGTACCCCATTAACCAGGTCATCCCTGTTGGTTAGGATCAGATCTGAAATAGCTGACCCCCTTGTTGCCTCTTCCACCTTTTGGACCATGAAATTGTCTTCCAGGCAAGTAAGGAATTTGCTAGACCTTGAAGTTTTGGTTGAGTTAGATTTCCAGCAAATATCAGGATAGTTGAAGTCACCCATCACTACTACATCTCTCCTTTCTGCGTGTGTGTTCATCTGTTCTAGAAAGGCATCATCTAATTCCTCCATCTGACTTGGGGGGGGGTCTGTAGTAGAGTCCCACAGTAACATCCCTTTTGTTTCCCTCCCCTTTAATTTTTATCCAGATGCTCTCCAGCTGGCTTCCAGTATTGATGTCATGGATCTCTTCACTGGTGTAAATATCCCTGACATATAATGCTATTCCTCCTCCTTTCCTGTTTGGCCTGTTTCTCTTATAAAGGTTATACCCCTCTATTCCTACATTCCAATCATGCGACTCATCCCACCAGGTTTCAGTAATGCCTATTATATCATATTTGTTTTGTTGTGTTAGGAGTTCAAGTTCATCTTGCTTATTTCCCATGCTCTGTGCATTAGTGTAGAGACATCTAAGACCATGTGTTCCCTTTACTTGCTGCCTCTGCAGGGTTTTTTTTTTTTTTTTGCCTCCCACTGTTGGGTCCTTGCGCTGTTTGCCTTGTTCCCTCTATGTCAGTTTGACTATTTTCTCCAGCCCTTTTGCCTTCCAGAATACTGTCTCCCTCCCCCATTTGACTCAGTTTAAAGCCCTCCTGATAAAATTCTTGAGACTGTTGGCAAAAATGTTTCTGCCCACTGTCGTAAGATGCACCTCATCTCTTGCCAGAAGTCCCCCCTCATGGAAGCGCAGCCCATGATCCAAGAATCCAAATTGTTCTTGGCGACACCATCTACGGAGCCAGTTGTTTATGTTGGCTATTTTCCTCTCCCTTCCTGGACCATGCCCTTCCACTGGCAGAAGAGATGAGATGACAACCTGTGCATCCATTTCTTTCAGCTTCCTCCCCAGGGCCTCATAATCTCTTCTGATCTTGGGAAAGCTGTGCCTTGCAGTATCATTGGTTCCCACATGGACCAAAAGGAAGGGGTAATGATCCGTAGGCTTGACGAGTCTTGTCAGCCTCTCCGTCATATCACGGATCTTTGCCCCAGGGAGACAACACACCTCCCGAGACATCTTGTCAGGCCCACAAACCACTGCTTCTGTAGCCTGCAGCAGGAGTCCCCCACCACCACCACACGCCTCCCCTGAGGCTTCACAGCTGCTGTTCCTTGCGGTGGTACTCTCAAGGTCCCCTGCTCTACCTCTGAAGTCTGTCCACACTGTTCTTCCTCATTGTCCTTGATAAGGGAAAGGGCTTCGAATCGATTCTGTAGCTGCAAGCTGCTCGAAGAATACCTGGATTTTCTTGTTCTGTGTGTGACATTCCTTCAGCTGTCTACTTCCTGTGTCTGTGAAGTGACCCTCTCCTCCACAACCACTTCCTCTGTGCGGTCCCCGTCCAAGACTGTTCATTCTGTTCTGTCCAGGAAAACCTCTTGCTCACGAATCAGTTGAAGTGTAGCTACCCGTGTCTCCAGCTGCTGGACTTTTGCCTCCAAGAGGGCTACCAGCTTGCACTTGGTGCATGTGAAGTTCTCCATGTCTGTAGACAAGAAGACAAACATCGCACAAGTGTTGCAGGTGACTGCCGCAGTCCCCTCAGTGTCCATGGTGAGAGCTTTTAGGTAATCTAAGAACTCTTAGGTAATGCTGAGAATGCTAAGCTGTACTTTTCGGTATGCCGTATTTTTGTTTGGTCACTGAAATTTGCGCGCCGTTAGGCACATGCCTCAGCAACAAGCAGCCTCTCCCAACAGTTTAAAAAAAAAATTCAATCTCCTCAGTCAAAATGGCTGTCCAGAAGCTGCTCTCCTTCTTCTCCCTGGCAGGAAACTGGCTGTCCAGAAGCTGCTCTCCTTCTTCTCCCTGTCTGGAAACTGCTTAGGTTCTGGCTGCCTTTAAATCCCAACTTGTTATCCCAATGTTTGGGACTGTAGTGGTGGGTCATTGTTGAAAAGCACCTTGAACATGTTCAGCTATATACCTTCCTTTTACTTCCCATTTTCTGGATTTGTGAGTAGATCTGAGCACACATTCATTGCATTAAGTCTGTGTTATTTCCTCTACTGTTGAACACTGACATGCATGCACACACACAGTTACTCTTTAGCATGTATCATTACATGGAATCCATTTACCCATTTGTGCTTAACATATACTGTCGTCTGTCGTTGGTACTGGATATAGCCAGTGATGTTTTATGTAGACCATGACTTGAGAAAACATGGCTTAGCCTAACGGGGGGAGAAGCAGAAGGAATCCCTTGTCATTGTGTGAAATTACAGTATTGCAATTGGTTTTTTATATAAATAATGAATATTTTCAAACTAAACATTTGTTAATCTGTAATACTTAAAGAGAGACTTAACTAGTTCAAACCACAATGGTGTTTCCTTTTTTAGCTTTGCCCTGGATTAGTAATGAATCCCAGATTTCTGCTTTAACTATATTTGACAGAAGGATTTAGATTAATTAGTTAATGTTTGTAAAGGCCTTTAAAGGTTTAGAGGAAAATATAAGTACTGTTATTGCAAGCGATTTATTTTCTAAGTACACAAATAGCTTTCTTTATGAACACACTTTTGTCACTTCATACTAGATTATTATTTTTAAAATCTTCATCACATCAGTTGTCTCCAGTTCATCTTTTAGATTCTAGTATTTAATCTTGAGGGCTTTCCACAACTTTAAACACGGTTTCTGAAATAATAAATGCAGCTACATATTAATTACTGCATTTTCTGCATCTGTGCATAGCTAGATAATCCATTATTTGTTTGATGATTGATTGTTTAGGCTCTACTCCATACACGTTATGGTACCCCTTTAAGATCAATTTTGTCATGAATATGAATAGGACAATGGGATCTTTGTCTAGATAGCTCCATACTTGGTATTTAAGATTCGAGCCTCTGCACCTTACATATATAGGGAGAATGAGTATATTGAGTGTGGATCAAGCTCTTTCGTGAGCCCTGTCAGATTCTTAAAGTAGAATCATAGAATTGTAGAGTTGAAAGAGACCCCGATGGCCATCCAGTCCAACCCCCTGCCATGCAGGAAATCACGATCAAAGCATCCCTGACAGATGGCCATCCAGCCTGTTTAAAGACCTCCAAGGAAGGAGACCCCACCACACTCCGAAGGACTGTGTTCCACTGCTGAACAGCTCTTACTGTCAAAAAGTTCCTCCTAATGTTGAGGTGGAATCTTTGTTCCTGGAGCTTTCATCCATTGCTCCGTGTTCCAGTCTCTGGAGCAGCAGAAAACAAGCCTGCTCCATCCTCAATGTGACTCCCCTTCAAATACTTAAACAGGGCTATCATATTGCCTCTTAACCGTGTTTTTTCCAGGCTAAACATACCCAGCTCCCTAAGTCTCTCCTCATAAGGCATGGTTTCCAGACCTTTCACCATTTTAGTTGCCCTTCTCTGGACACGCTCCAATTTGTCAATATCCTTTCTGAATTGTGGTGCCCAGAACTGGACACAGTATTCTAGGTGAGGTCTGACCAAGGCAGAATAGAGTGGCACTATTACTTCCCTTGATCTGGACACTATACTTCTATTGATACAGCCCAAAATCACATTGGCCTTTTTAGCTGCCGCATCACATTGTTGACTCATGTTCAACTTGTGGTCTACTAGGACTCCTAGATCCCTTTCACACGTAGTCTCGTTCAGCCAGGTCTCTCCCATCCTATATTTATGCATTTCATTTTTCCACCCTAAATGCAGTACTTTACATTTCTCCGTATTGAACTTCATTTTGTTAGCTTTGGCCCAGCTCTCCAGTCTATCCAGGTCATTCTGAATTTTGATCCTGTCCTCTAGGGTATTAGCTACTCCTTCTAATTTGGTGTCATCTACAAATTTGATAAGTATGCCCCTAATGCCCTCATCCAAGTCATTGATAAAGATGTTGAATAGCACTGGGCCCAGGACAGAACCCTGTGGCACCCCACTGGTCACATCTTTCCAAGACGAAGAGGAGCCGCTGCTGAGCACCCTTTGGGTTCGGCCGGTCAACCAATTACCAATCCATTGAACAGTTAACTTGTCTAGCCCACATTTTACAAGCTTGTTTGCAAGAATGTCATGGGGAACCTTGTCAAAGGCCTTACTGAAATCAAGGTATGCGATATCCACAGCATTCCCTTCATCTACCAAGCTGGTAACTTTATCAAAAAAAGAGATCAGATTAGTCTGGCATGACTTGTTTCTCTGAAACCCATGTTGACTTTTTGTGATTATGGCATTGCCTTCTAAATGTTCACATACTCTCTGTTTAATGATCTGCTCTAGAATCTTCCCTGGTATTGATGTCAGACTAACTGGACGATAATTGTTGAGATAGTCTTTCTTTCCGTTTTTGAAGATGGGGACAATGTTTGCCCTCCTCCAGTCTGCTGTGACTTCTATTGTTCTCCAGGAGATCTCAAAGATGATTGCCAATGCCTCTGAGATTACATTTGCCAGCTCTTTTAATACTCTTGGATGTAGTTCATCTGGTCCTGGAGATTTAAATCCATTTAGATTAAGAAGTTTTTTTGCCTCCCACCGTTGGGTCGTTGCGCTGTTTGCCTTGTTCCCTCTATGTCAGTTTGACTATTTTCTTCAGCCCTTTTGCCTTCCAGAATACTATCTCCCTCCCCCATATGACTCACTTTAACGCCCTCCTGATCAAATTCTTGAGACTGTAGGCAAAAATGTTTCTGCCAACTGTCGTAAGATGCACCCCATCTCTTGCCAGAAGTCCCCCCTCATGGAAGCGAAGCCCAGGGTCCAAGAATCCAAATCATTCTTGGCAACACCATCTACAGAGCCAGTTGTTTACATCGGCTATTTTCCTCTCCCTTCCTGGACCATGCCCTTCAACTGGCAGAACTGACAAGATGACAACCGGTGCATCCATTTCTTTCAGCTTCCTCCCAAGGGCCTCATAATCTCTTCTGATCTTTGGAAAGCTGTGCCTCGCACCACATGTGCACCACAAGTAGATCATCTACAAAAAATTTTAGGCATAGGCATTTACATTTATTGTATTTGACTAAAAGCCATTACACAGCTGACAAAAGAATACATACATGCATATACATACATAGAAAAAGTCAAATTAACAAGTCCCCCTCACAGTATAGCAATAGCTTTCAGAGAGATAACAAATACATTTAGTAGCCTGAGCAAATATGGTTGTTCTATATGTGACATATGGGTCACAATCTGACAATAGCCAACATATTTTCACGTAAGAGCTCTAATCCTGTAAGGGAGCCAAAATCTGTCCCAAGAATCTCTTCCTGGGATTTTGATATATGAGAACTGGCAATAAAGTAAATAGTGTGAAATACCCTCTACCTTTCCCACACCACAAATGTAGTCTTACGTTTCTTAGAATGTTTCTATATCTACCATCCAAAAATGATATTGGTATAGTTTGGGAATGAAGATTTAATTAGGACTAAATCCTGATTATTATCCAACTTGTAAATCCAATCTCTCAGCTTGTTTTTAATTCCAGGTACAATAAAAAGTGTCCGTTGAAAGGGCTTTAAATTTTAATAAATCTGGACATAACAGCCCAGCCACTTTTCTTCCATTGTTCCCACAAAATCAACTTAAGGAGATGGTCTTCTGACAGATCTAAGACCCTCTTAAAGTATTAAAGGACTTGCTCCTGAGCCCTAGCTTTAACAGATACCACACCTGTCTCTGTCCTGAGGAACGGAACTGGAGCCTCAGGAGGTACTACAAATAAGTACCTCAGAAACTTGTTTTGACAGAGCTCCAATGTTATACTGTACTTTATCCCCCAGATCTCAATGCCGTATTGTATTTGGGCAACTACTTACCCAAGAAACACTTTCAATGCTGGAATTGCTAGCCTACCACACTTAGAGTAGAAAAAAAATCAAAATAGGATGAGTTGATTTCTGTGCTGCTAATCTGATGTTTTGTAGCTGAGTCTTCCAAGAATTTTTTTCATCAAAATATATCTGCCAATATTTAAAAGAGGACACCTGTTCTAACTTGTTCCTGCCTTAAATTTAACATAATTTATTCTAAACTGTTCTGTTTAAAAGAACTCATAAAGTTTATTCAGACTTCTCTTCAGCCCAATTTTATTCATAGATAACAGTACAATATCAGTAGCATATATTAGGATTGCCATTTTACAGTTTCCTATTGAAGGTGGGAAATGATCCGGGCAGCTTAACATAGCTACAATATTATTACTATAAAGATTAAAGAAGAGGGTGCTAACAGGCAACCTTGTCTGCTGACTCCTTTTGTTGTATGAATTTCTTTGGTCAATCTTCCATGTATGCTAATCCTTACCCTCATGGTTGTATTGGTCTACAGCTCCTGAATTAGCAGTAACAACCTCTTATCAATATTGGTCATGGAATGCTTATCCCACAAATGGTTCCTTTTTAATGGTTCTCTTCAGATCAAAGTCTAAAGACAAGTCAATGAATCCAACAAAAAGCCATTAGAAGGGCCAATGGTATATTTATTAATTAAATGATGTAAAACAAAAATCTGGTCCACTGTACTCTTAAACCCAGCTTGTTCCTGATGAAGAATGCAGGTCAACTCCCATATCCACGGGGATACATTCCAAGACCCAATGTAGATACCTGAAACTGTGGATAATAAGGAATCCTATTATTTTCAATGAGACAAATGCCAGAAGTTGACCATAGAGTTGCACTGGAGGACCTAGAAACGCCTAGAGAGAACTTTTTTTTGGTGATGAATAAATGAAACCATGAATACCAAATCCGTGGATATAGGTGTTGACCTGTATTATTTTCATTCACTTAACTTGTCAGCTTCTGGAGGAGGAAGCAGCTCTAGATCTTGGAACTGATATCCAATAAACTAATTGGCCAATAGTTCTGAGGATTTGATTTATCTCCTTTGTTGTATATTGGGAAAGTTATGCTCTGCTTCCATCCCTCAGGAAAAATGTTTGTGTAATTTATATAAGAAAATGGTTTTGCTCACCAGAGGGCTAACCAGTCAGAAGACCTCTGATGGAATCATATCCTCACCAGGTGCTTTGTTTGCTGTTAGAGCACATAAAAGTTTGCTCACTTCTTTTCTGAGACTGAGTACCAGACTGGTAATGCCATCAGCAGCATCTGATTTAGTAATAGATTCATTAAAGTACATATCTATATCACTTCCAAAAATATTGCTGAAATAAATACACCGCATATTTACTGGGATGCAAGCATCTAATGTGGGATTAAAAGCCTTATCTGATGTTGAGATCAAATTCCAAAACTGTCTTTTGTTCCTTTCCAGGGCTGCCAACCCCAGCTTCTTCCACTGAACACTCATAAATGTTCTTTTTTTTTCCTTTCTAAGAAGGTCCTTATAAATTAGGCAGCAGAAAGCCAATGCTTCCAAATCAGCTTCCAGGTGCAACTGTCTTACCCTCCTGGTTAGTTGAGCCAGATTCTTTTTAGCTTGCCTACATTCATTATCATGCCATCCCACTTTGCCAGAGACCATTCTAGGCTTATGGACCCTTCTAGTTCAAACTGGCCTTAAGACTGCAAAATAGTTATACCTTCTACAGGAACTATGTGTCCTTTAACAATGTTCTGGTGCATGTCCAAAAAATAAGAGCTATTCAGATGAACCTGGACTGATGTTGTTCAATAGAAAGAGATCATTTTAAATATTTCCCACAAATTATTGTTCTCTCAAAGCAATAGATGGAGGGGACAGTTGAGGAACTAATATAGGAATGTACAGTAGAACAAGTAAATGATCACTTTATGCTCAATTTAAAATATTATATCTCAGCTTACAGGGCAGTCACTTTAAAGAACAGAAGATGTAATCAATAACACTACCTGCTGTAATATTAGGGAATGTAAAGTATCTGTTGGAATTATCCAAAAGACTGCCATGAAGGCACATCAATTGAAGCCAGAACATTAATACAATAATCTCCTACTTTCTTTGTTTACTAATTTGTCCCATGAAAAATGGTGAGGTAGAAAAATGTCATTGCAGTCCAGGCCAAAAGTGTTCTCCCTTTCATTAGAACCAGAACCAACACAATCATTAAAATCACCTTACACCACTATTGTTGCTTCCTTCTTTGGTGGAGAGAGGCTCAGATGACTTCCCATGCTTCTCTCAGCTGAGAAAGGAGTCTCATTCATTCTTCAGCAGAGAGGGACACAGCCGGCTCTCCACCCTTCTTTCTGCCACGGAAGGACTCTCATACATTTTTCGGTGGGAAGGAGTGCAGCTTGGTTCCCACTGTTCTCCTGACTGAGGAAGGACTCTCCATCCTTCTTCGGCAGAGAGACACGCAGGTGGCTTCCTACCCTTCTCTTATGATCCCTTCACCAGCAGGAGGTAGCATGAGCAGCACCAGTTAGCGTGATCAGTACAAACAGCATGAGATAGCGCAAGGCAGTGGGAATCAGCATGAGGGGGGATATTCACACATAACTAAACCCATATAATACAAGCTCACATAGTACTTACTGTATTGTAACAGGCTTACTGTATTGTAACATGTTAAAGGTGGGCCTAGTCCACAAAAACTTGCACCATAATATAAAGCATTAATTTTTAAAGTGCCACAAAACTCTTGTTTTTTGCTGCAACATGCTAAGATGTCTCCTGCCCCCCAAATTTCTAGAAAGTAGCTGACAAATTGAAAAGAGAAACATATTTGAAAAATTGAGCTGAACTAATCCATCAACTAGATTCAGTTCCCTATCTGGGACTCAGTGTAATTTTTCTGTACTTTCTTTTCTCAGTAGTTTTCTGGTCTTAGTATAGCCTTCCTGGGACTGTAAACACTGGCTGGAAGACCACAGTATGTTTTCCAGTGGGCTGCATTTTGCTTGGTTGTTTAGAAATTGTTCAGCTTTGACTTTTCACCATTAGTCATTTCAGTTTCAACAAGTACATCAAGAAAACTAAGGTTACTTTTGAATAATTGTAATACTATGTTTCTTTCTGTATGTGACTGATTCTTTATAGTGACCAATACTATCATTATCATTTTATTTCCCAGTGGAGAGGGCTCCAGAGCATCCGTATGCTTGGGCTGTCCCTCCCACTTGCTCCCGGTAGGCAGGATACAGAGGCTCTTATTTTGTAGAGTTTTGACCACCAGTGGTGTCATCCAGGAGGTACGACCCCTCTGCTGGCCAGTCTGTTTCCTGCCTACGCTCCTGGTAGGACATCCTTCCTCCTTTGTCCTCCCTTTCTCTCCTTCAATGTGGCTGGCGCCATTTTCAAAAAACTTTTTGGAAACTTTTTGAACCTTAAAAAAAAAAAAAGACAATTATTTACCAAGCGCCAGCCCATAGGGAAGATAAGGGCATGGGGGCATCGGAGGATATTGAAGCGGTGATCGAGGCTGTGATTAACAGCGATCACCAGACGAACACAGGGGCTGGCTCCTTGCCGCCCCCCCCCCACGAACCGGATCGCAGCGGGACCAGGGGAGGAGGCTCCAGAGAGCCTGCAAAAGGCAGCGGTGGCAAGAAGAAGCCGGGCAAGGGGGGGAAGACCCCCGCTCCGACTGCCACTGGCTGCGCCCCGGCCCCTCTCCGCCAGGATGTGCGCAACTGCGGGCCGGGGGAGGGCACCGCAGTGCAGCTGAGGAAGACGCCAGAACCACAGAACGTCCCCAGTCCTGGGGCAAACTCTGCTGCTGCGGTGCCCCTGGCGGACCCCCCCAGCGACGTGGAACAGGATCCTGGATCCGTGAGTGGGGCGCACGCCCCGGGGACGAGTCCTCTGGGGGGGTCAGAGTTAGCTGCCATGCCTGCTTGGCTAGAAGCAGCTCTGGGCAGGGAGACAATGAGGTGGCTAGCCAACTCAATGGCCCAGCCGAACCTCAGGGGTGCCAGCGCCCAGACCTTGGGGGGAGGATTGGGACCCTTCAGGCCACCAGGGGACACATCCCCGATGCAGCTACCTCCCCCCGTGTGGCCCCGCATCGCAGCGCAGCCCTCCATCACCGCGCAGCCCCCCCAGCTCCAGTTTCTCCCCCCCACTCAGCCAGCCAATGTGGGTGCCACTATTCCCATAGGGCACCCCACACCTCTTAGCCTGGCCACACCAGGCAATAGCCAGGCTGCTGATGCCACGAGGAAGAGGCAGAGGGGTGACAAGGGGGCGAGCCAACAAAGGGAAGTCCAAGCGCCCTCGCCTCCAGGCGCAGGGGACAAAGGGGTGGTGGTGCAGAGCCCATACCTGACACCAGCAAGCAATCCACCAGTCACCCTAGACCTCACACGGAGGAGGAGGAGAGCGACTGGGAACAAGAGGAGGATATGCGCCACCTTTCAGGCAACAGGGCTAGAGAGGAGGAAGATGACGAAGACGTCATTTCCCTTTACACCTCAGCAGAGGACTCAGACAGTGACAAATCAGACCGTGAGGAGGGCGAGTTGTCAGAGGAGGAGACAGAAGCGATGAACGGACGTGCCTCGACGCACCATTTTGCTCCTGAGGATTTTTCAGTGTTACTCAAGAAAGACACTCAGAACCCTAGGTTTGAATCTTCCTACTGCCCCACAAGCACAGATGGATCCAGATCTCCCAGAGATTTCTGGGGAATTTTTTCCAGAGGCCCAGCCAGTGGCATTGGAGATGCCGGTCCCGGCGGCAGTAATGAGGCTAATCTACGACGAATGGAAGGCACCAGCGGGGGCCAAACCGCAACCTTCCATCACCAAGCGACTGTATTCCCTACCCAAGAAGGTCATGGGAAAGCTACAGGTCCCACTCATCGACACTCCGGTCTCGGAGCTGGTCTCTTCAGCGATTTTTTGCAAAGATGGGGAATAGACTTTGAAAGTACCAGAAGATAGGCGATTGGATCTGACCCTGAGGCGGGCACATGAGACCATATCACTACCCATCAGGGCCTCCACCACGGCGACAATGATGGCCAGGGCGGCTATACAGTGGTCAAGGGATGCCTTAAAGGATGTTCCTAGGGCTCAGACAAGTATCCGCCAGGATCTCAACAAGTTGTCTAAGGTTTCTGCCTTCCTAGTGGACAGCACCCTGGATTCAGTGCAAGAGCTCAGGCAGCAACAGTGGCGGCCAGACGACAGTTGTGGCTGAAGTCCTGGAACGTGGACTTCAGGTCGAAACAGAACCTAGTGTCATTGCCGTTGTCATGGTCAGCCAGGACTCTGAGGACTCAGAAGGCGAGGAGGCTGAGCCAGTAGCAGAAGAGCTGGCTGAGTCTGAGTCTAGCCCTGAAGAACCCAGGGCTCAGCAGCCTAGCCCTCCCCCAGCACAGGGTCCAAGCCTGGGAGACATAGTAGAGCAAGAGCAAGAGGTAGAAGAGCAGGTACCTACCTTTAGCCAAAGGAGAGCAGAGAGGGCCTGGCTGCGTCGTTCCCGGAGATTAAGAGAGAGAAGCTCATCAATCACCCCGCAGCTGGGAGTGGGAGCTGAGCCAACATAAGCAGCTGGGAGACGTTGAGTTCCTTTTTTCAGGCAGTCTGCGTTTCCTGGAGGAAGCCTCTGCCTATGACTCTCCTGCTTCTTGGAACCTTGCTATCTTGAGACTTCAGATATCTTGACCTTGGACTGCATTCGTTGACCCACCTGCCGGAATCCTTTTGACCTCGGACTGCCTCTTCGTTCTTTGCTCTTTCTCTGTGTGTGTGTACCTCTGACCCTATAGGACTGCTACTGACAACACCAGGTACTGTGCTTTTCAACTGAGTTGTTGCCAAGCTGGGCGATCTTATCAGCTATTTAAGTTGGCTTTTCGACAGCCGTTCCTTGGCGAGAAGCTGTTTGGGGAGTCGTTGGAACCAGTGCTAGTGGAAGACAAGAAGACACTTGCTTCCCGCAGAAGAGAGGAGAAGAGATATGCCAAGAAATATTGCTCCTTTCGCCCATCTGGCAGCCACCATCCCAGCGGGAACTCATCCAACCAGGCTAGTTCCAGGGATAGAAGACCCCAACGACAATGATGGGGAGAACACAGGTACCAGCGTAAAAGCCAACAGGGAGGAGCAAGCAAGACCACTCACTCCCAGTCCTCCAAGCAGCCCTCTAAATCCCACCTATGACAATCCCTCCCAGGTGGGAGGAAGACTGCAGGCCTTCGTGGGGGGTTGGGAAAACTCTACCTCGGACAGGTGGGTCCTGCAGTCTATCCGGCAGGGGTACCGGATAGAGTTCTCCCGACTCCCCCCACATTGGTTTCTACCCACCCCACTACACAGGGACGGCCTCAAGCAATCCCTACTGATGGAAGCCATACAGCATCTCCTGCATATGGGAGCCATAGAGAAGGTCCAACGCTTGCAACAAGGAAAGGGATGCTACTCCATACTCTTTCTAGTACCAAAGAAGAACGGTACATGGAGAGTGGTCCTCAATCTAAAGGGGGTGAACAAATTCATCAGGAAGAGGAAGTTCAGGATGGAAACATTGAAACACATCTTGGAAGCCATAAGACCAGGGGATTTCCTGTCCTCTCTGGATTTACAGGATGCATACCTCCACATCCCAATTCATCCGGATCATCGCCAATTCCTGCGTTTTTGTTACAACAACGGGCATTTCCAATACAAGGCCCTTCCCTTTGGACTTTCCTCAGCTCCCAGGGTATTCACAAAGATCCTGGTTGCCTTGGTAGCCCCATGGAGACGCTCAGGAATACATGTATATCCTTACTTAGACGATCTCCTGATCCGCTCCCAATCCAAACAGGGAGCGGAAAGGGACCTCACCTTTGTCATGGACTCTCTCCAGCAGCATGGATTTCAGATAAACATGGAAAGGAGCTCTCTGACTCCATCTCAGTGGATACAACACCTGGGGGCGCTAGTATGCTTGGCGGAGGGCTGGATCCATCTCCCCATGGAACGGATCAAGGCAATTAGACCGCAACGCTGAAAGCCCTGGATTCAACCAGGTCAGACATCATGCACCTGGCACATCTACAAGGCCTCATGATAGCTGCGATAGGCTGTGTTCCATGGGCAAGATTCCATGCCAGAACTCTTCAATGATTCCTCCTCCCCTTCCAGGAGGAAATAGCCAACAGGAGGCACCACGTGGTGAGACTCCCGAAGGAAGTCAAGACGTCCTTGAGATGGTGGCTCTCCCCAGAGATTCACAAAGGTCGCCATCTGTGGATCCGGGACAGGATCCAGATAACCACGGACGCCAGCCTACGGGGATCGGGAGCACACTGCGGAACCCAGCTGGCACAGGGGAGATGGACCCCAGAGGAGGCGACCCACAGCATCAACTGGTTGGAGCTGAGGGCAGTCAGACTAGCCCTCAAGAAATTTTCGCACCTGCTCAGAGGCAGGTCGGTGCTCATCAAAACAGACAACGTCACTACGAAGGCGCATATAAATCGCCAAGGGGGTTCCAGGTCACAAAACCTCATGCTGGAATCATCTCGGCTCCTCACCTGGGCTGAAAAACACCTGGAATCCATATCGGCGGAACACCTTCAGGGAGCCCTCAACTGGAAGGCGGATTGGCTCAGCCGGGTGGACATAGATCAAGGGGAGTGGAGTCTGAACCCAGAGGTGTTCAATAACGTAGCTCGGACCCTGGGACAACCGGAGATAGACCTGTTCACATCTCCTGCAAACGCGAAGCTTCCTCTCTTCGTCTCCAGGTACAGGCTAGAAGGAGTGATGGACATGGATGCCCTGACGTGCCCGTGGCCAAGAACACTACTCCAAGCCTTTCCACCAGTCCAGTTGATCCCCAGAGTGCTCAGCAGAGTCCGATTGGAGGAGGCGGAGATCATACTGGTCGCCCTAGAGTGGCCCAGGAGAGCATAGTTCCCGGGTATTCTGGAAATGCAGGTGGACTCAATGCCTCTCCCACCTCGGATAGACCTACTGTCCCAAGGTCAGGTGCATCATCCGGACCCGGCCTGGCTCCAGCTCCGCGCTTGGAAATTGAGCGCCAGATGTTGACAACGCAGGGTTACTCGGACCCAGTGGTAGGAACAATTCTGGCATCAAGAAGAGAGTCTACCCAACAGATTTACGAATACACCTTTAGGGTGTTTCGTCGATGGTGCAGACGCAAGGGACAGGACTTCAGGGAGGTCACGGTCCCAGTGCTATTGGATTTTCTCCAGGACGGAGTCGACGCCGGATTCTGCCCAAATACACTGAAAAGACAGGTCGCAGCAGTGACGTCATTCCTGGCTCCAGATGAAGCTACGGCGATATCAACACACCCCCATGTACGTCGTTTCGTCAGGGGCCTTACCAATTTGGCCCCGCCAACGAGACACCGTTTTCCTTCATGGGATCTTCATACGGTGTTGAAAGCCTTAACGATGCAACCCTTTGAGCCTATTCGGGAGGTACACCTGAAGTTCCTAACATGGAAGGTCCTATTCCTAGTGGCGATCACTTCAGCCTGTAGAGTATTGGAACTGGTGGCGCTATCTATCAGAAGAGACTTATGTATCTTCAGACAAGATTCAGTAGTCCTCAGGCTACGCCCCGACTTCAAGCCGAAGGGGGATTCGGCCTTTCACAGTGGTCCTGCCCTCTTTTTGCCCTAAACCAGAAAGGGAGTTAGAAAGGATTTGGCACACCTTGGACGTGCGTAGAGCACTCAAAGTATACATCAAGAGAACGACACCCTTCAGAGTCTCTGAAGCGTTATTCATCTCTCCCCATTCAAAGTATTTGGGGAGGAAGGTCTCACCCTCCACCCTGGCACAACACTATACAGGATAAAGTGCTGTATAGTGTTGTGCTATGAGTCCCTGGGGAAACCAGTACCAGGGGGCATCATGGCTCACTCCACAAGAAGTGCAGCAGTCTCGACGGCCTGGGAAAAAGACGGCCCCATTGGAGGAAATCTGCAGAGCAGCAACATGGAAGACCCCTTCAACCTTTGTCAGGCATTATCGACTGGACAGAATGCAATCAGCAGAGGCTGCCTTCGGAGAAGGGTGCTACAGCGAATTCTACAACCCTAGAAGTCAGAAGGTCGCCCTTGCCCACCTGGTCTGGAAGCTTTAGCAAATCCCAAGCATACGGATGCTCTGGAGCCCTCTCCACTGGGAAAAGGAACGCTGATCTTACCTGTGATACGTTCTTTTCCAGTGTAGAGGTGAAGAGCATCCAGCCCACCCAGGGCGAATGAGATGGAAGGCCCAGAGGAGGAGGAAAGAAGACGCCTCATACCCTCCGATGGTACTGCGAAGACTGATCGTCTGGGTGCAAAAGCGGATCGTCTTGATGGGATCACGGCCGGATGAGTCAGACTACGGTGTCATGAGGCTGTGATATCGACTGGCCAGCAGAGGGGTCGTCCCTCCTGGATGACACCACTGGTGGTCAAAACTCTACAAAATAAGAGCCTCTGTATCCTGCCTACCGGGAGCAAGTGGGAGGGACAACCCAAGCATTCGGATGCTCTTCGCCTCTACACTGGAAAAGAACGCATCACAGGTAAGACCAACGTTCCTTTTACAGTCATAGACCAAAATATGACCAGTACTAACCCATGGTGCTGGCTTTGAATATTCTACCTATTTTTGTTTGGTTGTTTTAATGCAACAAAATGGACCAAGTAAAGAATTGAAAGCAAGAAAACTGCTCTCCATCTGCTTGCAGTTTAAATTGATTGCTTCTTATTGTGGTCCTTTGGTTCCAGGCTGAATCTGTATAACTGCCACTGCTGCATAGTCCTATGTGGCTGATCCTGTGAAACTGTCCTTCCAATCCTAGGAAAAATTCTGAGCAGGTTTCTCTGCACTTGCACTACTTACTGGGGTGTTAACACTGGTTCAGCTAATATAACTGTTTATCACGGGGTTATATTAACCTAGAACACTGTATAAGGACACTGACTTTATTGTGCTAATAATTTTATGAATGATAAACATTTTGCCTGCTACTAAAGTTGATTAATAGTATAGCTCTTTGAGCTAGCATAGGAATGCCATATAAACTAAAATGCAAAGTTTTTGTGGCTTTCTATAGAGCAAGTTATGAAGAAGACTTCATCTTCAAAACTAGAAGAACTTTTCTATGATGATGACGATGATGAATATAACCCCTTTAAAGAAGAAGAAGCTGTTGAGTATGTTAACCCTTTTGATGAGCCAGATCCTGAACCTGAGATGGTAGCATCCATGAAAAACTTTCCTCCTCAACCAGCAAAAAGGAAAAACGTGCAGCCTGTGGACATGAGCAAATACCTCTATGCTGACACATCAAAAGCAGATGAAGAAGAATTAGATGAGTAAGTATATAATTTTTTCTGCTTTGAAACAATCTTTGGTCCTTAGTTGAGATTTTGGTACAAAACCTCTGGGCATAAAATTCCAGCTGTCCTTTATGGCACTGTTTTCTAACATTTTGGAGACACATTCTCTGGCTTTCCTTTACTTGCTGGATGACTGAATTTGGACTGAGCAAATCTGATTTAAATCTGATCCAGATCGCTTCAGATTGGACCAGTTGGGTTTGGGATTGAGCCAAACCAGTTGGGTAGCCCTTTTGGCTCATCCCTCTCTTCACAATCACTAGTGGCATTTTCTGCCCACCTGCTATTTTCCTGGTTGGCCACCCCAATCCCGTGTGTGTGACCTGGGAGATTCCCCACCCCCTTTACATTGGATCCTAAGTGAGCTAAGTGGCAGAGGGGGGAGGGGGTATCAGTGACAACAAGGTGCCTAGCCCCTTTCTCATTCTCCTCTTGATGCCAGCTGAAGTGAGTTTGAATTGGGTCATTGGAAGGGATCACTTCTCCACAGATTTTAACAGTTATATGACAGGGCAGCAAGTGTGGTGGTACCTGTTTCTCCACCTCACTACAAATTATGAGTAACAAGTTTTGCTTAGCAGCTTGATCCTGAACCTGGATGCACAAATATAGATTTATGAAGATGTTGGAGGAACAGTGCTAATTATCCCTCCCTACCCCTAACCTTGCCTCGGGCTTCTTTCCCATTGTTGGTGGAGGGGGGTCAACTGTTGTGATTTAACCCTTTCCCTAAAGGGAGCCGTAATAGAACTCTGTATGGGTAGTATCTTCTTTGCAGTGTGTATCTGGGCTCATTCTGCAAAGCCAACGTGCTCAAGAGAATTTGGACAATGGTATTCACTGATAGAGAGTTTACTGAATGTGGGAGATGGGTGCTTATATCTCTTACACTGTTGTCACCTACTGGGGAGGAAATATTCTTTGGCTACTACAGCTTAGCAAGACACATTTTCCAGTGTACAGTATTGCACAGTGGAGGAAGTGATCTCTGAAGCATTTGCTATAATAATACAGGTACATGTAATGTGGATGTCCCCTAGGCTGCCTGCTTTGGGTGCTCTGTACTTGTCGATCCAGTTGTAGAAGTGGAAATATTGTTGTTTGGTATTTTTGCCTTGAGCCCTGAAGTGGCTATGCTCATCTGTATGTGTTCTGAAGACATGGTGTCTTCTCTCATAATTCCCATTGCTTGAAATTTCCCATTGTGAAAGATATATCCCTTTCCACCATAACTCAGGTGGGTTATGGGTGCCTTTTCTGGTATTTATAGTCTGTTTTAGTGTGCTGCTATTGGATGCACATCTAGTCTCAGTCTTCTGCTTTGTCCTAATTATACTGTCCAATGTATTCTGTCCAATTGTAGTGTATTCTGTCTAATACATTCTGCCTTCCACTGAGTTCAGTGGGAGTTTCAACTTATACCACTTGTGAAGTCACTAGCTTGCGGGCAGTCTTGAGCCCTGAGGGAGCCTAGGATTTGATGTATGTACACACACACACATCATTTCAGGCAGTATGACAGAAGATCTGGAACAATGCTGCAGGAATATCAGTCTGTTGCACTGCCATATTGCCACTAGATTTTATCTGTGTTGGAAGATTTCTGCCTATCCTCTTATTGCCCATGAGGCATCTATTGAGCATAGGGCTGTACCTATAAGGCGGTGATGGCGAACCTATGACACGCGTGTCACCACTGACACGCGTAGCCATCTGTGGTGACACGCGGCTAAGCCTCCTCCCCCTCCCCCCAGCAACCTCACCACCATCCCTAAAGTGGCGGGAAGGGCTTTGAAGCCCTGATCACCACTTTAGGGAGGGTGGGAGGGGGAGGAAAGTGGTGGCCGGGCTACAAAGCCCCAATCGCTACCACCACCCCTGAGGCCTCCTGCTTCCCTGGAGCTGCCTCGGAAAGGCCAGGTAAGGCAGCGGGTGGGTCGGCAGGAGTCTGCCTGGCCTGACCCCGGCCTTCCCGGGGCTTCAAAGTCCTGGAGCCGCCTTGGAAAGGCTGGGGAAGGTGGCGGGAGGGTGGGTGGGAGTCTGCCCAGCCTTCCCGAAGGGGCTTCAGGGCTTCAAAGTCCTGGAAAGGCTGGGAAAAGTGGCGGAAGGGTGGGAGGGAATCTGCCCAGCTTGTCCCTGGCCTTCCCGAGGGGGCTCCAGGAGACGCCTTGGAAAGGCTGGGGAAGGTGGCGGGCTGGCGGGAGGATGGGTGGGAATCTGCCCAGCCTTCCTGAGATGGCCCCGGGGCTTCGAAGCCCTGGAGCTGCCTTGGAAAGGCTGGGGAAGGCGGCGGGCTGGTGGGAGGGTGGGCAGGAGTCTGCCTGGCCTCTCTGCAGCCTTCCCAGGGGGGCTCCCGGGCTTCAAAGCCCTGGAGCTGCCTTGGAAAGGCTGGGGAAGGCGGCAGGCTGGTGGGAGGGTGGGAGGGAGTCTGTCCGGCCTTCCCGAGGAGGCTCTGGGGCTTCGAAGTCCTGAAGCCACCTTGGAAAGGCTGGGAAAGGTGGCGGGAGGGTGGGAGGCAGTCTGCCCGTCTTGTCCCTGGCCTTCTTGAGGGGGGGGTCCAGGGTTTTGAAGCCCTGGAGCTGCCTTGGAAAGGCTGGGGAAGGTGGCGGGAGGGTGGGCGGGAGTCTGTCCGGCCTTCCCGAGGGGGATCCGGGGCTTTGAGGCCGTGGAGCCACCTTGGAAAGGCTGGGAAAGGAGGCAGGCCGGTGGGAGGGTGGGCGGGAGTCTGCCTAGCCTCTCTACGGCTTTCCCGAGGGGGCTCCAGAGCTTTGAAGCCCCGGAGCTGCTTCGGAAATGCCGGAAAGGCAGCAGGCGGGAGCCTTGGAAGCCCGCTGGTGCCTTGAGAAGGGAGGAGGGAAAGCGTGTGGGTGGGAGGCTCTGCACCCTCCCCTTGCCAAGGCACCAACAGGCTTCATGAGAAGCCCGTTGGTGCCTTGGGAAGGGAGTGGGGAAAGTGTGTGGGTGGGAGGTTTTCCGCAAATAGTTGAAGTTGCGAATGTGGATGGGCAACTGTATACATTTATGTTATTTAAACAGTACGTAAACATCGCGAAATAATGTTTTTTTTCTAAGTGACACACCACTCTAGTTATGCCCAGTTTTTTGGCAAACTTTGACACACCAAGCGCAAAAGGTTGCCCATCACTGCTATAAGGTATTCTTCTGTATAAATGGCTGCCAAAGTGTAAAATGTATTCAAAGTGAAGCTTTTACCTCTGCCACTCCTGAAGTTATATTATGGAGGAGAGAGGTGAAGCTATCCTAGTATAAAAGTTATGCCTCTAGAACTGGAAGATGATGGCTAATTCAACTTCAAACAGAATTTGGAATTCTGTTTTTAATTTGTTAAATCTTCTCAGGAAGGAAAAAAAAAGTGGGAAACAAGGAGACTAAATACTGATGTTTTTGAGGATGAAATAATATGTTTTCAATGAACCTTCACACTTTCTAAACAAACAGAAGATCCAAGCAACACCTGTTCTGTTAGGTTAAATTCATTTTATCAGTTGTACAGAATATGGTGGATTGACAAACTAGATTAGAACAATAAAAGACTATCAATAAGGATAACACACAAACCTTGTAGGGCTCCTTTTCCCAAAATGTCACCAGTGGTGTGTTTTTTTTTATTTGAAGCTTTGAAATTTATAAAGATTAGATAATTCATCTGTTTTGTTAATATGTGTTTCTTCATTTTATAATTGCCAGATTGCCGTTCAGAGATCTACTAACCACTAGATTGCAATGAAATGAAATACTAAAGAGTTTCAGAGGAAATTAGTAGATTGTATATAAGATTTCAGTGTTTGACTTTCCTAATGTTTGTACAGGAAGAGAAGAATCACAGCATTCCTCATAATGCATGTATCATAAGCATTTATTTCAATTTTACTTTTTTGTCTATTTTTTTTCTAAACCAGTTGATTCTAATCTTTTCAATCTCTTTTCACAGAAGTCTCTCCATTTCTCTTATCATTTTCATCATACGTCTCTGGATCATCCTATTTTTCCTCCTGTATGTCTGTTTTAAGATGGGGTAACCAGCCTTGCTTACAGTATTCAAGATGAGAGAAACCCCTATAGTTTATGAGATTGCACTCTCACCCTTTCACTATTGCTTTCCAATTCAATCATTGTGCATGCACTCATTTTGCTTGTATATCTGTTGCTGACTATTGAACAGAAAAAACATTAAAGAAAGTTGTATGAGGAAAAAATAGTTCTGAAGAATGCTTTTGCTTACACTTCTTTTAATCTTAAAGGCTACTAGTCTGCTATACAACACATTAATCAAATAATGGATTTACACATTATCTAGAACCTTAAACATCTCCTGGATTAAATTCTTTTGGTTTCAGTAATGACTCTAAGTAATGTGTTCTAGATTGGAGCCCTTCTCTGCTTCCTGGAATGACTTCCTACGCAGCTCCAAGTTCCCAATTTTCCTGCCTATTGCCCACCTTGCTCCTCCTTGCTGTATTTATTATGTCAGGTTTTAATCCAAACAAAGTCACTTTGCACCTCAACACAGAAACCTGCTGATGAGCATTCTGTGGTTGACAAGTTCATTTCTCTCAAAAGTGAGAACATTTGAACATTCCATGGCATCATAGCCACTCATTCAGTTACTGATAGAACCTTCACTGCTACCCTAACATTTTTGGTGTGTTATAATATAGACAGAGGAGCAGTTTTGCTCTGTCATATTTTTTAATAGCTGAACTGCTAGAGTTTTGCCCTCTGTATTGGCTCCTCTACTAAGAAATAGTAGGAGATGAGGAAAGAAAAGCCCTGCAATTCAGCCACATCAGCTTTTACTAACAGTATTCTTTAAATCTCCTTTCTGTACTGAGAAAGTAGTCACACCAAATTAGAGAATATAGCAAAGTCCAACCTAATGTAAGAAAGATATAGCTGCCAGCTAGCTTATCTACAGGTGAACTAGGTGAGCTATTGCTCTGTTCAGCGTTCCACCTCCACAGTAAAATGAAAATGAAAATAAAAAGACTGTTTATCAGCCACTTACATATAGCTGATAAAGCCAACTAATGGGTTGGATGCCGAAGTTCCTTTTGCTAGCAAAACGGTTCATCCATTCTTGCAAGAGGGGGCAACACCCCACTTCATTGGCAGTGCACTGCACTGCATTACAAACATTTACCTAGGGTCTCTGGCCTTTAGCGGTTAGGTCCTCAGGAGAAGCAGGTGTCTGCTGAACCAAGAAGGGAACACAAAGGCCCTATGGTACAAGTAGAACACCATGCACCAGTTTCTCAATCCGGCCCAATGTCACATTAAGAATATTCCTTCCACCAGTACTTAATTACTATTTCCTCTAATTTACACCTGTTTCCTACTCCTGATTTAGAACTAGTCAATGTCTTAGAACTATTTGGTCTGAACTTCTAGTTGGCCATACATTCTGCTGAAATTGACTTGTGAAATGTGGTTTCCAGAGCAAGCAAAAGACTAAAAATATACTCAGTTCTGGCTGTAATTAGGCATTGGTTGGATTTCTATATGCTCAAAGCAGCTTTCTTCATAGCTTGAAATCTATAGTGTTATCCGTGTTGTAGACGAATTCAAGGTAAACGAGTTTCTTTTCTCATCACAGTTTACAAAGGCCAAGACTCTTTTCATTACAATATTCTTAAATTCAGTCTTCTTGCAAGTATGCCCAGAATTCAGGATAGGAATTTTTTGTAGTAAAAGCATGGAGTAATTTACACATTCTTGAAATACATAATTGTTAAAGTATATTTTGAGTGTCTTTTTAAAATAGGTCATGGCCTTGTTGATTCCATTATATATGTGATGCATGGTTTACTTATCTAATTTTATGGTGAGTTCATGAAGATCTTACTGTAAGAATACAAAGAATAAATATCTTAAAATCCATTCAGCTTCAACAGCTCAGTACTTGTCTAGAATATTCCTGCTATATATTCACTGCTAAGTTTACAGTACAGTATCTCTTTGTACTGTGGTTGAACTAAGAGTTGGTTTATATATTCACATTAAAGTATATGATCCGTGAGGACTCTTATTACTACAGAATGCAAGTGAGGGGTTTGTATATTTTGTATGCATGTCACATATTAAAGAACACTTTTAAAAGCTTCCATAACACAAGCACATAGAAAACTAGCACACTGGTGATTGGGACAAGCTAGACCACTTTCCCCTAAAACAGTCTCCCCATCGGTAAAGAAGATGACATGATAACTATTTAGTCATTTGGTTCACTTACTGGGACTGCATCATACACTTTTTCTCAAAGTGTAGATAAAACCTAAATGTCTGGATGTAGTAAAACTTCTTTAGGGGGCTTATTGCAACCTGGCTGGTGAAAAAAAACATAAAACCAAATTAAGGTGAGCTTAATTTATATCTCCTTGAAAAATGCAGCATTTATGTAGTTTAACATTAAAATAAATCCTCTGTGTGCGTGTGTATGAGTGTGGTGTGACTTGTTTAATAAATCTAATGTAGTCAAGCACCATAAAGAACTGCAAACACTTACCTTAAAAGTATTCCTGCAGAAATATCCTTTCTTAATCCAAAGAACTCATGACAGCTTAATGCTAGCTGTGGGAAATTTTCAGTATATATTGATTCTCTAATTCAAGGCTGTAGAGGGTCAGGTAGTTTGTTGCCAAAATATACTATCTTTCTTAAATATCCCCCTCCCCCAAAAGTATCTTGTAAAACAAAAGAAAACATTTTGACCTCCCATGCATAGATATTGTCCTTGTTGTTCTTATCTCCCCCACCCCATCTTTATTTTCACCTTCCTTTGAACTCCCTTAATGTTTAAAGAAAGATCAACAAGGTTGTCAGTAAAATTAAATGATTGGCAGGCACTCTTGAGTCTTCTGTTCCAAACTGAATGCCATTCTTTTTCCACCTTCGCCTTCTGTACCATACCTCTCTTTTGTTTATTTTGACATTACCCTGAGCTTTGGTTTTGTTCATGTTTGTGCATTTGATGGGTGCTGAAGTGAGAACACCTCAAAGGTGACTTCACTTTGCAACCTAGTTATTTTAGTCTCAGTTTCCCCCTTCATCCATTTATCTAGATCTACATCTTCTCTCTGTAAGAAATAATGGCAACCTCATTGCAAAGTGTTTTGTGACTTAGACTGAGCTTTGAATTTGCTTTAATGCCTTTTTCCTTTTCCCAAAGTTTCAATTAAATAATTAGCAAACTTAGCTCTTTGGAGATAACTGTTCATTTTTTTCCCCCCAGTGTGTTCTTCCTATCTAAAAAATAAAAGAAAGTTTGAAAATAGGGTGGGATGATGATAAATGTGTTAACATTCAAAAATACTTGTTTGTTTATACTCTGCTTTCTGGCTCACAAATTGAACCACTCAAGGCAGCTTACAAACCAAATTAAAACAATGAGAAATCATTAAAGTAACACACATAGCAGATAAAATCAATACAAATCCAACAAATTATACAAATGAAGAAAAAAGCAGCAGGAAAATTATTGAAACTGCAGGCCTGAACCTTTCCTGAATAACAATGTATTCAACAGGAAGCTGTATGCCATCCCTGAGAGTAAGGAATTCCACAAAGTAGAACTATGTCAAGAAAGCAGTGAAATGCATTTAGAATCGTGGGAATTGCTCAGAATACTTGTAGAAAGAATGACTGGAACTAGAATTAAATCCAGTATAATATTGGTTTAATCTTTAAATCCTAGCTAGAGCAGACACATTAGAAAAAATGACTATTTGGTAAGTCAGTACTTTTAAGTTACATTGATTCATTGGGTCTGCTCTAGTTGGGACTAATTAAGATTTTGGCCACAGATTGTATTGAAAGCTGCATTGAGAATAGTGAGATTGGACTGATAGTGTTCTTCTGTGTTAAGGATATAATTTGTTCCTGAGATAATTTGGACTGTGGGTATAGGATAGGATCCAAAGGAGCCTTTCTGTGAACGATCTAGTGAAGGCTAGAGCTTTTTCTTGGTCCCACCAACATCACAGGACAGTCTGGTGAGGACACAAGAGCGAGCCTTCAGAGGCTGCTGCCAGGCTGCTGAACTTCCATCCACAGGACAATCAGTTGCCCCACCCCTGCTCTCTTCCCACTGACAAGCAAAGACTTTGTTATTTAGCCTTTGGCACATGTGGCAGAGGGTCTTTTAATGTGGTGTGCTGTCCTTTTATCTTTTTATTTTAAATGTGTCTTAAACTGTTTTAATTCAGTGCTTTTATTATTTTTTTAATTTAACTGTTTTTAAATTCTGTATAATAAAATTTAAATTTAAATTTAGCTGTACTTTGTTTTAATTTGTTGTAAGCCATCTTGGGCCCCATGTCAGGAGAAAGGGAGAGTATAAATTTAAATAAATAAATGTATCTGCAAAGATGAAAGTCTATCCATTTCAGCCATTTTGCAAAGTCTGGTTAACCAATCTTGTATCAGTGGTATTTGATTATTTTTCCATAATTTCACATATAATATTCTTGCTGCAGTGAGCATGTAGAAGATGATATTGCCATGTTTTTTTCTAGTTCTATATCTATCATGCCCAGTAAAAAAAAAATCTGGTTTAAATGGAAAGCCTATCTCTAAAATTTCCATCATTGCTTTTTGAATGCTTATCCTTTTTTTTTTTTTTGCCAAGCTGCATGATCACCATAGATGATAAAATGTACCAGGTTCTTTATTACACTTCCAACAATAAGTCTTTCTCCCCTTATACATGTTGTCTAATTTATATGGAGATAAGTGCCACCTGAAAAATGTCTTGTAAGGTTCACTCAGCCTTCCATTCTTTCCTAGGTTGGTAAAATGGGTACCCGGCTTGTGGGGGCAATTAGCTAATACACATTGGAAACTGCTTAATGCAGTGTAGATGTGTAAATTGCTATCGCTTAACAATTTGTAAGCCGCTCTGATAGCCTTTGTGGCTGAAGAGTGGGGTATAAATACCAAATTAAATTAAATTAAACTAAATTTTCTTTAATGTCTTGAGATAAAATATATTTCATTCTCACGGTCCACATTTTTTCCCATTGAGGTAGCTTTATTGGGTGGCCTATGTTTTGGGCCCAGAATAAATAGGCACATGATTTCACTTATCCCTTGCCCCCTGCCTTATTCTGTCTCCTGTGTCACTTTTGAATGTCCCTGTAAAGGCTAAAACTGGGGCTCTCTTGCCTTGGACCCCAGATTAGCTTCCCTATAGAAGTAAGCCCAAGCAGCCTCACTCCAGTATGCCCCCTACAGGCCACAAAACCAACACTGCCACCACCCACTGAGTTCAGACTGGGAATTCTTTCACCTTGGAACCCCCCTTTTTCATGCACTGCACAGTGGGAAGCTGTGCAGGGTCTCTGATAACTAGTGGAACTCCTTGCCACTATAGAATCAACTAACTCCTTCCTCCTACCTCCAGAGAAAGAATCAAAGTAGCATGATCAAGAGATAGGCACATGAAAGCAGGGTTCTCCATACCCCAGGCATTCTTAAAGTTACTAAAGCAACATGGTATTACAATCAGAGCATTCAGTTGTTCTAAATTACATTCAGTTACTAAATCGACTACATCCAACCAAAGTAGAGAAATTGAAAGAAATTCCCTAACGCAACTAAATGGGCCCTAATTCCTACTCACTACTTGCAGTCTGTGCCTTCAGATGGTATCCAGCCAAGCTGGGAGCTAAGCCAAATGGGATGGCTTTGCTCTACCAGCCATAATTCAGTCATTGTTCAAGCCATGTGGTCTGTGTTGCTCTACCAAAATGGTTATATCTTAGTCAGAGTTGCCGGGTCTAGAGGTGTGATTGGCCATTTCAGGTCATGTGGTGTCATTGATGATGTCATTGCATTAGCTTCTGTGGAAGTGGTGTTTTAGACCCTCCCTTCCATTAACCCTTTCCTTACCTGATACTATGCTGGCAAGACAATACTGTTTACACATAAAGGGAGTTGTAGTTCTCTGGCAGAACCATGGGAGTTGCAATCAACCTTGAAGCAGCATGATGGGACTCCATCATGACAGTCCCCAATCTAGATTTTGACTTATATTGTGAGGCGAATAGAGTCCCATCTTGATAGGAAGGCAGGATATTAATGAAAGAAAGAAAGGAAGGAAGTTCAAATGTACAGAAAATGTAAACATGGTTTTTGCTGGATTATACCCAATCCAGTAGATGTGGTAGTTTTTAAAATACAAAGCAGTACATACATTTTCCCTTCTAAATATTGAGGGGTTGTTTTAATTGCAAAAAAAAAACTCCTCATGAAATGCGAGGAGACCCCTACCTGTCTTAATGATAAGCCATGCTGTTTTGATGTTTTGTGAAGGAGAGGAGCCCAAAACGTAAAAAAATACATGGGGAAAGCCTTCACAGTGTTTCCCGGAGTTTTTTAAAAAATGCAGGGGGAATGCATATTGTCCCTACTTGGGACAAGTGATTCAATATGAATTGCTTTCCCATAGGAGAGGAAGCACAGTACTGATTGGCTGAATGAGTGTGGGGGTGGGGCTTTTTAACAGGGCAAGCGTCCAGCGTTGCCATGTTGATTTTTCACCTTAGTGAGTGAGCACTAAGATGAGAAAACAGGGTGTTGTTGTTTTCCCCTTTGTTTTGGAAGGAAAAGCAAAATATCACTCCAGCGTACAATTGAAATAGTTGTTTTTTTAAAAAAAACAGTTCACAGCAGCAGATTACGGTAGATAAAAATGCGAGTAATTCACTTGCAGCTGCCATCTTGACTGGTAGGCATGCAAAGATTTGGGGGATCAAAAACCATTAAGACAAATCGCAGCTGCTGCAAAAAGCCATTACTGCGGGACACTCCGGCGGTTTTGGGCTCGTATAGACAGGCCCCTAGACTTAAATAGAATTAGGTATGAGTGGTTGATGGAGACAGAATGGTTGGCAGTATCACTTCATTTAAAAAAAAATCTGAGCTTTAACAACCTTATCTGTTCTAGTTTGAAAGATCAGAGATACTTTGGACTCAAAAAAGATACACATGGTTTAGGTTAGCAGAGTCAGAAGTTTGCCCTTTCAGGTTTTCTCTGCTCCAACTGGTAAGAATGTAGGCAGTCTGCAGATGTCACGATATTCCAGCTCCTGAAATTCTCCCATCTTTCTTACCAGACTGCAGAAGAGTGTCTGTCATGGGAGATCTCAAAATCATCCCAGCACATAGGCGCTATATATTGGACCATGCCATTAAAAAATAATTAGTGATTAAATATTTGGACCAAAAAAGGGCAACTGATGTGCATTTATTTGTGTCTATCAGACAGTTGCAGTCCAGGCCAAAGCATGATTATAGAGAAGTAAATTCCATTAACTTATGTAAGACTTCTGTAGATCTGTTAAGGGATTTTGGTGACCATAGATCTCTTAGCTCCATGCCCTCTTTTTTGGCTAGCTCTATGCACACTTCACTCATAAGTTACCGTAATGTTATTTTAGGGGGAGGGAGAGCCTTTTGTTTTACTTTTGTTAGTAAATGAAATCAAACTGTAACCACTATTTTGTGCAAATAAATGGCTTTTTAAAATTACACTGTAGATACAGAAACAGCAAAGAAATAAGTTTCCTTCTTTCAATTAGATCAAACCCATTTTATGAACCAAAATCAAGTGCTGCTTTAAATAATCAAGTTACTTCGCTACAAGAAATGGAAAGGAAGATGAAAAGAAAAGCTCCTGAGCCACCAGCCCCCTCACCAAAGACAGAAAGAGAAACAAGTGAGAACTCGTCAGCTATTCATGCAGTTAAAGATCTCTCTTCTTCTCCCAAGGTATGTAACTACCACGTGACCAGTATTTGAAAATGTTTGGTAAAAACTGAAATCTCTTTTCTTGTATTGCATACATTGGCAAACTACTCTGTTAAAGCATGGGTGAAATTAGTTTGGCTATACAGCCTCATCTTATCTTCAGTTACTTCATGCTGCAAGGACAGAGCCACAATTTTAAAAGCTTGTACAGGGAGATGACCAGAGCTAGAGTTTCTCTCATGCAGTGTTCGAAGGGGTGTGTGAACCATAGGTGAACATTCTGAAACTTGCGCCCCAGAAGCTCCTGGGTCTGATACAGTGAGAACACTGCTTCTTCATTCCCCCCATCCCAGATGGCTCCTCTAAGCAAACGTGGGTTGTCTATAGAATCAGCTCTAAATATAAACTGAAAATCGTACTGGAATTCCAGTTCTATTATAGTTTTGTTTTGCTCTTTGCGTTCCGGCCTGGCTGCCCCAAAGCAGTACTAAGTGGCAGCTGTGCCAACCCTGCTGCAGCTTACTGCAACCTCGCCTCATCTTTTTCTGTGGAACAAGGCAAAGGGACAAGAAACTCCATACCCCAAAGAGTCTCTCCTGTCTTGTTCCTCCTCTCCCGCCCTGCTTCCCACCGCCTCTGCCGCTTTGCTCCCCGCTTTTCTCCGCTGCTGCAGCAAAGAGGAACTCCTTCCCAGAATACCAAAGAGAGGCCAGGCTGCCCCAGCTCCCAGAGAGAAGTGGCAGGCAGGCAGCACCATGCTCGCCTCACAAATAGGGTAGCAGCCTCTGCTAGGCTCCGCTCACAGCACCAGCGCGCAGGGCTCCTCCCACTAAGGCAAAGGCAGCAACACCAGCTATGGGGCCCAGCCCAGATGCTGCTGCCACCTCCACCGCCTGTCCTCCTCCAGCCGCCGGCACTCACCCCCCAGGTGCTCCAGGGTCGCTTCCAGGGCGGTGCAGTCCGTGTGGAGGGGGCCCCTGCAGCTTGTCCTGCTCGGTGGGGGCGGAGGAAGGAAAGTATGAAGGAGACAGGAGAATAAAAAAAGGGCAAGGGCAGCAGGAGATTTTTTGGTCACTATCTTGCTCCTGCTCTCTCTCTCTCCTGTTTTTTTGTTTGTTTGTTTGTTTTGTTTTGTTTTTGTTTGGTTTTTTTTTTGAGGAGGAGGGTTAGGACAGAGCCCCCTGCAGTTGCGCCCCCCTCTGCAGATGCTGATTTGGCAGTATGGTTAAACCGGCCCTGTGAGGAAGACCACCCTTCTGCAGACCACATTTCACCCAGGTCGTTTGAGTACAGTGCCTTTCCATTACGGAAAGTAACTAGAATCTTGGGCCTCTTGACATCAAGCCAAGCTTCTGAAGATCAGACTCAGGACATTTCTGAGCTCAGATCAAAAGATCAATTAGCTTCTAATGTTGGTCCCATTTCCAGATGTTTTTAAGGAGATCCTGGAGGGGAAGTGGGTGCATCCAGGTGCACCCAGGGTTTCTTCTGCTAGTGCCAAATCCTGTTATAATTTTCCTCTAGACATTAATGAGAAACTCAAACTCCCAGCCATTGATGCTCCTGTAAGAGGCTTGATTTCTGGTCCATTATTTCCTCATGATAGGGATGAAAATCTTAAGAGTCCTGAGGATAAAAAAATTGATGCCTTCCTCCACAGGTCCCATGAGGCATTTGCCCTTGCTATCAGAGTGGCTGCCACATCTTCCCTCTTTGCTAGGTCCTGCATCAGGTGGGTTAAGGACCTTCTGGTGATTCTGCCTGAGGGGGAGGTCAAATTTCACCAGGACATTAATAAATTGGCTAAAGCTTCCATCTTCACTGCTGATGGTACCCTGGATGTTTTACAGTTTTGTTCTCATTCTTTGGTGGCCAATGTAGCTGCCAGGAGACAGTTATGACTCAAAAACTAGAATGTGGATATTAAGGCTAAGGCGAACCTCTCAATTTGTTATTTCAAGGGTGGTAAATTGTTTAGTGAGACCTTGGATGAGCTCCTTGTGGTGACCAAGGATAAAAAGAAAGCCTTACCTTCTTTACCTAAGAAGGAGGAATGTAAATTCTTCCATTTTTCATCTCAATCCTTTAGTGGGTTCAGACCCTCCTCACAAAGGGGTTTGAGGTCCAACAGAACCTCCTGGAGTTCTGGCAAGCATCATGCCAAGGCATGATGCTTCTTTTTCTAAATAGTCTACTTCTCCTTCCCCTAAACAAGGGAACGTGTCCAGATGCTCTCTTTGACTGTCCACAAATGCTGTTGTGGGGATGATTGTTCCAATTCGCACATGTCTGGGCAGACTTATCCTTGGATGCTTAGGCAATAAAGACAGTTGGTCAGGGTTACACCATAGATTTTCTAGCAAGCCCTCCTCCAGTGTTCATTCAATCTCTTCAATCCAAATCAGACTCCAAACACAAGCTCATGTTACCGGCGATAGTCCACCTGTTACAGACCACCTATCTGTACACCTGTAACAGGTGGTTACAGACCACCTGTTACAGATTCAGACAATAGAACCAGTGCTGAGTTCAGAAAAATTTCCGAGGCCCTACTCTCTGCTCTTTGTAGTACCAAAGAAAAACAAGGATTGGAGGGCCATTTTGAATCTTCGGGGAGTCAATCGTTGGGTGGCCAGGTGGAAGTTTTGCATGAAAACCCTTCAATTCATACTGGAAAGTTTACAGGAAGAGAATTTCCTGGCATCTTTGGACTTACAGGAGGCATATCTCCACATCACAATTCATCTGGCCCACAGGTGTTTTCTCAGATTTGCTTACAGGACAGATCAATACCAGTATCAGGCTCTCCCATTCGGGCTTTCAGCGTCACTCAGAGTATTCACCAAAGTCCTAGTGGCATTGTGGCACATCCCAGATTGCAGGGGATTCATCTTCATCTGTATTTAGACGATATATTGATTTGAGCGTCATCTCTTCCCAAAGCTATTTGGGTGTGAATACCACCATCCAGGTCTTGGAATCTCACGGTTTTGTAGTGAACAGGGACAAGAGCCATGTGGAACCTGTTCAGTCTCTACAACACCTGGGACATATTCTGGACATGAGACTTTACAAGGTCTTTCTTCCTGTGGACAGGAGGATCAAAGTTCAGTCTCTTGTTCAATTGATCTTGCGACAGGAAAGGATCCCCCTCACAACTCTAGCCAAATTATTAGGACTGATGGTAGCATGTATATATTCAGTTCCGTGGGCACGCTTCCATCTCAGGGAGCTGCAGTGGTGGCTGTCTCCCTATTAGGACCAAATTGCTCTGAAGGATTGGATGTCAATAGGGCTATCAGTGGGAGTGCAGTGCTCCCTAAGCTGGTGGCTGACAGATGTACTGCAGAAAGGGGTTCAGATCAAGGAAACCAGGAGGGTGATAGTGAACACCAATACTTCTCTTACAGGATGGGGGATACATTGCAAGGGTCAGATAGGCCAGGGTGTATGGACTCCTTTGGAGAAGTAGCACAGCATCAATTTCCTGGAACTTCAGGCAGTTCAGTTAGCATTGTTAAAGTTCCAGGCCATCATCAGGAGCAAAATGTGTTAGTCTGGATGGACAACATCTTGACCTGGGCCCATATCTACCAACAGGGGGGACACATTCTCGGACCCTTATGAACGAGACCACGTTGTTGTTTCTGTGGGTCATCTGCCTTCTGTCAAGGCAAGGGGTGATGAATCATCAGGCAGATTGGTTGAGCAGACAGACATTGGCTCACTCCAAATAGGCACTCAACTTACTGGTTTTCCAGATGATAGTTCACTGTTTTGGTCAACCATGGGTGGACCTGTATACTTCCCTGGCAAATCACAAACTGCCTTGATTTGCATCCACGTTTTGGACCAAGGGAGCATTAGCTTTTGATGCTCTCATGATCACTTGGCCACAGGTATTATGCTATGTTTTTCCTCCTGTTCCTCTGCTAGCACAAGTGCTGTGGAAGATCAGAGAGGAACAGGCATGGGTGATCTTGATTGCACCCAGATGGCCCAGGAGACCGTGGTTTCTGTATCTGGTGGAATTGCAGGTGGGGGAGGCTTGGCCGCTTCTGCCTTGGCCAGATCTTCTTCTGCAGGAAGGTCTGTTTAACCCAACCCAGGCTGGTTACAACTCCACACCTGGAGATTGAGCGGAAACTTTTGTTGAGGATTGGCTATGACAAATATGTGGTTGAGACCATTCTAGCAGCACAATGGCCGTCTACCATCAGGTTGTATGAGTACATGGAGGGCATTTTGTAGATGGTGCCCTACTAAAAGGTTTCAACCTTTGAGGGCATCAGTAGGTCCAGTGTTAGCATTTTTTTCAAGCAGGTTTGAAGAAAGGTCTTTCTCCTAACACTCTGCAGCAACATGTTTGAAGGGTACTTGTAATAAATCTTTGGCTTCCCACCCACATGTTCAGGGTTTTCTGAAAAGGGGTGGCCTTGCTTAAACTTCTGGTGGTACATCAATTCCCATCCTGAAACCTGAATGTAGTCCTTCAGGCGGTCATGGAACCCTCCTTTGAGCCATTGCATTCAGTGGAGTTGAGGCTTCTTACCTTTAAAGTTGCTTTTTTTGATTGCGGTTACCACTGCTAGGCAGGTTTCCAAATTGGGGGCCTTGTCAGTGCATGAGAAATTGTGTGTTTCCCATAAGGATTCAGCGGCTTGCATTTAGATCCTTCTTTTATTCCGAAGGTGAATTCCATATTTAATAGGACTCAGGAGTTCATCCTTCCTTCTTTTTGTCCTTACCCTTCTGCTAAGTTAGAGAGGAAGTGGCACAAGTTGGATGTGCAGAGAGCACTTAAATTTTATTTAGACCATACTAAAGATTTTTGAAAATTGGATTTCTTGTTTATTTCTTTTGCAGAGTCTTCAAAAGGAAAGAAAGTCTCTTCTCCTACCATTGCCCGATGGCTCAGATTGTGCATTGAGTTGGCCTATGTTCATAGTTCTTTGCCTGTTCCTTGCAGGGTTCAGGCTCATTCTACTCACATTGCTGCCACATTGGCAGCTTTGGCTACAGTGGTATTGTTGAGAGAAATTTGCAAGGCAGCTACTTGGTCATCTCCCTCATTTATTCATCACTACTGCATTGATAAATATGCTTTTGCTGAGGCGGCCTTTGGCCATCGTGTGTTGCAGAAGTTAGTGCGTTAGTTTGTCTGTGGGGGTTTTACCCGCCCTAGGAGGGACCGCTTGGATAGATCCCAGGATGAAGGATTCTCTCCCCACACTGCTGGAAAATGGAATATTGGAACTTACTGTGAAGGTTCCTTTTCAGCAGTAGTGAGAAGGAGTCCTTCCCACCTAGAATTTTTTTGGATGTTTCAACTTGTTTAGATTGCTGGAGCTGGTTTTGTTCATCTCTGGGGATGTTGCGGGGGGGTGGCGGCTATCCTTCCTAGAGTGTTTGTTCAATTGTTGTTGGTGGATTACCCTGTCTGTTAAGTTGGAGACAGAGCCAAACCCAGGATGAAGGACTCCCACCCTACTACTGCTGAAAAGGAACCTTCACGGTAAGTTCCAGTGTTCCAGGAGAGGGCTTTTTAGCAACAGGAAGTGAGTAGAAGTCACTTCCTGTTCACCTCTTGATTTTAAAAAATGTCTAGATGGCATCTGGGGATGAAACTTCTTTTTGAGCGCTGGGAAGTCTTCAGGACCACAAAAATAGCCCTGAAGTCCACATGTGGCTCATGGGCCATGCTTTATCCTTGTGCTAGAATAATAATGTAAATGTTCTGCATTTTGCTAAGATTCTTGGAGAAAATTAGAAAAAATACTGTTTAAAATTATCCACTTTGCTGTTCATCACACTTGAACACTTTGCTGTTCAAATATTTGTATCACCCTTCAAAGAGTCTTATGTTGTTCTTTAGAAAAATTTAAGGATTTGTATCTTAGTTTTTAGATAAGATGAAAATTGTATGCAGCAATATCACAATGAAATTGTTTTGTGATAAATGTCAACCATAGTTCATATTTCTTTTCAGAAAGTTTCTTCTTAAATTTATTCTATAGTCCATTATGTAAACCCTATTTCAAAAAGTATTTCTTTAACATCAGTGTGGTTTTCATTTTGAGGATGGAAAGGAAAGGAAATCTGTTGGCATGTCCTCCAGATTTATTTTAGAACCTATAGCTACCCTTAAGGTCCTTGTATTTTAGATATCATCATTCTGGTTAAGAGTTGAATGGAACTCCTTGTCATATCTGTCAAACTGGTGTTTAATTAGGCATACAAGTTGCTGATGAATGCCTGTCCCTCAAGGGCAGATCTTGCCATTTCCTCAGTTCTCCCAAGTAAGGAAGAACAACTGGTAACCAGGAGCCTACTTGACAGAGCAGTTACCAGCAGGATAAAAAAAGAGCAAAGAGGCTACTATCCCAGCACTCATGGTGCAGGATATTTTTTTTTAATGGTTGCTTTATTGGTGCACCTAAGTTTAGTTTTGTTTACAGTGGAGTTTCTGTGATAAGACTGAAAGCTCTTGCCTGGTTTCTGATTGAGATTTGGGAACAGAACAATTTGGCCGACATAAGATAAGATATTGTCACCTGAACCTGGTATTGGAAGAGACAGGCTGTGCAGAAGTTTGCAAGGATTTTAAGAAATCTACTTACCTGACTGAGTATGTATCTGTAGCTTGGTCATTCAAAATCTAGTGTGGGAAAGGGGCGGGGGAGGAAAGATATCTGATCACAAACAATAGGATTTTTCCTTGACTAAATGGTGTCAGGCAGCTCCGAACACCTCCCTTTCTCCACACACACACCCAGCTTCCCCTTGCCCTTTCTACTTGGTCTAAAGGATGTCTTTTGTAGCAGTGGAGGTCTCGTTTTTTTTCATCCTTGGCTCCTAGTACTTTAAACCTTGATAATTTATGTGTAAACTGAAGTTGTAAGGAAGGAATTGCTGTAAAAAGGAGTTGCTGTGGTGCTCATATGACACTGGATGTTTCTTTATTGGCACTTGACCTCATTGCCTTCTGAGCAGTTTTCCTGATATCGAACTGGTTGTAGCCATTTTGAATGGCTGTGCCAGTACTGGTGTAGATGATTTGAACCATAGAGATGCTACAATAGAATTTCTTCCCTTTGTATATCATGACTGTGCTGTCAAAATGCAGCTTTTAAGGTACACAATACAGACACCAATAAGGAAGCTGGATACGTTAAATAAATTCTCTGTCGACAATGCCAGTTTCCAGTTGTCTGAATAAACAAGTAATTTCAATATAGCCCTTGAAGTAAGGACATGGTATGGTTCCATTCATTCTTTTCTTAGTTCTGTGCTCATCATAATTTCAGTTTTAACACAAGTGAATTCAGACATTTTACACATATGAGGAAAATAACTCAGGAAGAGCAGCTTCCCTAGATACCAGATCTATGGTATCAGTATTAATCTCTTCCTCACATTTAAAGAGGTAGATTGAGAATCTTGTCAACCTTGAGAAGATGTGAGGTCCTTTCAACACCCTAGTTTGTTTTGTTTGTGAGCACTGGTTTGTGTCCTTTGGCTGGCAGAATGTATTTCCTCCTTCATTTATGCTCCTCCTATGTCTCACACCCACACGATTAACAAGAACAGATTTAGAAGGAATGTAGTGATGGAAAAATGATAGAAAAGTCCTGAGGAGCAAGTGCAGGTCTACTGTGCTCTGCTAGTGTAACAACATAAGTTGTTGCCCTTTGCTTCCACTGGGAGGCAGGGAACAGATGTAAAATGAAATTTGAGCTGTTTTAAAGTGATTCCTGAGAAGTGTTACTTAGAATAAAACGTACATCATGCGTATACAACATTTTAAATTAAAGAGGAACACCCCGCAATTAAATAATCTCCTGAAGAATATTCTGTTTCATTCAGTATCCAAGGAAGAACAGATAAGATGCAGCAAACAGCTACAGTATGTATCCTTTTAAAGACAAATAACTGAATGACAGCTTCTCAAAGTGTATATTCCTGAGAATTCAAGATGGACATTTCTAAAAGCTATAATTTTATGTTTTCTTTATGTACTATTTATGTATTTCACAAAAAATGATTGGTGTGTACTGTGATCCTATACATACCAGAAGTAAGTACCTGAGTTGAGTTGAAAAGGACTTACTCCCATATATATTGATACTGAACCACAATCTCAAGTTCTTCATTTATCTCTGGATTTTAGTACTATCCATGTACATTTATTTATTTTTTAAACCACCTTTTAGACCAAGTCAACCAAAGGCAGTGAATAAGATTCAAGTAAAAAAATATACTTATATACTAAATGCAATAATACATAAAAATGCAAAATTAGTTAGTCTGAAACTATTTATAGAGCTACAGCAAAATAAAATCAGTAAATAACAGTGTGACTGATAAAATGCATCCATTTACAACCATTCAAACCCTGTTTATTTCTCTACCTCCCATTTAGACCTTCTAGAGAACATACTTTTTTTGGCATTATATTGTTTGTATTAAGGAAGATGATCATATAAAGAAGAGCAGGATCTTACTTTTTCTACATCACTTTTCAGATTCAGCTGTGTGAGATTCTCTGTATTATTGTATAGTACTAATTTCTATTATTAAACAAGATATAATTTAGTAATTGTGGGGAGGTGATCCAATAACTTCATAATACAGTTTACTCAACTGTAAAATTGTAGATGAGATTATTACCTAACCCAAAAAGATGTATGTGCCAGATAACGCTTCTCAAATGTTTCCAAAACATTTCATGGGAGGAGACTAGGACTGCAATCCTACACACACTTTTTGAAAAATAGATTCCACTGAGACTCATTTCCAATTTGCATGGAATTGGGCTGTAAATTGATTTACTTGATACCATTTCATCATTGACACACTGCTTACATTAACCCCAAGTGTGATTTCTTCACTTCAGTTTGTCTTTTACCAGACTAATCCAAATTTCCTTTTTATTTTTCTCATTCTTTAATTTTAAGTGAGTTGTTTAAATGTTTTCTACATGTCAATATTTAACTTAGAATACATTGAGTCTACGAGACATAAGCCCTAATTAAAGTTCACTCTAATATTTTCTGTTCATCAGTAAAACTAGTCTATATACTTATAGCTTTATATATACTTCTGCATGATTTAATTCACTACGAGAAAACCCTGGTTTAAATTTTTGATTTCAATCAAATTTCCCCTAATACTGATTTTTGAATAATGGTTTAAATCTGATCACTAAAATATGTTAAGTTACAGATGAGTAGACCAGTTTATATTTAAAATGACTGTCAATTCCTTTTTACTCTCAACAGCAAATACATGTAAACTGTACTTCTCCAACTAGCTCTCATGCTTTATACTCCCACTGTCGTCTGTCCTCATAGTTGTTGTTGTCGTGTGCCTTCAAGTTGTTTCCAACAGAATTTTCTTGGCAAGATTTGTTCAGAGGGGGTTTGTCTTTGCCTTCTTTTGAGGCTGAGAGAGTGTGACAAGTCTGAGGTAGCCCAATGGGTTTCAGTGGCTTGGCAGGGATTTGAACCCTGGTACCCGGAGTAATAGTCTATGCATTGCCTCAGGGGCCCTGGTGAGCTGGGAGGAGGCATATAAATACAATAAACAAACAAACCCGCTCACCCATGGCTTTCCCTTATAGCCATAGATATCTACTCTGCATTTTCCTAATCTGTCTAGTCCTTCCCCTCATTTTATCCTGTCCCAATACAAAACTCTTTCCTCAAATGGAAATAATAATTGTAAAAATCTGCTGTTTTCATCTTTCTACCTTTGGGTCCCCTTGGAGCACCAAATGCTTTGGGCAACTATTTTCAATCCCATCGTCAATATTAACAATCAGTATCAATAACAAGCACCATCAGATATAGAGGAGGAGAACAAATCACAGCATGGCACAGGTTGTCAAGTATGGAGTGCTAATTATGAGAGCAAGGTGGAAGAGCTGGAGTAACAGATTTGTTAAACCCCCCCTCTCTCAGTTGTTGCAGAATAAAGCACATGACTTAAATTGAGGTGGAAATAATGCAACCTTCCAGGTCCTTTGCTAACATACCCCGTGGTGCTGAGACTTTTCAGTGCAAATATATATGGAGGGCTGCATGATCCTCACCTCTAGCCAAAATTCTGACATTAATCTGAGCAACAGTAGGACAATCAAATCAGTGGTATTACTAAATTCCCATTGGTTCATGGGGTCCGTTTTAGTTGAGACTAACAATAGGGGCTCAGTTACACGGCAGTTTTTATTGCGATCATTTCTGCTTTACCGCTTTTTCGCACCAGTGCCAGGTAGTTTAGATGATTTATTGGGAAATCGGTTGCTCTGTTTATTTTTTCACTTTCTGGTTCAGACAGGTATAGGTGGGTTGTGTGGCCTCCCAAGCACATCTGGGGGAAGATGAGACAGAGGGAGGGAAAGAGAGAGAGAGAGAAAGTGCTCTGATCTTTCCCTCCTCTGAGGAATGCCTGCTAGTTTTCATACCTTAGCAAAGGCTAAGGAATGCCTGCTAGTTTTCATGCCTCTTCTTCCAAAAGTTCTTTCAGCCACGGAGAAGCTATTCCCCCCCATCAAGCCCCCCTTCACACAAATGTGATCAGAGGAGTGCAAGCGAGCGAACAGCTGGAGGAGCCCATCACTACTCAATCTCCCTCCCTCCCTCCCCCCCTCTCTCTCTCACACACACACAGCCAAGCAAGCTGCAGACAGCTTGCTGGATTTTTTCCATGGCTGAAAACAACAGGGGCTGGATCTTTTCATTTCAGGCTCCTCCATCTCAAGCCCACCCCCTCCTTGGACAGACCAACCAATCACAGTGCAGCTCTGCTGTGGCTGTATCAGAAAGATTGCTGGTAGTTCACACAGACTTTTCCAAAATGGTAATTCACACAATCAGTAATGCACAAAGTCGTGCTACTTCTCAAAAAAGTTGGGAAAAGTAGCAAAATCCCCTATCACACTACTTTTGAGTTTCTGAGCTCCCCCCCCCTTCTGAATGAGGCGATACTGTAGCGCGATGTGTGGGAACAATTAGGAATCTTAGCAGTTTATTTAAGGGAATAATTTGCCGTGTAAACGGGGCCTAGGTTTTAGATTTGTGCTATTGCAGTGTTCAGTTTAAACTTCCATTCTTAAATATCCCATAGCTTCAGGTATTATTCATTTCAGTATGATAGAGCTGCAGAGGGGTATTAGATTTGGCAGCCAAATCGTTGAAGTGGCCACTGTATGTGATTTTCCAGCAGCTTTTGCTCCTAGTATCACCATAGTAGCACAGTACCTGTCCTTCCTGTCTTGAATACCAGAAGCAGAGTAGGATGAAGGTATAAATGGATTCCGAGAACTGGATAAATATATGAACCCTTGTGGAGGTGCACTCTCTCTCTCTCTCTCTCTCTTTCTCTCTCAATTTCTCTTTATCTTTCTCACACACACACACACACACACACACACACACACACACAATCCATAGGTCTGAACCAGACAATTGAAAGAACTGGGGATTGGTCTAGAGTAGCATTTCATGCAGTTCGATTTGAGAAAAAGGGAATTTGTGATATTCTGACCCCTCATGTAGCCTCCTGAAAACCTTTTCTGGGAAGCCGGAAGACCTGTGAGATAAAAACTTTTTTCTCCAGCAGAGAACCTTTGCTCAGATCCTTATGCCTACTGCATCAGTCCAGATCAATCCTGTGTTACTAGCTCTGTGCACTCTGGGAATTTTTCAAAAGCTAGTTGGGAGTACTGGAGGGAGTTGTTTACTGTTCTGAATCCCACTAACTGTGCAAACCCTTGGATACATAGAAATAATTTTTTGGATTGTGGGTGATAGTGCATAGCTAACTGTGACAGAACAAAATCATTATAATCAAAGCTATAATTTTTAGTAATGCATTTCAGAAAATCCACACTTAAAAGTTACATCTCAGAAAATATGAAGGTAAATGTTTTGAAGCAATTGAACAGTTAGCAGATGTTACTAGTACAATCATGCCTTATTAAACTACAAGTAGTTTCTCAGTTATCAGAGAAGACAGAACAGTTATAGAAAAAGTAGACAATTGTAAGATAATATAACAAGATAAAACTACAGCTTCTAGAGCAATAATATTTTGATTAATTAACATTACAGCTTTTCAATCCATAACACTAGAGATTCTTTATCAATTTTATAAAGAATTTTATGAAGGCGTTTAAACATTATACTTTACATGGGTGCCTGAGACACCTTGTTTTACATTCATTCAGGGTCTTCTCAACATCCCAAATGCCATAGTCCAATTTTTGTCTAATTAATGTTTTTTAAAAATCAACAAGATAACTAAAGTGCCATTTTTGCAGATATGCATTTATTCTTGCTTCTTAAACTATCCAGTTTCTTAACCATTGCTCAACTTCTAAGAGAAGGTGTGTCTTACTCAGAAGCTCTGTCTAGATCCACACACCTGTCTTTCTGTACCAATTTAAAATAGTAATAGAGATGTCTAATAAGGAAACAGGTAGAACAACATGTACTTTATTGTGTCAACAGATCTGAACTTCTGTCCTATTGAACAGAACATGTGCCAGAAGAAACTTAATGGATATCAGGGAGGAGAATTAAATACCTAAAGCAAATTACATATCTGTTCTTCTCCCAGAAGTGGGTACCTTGGTTTTATTACTATTAAAATGAAATGAAATATGCCTGGAGACATGTCTAGACAAGCTCTCCAAATGGGCAGATCAGGAAATCAGGAGGTTTTGGTTTTTGTCTTCCAACTTTGGATCTGGTCTGGTAACAGCACTTTTTGTATGGAGATAATATGACCAAGAGGCAAAAACCTTGTCCACTTTAAAGACCCCCACCTTTAACCCAGTGTGTGTCTTTCTTGACAGGAAGTGAAGTAGAGCATGATGGTTAGGGTTGCCATACTCCCAGTTTGGCCAGGCTTTACTTGGATTCTAGGCACTTCACCCATGCCCATTTGACCTGGATTCCAAATTTTCATTTTTTAAAAAAGTAACTCTCTAGCCATTGTAGGAGCCAAGGTATAGGACAAAATATTATTTTTTTCTGATAGAAACAAGTATGCAGGAAGCTAGGAAGGGAACATTGCAAGGCTGCGAGGTGATACTAGAGAGGATGTAGGAGAGAAGGGGAGTGAGCGGTGCAAGGAGCAGAAGGCAAGAAGCAAGGGAGGGGCACATTGTGAGGGACCAATGTAAGACAAGGGAAGGAGTTGGAGGGAAGAGGAGTGAGCAGCTGTGTGTAAGGAACAAGGCAGGGGCACATTTTGGGGACACAAGGTGAGGTGAGAGAGGGAATAGGAGGGAAGCAGGCAGTGTGAGTGGTAGCATGTAAGAAGCGAGGGAGGAGCACATAACAAGGACATGAGGTATGGAGAGGAAGGGAGGGAAGAGTGGGCACTGCAAGCAGCAGAATGCAAGAAGCAAAGGGCCTGTAATGCAGGTTTTCCTGAGAGGTAGTGGTGACCCATGGTCACATGGTAAATTTCATGACCAAGCAGAGATTTCCTTTCCCTTGCATGGCAAGAGCAGTTCCCCTACCTTCATCTGAGAAACACAAAGGGGACTGGGGCCAGAGCAGATGAGGAGAACTGCCTTTTCCAAACTAAACAGGATCCTGAATTATGAATGTGATTTGATCAAGCCACAGTAGTTTAATGGCAATGAGGTCTTTCACTGGAGCAAGCGTGCCCCATCCTTTTTTGCTTCTCATATCCTTTTAACTCTCATGACTGATTACTCTCTCATACCTAGAAGATCATCATTCCCTTTGTGCAGCTGTCTCAGGAAGAAAAGGGATAGCACATACTCCAAATGAACCAGTACACAAATAAACCATACCCCAAATAAGCAAAACCCACTGTGTAACATGGTCCCTTTCTCCTTGACACATATACTGTTCATGGAGATTCTTCTGTACAATATAAAATATCATACATTGCAATAACCCTACACTTACCCTAGCCAAAATTCATATGGAGCATGCCAGCACAAACCAGTTTCAAACCAACTGAGCATAGACATCTATCTTGTTCCATCTACTGTGGGACTGAGAAAGCTCTGGGTCTCCAGATGTTGTTTGACTGCAGTTGCCATCTACCTTGACTATTGGTCAAGCTTCCTGGGACTGCTAAGACTTGCAGCCCACCAGCTTGTGATGGGCCATACGTTCCCAACCCCAGTATAACACAATACAGTATATGAGTTAAGCATATGGGAAAATCCCATTTTAGAAGACTAATTACCCAAAAATGCAAAATAACTGTTTGTGTGTGTGTGTGTGTGTGTGTGTTCTGTTTGTTTGTTTCCTTGCAAAGTTTGGCGTGTATGAGGAGCTTGCTGTTTCACACATGGAAATTCTCAGAGGGTGGAGGGTTCTCTTTCATTGGAGATCTTTAAACAGAGGTTGGATGGCCATCTCTTGGGAATACCTTAGTTGTGATCTCTGCTTGGCAGGAGTTAGATAAGATTGCCCTTGCAGTCCCTTTCTATGATTCTGTGATCAGAACACACACATACCACCAGCTGTTTGGCAACAGTATGTTAGTATGCTTGGACCCCCCACCATCACCCCAGAATTTGTGTGGTTTTACATGGTTTTTTAAATGTAGTACTGCACACAAAATATTTACTGCTGTGTTGATGCTAACTAAAGAAAAGCAAATCATAGAATTAGAGTTGGAAGAAACCACAAGGGCCATCCAATCCAACCCCCTGCCGTGCAGGGATACACAATCAAAGCATTCCCAACAGATGGCCATCCAGCCTCTGTTTAAAAACCTGCATAGAAAGAGACTCCAGGACACTCCGAGGCAGTGTATTCCACTTCTGAACAGCTCTTACTGTCAGGAAGTTCTTCCTAATGTTTAGGTGGAATCTCTTTTCCTGTAGTTTTAAGTCCATTGCTCCATGCCCTAGTCTCTGGAGCAGCAGAAAACAAGCTTGCTCCATCCTCAGTATGACATCCCATCAAATATTTAATCATGGCTATCATGTCACCTCTTAACCTTCTCTTTTTCAGGCTAAACATACCCAAAGTGTTGTTATAAGACCAATCACACTATTGATTATTGATCTTCAATGTTTTAGACTAAATATCAATTAGTGTTTGAAAATTTGGCAACATTAATAATGACATTTGCTTCATTTAAACAAAGTTTCAAAAAGGCTGTGACTTATCTACCATGGAATCATTCCAAAAGAAGATGCAGCAGTCTGTCTCCTACCTTCTTGCTGTCATCTCAACAACTCCTAAATCACTTAAACAAAATCTTGGGTCATAACATATACCTTGAAAATCTCTTTCCATCATAAAGGGCCTAGCATTGAGCCTCACCAAGACAAATGTTTTCCTCTACTTAGGCACTGTTGTTTTGTTTCTTCAAGTCTGACTTATGGAGACCTTAAAACAAACCCATCACAGGGTTTTCTTGGCAAGATGTGTTCAGAGGGAGCCTTTGGGAGTGTGACTTGCCCATGGTCACTCAGTGGGTTTACATGGCTGAGCGGAATTTGAACCCTGATCTCCAGAGTCCAACACTCAAACCACTGCACTATGCTGCCTCTATGGGTAAACATATCTACCCACAAATTAATGGTAAAATTACAGAATTTCCCAAACAGATTGACAATACAAAGAGGTCCAGAGCTTTCATGTGATAATTAAAGATTGGGTTCCCAGATGTCATTAGACCTAGCCTCAGAGCTAGGTGGGGAATCTCAGGACGAGAGTGCTGCCTTGGAGTGTGTGTGTGTGTGAGAGAGAGAGAGAGAGAGAGAGAGAGAGAGAGAGAGAGAGAAATATATAGAATAGATGCTGTCTCTGAGTGTGCACATGCTCACACATGTGCTCTGTGTGTGCATGTGTTCACACACACACACACACACACACACTGTGGCCCTTGCTACTGCTTCAGAATAGCTGCGGCATGATTCTCTAGGTAGTCCTCATGACTATATCCTCTGCCTCTCAAAGTCCCTCAAACCCTGACCAGCCACAGGAGGAAGCAAAAGGGAGCAGTAAGCATGGGGAAATACTGAGTTGCCTCAATATTTGCTGCCTTAGGAGGAATTGCTGAACACGACAGAAGGAAATTACTGGATTGTTGCTCTGTGTACTGTATTTTCCTAACATTGCTAATTTTGTGAAGTCAAAGGCTTTTACAGCTGGCTTCCATAGGTTTTCTGTGGGTTTTTTTCCGGGCTGTGAGGCCGTGTTCTGGAAGAATTTATTCCCAATGTTTCACCTGCATCTGTGGCTGGCATCTTCCAGATCACGGCCTTACAGCTCGAGGAGAACCCCACAGAAAACCTATTGCTAATTTTCTCAGTTATGTTCCACCTTGCTCACCATGCCCTACATTTTTGAAGCTTCAGGAGTTCCCACTCTCTCACTTTATCATGTCCTCTCTTTTTACCCCCACCCCGCCCCTCTGTCTTCTCCCTCACTCCCTGGTTCTTCTCTTTTTATCTTTCTTGTCCTTTTGCTCCTCCCTCACACCCAACTCTTGGCTAAAAATTTTCTCCTTCCCTCCCTCATCCTCATTTTCCTTCTCACTTTCCTTGCCCACGAACCCTGTCTAAACTTCTTCACCCTCACTTTCTCTCCCTCCCCACATCTCCCGGTTGCACCTAATCTTCTCCATCCTTCCCTCGTCTCCCTCCCTCTATATTGTTCTCCTTCTCTTCTTCCTCATTTCTCTTGGCAACATTATCATTTGCCTACTTCCTCATTCCTATTTCTCCTATTTCTCCTCCTTCTCCCAACTTTTCCCAGCTATATTCATTGTGTTTCTTCTGTTCCCCTTGCTTTTCTTTGGCGCTTTCCAAAGGAAAGCCTTGGGATATGTTACATTCTTAGCATTTAAAAGTTGTATGTCCCGCTAAACTCAATGAGGATTGCTTCTTAATAGGGATGAATAGAGTATGTTGCTCTGTTGATCCTCATCATGAAAATCATCATCTCTTCCTTCCCTAGATCTTCCATGATTATTCATTTGGGCTGAGGGATGATTCCACAACCTGATTGTTAAAAAATGTGTCTAGTGAAGGACAGTGGTTAACCTGTTAAAGAAGAACATGGAAAATTTATTTTCCCTCGTAAAACTTTATTTGATTGGACTATAACTCCCGTAGTGTTTCAGAAAGTGTGGAAACAGAGGTGAGGACAAATTGTTTTCCTACCCAAAGCAGAGCTTGGAAAACTTTCTTTTGTTGGACAACAACTCCCATATATGTTGTTCAAAGCAAGTGCTTTAAAAGATTTTAAAAGTGAAGTTGAAACAGTATGAGAGTTTTTTTTTTCCTTTTTAAGACAAACCCTATTTATTTATTTATTTATTTTATTCATTTATATCCCTCCTTTCTCCCAATAATGGAACTCAAGCAGCTAATAACATATTTAAAGCAATACAGATTAAAACTATACGACGTCATTAATAAAAATATAAATATAGGAGTTATTTAAAAAGCATTTAAACAATTTATAAAGGTTAAACATTAAATGTTAAAATTTATTAAAAGACCATATTGTTGTGTGTTTTCAAATCATTTCCAACTTAGAGTGACCCCAAGGTGAACCTGTCATGGGGTTTTCTTGGCAACATTTGTTCAGAAGGGGTTTTTCATTACCTTCCTTTGAAGCTGAGAGATTGTGACTTGCCCAAAGTCACCCAGTGGGTTTCCATGGCCAAGTGGGAATTTAAACCCTGGCCTCCAGAGTCATAGTCCAATGCTCAAACTACTACACCACACTGGCTCTCCATGTACATATATGAATCTTAAAGCCTACTTTTTTTATCTGTTAGACTTCATGTTTTTATTTGAATGAAATGCTCTGAGCAGTTTTAGTTGGTGCTTAATGTACTATATTTAATGACATCACCAAGATCCCCCAGTAACACCACCGGGGCCTTCCCCAGGTCTCAAGTTGCTAAAATGGCCTGGGACACTCCTGAACTGGCAACTGCATTTGCAGAGGGTGTTACGAAAGATAACAGGCATGCAACAGGTTTGGCCCTATGAACCCTGAAGAAAGATGCCAGCACAGATTCATTATCCAAAATGTGAGACTTTTGGAATGTGATTTGTGACTAATGGATAGAAGCAAAGAAATACTTGAACCATACCAAATGTCCAGTAGAATTTTTTTTAATTAAATGGCAGAGCTCTTTGCTATATCCATGATATAGCAACCACACCCAGGTTTCAAAAACAAAAACAGTAAAATGGCAATGACAGTTTGTGGTTGCTGTTACAGAAAGAACTTCTCTAGTCCTTTGAAGTAAATCACAAGCCATCTGTATGGTCAGTACTACTGAGTCTTGAAGAAATGGCTAATGATAATAGCATATGTTTTAAAAATTGAAATATTGGTAAACTTTTAAAATCATTTGGATAAGATCTTATGGAACCAAATATCTTCCTCTCGGCTACATTTCCCCTCTCTTTTCCCTGATAGGTTTTTGTTTTGTTTGGCTACATTCCTAATGGAAGGCCTGTCATGAGGAACAAAAGAGGAAAACTTATATGAGAGTGTGGCTGGGCAGTAGGTGGCTGTCTTTATATACCTTGAAGTGGGATGGAATTATTTTGTCATTTTACTTCAGTTTTTGAAAATCTATAAGTGGCTTTGATGTACATAAGTGGTTCTCAAAATTGTGATGGTTGTGTAATTTGTCAGGTTTTGTGCTGGAATCTAAATCAAGGAATTTGAAGTATGTGAACTCATTTAATAAGAAAACTGGAAAAATAAAGAGTTTACTGTGATACAATTTACCACCATACCCCAGTCCTTCCTGTTGTTCTTTCTGATCAGTACAATTTGTGCAAAGCTTGCACAGCAGTGCCATTATTCAGTAGATTGCTTCTGATTGTGTACAGCCTAACATAGTGCCAGTGTACACAGAATAGGCTGAATGCAAACACTTCCAACATTTTTGTCATAATTAATATGCCATTCAATGTATTTGGATTTTGGATTCAGGAACTTAGGGAGAAAGATTCTGTCTTAAATTTTTGTTTTGATGAGTTCATGTTAAAATCTCTATGCTGGGCTGGGCAAAGTTGTAATCCTTCAGCTCTTATTGGACTACACCTCTCGGCATTCTTTGTCATTGGCTGTGCTGGCTGGGGCTGATGGGAATTGCAGTCTAGCAACATCTGAAGGGCTGCACTGCCCACTCCTGCTCTATATCATTGTTTCAAATACATGCTGAGTTGTCAGTAAGCCTTTCCATAGAAAATGCTTATCTGTGGACAGTTATGGTAACTGCTACAGTTACCATAACCCATTTCTTCAGTTTCCTGAAGGCTGGGCTTGGCTTGTGTTTTTTCATATGATGTAAGGCAACTGTTAATTAATATTCATTTATTTTAGTCAAATTGTATTATGGAAATGTTAGTAAAATGAGAAATGACTTGATCTCATAAATCCTTCCACTCATTCTAATAAAAACTGCAGGGTTCAATTACCTTCATGTGTCTAATCGGTTGGGTGGGGACTGAAGGAAGAAGACAACTCTTGAAAAGATTCCTTGATTTTTTTGATTTGCTTTCTCAGATTTTTTTTCAGATGAGCAACAATCCTAGCAGATATGGAAGTAGAGGGAGAGAGAGAAAACACTAAATGTCACCCTGTAGTTTAGATGTTTCTTGAGTATGAGGTTTTCTGTGTCAACCTGTATTCTGAACAATTGATATAATAATGAATTGGCCGAGCTGTCCTGAGTTGTCCCAACGTCTTGGGGTCCACAGTGAGTACTGGTAAGCAAATGAATCAGAGCTAAACAGTACTCAAAATCCAAAGAAATGTAGCAGTTATCACACACACACACACACATATTAACACAGTGGCCCTTTTCCTTTTGTGTGTGCTGTTATCAACTGTCATGAGATATATGTAGGACTGATAAAGAGAAACTGGGCACCCAAAATTCAAGAAGAATCAACACGGGGGGGGGGATTATTTTTGTAAATATTGCTGTTTTCTTCAACACCTTTGAGGGTTGGAAGCCAGCATAATAAAATCAAGTGCTCCTGAGATAGTGCCATTGCATGTTCTACAACAGCAGGGTTTTTTTAGCCCACTGTTCACCAGTGTGCTTGCAATCGCTCCTCCATTTGTTGAATTCAGGATGACCTTTGCATGAATAAAGTCAAATAGGATTAAGGATGGAATTTTCAACAATGGAAAGGAGCAACAGATGTAGCCGACTTTGAACGTGGAAGGATTCTTGATGCCCTGTTGCCTAAAGCAAGTGTCTATATGTGGAGGGGGTGACAAAAAAGAAATATAAGAGAGTAAGATTTTCTTAGGAAGTGCATTAGAGAGCAGCACATCAGCAAACAAGAAAACAAGTCTGAACATTCACAGCTAACACTTGAATCTTGTATGTTTTGAAGCCATTTTACTAAAAACTGTGTTTTTACTTTTAAAATTAGCATTAATATATTATGTAACTGTAGATTTACTATTGGAGATAGATGCCTCTCTTTTTTATAAATAAAAATATATTTTCTTAATTCAGTATTGTGGAAAGATTATGCAGACCAACCACTGGGCTTTTTCCTAGGCGTATATCATCAGAAAGAGGCAGGGGGTTGCCTTATATTAAAGAACAACAAGTTATTTTAGGACAAAGTACAAATTTGTTGATTTTTGGAATTTTCTGTAAATTGATGTGACATTATTTGAAGTGCACGAATTGTAGACTAACCTGTGAGATTGAAATATTAATCAGTCCACATTTTTTCTCTTGTTAATTAAACATATGGCATCTTTTATGCTGTGTGCACCTGCTTTCTTAAATGTTAATGAGTTTTCATTCCTAAAAAAGGGATATACATTTGTTGTTAAGATCCTTCACAAATTGTTTTTGTATTTAGAATGGAATTTAAATCAGTTCCAGATGTCATATTTGCTACTGTAATGTATTGCACTTTTACCTCTGAAAAGTAGTGTTGACTACACTCCTGTACAAGGGCACCTCAATTAACCAAGTAGATGTGTTTACTTCTTTAACAGAAACTTTGGTACCAGAGAAAGAAATAACATGGAAATAGGCTCCTACAAAATCACCAAAAAAAGAAAATATATCAGATTCAAATATTTGAACCCTTCTTACATATTCCAGTGAGTTAAGAATGTCATATAAGAATTTCAGGAATCTTTTTTTTTTTAATTTCAAATAATCAGACAAGCTTTCAACCTATATAGGCTCCTACAAAATCACCAAAAAAGAAAAAAAGAAAGCAGTTCAACATGCTTCAGCAAGCATTTTATTCAAAACAATCTACACATGTGAAATGAAACAAACAAGTCAAGTTAACCTTGCATAAGAAAACCAAAACTAGAGCCCACATGAAAGCTTCTTCCAAAATGCATCCAGTGATTTTTTTTTCCTTTCTTTCACCAGCCTCTGCTTTTCTTATGAATTCCATTTTGGCATTCAGATCTGGGGGTGGGGCGGTTAAGATGCTGGGGAGATGGTGAGGTAGGCTTATCTGCTTTCCCTTTTTCTCTGTGTTTTGCTGTTAACTTGTGCTCAGTAAGGGGTTCTGGAGACAGCTACTGTTTATGTTGCCTGTTGTAAGGTAGGCACACACAGATACAGGAAGATTAGCTACAGTAGAATCCCATTCTTTCCCAGCTCAAGCTATATTACATTGTTTACTGCAGACATGCTGCTGCAACCTGATACCAAAAGTCTGTGTTTCTCCAGTCCCTCTTCACTATCCTCCTACCTAATAGTGCTTAAAAAAAAAACCCTTCCAGGTAGACAGTGGACAAGGAAGAAGGTAGCTGGGCAGATATTTTTAAAATGGTATAAAAAAGAGCTTCTTTGCCTGAGTCTTTGTTAACTGTGGTATGCCTGTATATTCATTCAGAATGTGTTCAGCATGTCTTTCTATCAGGTAAGTGTGAACAGGACTGCAGTATTAATAAATTCAGTGCTGCTTGGCTCTCTCTGTTTATTGGGAGTGGTTAAGGAAACCAAGGACTCTTCTCATCGTTTGTTTAGTCTCATACTTTCCTAACAGGCCATAGTCACAGTTTGCTCTACGCTTATGTTCTGAATTGTCATCAGCAATTGTCCTATGTTATAACGGAAGCGAAATATATTAGTAGCTAGGTTTGTAGCTTGTTAGATTGAAATTATATATCTTGTTCTAAGGATAAGAAACAAGTAGCTGCAACTCCCAAGTTTAAATAATATTTATCCACATGTTTTTTCCCCAAAAGGGCCAGTTACATTTCACTTTAATAATCTTGCTTCACTACTACAGACTTTTATAAAAAAAAAACCTGGACAAATTAGTAGCATTTGATTGCAAATTACAGTCATATGAAAAGTTGTTAGAGTTGAATTTTCAAACAAGTAAATCAGATTCAAATATTTAAACCCTTCTTACATATTCCAATGAGTTAAGAATGTCATATAAGAATTTCAGGAATCTTTTTTTTTAATTTCAAATGATCAGATAAGCTTTCAACCTGTATATTAATTTGTAGTATTCAAAATAATTTGCAGTGGTCCCTCCCTTCTCTGTGGGCTCTGGATCTGCAATGTTGAGTTACTGTGGATCATCACATCCTATACTTAAAATGGTGGTGATGTGAACACAGATGTGCTGAAGCACATGTCACCGCCATTTAATAATAAGGGACATGATCATCCACATTTTTGTCCTCCGCGAGGGGCCCCAGAACTGAACCCCCGTGGATCCAGAAGGCCCACTGTACTGTGTATATGGGCGTGGGTATATTTAGCTGGACATGGTGTCACACATCTCATTATGTAATATAACAGGTGTAATTTGAAGCCACACATACTGAACTTCTGTTTATTTGTTTGTATCCCACCTTTCTCCCATGGCTGAGAAACGCATAGCAAAAATGCATCATTTATGCATGTTTTGCAGCCAGATAATTGAATATGCAGTTCTATACCTGCCTACTCATAAGTCGGTCCATTTAATTCCCAGGCAAATTAGCCTAAGATTTCAGTTTCATGTTAACTTTACTGAACAATGCCAGTGAATGCCTGACATTAAACTATCAAAACCAACTGGGCAAGTTTTCCTCACAGCTTACCCAGAGGGCCCTGGGATAAGTTCAATATGTATTTTGGTACACGCCTGGCTTACCTGTGAGTTTAAGATTCCCTTGTTTCTTCAATAAGAAGCACTGCAATAAGAAGCACTGCATGTAGAGATAACATGTACAGAGTTTCCCACTTCAGTGAAGGGAATGTAGAAGCTCCTGTGTAAACTCCTGTGTTTCAGCAGTCTCCCCTACAAATAGAAACACGGTAATTATGTTTTTTCAAATAAAATATCTAAGCCTACATTCCTATGAACCTATCTGGGAATAAGCTCCATTGAAGCAGATCTTACTTCTGATTAAAAAATACATAGGATCAGTGTGTCTAATTTTTTATCCATATTTTGTATTAAACAGGTTTTTACATCAATATACTAAGATTAAAAATATCAAATATATGCCTGTGATTTATAATATCCTAACACTGAATATGCCTGATTGATGGTTGATTAATGATTTTATACAAGTACTGTAGTTTGAATGAGTGCAGGAAAGAGTCGAAAGTGTTTCTTTTGCATCACTTATGATGTGGCTAACACCCACACTGTACATGCTTAGACTTGGCTGGTAATTATAATGAAGCAGTAAAATATTTTGACAGTTTTTAACCATTGTGTGGTAGCTCACAAGCATTTGTATGGCATTAAAGTGCAGCAGTTTGATTTGTGCTGTTTGACTAGGTTTTTATTATTTTGACTAGGTTTTATTTCTTAAATGAAAAGAAATTAAGTGGTTAGAACGCTAACGGTATAACATCTCTGGAGCTACTGACAATATTTCCTTTTGCCTTTTGTTGCCTATGATTCCATAAAGATTGATTTCTAAGGTAATAATGACCCCAACATTCTGCAAAGGATTTTTTGATATATAAGTTTTCATTTGATTAGTGCTAAAATATAACCATGTCAGATGCTTATAATTTAAAAAGTGTCATAAACCTAAGCTTTCATTTGAGAGATAGATCTCTTGAAACAATGAGACTGTATTCTATGTGGTATGTTTGGAATTTGAAGAATCATGTATAATCTTATATAGTGGGCCCTCAGTATCCACTGGGATTTGGTTCCAAGACTCTCTGTGGATACCAAAATCTGTGGATTCTCAAGTCCCGTTATATACAATGGCATCCCTTACATAAAATGGTGAACAGCAAGTCTTACTGGTGGGGGGGGGGGATTAATATTTTCAAACCGTGGTTGGTTGAAACAGTGGATAAAGAATCCATGGATACAGAGGGCCGACTGGTTTGTTACTTTTTTGGATACTTTATTCTTTAATCTTCCAATTAAATTTCCTCAGATGACACTTCCAAAGCAACATATTGGGAGTAGTGAGTAAAGAGTAATAACATTCAAAGAATACTGATATTAGCAGTCTATATATAGTTGTTATCGCCTCAGTAGGCTATAAGAGTCAAGCATTATAGGTGCCATCATTTCCTTGTGAGACTTCGCTTTCCAGCCCCACTCACAGCTTACCCAGAGGGCCCTGAGGTAAGGATAAAGCATGGGCCCTTGTGGCTTCACTCATCCTCAGGACTCATGGGCAGCACCTCCTCAGGAAACCTAACTAAGGTGCTGTCATTACAAGGTTTCACAAAATGATGAGGTTATAGCTTCCCTTTCCTTTTTTTTTTCTTGCGTAGCCACTTACTGAGTACCCCAGTTTCCTAAACTCCTAGAAAATTAACTGAGTTCTTGGCTGTATGCTGACCCCCCAAAAATGACTCTTGGACTCCACTCAGACATCACCATGGCATAGCAGTGGTTTAAGTTTCAGTGCAGTCCTCCTTGCTGAACCACTGGCACTAAAATCAGGATAATCAGAAGAACCTAGAGGTGCTAGGTGGCATGCTATACATCTACATATTCAGGGGCTACTGTGGCATAAAGTGAAAGTGTTATTTATAATTGTCTAGTAATATTTCTCTACTCCATACACAAGACTGTTAATTTAGCATCAAGCATTACCTTTAGTGCTGGCATCCCCACATATTACTTATAGTGCTGGTGATTTATTGCTCAGATTTCTTGTTACTGCTTTTTTGTATAAATTTAATTGGGAGCATTACCAAATACTTAAAATATACGTAAATGTTTATTAGCTCATTTAGGATTGTGATGCCTGAGGAGGTGAATTAACATCAGAGAAATTATGTTTTATACAAATGTAGAATTTTGTAAGCATTCACATAACCCCAGTGGGAGTCAAATGAAATAATTATGTAAATATGTCATTTGCTGATTTACTGGATACTGATGAATAGCGAGAGAAACTTATATTGATACCATCACCATTTATCCCAATTGTATGTCATCCTTTATTTTATCATCCCTTATTTTAACTTATTTAAAACACTGAGAACAAAAAGGACTATATAAGCCACTATACAAAAGCTAAACGTAAGTCTGGAAAACAAATTCAAGATCAACTAGTGATTAAACCTATACGGATCCAGATACATTGGGTGATCCACTTTATCTCCAGAGCAGACATTAAAACACAAGGTGCAACATCCTCTAAGCAAATGTGAAATATTAATACAAAATTTCCATACAAACATTAAAGGTTTAATGTCAAAGATCTATAATCTGTTAATTGAAACAATATACTCAAACCCTGAGGGGCTTCAAGAAAGCATGGGATGCTGATCAACATACAAATGTGGCAAATGTTAAATGGAAAACATTGTGGAAAAGTTGTTACCCTAACAGGTAGGGGGTGTTTTAGAGACCGACCCGTGATACCAAAATCTCTACTATTATTTGGGGGAATTATTCGCATAAATGGATGCCTGTAAGAGGAGGGTAACTGCAGGGATCTTTTCACTTACGTGTACCAGTACTAACTGCAGAGAGCACTCCAGCTTTAAAGTAAAATAGAGTATTCTTATTGGAAATAACACAAAATTCACTCACACACACAACACATTCCTGAGAGCCATGCAAGGCTATAGAGGAGTAAGGCAGAATGATTGGATAGAGATTCAGGAAAATAGGGTGACAGTTACGTCTTGAAGAGCAGAATTTCGTGTAGCGAAGGTACTTAGATGGGCTTCTGAGGCTAGCACAGGAGGTTCTGATCCAGAGGCTCAATGAGAAAGAGTGTGGCCAGGTTCATCCACCATGGCACGTCTATTTTTGGGAAACTAATATTTATACCCTGTTTCATATCCTGAAGGGGTACTCTGGTTAGGACAAAGCCTGGATGGCTTTCCCACCGGATAGACAAAGGAAACCAAAACTCAGCTGATTGTGTTAATAGCTAGGGGGTAGGAATTGATGGGTTTACAACAACGTCACACTGCTGAACAGGAGTGGGTCTGAGGTGAGATTTCCTTAGGAGTGGATTTAGGAATGGCCGTTTGGCTGAATAACTCATTGCTGAGGTACCCAAGAAAGGATTAGCACATACCTCCTTAATGACTATGTTTACTATGGGGCTTCTGCACAATCCTAATATGGGCTTGTTTGCCAAACTATTTCTAAGACACTTCCCAGGTCATTGTTACTTACACCTGACCTTTTTTGTTCGCCCTGGTGAACCCAAAAACTGTCCAGTATTTCCAGTTATAAGATATCATAGTAGGGCATGCTAACAAAGTCTTCCAAGAAAATCCGTATCTTCCCATATGATAGAACATGCTATACAAATAATATATTTGTATCCGGGCCTCAGGAGCTCCTGGCCTCTTTTAGTCTGCTGTCTATTTATTATTTTTGGTAATGTGATTTTAGATTAGTTGTTTTTAATTTATATTGGTTTAATATCTTTTTATGGGGGAGGGTGGGGTGGGTGGTGTTTAGGGATTTTAATCTGCATTTGTATTTTAATTTTTGTAAGCTGCCCCGGTTGTTTTAACAGGGGGGGTGGGGTATAAATAAATAATAATAATTTATTATTATTATTATTATTATTATTATTACATCATTGGTACCTAAACCAGTAAAAATGAGATATATAGACAAACTCTCCTCTAACAAATGCTGGAGGAATTATGGGCATCAGTACCTATTTCCATGTGCGGTGGGAGTGTCCCAGTATTTCTGAATTTTGGAAAAAGATATTTCTACAAATAGGTCAAATTACAAACCAAACAGTTCCTGTTGGCCCCAAAATAGTACTTCTCTGGGTTGGTGAGATGAGGAATTCGAAATCCAGTACAGATGGGTTAACTCCTCCACCACCCAGAGAAGAGGCAAGAAGAAAGTTCAGACTAAGACATGTGATGGCTGGGCTGTGGCTCCACCCCTCTTCCCGGCCCTCACCTCCTCAGTTTTGCTTCCTGCCTTACCCAGATAGGAGTGCCTCTTTCTCTCTCCAGCCATTGTCCTTTCTGTTCTCGTTTATCCCCTCTTCAATCTTTGTTACTGTCCCTGACTTTTCCTCCCTCTTGGCTCTCTAGAGCAACTTAGCTCCTCAAAAAAAACACACCCTCCATTCTTTCCTCTGTCTTTCCTCTTTCTTCTCCCCCCCCCTTTTTTTCATCCGCGATGGTAAAGGAGACAAAGAAGAAGGAAGAGCAGGCCCATGGCGACTCTCAACCATCGGAGTCCGCTCAATCCACTCTCCCACCACCGAAGTCTCTCCCGTAGGCACGAGAGGAGAGCATTACAGCCAGTGCTTCCCCATCGGTGGACCAAGTCCAGCAAATGAGAGAGAAGCAAGGAGAGCTTTGCGCGGACGAAGCAGCTCCTCTGCTGCAGAGCTGGGCTCAGCAGGCGTGAGTCGAGCAGCCTCAACCAGGGACATCAGCGGTGGTTGGCGAACAGCACGAGCTCAGCAAGGACGCCGCAGACACACTGCATTGATCTAGGGAAGTAACCGCTTCTTACTTCAGCTCAGGGGGTGCACCTGGTGGGGGCCTTAAAAGTTTACATCAAAAGAACGAGATCGTTCAGATTCGGTGACTGTCTGTTCGTCTCATTCAATTCAGTCTCCATGGGACTGAAGGCATCTAGGCAATTCCCAGTTGGATCAGAGCCTGTATTCTAACGGCATACGACACCGTGAAGCTGCCCTGCCCCACTAACGTCTGGGCACACTCAACCAGGTCGGTGGCCACCTTGGTGGTATTCTCCTCCAGCACCCCAATCTCAGAAGTCTGTAGGGTGGCTACCTGGTCTACTCTGTCTACTTTTATTCGCCACTATAAAATTGATAAATTCAGGGCCACTGAGGCCACGTTCGGGTGTAGGGTGCTCCAGGAGGTAATTTAGGTCTAGGCCTCTGGGGCAATCATCCCTCCCGTTCTAGGTGGCTTGGGCATGTCCCATCTGTACTGGATTTTGGATTCCTGCTCTCACCAACCCAGAGAATGCCACATTGGTACTTACCATGAATGTGCATTCTGGGGTTGGTAGAGAGGAGGAATCTGCCCCGCCCACATGACTGCCCTCAGAGGCACTGTGCTCATGTCTGGGCTTGGCTAGTCAGGAAACTGAGAACGTGAGGGCTGGGAAGAGGGGAGGAGCAAAAGCCCAGCTATCATGTGACTTAGTTTGAACTTTCTTCCTGTCTCTTCTCTGGGTGGTGGAGGAGTTAACCCATCTGTATTGATTTTAGGATTCCTCCTCTCTACCAACCCCAGAATGCACATTCACGGTAAGTACCAGCGTGGCATTCTCTCCATATTTTGTGACAACTGTGAGGCACTAAATCATAAAATCTGATTATTATTTTGTTGTTTTACTGCTAGACTGATAATAGCTTAGAATTGGGGGGAAAACTGGGCCATGTTTCAGTTGAAGCCTACTTTTAAAAAATTGAGAAATAGCACTTATGGAAAAGCTGACATCTACTGTACAGGATGATAGAAATGACCAGTCACAACTAAGCTTCTTCAACATCATTTCCGTTTATTAATTTCCTCAATGATAGTGAGGAGTTTCCACCTCCTCCATGGTCACATTTGGACCTATGAGAAGATGCTTTAATTGAATGGTAAATGTATTGTATTTTGTTAGGCTATGAACCTATGAACGGAAGATTTCATATAAATCCTGAAAAATCTTACTGTTAGGGAAAATAATATGCCCACTTGGTGAGGGAGCCTTCTCAGTGGCTGCTTCCACCCTCTGGAATGCCCTTCCATGGAAGACTAGGCTCACTCCTCCCAGCTTTCCTTTTGCCAACAGGCAACAACATTTCTGTTCAAGCATGCTTTTAATCTGTAATCATTCTCAGGAAGACTTTCTGTTGGGGGCTTGCTGTGTTTATTTATGTTTTTAACTTTTGTATCTTTTTTACATACGGGTTACCATATCTGCAGTATTGGTAACCACGGTTTCATTTATCTGCGGTCAGGGGGAAGGTCTCTCTAGGCATCTGGAGGATCTCTCTAGGCATCTGGAGGTCCTCCAGCATGACTCCGTGGTCAACTTCTGCGGGACGTTGACCATAGAATCACTCTGGAGGACCTCCAGATGCCTAGTGAGGTGTCATCTCTAGGCATTTTCTAGGCCCTCCCAACACGTTTCTATAATATTCTATGCCAGTTCACTATTATCTGTCGTTTCACTTATAAATGGTAAGTCTGGGAACATATCCTCCATGGATTTTATATTGTGATTTTGTTTTTAAAATTGTATTGTTTTTAACTAATTTTATTTGTGAGCTGCCTTTGGTCCCATTCCAGGAGAAAGGTGGCATATAAATAAATACATTTTAAATGAAAATATATATATTAATAAGAAAACATACTGACTGACAACATTAGCAGTCCATTCCTACAGATCTGCAGTAACCTAACGCCACCATGTAAGATTAATTATGCAGTTTGAATCCAAATTTCTAGTTTAATCTCCTTGTTTTGCTTCACTTTCCTTATTTCATTGAATATTTGTGTGGCTGTTTTGGTTAATAAATTCTGTTAGTGTCTTTTCTTCTTTCCCCCCGAAACTGGAAATAAAACTATAGTTTCTGCCTTTCCTAGTGGCACTTTTTCATTAACCCAAAGCCAACCCAAAGATTTGATAATAAATCATGAATTCACCTATAGATTTATTTCCTATGAACTTTTATTGAGATGGTATGGTAACTAATTTTGTGTGGATGCATTTGCACTCTCCTCTCTCTCTTTCTACACAGTTTTCTTTATTCATGCATTCTTTTTATTGTTTTTGTGGACACCGCTTGTGTCTCATTTCATTTATTCCCTACTTTCTGCCCAAAAGGGGAGGGGGCACTGATAAGGAATGTGTGTTGATCACAAGGTCATTTTCAAACTGTACACGCAAATGAACCACAACGTTAGATCTGGTATATCTCACTCTAAATGATATGCATTTACTGGGGTTACATTTAACAGCCTGGTCATTTGCTCCCTCTGTCACTTGGATTTAAATAAACTGTATTTGGCCAAATATTTCAGCTTAATTCTCGTATGGATCATAAGCTTTCCTATGCTAAAGCCCCGTGCAAATGTTCAATATTCTTGGGGCACAGAGGAAGAAAATGTGATCATGGTGGCAGGCTCTGTTGTTTTTTGTGTGCCGCATGCACTGCAGGCTGTAAGTTAAGCTGTGATTTGCACTGTGGATTTTTTGCAGATTGCAAAGCAAATATATTTGTGGGCAGCAGTTGTGGTGAAGGGCTTGTCACCATCCTCATGAGCTCTTATATATGCAGACCAGTAATGAATATCTTCGTAGGTCTTGAATGTGTTTCATTCCAACAAGTGAAATGTACAGTGGGTCCTCCCAATCCATGGGCTCCTGATCTGCAGTTTCAACCACACATGGATCGTCACATACCATACCTAACATGACATTGATGTGCACATGGATGCACTGACACATCAGTGCACATGTTGCCACCATTTAATAATATGGGGCATGACCATCCGCGTTTTTTGCCATCCATGGAAGGGGCCCAGAACCCAACCCATGTGGATTCAGAGAGCCCACTGTACTTCTGTTGTGACATGAAAAGCTGCCTTTTTAAATTGCTTCTCTGGAAAAGTAATCTAAATTGAAATGTAAGCTGCATAAAATGAAAACTATCAAGAAATATTAAGGGAAAGTAATGAAAATAGCTAGCTTTGGACAAAAGTAATTGATTGTTTTCTGACTCTATCAGGGCAAGATAGGAAATGTTAAAGTAAAATATATACATATTCAGAGAAAACAAGAGAAATAAATCAGAGATAGATAATATTTAAAAACCATTAAAATGTACTCCCAAAAATATGCTGCCCTAGTTTTGATGTTGAAGATTAAAGATAAAGCCAGGTTCTAGAATTCCAAGGGTATAATTAGACATTTATTCTCTTCCACTGACCAAAACAATCTATTGTGGGCCAAGGAAAAGTCAAGAGGGGAGAATTCTAGGCCAGGAGCCTCCCAACAACTGAAGATATTGTTTTACTTTGTATGGTTTTTTAATGTTGTGAACCGCCCTGATTGGATTACCAAAGGGCGGTATATAAATAAATTTTATTATTATTATTTATTAAGATAACATACAAATAGCCTTGCTGCTTTGATGCATTTGGCCTGCTGCAGTCTAAGCAGCATATTCAAAACCAAAAGACAACAAGGCAACCTGTATGGGGGAAAATATCTCTGGAACACTAATGTCATAAAGATGACAATATGGTTCAAAATCTGACTGACTCCTTTCATCAGGATCAGTAACGTTGTTCCTTTTTTGTGGTCTTTGTGAATACACACAAAGGGGTTTATGCGCCTCTGCAGAAACAACTTCGGAAACATCTAGAAATCTTACATAAGACCTTTTTGGCAGTAACCCCGCCCACTCTCCAATGCCCTATATAAGCAGGGTTCCCTCCTAAATACCTCAGTTCCTTTTTTTTTTCTACCATGTGAGCAGCAGTTAGGAACTTTCTCAGAGATCTTACTTCCTTCTGGTATTCAACTACGGCCTGTTTTTTTTTACTTCTCTCATGAATTTTCCCTTGTTGCTTCTTCTGGTAATATTATCTCATTTTTTGACTTGGACTGTTCTAGTTTATGATTTTGGATCTCCCTTTGGCTTAGTCATCCTGTGAACAGTGGTGTTTGCCTTCTTGGCAACATGTCTTCCTCAGGGTTTTTAAAGCATTGAATAGAATGTTCTGCTAAAATACCTGAGACAGATGGACTTTGTCTTGGTGAAGGCCATAATGTGGCATCCTGTCGCCACTGTAAGGCTTTCACATATCAAGTGTGCTGGAATTTGAAGGGATGTCACGCTGAGGATGGAGCAGGCTTGTTTTCTGCTGCTCCAGAGACTGGAACACGGAGCAATGGGTGCAAGCTCCAGGAACAGAGATTCCACCTCAACATGAGGAGGAACTTTTTGACAGTAAGAGCTGTTCGGCAGTGGAACACACTCCCTCGGAGCGTGGTGGGGTCTCCTTCCTTGGAGGTCTTTAAACAGAGGCTGGATGGCCATCTGTCGGGGATGCTTTGATTGTGATTTCCTGCGTGGCAGGGGGTTGGACTGGATGGCCCTCGTGGTCTCTTCCAACTCTGCAATTCTATGATTCTATGATTCTATGAATAGGGAAGCTAGGTTAAAGGCCTTGCTTTATGAACATGCTCTTACGATGAAGCCTTCTAAGCCATCCCAAACATCAAGGAGGTCTACCTCTTTGCCACAGCCTGGAACTTCTTCCATTCCATCTAGAGCCTGTTCCATACAATGTGTAGACAAGGGCCATTCCAGCTCAACAGTTGTCAGTATCAACTCCAGTACCGCTTCTACAGGTTTGATCAAGTGCTGCCCCAGTACCATCTCTTTAGTTCTGGATAAGAGCAAGCAGACTGTTCAGACTGCTAAGAAGAAAGATAAGAAGAAGAAACAACAGGAGGCTTTTCCACAGGCATTGCCAGCCCTCTCAACACCAAGGGTCCATCAAGCCTCCTGTATTGATCTGCCCCAGAAGTCCATCCACACAGCAGATAGAGACTGTTCAGGCATGGTTCCTGTGAGAGGACACTCCTCTGGTAGTCTTCATGCTTCACCTGAAGCGGACATTGTGGAAGTCCCATTGGTAGGTACAACGATACTGTCTGACCAAGGTTGAGTGACAGACTATCAGTCAGATGGTGAGCTCTCTGAGATGGTTGTGATTTAGGTCTCCTGCAAGGCTTCGTTGCAAATCAGTGAATCTCATCCAAAGGAACTGAGTACATAGCATCTGAAAGAGCTTCCATTCAAACTGCTTCTTGGAAGAAGCTTCCTTCTGCAGCTTGAGCGAAGTCTTCCTTCAAGAAAAAGGCTGCAGATATGTCTAAACAATGTGTTTGACACTGGGCTAGATGATGACACCTCTCTGACTGCCTCTTTGCATGCCATTGCTCCACCTCTCAGGCTTACATCAGCCATAGACGTCTGGGGTTCCATCACCACAGATGCCTGGGTTCTCAAGATCGTTGCTTGTGGGTACACAATTGAATTCTCCACACACACCCTGTAGGGGTTTATTGAGAGACTATAGCGTCTTCCCCTCTCAGAGAAGAGGTTGTCTCTGCTTCAGAAAGGAACTATAGAATGCATCCTGCCGTCTCAGGTTCTTCTCCCGGTACTTCGTTGTTTCCAAGTGGGATGGATGACTTTGGCCTATACTAGACCTAAGGCAATTAATAATAATAATAATAATAATAATAAAATTTATTTATATACCGCCCTTTGATAATCCAATCAGGGCAGTTCACAACATTAAATTAAATTAAATCGATACATCAAACCCAGAAGGTTCAGGATGGTGACACTGGCATCTATTCTCCCATTACTTCAACAAGGAGATTGGTTTACCACCCTGGACTTTAAAAGATGTGTACTTCCACATAGGTATTCGGCTGTGCCATCGCCGTTACCCATGTTTTGCCATCAGTAAGAAAGCATATTGGTATAAAGTCCTTCAGTTTGGCCTTTGTACAGCACCCAGGTGTGACGTCTCCTGCCACTTTATATGAGCTTGATAAGATCAAGGTGGTCAGGAGCAAACTTCAAAATGCCAGCCCCACTTTACCTTGTGGCTTAGCCTGGCTGCCTCTGCCCTCTGTTCCCCCCACCTTTATTTTATAAGGTTCCCTTAGTTCCATCTACAAACCAGGGTTACTTCTTTTACTTAAATGTGTGGAATGTGTTTTGGTAGCCTGCCTTTACTTATATAATAGATAGGAATGGACAGAGTCTGTATTTGAATTAACAACAATAAGTTTATTGAAGGGAATGAATAACAGGAACATGAAATCTTATTTAGAACAGTGCTTAAACCTTTATAATATTATCTCTTATTTCCCAGACTCATTCACTCTTTGTCCACTCACTCCTCTAATCCAAACTATTAACCTCTGCACACAATTTTACCGCATCCAAGCTTCTCTCATACAGCACACACACGGACACCTCTGCTCCAGATAAGTATCATCAACTGACCTCTGTTCTTAACTTCACTTCACTCAAACTGTCATGAAAACTTTAAACATACAGAAGCCGCTCCCATTTCAGCTTCCTGCCATAGGCTTGGTTCCTAGAACACATTTCTCCCATTCACTCATCCAGCCATCTGTCACATCAGAGTCTTTACAAAATGTGTTGCAGTGGTTGTCGCTTGGCTCCACCAGAGAGGTGTCATCATCTTTCCATACCTGGATAATTGACTATTCGTTGCAGGTTCGAAACAGAAGCTATTGATTAAAATGCACATTGCTCTTTGTCTTCTTCACAACCTTGGTTTCCTGGTCAACTGGAAGAAGTCTCATCTTGAGCCATCTACCACCATTCACTTCATAGGGGCTCTCTTGAACTCCCTGGATGTGAAGGCATACTTGCCTCGAGACAGATTCCTAGCTCTTCGGAGGGAGGTATTTACCTGCATCTCACATCGCCTGGTGTGTGTTGAACACATCCAAAAGACTCTGGGACACATGACCTCGACGACCTCAGTGACACCCCTGGCATGCCTTCGAATGAAGCTTCTACAAGCTTGGCTTGTGTACAAGTTCAGCCCTCAGGTGGACTCCCCGTGATGGTCTCTCTCCATTCCATGTCCAGTTCTCAAGTCCCTCTACTGGTGGACAGAGTCGGCCTTGGTGCAAGTGGGTCTTCCATTCACCCTTCCTCAACTGGTGCTCACGATATCTGATGCCTCTATGGACAGTTGGGGAGCTCATCTGGCCATCCTGTCAATCAAGGGCAGGTAGACTGTGCATGAACGGAACTGCCATATAAACGTGTTGGATATGTTGGCTGTTTTCAAGGTGCTACACACTTTCGAAACGTCTGTCAGAGAGAAGATTGTATGCATCTTGACAGACAACACAACCATTGTGTTTTACTTGAACAAACAAGGAGGCACCCACTCCCCTCCTCTGATCAAACTGATGCTCACGGTCTGGAATTGGTGTCCTGAAGTCACAGTAGCAAGCGCCTGAGGAGCAACAGGAGAGAAATGCAGGAACAACAGGATATGGAGTCCAGTTTTAGCCTGTTGCCAATTGTCCACAAAAGAAGTCAAGAGCCAGTCCAGAGGTCAGTCACCATTAGTCCATACAAGATGCAAGAGTAGTCAAAAACCAGTCCAGAGTTCAATTACCCGGTGTCCATGCCAGATGCCAGGGAAGCCAATAGCCAATCCAGAGTTCAGTAGTATCAGGCCCAAGGTCTAAGTCCGTGGTCAACAAGGGGTTAATGCAGCAGTCCAGAAGTCTGTACGAAGCCAATGCAAAACAGGAACATGAGAGGAATGCAACAGCTTGAGATAAGCAATTGTCAGCTCTGAGATTCAAAGGGAAGCTGTGGTTGAATTTATAGCTAGAGTTTCAGGGCCAGGTGAAACTAATTAACGAGGAAACAGGTTAGTGATTGGTATTTAAACAGCAGCATTGGGCATGGCGCTTCTCCCGCCTACATTCCGAGAAGGGAGGTTTCATGGTGTCTAGGCTGACGGGCTGTTCTTTCTTCCAAGTGAGATATGTGTTCTTTATCTGCTTCGACTGCCTTCTTGGAGGAAGTCAAAGCAGTATCTTCAGGCTGAGCCAGACTGTCTGTTTCTGCTTCTTCAAACTCAGCTATACTTTCCCCCTCTGCTTTGTCTGCATTCTCTGCTTCCTCCTCCTCCTCCTCCTCTGAGTCCTCAACCAAGGGATTCATGACAATGGGTGCATGCTACAGAATATCACTCTAACAGCCTTACATCTTCCAGGGAAGCAAAATGTCTTTGTGGACGTTGTCAGCAGTTTCACGACAATGTGTCAGAAGTGGAGACTACACTCTCACACTCTACACCAAGTATTCAAATGCTGGGATTCCCCCTTGATAGACCTTTTTGCCACTCCGGAAAACACCCACTGTGTTTTGTATTGCTCCAGGGGGAGCAGGAGGACGGGCTCCCTTGATGACGCCTTTCTCTTTTTGTGGCAAGGACCCCTCCTCAATGTTTTCCTGCCATTTCCACTGATCCCACAGATCCTAACTAGGCTATGCCAAGACAGAGCAAGGTGCATTCTAGTGACACCCTGGTGGCCCAGGCAGCACTGGTTTGCCACACTCCTCCAGCTGGCCAGCAACACTTTCATCCAGTTACTGGCTGCACCCAAACCTTTGACCATGGTGGACAGCAGGATACATCACCCGGACCTTCCTACCTTGAAACTGACTGTGTGGCAAGTGTTCCTTTAACGCAGTTACTGGACTCTGTACATGCCATTGTTTCAGCTGCACAGCGTCCTTCAACTCTGCACTCCTATGCATACAAATGGCAGAGGTTTGGGGACTTACTACTTCCAAAGACATAGCGGAGGAGGACATGCCTCTGCCTCATGTCCTAGAATTCCTGGCATCACTCTCACAACTTGGACTGTCTTTATCATCTGTCAAATGTTATTTTGCAGCTATTTCTTCGCATTTCCAGAGATTGGGTTGTCTTTCCTGTTTTCAGGACCCACTAGTCAAAACATTTCTCAAGGGATAGTATCCGAACCTACACCCACCTGTGTCATGTCTGGTACTGGCTTGGAGTTTGGACCTTGTTCTGGATGCCCTGTCTAAACACCCGTTTGAGCCCTTGGCTGACTGATCTCTACCTCCTTTCTTTCAAAACGTCATTTTTGGTGGCAATTATGTCCGCGAGGAGGTTGGGCAAATTGTGTGCTTTACGAGTGGACCCTCCATATACACGCTTCCACAGCCTGGAGTTGTCTCACAAGCAGATGTGGCTTCTTTTTTTTTTACCAAAGGTGCTTTCGTCCTTTCACATCAATCAGGACATTGTCCTTCATTCCTTCTTCATGACTCGATCATCTGAGGAGGATCATACTTTAGACATCCGACGAGTGGTAACTACTTACTTGGACAGAATCAGTTCCTTCCGACTCTCAGCGATTGTTCGTATGTTATGAAGGATGCAGGAAAGATCATCCTATATCTCCACAGATGTTTCCCAAATGGGTGTCCCCTGTCATCAAATTTTCATACGACCTTGCTGGGAAGCAGCCCCCAGCAAGCCTTCGGAGCCACTCGAAGAGCGGTTGCAGCCTCTATGGCTTCTCTCGGGGGTTCCTATCTCTGACATTTGTCAGACAGTGATGTGGCCCACACCACTTACCTTTGTATCCCACTATAAGGTGGATGCTGCGCTGCAGTTGGCTGTGCAGTTTTGCTTTCATGTGTTTCTTGAATATGCTCTTGTTCGACATGCACGTTGCCTACCTTATCTGTTGTATGCAATGCATTCTGCTCAATGAGATTTTGACTCCAAGCAAGCAGGTTTCTAGCAGTGGTTCATATATTGCATTAGGGTACTTTCTTTACTCTGTACCCTTTGCTTCAGTCATTTTGTTACATGTTAATACATTTTTCTGATTCAACTCACCTGTGTGTTGTTTTTCTTGGCTGGTTGGGAGGTTGTATTGCTCTCCTCAAGTATACTGAGCAACATACCCCACCTCCTTTGGTTATAGATTGCTAGTGTCCCATTTGTGTGTATTCACAGAAACCACGAAGAAGAACAGGTTGCTTACCTATAACTGTAGTTCTTCAAGTGGTCATTGTGAATTCACACAACCCCCTCCATCCTCCCCTCTGGTGTCCTGCTCTTGGTTCTTAAGGGACTGCCCACAGTGTCCTGGGAACTGAGGCATTTAGGTGGGAACCCCACTTACATAGGGCATTGGAGAGTGAGTGGGGTTACCGCCAAAAAGTTCTTTTGTCCTCATTATATCCTCATTATGACTCCTCTATAAGAGGAAGATTCTTTTTCAATAAAATAAGTTTTGTTTTGCTGGTCCCTCTTACCTTCAGGAGACCCAAGGCAGACCTATAAAATAGTTGTACATGCTCCTGATGTATTAGTACAGCACATCCTGGGAAAGGAGGGGAGTTACTCTGGAACAATCAAGAGACAAGCCCTGTAAGGTATACTGCTTTACTCAGTCATCCCAAGCAGGCATAGAGGGTCAGTCCAGCTTAAAACCGCCTGCACTTATGGGGTGCTGGTATCAGCTGTACCGTGTATGCTTATCACTGTGTATGTGTACCATATATATACATGCACACACAAACGTTGTTGTTGTCGTTTTGATGTACATGGCGCTTTACAAAAGGTTACAGAATAAAACAATTATCACTGTTCTAATAATATAGAATAGTAAAATACAATAAGAAAAGGGGGGGAACATACAGATAATTCAGAATAAAACAAAATAACCAGTACAGGTGATCAAATACAATAAAGATATAAACATTAATTCAAAATTCCAAAAATTTGAGAGAATAAAAAAGTTTTCAATTTGGATTTAAAACCAGCAAGAGAAGAAATGGTGCACAAGTTTACCAGGAGGCGATTGCAGGAATAAGGGGCAGCAAGAGAAAAAGGAGGAAGAAACCCTTGGCTGGGTAAGAAACCCAGAATTCGCAGAGTGAAGATTCCTAACAGGCTGATAAAAAAAATAAGAGTTGCAAGGTAAGGAGTAGCTAGGTTGTGCAGGGCCTTGAATGTTAGAACAAGCAGCTTATACTGAATCCTTGAGGGAACATGTAGCCAATGAGGGGATATCAAATGTGGGGTAACATGATCAAAACGACAGGCCAAAAAGATTATCTTAGCAGCAGTGAAGAATGGAAACCAAAGGACTAAGATGAGATAATGGAAGACCAGTCAAAAGAAGATTGCAGTAATTGAGACGGGAAATGACTAAAACATGAACTAAAGTCTTGGCAGAGGAAGCAGAGTGGAAAGGTCTGATTTTAGTGATGTTATAAAGGAAAAATCGACACGACTTTGCTACAGCCTCAATATGAGGAACAAAGGACAATGACGAGTCAAAAACAAAGCCAAGACTCTGTGCTTCGTTCACAGGATGGATAGGAACATTATCGATAGAAATGAAAAAATGTATAATGTAAAGAAGGTTTCAGAGGTAAGATGAGTAGTTCTGTCTTTGTCATATTAAGTTTAAGGTGGTGATGACGCATCCATGCTGAGATACTGGAAAGACAGGCTGTAGTGAGATGTTCATGATCCAGAGAAAGTTCAGGAGTAGAGAGGTACAGTTGAGTATCATCAGCATAAAGGTGATATTGAAACCCATATGAGCTGATAAGATTAGTTAAAGATAGTGTGTAAAGAGAGAACAATAAGGGGCCCAGAACGGAGCCCTGAGGAATCCCAACTGAAAAGGGAAAGGAGGGGGATTTGTGACCACCAGCTACCACACTAAATGACTGGTCTGAGAGATATGATGGGAAAAAAAGCTGAGAATGAAGTCAGTGAACCCTAAACCACGAAGTGAATCTAACAGAAGAACATGATTGACTGTATCAAAGGCTGCAGAAAAATTGAGAATAAGGGTGGAGTATAGGCGTTTTGACTTAGCCCGGAGGAGGTAATCTGTTATTTTTGTGAGAGCTGTCTTGGTAGAATGTAAAGGGCAAAATCCAGACTGAAAAGGACCCAATGTAGACTCCTGAGAAAGAAAGGTGAGGCACAATGCATAAATAGCGTGTTCCACAACTTTCAAGAGGAAAGGCAACAGTGAAATAGGACGATAATTAGAGAGAGAGGATGGGTCAAATGAAAACTTCTTGAGGATTGGTGAGACCGTGGCATGTTTAAACTCAGAAAGAAATGAACCAGAGGAAAGGAACAGATTAATAATATGACAAAGAAAAGGGAGAATAGCAGGGGAAATAGTAATTAAAAAGCGAAAAGGAACAGGATCCAGAGAACAGGTAGAAGGATTTGAAGACTTCAATATTTTAGATAATTAATCTAACTAACCAGGAGGGAAATAAGAGAATTTAGAATAGCTGGGCAGTTGATATGATAATGAGGAGGATTCAGGAACAGAGAGAGAAGCATGGATGGTTTCAATTTTAGTATTGAAAAAAAGTTGCAAAATCATCAGCAGAAAGTGATGGAGGAAGAAGTGAAAGAGAGGGCTTTAGGAGAGAGTTTAAAGTAGACACCATGGATCAGTGATGTACAGTAGGTCTGTTTGGCCAGAGAAATGGCACAAGAGAAAGAAGAAAGAATAAATTTATAATAAATATAATCTGCCCACTCTCTGGTATTCCTCCACAAATGCTCAGCTGCGCGAGAGCAGGAACAAAGAGACCAAACAGTGGGAGTAAGCCATGGCTGAGGCTTAGAGGGAGAAACCATGCATGTTGACAGAGGGGCAAAGCTATCAAGAGTTGAGTATAAAGTTGAGTTAAGAAATAGCTGAATCTAAAGAACCAACAGAATTAAAAAGAGACACCAACAAGTCCAAAGCCTGAGAAAAGGTTTCAGGGTTAACGGAATGAAGATCTTGAAAGGAGTGAGTAATGGGATGACAAGAAGGTGGGTTATGAGCAAGCGCAAATGAAACAAGATGGTGATCAGACAATGACAGAGAAAAAACAAAGCAAAATATAGATAAATATATATTCATATTCAGTCATCACAGACCATCTTGAGAGTGTGAGTGGAAGACTTGTGGTCTTAGCAATATTTACAACTAAATTACCCCTTTCTAAACTGTAATAATGGGACTTAGAATTCATCAACACCTAGAAGGCCAGAAATGGACAACTGCAGCCCTCCATATATTTTGGATTACACCTCCCACAATATTGGCTCTGCTGGTTGGGGGTGCTGGGGAAATCCAACAACATCTGGACTTCTGTTTAACACCTTCTGTTGATGAGCCATTGAAAGCTTGTACCTGTGCCTTTTTTTTTTTTTAATTGAAGCATTTGCTGTGGCCAGAAGGGTTGGTTTGGTCACTTCTGGCACTTTTCAAAGGCATTTTGACTGTGGATAGAGTCCCCTGAAAAGCAATTTTCAAAGCAATTTTGAGACTAAACCATTCCTCATAGAGCTGATTTTTGGTCCAAAAGGCATTGTTTAGCCAATGTTTTAATAACTTTGGAGTCTGGGCCTGGAGGGTTAAAAGCCACATCTGCCCCCACCCCTCCCCAGGGCTACATGATTCTTCTTACCCATGGTCTCCATCAATTATTCTGTAATTCAACTAATGTTGTACAATGTGTTGTATTTTGTGTGTTTTCTTTATCCATTCTCTTGGCTATTCTGAACAAATATATTTCCTTAAGGCAGTCCGAGATTATTTTTGGATCTTGAAGTTCTGGAATTCTGCATGTGCAGCTGCTTGAGAGGAAATTTCAATGCCTAAGAAAATATCAAGAACTGCTTTTCTCCACATGCTGTGCTCCTGTTAATCTAACAAAGTACAGTATGCATGCCAGAAGGTGTGCTGCTGCTACTGCTGCTGCTTTTGTTTTCATGGTTGTTACTGAGAATATAATACATTTATCAAAGAAAAATAGTTTACATGTTTCTTGTGGTTTTGTTTGAGAATTAACAATAGGATTTTCCTTCTGTATCTCCAGCTGATACCCTGACATTCTCACCATGCTGTCATTCATGTTTTCATTTATGTATGATTATTAATTGTAACTGTCTTCACCACAAATAAAAGAAGAAACTTAACAAGGGTATACATAAATGCACCAGTCTTTATTTCTTCTTCAGGGTGCTGTATTCAGAAAAAACATTGGCATTGTCCGACAAAGACTAGATAGTATCTGTAATTACAGAATGCAGTTTCCTTTTTGCATACTATAGGGTGTGGTTGGATACACGGTAAACTATATCCAAGTTTTAAATGCACCATTTAAGTTTTATTTTATTTTGCCATAGGAAAATGCACTTTAGTGTTTTCAGTTCTGATAGAAATATATTGATTTATAGAGAAAATTTAGACATTTAAAAGCATACTGTCCTATGTTCATTTAAAAGTAATTTGACTGGAAAATCTTAATAGAATGTGTGATCTGAATTATATAAAGTTATTGTATTGTTTTAAAAGGACCAAATGTAAGCCTAACTTCCTATCACTTTTAGGGCTGCTGTTCACTACCAACATCAAGATCTAACTCTGCATGCTGATCCTTAAAATGACATACCAGTCATTTTTTTTAAATAATGTGTATATTATTTTGTGTTTTTCCACATTTTTTTTCATTTTTGAAATCAACATACATGTCATTTTTTAAACTTAGAGCATTTTAAAGTCTGTCCCTGTATCCTAGGCCACATGTAACTCAGTTTTGTAATAATTGACCCTGAATCTCTGGGCACATCAGCCTGCACAAACTGTTGTGTTGATGTCTTAAAAACCAGTCTCATTTGTATTATGTCTATACACATTAACCTGAATGATATTTGGGCTTTGAAACCAATTTTATGGGTGTCTTTCTGATTTTATGTGATCTCAAAAAAATGTTTGGTTTTCAAATAATGTTTTTATCTGGTGTGAATCATTGGGAGCCCTTGTCAGTAGAGTGGCAATAAACCAATACTTGTCATAATAAATTAATTAACAAAACCTTAGTAACTTTCACACTGATAGAGAATTTATATCACAGGTATGAATGGGGCTTGTGTCAACAGAATAAATTTGAAGGTATTCTTCCTAACATTTTCAAGTGTCAAAATACTGCACGTTTTCATTTATATTACCCTCACTTCCCCCTGAGAAAAATATCACATAGCCGAATGAGATATTATTTATTAACTCATGATCTATAGTATTATATCACATCATGTTATAATATTACTCAATTCATTGATGATGCCTGATGGTTTAGGATGGCCCATGAATTAATTCAGGAAACAGAAAAGCAATAGCTAAAGGTGGATAAGAATGGCACTGAAGAATAAATGGCTGGAGGAAGCAATGGCACTGAGTGAATTGGTGAAACTTGAACACCAAACTTGAACACGCACAGAATAAATTTCTACCTCTGTCAAAACTGCAAGATATGATCCACCACAGTGGAAGCATTAGTAAGCGAGATCCATAGCTCAGTTAGGCCAAAGCATTTGACTTTAAGCTTATTTGCCTTTTAGTATAATGCATTAGAAGACCATGACTTTTATCCATAGAGTTCACATCTCTAATGTGTTTAAGGCTAGACTTCAGGTCTCATTAGGGTGAGTGAGTTTTGGCCCAAGTATTTTTGTTTGGATTATGTCCTGGAGCAGTGATTAAATCACTATTTGCACCTTACTATATTTAAATAAATGACAAGAAGCCTGTCACCTACCCTTTCTAACATACAGAAGCTAATCAGTCTGCCAACTAAATCTTATACTTCAACACTGGGGGTAAGGTAGGATCCTCTGTACCATACCTGAGGGTAGCTAGCTGGCTTAATATGCAGGGCAAGACAGGGCAAGGCAAATGTTGAAGAAGATCTTTCCTTTGGCCCCTTGCCACTATCACCCCAGCATTGGCCATCTAACGCAGTCACCTCGCTCTGCCAGGCCTCCCTGCTTCCCAGGAATCTTTTGAGGCTGCATAAACTAGAATACTGCCAAGTATATCACCCTGAAATCCTTGAAGGACAAGTGGGATAAAAGTGTAGGAATTAAAGCATTTCAAGTATTGCTATTTTTATTTGCTCTGTACTTTACTTATGACTGTTCACAAATACCTTAGGTCTATAGAAGTCCTTTGACTCTTTATGTAATTTCACTTGTTATTTATACTTAAAGAATCATCACTACTGTAGAAGTACACCAAAGCGTAAAAACTTTAAATAGGAATGACATCACTCATTTTGCAGATTATTTGGCACTATGTATCTGTGCTGCTGAAGAATATGCAAATGAGATAATATCATACTCCCTTATCTGTGGATTTGTTTGTGTAATTGTAGTTTATTATTCTAGCAGTCAATAAAAATGATAAATTACCTTTGCGGCATTTCTGTTACAATGGCTGTAAGCATCCTTCTCCACAAGCATTAATCAGACTATGTATAAAGTTGACAGTTCTAATTGCTTAGCACTGGCATATTTTAGTCAAGGGGAGGCATCCTTGGTCTATCAAAGATAGACAACCTGGATAGAAATATATCTGTGTAACTGTGCACTGTTGAGAACTACTACATAATTTTTCTTTTTAGCCTTTCAGTTTGACTGCTCTTAGAATACTTGCTGTAGACATTTATAAGAGGGTATTTTTTCCCCCTGCAAAGCCAAATAATCCCTTTAATGTTTGTGAATAAATGTCTCCCTTTTTTCTCACAGTAGTGCTAGAGAGCTTTGGATGTATCCCATTTGAAAAGCTCTACTTGTTTAAGCCTGTGTAAGAAATATTCTTAAGCTTAAAAAGGTCAACTAATATTTTGTGTGATTGCTGTATGGATTTTACCATTTCAAAACAGAATGAATAGACACTGGTGTCTTTAAAATAACATGGTTTACAAACTTTCCAGTTTATGTCTGTAAGCGTTTGATTTTCATAATATGGCAATTCATATTTTGACATTAATGCTTTGTGCCAGAATATTAGATCCTAACTTATGATTAGCTTTGACTATAGCATGGTTTGCTTTTGAATATTCAGAATTCTGTTTTCATTAAATGAAAAAAAGTTATATGGTATGCTTTATAATTATGGATTCTAAGTAACCTCTGTAAGGCTATGTAACTAAGTACAGACTACCTAATAATATGCTTTAAGTCTTGAAATATTAATATTTCCATCTATATAATTGTCTTGTTCTCATACGTGGGTAGCATATCCTTCAGAGACAAGTGCCAAAGGCTAACACTGTAGATAATGACTTGAGATTTGTGTCTGTTTTCAAGTTACAGTGATTGTAAACTGACAACTTTGAAGGACCTAAACTGACATCAAAGGATGCAGATCATCTAGTTAAGTCAATTAATGTTAATTCTCATCTCCATTAAATTCTTTAATGCTTCCCCTCCCCCCCCTTTTTTTTTTCTGTTTTCTTTTTCCAGCCAAGCCCAATACCAAGTCCTGTTTTGGGGAAGAAGCCAAATGCTAGTCAGTCACTGCTTGCTTGGTGCAAAGAAGTTACAAAAAACTATAGGGGAGTAAAAATCACCAATTTCACTACATCCTGGCGGAATGGATTATCCTTTTGTGCAATATTACACCATTTTAGGCCTGACCTAATGTAAGTAGGAACATTTTGCCCTTTTGCTTATGCTTCTTTCTTACTGTCATGAAACCAAACATGACAATAAATAAATCCAACTTTTATTTTTTTTGTTTCAGTCTCCTACTGTTTCATTTCTGTTTCAGTGTTTAAAATGTCACCTTGTGCTATGGAGCAACCATGCACACCTGTCCATACCTTGTGCCCTTGTAAAGCAATCTCCATTGTTTTTTACATAATTTTGATGTCTGTTTTTTCTGTGCAAGAAGTTACCTCAAGATGATTATGAAAATTATGTTGGTGTTGAAATGAGATGATACAAATAAGCCTGTCACTCTTTTGTATGTTGACAAGAAAAATTTACCTCATGGAAAATTTGATTGTCAAAGCTAGCCTCCAAGTCCATGCCTTAACTTCTCTTTTTAGATGGAAAGCTTCAGGCAACGAAACATGCAATCTCTGTATTTATATTTGTGTATTTTTTTAATTTTAATTTTCCACACTATTAGTTTTCCTGATTGGATTGCTGTGAAATTGCTAGTTACTATATAATGCTGTTTTTGTGTTGAATTATTATTTTTGAGATAGTGGTTTGTTTTAAAAACAGCTGCTTTTATCAAGTACTTTACATACCCACTGTGCCATTTTCTCCCTCAGTGACTACAAGTCCCTGAATCCTCAAGATATTAAAGAGAACAACAAAAAGGTAAGAACTGCCATAAGTAAGGTGGAAGGTATAGCTTCAGTTTTGGATCACAGCAGGTATTTATTAATTTGGGGAAAGTGAGGTTATTTTGTAAGGTCATGACTACAACTTGCAGAAGGTTTCAAGCCTCCTGTGGCACAGATTGCTTGTATTATTGTCGCTAGTTTGACATAGATTTTAATATTCACAGAACATGGCATACTGGCATTAGAGTTTCATCTTATATGGGCCTACATTAACCAAGTGAGCAAAAAGAGAGAGAGAGAAGGAGGAGGAGGAGGAGGAGCAGTAGGTCTCTTTTGATCATCCTAATTTTTAAAAATAATTTAATTAAACATAAAAATATCATTCTTCAGTAATTATCTTGTTTCAAGGCTAGCTTGGCCACTACTTTAATATAAAATATCACATTGGTACAGTTATAATAAACACTGTTTTCACTTTGGCTTTTTATTTAAGAAAGAGAGAAATGGAGATAAAACTTCACATAGTCTTTTCATCCAGCACACTCAATTAAACTAAGCAGTAAGGTGCATTGAGTTTTATATTATGCAAAGTATTGAACAATGTTTTTGGTTAGTAACAAGATATTTTTGAAAGAAGGCAAAAATATTAATGAAATACTGTCTGATAGTGTTCTGGGTCCAGGTTTATAATCCTCAATAATATTAGGTAATCTAATACCCTTTTGATGTAAAGGTTATGAAAGGGACATTCTAAAATGAGTTCAGTGATTTGAGACTCAATCTAAGAAACACAAGGAGACATGTTAGTACTTAATGCTGCTTGTTACTTAAGTCTTTTACTGTAGCTACAAATTTTAATTTCCATAAGATTCTAGGGCATTGGCCCTAGAGGGATCCATTTAAAAATTGCTCATTTTCCACTTGATTTCCCTACAACAAAACTAACTGCAAATCAGCTCAATTTGTTGTATTAGCTTTTTTCCATCTGGACAGTGTGATTTTCTACTTCTCCAACTGATTTTTTAAAATTGAGCTTACAAAATCCGAGATAATGTTTTAAAAATTACATCTAACCCACCCACCCATCCCCACACACTAAAAACTTCCTCTTTTCCTGTCCGCAATAAATTAACAGATTGTCTGACAAATCATATATTTCATACAGGAAACATATGTCATGATTAATAGTCTTGATACCTAATTTTGCTAGAGTCATGTGCAGACTGCTGCGTATATGCTTTCGGTATTGTAGAACAGTACGTACTTTTAAGTGTTCATTTGTTAGCCCTATGTTCATGCTCCCTTCACACAGAAGAGTAATCAAAAGCCATGCCATCAGTGCAATAGCAGCAAGGTACATCATATTCATTGGGAGAAATGATGAGGAATTTTGAACTAAAAGTGGATATTTCCCCATCATTTTCAGAATTATGTATTAAACTGTTTGATGACCTAAGAGGATTATTTGTGACATCACACTAATTCTGGTTGCACTGTGTCTAACGTCAAAATCCTATGACTGTATGAACTAATCAAACATGACTTCAATGTCCTTTGAGTTATAATAGCTAATCAAACATAATTAGAAGCCATGGTAAATAGAAGTTTGATTTTTCAGCAAATGGTGATAAAATGTGCAGGTCAGTTAGGTCATTTTTATTTATAAAATTGTGTCTGGAAATGGGGAGGAGTTATGACAGAAGATTTATTAGCTCATTTCTCTGATGCTAAACCAGTCCATTTATTAAAGAAGCAATTGTTGTTGCCATGCTGTGGGTTTTTTTCTTTCATCACCTTGCAACTCTTTGCCTGACAGCTACACTGAGTATCTCAGTTGCTTCCTGCAGATTTATTTCCTAGGCTCACACAGTTCTGCCCGATAACCCCATGTGCCCTTGATTGGAATGAACACAGCCCTGGGAACAATTGCCAAGTATAAAGTCCATGCAGATGTATAAGACATTTGACAATGCTTGACTCCTCCTAACCAATTAAAATCTCATCCACAGATAAATAACACCCTTTTTTTCCCCATGTGTTATGTTACATAAATTGAAGGGGAAGGAAGGTAAATTTGCAGGCTGTAACTTCAGTTGTAAGCACTGAATTTACAGAAATGCAACTTTAGGATATATTAGAAGAGGCAGCTTATGTGTTGTATTTTTCCTAATCAAATAATATTTGATTTGAGTGGTTATAGATGTTGGAAATTAGAGAAATAAGAAATATTTGGAATGGATGATATAGCTATTTGATAAGGGAAACATTCTAAGCTATAAAATATGGCATTTCTTTGTATTAACTAATTAGGTTTCAGTTGTAATTTTTTTTCTTTTGTTTGTAAGCTATGCTGTGCCCCTCAGTCACACTATGATTATCGGAACAGTTTTGTGTTATATTGACTTTATTATAACAAAAGTGGATGAAGAGAATAATTTAATATTAAAATATGATGCCACAAAAAATGTTATCACAAGCTGTTCCCTATTCTAAGGCTGCAGTCCCAAGCAAACTTTCCTGAGTATCAGCTTTGTTGAACTTAATAGGACTTTTGAGCAAACATGCATAAGATTGCCTGCAATATTGAAAGGACTGGGAAGAAACCTTTGACATCTGACCTTGACCAATATGTCAGTGTGTTTAGAGAGATGTTTAGAATACTGCCTCTGGTGCTTCTGTTGATGGACTGCAGGTGACACCTGTCAGTCACCTATTCCAATTATGTTTTTGTTTTTTAAAATCCTTACATAGGACATTTCTTCAGTACCAAATGTTGATCTCCAATACATTATAAACTTTTCTAAAATATTTTTGTGCCAAAACTTAACCTAAGCCCAGGATGTCTTAAATTTTGTCCTCTGTTCTAACCCAGTCTTAATCATGCTTGTTTAGCATGTATGGTACTATCATTTCACCATAGAAATTGATACAAGCCATGCCAACATTATAACATAAACCATAGAGATTTCCAGAAGTACACCAAACATTTGTTATAAGCAGTGAGACCTGTGATGGGTCATACCAGAAGATGTAGATTAAGTAACCAGAATGTAAAAAGCAACCCTGTAAGGTTGACCTACCACCACTCCTTTCCTCTAGGACAGCCAAAGCCAGGAGACAGCCATACTTTACAGGACATCCTTTGGCTCTACGACAGCAAGAGGCATAATTTCTTTACAAACCTTATCTACTATGTGTTTAGGATAGAGTTTGATGCCTGATCACTGTTCTATTTAAAGGCACACAGAATGGACATGGCCCCTTGTCCACTGATTCTAGAAGGGTAAAAGAAGCATGCCTTGACTAAAATTAGGGGAATCGGAGTTTGGGGCTTCTGGATATCATACAGGCAACCTCTGTTTTCCCTCCATAATTCAAGCACTGTGTTCTTTCCCAAGACTGGTCCAAGAACACCCTTCAACATTAATGTCTCAAACTGAAGTTGAGAGCACTAGCTTAGCAGCAAGCATGGCCTACATATATGTTTGATGATGACTAAAAAGTCTTGTGGCATCTTAAAGACATATACATTTTATTTGGCTCCCATGGATGACAGCCCACTTTTGTGGACTCGTCTTTGTGGCTGCATAAAAGCCTATGCCAAATACAATTTCTTAATCCTCAAAGACTAAGTTCTTAAAGTCCTTAAAGAGAAGTCGGATCTGGCCACAGTGATACATGCCTTAGTTATGTACCGTTTGGACTACTCTAATGTGCTCTACATGGGGCTGCCTTTGAAAAGTGCTCAGAAACTTCAGTTAGCTCAAAGAGGTAACTGAACTGGGGCTGGCTACAGGGAGCATACAACTTCCTGGTTACAGCAGCTCCATTGGCTGCCAGTCTGTTTCCAGGCACAATTCCTACCAGCCAGCCAGCCAGCCAGAAGAAGACTCTGCAGGGCTGTGAGGAAGCCTTCCTTCCTTCCCATTACACCGGAGTAAAGGCAGCTGAGGCAGCAGGGAGTTGGGGTGTGGCCAGGAGTGGCTGGCCTTAAAAGTCACTCCACCACCCCACCCCAGGAACACCTACCAGGGGCCGGGAATGATCTGGGAGCGGGAATTGAGGTTGTGTGGGGGAAGGGAAGGTATGGCGGCAACAGAGTGAAAAATTGTTACAAAAGAAGGCAGGATCGATGTTTAATATCTATCCCGCCTTCAGTTCACTCTGTTTCCCAGAATAAATTGGAGAGCGCACCAACCATTCCACAGACCCTTACTCTGCTCCTTTGCAATGCCAGGTCAGTTAAAAACAAGATGCATATTATCCATGACCTCTTATTGGATGAGGCTGCCGACCTGGCATGCTTTACGGAGACCTGGCTGGGAGAGGCCAATGCTGCGACTTGGGCACAGGCACTCCCGGCCGGGTACTCAGTTAGTGAGCAGGTAAGGAAAAGTGGGCGGGGGGGGGGGCGGAGTGGCTCTGGTTCATAAAAACAATCTAACCTTGACCAGGAAGCCTATCCGGAACACAGTCCACATCGAGTGTATGTACCTAAGCCTGAGGTCCAGGGATAGCTTAGGGATTCTGTTAGTGTACCGGCCACCCCGCTGTCTAACCGAGCTAACACAGCTGGTCTCAGAGTTGCTGCTGGAGTCACCCAGACTTTTAGTTCTTGGCGACTTCAACATCCCACTCGAGACCAGCTTGCTAAATCTAACTGGCGCAACTCGGGAGTTCATGGAATCCATGACAAACATGGGCCTATCCCAATTGGTTGTCGGGCCTACTCACTGTGCAGGTCATACCCTTGATGCGGCTTTTAGTACGGAACAGGAATATCCATGGGCGGAGGTTATTAAAACCTCTGCATTGTCATGAACGGATCATTTCCTGGTCAAGATGGAGCTAAGAGCCACTGTCTGCCCCACCGGGGGTGGTGGACCTATTAGAATGGTCCGCCCTTGAAGGCTAATGGAACCAACTGGATTCCAGAAAGCCTTGGAGGGTTTAATGGTTGGTAACGCCGGTGATTCTGTTGAAGCTTTGGTTAATATTTGGAACACCGACCTCACCAAGGCTATCGACACAATCGCTCCCAAACGTCCTTTCCAGCCTGCTCCTAACCGTAAGCCCTGGTATTCAGAGGAGCTTAGGAAGATGAAGCGAGCTGGACAACGACTAGAGCGCACCTGGCGGAAGACTCGACTCTAATCCGACAAGACTCGTCATAGGAATTTCCTTGATTCCTATCGAGAGGCGTTACGTGCAGTGCAGAAGTCTTTCTCCTCCGCACGTATTGCGTCTGCAGAGTCCCGTCCAGCAGAACTGTTTAGGGTGGTGGGGGAGCTGACGCAGATTCCACCTGCACAGAACCGCTTACTCAACCCGACAACGGCCTGCTGCGATGCGTTTAACATCCACTTTGCAGATAAAATCTCTCGGATAAGAGTCAACTTAGATGCCAGTGTTATGACAGAATCTATAGACAAGGTGTCCAGCAACTCCGTTGATGAAATTTCATTGGATCAGCTTCAATCTGTGAGTACCGATGACGTGGACAAACTCCTTGGTAGAGTGAGAAAGACGACCTGTCCCTTCGATCCCTGTCCATCTTGGCTGGCCACCCAAGGGGAGACGCATTGAGAGTACTCCTTAGGGATATTATCAATGCGTCCTTCAGGGAGGGGTCCGTTCCACCCTGTCTGAAGGAAGCGGCGGTTAAGCCGCTCCTAAAAAAGCCTTCCCTGGACCCCTTGGACAGGAACAATTATAGACCAGTCTCCTTGCTGCCTTTTCTAAGCAAGGTTATTGAGAGGGCGGTCGCTTCCCAACTCCAAGCTGTCTTGGATGAAACCGATTATCTAGATCCATTTCAAACTGGCTTTAGGACGGGGTATGGAGTGGAGACTGCCATGGTTGCTCTGGCTGATGACCTCCGCTTGGGGATCGACAGGGGTAGTGTGACCCTGTTGGTGCTCTTGGACCTCTCAGCGGCCTTTGACACAATAGATCATTCCATCCTCCTGGATCGCCTGAGGGGGTTAGGAATTGGAGGCACTGCTTTGCAGTGGTTCCGTTCCTTCCTCTCGGGCAGATCCCAGAGGGTGAGGCTCGGGGACAGTTGCTCTACCAGAATAGAGCTTAACTGTGGCGTTCCTCAGGGTGCCATCCTGTCCCCGATGCTATTTAACATCTATATGAAGCCGCTGGGATATATCATTCAGAGGCATGGAGTGTGTTGTCATCAGTATGCTGATGACACCCAGATATACTTCTCCATGTCTTGGTCATCAGCTTCGACTTCAGATGGCATCTCTCCTCTCAATGATTGTCTTAAAGCAGTAATGGACTGGATGAGGAAAAACAAATTGAGACTGAATCCAGACAAAACGGAGGTACTAACAGTTACAGGCCCAAAACCAGGTCTGGGAATACAACTTCCAGTCCTGGATGGAACTACACTCTCCTCCAAAGACTGTGTTTGCAGTCTGGGGGTGCTCCTGGACCCGACGCTCCAGATGTCTAATCAGGTAAATGCGACGGTCAGGAGTGCCTGTCATCAACTTCGGCTGATATGCCAGCTGCGCCCTTTCCTGGAAACCAGGGACCTCGAAACTGTGGTACATGCACTAGTAACCTCCCGTCTGGATTTCTGTAATGCGCTCTACATGGGGCTACCCTTGTGCTTGACTCGGAAACTTCAACTAGTTCAGAACATGGCAGCCAGGTTGATTTCTGGTGTTTCCAGAAGAGAGCATATAACACCTGTGCTAAAAGCTCTCCACTGGCTGCCTATTAGTTTCCGGGCACAGTACAAGGTGTTGGTTATAACCTTTAAAGCCCTGCATGGCTTGGGTCCAACTTATCTCCGGGACCGCCTCCTTCCGTACGACCCTCCCCGCGCACTTCGGTCCTCTGGGAGGAATCTGTTACAACCTATGAAAACAAGGCTGTCGGTGACATCCCAGAGGGCCTTCTCTGCTGCCGCTCCCAGATTATGGAATGGCCTGCCGGAAGAGATCCGTCTTATTAACACCTTAGACAGCTTTTAAAAAGCTGTCAAGATGGATCTTTTCCGGCAGGCCTTTCCTGAATAACTATCCCGGCCCAAGACTCGGCTGTCCTCCCTGAGCTGTAATCAGATTTTCTTTAAAACTATTCTATGTTTTAATCTTTTTTTCTAATTTATATATTTTTAATTACTGTATGTTTTTAATCTTTTATAATTTAATATTATTTTAAGGGGTGGGTGGGATAGGGTACTGGGACTATGGAGTTTTTATATTGTAAGCCGCCCCGATTGCGTTGCAGAGGGGCGGGATAGAAATAAAATTTTATTATTATTATTATTATTATTATTATACAGTCGTCCCTTCACATTCGCGGGGGTTCCGTTCCACGGACCCCCGCGAATGTGAAAAATCCGCGAATAACTACTGCCCTCCCCCTCCCCCACCATAGCGACCATGGGGCCTCCGGAGGCCCCATAGTCACTTTCCCCAGCCTCCCCACTCCCTTCCTAGGCCTTCCCGGGGCCTCCGGAGACCCTCCGGAGGCCCCGTGGATGCCTCCCCAGCCCTCCCCCTCCCTCCCCGGGCCTTCGTGGGGCCTCCGGGGCGTCTCCGGAGGCCCCGCGGAGGCCTCTCCCAGCCCTCCCCCCTCCCTCCCCGGGACTTCGTGGGGCCACCGGAGCGTCTCCGGAGGCCCCGCGGAGGCCTCTCCCAGCCCTCCCCCATCCCTCCCCGGGCCTTTAAGGGGCCTCCATAGCGTCTCCGGAGGCCCCGCGTAGGCCTCTCCCAGCCCTCCCCCTCCCTCCCCTGGCCTTCGTGGGGCCTCCGGAGCGTCTCCAGAGGCCCCACGGAGGCCTCTCCCTGCCCTCCCCCAGGGCTTCATGGGGCCTCCGGAGTGTCTCTGGAGGCCCCATGGAGGCCTCTCCCAGCCCTCCCCCCTCCCTCCCCCCTGGGCCTTCCCCCTCCCTCCCCGGGCCTTCGTGGGGCCTCCGGAGCATCTCCAGAGGCCCCACGGAGGCCTCCCCGGCCCTCCCCACCCCCTCCCCGGGTCTTCATGGGGCCTCCGGAGCATCTCCGGAGGCCCAATGGAGGCTTCCCCGGCCCTCCCCCCTCCCTCCCCGGGCCTTCGTGGGGCCTCCGGAGTGTCTCCGGAGGCCCCATGGAGGCCACCCCAGCCCTCCCCCAGGCCTTCATGGGGCCTCCGGAGCATCTCCGGAGGCCCCATGGAGGCCTCTCCCAGCCCTCCCCCCTCCCTCCCCCCTGGGCCTTCCCCCTCCCTCCCCGGGCCTTCGTGGGGCCTCCGGAGCATCTCCAGAGGCCCCACGGAGGCCTCCCCGGCCCTCCCCACCCCCTCCCCGGGTCTTCATGGGGCCTCCGGAGCATCTCCGGAGGCCCAATGGAGGCTTCCCCGGCCCTCCCCCCTCCCTCCCCGGGCCTTCGTGGGGCCTCCGGAGCGTCTCCGGAGGCCCCATGGAGGCCACCCCAGCCCTCCCCCAGGCCTTCATGGGGCCTCCGGAGCGTCTCTGGAGGCCCCGCGAAGGCCTCTCCCGGCCCTCCCCCTCCCTCCCCGGGCCTTAGTGGGGCCTCCGGAGCGTCTCCGGAGGCCCCACGGAGGCCTCCCCGGCCCTCCCCACCCCCTCCCCGGGCCTTCGTGGGGCCTAGCAAGGCCCTACGGAGGTCTCTCCCGGCCCTCCCCCCTCCCTCCCTGGGTCTTCATGGGGCCTCCGGAGCGTCTCCGGAGGCCCCATGGAGGCTTCCCCGGCCCTCCCCCTTCCCTCCCCGGGCCTTCGTGGGGCCTCCGGAGGCCCCATGGAGGCCTACCCAGCTCTCCCCCAGGCCTTCATGGGGCCTCCGGAGCGTCTCCGGAGGCCCCATGGAGGCCTCCCCGGTCCTTCCCGCTCCCTCCCAGGCCTTCATGGGGCCTCCGGAGCGTCTCCGGGGGCCCCGTGAAGGCCTCCCCCACCTCCTTGCCAAGGCCTTCGCGGGGCCTCCGGAGGGTCTCCGAAGGCCCCGTGGAGGTCTCCCCGGCCCTCCCCGCTCCCTTCCAGGGCTTTCACGGGGCCTCCGGAGGCCCCGTGTCGCAGTTTTGGGGGGGCCCCGGGGGGGGCCCTCCCAAAACCGCGAATAATCAAAACCGCGAATGTCAGATTCGCAAATGTGGAGGGGCGACTGTAATTCAAAGTGCTGATTTTGACCTATCAAGCCCTATATGGCTTGGGCCTAGGTTATTTGACCGTATCTTCTTTTATGAGCCCATTAGAGCTACTAGATCATCTGGAGAGGCCCTCCTCTCTGTCCCACCACCCTCTCAGGCTCATTTGGTGGGGACGAGGGAGAGAGCCTTCTCGGTGGCTGCTCCTAGACTTTGGAACTTCCTCCCTAGAGATGCCAGGATGGCCCTTTCTCTCTCTCTCCTTTCAGCAAAATGTAAAAACATTCTTGTGCCATCAGTCATTTACAATCTGATTGGGGCTGGGCTTATACGTGCTGTGCCATTTTAATTTTAAGGTGTATACAGTTTTACTATATTTTAATATTTTTTAAAAAAATTACTCTTTAAATTGTTTAATTTGTTTTTTAAATTTCATATTTATATTTTTAATGTTTGTGTATTTTTTTAAATTCACTGTTAACTACCTTGAGTCCCTATATTTGGAGAAAGTCAGGATATAAATAAAACAAGCCAATAAATAAATAAATAAATGGCACAAAATGTTTGTCTGTTTTGCTGTAATAGACTAACATGGCATTGCCAACAGAAAAACAAGCAGCTGGGAAAGAGATATGGTTTCCAGCATGTTTAAAGAAACATTTTTACCAAGAGAAATGCTGGATGCTTGTTAATAAAAACTGCTTGGAATAACTTTCCCATTCCCATCTTTATTTGTATTTGATGGTTGCAGCAAGCCCTGCAACTAATATGAAAACTGTTGAGGTAATCTTACAAGAAATACTCACGGTTTATGAAGCTTGCATCTGCCTTAAAATGTCAGTTCAAGCTTTCCTGAATGGTAGAAATATTTGTTTATTTGTTTTCTAGATTTGCTATGAGTCATTTGTTTGTTCTCAGGATTTATATCTTGCCTTCTTGCTGAAATCTCAAGACAGCTGAAAACAACAACAAAAATAAAGCTCAGAGGAAAAACAACTGGAAAATAGGCAGCAGGGGGAAGGAATCAGAAACAGCAATAAATTAACAAGCAAGCAACTAGTGTAAAAGTTAGTATCATTTAAAAGGGGGACACAAACACAGTAGTTTTTTAAAATGCCACTAAAAGCCACTGAGAGCTTTTGGAAGGTCCTGTAGCTCATTGAGTGGTCTTCTGTGAATTCACACAGCCGATACTCCTTCCCTTTCTCAGAATTGAAGAGAAGAAGCTGCTAAGGCAAGTCTATGAAGACAGGAAGGTGTGGGTGTAGGTCCTTCCAAAGCCATACTTGGCTCTATTAACGTTCCGATTGTAGTTCTGTAGGAGCCAGTGTGGTATAATGGTTTGAGCATTGGAATATAACTCTGAAGGCCCAGGTTCGAATCCCCAGTCAGACACGGAAACCCACTGGGTGACCTTAGGCAACTCACACCCTCTCAACTTCAGAGAAGGGCAAAGGCCAACCCCCTCTGAACAAATCTTGCCAAGAAGATTTGGCATGATAGGTTCACCTCAGGGTTTCCGTAAGTCAGAAAAGACTTGAAGGCATATGACAACAAGGGCTCAAGAGCCATATGTGTAATTCACAGGTAACTACTCAAAGAACCAATTACAGGTAAACAACCTGCAAAGGCATCTTGTAGCACCTTTGAGACTAAGAGAGGGAATTTTGTAGCATAATGTTTTGTAGACTGAGGACTTTATCAAACTACCGTCTTAAAACACTGTAATTCTACTATTGTGGAAAGCAGAAACATAGTGGCATTATTACACTAAGGAGATTTTCAGATTACACTGTTATAGTGTTACTATTCCACTTTAACTGCTCTGGCTTCCTCCTGTGGAATTCTGGGATTTGTAGTTTAGTGAGGCCTAAGATCTCTCTGGCTGAGTTGTAAATGCCCCTCCCTAAACTGCAAATCCCAGGATTCAACAGGACGCAGCCATAGCAAATAAAGTGGAATAGTAACACTATAACAGTGTTGTCTTAAAATCTAGTAAGTATCGCATGTTGCTGTAATCATGCAATACTACCACCACGTAGTTACCACACGACCACCACCAGCACTTTAAGAACAGGATTTTACTTTCACTTTCCCATGGGCAAGATTTCAGCGGTTCTCATGAGAAGATGCAAGTGCGCTTAAAAACTCCAAAAAACCATTAATTAACAAAGTAAACCAACACATAAGCACTTAAACAAACCTAAAAACCTGCAAACAAAATGGGACAGTTCATTAAAAGAGCATCCTTTAGATTGTTTTCACATTCTCACCCAGATGTTTTCTCACTGGGAACGGGGGGGGGGAGAAGACTGCCCATTCTCACGATTACAGCAGGGCATGTTTTCTACCACTCTTCAATACCACAAAAATAGCGATATTAAGAGCTATTGATGGCTTGTCCCATCAGTTAAAAGGGACATGTTATTGGTATCTGGAACACATAGGTGGATGATGGCATTGTGCAATAGCAGGAACCCATTCATGCTACTGTGACATCGTAATCGTGTAATTATAGCCTCATCTGATAAAGTCCTTAGTCTACTTCATCAGATGCACTAAGCAACCTGTTCATTTAAAAGATATTTTTCTTTACATATAAAATACAGCCCTATCTGTAAATGTAGAATTTAAACTTTGTTTTTCTCAGAAGTGACTCTAGATTGAAGTAATGTCCATAATGCATTATTTAAAGGCTTTCATGAAACACAGTAGGTTTTTTTTCCAGAGTTTCCTTTGATAATCCAGTCCAGTTAATTGGAAATTAAGAAACAACTGTGATTTTCCAAAACTAGAAAAACCTGAAACATGTAGATAGCGGAAAAATGAAATGCATAGATATAGGATGGGAGAGACCTGGCTGAACGAGACTACGTGCGAAAGGGATCTAGGAATCCTAGTAGACCACAAGTTTGAACATGAGTCAACAGTGTGATGCGGCAGCTAAAAAGGCCAATGCGATTTTGGGCTGTATCAATAGAAGTATAGTGTCTAGATCAAGGGAAGTAATAGTGCCACTCTATTCTGCCTTGGTCAGACCTCACCTAGAATACTGTGTCCAGTTCTGGGCACCACAATTCAAAAAGGATATTGACAAACTGGAGCATGTCCAGAGAAGGGCAACTAAAATGGTGAAAGGTCTGGAAACGATGCCTTATGAGGAGAGACTTAGGGAGCTGGGTATGTTTAGCCTGGAAAAAAGACGGATAAGAGGCGATATGATAGCCCTGTTTAAGTATTTGAAGGGATGTCACATTGAGGATGGAGCAGGCTTGTTTTCTGCTGCTCCAGAGACTGGAACACGGAGCAATGGATGCAAGCTCCAGGAACAGAGATCCCACCTCAATATTAGGAGGAACTTTTTGACAGTAAGAGCTGTTCGGCAGTGGAACACACTCCCTCGGAGCGTGGTGGGGTCTCCTTCCTTGGAGGTCTTTAAACAGAGGCTGGATGGCCATCTGTCGGGGATGCTTTGATCAAGATTTCCTGCGTGGCAGGGGGTTGGACTGGATGGCCCTCGTGGTCTCTTCCAACTCTGCAATTCTATGATTCTATGATTCTATGTGCATTCCTAAAAGGGCTAGCAGTAGAAGAAGTGGTCTTGCATGTTTGCTTACATTTTTTTAGCAGTTTGCTAAAAGTTAGGTGATCAATATCTGCTGGCAATGTGGACAGCTAAGTAAATTTTTGATAGATCTTTTCATCAATTGATAAATCAACAGATATGAGAGGAAGAGAAATGTAGATAGCATGAATTATATCAGATCATTGGGGCGAGGGGTTTCCCACTTCCCTGACTGCACTTTCAAATTAACTCAAAACACTGCAGTTACATTTCTGGAAGAAGGCTGGTCACCAGTGATAAATCCCATAATGGATTAGTGTCATGTTTCTCTATATCTGTCTTTGTTATCTTAGTTTCTTATCTTAAAAACACATCTGCATGTGTATTTTTCTTCTTCACTCCAACATTGCTTTTTCATTGCTTGCTTCCTGCATGACTATAAGTTTAAAAGAATATGATTTATTTTTTAGTTATAGCACGTACTATAATGAGTGGTAGGTTTGGCTTTTATATTGAAAGAACTTTGGTGGAATGTCTTAGTGAAGACAAATCGTACCACCCTACAAGATTGTTTCCAGTGAGGACTACATAAGCAAAATCAAGAATATACACTATTGTTATAACTCCGTAAAGAACTTGTGCCTTAATTTGGTCATTTTGCTGTTCCAACTATATCTCTTCTTTGCTTTTATCTCTGCTAAATTATAAATCTCCAAGCAGGGACTGTTTTGCTGGAAAAACAACAACAGACCTTTAACTGAGAGGGGACGCCCTCAAACTCACTAAAGCCAAATCCTAAACATTAAAATAGAAATCCAGTCCCATGCTAGAAAAAAAGGGGAGGAACAATCAGTAGCAGGTGACCCATACATCAAAATAAGCTTCACTAAGCCCAGTGTTATTGTAGCACCTTTCAGACTAACTGAGAGAAAGAAGTTTGTAGCATAAACTTTTGCAGACTGAGTCAACTTCATCAGATGCATGGTATGAAGTGCTTATAGACAGACACTTCAGCCCATGAATGGGCAGGTGTGTGAGTTTATAAATAGTAATAGAAATGCAAAACTTGTAGGTTTGGTGATGAGGCAACAAGTTAGTTTTAAGAAGGGTTGATGGTTGCTGGGGACAAAGTTGAGAGGAAAGATATTGCCAAAAGCCAAAATGAACAGATAACCATCCGAATGATGGAGGGAATTCTTGGAACCAGAAAGGAGTTGTGATAAAATGTGCAAGAGGCTGGGGTGTTAATTAGTGTAATAATATATGTATTGTGCCAGGAAAATATTGTCTCTGTTCAACCCACTGTCGATGGACTGGGGTTTACGGATATATCACAATACACAATTTGTGTATTCCTATTCCTAATACCTGGTTTATGTCCATTTATCATCTGGTGTAGAGACTGGCTTGTTTGCTCAATGTAGAGTGCTGAAGGGCATTGTTGACAGAGGATGGTATATATCACATTAGAAAATGAGCAATTGAGAGTAGCTCTGATGTTGTGGGTGATGTGATTAGGTCCTGTGATTATGTTTCCTGAGTAGAAATGTAGTCATGGTTGGCATCTGGGTTTGTAGCAAGGTCTTGTACCCATCTCCTCATCCGTAGGTAAGTAACTGTTTGAGATGTCTGTAAGCATGTAAAGGTCTACCACCAAGAGCCCTTGAAAAGGCAGCATTATTGCCCAGAATAGATTGTAGTTCATTGATGATACGTTCTTTGGATGTTTTTAAACAGAGGCTGGATGGCCATCTGTTGTGAATGATTTGATTGTGTATTCCTGCATGGCAGGGGGTTGAACTGGATGGCCCTTGTGGTCTTTTCCAACTCTATAATTCTATGCTCTGAGAGGTCTCAGTTGGGAGCTATATGTGACCATTAGTGGGCTTCTGCTATTTACTGCCTTTGGCCTATTCTGTAATAGATTAGTCCAGAGTTTATCTCAGATTGGCCTTTTTAGTCATCAGCGCGCTTGCAGAAAGCGCGGGATGTGTCCTTCCTGAATCTTCGTTTGCGAAGAAAAGCCAGAGTCCAGAGTATAACTCTTGCCTTGTTGGTTTGTTGGTTTGTTTTTTGGTACATATGGTAGGTACTGTAGCTTGAGGAATGCTTGCTATAATTCCATGAGTTTGTCATCCCTGTCTTGTGGGTCTGAGCAGATGTGATTCTGGTGGAAGGCTTGGCTGTAAACTATGGATTTGGTAGTGGTAGTTTGCTCAGGATTTGGAAACAGGAAGTATGTAAGTACATGTAGTGGTCAGTGGGTTTGTGATATAGTGTGGTGTTTAGATGGCTGTTGTATAGTAGTACAATGGTGTCCAGAAAGTGAACTGTGTTCTGTGGCTGAGATTGATGGTAAAGTGGAAGTTGTTTAACAACCATTGTTAAAACTAATGTGTCACCTCATCACCATACCTGCATGTTTTGCATTTCTATCACTATTCACAAACACACCTGCTCATTCATGGACATAAATGTCTGTCTATAAGCATTGCACTCCATGTATCTGATGTAGTAGACTCAGTCTATAAAAGCTTATGCTACAAATTTCTTTCTCTCAGTTTCAAAGGTGCTACAATATTCTTTTGCATACTGATCCAGTCTACTGGAACTATGTCTTTGAATTCTAAGCCCAGTGTTAGTTACTTTTGAGTAAACATGCATAGGATTGTGTATTGAAGCTCTAAACCACTTCAGCCTGTTTACAAGCCTGCTTCATGGATGTTTTACTCACAGTATTTTTTTAATGTTGCAAACAGCTTGTTCTCCCAATCTCATTTGAAGTTGTTGGGGAGATTGTTGATCTTAATTGACTTGGACTGAATACTCACAGGAAACTTTATTTGGAGTCATAAGCATCACCAACTGTTTTGTATAATACATTTCAATGTGTATTAGCCTGCTTGTTTGTTTTATGTTGAATATTCTATTGTCACACTTTTAAAGTATACGCAATAACAAAAACACTAACTTTACCTCTTTTTATTTTAAGGCCTATGATGGATTTGCCAGTTTAGGAATATCTCGGCTACTAGAACCTTCTGATATGGTTTTGTTAGCAATTCCTGACAAACTTTCTGTTATGACCTATCTTTATCAAATACGGGCACATTTCAGTGGACAGGAGCTAAATGTTGTTCAGATTGAAGAGAACAGTAGCAAAAGTACATACAAAGTGGGCAACTACGAAACAGACCCGAACAGCTCTGTGGATCAGGAAAAGTTCTACGCAGAACTTAATGACCTAAAACGAGAGCCAGAACAACAGCAGCCTGAAGGGAGCTTGTCTGGCTTTGTTTTTGATGACTCTGTATTCCTCAATCACAGTGGAGTTATGGAGTCAAAAAGTGAGCACCAGACATCACATCAGCATCAAACAGCAGATGATAATCTTGGCCCCTGTGCAACTTCCCCTTCCTCTTACAGGACTAACAGTGATAAAGGTCAACAAAAAAGCCAAGAGAACTTAGGAAGGGCTTCTGGATATGAGGAAACTGAGAAAAGCAATAAGACACAAGCACCACCTGTGTTGGGAAGGAAGAAACTGCTAAAAGCAGATACTCTAGATCTTAGTGATTTGGCACAGGTCAGTGATCCAAAAAGGGACACATTTCCAGTGTTACCTGAAGACACTGACAAGAAAGGACACCAACATTCTGGCGCTACCATTAATTTTTCAGAACCAGAAAATCATGGACACCGAGATCTCAAAGGAACTGAGAAACTGGATTCTGAATCACATGTTCCAAAATCTGACTTAGAAGTAGGAGGCAAATCTGAATATTTCCATAAGAGGGATGAGGATATTGATAAAAAATCCCATTCATCTGAGAGGCAAATGGAGACTGGCTCACATTTTGAGACCAAAACAGTTCCATGTCCAACAGATCTATCTGCAAAAGCTACACAGGTAAGAATAGAAATATGTTTAAAATATTGCAAATTATTTCTGTTGCAGTAAAAAAAAATAGTGCTCCCTGTTGTCTTTAACGTACTGTGAATTCGGCTGCAAACAGAACTTCTCTTGTATTGTGTGGCCCAACAGAAGTATTCATGGAGTATATAGACTATTTCAAAAATATATTGCACTGAAAGCAACCCCGATACCCTTTTGTCATTCCATTATTTCGCCATTTGCCTGTTTCCTTTTAGAGCAAATTATTTTGTTTAATCAGCTCTCTCAACACAGCAGTGTTTTATGTTCTTTTACTACTGACTGTGGAACATGCACAGCCACACACCCCATTTTAAAAGCAATTTATGATCCATAACACTTAACAACTAAATGTAGCACTTTTCCCTGAGGAGTAACCACTCCATAAGGAAAGCCAGTTCCACCGTGGTACGGAGACAATGGCTTACTTAAGTAATCTACTCAGTGAGTTGGTGACTGATGTGGAATTTCAGTTGGAGTTGTCCAGGTTGTAGCTCATGGGCTTTACTGTTGTATACATTCTTTGATTCCTGTAAAATAATGTTAGAATTGTTAAAGAAAATCCTTGCCTTGCTAAGCCCACTTGATGTTTCAAGCATGCATAGTGAGTGTCTTTTTAAAAGATACACTGAAATGTGTACATGGTCTGCTAACCTGTTTACCAAGAACTGAAGAATTCTGATCCAGTTTTCATTATAGCTCTTGTGAGTACAGTATTGTTAAAATTATCACATAAGGTCTCTATACCAGCAAAAAGATCACACTTAAAAAGTATTTTGAAGGTTGTTAAAATCTAATTAATTACTACTAGAAAACTCATTTTAAAGCTAGACACAATTGAGAAATAGATTTTTCTTTCCTTGTCCCTGTATTACAAGGTCTCCAGCTATGTTTCATAAAAAGATGCTGTATATGTCATTGCAAAAATAAAACAAGCTCACTTCTAAAGCACTTTTACCATGGTTTAGTAAGTGCTGTGTTGCAGTGTGCAGCAGCAATATTGGAGCTCTGCACTCAGTTTCCTCGCAGAAGGACAAAAAGTTGCAAAATTTTATTTTAAAATCCTATGGTAATTGGCTTTGATCCAGGCTTTATTTTTTATCAGAGGGAGCACCCCCAGTGTGGAGTTTCACTCAGGATGCTGTCACCAGTGGAAAGCAGTGGTGTCCGTTTCTGTCATCCATTTCCCTTTCCACCAGTATAACCTCTGATTGTGTTCCGGAGCAATGTCCAGCTCTCCAGAACAGATTGCAAGGGATGATAAGAAGTATACAGAGAAGGCAAAATAAAAGAAAAAACACACATTTCCCTCTTCTATTGGAGTTCCTGTACTGGATCAAAAGCCTTATGTGGCCAAAAGGAGGCCATGTTCTGTCCAAAAGCCTAAATGCACTTGCTAGTCCTAATAATTGTAGGCCCATTGAATCAATGGGATTCACACAAGTGTTGATTTTCAATTCAGCAGTTAATTCAGTGAGTCTGTTCTATTTGGGATTAGCAATTGGGATTAGGGAAAGTTTGGATCAAAAATACTGTAGGCCTGGGAAGGAAAACATTAATAAACATGTCATTATAGTGATATAAATGACACTGCTGACACAGTTTTTGTATTCCAATGCTTATCAGATTGGCATGGGATACTGCCATGGGGAAACATGTCCCATATCACTAGTAATAAGTATGAATGTGGCCTCAGAAAATATAGTTGCATTACATGTAGCATACTGGTTTGTTTTTGCCTTTTGTCATGCTGCACGCGTCCACTCTAGTCCCCTGGAAGAATGAGAGATATTTCTAACACATATCTTCACTGTGACCACCTGATGATACTGGTTCTCTTTTATTTCCATAAATAATTTTTTAAAATATGTCTAAAAGAAGGATTTAAAAGTGTACTAAGCCATCAAAATCCCTGTCTGTGTATCCATGTACAGAACAGAGAAAGAAACCCTTATATACAAACTCTGGAGACAGATTTTTAACCTGATATAAAAGAGTGAAAATCTGGGGTTTACTTTTCATTATCAGCATTGAAGAGACCTCTTTATGTATGAGCTGTAATTTAATAATTATGCAGTCATTGTGCATACCCTCTCCTTTCTATGCCTTTTGGGCAAATCGTCAACACATTACCTGTCTTCAGGTTTTAACCAAAGAGGGCTTTGAAGTAATTGTGGAGGGAATAATGAGTGCACTCCTTCCCCTCTACCTCTACTTCTGACTTCCCTATGTTGGCTAGGAAAGTAGAAAGAGAATGTACATCTGTTCATTTGAACATGCTTACACTCCTTCACAGGATTGGGAAACTTTGCTTTTTTCAAGGAAATTTTCAAGCTGCGTAATGCACACTACTATAACACAGCTGTGCATTTTCCTTGTGTGTGTGTGTGTGTGTGTGCATACCTTGCTATTTAGAGTCACATTCCATGATGTTTAGAAATTATGGAGAGTGGCAGGAAATCCTTAGAACTGGGAATATGACAGTACAGTACTAATGCAGAAACCGTGTTATATTTGATTTCTTACACAGAAAACACAACCATGTAAACTTTATTTGGAATGAAGAAAATTAAAAGAACTAGGATGAATAGTGGGAGGAAGAATGCTTTTAAAGACTGACATCATACTGGATATTTCCTGGCATCACCAGGCAATTTCACATGACTTATCAGAAAGGGTGTCCCCCATATGATATTCCTACATCTTGAAAACATTGATGAACACTCTGTAGCGAATATCGGTGGAGTTCACGGTATCTTTGGGAGGGGAAACAGAAATGGATGTTTTATCAGTACCCTGCATTTCCCTAAGATAAGCCAGCACATCAGGTGTGGGTATCTGCATGAAGGCCCCAGTTTTCACAACCACACCAGCACGTGCCGATGATAGCACGTCACTTTCAGTTACCATTTTCCCCCTGAATTCCAGCTGGAAAGGAGCTTTTGTGGTGCTGGGGGTTCTAGAATGTGGGTAGAGGCAGGCCATTGTGTCACTGGACAGTTTGGGGTAGTTTTTTTTTAATTAAAAATTTGGGGCTGGACGTCATAAAACTGGTACTTGGTGCTACATGTGCCCCATGGGCCACACTTTTTATATAACATTGGACTACACTGCAGAATTGCCATACAGTATTCTAATTCCTCCTAGGAAAAATAACATGTACTGTATAACAATAGTGGAGTCGTTTGTGGATCTGGCATAAGCCACATTATCTTAATGAAAGCCTTGCTTCTTGCATTGTCATGGATGGTCTTTATCTGCAGTGGAATGTTTACAGACTCAAGGGGATAATTAGTACTTTTTATTAGACCTGAGTTAGAAACTTCATTAACTTCTGTTACCTTTTATTTTTGGGTAGGCACACTATTGTCCAATCAGAGTTGCACAAAAAGTCTGGATTTCTGAATCGGGTTTTTGTTTTTTTCCGAGGAAGCTGTTTTCTGTCAAAGAAGATGGCACACACCCACACCTGCTTAAAAATTAACTAGGAAGTTTCTTCTCCAGATAATAGATACACCAGTCATTGATATGACTTCATTCATTAGCTAAACCACTGAAGGGCCAAAGCTGCCTTGTAATACAGCTTCCTGTATTACAAGGTCTTCAGGAATGTTTCATAAAAAGATGCTGTATATATCATTGCTAGTCATCACATAAAGTCTCTATATGTGCAAAATGAATGGATAGAATTGTGCCTGCCCAATTTGCTTCATATTTTGGGCTAGAGATTTAGTCTAAATTTTGTCCTGTCTTGTTTCAATAAGTCTACGGGTTTGGGGATTCAATACAGCTAGGGTGGGGTAGTGCTTTCTTCCCAACAGACCAAATGTTTTCATTACATTTAGAAGACTCTAAAAATCTAAAACTGGAATGAAGAGTATCTTTCTTCCCCACAAAACTCAGTGAAATTTTAAGGAACAACATGGAGAAATGTTGTTTTCATTTGCTATGTTGTATACCCCCTCCTTTCACCACTTCTTCTGCTGTCTTTACCAAAGTTTTTAACTAGACAGCCACCAAAACAGGAAGGAGGATGGGAAGAGCAGGAAGAGGAAGCCTGCAGCACTTTTCAGCCCCCCTCTAGTGAATGTTACTTACTGCTGACGATCAGCTGTTTGCCAGCTGCTCTTTGGTGTCTCTAGTCTCCTGTGCATCTTTTGGCTTACTCATCACCACTTTTTATTTTTGCTCCTTCTTGCTTCCCATTAGCCATTTTAGTTAGCTGGTAACCACCTGTTTGTCAACTCTCTTTTTTTGTTTGTTTCTTCCCACACCATTCTGCCTACCTTCTCTTATATTTGAAGAGCTTTCTCCCTCCTTGTTTTAACAGCACTGCAGGTACAACTTGAGTACCAAAGGTAGACTGGGTTGGTCCTCCTGTCTTCTTCCTGGTTGCCACACTTCAAGTTCGCTTGTACAGTTGTCCCTTCACATTCACTGGGGTTTGGTTCCAGGACCCCCCGTGAAGACCCAAATCCGTGAATACTCAAGTCCCATTATATGCAATATATGCAAAAAATATAATAATATTTCTGGATTATTATTTTTTAAGAATATTTTCAAGTCATTAATACTTAAATCCGTGAATGCCAAATCCGTGAATATGGAAGGACAAGTGTACTATTCAGGTGTGGCTTTTGTTTGTCCACTCAGTCACATCAGCAGTAGCAGCTGTCTATTTATTAATCCAACCCTCCTTTTGAGGCTTTGGAAGTATCACATTGAGAGTGAAGAGGGAGGCTGGAGCACTGGGACTGGAGGTGCTGGTTGTTTTTCAAGTATTGTAGGAATCTCTTCCTGGGAGGGCAGTCTTGGAAGCTTGGGGTGACCGTTTGGGGGCGGTTGTCTATGGGTTTTGTCACTGTCTGGCAGTTGGAGTGCTGGACTAGGATTTAACCCAGCTTCTCTATTAATTATGCTCTCTTGCACCTGCTTGTTTATTGTCAACATGCTGCCCCCCCACAAAGAATGTTTGTCTCCTGTATCGTTCCTCTGTGTCTGTATGTATTTATTTTTCACCCATCTGGTCAGTAGTGGGTGAGAAGCAGGGCATTCAAAAATTTATACAGCTGTTTCCTCCTTCCAAGCTCAAAACAGGGAGAAGGACCAGGAAAAGAAGGAAAATTATAGATGGGATCATTCAACCTTCATTCTGGCAAGGCTTTTAGTGTAGTAATTAGTGTAAATCTAAACACCAACTAAAAATTAACGTAGGGCAATAAATATCTGCTTTTCAACTTAAACATGATTAATATAACAATTTTTTTAGTGTAAATAGAATGTAGTGACTTTTTCCTATCTTTGCTACAGAAAGCTGTATTTAGACAACAGAGGCTTTGATGCCACACCAGAAGCCCAAAACTGCCTTTTTTTGTATATGACTCTGTTTTGGGTTAAGTTATACCTTTGGTTGCAAGGGCTGTACTTCCTGTGTCTTCCTGTGATCTACTGTGGTATTCTTGCTGGGTGAAGCATTTCTTAGCAGTACAATATAGTATGTTGTGTGTAGGACAGTTTGGATGTATTTGTCATCAATTCTTTGGATGTTTAAAATTATTATTATTATTTTAAGCAACGGATGTTATCAAGACAGGAAGAATTAAAAGAACGGGCAAGAATCCTACTTGAACAAGCAAGAAGAGATGCAGCTTTAAAGGCAGGAAACAGACAATTCTCCAGCTCAACTCCATCAGGACGCTCCAAACAACTGAATGATGTAAGGAATTTTGGTCATCACGGCCCATAGGAGAAACCATATGTTTTGTATGTGTCTCTTTTAAAAATGTTAATGAACTAAATTGCTGTTACTAGATGTGACATTGAAACACAGCAATGTATGGAGATGGCAGCAGGATATTATTTATGGGTGACTCTCCCTATCCTACAAGTTCCGAGCATTCATCTCCTCCCACCAAGAGCTGATTATTTTCCTACTGACTGAGGCCAATGAAAGATCGAAAGCCCGTTGAAAGCAGTGCTCTTTGAGTGCCAGCTGATTTAAGATATTAGTCAGATGAAAGGCAAAGTTATCTGTCACATTACAGTGTTGCACCCAGTACTGTTTCTCACAGTGACCCTCCTTTTATCATAAGAATGAATTATTCCGATGGCACTGGAAAGCATAGCTAAGCAAACCTGGGTCCAATGGGGAGGCAGCTGCAGTTGCCTATTGCTCCACCAGTCACCTCAATGGTGACCTGGAGGGGACTGTAATCTCTAGAGATGAAAGCTAATTAAATTTTTATGCAATCCTTTCCAAAGCAGAGGTTGCCTGTTGTGTCACATTATGTGCTGTAATTTTGCAATTCTAACCATTTGCACATGAGAAACAGTGCTAGCACTCTGCAGCTCTCATTTTGCTAATGACTGCAGTATGGTCAAATAATTCTTCCAAGCTTTTCAATAAAAAGTTGATATGTATTTGCTAGTATAAATTGGGTTGGCCCAATCCTGCATGCATTTGTTTTATTTTTGTATCCATGTTGTGCAATTGCTTGGAATCTTTATCTCTGTCCTGAAATCTTTAGAATGTTTTTCAGAACATTCCTTGAGTCAGAAAAAAAATTCATGCATTGTTTGTGGACACTTACAGGACAGTGTAGTTGTCATATGTTCAGTACTTCAGAATACCTTTGCTACTGATGTGGTACTGTGATCTTATATCTTGTAGTTACTAACCGCGATGGTGCTTTATATAATCATCTTGCAATATTCCTTGCCTCAACTATTATCCATTCACTCCTTCTAGGAGAGAGCTTGTGTTCCTTAACCATGTGTGAGTTTTTTGTTGCAGCAAGGCCCATGTCACATTTGTTTCTTGGCAAGGGTTATGTACTTCCAGTGATTTTTATCCACATATCTATAAAATGTTCAATTTTTTAAAAGGCAAACATGGTAGGAATTATCTCTGAGTCCTCTAAGTTAAATCAAGAAGAGTAGGCTTGTATGCTCTTGGTGCAGATGTTCCCATTTGCTTTAGCATTGAGAAATTTAATTTTAGGCAATTTGGTGCTGCTATATTGTTGTTTTCCAAAAAGAAGTTAACAGGGTACAAACGGTTCCACTGTGTATTATGTTTGTTTAAGCATACACCATGCTCCCTTACCAGTCAGTCTGTCCCTAGAAAAACTGGAGGTTTTAGATCCAGTAACTGTGCATTTTTGACTGCATGACCTTATAGATCTGCATTCAGATAAGGACAGGATACCCCAATTTATCTGTTAATTTCTCTGAGGATGGGCAGGGCAAGACTCGAATATGCTTTCCAGAAAGTAATGAACAAACAGTTCCTTTGACTGTGACATCCAACCAAGTTATATTTAATCATCCACTTTATTATTTCCATTTCTATTAAGCATATCTTATCTCTTTAAATATTTCACACACATGCAATCATCATCATAATAGTTCAGTGTTTTGCAAGAGGCAATTACCTAACTAAAAGTGATGTAATTTTTTCCATCTTCAGTGCAGTTCTAAAAAAAATAGACATCTTCTATTCCATTGTTTTCAAAGTTTTCAGTGCCTTCTCTTTGTAGATAGTCAAGCAATTCATAATTAAACTAAAGGAAAAATTGTACTAGAAACTTAAAATGGATTTGAAAATTATTCAGAACAAAGTCTTCTCCCAAAGAACCCTAGTTTTGTATTTTTGTGAGGCTGCTAGTTAGTATAACTATTTACCAATGTCAGAGAGCTATAATTCCCTGAAGTTTCCTGGAGTAAGTGAATGGCAATTTAAAAACATTAAACCGAGTGATGCTTATAGTGAAAATTTGGCCCAGCATAACTAACAGTGCCTATTGAGCATTTTATTTTGAAAAGCTGACAACCCTTGATGTTGAAAGGACATTTTGCCTCTACCACTAGGGCTATATGACAGAAATACCTGTCCTTATGAGTGTGTTTATAAGAAAGTGCTCCTCTGGCACTCTCCTCCATAGAAGTGAATGGCAGTTAGTATCTAATATGGGGAAAAGTAAAGCCTAGTACTCAGAAAAGTTAGCCTTCTGCACATGGTAATCCTCTGGAAGAGTAAAATGTGCTTATCTCCCATTACATTTACTAATTTCAGTCCATTTGCTGTGTCCCAAATAATTTAACAGAAACCACTGAGAAGTGACTATTCCTTTCACTACCATTGCCCCTCTCTGGGATTTATTCTTGGTCTAAGTGGGGTAACAGTGCCTAGGAACTCACCTTTCTAAATCTAATGATTCTGAGCAGTGATTTTTTTTCCCCCGCCCAGTTCATATAGCAGGACCTTCTTACCACAGCTTTCAGGCTCTTTTTCTTAGGATGTATAGTGTATAGCACTGTAACCTGTCACAGTGCATCCTTTAGGAGTCTATATAGGCTTTGCTTAGAGAGGTATTAAATTAATTCATGTTGTCTTGCATTGTTTAATCTTAAGGTACAACATGGTATTCTTCATAAGAGAATAGCTCCGTGAGTTATCTACACTTGTGGAAAAGTTGTTAGGTTAATTGTAAGGACCTTAACATAGCTAAGGGAAGTAATGGACTGTCCTGATCATCTTGCAACTTGAACTCACTATTCATTGAGTGTAACATCAGTAAAATGAGAGTACTGTTTTTATGCTCTACCCATATGTCTAAGTAACCCTGGCCTTTAACAAAGGAGTCTTGGGGCTTGTCTAGACAAGGCAATATAATGTGGATTGGTTTGCAATAACGCCAATTCATAGCAGCAGCCATTTGTCTCCACGTTGTTTTTATTTTGCAAGATCACTGGTATGCGAAGCTATCCATTTTTGATGTTCACATGGGCATGCCTGCAAATCAAGATGGTGGCTGCGAGTGAATTACTCTTGTTTTTATTCTCCACAAGTTTCTGCCGCCAAACAGCAACTCTAAGATTTACAGCAAATCTAAGGTGCGGAAGTGCGACCTTCTGCTTAAATAAGCTTCTTTAAAAAGCTGTTTGTTGCCTCAGCATACGATTGCTACTGCAAAAATCCAAAGCGGCTGATAGTTCCAGCCACTTTGTTGCCAGCAAGCTCCACCTCCACACACATCGACCAATCAGCTTTCCACTTCTGCTGTTATCAGGAATGCACTGTGATCTGAATCAGTTGTCTCAATGAACAGGAATGTGCATTTCCCTCGCATTATTTTAAAAACTTTGAGGAAAGCCATGAAGGCTTTTCCCATGCAGTATATGGCGTGTTTGCCCCCCTCCTTCTGAATATGGTGAATCACTGCAGAATCCCATTTCGACAAAAGGTATTCTCCTTGAATTCTATGAGGAGTATTTTTGCCATTTAGACAAGCCCTTGGACATAATATAGGGTGGCCCTCTATTTGCATAGTGTTTTCTCTAGGCCTGTTGGATCTAGCTGCTGTCCTTATACAAGTGGTATGGTATGTGGCTTTCGTCAGCCATATATTGGAAGGGAAGATTCATACTGAAAAGCTAATTGTTTTTGTGTGCTATTTGTCATCTTCTCATTGTAGGATAAGCTCCAACAGAACCTAAGACTTCTTGGATCACAGCTTAAAAATCCTGTGAATTGTATGAAGTGTAGAAAAAGGGATGTGTGTTCTGCAATTTAACTATAATGCTTATTTCCACAGTGTCAGTGAACTGTTTAAAACAAAGTATTTAGCAAGTTTATGTTACTAGCTTTGATATATATTGGTAAGCATGGAAATATACATTTTAAATTTTAAAATGTTGGGACAGCATAGACCTGAAAACTAGGAGAGAAGGATACAGATGTTCATAAAACAGCAGCTACTAATAAACATGGAAATCTCTCATGCAATAAATAGGACCAAGGTTTATGCTAAAAAGACCGTCAGTTTGGAACATCTCTTTATATTACTGTCTTGCTGAAAATACTTTTTTCAGCTGTATCTAATGTATACTTAATAAGTACTTTGTACACTAGCCTTTTTTCTGTTCTGTCCATTACTTAGCATTTTTACAAGCAGGAGATATTTTAAAGTAGAAACTTTTTAAACATGCAAACTGACTTATATGAAATACAGTATATGTCAGTTTTCTGTGGCAGCCTTCAGGCAAAGAACCGATTTGGAAAGGTCTTTTTATAAACATCTTTGGATTTTTCTTTTAAAGTTGATACTGGTTTAATAATCAACTCCAAAATATTTTTAGTATCCATTAAATTAAGTTACTTGTTATTTGATCCAGCATAACATTTTTCCTAATAATATTATCAATACCGCAGGGATAGCATGTAAGGATATTTAGGAGCTGCTGTTATATCTCTGACAGGGTAAAGTCAAATGCTGTATTTGAAAATGAGTGATTTGAGATTCATTAGACACTATTAAAGTTATATGTAAATTGTGTAACACAAACCAAACCAAAAGACAGGCACAAATGAAACCCATATTTAAGGGGTTGTCTAAATGGCGAAAATACTCCTCACGGAATGCAAGGAGAATATGAGCTGTCTTAATGGCATCCTGCATTGTTTCTCTGTGTTAGGAAGAAGGGGGGCCAAAAATGCCAAAAACTGAAGGAAAAACCTTTGCAGCTTTTCACGCATTTCTGCTTGTTGGGACAAGCAACGTGAATTGATTTGCTTTCCCATACAAATGGAAGTGCAAAGCTGATTGGAGAGATGAGCACAGGGTTGGAGCTTGCTAACAAGGCCAGTGCCTAGAGCTGCCATGTTGGATTTTTGCCTTAGCGAACAAGCGCTAAAGCAATAAAATGTTTTTTTTCTTTTTTGTAAAGACAAAATATCACTCTATCGCACATAGGAAATCAATTTTTTTAAAAGTTTGGTGGCAGAAAATAGAGATAATTGAAAGTGCAAGTAATTCACTTGAGGCCACCATCTGGATCCTTAGGCATGGGAAGCTTATGCCTGCAAAAAAAAAAAAAAAAAACCATTAAGACAAATTGCAGCTGCTGTCAATTGCCATTACTGCAGAGCAATCTGCTTCTTTTCCCCTTGTATAGATGAGCCTAGAGTGTGGATAAGTTTAATGTACTTTTCTTGACTGAAGCAAAAATCAGAACATATTGGTTGGCTACTGTTTGCTACAGCTTTTATAAACAGAATAGCTATATCTTCCGATCCAGAAGGTAAAGACATCCTGCGTTAACTAGCCTTAAGAAGCACAACTAAGTTCCTGTATTATTGGGATTTATATTGCCAATGAATTATTTCTGAGAAATAAGTAGATCAACAGAATAAGACTAGCTGTTATCAATTAAACCTCCAACAGACTCCCTACCCCAACCACCTTTTAAAAATATTGAAGGGTGGGACCTCATATATGGCAACCATGGTCCTTTGATGATAATTGGAAAATATTGATTGGAGGAAGGAGACTAATCTGCCATGTTGATAATTGTGGCCAGATTTAGATATGATCATAGATTGCCATTAGATTATAAAAGAAGCAGTTACCACCTAATTGTTAGAGACTGAGTATTATTTTGATAATCCCTAAATGCTGGTAATCTTTTCAATATTGGGCATATTTGTCTTCTATGTATGCCCTTTAAAAGCTTCCAAATATGGCTTTAGCTTATAAGGATATACAACATTTAAATATCATGAATATGACAGTTTTCCATGCTATTTTAAACTTCATATCAACATTTTAGTATTTTAAACTTCATATCAACATTTTAATAATAATAATAATAATAATAATAATAATAAAATTTATTTATATACCACCCTTTGGTAATCCAATCAGGGCAGTTCACAACATTAAAAAACCATACAGTAAAACCATATACTCCCTTCCCCCCCTTAAAAAGTTATTAAATCAATTACAAATTAAAACAACAATTAAAACATTTGATAAAAACACATACCTACATTTGCCAATAACAGTAGGTCCCCAGCGATATTCAGTTCTGTTAACAAAGGAGGCTGTGGGGACTCTCCTGAAGGAGGGGGGGGGGTCCCGAGGCCAGGATAATCTATTCTGGAAAGGCCTGCCGGAAGAGATCCGTCTTGACAGCCTTTTTGAAGCTGTCCAAAGATGTCAATTGACGGATCTCATCCGGCAGGCCGTTCCATAGTTTGGGGGTGACAACACTTAACTAAGAAAAAAATAGATATCTACAGATGCTTTTAAAAAAAGATGAAGAAAACATTCATTTTCTGACAAAAACACTGAGATCTGTATGATCTTATCCAGTTTCATTAAGATAAAGGGTCAGTTATCATTTTCACATGAGTATCACATTTTAAAAAGAAACATACTGTATTTCTTTTAGGTTTTTACATAATTCTGATTACCTTTTTAATAGTCATGCAATTTTTGTCCTTTTCAGTCATCAGCAGGCTTGCAGAAAGCATGGGATGAATCCTTCCTGAATCTTCATTTGCGAAGAAAGCCAGAGAATTTTTGTGTAGCTTGAGGAGGGAGGGAGAAATGCGTAATTTAAAAGGACAAGATTTGGCATGTATAGCTCCCACACATGAAGAGTAAATACATGGCACTTTGCTGATTTTTTAAAAACCAATCATTGTGCTCTATTTTTATGACAATCAACAAAGCAAAAATAATCTTATGATGTAAATTTATGTTACTTTGTGGAGTTAAGATCGGTTTTGGATTTCAATGAAGTGGCTAATTCTACACCTAATTACTTTTCACCTTTGCTAAGGTGTGACCTACATTTCATCACTTAGGTTTTATCCATTGTTAATTATTTTTTTCCTTTAACTTGACATGTTTTACCTGTGTTGTTCGGTATCAAGCAATACTAAAAAGCTGCAATCAATTTAGCAACATTGTTCTAATCAAGGCCATGTAAAAATGCATTGGCCTAGTACAGGAGCTGAAATATTTTCTTGTTGTCTGCCTAGGCCAGCAGTGAAGCGATCTCTATTTCAGAGAGATCATTTCTGTATAAAGCCAACACTTTTTTTAACACCAGGGATGCTCTTTTTATACTGCTGCTAATGACCATAAATGTTTTTGTGTGGCTGTTTTCAATTCATCCCAGGATGATATCAACATTACTTAGAGCCGTATGTTTCATTGCATTTCTCAGCATGTATGAGGGTAGAGTTAAAATCTTCATTCATTTCATTTTAAAATGTTTCTTTTGTTCTCCTTATCATGTTCCTGGCTTTCCCAAGGATATATGCCTTGAACGAAAAGTCACATGTGCATTACTAATTGTATGCCATTGTATTTACAGTTCCTAGTGGTGGCACTGTGAAGCTACTAATTCTTTTGCTTCACTTGATGTAAAATAATCTGAGCTTCTTTGATAGCAGTGAAACAGTATTAATTGTTTTGTACATTTCTTGGTCAGTCTACTTAGGTGGTCTTCATAATCTATTAGAACTTTCAGCCAGATTTTTGTAATGTCATGCCTCCAGCAGTGATTAAATTGGTAATTAATGAACAGTCTTTGGCAATGTAAACCACATCCCGTTAATTTTCCCCTCTTTTCCCCCACCTCTGAATTTTTTAGAAGTTGTTGTCTCTGTCAGAAAGCATTGCGCCACCTTGCTACAGCCCCTTGGCATCAAACCACAACGGCTTGATTTTTGCAGCCATTAGTAGATCAGAGCAGTAATTTCACAGTATTTTGGTCAGGGTAATTATAGTACCAAGTACTAAGTGGAGTTGGGAATTTCACACAAGAAGTCCAGAAATACCAGGTGAGCTTCCTTGTGTTCACTGGGTCGTTATGATTAGTTTAATTGGGCTTTGTTTGATTTTAGCCGCAGGGATTCTTTGTGCCAAAGCAGTGCAGTGACTTTCTACTTTAGGGTTTCTGACAGGAACTGGGGCAAAAATGAACCCTTTGAAGTAGGTCTCTTCAAAACATGAACTTTTTTAAAAAGAGGAGGGGCAGAATGGGGGAAACTTTAATGTAAATAGTTAAATCAGGAAGTAATTTTGTTGGACTCTTAATTTATGTTTATCATGGGTTTTAGCATATTCCCCTTCAATACAGTATTTTCCAGAAAATTAAATCAGAGTTGGAAAGCTAGAAGTTCACATCAGAATCTCCTAGACATTCATTTTACTCAATAGATCTTTGCTTCGCTCTTTCCTAAAGGAAAAATAAAGAATTTATGCCATCATCTGTCTAACCCACAAGACATTACCTTCTTCTTTACACCATTATTACTTGTGTAATAATAACTCAAATGTTAGATCTACTGAGTGTTGTTAGTACGTTCTTAACTTTAAGAAGGTATGGGGGGCAAAAAAAAGGTTTTTTAAAAAAAATCAGACTGGTTGTTTAAAAGATATACATGTTCTTTATTTATTTATTTATTTATACCCTGCTCTTCAGCCTCAAGGCTATCAGAGCGGCTTACAAATTGCTTTTAAGCAATAGCTATTTACACATCTTGTGTAAAGAATATTGGATGTAGATGCTTTCATACTTTCCTCTCTTAATGTTCTAGTAATTACACTGCATCTGCACTGTATATTATAAAGTTATAGGTAATGGTGTTCGTTCTTCACCGACTGACAAAGGGTTTACTGTAGTTGTCTTTAGAATATTGTGCATGCTAAAGGTAAAATAGTCAGTTGCCTGCTGGTTTCAGGATTAAAAGAGTGTCATTGGTCACTTCTGGAAGCCTTAATGAAACCAAATAGTTTGCCTATGAGTTTGGGCCTAACCATCAGGGTGTTTCATGCAGTCTTGTCAGTTGATGTTCATGAATTGACTTGAACTGAGATCAAAGTGTTTTTCAAAATGGAGTATCTGTGAGAGAGACAGCTCCTTCAATTGCACCACAAGAGCTAATCAAGCCATCAGTTCTTTATGCACTCTGTGTGCCTTTAGAATTTCATACCCAAAGGTTTGTTAGTACAAATTGAAATTCTAGTTTTATACTTA